>JAWNMO010000679.1:6109505-7419011 GCA_035043915.1 Drosophila paramelanica | reverse complement strand
TTTTAGGCCTTTTTCAGAACTAAAACTCGCATATCTCGGTCAAATAAGGCCAGATCTTCGAATGTTATACCTTTTTAGACTCGTATTAATCAGAATTATCGATTGGCATTCAAAGTTCTCCATTCAAAATTTTGACCATTTTTGACAAAAATGACAAGGGGTAACATCACGATTTTTGCCAAAAATGCGAAAATTTTCAAATTCAAAATTTTGAATGGAGATCGATTCTATGGACTTTTAAGAGTAGAATGGTATATATCTTTCCCGAATCGGACTGCAAATGGACATGATATGGTAATTTTAGGCCTTTTTCAGAACTATAACTCGCATATCTCGGTCAAATAAGGCCAGATCTTCGAATGTTATACCTTTTTAGACTCGTATTAATCAGAATTATCGATTGGCATTCAAAGTTCTCCATTCAAAATTTTGACCATTTTTGACAAAAATGACAAGGGGTAACATCACGATTTTTGCCAAAAATGCGAAAATTTTCAAATTCAAAATTTTGAATGTAGATCGATTCTATGGACTTTTAAGAGTAGAATGGTATATATCTTTCCCGAATCGGACTGCAAATGGACATGATATGGTCATTTTAGGCCTTTTTCAGAACTAAAACTCGCATATCTCGGTCAAATAAGGCCAGATCTTCGAATGTTATACCTTTTTAAACTCGTATTAATCAGAATTATCGATTGGCATTCAAAGTTCTACATTCAAAATTTTGACCATTTTTGACAAAAATGACAAGGGGTAACATCACAATTTTTGCCAAAAATGCGAAAATTTTCAAATTCAAAATTTTGAATGGAGATCGATTCTATGGACTTTTAAGAGTAGAATGGTATATATCTTTCCCGAATCGGACTGCAAATGGACATGATATGGTCATTTTAGGCCTTTTTCAGAACTAAAACTCGCATATCTCGGTCAAATAAGGCCAGATCTTCGAATGTTATACCTTTTTAGACTCGTATTAATCAGAATTATCGATTGGCATTCAAAGTTCTACATTCAAAATTTTGACCATTTTTGACAAAAATGACAAGGGGTAACATCACAATTTTTGCCAAAAATGCGAAAATTTTCAAATTCAAAATTTTGAATGGAGATCGATTCTATGGACTTTTAAGAGTAGAATGGTATATATCTTTCCCGAATCGGACTGCAAATGGACATGATATGGTCATTTTAGGCCTTTTTCAGAACTAAAACTCGCATATCTCGGTCAAATAAGGCCAGATCTTCGAATGTTATACCTTTTTAGACTCGTATTAATCAGAATTATCGATTGGCATTCAAAGTTCTACATTCAAAATTTTGACCATTTTTGACAAAAATGACAAGGGGTAACATCACGATTTTTGCCAAAAATGCGAAAATTTTCAAATTCAAAATTTTGAATGTAGATCGATTCTATGGACTTTTAAGAGTAGAATGGTATATATCTTTCCCGAATCGGACTGCAAATGGACATGATATGGTCATTTTAGGCCTTTTTCAGAACTAAAACTCGCATATCTCGGTCAAATAAGGCCAGATCTTCGAATGTTATACCTTTTTAGACTCGTATTAATCAGAATTATCGATTGGCATTCAAAGTTCTACATTCAAAGTTTTGACCATTTTTGACAAAAATTACAGGGGTAACATCAGATTTTTGCCAAAAATGCGAAAATTTTCAAATTCAAAATTTTGAATGTAGATCGATTCTATGGACTTTTAAGAGTAGAATGGTATATATCTTTCCCGAATCGGACTGCAAATGGACATGATATGGTCATTTTAGGCCTTTTTCAGAACTAAAACTCGCATATCTCGGTCAAATAAGGCCAGATCTTCGAATGTTATACCTTTTTAGACTCGTATTAATCAGAATTATCGATTGGCATTCAAAGTTCTACATTCAAAATTTTGACCATTTTTGACAAAAATGACAAGGGGTAACATCACGATTTTTGCCAAAAATGCGAAAATTTTCAAATTCAAAATTTTGAATGGAGATCGATTCTATGGACTTTTAAGAGTAGAATGGTATATATCTTTCCCGAATCGGACTGCAAATGGACATGATATGGTCACTTTAGGCCTTTTTCAGAACTATAACTCGCATATCTCGGTCAAATAAGGCCATATCTTCGAATGTTATACCTTTTTAGACTCGTATTAATCAGAATTATCGATTGGCATTCAAAGTTCTCCATTCAAAATTTTGACCATTTTTGACAAAAATGACAAGGGGTAACATCACGATTTTTGCCAAAAATGCGAAAATTTTCAAATTCAAAATTTTGAATGGAGATCGATTCTATGGACTTTTAAGAGTAGAATGATATATATCTTTCCCGAATCGGACTGCAAATGGACATGATATGGTCATTTTAGGCCTTTTTCAGAACTAAAACTCGCATATCTCGGTCAAATAAGGCCAGATCTTCGAATGTTATACCTTTTTAGACTCGTATTAATCAGAATTATCGATTGGCATTCAAAGTTCTACATTCAAAATTTTGACCATTTTTGACAAAAATTACAAGGGGTAACATCACGATTTTTGCCAAAAATGCGAAAATTTTCAAATTCAAAATTTTGAATGTAGATCGATTCTATGGACTTTTAAGAGTAGAATGGTATATATCTTTCCCGAATCGGACTGCAAATGGACATGATATGGTCATTTTAGGCCTTTTTCAGAACTAAAACTCGCATATCTCGGTCAAATAAGGCCAGATCTTCGAATGTTATACCTTTTTAGACTCGTATTAATCAGAATTATCGATTGGCATTCAAAGTTCTACATTCAAAATTTTGACCATTTTTGACAAAAATGACAAGGGGTAACATCACGATTTTTGCCAAAAATGCGAAAATTTTCAAATTCAAAATTTTGAATGGAGATCGATTCTATGGACTTTTAAGAGTAGAATGGTATATATCTTTCCCGAATCGGACTGCAAATGGACATGATATGGTCATTTTAGGCCTTTTTCAGAACTAAAACTCGCATATCTCGGTCAAATAAGGCCAGATCTTCGAATGTTATACCTTTTTAGACTCGTATTAATCAGAATTATCGATTGGCATTCAAAGTTCTCCATTCAAAATTTTGACCATTTTTGACAAAAATGACAAGGGGTAACATCACGATTTTTGCCAAAAATGCGAAAAGTTTCAAATTCAAAATTTTGAATGTAGATCGATTCTATGGACTTTTAAGAGTAGAATGGTATATATCTTTCCCGAATCGGACTGCAAATGGACATGATATGGTCATTTTAGGCCTTTTTCAGAACTAAAACTCGCATATCTCGGTCAAATAAGGCCAGATCTTCGAATGTTATACCTTTTTAGACTCGTATTAATCAGAATTATCGATTGGCATTCAAAGTTCTACATTCAAAATTTTGACCATTTTTGACAAAAATGACAAGGGGTAACATCACAATTTTTGCCAAAAATGCGAAAATTTTCAAATTCAAAATTTTGAATGGAGATCGATTCTATGGACTTTTAAGAGTAGAATGGTATATATCTTTCCCGAATCGGACTGCAAATGGACATGATATGGTCATTTTAGGCCTTTTTCAGAACTAAAACTCGCATATCTCGGTCAAATAAGGCCAGATCTTCGAATGTTATACCTTTTTAGACTCGTATTAATCAGAATTATCGATTGGCATTCAAAGTTCTACATTCAAAATTTTGACCATTTTTGACAAAAATGACAAGGGGTAACATCACGATTTTTGCCAAAAATGCGAAAATTTTCAAATTCAAAATTTTGAATGTAGATCGATTCTATGGACTTTTAAGAGTAGAATGGTATATATCTTTCCCGAATCGGACTGCAAATGGACATGATATGGTCATTTTAGGCCTTTTTCAGAACTAAAACTCGCATATCTCGGTCAAATAAGGCCAGATCTTCGAATGTTATACCTTTTTAGACTCGTATTAATCAGAATTATCGATTGGCATTCAAAGTTCTACATTCAAAGTTTTGACCATTTTTGACAAAAATTACAAGGGGTAACATCACGATTTTTGCCAAAAATGCGAAAATTTTCAAATTCAAAATTTTGAATGTAGATCGATTCTATGGACTTTTAAGAGTAGAATGGTATATATCTTTCCCGAATCGGACTGCAAATGGACATGATATGGTCATTTTAGGCCTTTTTCAGAACTAAAACTCGCATATCTCGGTCAAATAAGGCCAGATCTTCGAATGTTATACCTTTTTAGACTCGTATTAATCAGAATTATCGATTGGCATTCAAAGTTCTCCATTCAAAATTTTGACCATTTTTGACAAAAATGACAAGGGGTAACATCACGATTTTTGCCAAAAATGCGAAAATTTTCAAATTCAAAATTTTGAATGTAGATCGATTCTATGGACTTTTAAGAGTAGAATGGTATATATCTTTCCCGAATCGGACTGCAAATGGACATGATATGGTCATTTTAGGCCTTTTTCAGAACTAAAACTCGCATATCTCGGTCAAATAAGGCCAGATCTTCGAATGTTATACCTTTTTAGACTCGTATTAATCAGAATTATCGATTGGCATTCAAAGTTCTCCATTCAAAATTTTGACCATTTTTGACAAAAATGACAAGGGGTAACATCACGATTTTTGCCAAAAATGCGAAAATTTTCAAATTCAAAATTTTGAATGGAGATCGATTCTATGGACTTTTAAGAGTAGAATGGTATATATCTTTCCCGAATCGGACTGCAAATGGACATGATATGGTCATTTTAGGCCTTTTTCAGAACTAAAACTCGCATATCTCGGTCAAATAAGGCCAAAACGAGCTATCTGAAATTCAAATATCACTGTTAAAAAGCGTAACTATTTTGCTATCCGTGTCCGCATCTTAATTCACATCGAAGCATTTTGTGCAACAGACACAGCTCTCTATCATCATTCGCATCCTTATAATGGGTGTGTGTTAAACCCCCCTTCTATAGATAGACTCGCCTCGCTTTTACGATCTACTGCTAATAAAGTCGTCTAATGTCTGTTGTCTGCCGTTGGGCGTCGGCGCCAAGTTGCATAATTCAATTACATCCGATGTAGACCCATAAAACTAAATCAAAGGAAAACAAAGCGTCACACTTCATTTACCCGGCGTGCTCCCCACAGTTACATCCCCATCACCATCCCCATGTCCTTTCCATCCTGCCAAGTCGAAGTCATGTCTGTCGCTGTAGTTTTTCCAATCATACAAATTTGGCGCTACTTGCAGCAACCTCTTTCCAGACGGCTAGAAGCAATAAAAGCGGCGAGCAAAGAAAGTGTCCTTAGTCCGTTGTCCCCCGTTTCTTTAACCACTATCCTTTATTCTGTAGATGGGCGGATCCTTCATATTGCGACGCTGTTTATGCTGTTGGCCCATTGCCGACTGCTGACATCCAAGTGGACTCCGACAGCTTTCTGATGGCTGCTGCTGCTGGCAACCAAAGTTTCCCGTCGCTTCCGACCAACTCAGCCTAACCTCACCCCGCTGAGTCGAGGCGGATGCGACCGAGTTTGTGCCTCGAAGCATCAAACAATTTACTCGCCTGACTTTGACTTATAGTTTTCTTCGAAAACAATAATAATCGTAATATCGTAGGAAGTGATTCCCTTGACTGATTGTAGTAAATTTCTCTCAGTGTAGTTATTTTTATGGTTGCCAACGAGCCAACTACACGCAAACTTGGCCTTGGCCCGAGGCGCTTCTCAAACTTGTTGGCTGATTTTGAATTAGTGCCAAGCGTAAAGTGTTGGCCCATTATTATCTTTCGGACTTCATAACTTCACTCGTAAAAATCTTGATAGTTCCGCGTCCCTCGCCAGATTCCACTTGAAGATCTTCCACCGGAAAGGCAGTCCTAAAACAAATTGTGACGCATAAAATAAACTGAACTGAAGTTGGCAACTTAGTTGGGCCCCAGTCTGCGTTGGTGCGGGGTTATTGGCCCCATATGTTGTGTGAGTGCTGCAATTACCCATTTATCGAGGTAATTAACCATTTGGAAACCAGCGAGGACTACGTGAGGCAATAGAAACCCGGCAGCTGTAAGCTGGCAGTTAACAGTTGGCAACAGGCCAAGAGGAATCCCTCTCCAGACCGGAACCAAAACCTGAACCAGAAACACGAGATATCAAATTTAAAGGCATTTCAACTGCAAATGGCAGCCGACTCCCTCTCCGCACCACCCCCTCTCAGCATCTGACAATTCGAGTGCAGGGCGTTGAAGCAATGAAGGAAATGCCCCAAAATGTGGCAGCAAATGGTTCAACAGGCAGAAGCGGGAAAGAAGAAGGAGGTGTCCAAGTTTGTGTTGCTTTTGTTGCAGACTGCGACAAAGGATTGCAAAGGACCCTCGGCGGACACATCAGATACATCTTTTATATTGTTACACGATTCTACGCTTACTCCACATTCTTCTTCCTCTTATTCGGCTGTCTTGTAAAATATTTGATCTGAGAGTTTGCAATGATTTGTAAAGCGGCCTCAACTTGACAGCCATTCAAGGACTTCGACAGCTGTGCGCCCGGCTGAATGAAATGGGGAACTGCTACTGCAACTGTAAAAGTGCATTCGCAGTATTCGGTCAAGTGTGAATTATTCATCCTATCCAACAGTCGGGAGTCTTCCAAGACCTTTCTCGGGACTCTCTAAATTTTATGACGGCGTCACGAGACGCCTCTGCAACTGCATCTGCTGGCTGCCAGGATTAGTTTACGAGGCAATTTGTCCGGCGCCAGCAGGACACAAGTTTCGGTTACAGAAAGGGGTGTGAGGGGGGCGCCCTCCTGCGGGTCACGTGCCCATTTTGTTTACATGGCGCATTAAGAGGATTCCGTTTCGTTTTATTGCGATTTGATTCTATTTTCTATTTTCTGGTTTCTGTTTGTTGTTCTCTGCTTCGCGTGTGTCTGCCACTTGCACACACACACACACACGCGACACACAATTCACCCAGTCGCAGCCACAGATCGAGTCTCACTTATTTGTTTTTGTTCTCGCATTCGCATTATTATCCTTTTCCTTATCCTTAGCTCGCTTTGCAGTATGCTGTGGATTTTACTCGGATTGCTGTCGCCCCTCCCCCCACGGTCACCCTCTCTGCTAGGGTTGGTGTGAACTTTGCCACTTTGGTGCAGCTTTTTAAGTTCCTGCAGTTGTTAAAGCGTCTGTCAATTGTTGTTTCCTCAGTTGTTGTAGTTGTTGCTTCTTTTTTGCCTCTTTTAATACACATTTGTTGCACGGGGTGGTGGCTCGCTTAACCTTTCATTTCAACCCCGCCCCTTTGCGTTGGCTCGCTTTTCTTTGCTTTGCCCCCGAGCTACTCTCATTACTGAAAAGTGGGCGTGCCCCAGGGCTGCTGTTTGTTGCCTCTGCTGATAAGTGCACGTCTGGCGGCTTAGTGGTTCACATGTGGTTCTGCTTGCCTATAAGCTTATCAGTTATCAGACGCGGTTGCTCTAAAGCTCTAAAATACTCCACTGGGCAAACACCGGATGAACTTCAGTAATTTTTAAGTTCAATATATTTAAATTATATATAGTGTGTAAGGAAAAATTAGCATCAAAATAGATGACAAACTTAGACAAATTTAAGGGAAATATATATACATATTAATATAAACAATTAATTAGGGATGTAAAGAGAAAGTAAATAAATGAATATAAAAATTACACAAAAATTTTTAAATTTACTTTTGGGAGAAAAATTCTGGGTAATATTTTATACAGTCGATTCTTAAAATCAACCAGAAGTACCAGGCGAACAGAATCGCCAAAAGGTCGCCAAAAAAATTAAAAATCAATTGCAAAATGATCAAAATTCAATTGCATACTTCTAAGGTAACAATTTTGGGCCGCCAATGTGCAAGATTTTTATAAAAATTTCTGCTAAAGCACCAGGCGAACATAATCGTCAGAAGGTAGCCAAAAAATTTAAATTCTATTGCAAAATGTGCAAAATTCTATTGCATACTTCCAAGGTAACAGTTTTGGGCCGCCGATGTGCAAGATTTTTATAAAAATTTCTGCTAAAGCACCAGGCGAACATAATCGTGAGAAGGCCGCCAAAAAATTTAAATTCTATTGCAAAATGTGAAAAATTCTATTGCATACTTCCAAGGTAACAGTTTTGGGCCGCCGATGTGCAAGATTTTTATAGAAATTTCTGCTAAAGCACCAGGCGAACATAATCGTGAGAAGGCCGCCAAAAAATTTAGATTCTATTGCAAAATGTGAAAAATTCTATTGCATACTTCAAAGGTAACAGTTTTGGGCCGCCGATGTGCAAGATTTTTATAAAAATTTCTGCTAAAGCACCAGGCAAACATAATCGTGAGAAGGTCGCCAAAAAATTTAAATTCTATTGCAAAATGTGAAAAATTCGATTGCATACTTCCAAGGTAACAGTTTTGGGCCGCCGATGTGCAAGATTTTTATAGAAATTTTTGCTAAAGCACCAGGCAAACAGAATCGCCAGAGGGTCGCCAAAAATTTTAAATTGTATTGCAAAATGTGCAAAATTCTATTGCATACTTCCAAGGTAACAGTTTTGGGCCGCCGAAGTGCAAGATTTGTATACAAATTTCTGCTTAATCAATAGGCAAACAGAATCGTCAGAGGGTCGACAGAAAAACCAAAATTGTATTACAAAATGTGCAATATTCTATTGCATACTTCCAAGGTTAAATTTCGGTTGGCATTAGTTGCAATTATTGCAAGGGTTTTCTCCAACATAAAAGACATAACTCCAAAGCTACAGAAGCTGAAGCTTGAGGAGAACAGGGGACAGGGCAGCTGAAAAGAAGCATACATACATATTTCTTGCACATTTGCAAGGTTTGGAACTGTAGGTTTACTAGGACTATACCTTTGGTATGATTACCAAGGATATGCAGGTCATCTAGGAACCAACGATTGTATTTTTCGCCCGGAGGCTTAGCGGATTTAGCTGAATAATACAAAATCCGCCGTAATTTCGCCATTTACGAAACGACTTGAATGCTTTTGGAACATTGCAAGGTTTGGAACTGTAGGTTTACTAGGACTATACCTTTGGTATAATTACCAAGGATATGCAGGTCATCTAGGAACCAACGATTGTATTTTTCGCCCGGAGGCTTAGGGGACTTAGCTGAATAATTCAAAATCCGCCGTAATTTCGCCATTTACAGAACGACTTGAATGCTTTTGGAACATTGCAAGGTTTGGAACTGTAGGTTTACTAGGACTATACCTTTGGTATGGTTACCAAGGATATGCAGGTCATCTAGGAACCAACGATTGTATTTTTCGCCCGGAGGCTTAGCGGACTTAGCTGAATAATACAAAATCCGCTGTAATTTCGACATTTACAGAACGACTTGAATGCTTTTGAAACGATTAAATAGTTTAAATACTATATCTCGTCAATAGAAAGTCCGATATTGAAAAGATATATATTTTTCGACTAGTAAGAATCAATATAATTGATCGTTATTTAAATTTTGTTCTTTCAAAATTTTCGCTATTTTACCAAAAATTGTGATGTTACCCCTTGTTATTTTTGTCAGAAATAGTCAAAATTTAATGTGGCGATTTTTAAATGCGAATTTATAGTCCTGATCTGTAGAAAATACAAAGGTATATCGTTCGAAGGCACATCGTTATTTGACAGAGATTTTAAATTCCTATATCTCGGCCTTATGCAGTCCGATATCGAAAAGATACACCTTATTCGAATCGTATAAGTCCATAGAATTGATCGGCGTTCAAAGTTTTTGATTTCAGAATTTTCGCGATTTTTGCAAAAATTGTGATGTTACCCCTTGTTATTTTTGTCAGAAATAGTCAAAATTTAATGTGTCGATTTTTGAATGCTAATCCAAAGTCCCGATTCGTACGAGTATAAAAATGTAAATCACATAAAGATATGACATTTTCCACTCAAGATACGCAGGTTTTAATTTGGAAAAATGGCTTAAATGACTATATCTATATCCAATCTCTAAACGAGATATATCTTCCGACAAAAATACATTTTGTCCTTTCACAGTGTGTATAGCACGAAGCTTTGATCGGAGAATATTTTCAATTATTTTCCATGGCTTTTGTTATAATTTACATAATTTGATATTTTTCTTGCAAAACTTGAACTGTTTCTTCAATTAAAATTCCTAAGCTTAAAGTTGTTGTGATTGTCACAAAATTTTGACACTTATTTCATTTTCCTGTTAGCCATTTGATTTGAGCAATTTTTGCTAATGAGACGCATTTTCAGCGTTTTTGCAGTCATTACCACTTTTAATTGGATTTTGCTCAACAGCGAAATCAAATCAAAGAGGAATCCGATGCGATGATATCCCCAGCGAGCGTTTGATGGACGTGTTGTCAATTAGTAATTGGCTCGGACAAGTTGTCCAATTTGTCTGGCTGCATGTTTTGGCCGGATCAAAATTGAGTTTGTCTTCGTGCTGAAAATTATTTATGCGAATATATATTCGAGATGTGACACGCTTCAAGTTGATGCCAACAAATTGGATTAAACTCCATTTGCATGGCCAACAAAAAAAAAATCAAAAATAAAAGATAAAAGATAAAGGCAGGCGCAACAGTTGCAGCATGCGATTGGATTTGTGGCGGGAAGGAATTTAGTTGGCAGCCACTGCGCATGTGACCACGCTGCGTGGATATTCGGCATTTGGGATTTCGGGCTTTCGCCTGAGTTTGTTATGTAAACAAATTGCGGCAGTTGTCTGCCGGCTGATGATGGGCTCTGCGGTGTGTCTGCGACAACTTCCCCGAGCTAAAGCTGTAGGCTAGGAATGCTCTGGCAAAGCGAACAGAATCGATAAACGGCCTGCTTTAAGCGCCTTAAAGTCCGTTTTTGGACCCGTTTCGCTTGTCAGTCAGCAACAGCCACAACATTATGTGCTGGAAATGGGCACAGATAGCTTATCTAACCACAAAACCTGCCATCAAATTCAACCCATTTCTAGCACCTTTGCGAGTTATTTAATTTATTTTGGATGCCGCTTGAAATGTAATCTGTTTACGGATATCCTGGTTGGACACTTGAAAATGCTTGTAGCGAATCGCTTGAACAAGGGACTAACATATATTACAACTCACACACGCACACACATCTTCCGCACACCCGTCTTCCATCAACCTTTTTGTCAGCCAACTGGCGAGAATGGAAACAGCAAAAACAGCATTTGAGCTGATTGCGTTTTGATAAGTGCGCTTTTAATGTGCGTTCGTGTGTTTGTGTGCGTGTGTGTGTTTGTTTTACACACCCAAACGATCTGGCAAACAGACAGTTGACAACCCACTTCATACAACTGGTAAACAAATATTTAATACCCTACAATTGTAAATGTTTTCGTAGCTTCTATATCTTTTGCCGCTGTCCTCAAATATTTAATACCCTATAATTTGCAGAATTAAGTTAATCTCGTGCAATCATAGCCCTACTTTGTGAACTTATCTTGTAACAAATAAAATTTTAGTTTTAGTTTAATTTAGTTTATCCGACAGGAAAGACTACCCAATCTCAGTTAAAGAACGTTAAGGTAAATCTGCATGCAGGGTATGTCTGGGTCCATCAAGCCCTTTAGTTAGCCTTGTGTCCTGTTTAGTATGTAGAGCTGTATGTGTAAAAGTGTGTTAGTTTGCGAGCTGTCACCCAATAACCGCAACATTGCGTGACCAGTTTTCATGTGTGTGGTTTTACTTTGCTTTTGTGGGCTCTGTGTGGTGTGTGGATGTTGTGGGCTTTAAGTGGACTGTGGGCTGTAAATTACAAATGTGGCTTTTTTGGGCGTCGTGTTCTCAGTCTGTTGATATAAAATCAAAAATTGTTGACACTAATTGAAATAGCAGCGGCCCAAGTAATGGCAACTAAGCGGCTAAATTTCCATGTCTGCCCCAGCCCCTGCTTGTTGAAGAAAATTATGCAAATTTTCCGCTTCGCTTGGACACTTTTCAATGCGCGCGCCCTTCTCACGTTCGGCCCTTAACTTGATTGAATGGCCACTAAGTGCTTTGGCTTCGATATGCCTCATAAACAGCAGCAACAACAACAACAACAAGAAGAAGAATGGAAAGTATACGAAGGCAAAGTGCAACAGAAATGGCTTTAGCTTTAGGTTTATGCTTATATTTATGCGCATACCCTGTAAATGAAGAGAGTTAAGCAACAGGCAAGCAACTGTAAGACTTTAAAGTATTCAAAGTATTCACTACCAAAAATATCAAAAACAATCAAATTTATAAAAATCAAAAGTCACAAAATCTGTACTTCAGTTTGAACAACCTTTTATGAAGTTAGGGTTCCTTTGAAATAAAAAAATATACGATTAGGGTTTTTTTAGATCTGCTCACAGGGTATCTTTCCACACATATGCTAAGCTTAAGTGGGTTTTGCTTATTTTTTTGTTGTGGTCTCGGTTCCAATGAGTGAGCTTCGGCATTAGCATGGGCACAGATTAGGCACGGACATGGCTTTGCGAGTCGAATATTTCAATTTACGTCTTAGCCGGTCAAGAGGACATGAGCCTAAGTAGGCTAAGTCGGGCAGCATAATTTGCGAACGCTGTCGGGAGTTCGTTCGCCTCGACCGACAATCCGGCTAGTAGCTCGAGGCGATGCCAGACAGTGGCTGTTGGCACAGATTTGTTTAAAAAAGAAATTTCAGTTTAATAACCAAAATGACAGCCATAAATCAATGATTATTGCCCATTGTGCAGAGGAGCAGACAGTGGGGCGAAAAGCAGAAGGAGGGGGGTTTGGTTGCCCCTTGGTTGTTTGCCGCTTTAAAGTGGCCGCCGTTGCCGAGCAGAAATCCGAGATATTTTTATGGGGCACTTGGCAGATAAAAAGACCGGCCAGACCTCAGTCCCTGTTCCAGTCGGCGTCGGAGAGCAGAGGCGAGGCGGAGAGTTGCCTAGGGGTGTCGCTTAGCTGGCGATTCTGTCACTTTGTCGGTTTGTGCACAATAAATTCAGCCACATAATATTGAAAATTCCCCAGCTAAGGGGAGCAGCTCCGAGTGTTGAGTTATAAAACGTAATTGAGGTTGTATTTCATGCCAAATGGTTGCTCCGTTTGGGAGCCCAATCCCAATCCCAATCCCAACGGCAGGTGCTACTCGGCAGCAATGTACGTACCCGGGCATGATAATCACATTTACGCTTTTGAAATCCCATAAGCTCTGCCAGAAAAACGATGACACGAACAAAATCGCTGCTCAAACAGAGCGTCATTGGATATGTTTTAAATTTCAATATTCCATCAAGATTTATTCTATCAATTTTGCGCCATAATAACAAAGATTTATTAAATGTTCAAAAGAGCTTTTACACAACGTCGCTTTAAAGTTTGGCTTTAAAAAAAAAATGCAAATTTAATCCAACACACGCACACACACACACATATATATAAGCTAAACAGTTATCTTTTTATGCAATTAATATTTCATATTTAATATGATTATGCTAAATAGATTTTGAATGTATTATATAAAGTTTAAATTTGTAGTTTGTATTTATTTTAAATTAGGTATTTAACTCAATTGATTAAATTTGATATCAGTTTACGCCTGTCATAAGCGCGCTATTTATTTATCATAAATGAAAAGGCGTAAATTATATTTTATCTCACTGTTTGCCTACTCTTTATATCTACATCACATTTAATGGCCGTCCCTGGTTATTGCCTGGTCCGCAAACATATTTGACAGCTTCAGTAGCCATTGTCTGCCAGGTTATTCCAACTTAAACAATGCACCTTCCCCTGTACGGACCTCCCCCGAGGACCGCCGTGCCTAATGGTAATTGATTGTCCATACAAATTAGCTGGGAAAACAAAAATATTTCGATTTGGGTGTTGAAAAAAACTTTGGCTACAAATGTGTCGCCGAACGTCAAATATTGGACGAATATTAGATACCCTTGAATACTATTTAAGCAAAAAATCTCAAAAGCGTTTCAATACTCTGAAATACCCTGTAAAGTCATTCTAAGTAATTAATTGTGGTGTTTTTCTAAGAATTGTTGGAGAAATTAAAGCTCAGAGGAATGTAAAGGAAAATTATGCGTCTTGAATATGTCATACGTCAAAAATCGTATACCCTGTTATTGAAAGCAAATAAAAGCGCACGAACAAATTCCAAATATATTCTATGGCACCAATAGACCCTATTAGCAAAAGCAATGCGAACATTAAACAACAATCGCAGCGGAGCCGCGTGGCGGGTAAACAAAAGCGCGAATGTCGCTCGTTATTTTTAATCAGTTATCAAAATTTACCGCTTTAAATTTGTCTGGGCATTTTAGGGGGAGAGGTCACTATACACAGAATATATATATACATGCATATATAGGATAGCAACTGGGAAACTGGGCAAACTCATTGCTGGTATTCGGTGTTCATTTTAATTTTGTGCGCGTTATTTTGTGTTCAACATTTACGCGAGTTTAATGAAGTTGACCCCGCCGTCTCTCCGCCCCAATGTTGGCCACTCGTGTTGCACTTTCCACTTGTTTATAGGCCAAAATGTGTTGAACACATTAAAGTTAATGGACACAAACAAAGCCAGCGGCTATTCAGCGGACTCCAATATCAGGGACCGGATGAGGAGGACGGAACAATGAGAGCTCATAAAACTTGGCTAAAATGCAATTCGATACTTTTTGGCCCGAAACTGAGCCAAAAACTATTTACCAAATGAGCAAACAGCCGCTGGGTCTGCTAAAATTCCACTGGCATGGTTTCATTTCATTCCCTTCCGGTTCCCATCCCCCTTCTGCTCTTTTCTTACAGCAAGTCAAGTGCTTTTTGTTTATATCGCAATTTTGGCATTTTGTTTTATTTAATTTTTTTTGTGTGTGTTGCACAAATAGATTTGAAGCACTTGAAAAACCAAGGAAATTGACGATTAAACAAAATATATTTCTTAAAGTAACAACTTTAATGTACCCTATGGGTTCTTGCAACACCTGGCTTATCTACTCGCATTTTGATCACGAATATAATTGAAAGCACAACAACCCGACGGACAATCCTTGCCAGCGGCAACGACAACGTGGTCTGCCTCACAATTAAGGACACCATGGAACCAGGTGGTGAACACGAAATGAAAATTGACGGAAGGGGGCAACAACATTTACTTAGCTTAACTCCCGACTCACGGATTCAATTAGAAACAAAAGCCATTTTATAATTGAAACGAAAATGCCTGCCTGCCATGCCACGCCCCCAGGCGAAGACGCCCACACCCAAAGCAAATGTACAATCAGCGAGCAACGGATGTGGATAAAGATAGAATAGAATGAACAACAATAAATATTGTGCGCAGCAAAAATTAACAAAATGCGGCAGAAGGAGAAGTCCATGAAAATAATGATAATGGTTAGATCTTGGTGGGGGAATCGGGAGAGATATGATTATTCATTAGCCTGCGAATCGTGTAATTGAAAAGTTTTTTGACACAACTGCCAGGACTCACATCATCATCAGCATCGTCGCGGGCATCCCGAACCTCGCCTTCAACCCAAAGACAAAGCCCGTCGCTCAATTTGTCACTTGCGCGAATGGGCGGACGAAGGAGGCGTGGCAGCTGTGTCTAGGCGAACGGGACTGACTGATGATGCGTGTGACAAAGCAGAAAATTTTCAGCATTGGCTCCCCAGTTCTGCGACAGCCAACAGACAATTCCTTTCCCTTTCCCACTCCCCCCGTCAATCCCATCCTTGCTTCTGATTATGATTGAGTTGACGTCGTTAATATGTTATCGATGACGACGTCGGGGCTCCTCCATTGGGGGATGCTGCCGGCCTGCGAGTGTTTGCCACGCGCTCGCGACTTGGCGGCTTCAGCTGCTCGCCGGGCTGAGGAGAAGGGCTGCTTGGCTGTCGGCTGTTTGTCTGCTGCTCCATTTAAATCAGTTACATTGCTCGCAATGTCAACACAAATACACACAGGAGACACACACACACACACACCAACTGGCACACACATGTGCACCCTCAGTTTGTTATTTGTCTTTTGAATTATTAATGAATTTGCTGAATGGCATCGGCTTCAGCTTGAGCTTCGGGCTTGGGATGTGGCTGTGGCTGCCTGACCAGGATCTGAGCTGCAGTTGATGTCCTGATGATCTGGCTCTTAATCAACTCAGCCGTCGACTGGCGTATTCTTGCGGCAGATAAGTTTAATTAAATCCCAGACACATTCCACGGCTGCACAGCAGCCACGCCCATAACTGCCTTGACCGCGCCGGGCAAAACTTTAAGCACTTTTCCATAGAAGAGGTGAAAGGAGAAAGAGAAGCAGGCACCAAAGTTTTCTGATTTCGATTTTTATTGCGGCCAAAAAACCCAGAAACAATTCCCAATCTGTTCCCATGGAGATTGGAGGAGGCAATCGGAGCGAGGAGGAGGAATCAAGTGCAAGCAGGTGGAATTGGAGGTCGGTTTCTTGGCAACAATTTAATTTTGGAGGCACTTGACTGCCGCCGCCCCTCTTCCTCTCCTCCTCCCCTTGCATTTCCATTTACATTTCCATGGCTACTCTTGACTTTCCACCTGGCCAAATGTTTTGGCTTTGGTTCTGGTTCTAACTGCACCTGGAATTCCACTCGCGTAGCTGCACGCAAGCAGCAAGAGGCGGAGGGCGGGGCTAGGGCGAGGGGAGTAACCACTTGAACCACAAAGTCCACAAAAACATTTTTGCAAGCAAAAGTTTTTCGCAATTTACCTCGTTCGCTTTCCCCAATGTCCTCTGAATAATTTAGAGCATAGCAGCATACAAAATATTAACACGATTTTATTAAAACATCAGTCGAAGCAACTCATGTGAGTTTCAATCATGAGGGGAATCAACCCTGCTCCCCTCTCCACCCCCTTTTAGAATTGTGGAGAGTGTTGGTTGTGCGATTCCATAAGCTGTTAATCTTTTTTCAACTTTGTAATTACTTTTGCAGGCAGAAAACTTTCTTTGAGCACATTCACAAATTATTTTCGAAACAAACAACAAAGCCACTCAACCACAGCACCACACACTCCTTTCATACACACTCTCGAACCGCAGAGTGTCACCAACTCCTCGACTTGTGTCCGAAACTCAACTAAATCACTCTCTATTCAACAGGACTCTTTGTAGAGCGAACCCAGCAGACGACATAAAAAGGCCACCAGGACAACGTGGACAAGTCCAGGACACGTGCTCGACACCAACAACTGGCACTGGCCAATGTCCACTGGCCAGCGGGCGAGAGGTTGCCAACGTGACGAGCTAAACCACCAGCAGGAGCAGAATCAACCAGTTGGCCAATAGAGAAGAAGAAGGACGGGGTGGCCAACGGGGGAAGGAGTGGCCAATAAAAAAGCTAACGAAAGTCCGACAGAGCCAGATGCGAAAATGCTGATGCCGCTTGCAGTCGACAGGCGAATCCTGCAGAAACAACAACAACAACAGCAGAGGCAACCGCAACAAAAACAAAACTGGAAAAGTTGAATCAAGTCCGCAAAAGGGGACGACCAGAGGCAGACGGGAAGGCGGAGTCGGAGGCAGCTGCAGCGGCTGAAAAGTTTAAAATTTGGCAGACAGAATCCTCGCAGCGCTGCTCGTCTCTTTGCGGCCGCATCCGGAACTGTTAGCAGCAGTTGCTGTTGCCGGAATTTGATTTTAACGCTTCTTCCAGAGCCGCGTCGCCTGTTTGGCAACTGGCAACCAAATCAAATCCAAGTTGTGCCCCCAACGGAAGCGTCTCGTCTGTGCGCCCGGAACGCTTCAATGGCCACACATTGAAATTGGCTGTCACTGAGCCAAAGGGGATCCGTGAGGGGTCCGCTGAAATGAGCGCCAATTGCGGCGTCACATGCTCTGACAAGTTATTAACAGCACGTCTGGCACACAGATAGGCCAGATAGGCCCGCCCAGATAACCCATCTGTGGGTGAAGAGGAGGAGATTCCCACTCGCTCATTATGGCCACCAGTCGATGTTTCCTGCTGCAGATCTTCTGCATTTCGCTGCTCACTTGGCCACTGCCTGCGGTCAGGGGATACCTAAACATTTTCATCAGCCACCACGAGGTGATGAAACTGATGGGTAAGTCCGAAATATACACCTATTCCTGGGAGCAAAAACACATTTCGATTTGAAAATAATCGTCGGGACCGTTGGGGGAACTTCCAGACACGCCCCACAGATATGATTAATAGTTGAATGGCAAAGTGCGACAGGACAAATTCATTGCTCCTCAACAGGAAAAACAAACAGCCCATGTTTGGAATTGGGAAAGAGGGATATGAAGGCACAGGCAAAGAGCACGTCGCAGTCATTAATAGTTCCAAAATAATTGTTGACCATGACGACGAAGAGGAAGCAGAGAGGGGAAAGGGAGGGAGGAGGAGAGGGATGACGACCACAAAAGTTGCGCGAAAACACGACAAAACAAATCCACACAAATCGATTTCCGTACAAGTCGTGTAGCCGAAACCACCCTCGCACCTTCACCACCCTGTTGACAGCTGCAAGTGGCTGCCCCCCCTCCCCGTGCTTAGCCTTCCCTCCGCCTTCTCCCTTCCCGCTGCTAACGACTTCACAGTCCGGTGCGGAGCATTTTGTTGTTTGTTTTGCTGTTTTTCCCGTTTGTTGCTCAACGCGAGGCCTCGTTATTGATGGCGCCAGCCATTCAAGTGCCTCCAGATCGACCTTGTGCCAGCCGTGCCCCTACCCCGCCCAATCCGTATCCTCGAAAATAGTTACTGTAATAGGCATTCATTCGGCGTGTCAAGGCGGAATGAAGTCGGGCCTGTCGCGTCTTTTGCCCCACGTTGATTAATGGTTCATGGCTCCAAAATGCGAATCGAGGCGGGTCTCTTTCTGCCACCTACCTTGGCAACCAGTCCATCATTCGTCCGTTAGCTGTGCACAGCTTCTTCCGGCACTTAACTGTAATTGGAGCAAAATGCTTCCATCTCATTATGCAGGCTCAATCCTAGTCATAGTCCTACTCCTGATCCTAATCGCCAAATCACGGCACTTCAATTAGTTAAACAGCACAAAAATAATCCACACAGTGCCGCACGAATCCCAAATTGATGGATGGGCCACAATTCTCAGCTGCAGTGGGTCAACAGCGCCATGTCACCTCCATCTCCTCCTTCGTTGCCTTTGGCCGATTTCCCTTCTTCATCTCAGTAACTCTCCTTTTTTGCATTTCTTTCGAATTGCATTCGCGTTCGCTGAGGCATGAGACACTCGCTGGGCAATTGGCACTTCACATAGCGCCCAGCCTCGTTTCCCTTTCCTTCGCATCTTTCAATGCAAATCGGATTTCATTAGCGACAACTCAAAGAATCTTCCACTTTGTTTGCTCTTTGTGAATTTCTCTGCGCGATATCCGGACATTCCTACACTTCTCTTGCTCTTCTCCACCCACTACGTCACCCCATCCACAGACCTCGTTATGTTTTTAACGACCAGTTAACACTCCCTCCCTCACAGTATTTACCACCCTCTGACTGTGTTTCCATTTGAAAATTAACAAGCAGCATGAAATCAAACAAACTGACCCGCCTGCCTCCCCTTCCCAACCGCTTCTCCAGATTCCCTCTCCCTCCATGGCAACATGCCGTTGCATGATTTGTTTTCAGATCTCTGCATCCCCCCTCTGCATATGTCTCCATGGCTATTTGTTCATGTGGAAGGCGCGTCACGGATGCGTGACCCAGCCCCAACTCCAATCTTCCTCATCGTTCAGTTCCCCTCTGATCTCTCAACATACGCATTTCTCAAATAACTTCACTCTCTGGCTGATTCTCCATTGCGGGCCTGGCTGTGATTGACGTGATGCATTCCCGCAATAAAAATCATGTACATAGTTTCCCTCAGCGCTCCACACTTCCCTCATCATTGAGGTCTCCACACAATTTGAAAGTTTGCTCCATAAAGCGAGTTGTAAACATGAGTTGAACGATTTCTTTTCTGGCTGCTTCAAACTATTCTTCAATATATATATCTCGATTTTTTTCCCATCGATAAAGTGACGACAACATTAAAATTAAATATTTTTTACGCTTTTGTTGAAGATTTTCCGCTCTGCTTTTCATTGCGTTGCGTTGCCCCAGCAACCAACAATTTTCGTCCCAAAGTTGCCAGCGACACCAGCGTCAACCACCAGTCAGGGAGGGTTGCCCCACTCCCTCTCCTCCTCTCTATCAAGTGCTTGCTGTGCAAGGGCGCGTAAAAATGCAATTTCAACAAGTTTCACTTTGATGTGCACATTTCTTGGGCCCGAACAGGAACCCCAGCTCGAACCCCACGAGTATGAGAACCTTTCTACGTTTAGAGCTTTCTCCACCGTGTGCTACGAAATTTCCCTTTAAATTAAAAGTTAATGCAAAAGAAAATTATTTTTAATGAATAGAAAACAGCCCGAAAATCGCCACATTAATAAAGCAGCCCTCGACCTTTTACCTCCCACCCTCTTTATAGCAGAGTGTTTTGGTGTTGATTCGCTTTATTGCTGAGTAAGGCGAAAAAAGATGGGAAAACAGAGAACAAGGTGTGAGAGATTTTTAAACTGTGCCAATTGAAAGCGGATTCAGGGTTTCAAGGAGCGAAGGCAATTAAATGAACTGCATGCAGAGCATACAGATAAGTCTCTTCGAGGGTCACAAAGAGTGCTAGAAACGGGGAGACGGCCAGCATGATAATTTCAGGGAATGCACGTTGCACTCCTACAAAGCGGTTGCCAGCTAATGACACTAATAATCCTCTTAATCTTTTATGCAAATTGTGTGACGCTATTGTCAAAGCCGAACCCACTCCTCCATCCTCCGTCCAATTAAATCTTTCCTCGCGGACTCGTCCTGTGTCTCTGCCAACGAGCGTCTGCGGTTGCAGCGTCACGTGTGTGTGGCGAAGCCATTCAGACAATCGCAGGTATTATAATTATGCTGGAGAGGCAGGCATCAAGGGGAAGGGAAACCTGAGGAAACTTACTGGGGCAGACTCTCAAACGAGCCAAAACTTTCCTAGGCGACGGTAAAGTTGGCGCTGTGCACGGCGCGTGTTATGAAAGACGGCCAAAGTTCGACGGTGCAAGACTTGGACCCGTAGCCAGGTTGGGTGTCCTTTTTATCTGCAGCAACACCATGCTTAAATACGAAGCGGAAAGCACCATTGGAAATTAAAGGTGCTTTTAGATTGCGGCTTAAATTCGCTAAAGAGGCCAATTCAAAAGTTGACAGTCTCTTTAAGAGTGAATCACATCCGTTTTCAATCAGAACTGAATTAATTAAACCTGACACAAGTGCATTGCCTTTCCCATTCTCTTTGCGGTAACAAGTCTCTACTTGTGGCACCTTGTGCAGCCTTTTATCATTGTTGTCCTACAACTTCGACTACGGGCTAAGTAACATTGTCCTTTTCGTGTGTTTGTGCATATTTAATGCGAATCACTTTGGGGTAATATTTGTGTTTTTTGTTTAGTCTGCGGCGTGTTCCCCCAAATGGATGAATAACGAGAACAATGAAACGAGTCGAGAGGCAATTGCAGCTCCTCTTCTCTCCTTCTCGTCCTTAAAAAACTGTGCAGTTTGTCAGCGGAAAACGGAAAACGTAAAAGGAAAGTAGCACATTTTGGATGGCCAAGAAGAGCTGGATATCAGCGGGGTGCATAACAATTTCAAATTCAAAAACAAAATGAAACTGTACAGCAAAACGGGGAAGTTCTTAGACGAGTCATGAATAGAAGGAAGCTAACGAAAAATGCTTTTTCTTGTTCTGTAATTGGATTCGAAATTGTTTTAAGAATCGAGTGAGCGCCTTTTCTTCTATCCTAAATGCACGCACACGCACATACGCGCCCCATCCTCTGCTGTCGTCTCCGCCGGAAACGCAACACTCAACATCCGGTATAGACGCACAGTCAAAGGAACGAAAATGGGAGTAGTGGAGGGTAGGGCTGTCAGCAAACTTAAGGAAAGTAAACAGCATTTGCGACTTTCAATGCAAAGCGAGCTGGGACAAACGCGGACGCGGCTTAGCCTGATCCAGGGAGTAAATGATGCAACATAAAGCAACCCACTAGGCGAGGGAGGAGACTAAAGGGCGAGGAGAGGCGGGAGAGAGAGAAGTGGGAGTGGAAGTGAGAGACAACAATGAAAGCGGATGAAAAAATTTAATTTCACGTCTTTTTAACTCGAACAGCTCGTCTTTCACTGCTACCAGGGTTGGGGCAGGACCTTCGAGATACCAGGGTCGGGGTCAGAGATTAGGACGTTCCTGTAGCTAGTTAGAGTTACACAAAGCGAAGGCTGATGATGATGCCGATGATGAGGTTGCTGCTGTCTCGTTTCCAATCGAGTTAGACAACACTTGACACCTTTTAATATTTGGTCTCACTCCCTCAAAATCCCTTCGCTCGCCCCGGGCGTCTGTCGCGCGTCATTTGCCGACATCGAGCGCCAATTGACGCTCCTTGCATTGTCGCCTGCTGGTGACGGATTCGATTTCGATTATTATTGTGTCTTGGGTTTTGTTTACCGAACTTGCCGCACCCGCTGCCAACCCGCTGCCACCCCCTGTTGTTGAGTTGGCGAGGAAATCAATTTCCGTTGAAGTTGTAAGGTAGATGTTGTGGGAGGGGCCAAAGAGCGCCATCAACTTTCAGGGAAAGTAAACAAAAATGCACAAAGTTTGCACAACAGTAGAAAATCCTTTGAAGGGACACCAGGGGGAAAGCGTAACAAAGCAAATTCTGAAATAAACTTTCCCTTTAAGCCTGCAATGCATCCGCATCCTGATCCCATACTAATTCACCTTCCACTCTCGTTCGCAGGGCTGGAGGTGGACTTGCATGGACTACGTGCACGAGGGAGCCATTAACACATACGCGATGCACTTCATCGTCCCCGGCCCGGCAGATGTGCACGAGCTTGAGTTCTCCTGGCAGAGTCTCATCACTTATCCGGTAAGCCATCTGACCCACCCTCTTGCTTACATCAAATTTGATTTGCACTCCATTAACTGGCTCTCTCACTTTTAGTTGCGCTACACAATCAGCATCGAGTACGCCACCGACCAGGACGCACTGAGCATTCCACACAAGGGGCTCATGCCGCAGGATATCGAATTTTTCCTGGTCTACCTGCCCTGCACGGGCAACACCAGTCTCCAACTGCCAGTTAACGTCAACATGGTAGTGCAAGGACCTCCCCGCTTTAACGACACCAGGCTCCACTTTAAGCGCAACAAAATCTGTACCAAGGGTAAGCTCCACTCGCCCCATCCTCTTACTGTCGTTCGCTAATTTCCCATTGCCATTTCAGGCATCTCACCCGAGCCAAACCAGTCGCCGGCACCAGCGCACGCCCCCTCCCAAGGTCCAGCCCTGATGAGCGCCGCTGCATGCGCTCTGGGCCTGGTTTTAGCCGTGGGCCTTGTGGCTAGCATGATGTATGTGCGGGCTCGCAAGCAGCTTCGCCAGGACTCGCTGCAGTAAGTCCGACTGATTGGCCCATCAATTCAATTATCTGCCCGATTATTACTCTAACCCATTACATTCCTCACTTCCCAACTCTTATTTTCCATTAGCACCAGCTTCACCACGGCAGGTTATGGCAGTCACCAGAACGTGTTCATTCTCCTTGATCCTCTCGGACGGCCGCCAAGTGCCACCGGCTCCTACGCGACCATCGCCAGCCTCAACAAATATCCGGCGGAGACCAAAAAGGCGTGCAGCATATTCGACCGTAAGTCATGTCTTCTTTCCCGGTGAAGTCATCGCTTACTCATCGAACCCCAAACTATTCATTTCCCTACAGGCTTCCGCAGCTCCCCCACGCCCACACCCTACGCGACCGCCCTGCTGCCAATGGGCGACCAGACCGGCGAGACCATTTACTCGAAGCCAGAATCGGTCTGTCCCTCGAGGATATCCTACTACGCCTCCTCGCAGCTTACCCAGGTGAGTCCCAGTCTCCAGTTGACTCGAAGTCTGATTCTGTGGCCACACAATTCCTCTCCTGGGGTTGGCCGGGGCAGGGCAACTGCCCTCAGGTAAATCAATGCCTTTGATATGTTGCGACACGTGCCATGTGCCATGCGCCAGGTACAAATGGAAATGAATCCCGTTGAAGTTCGGCCTGCTGTGGGTCGGTCGGTTGCCTTGGCCACCAGATCCACTTCGATTGCTCCCAAGGCTGCAGCCACGAGCCACCTTTCCACGGCGATAAAAATTAAATTCTAATTTATATTTACGAGCTGATAAAGCTCCCGAAGTGCGTTAAACTCGAAACAAGAGCCATTCATAAATATGCGACTCTCCTTCCCGCCCGCCAGGGTGCCACACCGCCAGTCAGCCTGGGTTGCCAACTCACCGTGTTCCAAGGGGTTGCTCGGGGCTGGGGCAAGTTTTGCACAGCGCTCACGTACCTCAAGCTGCGACCCACAAACCCACTGCCAGTAGAGCAGAGGTGAATTACGCAGATACGAGTTCTTGCATGTGAGTGGTAGTTGGGGGAGCGTGTGAGTCTGTTTAGATAAGCGGAAGGTGGTCCAAAATTGCAGACAGACGCAGGGAGACAGCGCGTCCCTCTGTTTTTCTTCCAGTCGAGATACTCGCAGGGTGCAAATTAGTGTACTGAATGTAAACTAGGCAAAAGCCACAGCTGAAACCCCAAAAGCAACTATCAAACCTCAAGCTCAAGGATTGTTTGTGTGAATCCCTCAAATTAATTTTATGATACCCTACAACACTTTTTACACATTGCTCCCTTCTCGGTAACTCTGTATATCTCTCTCTCTCTTTGGTGATTCCCTCTGACATTTTAACTTCTTGGCAAATCTGTCGCAAATTAGAATAAATTATTTAGCAGATTCTTTTCTGTTTCTTGTGCCAAAAACATTTTACAGACCCAAGCGACGCCATCATTGACATTGTTCCTAGACAACAAAGTACTCGCAACTCTCCCTCTCGTTCTGCCTTAATGGCGCCATCCTCTTGATTGTTTGGACCATTTTCGTCACCATCTTCAAACGCAATTTCCATCGACGCATAATTAAATATTCAATTTCCATGGAGACTCTTTTGGATTTTTATTTGCTGCTTATTCCTTAACATTCCCGCAGCAGCTTTATCCTGGCTTCTGTTTGTTTAGACTTCAATTTCATACTCATTATGGCAACCGTTTCCAGTCATTTGGCCGGGGAGGAGCAGCCACAAACATGCCCCGCACAGGGCACTCACATGGATTCACTTACTCACCCACATGGTTATCTGGGCTATCTGCCTGTCTGGGATAGTGCACAACGCCAAGAGTCCTAGCCATTTACCGCTATCTGCTGTAGACGGTGACGGGGACTTAAATGAATTTCAACAAAAGCGGAGCCCAAAATTGCATATGCCTCAGACTGGAGTGCGGGGCAGTCAGGGGAGAGGGTGTTTGCCATAATTATTGCTATTCTCTTGTAATAACTCCCCCGACAATCCCCTCACCCAACACACTCATGTGAGTTTGTGCGAGCTTTAAGCGAAATGAAGCACCAACCAAGCACAAAGGAAGAGGCAGAAGGGGAGAGTGGCAGGGGGACGCACTCATTTAGTCAAACAATTATATCCAAGTGCACACACACTGAAATGTTGTCGGCCCTGATCTGCTCACTTGTGTGGAAATATCTCATTTATGTGGGGCTTCCACCACAAAACCCACCCACCCACCCTCTACTCTACTCTAGTTGGAAGCACTCCCTCTTGCTTCTATTAAATCAGTCTATAAATGTTGGCCAAATTGCTTTAATGTGCAGCGAAAGTTTAGCTAACGGCAGCGGGGACAACAACAATTACAGCACATGGCAAGGCCTGTGGGCCTAAAGAGGGTAAAGGGAGGGGAAGGGAAGGGAGACGAAGAGCGGGGTAAATAACAATAAAAACAGCAGAAAACAGAAGCCAGACTACAGCTGTTGAAACATGACTTTGTGCTTGTTTAGAAACACTTGCAAAATATTATTGCAACAGCAACAACAAAACAAAAGAGTCGAACGAGTGAAAGAAAAGTAAAGAGAGAGAGGGGGTGGCGGGGAACCACTAACTGCGGGGCAGGAGTTGATCCCACGGCAGGCAACAAGCCATGTGCAGCAGCAAAGCGAAGCAAATATATAAAGGCATTAGGATATTGGATCAGGACTAAGCTCAGATGCAGAGGAGTGTAGGGAACAAGGGGAGGCTGGCAAGTAAGTGGCTGCTGCGGTTGAAGATGTCGAGCAACTACATGACGCGAGTGGGTTAGACGATGGCACAGCAGGGGCTGCCTCAACGCAAAGTTGGAGAAGTGCGTGAGCAAGCGAAGCGGAACAGGGAAGGAGAAGGAGGGAGAAGGAGAGGGAGAGACTGAACATAGACAGCGCAAAGTTGGAAATTAATTTCCATGGAGCACGCCCCGACTAGAGTATTTTATGGAGATTACGAGAGAGATTCGTGCAACCTGAACAGGTGCTAATTAAAAATGTTGTCGTCGCCTCATTAAAGAAATTTGTAAATCAACCTGCAAATGACGCGCGCAGCATGCGAAAAGTTAAGCCTAGCCCAAAAAGAGAGAGGGGAGTTCGAGGGGGAGGAGAAGTGTCCCCCGTTGGGGCAAGTGGAGCAACTGGGGTGCGGCACGTACGTCGTTAATGGATTTCCCACTGTTGTTCTTTTGATTAAAACGCATTATTTACATTTGCGCCACAGCCAAAAAAGGGGCAGAGCAAACAGCGGTGCGGGGTACAATTTAATGTGCGACAAGGCTTAAGTCTGGTCAGGTGAGGGGGCGTGGAGCAGCAGGCGAGCGCCCTCGGCAAAGGTTGACAAATTGCGCCGCTGTCAGTTGATTTTAGTTCAGTTTTTGCTTTTTTCCGTTTTTGCTTCAGAATTTCGTTGGGGTTTCTCTTTCTCCCAGAGACCCCTCTGCTCGCCCGCTGGACTGGCCGAGGTTCAGCTGCAAGTCCTGTCGGGCTAGTGCCAAACTACGGCGGATGCTTTTGTCTGCCATTACACTATTGATTGCTTCCTGTCAGCCGCAGAGAGACAAACGGAAGTCGCCAGCGGATGTTGCTTTTGTTGTCCTGTGAGCCCGGCCGGGCTCACCAGCGAGAGAGAAACAGAGCCGCCCAACATGGTTTTTGTGTGGGATTTAGCTGGCCGCAGCTTAACCAGCCGCTAGACCCCCGCTCCTGTAAGCCGCTCGGCATATGTGGGATTAGATGCTGTTGCGAGCAGAGCTCCGGCCGCCCTGTGCACGCGGTTTTCGCACCCTCCACTTGTCCAGTGGCTGTGTGTGTTTGTGCGTGTGTTTTGCCATTGATTTCATTGCGGTCAAGTTGCGTTTACTCTGAACTGTTGGGAGAGGGGGTGAGGCCATTAATCGCACTGTTGCTGTCTGCCGAAAGAGGCGGGGCGGGGAGGGCCTGTGCACTCATCGGAATTGACAATTGTAACGAGCCAAAGGCAATGATTAGCAAACTGTAATTGAAGACGAGAGTCAATAAAGTGGGTCAAAAGGTGCACTCCGACACAACCCTGCGAATGGGGTCAAAACTTTAAGCATTCGCTTCGCATTCGAGTGTTTGAGCAGCTCTTTCACTGTGGAATCCATTAGAAAATGAAGGAAACAGAAATGAAAATCAGACCGTAAATGAATGAAAACGAGACGAAGAGAAGCAATTAAAAGGCGCTTCTTCATTTCTCGATTAAGGCGAATGCCTTTCAAATCGAAATGCGATTATGGCTGGCATGTAATCGTTCAATATTCATGTGTGTACGCACAACGTGCAACGAGCTCTTCATATACACACATATTGATAGCCATCAATCAATTCTGAATTGCCGTTGAATCATATAACGTGAATACGAAATGTTCCCAAACTAATTGCATCAGAGTGCTGTCCCGCGACGCGAGGAAATTCGAGTGGACTCCAACCGGATGCGCAACAAATTGTATTATGTCAGCCACTGAAGCGGAACCCAATCAGGCGCCAACACCAACTATATATCGAACGGGGTGAATATTGTAATGGACACCGCGTCGCGACTCGGCCAAACAGGTGGTTAATCATATGAATTCAGCTTGATTGCACGCAATAATGGCTCCTAGAAAGACTTTGACTTGAATATAATTTGTCGCAGCAGGTAAAATGTGCATATTTCTTTAGACTAAATACAAAAAATAAGTTTGCGAATGAGGAACTTGATTGACAAAAAAGATGTCATATAATTTAAATGGGAAAGTTTTCGTTTAAAAAATTCTCAAGTGGCAAAATCAGCTTAGTTTTTATTAAAGCCCATTTCGATTAAAAGCTTACGTCTTGCTAAAAGCTATTGCTCTCGAGCAACTAAATAATTAATAAATGTAAAATGAAATTGTGGCATAAATGTTGACCTTGTTTAAACACTTTGACAAACTACATTAAATTAAACGGCGGCATCAACAACAACAACAACAACGTCAACTTTGGCGCCCGTGTATACTCTACAAATTGAAATATAAATGCGTGCAGGCCCCCCCAGCCCCCACGCCACCCACAGACACGCCCAGGCAGCGTGAGGCAGCGAAACACCTGGTGACTAATTTATGTTCATTAAGCAGGCGTTAAGTCGCCTTGAGAGCAGCTGCCGTCGTCCTCTTTGGCCCTCATTTGCATATATTTAGGCGTTCACAGGAGGAGAGGAGCAGGCGGCCATGCGATTGCCTAAAGCGGCGCACAACACAACACACACACAACACACACATACACACATAGAGAGCAAGCTGATTACTTGCCGTGCGCCGAGGTGACAAACCAAAATGTGTAGTTTCATGTAATTTTGGGCTCGTTGGAGCGGCTGCTCTTGGCCAGATTAATATGCAAATTCGTATAGAAACACAGAGAAACAGAGAGAGAGAGGAAAAGTCAGAGTCAGAGTAAGAGTAAGCGCTTTAAGCACAGATTACGCGCGTGTGGAAGGTAGTTGGTGGCAAGTAGCAAATGGCAGCTGGCAGGGCGAAGCAGACACAAAAAATCAATTTGCAACAACGCGTCTAGCGTCATCCCCTTTGTGCACTCTAATTTGTGTGTAGTGCATTTTCGTGTCCACGTCCGGAAATGGCGAGAATTAAAGCCAAAGCGAAGAAAACTGAAGCTTAACCAGTGACGACACACACACACACACACACACACACAGACAGACTGTGGCAAGCTTGGCGCTTGTAATCAGCTTGAGAGCTTTGCAGCTCTGAAAAACCCATTTCACAGCCGGGTCCGTGGGTGCTGCTGCATAAAAACGCGCGCGCGCAAATCCCATCAAATCTATCAAAATCATTTACGCAAATCGCACCACACAGCACCACCATAAATGGCACCACGTCCGGAGCGCTGTTTCAGGTCAGGCGCCATCAGTGTCAGCTGCATTGGATTTGATCCAATCAAGAATTCACGGACAAACTTTATCTTTAAACAAACAAAAGAGCGCGACTATAATTTACCCTGTACACGGCTCAGAGTTGACACAACAGGTGCATAATAAGAGATGTTTATCGAACCGAGTATCGATATTTATCGATTGGTAGAAATAAGTAGAAACTTTCTTAAAGTCTGAATCTCTCACGAACTCATGCAATTTTTACTTAACTACAGAATACCCTTTTCTCTTTAACAAATGTTCGGGTTATAAAAAGAAGCAAAACTGTTCGCACTTCGCCCAAAAAGATGGCGCTAAAAACTGACAGCAGCAGCAGCAACAGCTTAGGCTAAAGAGTGCGACAGAGGTGGAGATTCACAGAAAGAGGGGGAGAGCGGATGGGATAGAGGCAGCCAGACTGTCAGTCAGTCAATTGTAGTTGTAGTTGCGTGGCTGTTGCTCAAAGTTTTAATTACACGTTCGCTGTGCCGGGGACTGGGACGTGAGCCGACTGCTGGGAATTGGGAGCTCGGGGGATCTGGGGGCGCTTGCAACGGGACGGGTGATTGCCCGCAGCTACAAGGCCACTAACATTTTTGGCATGGCTGCTTGGCCGGGGCAGACGCAAACGGGAACTAACGGAACACTAACGGAATGTTACGCTTGTTTGGCCTTGGCCATTGCACGCTGGAACCAGTGGAATCCTTCCTGGCTGTTGTTATTGTTGTTGTTGCTGTTAGTGTTTCTGCCGTGTTTCGTATTTGCTTGGCGACAAAGATTTATCACCCAAAACAGGACAGAAGGCGACGGTCGCAAGAGCAGCCACAAATCAGCATCGATGGTTGCTTAAAGAGTTGAATAACGGGTTGTTTTTGTTCGTATTTCGGGTTAAGAACAGGATAAGCCCAAGCCCCAAGGGCCCTTAAATAGCAATAAGCCAGAACAGCCCAACGCGGTTCTGATGCTCAAAAAGCAATTCATCTTAACTATGATTTATTAGATGGTAGTGTTCGCTCCAATATAAAAGCTATCTAAACTATTAGGTATAATTAAGGAGACTTTTTATGATCAGTTCTTATTTTTAGAATTTTCTTTACCGAACATTTCAATTTTTCCCAATTTATATAAAATTGTACAAAGTAAAGCATCCAGAGCTCTGTAGAAGTATTTAAAAAAAAAATATGAAACTTAAAAAATAATTAAATAATTTAATGCTATTATTATTTATTAAAATAATTTCAATTCAAACTTTTTAGGCAACCCACTCAATTTGCAGCTGCAGTTTGGTGTTGGGTGGTTGCGTGGGTGGCTTTTTGGTACGGCTTGTTACAGCCCGCCAAGCCAACCACTGATGCCAGCAGCAGGGATAGGCAGAGGGATAGCGAGAAAAGGGGGAAGGGTAGCGGGCGAGGGAGCAATGTGCGCGGTTTGTCAGCTTGGCGCGCTGATGATGGAGTGCGGCATTGTTGCATTTTAATTGAAATTTCTTTGTGAACTTGCCGCACCAACAGCAACAACAACAAATGCAACAAGACTAACGAGCAAGCAGAACGACGACAACAACAACAACAACAACAACGTGTCGCCGGCAATCAGACAACAAAACAACAACAAGCGAACAACGCAAACAACACCAAAGTAGCAATAATAATGAATGAATAAAACGCATAACAGCAACAGCAACAACAACAACAACAACAGCAATTTCACTGTGCTTTTATTGCAATGTTGCTGGCGTTGTTGCCGTGTTGCAGCTGCCCATTGGCATCGTGCTCAGTGACAGCCAACGGCAGCCAACTATATTGAGGCCGGGGTCATCATTTTGGCGGACCGAAAGAGAGGCGGCGGTAACGTTCACATTGTTGCGGCGCAACGCAAATATAATAATAAATTTCGCATATTGCTGCCGCTTCAGCTATTATTTTTCATAAATGAAATTGTTGTCAATGCGATGTTGCTGCTGGTTCCGTTGCTGTTCCCGTTGCTGCTGTTGTTGCTGTTGTTAGCGCTTGCTGTTTGTTTGGTTTTTTGTCACCGCTTTATTGTTTTTACCACCCACCGGCTGAATGCCTGGCATTGCGGTCACTTTATTGTTGGTCGGATATGGCCAACACTGTTGCCAATGCAACAAAAAAGCGAGAGCGAAAGCGAGAGAGCAAGAGTCAGAGAAAGTGAGAAACCTGCAGAGTTGGTTTGCGCCGCCGGCTGAAAGGCTGGCAACCACGTAATTTGCCGTCTGATGAAGATTTACGACATGAAAGCCACAAAATAAACGCCAAAAACACAAAAGCACATAAAGCAAAAAGCCAATAGACTAGAGGGCCAATAGCCCTAACCCCCCCACCCAGCACGCCACCCCCTGCCCTTAACGAACTCTACATGATGAATGCGCTGTGGTGCGCCAAGACGACAACCCTATCGAGCTGGGCCTGCTGTCGTCTCCTCGAAGTAGGCAGCCATTTCTGCTGGCCATTTATGTAAATTAAGCAACAAAATGCACAGATTTGTCTTCTGTTTATTAGCCAAGAAGTAGCCGCTCTTGGCCATAACTCACACACAGCCAAAACAATTGCAATTGGGCCCAGGAGATGACCAAAGATTTTGTCAAAGTTAAAGTTGCCCACAAAGGAAAGGAATACTTACTATAGTTTTCTGTCACTTCTACGCGTTTGCTATTTCTATTTTGCCTTCAAGACTCTTCAATCTGAAAATATATAAAATAAAATAAGTAAGTGCGCTTTTTTCGGGAGTACCCTAGTCAGAGATGCCCATTTCTGTCTGCTACACACAATGGGTATTATGTATGAAGAATTGAGCATGAATTTTCCGCTATGGGCTTCTTCAATGAGAAGGCGTGCCACGCCCTCATCACATATACACCCAGCTCATATGTAGCCAAACATCTGCTATTAATGGCAACCCTATTAGATAAGGAGAATAAGAGCGAAGCTGATTAGGAACCAGCTTCTCCAGCCGCTGCTACCCCAGCTTCAACTTTAGTCTTAGCTGCTGCTGCTGCTGCTCCTGCGCCTGCCTGCCTCTCTGCCCCCTCCAGTTAGCCCACTTTGTGTGCTTATGAATACTTTGTCCAATAAATAATTCATGCTGCAAGTAAGTTGTCTGCCCGGAAATGCCAACCAGAGAGGAGCTCGAGTGGTCAAGTGGGCGTGCACCCAACGGATGTGGATCATTGTGAATGATGTGGGAATGTGGGCGTCGGGTGTCGGACGGATGCAGACAGCGTTAGATGGCGAGGGAGCGCAAACGGAAATGTAATGCAATTCACGAAACCAATGAACGGTTTAAGGAGCCTGGTAACTAAACGGATAAAGGACTACACATGTTTCCAACTGGATGGGAAATTTGTGCAGGGTAGGGGGAGAATTAATGTGCACGGACTGTAAGCTGAATCCGTTGTTGTACCAATGTTTCAATTAGAAATGAAGACCCTAATTGGAATTATACACTATGCGCATTGCAATATAATCTTCTCTACAGAGAAATGCATGCGAATTAGTTGCAAATTATACAATGGCTGAAAAGGATACTGGTAATTATTTGATTCCCTTAATTGTCACAGCAGCGATTCAGTGAAATGTAATTTAAATTTCAAGAAACCGTGGTAAATACTCGCACTGAACGATACTTGGATTCATTTATTATCACACCATGATCATTGGCCAACTATACACAAGTTCACCCAGGCACATCGGAGTGTGTGTTGGATCCTTGTGAGTGCATTCGCGTGTATATCCATAACATTGTTTTAGTTAATTAGTTGTAGTTAAAAGATTTGGGCAAATTGAGAGCTTAGTTTGGCTACTTAAATTGGCTAAATTCACTGAGGTAAACACGCTCAATTCGAGCTGCATTGCGAGTGGCTACTGTAGCTGGGTGAACACGTGGCCGACATGCCTTTTGTACAGCATTAGCGATATGTTGACCAGGAACGGGGCTGCCAGCCAAAAGATGCGTGTGCCGATGCCCGTTGCCTCGCGATGGAAGATGCCGGCGGCGCCGCCGCGTCCCGTATTGCAAAAGGACTCCTCGCAGCAGGATGTGCAGGCGTACAACTTGGTGCGCTCGCCAATCACAATGCAGCCGGGCTCACAGTTGGCAGCGCAGCGACGATCCAGCGACCACATCTTTGGCGAACTGGTCGAGTTCTCGGTGCTGGTGGTGTACGAAAAGCGCTTGACCTACGTTGACAAAGAGAAGATCAGGAATCATAGAAGACTAGAGAGACAGAGGTGCACTTACCATGCAGATAAACTCCTCGCCCTGGCACTTTTTCATTAGCGCCGTGTCGTTGCGCTCAAGGACATCGACACAGGCGGGCCCGTCGTCCATCGTGTCGCAGGCATAGCACCACAGCTTGTTCACCCGCTCAATGGCCGCCGCGGTGCGGTGAATGTGTCCGCCGCTGGTCAGCGAGGTGGTGAGGCTGCCCGACGAGCTGGGCCCGGATCCGGGTAAGCTGGTGCCCGTGCCAGTCACTGTTTCATTAGATTCGCATCTTTATTGATTTTCCCCAGCATCTGTCGAAGGTCAGCAAGACTTACCGTTATTTACGCAGGCCGTGAACACAATGGAGCAGGAGGTCAGCACAAAGTAGGCGAGCGTCAGCAGCGCTCTGGACATGTTGTGGCCGCCAACTGGGCCGAATAACGCCTCACCAGCCAGCTAAACAACAATTATATGGAGTCGAGCAGCCGCCGCAAATTTTTGTTTATATGCGAAAACGCAAAACGCGATGGGATTTGACAGCGAACGTCAGAAGAGGCAGAATTGATGATGAGAACATGCGCAATGCGCGTTTAGCGAAGACACAAACCCACCCACCACCACTAGTTGAGAATTCTAAGATATTCTAAATCCTTTTCAAAATATTGAATTCAAATATAAAATAATCACAAAATGAACAGAGGCACATTTCAGCCGCTTGAGCCCAACCATATATATCTGAATATTAATTTAGGGCCAACATACAAATTTTGAAAGGTAAACAACAATAAAATGTGTGCATTTGGTCATCAGTAGAGACGCAAATACTGTAGTGCCTGGCGACTCTGCATCGGGTAGAGTTCGCCAATATTGTACATGAGATCCACAATGTGTGTGGGCCGCAGCATGCGCCAGGGCATGAACTTCAGGGTCTTCTTGTCGCAGTGTATGTCCTTCTCCAGCTCCAAGGGCAGCGGCACCTCGTTGTACAGCATGCGACCGTCGACGCTGCGCTGCAGGGTGCAGGGCAGGCCGATCTGATCGGCGAAACACTTGAAGAGGATGGCGCGCTCGAATTGACAGCCGCTGCGCACCTCGCCCAGGGGTATGAAATTGGTGTGGAAGATGAGGCGCAGATCGTCCAGATGGCAGCGAACCGTGTGACGCGAGCACTCCTCGGTGGTGTTCAAATCAAGTATCTTGATGTCCTCGGACATGACGCTGTTCACGGCCTGGGCTATGATCCTGCTGCGCTTGGCCACGTTGTCAAAGTCAATGCTGCGACGGATTCTGTCGGGATTCTCGATAAGGCCATGCAACTGGGGGGGCAGTAGGTGTTTAATGCTAGCCGGAAATAGTTATTATCATCATGATACCCACTGCCAAAGTTTCGTTGAGTGCATCCAGGTACTCTTGCAGCTTGGGATCACCGGGTCGCTTGCAGTATTCCCACGCCTGATCGCCCACAATGTCCTGCTCGAGCAGGCAACGATGTGGCACACAGACCATATCATTTTTATCGGCAACGGGTCTATCAAAGTTCACCACCAGCACAGTCTCCAGCGGCGAACAGTCATTCCCCAATATGCGCTGAAAGCAGCGGAAATCGGTAAACTTACGCTTCGACACATAGAAATCCTTGCCAGCAGTTATGTCCGTAAAGGTCAAACAGTTGCGAATGCAGAACTTCATGGTGGGGCACTTGGACAGAATACTCTCAATGGCCGGGCCCCAAGTGGACACGCAGAATGCGTGCTTCTGGAACAGCATCAGTCTGCGGGCAAAAGTGATAATTGTAATTCCTTGCCCACAAATATCAATTCGCATCCACTTACACCTCCAGAATGCCACGATCAATGTAGGCATCCACAAACTCATTGAAGCGGGTGGTTTGTAGTATGAAATTGGTAACAGCGGTCTTGACCAGGTTCGAAAGAGACTTGAGAGCACGCTTAATGGAGGAAACAATATAATTATTGAGCAGAACCTCGCGAACGGGCTGCTCGTCGACAATGGTGCACAGGCAGCGGAATATGTTGTGGACCAGAATGGAGTGGGCATAGGATTGCTATAAGGGAGATTGGTGTTATCGTTAATCGATAAATAACAATCGATAGCGAATAGTCCGCTATTTGTAGCTATTTACCATAAGTAGCTGCGCCACCTGCTCCGTAAGGGGCGTGTAATTGCCCATCACCGTGCGATACTCATCATTGTTGGCCAAACTCTCAATGATCGCGAGCAGCGACAGTATCAGATCTATCGATAACTCCGGCAAGCCCTGCTTTATGGTGCCAGTCAGAGCTTCAGTTATGTCCAATAGCATAAGCTGGTCCGCGGTGACGCGGAACGAGCTGACCAACAGGCTGCCAATGAATTCGGCTGCCTGTTCGCGTGTCTTGATGGACACCGCCGGAGTTCGCATCAGGCTAATTAGGCGCGACAATGCCCCGTTCTCGTACTCGGCTATAACGGTGCGCAGGGCCTCCGGATGGGCAATCATGCGATTCAGACCCATGATCACAAACGGAGCTGGTTCCGATTTGGTCTTCAACAGGCACTTAAGGAACATTTCCGTTATCTTGGCTTTGTGGATGCGTGGCAGGTAGGTTTGATATTTGGCAGCCTCGGCAAATATAGAAATGATGGTGCAAATGACATCGTCCGGCAGAATTTCGATGTCTTCCTTCAGGTGCTCCACCATCTGGTCAAAGAGATTCTGCTCGAAGAATAGCTTGGTCATCTTCTCGGAACGCAGAGCCGTGGCCAGCACTTCGATAATGCCAAGGGCGTCCGGCGCTTTGGGATTCGCACAGAACGCTTTGACCAGTTGCTGCAGCACAAAGAAACAACGATGCAGTGGCTCAAAGACACTCTCATCGCTGGTGTCGGCTAGCAGGGTCTTGAGCACCTTGATGGCTGCCAGGCGTATCTCCAGGAACTCATTGGTCAGCTCGCAAATGATGCGATCCACGGGAAAACCCGGCAGGGTGGTAAACTCTAGCATCTCCTCGGCGCTTTGCACTTGTAGAATTTTGTGCAATGCCTCAATTGAGTTGAACACAGTATCGGGATTATCCGAATTGATAAATATATTCTTAAACTTCTCCAGAAACTCAATGTTTTCGAGTATATTCTGGGCCACTTTCGGATCACGCAGACACAAGTTAACTATATAGGTCAGGTACTCGATGCAGAAATCGTCGTTCTCCTTCAGATAGAACCTGAAGGCCACGTCGAGCAGCTGGGCAGTCTTTTCCGTTTCGTATTCCCCCATTTCCGAGCTGTCCAAAATCATAGTGATGAGGTACAAGGCAAAGCGGCGGATAATCACGCTATCCGCATTGATAAACGCCTCCTTTTCAATGAGGACCTCCAACAGATGCTGCTCCTTCAGTTCCAATATATTGGCATCCCATTTGCGAGCAAAGTCCGAGAAGTGACTTAGCACCAGCTGCAACACGGGTTCCTCCTTGGAGCTGAGCAGCAGCAGAGCCGTGTCCATGTTTTTTATAACCACCGTCAAAGCCGAGAAAGCGAATTCATTGTTTTTTGTACGGTCCGGGTATTTGGCGCGGGCATCATACACACGCTTCGTTCCACTTGCCATTTTTATTCAACTATAATATTTATTACTCTAAACATAAATATCTGACAGAAAAGGCACAAGGATTCTCAATAATATACAATAATACTTTATAATTTAAAGCTACTTTATGGTATACAAAGTATTTATTTTATAAATTTCAGGTAATAATACAAAAAAATTAATTTTTTTTATTTTTTATTTTAAAAATCATAAATTCGTTATGTATTCTTGAGCTCTTGCAAGGCAACACATTCCACGGAAAAAAACTGGCTGCTACATATTTGTTATTTTCATTTGTAACAAAAAACAGCGACGCAAGATAAACTTTTGCTTCGCGAATTTGTATATAAATAAAAAAGTATTTTTAATATTTATTCATAACACTTATAATATTGATATATTTAAATTTATCCAAAAGCAATTACGTTCGATGCAACCATGGTGAGGCATTTCCGACAAGTTGGCAGCACCAGCTGTTGAAAACAAAATAATAATCTCATTAACGGCTAAGCGAACGGGGTGGAAAACGGAATGCCAAAGAACGCGACGCTTGTGTTTGTGCGATAGCATCCGAATGAAACTATTCAAATGCGCTGCGTACAATTTGAATTAAGTGTACAAAATAAAATAGAAAATTAAGTAAACAACTTAGATAACAGCAGCAATCGTTGAAAAGTGAACAAGTTAAAAAATACGAATACAATGGCACCATCAAAAAAACGGCAGACGGCCAAGAGTAACAAGAAAACGAAAGAAAAAGAAAACGAAGAGGATGCGGCGGCCATTGCTGTTGCTGCCAGCACAGACGCCAGCAGCGTTACCGCCGAGCGTCGCACAGTGGGCCGCGGTGCCATGTTTACAGTATTTTCAAATGCGCAGAACAGTGAAACCTTCCACAAGCGCTACATTAAAGAGTTGCAGCAACTGTACTCCAAGGTGCTTATTTGTTGTTGGCTGTTGTTGGTGGTTGTGTGGTGTGCAGTGCAGCAACTTAATTTGTTTATATGTTTTGTTTTTGTGTAGTTGGACCACGATGCCTTCATGTTCACCTTCATCCAGATGTTCAAGACGGCGCTGGAGGCGGATGTGGGCAACGAGTGCGGCAACATGACCCTCGTATTTTGCGCCAAGTTCGTCACCAGCTTCGAGTCGGAGAAAATACATCCCATACTGGGCGAAACATTCAGTTGGCTACTGACCGTATGTGTTGACTGTACTTTCCCGGCGTGCATTTGTTTACATATTGTTTGCTCTCCACAGACGATTTCCAACAGCCCGCACATTCGCTATCGGCTCTGCTTCTTCGTGAATCTGATATTGAAACATCTGGGGCCGTATGCTGCGCTTGATGACTCGCAATGCGATCAGATACTGCACTATATGCTAGACAGGCTGAAGGACGTGTCGCCGAGCGTGCGCAAGGAGGCGGTGCTGGCCGTGCAGCGGCTGCAGGTGCCGGACAATCCCAACGATCCGGTGCTGTGCGCCTACCAGTATCACCTGTGCTCGGATCCGTCGTCCAGCGTGCGGCAGTGCATCATCTCGTGCATGGGCCGCAACTATCTAACCGTGCCGCACATCCTGGAGCGTCTCTGGGACATAGACGAGAAGGTGCGTCGCCACACGTACATCAATCTGTGCAACTATCCGGTGCGCTCCTACAAGGTGTCGCAGCGTCTCACGCTCATCGAGCGCGGCCTCAACGACAGCTCTGAGAATGTCCGCAAGAATGTGATCAAGTATATGCTCAAGTCCTGGATCGAATCGTACCAGCACAACTACATACAGATGACAGCCGCACTCAAGCTGGACTCCAACGAGGAGGAGATGCTACGCTTCCGACGCGTCGCCCGGCAAATGCTGCTCGTCATCTTCAAGCAACAGGACAACGCCAGCCTGCTGGCCCAGCTTCCATTGACCGAGGACTGCGACCTGCATCGCTGTGTGCCGCACGAGGCGCTCACCGTTGAACTGGTCCTCTACTGGCAGTGCCTCAGCGGCTACCTGCAGGAGACGCAGGCCGACGAGTTCGAGCAGGTGCTGCCCGAGCTGAGCGTCTTTTGCGACTATGTCAAAAAGTAAGTTCAAATTTGGAGTGAATCCACAGTTTCATTAAATTGTTTTATCTTTGCTCTGTTGCAGATTTTGCCAGTTCCAGAAGCCGGATATGGACAAGTTCGCACAGATTGAGTTTCAGGGCATGATGTTGTCGCTGGTGGAAATACTGCAGACCTATGACCTGGGCGATGAGATCGGGCGCGGCAATCTCAAGGAACTGATCACACATCTGCTCAAGGAGTGCCTGCTCGACCACAAGATCGTGGCCGTGCTGGTGCGCTGCGTGGAGCAGCTGGTGAGCAATGTGGCTGCACGGATGCAGTACTTCATCGAGATCATCTACGAGATATGCGAGCTGAACGCCAAGCAAAACGATTTGGTGCACGATCGCGAACTAACGGACAAGTTGCTGGACAATGTGGAAACGTCGCTGGTCATGAATATCCGATCGCTAAAGGTAAAAATTCTCGAGCTCGAGGAGCTGGAGGAGAACTTTGTGCGGCAAAAGGAGTACATGCGAGCACAGGCCATCAACGATGAGCGCATGATTGTCACAGATGAGTACCGGAATCTAATTCAACCGCTGCTCGAGAAACATGGCGAACTGGAGCTGCCCACGCGACCGAAACTGTCCAAGCAGGAGCGCGTGCTCAAGGGCCTGTACATATCCTTTCACATGGTCGCCTCTGAGCATGTGCACAGCCTCAATCCCAGCATTTGCAAACTGTACAAGGTGAGCTTTATTTTATATATATTTATATATTTATATGTGTGTGTATTAATAACTGCTATTACAGGATTTCATATGCCGTCATTTGGCATCGACGGAGTTGGACATATTCGAGTGGGCCATCAAGTGCGGCACCACGTTCAGCATTCTCTACGAGTCGTACACCAAGGAGGTGTTCGATGTGCTCGTGGACGAGTTCTACAAGAACAACAATTTGCGCCTCTGCGAAATCTCTGCGCAGTGCATTTGTGAGCTGATGGATCACTATGGCGTGGACTTCTTTATGGACATAAATCAGTCGATTGCGGGTCAGGGTCAGGCACCCAAATCGAAGCGTCGCCTGCTGTTCACCATGCAGGACTTCGATTTCGAAGAGGACAGAAGTCAATCGCAGTGCAGCGAGCAAAATACGGATATCATCAGCATGATGGGCTTCTTTGTCGAGAAGGTGGTCGACAAGGGCATCCTGCTGGCCATTGTGCGCGGCCTGTGCCGCTTGGTGTTGCGCGGCCAGCTCGACAATCGTCCCGACGTCCTGGAGAAGCTGCTCAAGCGCTACTTTAATCCCAACACGGGTACGTTTAAAAAGCGTTAAATACACTTATATATATACTCACATTCTTTTGTCCGCAGAACCCGTTATTAACCAGGTGCTGGGCATGTTCTTTGAGCACATCGTGAGCCAAAAGCTGCAGCACCTGCTCCAGCCCTGCCTGCTGCCCATCGTGTGGTCCGTGATGAACTGCAGCTACGACTCACTGCTGCACGATGTGCTGCCCGATCACGTGACCAGGTTTTTCATCGATCTCACCATGCAGGAGTCGAGCACGCCGCAGAGCAACATCCACAATCGCATTGCGCTCAGTTTTCTCCACTACATACAAAACTTCTACACGGAGCGCAAGGAGATGTGCCGTCTTCTGGCCAAGGAGCTGACCACGCTCAAGCTGAACGTGCTCAACAGCGCCCAGTTGACGAAGGAGATGCACGAGCAGGCCGACAAGCTGGTCAATGTAAGTGCTATCCAATAATATTAAATTCACAAGTTTAATCACGATCCTTTACAGAGCGACCTGGAGCCACGCATCATCAAGAACATTGTGGACTTTAAGGATTTGATCAATGGCAGCTTCAAGCCGCCCGCTCGCAAGCCCGATGGCAACGACAGCGACGAGGATGCCGAGGAATGTGAGAGTATTGCGGCCACCACAGCATCCACAACGGAATGTCCAGCGCCAACATATGCAGCGCCCGCCAGCGATCCACCAGCTGCAGCAGCCACAAGGGAGCATCTTCCCGCAGCCTCAACTGAAGCACCTCCAAGCGAAGGCGCCACAGCGACGCCCAAGCCAACGCCAACGCCTACAACAAAGCCTGCGGAGCCGGTGCTGACCACCTTTGGTGCCCAAAATCAAGTGGGCCTACGCTTCCTGCGGCGCTCGTTGTGCATTTCCGTCAGCCATTCAGACACGGATAGCATATGCGAATCACAGATACCAGTGCCAGATCCGGAGGCGGTGGAGAAGCAGCAACAGCAGCAGGAGCAGGTCAAGGAAATCAGTCGACGCAATCTGCGCAGAGACAAAACTAAACAGCGCCTGGAAAAGGCGATTGCACGTGCTTCCAAGACGCCCGAAAAGCAGCCAGCAACGAGTGAACCTCCAGGAGCTCTGCCTGCGACAGTAGCTGCATCTGAGCCAGAAGATGAGGCGGAAACGGAACCGGAAGCTACTGTTGCCACCGAGTCCGCGGCAGACGTAAGCACCGTTAGGGAGCAGGCGGTAAGTTGTGTGTTTTTATTGATCTTCATGCTAAACGCAGCCGCTTCTTCCATTTCGCAGCACAATGACTCCGAGGTGATCGAAGCCTCGCCCACAGCCGCATCGCCAAATGCCACGACGGCAAACGCGAGTCGTCTGCGTCTGCGCTCGACGCGCGTCCGCATTGCGAACGCCGCCCGCAACACGCCAGCGGGCAGCAGTAAAGTGAGTACCACGCGATTGCGTATGCAGCTCTAGGCAGGCACACGACGCATGGCTAATGCCAGTAAGGCAGTAGATCTCCCGGGCGCCGCAAGAAAAAAAAATCTTAAGTTTAGCTTAAGTGGATGCAAGAAGTTTTACTCTAATTTAATATCGTATCAAATGCAATTGAAATTTACTCTAACTGAAAACAAACTGGAAAAATAATCAAAGTAACATAAGAAGACACGTTTGAAAACATATAATGAAAATCAAAACACAACAACAACAAAACGCTGTTTTCTTTCTGACCAACGAGTACTAATGCGCATGCCATGTATATAAATTTATATATATATATATAGTCTTATGAAACTATTTAGATTTAAGTTTACCTATTAAGTTAGTCCTAGTTTGTAGCATTGTCCTGTTTTTTTTTCCACACGTTTTAATTTGCCTTTTACTTGTATTCTCTATTTTTCATTTACACGTTTATTTACTCCAGCGCAAAGTTCTTCATCTCGAGATTCAAACCCCGCTGCGAAATGGGCGCAAACGCGTTCTCCGCAAGTCGCTGCAAACGTCCACAGCAACGACTCCGGTAACGTCTTCGCAGTCCTCCGATTCGGCCTCGAAGCGCATCTCGCCGTTGCGAAAACAGCAGCGCCTGGACACCAGGACGCCCAGCAGACGCAGCAGCGTGGTAGCTGCGCCAGCGCCAACGGCAAAGCCAGCGAAGAACACAGCCAGTCCCACGGACAGCAGCAGCTCGTCCATCAAGGAGAACACGGTACCAGGACCAGCCCCAAAGTCCATCCCGAAAACGCCAAAACCGTCTGGTAGGCGTTCCCTGCCCCAGCAGAGCAGCAGCAGCACGCCAGTGACCAAGGTAATAACGCGTCATTCGGTGCGCAAGCTGCGCGTGAACCTTATGTGCATGACCCGCAAACGCATGTCCCAGGAGCTGAGCATGACCGAGGGCCATCTAAAAATGTCTACACCAAAGCGCGTACGGCAGGACAAAACAGGACGCAACAAATCAATGTCCGGCGAGCACAACAGCTCCAGGAACTCCTCGATACGTACCCGGTCGAGCACGGCAGAATCCGCCGCGGTGGCGAGCCGTACGCGACGCAAATAGCTGATCCTGCCCCTGACCCACTTCCCTGCCCCTTCCCGCGGTCTCTTTTAATGCTTAAAATCTAGATATACTAATCTGTATTTGTGTTCGATTAAGTTCAATTTAAATATTGTGCGCATTGTCGATGCTTGTTAAACCTTTGTAAATTTTAAATGTAATCCTTAGTCATATTTGAAAATCTCTATTTAAAACATAAAACGCTTACACCTATCTCGATCATCGTGAATTGTAAGGGGATGCCTAATATAATTTGAACCTGTCAAATGAACTGTTGTGGTTGTAAGATGTATTTATTTTGTAAATTGTATTCGATCCTTTGATCTGTTTGATTTTATTGCTTGCGAAACTGGCAAATAGGATGACGTAGTACAAATAAGAACTAGAAACATTGCAGTATTGGATAAGTACATGCTGAGATTCGTTCATACAATAGGGAGGAGTATGAACATCATTAGAAACATATTTTGAGCAGTGTTTGAGTTAAGAGTTTTGGTTAAGGATGTCCTACATGCTAGAGTATTATATAATATAAGATATTATAATATCCGAGGCGAACTTTAAATGCTTAATAGATACAATTAGAAACAAAGGATAAGGCCCAAAAGGAGTTGTTTCAAACAGGCACATGGATTGTGTATAGGTTATAGGTATAAGGATAGTTACATGCAATCCTTCAGAGCTTTACTCCCTTCAGCTTGACGGCGGTGGTGTGCAGGTCCCACTCCTGTTGTTGCAGCGCCTCAAACGCAGCGGAGAGGCTCAGATTTGCCTCGGCGAGTATGTTTTGCAGCTTGATCAGCTTAATGGACTTGTGCACGTCCCAGTTGATGAACTCCAGGGCGCCCAGGCAACGAGTGGGTGTGCTCTATTGAAAATATATTAAAAAAATGTTAGTTTATGCCTGCATAGGAATCTCAGATTAAATTGAACTCACGTCCTTGCCCAGCACTTTGACCATAATGCGCACTTCATCCGAGTCAACGCCGCGTTCGCAACCACGCGGCTTCTTATCGGAGAATTCGAGCAAATCCTCGCAGCTCACCGAGTTGGAGTCGGCCAGACGAGCCGCAGTGGCAGCAAAATATTCCGCCTCGGTTTGCGGCTTAAGCGCGGCTGCCTTGACCACGGGAGCTGGCGTGCTGTTCACCTCGTTGCCATTGATGGAATTGCGGTTCATGGCCAGGTTGACCGAAGCACGCACCTTCTTGAAGAGCGCATTGCCCGCCAGCTCATTGTCCGCGTGGCTCTCCTGAGGCTCATCTGCCGCAGCGGCCGCCGCCGCTGCTGCTGCTGCTGCAACTGCTGATGCTGCCGTTGGTGCCATCTCCTGAGGAACGGCTGCAGAGTCCAGCGTGGTGGAGCTGCTGCTGGTGACCAACGGCTTGTCCAGGTTGCGCAGCTCGTCGTCGTTGACATACAGCCCCGAGATTTGGGCGGGTTCGAAGCCTACATCCTTGCTCTTGTTGTAGTGCTCCTTCTGAATGGAAAAGTTGTAGAAGCCGTCGGTCACGTCCGGCGACTGCAGCACGCCATCCTTGCTCATGTCCGCTTCCAGTATGGACTCGAACTGCAGCGAGGCGCTGTCCGTTAGTCCGGCTGCATCCGCGGGCGCCAGTTTGTCCAGATTCTGGTAGGTGTGCGCTGTTGTGCCGCCCCCCACAGCGGGCATGTTCTCGTACTCCCTGGCTTCGGACCTACGACGAACGCTGCTGGAGCGCACGGCCGCGACCACCTCGAGGGAATGCGTTGGCTGCTGCTGCTGCTGTTGTTGTTGCTTCTGCTGCTGCTGCGGATGATGAGCGGCCGTCTCCTCGCCAAAGTCGGCCAGCTTGTTGAGCGTGCGCTGCACGCCGTTGGCTGGGATGATGAGCGGATACTTACGCACGTGTCGCTTGGCGCTGGTCTTCACCTGCTTCTTGCCCTCGCGCGACGGCAACGGCAGCGGGTTCGCGTCCTGCGGCTCAGGAAACTTGTAGCTGGCGTGTGTCATGTAGCTGGGACTCTCGCAGGGTTCGTTGCGATTCTCATCGTTCTGCCGCTCGACGGTCGCCTGCTCGGCACGGCGCACGCGCTGCGCGGCGCCACGCGTGGGCAGGGTCATGGGCCGTGGCGGCTGCAGCTGCTGCAGCGGTCGGAGGCAATCAGACTCCACGGCGGCCGGCTCCAGCGCAAGGGCAGCTTGGGAGCCCGCAGCTCCAGCGCCCGGATGACTCAGCTGGCTGCCCAGGCGACGGGGCAGCGTCTTGGCGTTCATCAGCTCAAACTCGTCCGTGTCCATGTGGCGGAGCAGCGTCGCTGCCGGACTGGGGCCGATGTCCAGCATCCCCTTGCGCTCGATCAGGCTGTTGTAGGCCTCGCGACCCTCCTCGCCAATCAGCGCCTGTTTTGGGGTTTAAAAGGGTTAAAGAAAAAATATATTAAGAAATGTAAATAAATCAATAAATTAATATAAGCTCTATTAAAATAATACAGATTTCAAAATTTTGTATCTATATATATCTGTATAGATATAGGTATTTTTAGTGTAGAACATTCCTTTTGCTTTTTGTTTTGCTTTATTGAATCCCTTTAAATATACACAACGTTTTTGATTACCAATTGGTTTTTTGTTTGGTTCTTAGAATGCAAACTTTTAGGTTTTTCTTTTCTCTTTTAAATATGTATATATAATACTTGGAAAAATGTTAGGTTTCAGTTTTTAGATTTTAATTTAAGTTTAAGTTTAAATTTAGGTTTTGTATTTGTTTGTTTTTGGTTGTGAAACGCTTCGAACGCATGCTTTAGAATATCATTTTGAAGTATATTTGTATTTGGTTTTTATAGATATGAATATATGAATTTGTAATTATAATAATACGATTCATCGTATGTATATAAACCTTGTATATAAGTAATTCTTTTGTGTTTCTTATCATTTCTTCGTTTTTGGTTAACTTTATGAATAAATGCATAGAATGCGACAAATCGTTAATTAGAATACATTATTCAAGTATCTTGTATCTAGTTCTCACTTGGAGCTCAATAAAAAAATTGTAGATATTTGAAATTTTCGACAAACCAACAATTGCGATTACGAATCGTATTTCGGATTTTTGTATTTAGAATTAGTTTTCTTTATATTTTGCGAGCTATAACTCATGCATTTCCATTTGGGTATCGAGTAGAACTAATATGCTTCACTCACTTTTATATACGTAGTAGGTATATCAATTATATATAGAATAGTAAAAATGCAAGCGTAAGGATATGGCACATAATACACATTTGCATATGTATGTACGAGTTTTTTTTTTTGGGTTTTTTCTTGGGTTTTTTTTTTCTTCGGACAATATTGTTTGTATATATTATATGTAAGTTTTTATCTGGGGGATGTTTTTGCGGCGAAGGATTGTCAACGGTTGTGTGTGTGTATGATGACTGTTTCTGTGTGTGTGTGTGTGAAGTTGTTGTTGTTCTTTTTATACCCTGTCCATTTATATATGAGGTGTTCTCAATGTCTTGTGTTTTTTATGAAATGGTAATACTGATAATCTTGTCTGTTTTTCTGTTGCTCGAATCGAGGCTGACAACGAAGCTCTGTTTGCGGATGATACGGAATGAATATCTGAGATATCTGCAGGAAATTGTTTTGGTTGTTGTCAGCAGCGCCGATCGAGCACATTTAATTTTTGGAGTGAGTTGCCTTTTTTTTTTGTTTTTTTGGAAGCCTTTTTATAGTCTTTGTTGCGTTTTCTGATACCCTTGCAGTGGAAGTCAGCTGAGAAATTAAAACTTTCTATTCTATTTTTTTTTTGTATTATATCTAACAGATTCGGGCGGATCGGATGCCTACAACATATAGTGATATATTCAAAACTCACAGTTTGCAACGTTTTCTTGAGTTGCCGAATATCGGACCACTATATCACATAATTCCTATCAGAAGAATATGTTAAATATGAAAATATTCAAAACAAGTTAAACTAAAGATCAAAGCAATGTCTGCAAGGGTATTCAATCGTCGGCTAGCCGAAACTTGCGTTTGTTATTTTTATTAAATGTTTAAGCTAGTTAATATTGCTTTAATGATTATTGAGCTCTCTAGCTGAGGGGGGCGGGCGGGCCCTGAACTTGGTTTTGCGTATTGCTTATGGTAAATCTCAATTGAATTGAAATGTATCTGTATGGTTAAACTGTAACTGTAACTGTAACTGTATCTGTATCTGTATCTGTAGATGTGCTTGTATAACTGTAATTGTAACTGTAACTGTATGCGTTAGCTATGCAACTGCACATTACGAGTATTATTATCATCCGTTCTGAGAGGTCTTCCGTGTTTCCGAATAAGGCACTCTCTCAAATATGCAAATCCAAAATCTATATATATATATATAATACATATATATATGCTTGCAAATATAAATAGAGACTAATAAATATTGGCTGTAAATATTTCTACAATTTACTCTTCGACACTGGCGACACACCACACCACACCACACTACACACATACACATCAACACCACCACTACCACCACCACCAGCACCACCACTTCCACCGTGGGGGCATTCCCTCAATCCGATAGCACATGTCCGAATAGTAAATTGAGAACATATTTCAGCATTTTCCTTAGTTATGGAGCCGGGCTGGGCGGGATGCGCGGCGTCACGAATTCGCGTCGAAACTGAAACTCGTCGCCGCTCTCCGTGCTCGACGAGGAGCTGCTGTCGCTCGAGTCGCGCGCCGCGGTCACCAACGGCAGCATCTGTGCTGCCTGTGGCTGTGCCTGGGTCTGGGCTGGAGGATGCAGCTGCTGCTGTTGGAGCTGGCGCCAGTGCATCTCGTGCTGCTGCACCGCCGAGGCGTGTATCTTCTCCGGCCAGTGGAACTCTGTGGGCCGCTGCGGCTTCTGGGAGCTGTTGCTGAGTTGTCGCTGCTGCTTCAGTTCGTCCGGCGAGCTGCCCACAAAGTTGGTCGACGTGGGACTCTTGCCCGTCAGCCGACTAATGTCGAACTCGTGCAACGTGGCGCCGCTCATGGGACGCGGCACAGCAGCGGAGGCAGTGCGATAGGTGGCCACCGCGGAGGAGGCCGCCGAGGAGGAGCCCGACCCGGAGCTGAGCTTCTGGGAGAGTGTGGGCGCCAGCAGCGTGTGCTGCGCCATCTGCGCCGTATAATTGTTGCCCGGTCCGCGTCCGCCAAAGTCATAGATGCGCTCCTCGTAGTGGAACTGCTCGTAGCCGGCGCCAGGGCGATGCAGGCTGCGCCTGTTGCCGCCCAGATTGTAGTGCGGCGCCGACTTGATGCTGGAGTTGGAGCCGTATATTTGCCGGGGCGATACGATGGCCTCGCGGTCATCCTGGCAGGCGGACTGCACCTGCCGGCTGAGACCCGCGCGACGGCGTCGACACAACGAGCTGCTGGAGCTGGCGGCGACCCGTGCACGGATGTCGCATTCGGAACGCGCCAGGCTGGGCTTGGTGGGCTCTTCGCCACCGCTGGAGGAGCTGCTCGAGTCGAGCGTCATCGGATTGTAGCTGAGCCGGCGCAGGGTGCGCGCCCGTATGGAACGCGGCTTGTAGGAGGCAGAGCGTCGGGGGCGTGGCACCTGCTGCAGCTGTGGTGTGTGGGGCTGCGGTTGCTGCTGCTGCTGCTGCAGCAGCGGCTCCTGCCGGAACTGGCGCTGCTTGGCGTCTGATAGCACCGGCGAAATGGGCTGGAAGCTCTCGTTGAAGGAGGTGGAGCGCTGGCGATAGCTTTTGTTGGCCACCGCATAAACGGAACTGCTGCTGGCATTCAAACAGGACTTGACGGGTGAGGCGCTGGCCAGCAGCTGCTTGGTGTGGCCGTTGCCGAAGCGCTCGTACCCGCTGCTCATCACCACGGGCGGCGCACTGAAGAGCGCCTCGCTCTTCATGGGCAGGTAGCTCTCCTGGGGGCTGTAGCTGCTCTTCTGGCTGCTGCGGCGCGAGAGCGAGATGTTCGTGTCCCGCGACGCGAAGCCCGTGTCCGGCGTGCTGCTGCGCTTGTCGTCGAGCAGCTTCTGCTCCGGCTGCTGCTGCTGGCCATGCAGCTGCGCCTGGTTGTGCATGTACTGCAGATGCTTGTCCAGGTGACTGGTCGCCGCATTGAAGTCGAACATGGTCTGCACCCCGTTGCTGTAGCTGTAAACAGCCGACTTTAAGCTGCCGGTAGCACTGCCGATCCCATCATCCAACGAGCCCACCAGCTGCGGCAGCTGATCATTCAAAATTGTGTCGTTCGAGTCGCTCTTGCCCAGCTCCGTGTAGGTGTGCATAAAGTCCAGATTGAGCGCCTTCAGAGTGTTCTCTATGTCCATGATGTTCTCATTGATGCTCTTCGGCTCACGCTCCCTCGGCTCCTCGCTGTTGAGCTCCCTGTTCAGGGGCCGGCTGAGTATCTCGCGCGACTTCTCGAACAGATAGTCGGAGCTCTCCTTATCGAAGATGGGTATGCGCAGATCGGAGCTGTTCTTGATCTCGCTCAGCGAGCGGAAGCGCTGCGTGAGTCCGATGAGGGAAACCAAACCAAAAACCAAACGAAAGGCAACCAAAGAATAACGAACGAATGGACAACCAAAACAAAGCAAAGGGAATGAACGGACCGACGCGAATGAAGAAGAAAAAGAGAGCAAAAGTGTAGACAAGAGACTTCTCGATTAGCAACTGACCAAAACGGCAACTAGACTAGCTCTACAATTAGCGGGATCACTTAACAAACTGGCAAATCGAAGCCTTGCTCACCTGTATATCGGGTATGCTCTGCAGCTCCTCCGTAAAGTTCTTCTTCTTGGAGAAGGGCGAGGCATTGCCATGCGTGGGCGTCAGCCCCGAACTGCCTCCAGTTCCGCCCATGGCGCCGCTTGACTTGTCGCCGCTGCTCAGATGCGGGAAACGAAAGCTGAACTTGCGCTTGGGACTGTGCGTTGCTGGCGTGTGATCCGAGACCAAATCAATCATGGATCTGCACATAAGAAACAAGTCAGTGATATGTGGTATAGAGATCAGTGATCACTCACCTGGCGCTAATCTCATTAGCGATTTCGATGGCGTGATTCAGTATTTTCTCATCTTTGACCGAAATGGGCTTCACTGTGCCCGTCGTTGACTTCTTCTTGGACAGCGTGGGCAGCAATCCGTGGCCGTGGCCATGTTTGTTCCCATTGCTGTCGCCAGTATTGTGGCCAAACTTGGCGTTCATCTCGGCGAATTCGTTCTTCGTGTTCACATGATCAAAGTTGGGCGACTTTGGCTGGCTGCCAGAGGCGCCGCTGATCGAGCCGAACATCGAGTTGATCTCGTCCAGCAACGAGGGACCGAAGTCCAGTTTATCGCCTGCGATCTCATCATCGGATATCTCGTGATACTCGTGCGGATCGTCGGTCGTATTACGCGAGCTGGCGCGCCAATTGGGCTCGGAGTGGATGCTCTTGCCATCGGCGCCGTAGTTGTTGTTTTGCAGCGCATACGCGAGCTGCTCCTCGTCCAGTTTGTGAGAGGCAAAGGGATTTGTGGAGCCGGCAAAGTCAAACGAGCTGTGCCCATTGCTGGCTATCAGCTTGGGCGTGTGCTCCGTGGAGGGAATAAATGTGGGATTCATCGAGGTGCCAGCACCCTCGGGAAAATAACCGCTGGCCGTTTGCAGCGAATCGGGACTGGTGGGCGTCGGCGGCAGCAGCAGCGGCGTCTGCTCAATGTCCTCCGACGGCTTGTAGGGCGTCACAATCTGCTTGGGCACATGATTGTACTGCAAAGAAACGAAAGTGATCAATATACAAGCTGAACAGGAGTCAAATTTGTGTGTCGCCTTACATTCTGTGAGCTGCCGAGGAAGGCGATGTCGCCAAAGGTGGCGCCATCAATGCCCACATGTCCGGTGTGCTTAAAATCGTTTTGTGGCTTCGAAATCATTTCCGTGCGCAGCTTGCGCTTGCTAATGCGATGGTCGCCGACGCGACTGAAGGAATCCCGATTGGAGGAGCAGGGCAGACCCTCCAGAAATGCAACCGTATTTGAGGGATTGAAGTAGCCAGTCTTTCCAGTGCTCAGAACGCCTTTCCAGAAGGGCGTCCCCGTGTTGCGATCGAGCACGCTGATAATATCGCCCTGACGATACAGCAAATGATCCTTCTTGGGCTCTACGCAGTTGACAACAGCCTTCAGTTGTTCGGGCTTCATGTCGGGCAGCTGTTCGTAGATCTCGCTGAACTTGGGCCGCTTGGCCGCATCGTCTTGCCAGCACTTCATCATCAGCGTGTAATACTCGCGTGGACAGCAGTCCGGCTGCTCGAGGCGCTGATAATTGGGACCGTCAATCGCCTCTAATATCTGCAGTCCTGTCAGCGCCGCCCAGGGCTGAAAGCCATAGGAGAACATCTCCCAGAGGCAAACGCCGTACGCCCAAACATCGGAGGCGTTGGTGAAGCGCAAGTAATTGATGCATTCAGGTGCACACCATGCAATCGGCAGCTTTAGATTCACATTGAAGTTTGTCTTGTAGTAGTCCTTTCCCACGCCCAGCGCACGCGACAGACCAAAGTCCGATATTTTGACCTTGTCCTTGCTAAAAACGAGAATATTACGTGCAGCCAGATCTCTGTGGATGAGTCGCTTCTGCTCCAAATAGCGCATGCCATTGCAGATCTGCAGGGCGAACTCGCAGAGCGTAGGTATTGTCAGAAAGCTGACGCGCAACCCGGAATCCTTAAGGCACTCGAGTAAGGAACGTAGATGCGCCAGCTCCGTGACGAGCATCAGCGAATCGGTGGCCAGCACCACGCCATACAAGCGCACAATGTTCTCGTTCTCAATTGAATGCATTATCGCTGCCTCCTTGAGAAATTCCATGGGATTCGATTGCATACGTTCGCGGCACAGGCACTTGATGGCCACTTGAATCTGCGCACCAGTCAAAATTAATTACACAATTCAACCGGAAGCCCTTGAGAGGGGGAGGGCGCATAACTCACCCGCTCGCTACCATTCGTCCAGACGCCCTGCTGCACAATGCCAAATTCCCCGACGCCCAGCTGCTTATTAACGCTAATCGAATCAGCTGGTATGATGTGCTTGTTGTTGGGCACCTTGCTGCCCGGTGAGCTGCTACCATTCCTCGTAGCTGGGCTGGTGGCGGCTGCGACGCTGCTCTCACTGGCTACCTGCCCCCCGGCGCCATCCTCGCGCTTCACGATGGTGGCGGGCGCTTGGAGCAGGCGCTTTATTTTGCTCAAGTAACTGTGGGGGAAATGCTTTTCATAGAATTTACGCAGTCTTCGGATTTCCGGCCGCGACAGGCCAATGAATCGCAAATCCTCATCCGTTGCATATTTAAATTGGGCTGCGCTTGTTATTTTTAATTCGTTTCTGTGTGACGGAAAAATGGGGTTATTTGATGAGTCTCGCGTGGTTGACTAAGCGCGGTATGCAGATCACAAATTCTGGCTGAGCAAAAGATCGCTTTTATGCTTCGCTCAATGCATTTACTCTGCACAATAACGCCTAAAATACCTATATCGATACACATGCTGTGCATATCGGTATTTAATTATGGCAAGAAGTTACTTTTAAAATACTAGTTACTAGTTCATCTGCATTTGGGGATGGCTCTATGTGGGGAAATTTTGCTATGCTCGCATTAATCGTGATCAGCATACCAGCCATGCCATGGTCAATTTAGGTCACAACACAACTCACTTGATGGCATTGTAGTACTGCTGCAGTTCGGATTCGGTGAGGAATTCATATAAATCAATTTGTGGGCACTCTGGAAGATACAGAAAAATATAAAAATAAATACGACTAAATGCATATTAAACTTAAGTATGCATGCGGTGTAGCGGACCAACAGCTGCACTCCATAATATTGACAACATATGTATATGCATGTGTGTGTGTGTGTGTGTGTGTGTGTGGTAAATGGAGTGGTGCGTTTGTATATGTATGTGGGTGGTATAGATTTCTTTTACACCCACTACCAAAGACGCCAACACATTTGCCCGACTTTGGTGCCCATTCAGTGGCCGTGGCGCCCTCATGTGCCAGTCTTAAAATATTTCCACTCTTTCATTTCAATATCTTTATCTTTCAGTCCCACCTCGTACACACGTACACACGTACACTTACACACACACACACACACACACAATATACAGAATTCTGATTGCCGCCGCTGCTTTTGCCGCTGCCTTAACCCGCAGCATTTGTCATTGTGTCGTGTATTTTTGTTTGCCTTTGTAAGGAACAGAGCGCAACATATGTATACACACATTTGTGCATATGTTTGTATTTTGTGTGTACACAGATTGCCTGATAATGTCTTTTAAAACCTCTGGATTTGCAATTTGAGTCATCAGCGCGGCATTCGACATTCATTGAGATAATAAATTCCATGGAAAGCGTCCACATCCGCTTCACTGTGTTGTTTGTTATTGCAGTTGCAGCCACTGTGACGCATTTATTTATTGTGAATTTAATTGGTAAGGCCAACAGATACGAGCTCTGTAATTAAATTGCCAGAGCTATCCCGCAGGATTTGTAGTTGTCCTTGAATTTGCAAAATAAAATCGATCGCTCAATACACACGCGTACGTCCACACACACACATATACACACGGACGCACACCGCATCAAATACGTGCACGGAAGCTAATACTACGTAGCAGACACAGTTTTTCCTTAATTGAAAACATATACATTTTCGTTGTTTACAACCACTTTTCACAAGGCCACGCTTTTCTTTTGATTCGTTTACATTATTAACGCACTTTTTAACATACTTTCGCACTTTTTAACTCAATCTTACCCATTTTATTTTTGCGTGTGCATTGTTTGGGAGTACTGCATCTTAACCAGTGTGAGTTCAAACGATGACAGCGAAAACACCACCTTGCTCTCATAAAAATACCAACTCAACAGTCTACTTTTGGTATGGTCACACTGGACTACCAACTTACAGTGCCAAATTGAGTTTAACATGTAAACAATTACCTAGTCTGTTGCATTATCTGTTAAATTGAAAACAGCTGTTCACGGTTATCAAAAATCTTATTAAAACAGACGCAACTATGTAAATATTTAAGATAAAAACACACTTGATTTTTAAATTGGAAGCATACTGAATTCATTTACATAATATATAATTGGTTACTTCACGGCTTGCAATACAAATAAAACAGTAATAAGATTAAGTGTGCAATTATAAAGGTTTTTTCGCGAACTGCATAAAGAGTGGCGACGAACATTTAAAACAAACGGAAGCTGCTCGGGAAGACAGTTACGGCCATTCGATCAATGAGAGCCTTAGTATGCTCATAGCCCAGTGCACTGTTGATGGCCGCCATCTCCTCGAAGAGTTCCCGTGTGCGCTTGTCTTCAATCATTTTCGTCACGTATTTGTACATGCGTCCGTAATGGTTGTGCGCATAGGCATGCCACATGGCGAATTGAATGGTCTTGGTATCATTCATATCAACGAACTTGATGATGTCCGCGTAAATCTCATTCAGCTCGGTCAAATGATCCTTGAGAGTGTCATCCAGCACGGACAGCTTGGCCAGTGCAATGCCCTTCTTGCTCAATGCCTCGATGAGATTGTTTTTCTGCTTGTCCATGTTGCTGCAATCGTATATTTTAGAGATTGGAGATCAGAGTTTGCTTCGGTTTACTTACGTCTTGATCTTGGCCGCATCTGGACGTGTGTCGTTCTTGATTCCATAGTAGGAGAGCAGGGCATTAGCATCAGTTTCTGTGATAACAATATCCGCCAGCTGGATAATGCGCTCCAAAGCAGAACGTCGTTTTTGCTGATCCTCCCTTGGCTTATCCACGCTGATGTTGTCACCTTCTTTGCTTCTGTTCTGGTAGGCAGCGACAAAGGCGAATGGTAGCTGCATCTTTAATTCACTCGACTCGATGTTCTGGATCAGCTGCAGGTGTGCCGGCAAATGCTTGGGATGTGCGCTAACAACTTCGTTGTAGATTTTCTCAGCCTTCTCCAGTTCTAAAAAGAGAGAAAATTAATAGCCGAACATCAACAACTGCTTTGGGTCCTGGAATTACCACACTTTGCAATGTGCGAGCACTGGAAATCGCGCAGACTCTCGGCATAGTCGTCAGCACTGGCCTTGCCCTTTTGCGGCGAACTGGGTGGACCAGCGGCGCCGTTGGCAGCCACTTCGCTCTGTACCGTGACACCATCGCCGCCCGCTGAATTCGTGGCGCTTGTGGTTCCCTGGGGTGTGGTCGTCGCCTTTGGTTTGCCACCATTTGCGGTGGCAGCGGCGGCCGCTGCCGGGGTGGCATTGTTGGCGGCAGCTCCATTGGCGGCACCATTTGACACAGATTTCTTCTCGGCTGGATTCAATATGTATGTGAAGGGATGCAGGGCAATACGACGGCCGCCCTCGTCCTTGGGGAACACCAGATTACCGCTCAGCCAGGCGCACTGCGCCGGCAGATTGGCCTTGGTGAGCTTCTCCTGAGCAATAGGCGCTATGTAGAGCATCTTGGTGGTCTCACGCACCTTGGCGGAGGTTATTTTGCGGCCACTGACAATGCATTGATTGTAGCTATCGTAAAAGTCGAGCGAGAGCATATTGGGCAACTTGTAGGCGGCAATAAGATTGGCCTCCGAGATCTTTTCGAGCAGCTCACGCTTCTCGTGGCGCACCTGCAGCCGCACAGTGTACTCGCCCTTCTCCAGCTTCGTGAAGAAAGTGTGCGAGTGCGCGTCGCCGGTGGCCACCAGCGACTTGTTCACATCAAACAGCATCCACATCTGCGACTCAAACTCGCCCTCGTACAGCAGATCGTTAAAGAGGGGCGCGTACAGTGCCACCTCTGCTGCCTTGGCCACGTTCAGATTGTAGACGAGCTGGTTTTGATAGATCTGCCTGCCCTCCGGGATGACATCACGTGTGGCACTCAATGGCGAAATCTTTGCCTCGCTTGGCTTGAGCACGACAGCGGCGTTCTTAAGCTGCAGCTGAGGCTGAATCTCTTCCGCCACCAGCGCGCCAATCTCCAGCTTATGAATGCCACGACCAGCGTGCATTACATCTATAAAAAAGAAAAAAATTAAGTAATTGAAATAAAAGAATGTGAGACCATATTTACAAGCATTGGGATTTTGGGCAGCCACGCCGTGAAATTCGAGACTATACTTTAAATGGCTCTGGCCGTGATTGGACCAATACTTGGCTATGCACAGCTCCAGTATCCTGTTGGCCTGCAATGAACAGCGAGTTTAAACAATAAGCTGTATCTTAAAGAATCTCATAGTGCTCCACAGTTTACCTTGACGCGGAAGGTGGCCGTTGCCTCAAACTCTGAGTTAACAGCAATTATTTTCATGGTTTCCAGTTTGCGGCAAGACTGATTCGGCAGCAGTTGATTCGTGTGCAAAAAGAACTTGCCAACATCGTTGCCCCGATTCGGATCAGTTATGCGTAGACGCAGCACTTTAAAGTGAAAAAAAGTTTTAAGCTAATTCATTCGATTATAGATTCTGCCGTAACACACCTGCCCAGGTGGCCTTGTCCGGCACTTGGATAAAGTCCCTTTGAATGGTGTTAGGCTGGAACTCGACGCTCTTGTCGGCCCTATTAGAAGCAGGTTCAAAGATGGGTGTATTCTGATTATCCTCCAGAACATGGGGCTGCACTACCGTAACAGGTATCTCGAATAGCGGACCCTTCTGCACGCAATCCGTGTCATAGGCGCGAATGCTAAATGAAAACATTTGGATAACCTTTAAATAAATATATAGTTGAGTCAAAGGTGGTCAAAGGCTACTTACACGGCGCTATGTACGCCTGGCTGCAGGCTGGTCGGATCAATTCTGACCACAATGGTGCGAACGGCGTAGCTTAAGTCCAGAAATGAGCCGCACTGCACCCAAGTTTGAGAGGGCACTAAGCTAAGACGCACATTATAATTGAACTTGTCCTTGGGATCTGCGCAAAAGTGTTTGTTTAGTTAATGTTTATTGCACTCTTTGAACTACTTACCGACTTCCTTGTCATTAAAATAGACAGGCTCAATGTTGACGTTAAAGTCCACGAACTTGCGCTGCACGCCCTCGCGCAGATGAATGCCCTTGGCCTGGCTGGTGCCCACGCGCACAGAGAAGCTGCAGTAAGTGATGAAGTTTAAGTGTCAAGCGCTTTTGCTGAAAAAAATTTTCCCACTCACCGCAACTTATTGTCCTTGGACTGGCGATGCTCAACCAAATGCTCGAATGCCTTTTCTACATTCAGCAGTCCATGGCCCTGTGCGTAGGGATCCACGTATCCCAGCTTGGTGGCCGTTACGCTAATGGCACGCTTAATACTATAAGGCGAATACTCGATCTTTTGCTGCTTCAGGCCAGAGATGAGCAGGGCCACCGCACCGGCTACGTGAGGTGCTGCCATGCTGGTACCGTTCATCAGCTGCGACTTGCTCATTGTGAACTGCGGCACGGATGTGATGGCGCCTCCTGGCGCGCATACCGTCACACCCTGTCCGCCATCAATGCACGGATCGCGTGAGGTCCAAGTGTACACATTGCCGGGCAACTTCTCACGCATGGCATACTCTGCCTCCATCATCTGCGGCGAGACATAGGCGCCCACACCTATCAGGCTGGGTTGACTGATGTCCGGCGGAGTGCCCACAGTGCTGAGCGCTGGTCCATGATTACCTGCCGAGGCAACCCAGACCACGCCATACTTGTTAACGACCTCGTTCATCAGCTCACCGATACGGCTGGAAAGACAGTTACCGTAAAACATTTAACACATGTTAAGAACTCAAGGATATTATAACGAAAACTGATCGACCTAAACAAATATTAATGTTTATTGAAGCTTGTTTATCGAGAGGAAAAGGTAAACACAAACAACCAATACGCATTCGTAGAAAATCCTATACTTGTGGGATTCGGTAGGGTGACCTGAACTTGTGGGTATGGGCTTGAGTTTGGGTATTTCATTAGATTTACCTCCAAACACTTATCTTGATTCTTCTGCGCTTTATATCAACAGTCGAATTGAGTGTTTCAAATTCTCTAAAATTACAATTGTCATGCTCGCTCGCAGTGCACAGGCATTGTTCTAGTGGCTGCTAATTGGTAGCTGGTGCTTACCCGGAATTCGACCAGTTCGAGTGCTCGCCGTAGCTCATGTTGATCACATCGATCTGCTGGCCGTCGCGGCACAGTTCCATGACCTTCATAATGCCGCGTACAAGCGCCGTCCCCGTCTCCATGGAGCCCAAACGACCGTCGCCAATGGTTATGGACACGATCTTGGCATTGGGTGCCACACCATCAATATCCCGGGACTTGTGATTGCCACTGGCAATCGAAGCAACGTGCGTGCCATGAGGAGCTAATCGGAAAGTGGATATAATGAATACAGCAGTTGCAACAAATAGTCGGCAAGTCACCACTTACAACACATGCCCACCACTTCCAGGACGTTGCCATCGTCATGGACATTTACCGAAACTGACAAAAAATCGTCAATATTCTTGGTCTCATGCGTCTTGGTGTATTCACCAATTTGCACCGCATTCTCCAGATCGCCCTGCTCTGTCGTGTCGATGATAGTCAGCCAGCCTTTTTCGGTTGGGAAGAGCACGCAATCAAAGGAGGTTTTCACCTCGTTGTAAAGCTTCTCATACGTGTTTAACATTTCCAATTCAAACTCAAGGTTCTCCTTGATTATCTTTTTGTCCCAAGGCAACTTGGGCGCATCCCCTGCGAGACAAACATACCGTTTAGTGCGGCGTAGTCGAAATTTTCCCAGTACTAACCTGGATTTTGAGATTCAAACTCAACGATCTTGCGACTGGCATTTGCCGTGGCCGTCTTATGTGGTTTGTCCCAGTTCTTCAGCTTCGCCTGGGCAACAATGTTGTCGCGCACCTTTGCTGGCACCAAGTCGTTGAAGCTCTTGAGGCCAACGCGCACAGCGCGGTCCTTGTCTGTGTTGAGTGCCAACAGATCGCCACTCAGCTTCAGCGTGCGACCGGACAGACCCTTAAAGGTTCCCTTGTCACTCGGCGTTACCTTCTTGCTCATATCCACATCGCCGCAGCCGGAGCAATCGAAGCGCTCAATCACTTTAAGAGATTTGCCATCGCAAAGTGCCTACGTACAAAAAAGCGAAAAAACAAAATTGTTTAAAAAGTATATATATACATATGTATATGTTCTAAAGTGGAACAGGAACTTACTTCAAGTCCGGTTGCACGCGGATCTACGCCAGAATCAAATATGGCTATGGTGACATCGCGACCATCGTAGTCCGGATACTTTTGCAAAAAGCTCAGCACTCCTGTCTCCGCTTTCGGAACCTAGCACGAAAAATTAGTTTTTGAGCAGACTTCGCAGTATAATATTTATGCCTACCAATGCACCCGTGGGAAACGATGACTCGACAATGCCGCTCAAATCGCTAGCCATAATTTCCACTGATTTATTGACGTTGTTCGTTTGGTTCTTGATAATTGTTTCAGCACTCTTTTGTTGAGCTTTGGCGAAGTGCAGGCCTAAAATAATATCCGTCGGTCCACGTTCTTTGTAAGTAGATTGTTGTCTGCGTTCTGGCTTTGATGCACCTTTAATAGAATGATTTTGCGGTAATTCGTCTTCTCTTTGCATACGTATATGTATTTGATGGTCCGGCGTTGCCACACTTTACATATTTCAGCTGCTCAAAGTTAACAGTGTACCAACGCCTGCCAACTTTTTAATCGAAACAAAACAATTTTATCCTTCCGCGAATTAGTGGTTTAGTAAATTTAATTAAATACGAAGAGATAAACAATAAGTAATAACGTAAAAAACAAAAAATTTGCGCTTTGATTATATATTTATATACAACTGTTAGGATTTCTGTTATGGTCTATCGATACATCGATAGTCGCTCGACCACAACAGCTGTCAGTTTCTATATAACATAGCCGTGTTTTCCTTTTTTTTGCGAAATAACACAACTTTTGTGTCACAGGAAAAATGTGGTTTGAAATCTTACCAAGTGCCGCCATCATCACCGTGGCACTCTCTGTGCCCATATACGCGATGTACGGTCTGCAGAAGCTGACGTTGGGCAACGTAAGTGTCTTGTGTAGCAAAACAAAATTCTTATATAATATTCTTTGATTGGACACTAAACGCAATTTATTGAACATAATTTAAACCAAAAGTTAAAGCTTTCATTTGCATCAAATTTTTACTGTAGCTATCGCACACTTTAAACTATTAAGACTAATTTTGTTAAATTCCTTTAGGCTTATCGGCGCAACATGGACGAACGCTTCGACCGTGTTATGTATCAACGAGATTTCCGACTGACCAACAATCCCTACATTATGAACGTAAGTTGTATCTCTACGATTAATTTGCATTTTGAGTTTCAAACGAACTATTTCATTTGTTTTCATTTCAATTTCAAGTTGACCTAACCCATGTATTCCAATTAACAATCATTAATTTAGTTATGTTTGTACATTTCATAATTATTATTATTATGTTAACACTTATGCTGCACGAATTTCTCAACCAACTTCATTAGTGCATAATTCATTAGAATCGCTTCAATTATTAAACATTGAGAATATGTCTCATTCTTTTACAGGGTCTCCATACTATACCAGATGAAGATAAGCAATAAATTTAAATAGTTCAAATTTTGTTAAGCTTAAGTGCAAAAAGTGAATAAATTTATCGTCCGAAATTGGAAATTCGAATTAAAATGAAATAACTTCTCTTTAGGGCCCGTTAACAGGTCGCTTTTTGGAAGTTTCGTAAAATGATTGTTTTCTGTCTCTACTTAAGCATTTTTTTTTTACAGGGTCTAGAAGAGATTAATGATGAAGATTCAAAATAGGAGAAGAAGAACTCTAATGCAAGACTTGGAATGTAGTTGACTTATTGATATATAATGTTGACTTTAATGTAGTTGATTGTAAACAGCTAGAATAAACTCGGCATTTGCCGCGCAGTAAACAACCCTGTTCTTGTGCTTGCGTGGAAAACCACCCCTATGGGGACGCTTCCCCCAATTGGGTTGTCAACTTTTGTGGTATTCTGAAAAAGGCGTCGACAGAGGCGAGCGCAGAGCGTAGAGCGCAGAGTTCGTTGTGCTTATATTTCTTATTATCCAGTTCTAGTAACATCTCAAAAAACAGAAAAAAGTGATTTTATATCTGCCATATAAGAAGAATCCTTAAAATGTGTGTAAAATATTGTTGAAGGGCGCCTAAAAGACGACCGCTGGAATTTCGGCAAAGGGAAGCAAACAAAACGCAAAACTCACACAAAAAGCTTCCTCCATAAGTATTTACATATAGAGACATACACAGCGGAAGGGGAGGCAGCCATGGGGGCTGTCAGGCTTGGGGCTGAAGGTGGGCAAACTTTTTCGCTTGTTGTTGCTGCCATTGGGCTTTGCGTGTTTTTGTTTACATGCGAGTCGAACGCCAATTCACTGAACGCCATCGACATAGAGGAGCCGGCGCGCCGCCACCACCAGCGACACCACGGCGACTACGAGCGTGACCGCGACCGGGAGAATGAAAGGAAGAGGGAGGAGAAGGGCCACTGTGCGCCGTACAATGGCAAAGTGTGCAAGCAGTTCATTAGTGGTCCCGTGTGGTACAGCCTGGAGGATCCAACTGGCGGCTGGCGCAACGAGCAGATCACCACAGCGCTCTGGGACGAGCTGATTGTCGACTTGACTGGCCTGTGCCGCGAGGCAGCAGAGGTAGAGCATCCATCCATACCACAGAAAACATGCCGTGAAAACTTATCTCGCATCTATTCCAGAAAATGTTGTGCGCTTATGCATTTCCACGCTGCCATGTGGAGAACGGACGCGCCATCAAAGCGCCGCTCTGCTTCGAGGACTGCCAGGCGACGCATCTGCAGTTCTGCTACAACGACTGGGTGCTGATCGAGGAGAAGCGGGAGCGCAACATGTTCCTCAAGAGTCGCGCCCACTTTAGGCTGCCCAATTGCACGGCGTTGCCGCACTACGATGCCACCATGCGGCGTTCCAGCTGCTCCTACATAGGCCTCACCGAGATCAAGGAGTCGGAGGTCAGCTGTGAGTATAAGCTGTCCAGGACGTGTCAGCATTGGGCACTAATCGGGTCTCTTTGTAGATGATTGCCGTAATGGCAACGGCCGCTTCTATCTGGGCACCATGAACATGACCAAGTCGGGCATACCCTGCCAGCGCTGGGACACGCAGCATCCGCACAAGCACATACAACCTCCACTAGTCTTCGCACAGCTGATCGAGGGCGAGAACTACTGTCGCAATGCGGGCGGCGAGGAGCCCCAGCCTTGGTGCTACACCCTGGACGAATCCGTGCGCTGGCAGCACTGCGATATACCTATCTGCCGTAAGTTTATTTTACCTGCCCATTCCACGGCCATAGCTAACCGGTTCTCTTTAACTTGCAGCGGATTATGTGGATCCCAGTGCCAAGGATCTGAATACGCCCATTAAAATGGAGGAATTCTTCACGCCCTCAATGATATTCCTGCTGGCGGGCATTGGCTTTCTTGGCATTGTGGCGCTCCATTTGATCATCCTGCTGGCCTACAAGCTGTCCAAGCACAAGGATTACACGCAGCCATCGCAGGCAGCGCACGGTGAATGCGGCGCCTCCGTGCGCGGTGACTGCAACCTGTCCGCCAGTCGCGAGACCCTCGGCTCGACCGGCTTCGCTCCCACGAGCGTCAAGTGCGGCACCATTCGCAGCACGGCGACCATTCACAGCAACTGCGTCATGCTGACCACCACTGCAGCGGTGCAGGAGCCGAAGACCAAGCTGAATGCCCGCCTTGAGAAGCTGGAGTATCCGCGTGGCGAGATTGTCTACGTGCGCTCGCTGGGTCAGGGCGCCTTTGGGCGCGTCTTTCAGGCCAAGGCGCCCGGTTTGGTGTCGGGCCAGGAGGAGCTGCTAGTGGCCGTCAAGATGCTGAAGGACGATGCCAGCGACCAAATGCAAACGGACTTTGAGCGCGAGGCCTGCCTCCTGGCCGAATTCGATCATCCCAACATTGTGAAGCTGCTGGGCGTCTGCGCCCTCGGCCGGCCTATGTGTCTGCTGTTTGAGTACATGTCGCCGGGAGATCTGAGCGAATTCCTGCGCGCCTGCTCGCCGTATGCGACTCACCAGGCGCAGCCGCGCGATCGGCAGCAGCTGGACGAACTGCAGCTGCTCCACATGGCCTCGGATGTGGCCTCCGGCATGCTGTACCTGGCCGAGCGCAAGTTTGTGCACCGCGACTTGGCCACGCGCAACTGCCTCATCAACGAGCAGATGACCGTGAAGATAGCGGACTTTGGACTCTCGCACAAAATCTATTTGCAAGACTACTACAAGGGCGACGAGAACGATGTCATACCCATCCGCTGGATGCCCATTGAGAGCATTCTATACAACAAGTTCTCGCTGGAGTCGGACGTCTGGGCCTTTGGCATCTGTCTCTGGGAGATCTTCTCGTTTGCGCTCCAGCCCTACTTTGGCCTCACGCACGCCGAGGTCATCAAGTACATCAAGGAGGGCAACGTGCTCGGCTGCCCGGACAATACGCCGCTCTCCGTCTACGCCCTGATGCGACGCTGCTGGAACAGCAAGCCCAGCGAGCGACCCGGCTTCGCGGAGATCAATCACTGCATTCAGCACAGCATCGCCGAGTGCGAGTGCAAGGCGATGCTCTAGGGTCCTGGAGAACTCTGCCAGTCGGCGAACAACAAATCGAAATAATTCCGTCATGTTGCACACATTTTAAAACGAATCCGTATCCGCAAACCGAATGCTCTCCAGTTGTCTTCCGGAGCATATGCACAAAACATAATCAAATCAAAGTACGGAGCGTGCCATGAAGTCTTTGGAGTTGTTATCTAATTTAGTCTTTTATTATTTCTTATCCTTTTTGGGTATTATTTGTGCATGTTATTTCGCTTTACTTTAAGACTTTTGAGGATTTTGATTTTGCTCGTTATTTCATGGAACCTCGAAGCGCTCCACACATATAATATTATGATTATTACTGATATGATATTTTATGATATAGTATTATTATGATCATCATTATGATATTACTTTCCACAACGAATGTATCCAGTCAGCCATTTTATTGGTACTCGTACTCATATCTAGTCCGTAGACAACACAAGTTTAATTACCTTCTAATTAATATTATATATAAATATATATATTATATACATTACGGTTTTTACTAGACTTAAGCCTAGGTGCACCGGGCATACGGTGTCCCATAATCGGTAATTAACACTTGGAAACGAATCACAAAACACCGAAGACCATCAAAACAATAAGGAATATGAAATATTTAGAGAACTGTCTACAGCCTCAATTTCTTAGGACATTTACATAATAATCTTGTAACTAAAATGTTGATGTAATTTGTATAATATATATACCTTTCATAATCAAACACAATCGAATCTTTCTATCAGCAATAATAGTCGTCGTAGTACCCATAGTAGTAGGGATACGGACGACGACACGGATATGGCACAGGTACGGGCAACGGCAGGACGCCCAGTCCAAAGCCACCGTAGCCAAAAGGTCTGTAGCCGCCGTAGCCTCCATAACCGCCATGTGGTCGCCCATAGCCACCTCTTGGTGGTCCACCAAAGCCACCTCTTGGGGGTCCTCCAAAGCCACCCGGACGTCCGCCTCCACGCCCACCGCCAAAGCCGCCGCCACGTCCTCCACCACCGTGTCCGCCACCGCCGTGTCCTCCACCACCGTGTCCTCCGCCACCGTGTCCACCACCACCACCACCTCCACCACGCGCCAAAGAGCCCTCCAGGCAATTGAGCAGCAATGCGCACAACAATATTATCCACAGTTTTGACATTTCTCGATCAGATCCTACGCGTTTCGTGTTCTTACTGCGACTAAAATCAATTCTCTTAATTGCTGTTTGGCGAGTACTCGACGCATATACCGAATTAATTAGAGTACCCATAATAATTGGCATGCGTCCGCTTTCCTGTATAGGAAATCCCCGAAATCGTGCTCAAATATTATTTTCACATATTTATATTTGTTCCTCAAAACAAAACAGAGCTCTACTCTGCGATATCACAGCAACCTAAAGCCTACGACCTAAACAACAGATGCAATATTATGGATACTTAAACAGTTAGTTAGATATATGAATAAGGGCGTCGATTCAGAGCACTTTGGGGCAGTTGGTGTTCTTGCTGAGCACCAGTCTCTCCGGATCAAGAGACAGTCGCTTGAGCACATCGTAGATTTTCTCGCGGATTTCCACCACAAAGTCCGTCTCGCGACCTAGTATCCAGATCTGGTCGGCATAGCCGAGGGAGCCAATGCTCCCGCAGGACCACAATATGGCAAAGTTGTCATAGTCCGTGTAGAGCACCTGGTATTTGCCGGAGCCGGGCAACAAACGGGCGATCACATCCGGAAAACGCGTGTTAAACTGAATTGGGTATTTAGTTTGAATAGTTCCCCCAAAGAATATAACACCATATGTGTTTAATGATTAATTGACATACCTTGAAGTCCATGATAGAGGACTTGCTGTTCTCTGGCGTGGCATAGCCCAGGTTTACATTCGGATTACCAGTGCTATAGTGAATAAACATTAAATAGGTGTCTCGCTTTAAGCTTGAAGGTATTTACTTACATGCGATTAACGGTTTTGATGGCCACCTCCAGCTTGAAATTGTTGAACTTGGACAACTCGGCTTTACTGTAGGGCTGAAACTCGAAAGTGGTGCAGCCCGAGGCAATCTCTGGCAAGTAGAACGAACGCTCCACCTCGAACCAGTGGCCGAGTACCTGAAATAGTTATAATCGGAATTGAATGCGGGCATTAGAAATAAGATCGATAAGATCGTCGCTCTGCGTTTCTCTTTGTGGCGATGAGTAAGCACTAAACTGGGTTACTATTATACGAAACAAAAAAAAAAAAAGAGAAGCAGAGAAAAAAACTACCTGCCTCCACACTCCCTGCGTAAAACATAAACATTTCAAGCATTTTTTATTTATTTTATTTATTTTGGTAAACTGGTTTCACTGCTGGCGGTGCTCAGGCTTCGCCCAGTAGCCAATTCCACTGATAACTGCTAGCTGGCGGTTGTCATAAAACCCTTGGTTATTAATTGCTCTTGGGGTCGGGGTCTTTGCCCTCCAATGCAAACGATGTCAACGCGTCTCTTTCCCCGTTTACGCTTATCAACAACTCAATTAAACTCGACTGCGACAGCTTATCCAATTTAGAGGCTGCCCGCAGCCTGTGCAGCGTTCCCCATTCAGCTGCATTCTCCACGCATAGCTGCAGCTGAATACGTGACACGAAACATGCACGAACTAACTGTCAGAGGCTTATGTTGTAGGAGTAGTTGGAAATGTAGTTTTAATATATATGTGCAACAATTAAGATAGGAAGATATCAATCTAGATGCTTCTTGTTTTCAGTTAGTTACTCTAATCTTGATCTATATGATCTACATATTTGAAAGCTCTTCCGGCACGAGCTCATCTCTAGCAGCAAATACGCTTTGTTCGCAGCTCTCACTCGCTTATTATGATATGGATATGGTAATTTGTTGATATCATTTCACGCGAATGGAACTGTAAGTGATTCCAAGGCGGGCCAACTGAGTGCGTTTTTATGATATGATTAATGTAATTGGTCAGCTAAATTGATTAAAGCAATTTTCTAGTTTGTTCAACTAAAGACACAGATACAGCAACGACCAAGAGCTTTTTGATCTTTGGTCTCATTGTTGCTGTCCTTGGCGTGCCAATGAGGTTTACGTTGGCTTCTTGAATATGTTAAAGAAGTGGACTGTTTGCCATTGGACGAACATCACGATACGAACAACAAATATATATATAGATATATTGTATTTGTGTGTATGTGCCTACAGAGTTTATTAAGTTTTTATATCTCCTTTGCTGCAAACTGGTTTGCACTTTTACATTGTTGCACACCTCAAATTGGTTCAAGTTCATCTTTATGCACAATCTATAAAAATATATATATATGTATATATTGGGCGACACCTTGTACTAATTAATGGATAATATGACAACTGCTTTTTGTTTTATTATCATTCCCATTAAAGTGGCAAAAGTGGATGCATAAACTTTTATCACAGCCGTCAATTAGTTACAGGGTTAGGACGGACATCAGATTCAGATGGAACTTACGCGACTCATGTTGAACTTTGGCATCGATGGATACTTCGGGCAACGTCCAAATCCGTATGCATTCGTCTGGCTTACAAATGTCAACAATAAAACCGACGACAATAGCGAAATTCGCAACATTGTGTTCAACTTTTGTTTACTCATTGCGCAAAAACTGAATATTTATTTGGGCTAGTATTGGTCAAGTCTCCTCTCCGTTGGATATTGGGGTTTAAGTCTGTGTTCTTTGTAGAATTTTAAGCTTGCGATTTTGCGATTCACTTGATTATGCACAGTGGAGCTTCCGATTTGGATGTCAGTTGGCCAATGAACGCGGGCGTTGGATTTCCATTTCCTCAAAAGCGAGTTTTGTTTGTTTGGGTTTGCTTGCTTGCAATTGTTGTTATTATTGATATTATTATTGTTGTTGCTCGGTGTACCTATTAATATTCCACATAAGAAATGTGCGATAATAAAAACGTGCTGCTCGAGTCTCGCCCGCCTTTGAATGGGCTTGCTTGGGCCAGTGCAAAACAAAAAAAACAAAAAAAAATTTAATAAAAAAATAGTGAAAATGAAACGGGCACTTGTCGGTCTTCAAAACAAAATAAATATGTTTAACTAGGTTGGCTCGTGCCTGACTAGGCGTTACGTAAAAGAAAATCCACAGAAAACCAGACCAGGCCGAATGAACATTGCAACGCGAAGCGAACCGGCTGCCGCATAGATCCCGCCCATAGACCCGTTCCAGCTCCCGAGTCTCAAGTCCATGCGGAATGCAACTCAGTGAATGGGTGAGCACATTTGTGTGCTGCACCAAACTGTTGCGCATTCATTCACAAACAAAAGTAAAAGGTCTAATAAAGGAAGTTAGTTGTTGTTGTTGTTGTTGATGTTTTTGCTGTGCGGCAAATGTGGCATTATGTTTATGGACTGGAAACTAGCTGCCATTAAACATTAAATCCACCTGAATTGGCCCAAGTTCAAGTGAACGAACAGAAGGAGCCACAACAATTGGCCAAACAAACTGCAAGTGCATAAAAGAAAAAGCAAACAAATTTCCACATTTCATATGAAGGAAGTGTATATGTATGCGCATATTTTCTTTAATAACACACTCTAAGTAATCGGTTTGGTAATAAGTAACGAGTTATTGGCCATTAAATGCGTTGAAAAACATGCAATGAAAATCGACAATTGGCCAACCAAGCGACCAATTTCACAGACAAACAAACCGAGAAAAAAGTGTTAATTTTGCACACCGTAGCAAACAACAACAACAACAGAAGCAACGCGAAAACGAATCTTTCAATTACAAACCGTTATAATAGAGATGCCAAAGCAATTGCAAAATTACGCTGCCTTCGTCTTTTATTTTTAAATATTTGTAATGACATCAACGAGTATTCGTTGTTTGCGTCTTTTCGTACATTGCTTTAGTTGTTATCTCTATGTTTACATGTTTGACTGCTGCACACACTTCGCGTTCTTTGGCATTTATATCTCGCACTAGAAAGTCTATCTAAAATATCTGCCGCGCCAATTGGCTTGCCTTTAGTACCGTACCGCACGACCGTTGAAAACGAACTGAGTGATGCTTATCGTATTGACATTTGAATTGAAATCAGTGTGACCGTCGCATGGGTATATTATTGCTACTGTGCACACACTGACAGAAAAATCGATACCACTGTAATATTTTTGACATCATCCGGCCTCCACAAGTTAAACGACTGCCAAACAAATACAAAAAAAAAACTATTTTTTTAAAACAAATTTGTTTTTGTTATTAACAAATGGCGGCTACATAGGCTTTTGCACCGAATATTAAGCAATAGAATAGGCCATGGCGGCGTGTGTGCTTTGTTTTGGGTGCTGCAAAAATGGCGATTCTTATAAGATATTTTCCGAGGCTGGTTTGCGGCTCAATATTTGCAAAACAATAAACAAACATTTTTGGCTCGAGGTAAGGGCGCAATTCGATGCATATTGTACTTTTGCTTTGATGCAATTGCTTACAGTTGAGCAGCGCAGGAAACGAATACGAGGAAATTTGCCGCCAGTGCTGGGAGTGCGTAAGCAGCTTCAATGAATTTTACCAACGCGTCTACAACGCGCACCAGGAACGACGCTGCGACGTAAAGAATGTGCCCATCGAGTTCTGCGGCGATTCGGAGGCGGCCAATCCTCTTGCTATTGGCGGTGAATTGGATGCACTGGCCGAGGATTTCTTTGCATCCGACGATGTCAAGGTGGAGGTGAACGAGTTGGAGCCGCTGCCCAAGCTTGAAATTCTCGAGGAGCCCATAATTGAAGCAAAGACTGGTGCAACAAAGCGCGCTAGTGCCGACTATCCATCAAGTGCTAAGAGGCGTATCAAAAAAGAGCACCTAACGGTCGTCAGTGATTCGGATGGGGACATACCGCTGGCCGAGTTCCTGGAACTGAAAAATACTTCAAAGGCAGCGACAGCAACAGCTTCGGCAGGTAAACCGACATCCAACAAGGGCCGACAACTACGTAGGAGCTCTCGTCGTGGACGCAGAGCGAAAACGCCGCCAGATTCGCCGCAGGGCAGCTTAAAAAAGAATTTCTTTCGGACGATGAACGCGATAATGATAATGACATGGATTTCGTGGCTGCTGAGGCAGTGCTGGGCACCGAAGACAGCGCCAGTTCCAGCGAGCCCAGCGACAGCGACTCTGGCGACAGTTTGCCCGACGTGGAGCCAGAAGAGCGCTATGCAGAAATACCCAAACGGGTTGTAGTCAAGCCCAAAAAGTATCGCAAACGTCCCAAGCCGCTGGTGGCTCCTGTTCGGATGAGTCGCGAGGAGATCGAGAAACGGAAAGCGCAACAAAACGAATTCGATGAGATTATCTTTGACTTTTTCAAGAAACTGCCATGCCACGTATGCAATCTGTTGGTGCCCAACTTCGGTGACATGCGTCGCCACCTGCGAATGTCCCACAATATTGAAAGTGGCTTCATTGCCTGCTGCGGTCGCAAATTTCATATACGTCGGGGTCTGGCTGAACATGTGCTGGTGCACAAGAATCCAGAGCATTTTATGTGCACGCAATGTGGTCGCGTGTTCCAGGATTCCAAGTCACTCGAGACGCACGAACAAACACACACGAATCCTCAAGCGGATACGAAGGATAAGCGCATGTACCAATGCGACAAGTGTCCCAAGTGCTTCACCACAAAGGCTGCTGTCGAGTACCACAATGTGTCCAAGCATGTGCCCAAGTCAGACTTTAAATACACCTGCTCCGAGTGCAATAAGAAGTAAGCATAAGCCTCAATAGATTTACAGCTAAACCTGATCCCGAATGCCTTCCTACAGGTTGCCCACTGAGCGCAAACTGAAAGAACATCTTCGTTACATGCATGATCCGGAAACTGCCATCATCTGCGATAAGTGCGGCAAAACGTTGCGCTCCCAGGCCAATCTTAAAAAGCACCACGAACTGGAGCATTCCGATAAGCCACGTCCCAAGCCCGATCCAGTGCAGTGCGAGATTTGCGGCACTTGGCTGCGCCACTTATCCGGCCTTAAGCAGCACATGAGCACTGTTCACGAACCGCCCGGCGGTGAGCATCGGTGTCCCATCTGCGACAAGAAGTCCATCAACTCGCGCGCACTTAAACGCCATATCTACCACAATCATCAGTGCGAACGAAAGTTCCGCTGCACCATGTGTGAAAAGGCCTTCAAAAGGCCCCAAGATTTGAGAGTAAGTGCGGTCTTTGTAATAGTGAAATCGAATGAATAATCAAACACTATGCTTGCAGGAACACACATCCACCCACACGGGCGAGGTGTTGTACACCTGTCCGAACTGTCCGCAGACGTTCTTCTCAAATGCCAACATGTACAAGCATCGGCAGCGACTGCATCGCGCCGAATGGGAGGCGGATCGCAAGAAACCGCTGCCGCCCAACATAATGCAGCAAGCGGTGGGTGCCACATCGGCTATGAAGAAGCGTCAGACTAACAATGCCGGCCCAGCGCTCTTTACACAATCCGCTGAGGCCATTGCGGATGTCCCGAAGCAGGAATCACAACTGCAATAGTATTTTATAAGTATTTATGACATAGTAATAGATAAAAGAAGGAACTTATAAATATACTTCAGACAAGTACATGCGTAGATTACAGATTACAGATTACAGATTACATTTACGAAAGCTATTCATTAATCTAATGTTCGTCCTGCGGAATGCGGATTGTCTCACAGACGCCCTCCTCGCGGTGGACGCTGGCCCAGTGCTGGGAGAGATGGTGACTGATGGCCCTGCGAAAGACCATGCACGTTATGTGCGGCAACTTCTCGAAGCGAACGCGCAGAAGGCCAAGCTTGGCCAAGGCGAAACGCCAGTTCCTCATCAGGCTGGCATTCTTGCCCACATGCTGGGAGTCGGGTGTGATGATGACTAGTATTCCCTCTGGTCCCAACAGCTCATAGGCCTTCTGGCAGCAGAGCAGCCGTTGCTCTGCACTCGGCATATACTCCAGCAAGAGGCTGAATATGACGCAGTGGAAATAGCCAGCAGGTAAGCGTTTCAAGCTTTGATCGCTGATCTCGGGCTGCTTTAGCGTGGCATCCACGCCCACATTTAGGAAGTCTGCCTGTAGCACGAGGGCGCCCGGTGCCGGGCAGAGATCAATCGCTGTCACCTCCAGGTGCGGAGTGTTGCCAAAGGGGTTGAAGCAACTGCCCACATCCAGTACCCGCAACCTGTCTGGCGGGTCATCCATGTATGCGCATTCGACATTCGCGAGCTCATTGTACGACGCGAGCAATCGTTGCTCCCGCTGGCGTTTCTGCAGATAGATGCCCTCGGTGAAGAAGTACTTGGTTATATAGTCGATGGCCCACTTGATGCGGCTGCGCGCTTGCAGCTCCGTCTTGTCGGTATTCGCTTCCCATATGCCTGCGAGCTGCTGCATTGCATCCGCATATTCCGCCAGTTTTTCCGCATTCTGCGGTCCAGTGTGCTCCTGCCAGGCGCGCTCTGCACCGTACAATTTGGTGAGCTGCCGCAAGCTGTCGTGGCAGCTCTTCACAATGTTGGCCAAGCGTTGATGCTCCTCTGTGGCCATCGTTTATGTTTATTTTCTTTCAAGGCGCAACAAATGTGTGTGTATATAGTTGAGATGAACGATATTTGCACACCTGTATACCTGTCTTTTGTTTTTGCCACCACTGTATAAAACGTATACATTGCCTGCTATTTTTACTACTAAAGCGCAACAGCTAAACAGCACAAGTATGACCAGTTGCAACTATAAGATTAAAGCCGTTTTTGGTATTTTGGTTACATAAATGTAAGGTTACACTCGAAAGCTAGCTAAACGGAAACATTTTCAAACCGTAAAGTAAACGTATAATCGATTGCGCTTAATTTAGTTAATAAAACAAATCAAAAAAAAATCGAAACATTAACTTATTAATCTGTTGCGTATAAAATATCTTGTTCAAAATAGGTAAACAACAAGAAACTGTAGCTATACAGGCTGCTGCACTTTAAGTTTGTGTTAAACAATGCTTTGTGATTTGTGCAAACAATAAAGCTAAAAATATCTTTCTATAATCTTTTTGTAAACGCTCTAAATAAAATAATGTAATAGATTGCTATGCACAGCGTAGAGCTTAGACCGGTTAATCTGTTTTCTAATTGAATGCTTGGTAATCGCGATAGTCATGGAGAATTACGATTTTATCAAGTACAACCAGTGTGATAATCATAGAACAGGTCGCGTGTAACAAGTCTATTGAGTATAGTTTTTAACTGTGTACACAATAAATAATTTGCTTACATAATGACTTAGCGTGAGTAAGCAAATAATGGGATGGGCTCGTAACCAGACCAGAGCATGGTAGGCCATTCACATACTTTGATAAGACCAGGACCAGCACATTACCAGACAGCCTATTGTCGAAACTGTGCGTTGGTTTTCTTATCAGAGCACATTGACCACACACAACCCAATTTCAAGCGACGCCAGACTGTTGCGAACTACAATTAACGCCTCTGAACAGTTCTTAAAGAGTATCACTCTAAAGGTCAAGACTGACACATACGTACATGACGCATACATATGCATGATTTTATATGGCTATGGCAACATGAATACGATAGCTACAGACTTACTCTTTGCACCCAATACTCATATAATTGTACTTTTTATGGCGAAACAACGAATGTACAAACAGCACTACTCTAATTAGCTAAATTAACTGGTTAAATTGATTTGGCAGTTGTTTGAACACCTCACCAGACTGGCCCCAGTCTAGTGATAACACTTTATCGAACACGTTTCAATATAGCAAACAATAGTCATAAATGTTAACATGGAAAAAATGGCTTTGATCCCCAGAAACAGATAGAAAGCAGAGTATTTTTGTACATCGTATGTGGGGTGCATTTTCTTATCTGTACTTCACTTATCGCCCAATAATCACTGAAATTGTTTCTTAAAGTGCTAACAGCGATTTTGGATGGCGGCGCAGCTAGCGATAAGGATAACAACGCATTGGGAATTGGCTCGATAGTTTAGTCGTTGAAGAGTCGTCAACTCAGTCGCTCGCTCGTGCTTCGATCCGTCTCCCGATTCACGATTCAACATGAAAATCGAATGGGCGCCTGCGCAGGTGCCGCCAAAGCGGCGCTTGGAGACTTTGGTCACTGGCATCTTTACGCTTTTCTTCTTCACGTTACCCTTGACATCACTTTTGATCTCGATTCTAGTTTTGGTAAGTATATCAAACTATATAAAAATCAATTTACAATCCCAAGTTATGAACTTTTTCCATCAGTATTACGGCGGGTTTGTACTACGCACTCTACTGGCTATATATACGGCTTACGTATACGTCGAGCACAAGCGGACTTATTCAGCCATGGACGGCAATGGGTAAATCTCACAGCTCCTCCAGGCTCTACTTGTATTTACTTGATTTCTTTTCTTTAGCTGGACGTTCTATCGATCGAATTTCCTGAATCGCATTTATCGCAACTATTTTCCCGTCACATTGGTTAAGACCGCTGAACTGCCGCCCAATAGAAACTATATTTTGGCCAGTTTTCCTCACGGCATTCTTGGGTAATTACGCGCTTTTTCAACGTACATATACAGATAACTTATCGACTATATTATATGCGTACTTACTTGTAGCACCGGCATTTGTATCAATATGGGCCTTGACATTAGCCTTTGGTTAAAGCTGTTTCCACAGGTGCGTCCCAAAGTGGGAACACTTGATCAGCACTTTGTGATACCATTTCTGCGGGATATGTTACGCTGGTGGGGTTTGGTTTCGGTCTCCAAGGAATCGTTGACGTATTATCTCACCAAGTCCAACGATCCCAAGAATCCAAGCAATAGCGATGGCTTCACTTCGAATGCGGTGGCCATTCTAGTTGGAGGCGCCCAGGAAGCGCTCGATTCGCATCCCGGCAAATACATTCTCACGCTCAAGAACCGCAAGGGCTTTGTGAAAATGGCCATACGCACGGGGTAAGTCGAAGAGTCAGCATAGCTGCCAATGTGTATAGCACTTTTCCATGCGCAGCTCCCCGATTGTGCCCACAATTTCCTTTGGCGAAGTTGACATCTTCGATCAGGTGAACAATCCACCTGACTCGCTGCTGCGCCGCTTCCAGACATCGGTTAAAAAGCTGACAGGTATTTCGCCACTGATACCCGTGGGTCGCGGCTTCCTTAACTACACCTTTGGCTTCCTGCCCTATCGCCGACCCATTGTACAAGTTGGTAAGTAACAAAAATAGATTAGAATTGAGCTTGATTTCTAATGCACGCTTGTTAATTTCTCGCTTACTTAGTTGGCGCACCAATTGATGTGGTGCAGAGTGCTCAACCGGACGCGGCTTATGTGGATGAGGTGCATGGCAAGGTGATGGATGCTTTGGAGCGTATGTTTGACCAATACAAAGTGAAATATATGCCAAACGCAGCAAAAACAAAGATGATTATACAATAAAGCCAGCACTTAATTGTTCGGAACTGCCAACTCTCCTATAAAAGGCAAATAAATAAGGTCACACCTAAGATTGCTTTCAAAATGCATTCGTGCAGAACAATTCTGGGAATATACACAAACAATTATAATAATAATAATAATAAAACAACAATATGCCGGAAACGAACTGATGAACTAATAATTAAGTGCAAGCCGCAAACAAATACAATATTCGCTGCCATTGTTAAAAGGCGAACGTGATTTTAAGTGATTTAAGTGAAATTTGTTTATGTTTAGCTGTTAGTTAATTGTACACAATAAAAAGGTTTGTTGGTTAATTTTAACGAAAGCGTATGTTCTTTTTATTAATATTATTATTAATTTACCAATTAAATTTTTCACTTCGTACATAAATATTATATACAAAAAGAAAAGGAGGATTCGAATTTCATATTGGAAAACTTAACTAAATGTTGCTTTTGTGTTTGTGCCATGATCTTTAATCCTTTGATTTTCTTTCATTAACTTTTCATTTGTATATACTATATAGAATTTTGGTTTAACAACTATGTATAAGGAATTTTAAAAATACAATATTATGCTACACTAAATTCAATCGCAGAATTTTTCGAGTAAGGTACAATTAATTTATGTTATTTTCGTTTTTTATTTTTATTTTTATTAGCAACAAATCACCTTTGATAATAAGTATTTACTAAAGCAACATTGTGGAATCTAAATCAAATAAAAAATTCATGTAGAAACTGGCCTAATTGTAGTTGGCTTCATTACTAAATTATATATGTAAATTATCTACAATTTCAGAAGGAACACTTGGCATAACTGGGTTTTCGATTTCGGGTTTTGGTTATGTGCATACGAAATCTGGGATCTGCGTCCGGCAAATGACACTTGACAGCTCACCTACAGATGGTTATAGAAAATGCATTTCTGTCATATATAACAAGTTGTGAATTGTTTGTCGGCTCTCGATTTCTGTTATAATAACAATATTTGTTTAACACATGTATACGATTATCTCTGTAATTATAGTAAAAATAATATTCTGTGGGCCTTTGCTTACACTGTACTCGTGGTATTGGTTTATTGCAGCTAGTCAAATACTATTTTGCTCCTGTTCTATAACTCGCTCTCTATATATATTTTCTTGTATAATTGGGAATCTAGTTATGCGTGTGTGGGTGACAAAATATATATTTGTTGCATAGTATGCACTATAAGCAATTGAATTGCTTAATTGTCAACTATATAAATATAATTTGATTAATTTGTTTAGCAATACAAAAAGTTTAAGTTAGTTTTTGTTTGGCATAATTTATGTGTACGATGATGAGTTAACATATTTGAAAGTTTTCTCTTTTTCTTTTTTTTTTATCAATTCATAAAGAGCCTAAAAACATTTGCTAATTTTCATACCATATCATATAATTTAAATGCTAGCTCTCTTTAAACTATTTCTACGTTTTAGGTACTAGCCAGGCAGCCGATTTGCGAATGGGCGCAACAATGCAAAAGGTTTACGATATTTGCTGTGGTTCCAAAAAGCGTACTTCTTTTATCTTTAATATGTTTTCGGTTATAGGTTAGGTTCTTGTGTTTTTCTTTTGGTTGCTTTAAATCAATCCCTGAGTGCATTTTTACTTCTTTTTTTTTTGTTGTTGTTGTTTGTTTTTAAAGTAGCCGCTTAAATGTTCAGCTTGCTTTATTGCTGCTGGGTTTTTTTTGGTGTTTGCTTGTTTTGTAATTGTTTGTTTAATATATTATTAAATTGTTTTTGTTTTGAAAGTTTTTAGTTTTCAGCATTAAAGAATTGATTCGGTTTTCTTTTATTGAGTGCTGCTTACGCGCGGGTGCCCTAATTGAAAAATGTTATTCAATAACTACATTTAGATTCGAATCTTATACATTTTCTTTTGTTTTTACCAATCTCAAAATTTATGGCATGTGCTTTAGTTAAGTCGAGAAAAAACGTTAAGTAATTTGTTAATTTGATATTGGTTTTTGAGCGCAAAAGGTGCATGGAAGATTAACAAGGACTTGGTGTGTGAGAGTGTGTGTGTGTGTGTGTGGGTGTCGGTGTGACTGTGTGCGTTTATGTTTCTGGTTTAAACCATTTAACATTGAACATTTATTAATCGTTAGGTTGTTCATCTTTTTGGTGTTTCAATTGCGGGCCTTACGGTGAGCTCTAATTAATTTTTGTTAATTTCATTAAATTTGTTAATTATGTAAGTAGGTATCTACAAAATATTTTCGACTCCATTCCTTCAACAATTTTCAAATATTTTCATGAATTTTGTTTGGGTTCTTTTATTTATTGCAACATATATTCTTAATATGTATATATGTGTATTTATATTTGTATAATATTTAGTTTTTTCCTTTTTTTGGTTTTTAGTATGTATATTTAATATATATAATCTTGAAATTAGTTTTTTTTTTCATTTTGTATAATTACAATTGAATTTATAGTATGTACGTATTTGTTTTCTTAGTGGGGGGCTCTCTGCATACGCTGCTCGTACAATAATTCAGTTAGCATATGCACTATAAGTACTCGAGCCGTAATACAAATTTAGTATTTGTTTTTAGTTTATCAATTTTTGATTAACTACAACAATGCTTCAGGTTCTCTAATCAAATTCTCAATTTGTTCAGCTTGTTAGCAATTTAGCTTCCTCAAGTGGCCAAAAGAACAGGTTGCTAATTTGTTCAATTTATAATTTAATTAGTTTTTTGTTGTTGTTGTTGTAATTTTTAGCAAATTCACAAAATGTATTAATTTCATGCACTTCATAAGAATGTTTTACATGTATTTCTTGGGTTACATTTGAATTAAGCAATCAGGTTGCGGTTTTCTCTTGTTCTTGCTTTATCGTATTACAGTTTACATACATATAAATATATATATGTATATATATATCATCTAGTTCTACACATGATCAGCTCGCGTTCCATTTGGTTAGTTTTAACTTTAAACCTACACAAAACTATTTCAACAATAAAACAAAAAGTTCGCTTACAATTAATAAAGAAAACAATAATACAATTCTATAAAATTTATAAAAAATTGCAATATACTTTTACTGTCTGTATATGTGGTTGTGTATGTGTATGTGTGTATATATGTATGTATAACTATGTATTTCTGGTGGTTTCAGCTGTCCTCTAGACAGCCACAATGGCCGCCATCTACGAGGCAGTCGGCACGGGATTAAAATAATGCAGGCCATTGGTCTAAAAAAAAAGAAGAGATGTGATTTAATGCAATGAATATAATATATATATGTGGTTAAGTACGCACCGCCATATCGTATTCGGTTATATAGGCGGGTATTTCCAGCTGATCCTTCGTTATGGCCGAGTACAAATGCTCCACGCCAGGCAGCGAGTGCACCTTGGCCTTAATGGCGGGCGCCATGAATGTGGTGAACCACCAGGTCATCATCTTAGTCCAGAACGTGGGATGCACGATATAGAAGGCCTTCAGATTCTTCTTGTATCTGTCAGTTAGATGTTTCGATGTTAATTATATATTCTTTTAATCATGATCCGAATACTTACTTGTATGGCAAGACACTGTAGACCTCACGCAGCCAGTGCAACGATGGATAGTTGTTGGTGGATGTGAGTGTGTGGAAGTAGGCAATAACGTAGTCGCCCTTAACAATTGGATCCAGTAGTTTTATCAGATACAACAGCGCCTGCAATAAGTAAACAACATGTTAGTTATCAATATAGATCACAATGAAAAGTTAGTTTACCTTCTCCAGATCGATATTCTGTGCTGGAAACCATTTGCCGCAGAACACAATCACAGGTCGTCCGAGGCGATCGACGCCGCTCTGATATAGACAACCAATGCCGGATACCTCGTTCAGATCCTCAACTTGTGCGCGCTGCAACAGGCGTTCGTATCTGGAACAGCAAAGGGAATATTATTTATTTACACATTAACTTTTTATTGATCTCACTTAGGTGCTAATGGCTAACTAGCTAACTAACACCGTCTAGATCATGTGTACACGAGGTGTCAGATGGCAATAACGTTTACTGTTTATTTAACTGTTAGTCAAGTGATTCAGTAGCTGAGCAGTTGCACGAGTGCCCGTATTATTCGTAATTGTGTTTACCTTGTTAACTGCTTAAAATTCGCAACACGCGTATTTATCTGCTTGATTATAAGTATTTCTCAAAAGCCGTGCCGTGTTTACGGCGTGCACATATATGAACAAACGTGTGTATATATTAGCTGAATATGAGTTAGTTATGGTTTTTGCTTTATTATTGTGCTAAAATGAGCGCAAATATTTGTGTGATAAGCTCAGAAAAGGCAGCAACGCAATTAAATGCTAACTAAAGTAAAATAGAATATATAAATATATATATAGATATTCTTTTTTTGGGTTAACGCAATGCAATAATAATATTGGGGCAATTACAGATGATTACAGTGGTTGTTAACAGTCAGCTGCTTTACAGACTGTTAGAAAATTAACAGACAGCGGTGTCTGTTAACAGCAGCTTGGATTATGAATAAAAACTCAAATCAAGGAATGAGCTAACACTTAATCAAATGGGGTAGACAGCTTATTCTCTTGTGAAATGTAAGCTTTTGCTTTTGTTGTAGAATGTCAGATTGAGTCATTTAATAATATCAACTGATATAAATACAGGTGTTAATTAACAAATTTCGAATTGGTTACTGGCACACGCCGCACCGTTAGTTGATGCTGCATTTGCATACGAGTATCTGTGTGTGTGTGTGTTGCTTTGCTTGGTGCAAAATGACGCAGTAGCAGCCGAGCGAATGATAAGCCATAAACCTGATAAGCCCAGCGACAGCATCTGCAACGGATCCCCAAAACAGCTTTAGATAAGAGGCTGCTTCCCTATAGAGCAAATGTGACGCATTGTGACGCAGTCTGTACACAAGAGATACACACATATATATACATATGTATATATGAACATATGACTGATTTCTATTATACATTCTCTAAAAATTATACTCATATTGATTGCTAACAATTCGCGTGTGAATTTTGCTCGCATTTGCTGTTATTATTATTATTTTTGTTTTTGTTGGCTAATTTGGAAAATGTGTTAAATTAAAATGCAGTTTTATGGCTTAGTCAAGAGATTAGCGATTACTGTAGCTACAGTAGAAACTCTTTATGTTGAAATCAGATTATCGAATTGAACTGAATTGATTATATGAATAAATTGCATAAAATTGCAAGCCTAATCAATAATTGTAGACAGTGTTTAATAGAGTCTGAGTGTTAGTTTTCTTCCTCATGAACTGTTCTTCTCATGGGAGCTATCACTGTACAAATTGACTGTTTTACCCGCCCCCAGCCCGCCCGTAAATTGCATGCCATTGTTCAGTTGAGCTTGAATTGACAGGTGAGTGGAGTGGGTGGTGGTGCTCTTTCCCATTCCCAGGGTCGTAAACGTGGTTTCAATAATGCATGACTACTGATGAGCTGCTGTCGAAAGGACTTAATGCTTGTTGGGCATATCGAGGCGCTATAAATAGACGACAACTAGTTGAGGCTGAACCGACTCGAATACGAGTCAAACAGCAATTCACTTGCCACTGCGAAACGGGGGGGCAGGGGTTGAATGGATGGATGTATGGAAGCAAATGACGTCACCCAATTAAAAAACAAATTTGAAAGAAAGAAATGCCAAACGTCATCGAGCAAAGAGTATTCGCTGTGGGTGGCTGTGTGTGGGCCGCACCAAAAGTGGTTCAATCGGCGACTGACAGCATTCAATTGATTTCTTCAGTCTTTAATGTTTACCTCTCCTCCGGCGTCTCCATGAGCTCATCGGCTGCCATTATGTCCCCAGTGGTCTCCTGCATGGGACTGGAGCCCAGGTCTATGGACGTCATGCCCTCGAGCATTGTCATTGTGGTTGATGGGGTTGGGTGGGTTTGGTGGGGTTTAGTTTGGTTTGTTACTGTTTTTAGCTGCTGTGCTTTAAGCTAGTTGTAGTTGTAGTTGTTCAATTATGTTGTTGTTCCTTCTGCCTTTGCGGGTTTATCGATCGAGCGAACTATTTTATGGAATTTGCCTATTCGCCAATATGCCAAGTGCACTTTCTCATCAATTGACGCAGACTGTTCGTCTTTTCTTTTCTTTGAAATACGTTTATAAATAGAATGTTTTTTTTTTAATATTTTTGAATTGTGGCAGCTATTTTGGCCAGACTTTTGCGTTGCGTACGGAAGCCGCGTCAAATAAATAATAATTATATGGCGAGAAATTTGTAAAATATATATATATAAGTATATATATTTTGTATAGGTATAAGTATTGAGTTTATATAAATCAGTTGGCCAATCTATTCGAACCGTATTCAGAGCACACACGACCGGACGCCACGAGCTGCGTTTCTCGACTGAACTGCGGCAGCTCTTCGAAAGTCTCAGCCCAAAAAGCGCGCTCTCAACTCTCGCATATGTACGTGTGTACACCAAGAGACGCACAGCAGGAAGCGCATTACACTCTCTTGCTCTGGTTCTCTCACTCTCTCTCTCTCTCTCTCTCTATCTGCAGTCGGCGTCTGCGCCTTTGCAGCTGTACAATGACATCAACAGTAATGACAATAACAACGGTTGTGGGAGCACAGGATACTAGCCAAGGACATGCCACAGTTCAACCTGGCCGTCAGATTGCCTGCCTGCCTGCCTGCGTGACAGCCGCCAATCGCATGCTGCACATATCGTGTCTGTCCAACTGTCTAACGAATCAGTTGAACCAGTCAAATTTCTGTATTTGTTTTGTTCGTTGGCTTTTTGTGCCACTTTTTTGGACAGCGCCAACGTGACGTATGCGCAATTTCCTTTCAAATTGAACCAAAAACAAACAGACACGCAATAAACAAGAAATCATATAACCGTCGAAGGTACTAGACTAGCAGATACTCTGCCGACATATATACATTGGCGCATCTAATAATAGTTTGTTTTTGTAAATGTTTACGTTTAAAAAGAGGATAGGCAAAATTCAAGGCTACAGCTATAAATTAAGTTAGTCTTTGTATGTGATATTAAAAATATATTATATTCTTAGATTATTGCAATAATAAACAGTCTATTTTTGTATAGTTAGTGTATTTTCAAATATATATATATTTTCATCTATATATATATTTTTTTTTCGAAAATTCGCCAATTTATGCCGAACTCAATTTTCTGTTAACTGTGTATAAACAGGCTGTGAACCCGGCTAAAAGCATTGAACCCCCGCAACTGACTGTTTACATTAATATACATGTATATATTATATATATGCTGATTACTCGTATGAGATAAATTTATTAAGATTCATTTAAGGTTTAAATGGCAACAAAATTGCGATGACAAATAATATGAAACCGCTCTCAAACTGAGCAAATGGAACAAAATGTGCGGTTGCATTCAATGAACTGCAACATTCGACGAGTGTTGATTACAACTATATCTATATATAGATATAGGGATCGAATGTGGGGGATGATGATCGGTGTGGCCCATAATTAAGTTGACAGCAAAAATGTCAACGCATCGGCATTGAATTCCAAGTTGAAAAGCCAAAAGTTATTTAATTTTATGCGAATTTTAAATATGCGCTAAGCATACTTTGGATGGGTTTTCGAATCGTTGTGCTTTTGGTGGATATAGTGCAAAATGTAAATCAAGACGCTATAAAGATAAAGGCTAAAGTGAACGAGGGCTGCTCGAAAAGTTCGGGAATATAAATTAAATAAGTCTCAATTGTATTTAATTTATATTTAATGTAATAATGTTTACAGCTACGCCTTGAACCGCCCTCGCAAGCATAATTGATGACACTACCATTGACTATATATAGCTTTAATGCTTCCCAAGGAGTTGAAAGCTCGTATTTTGTTATTTTTAAGCTCAGTTATTATGTACTTATATTTAGGAAGTGCGGCCAAGAATAGAAACGAATTTCGGTACATAATTTTGGACATGCAAACGATGACGTAGAAAGACGGAATAACAATGACGTCGCCGGGCGTAGGTCAATCAACAAAGGACTGCGAAGGCAGTGAAGTGAAGGGTTCAAGGGGCACAATTGCTTTGCGTTTGGTGTTCGCGTGCCAATGTCCTGTAAAATTTGCATAGGCACACAAATGCCAGGTGGGAATAGGAGGAGAGGAAAGGCGAGAAAAGGAGGCATTCGAGTAGGGGAAGCCCGGTCAAAGAAGTCATTTGTTAGGCGGTTAAGATATTTCCGGCACGCGCACGCTAAATACACAAATTCAATTTATTTAAGAGTATTACGAGTAATATTACAAACTGTGTTTATGTGTTGGGTAAGGGTGTGAAAGGGGCCCGTTGTTTGTGGCGGTTTTATGAACTGCAGACGGGCCAGTTAGAAATAAAAGTGTTAACGTAAATAGCCGAATAACGTATTTAATGACGCAAGTGGACACCTGATGTGACCAAAATACCTGATCAAAGAGAGCAACCATAACAATAGGATTACATATAAACAAACTGAAAACACGCACGTGAAGCTTTCAGCTCTGGAAATCATATGAATAATGCCTGTAGGTTTAGCAAGCCACTCAATTTCGCTCTTTCAATTAACAGCAAATATATTTTAGGTCAAAATTTGTTTTGATTTTATAATAATTGCTCAATTGAGCGGCAATTTTCTGTTTGATTTGATAGAAAAATCAATCACAATCAATTGCTTTTAAAGATAGTTTGACTTTGGCTAGAACGTATCTAAATTTCTGTGCTATCTATGCTTTCTCTGTATATATACATTTCACCCCTCCTTTCTCTTCTTCAGCTACCATTTATCTTAGTCTTTGTCGAGCACTTACCGCTCTTGCTGTTCCATGCCTTCAATGCCCTCCGCAACAACGCTCTCGTAGACGCCAGTTCGTGGCCGATCGCTCAGCAAATGCTGCCTGTCCAGATCGCGCTGTATGTGCGAAAGAGAGAGCAATGAATTAAATATGGGTGAAGAGAGAGCAGCGATTAACTGAACCCACCTGTAGCTGTGCCTGCAGGCCACTGCTGTATGAATTAAGGCTGAGACCGTTCATGTCCCTGGCGCCATACTCCAGATCCGAGCTGTTGCCCTCCATATCGTGTGGACTAACGTCTGAATCGTCGTCAGCTGTTACAGAAAGAGAGTGGGAGAATAGAGAGAGCGAAAGAGCGAGAGAGAGTTAGTTATATGTAGGCGTATTCTTGAAATGCGAATGCATTTACATGAGAACTCAAATGAATTGTTTATCATGTTTGTTTATGTTTTTGTTTTGTTGCTGGATCGATTGTCGGTTAACAAAGTTCGCCCGCAATGCGCTGATCGGCAACGCAATCTTTTATTCTGCTGCCCCAACTTCAGCGCTGCGTAATTTGATATCAACTGAAAGCGACGCCGGCGCCGACAGCTTTCGGACGCCGCTTTTGTCAGACGGCAGCAGCGACGCCGGCGGCGACAGCGACTGCGACTGCGACAGCGACAGTGTTGAGCGCATGGATAAGCCAGCAAGAGAGAGCAGTCAGTTGAACAGGAGGCAGCAAGACGCGCCTACCCACCTCCCCCCTGCAGCGGGATGGGGAAGTCAGGCGGCCAGTGGGCGTCAGTTGTGGCGATAAGCGAGTTGCGTTCTTTTCAAACGTTGACATGATTTAAGTGGGCCAAAACGAACTTTGCCAAGAAGACAACAACAGCAGCAGCAAAAGCAGCAGCATCAGTGAAAACAAGCAACAACAACCACTTCAGCTAAAATCACAGCTGACACTCATCTTAACTAGATGTCGTGATAAGCTGCAGAGTTGATTTAAATGTTTGCCTATGATATTATTTTCATAATTATTTTTCTGTGATAAGCCTGCGTTACGTGTGCCTTCTCATGCGAATGGAATAGCGCCTGTCCTAATAATAACAAAATCCAACTTCTTATAAAACCTCATTTCCTATTGTGATTGTATTTTTTTTTTGAAATATTATTTTGTTTGTTGTAGATTAATTCTGCATTTATGTTAACTATCATTTAGTGCCAAATAATTGTTTTACAAGAAACAATTTAAAAATTTTTTTCCAAGTTTTTAAACATATAATTTTAATCTTTTCCGGCTATACAATTACTACAAAACAATATCTCAAAGCTGGCGTTGAGGTGTTTTTGTTATTTCTAGTTTATGCTCTTTCCTCACTTTAAGCCTACATAAAATATTTTAAGCCACTTTGATTTGGCAATGTGTTCTTCTTTCAACTGATTCGCCAGTTCGATTTAAGCTATTTGTAAAATGAATTGTTTTGCCTTAATTCTCGCTCGCTTTTCGTGCCCGCCGCAAAGTATGCAACACCTTTTGCAACATTTTGTAAAAGGCAGTCGGGCTGCTGACGTCACTTCGAGGCGTGAGTTGGTTAAACACAATGCATTATCAGATTTATAAATATTTTTAAGCAATTAAGTGCTTTTGCGACATAGCTTTTTATTTCTAGATTTAGAAATAGATTTACAGCTAGTTTGTAACACTTGTTTAACACAATTTAACGTTGGTTTTTGTGTGATTCACTTACAAATGTGCGTTTAACTATTTTGTTTATGCGTTTCAGTTGCAACGCAATTGTTTAATCAGTTGTGAAAAATGAAAAACGTTTGAAAATTTGCGTTAAATTTAATGCCGATTGCCGTTTGGCTGACCACACGAAGGCGTCTTTAAAACGTAACTGAAGCCATAGCAATGGCTATGAAGGCAATTTGAACGAAATCGGATTCGGATTGGGAATGGAACTCGGCAAACGCACAAGCATATATCACGTATAAGTGTGTGTGTGCGTGTGTTTGTGTGTGTGTGTGTGTGTGTAGTCTAATCTTATCGACATTATCGGCAGCTGTTGACGAGCTAAACAAAGCAATGAGCCCAAGGGTAGAGTAAAGCAAGACTGATATCAAACACAGACACAGACAGCAGAATTGATAACTGATAAACGATAGCTGATAGCAGACAAACGTCATCGATAAAGCACTCACCCTGCCTGTGACGCATGTGCACACTGTGACTGTGCTGCGGATTCCGTATGATGCGTATCTGCCGATCCGGATCGGGATGCTGCGGCTCGCCCAGTTCGCCGCCCGTATCCTTGGGCAGCTGCCACAGCGCGCTGCGCTCCTCCAGCTGATCGCGTGGAAAGTAGAGCGGCGCCAGCACCTCGTAGGTGCCGCGCTCGCTGCTATTGACACACAGTATCACAACCTGTTGTGTAAACTTGTCCAGAAAGCGGCGAATGGTGCCTGCAGAATACAAGGAGAATACATAAGTGAATTATTTTTTGATCTTGAATCCATATGCATTAATAATCTGATTGGTTTTGCTGCAGAGCACAGAGAATGACGGCTAGTAACTGAACTGTTGCGTAAACTATTTAGGAATTCTAACAAAACATTGTTAGTGAAATGAATGAATTCAAATAGAGATTAAAGTTGGCTAAGAACTAAAGTATACAATAGTTTAATGCGCCAAAACTGCTTACAAATTCTAGATAAAAAGGGATAATATTAGAATTTGTGAATTTTTTTCCAAGAAAGTAATTAAACGGCTCAGAACTACTTGCAACTAAATCTCTGAAAGCAATTTATTGTGTAAACTGCTGGGAAATATGTTTCAAGTTTTAGCCTCTGATTAATTCTTTAGTTATTTGCTTGAATAATACCTCTAAAATAGAAATCATCACAACTAATAGATAATCGAAAGAGCCTATGACTAACCAGGAGATAATTAGGCAGATAATTCAAATATGATACCGACTCATGCTTTACACTAAATAAGCACCATCAAACCAGATCAGTATTTATACCGCTGCACTAGATTAGATTTCTGGCATTACTCACGCAGGGCAATGTGCGCGGCGACATCGGCTGGAAAGGTCTTCTGATTGCCACTCACATTGCACACGGCGATGGTGCGGAGATTTAGTTCCTTGGCCTTGCAGAGAACGTTTCTGTGTGTGTGTGTAGATATATATTAGAATGAAAGTAATCAAATTAGCTATAGCGAGACTCACCTGTAGCAACAGTGCAGCGCATTCTCGGCGGCCGTCTTGAGCTTCTCCTTGTAGGCGGGTGCAACAGTGTGCAGAACATACTTGGCTGGCAGATTGTATCCACGCGTCACGCGCACATCTCCAATCCGGCACTCTGGAGTGTGTGTGAAGGATATGAGCTAATTCTACAAACTGGGGAATCGGTACACACTTACCCTTCACAGTTGTGCTGAGCTCCTCTTTGAGCTGATTGCCGGCAACGGCGATAATGCGCTCCGATATGCAATTGCTTTCAGTCAGGGTTTCATCGCTGCTATTCGTGATGGCATCCACCTCCAGTGTGGTCATGTCGCCATCCCTGATCGAAACAACCAACATAAGGGATTAGCCAAGACAGAGAAAGAGAGAGAGAGAGAGTACTCACCAAATCACCAGACGATTATTGACATCTTTGGACAGGGGAAAAGGACTGCAATTGTGGCGCGGACCGCCGAGCGTTGAATAGTCCGTTAGGGGCAGCCGTGTGTCCGTCTTCTGTGAGCCACCCCAGGTGGCCAGGTTATCCAACTTGACAAGCTGCAATATAAAGTGACGATTAGAGTCGAGATGCAGATACAAATTGGAAGAAGACTTACGCATGAGCTGGTACTGGAACTGGAACTGGAGTCGAACGCTTTAAAGTCCACATTTGAGTTCGTGTCGAGACGCATTGCGCTATAAGAAAAACATTTTTGTTATTATAATGAGGCTGAGTGTGTGTGTGCAGCTGGAGTAGGATCGTACAGAGGGTGAAGTGAAGAGGGTGAAGTGACAAAAAAAGAAACAGACTTTTTTGACCTACTCTGTTCTTCTCTTGAAGATATTCAGTCAGTTCAAATATAACCTTTATTGTTCCGTTTTATGGTTAAAGGTTATAAAAAGAAATCTCCTTTTTCAATTGTTTTTTTCTTTTTTTGAACGTGTTTATTTGGCGCATTTTATTTTCTTTAATCAACACAAGTTTAAAGAACCTGAACCAGAGAGAGAGTCGCCGTTTAATAATGCATTTCAAGCATTAAACAAAAAATAAATAAAGTGCGGGCCAAATTGGGGTAAGCCAAGTGCCAGTTGGCTGTCAGTTGTTGCCGGTTGAAACTGGTCGAAAGCGCTGCGAAAATCTATGAATACACGCACCTTATCTAAATTCAAGCAAACCAGACGCTCTGAGTCAGCAACTGGCTCGTTGAACGAACTTTTTGTTGTTGTTGCATTTAAAAACTAACAACAACAAAAAAGAAAACAACAAAACAATCTTTTAAAACTGCTGCCTGATTTGCCAGCAATTCGCAAAAGAAACTCAAATTGATTCAGTTTTTGGATGACAATTTTGCGTTCTATTTTTGACTGAGAAATTGGGTGTCTCATGTGTGAGTGTATTCACATCTCGAGTGCTGCAGCTATTTATGGGATGTGCGTCACGCGTCGACTGAATGGTAGTTAGAAACAAAAGGGCCAGAGGCATTTTGCAGCCTGCAACGTGCAGCAACTGCAGGTGCAACGCGCACCTTTTCTAAGTGCCACAGTGTCCGTCCTATGTGTCTCTCTTCCCCGGGTGGCCACCAGTTGAACTTTGCCCTTTTAGCAGAGCAGCAACCAAGCAATTTGCAAGTGTGTATATAGTATATGGTATATAGTTTCTGGTACATAGTTCTCTATATGGTATATATGGCTTCCAGTACTGTGGCCTAAATTGGTTTTGGTAATCTGGCTCAAGGTGCTATTTTCGAGTGTAGATGATAACAAAAGCGCAGCACAATGAACAAGCTGCACACACGCACACATGTTGTATCAAACCCCCACCCACCCCGTCCAATCAAGACATGTGCGCAAACAATCAACGCATATTTTGTGGCATCATTATATAATAGCTATATGGTACAGCCTTTAATATATGTACTTTGATAAATTCTTGGGCAAATGTTTGCTTTTCAATTCACAATACAAAATTATTAATATGCAACAACAAACAGATGTTGCCTATGGAGCGTGTGAGTGGGAGGGAGTCAGCACGACTAGCGGAATACCCCTGAAGAAATATATATTGGATTTTTGTAGGATAAAATGAAAGAGGGAATACCCGGATACAAATAACGAAATTTAATTTAGACTTTAAGCTTTGGATATGAAAAAGTATAAATAAAATGTGAATCATCAGAATATATATAATTTAATTTAATATGAGATATAAAGCACACATTTAATTAACTTTTTTTTTGTTTTTTTATGTCATGTTAACAAATTATGGTCAAAGTGTGTTAATGGCTTCTGATTATTATTACAATCATTTTGCTGAATTCATTAGACTACTTGATTAAAATTTCTTTGTATTTAAATATTATTTATGGGGGCTTTTCTAAAGTTTAATTACGAATTAGCAATTTATTTTTAAAAAAATTAGAAATTTTCATGCAACTTCTTTCCCATGGCGCTTTTATTTGTCTAGCCTGATCTATTAATTCCCATGACTCGGCAAACATATTTCGGAGTTCTACAATATTTGCACTGGCTAACTGGCTGACAGTCGCGGAACCCGGAGATCTGCGTCAGTGTCGGACGTGAATACACAAGCCACTGTCAGTTTTCTTTTTTAAATATATGTATATACTTTTTTTGACAACAGCTACACAGCCAGTTGATTAGAAGATCTTTGGCGTTCCAGAGATAAGGAAACTGTTAGGGAGTATAAATGTGTATACGAAAATGTGTAGGAGTATAGGCAGGATCTATGGCTAAGTTGATGCAACAAACTATAAGAAAGATGGAGAGATTTTCAAAGTCGAAAGTCAATTTTATACTTTAGTCATATTGTCTTGACTTTAATTAAGAAAACTAAACTATTTTTTGTAAGGCAATATTTTTAAAAGATAAAACCAGATTTTTATTTAATTATGACTAAAAGCTAATAAAGTGATAGACTAAACTAGTCTGTAGCCATGACAAATTGAGTTTGCCATACTCATTTGGTGCATACTATATGCATATATATCACGCCCATCTATTGTATATCCATGTACATATATGCATACATAAACAGAAAACTGTTTCAAAATTAATTGTGATTTATTTGCATGGGTTTTGCTTACAGTTCTCAATTTAACTGTGCCACGGCACACCCTGTATGCAAGTCGAGCTGGTCTGGCCAGTAAATCAAAATTGACAAATATTTGCGCGTGATGGAAAGAGAGGGAGAGGGAGAGACAAAGAGGCAGCTCGATAGAGCGGGGCAGCTGCATGTGCCCATAGTTGTAGTTGTTGTTGTTGTTGTAGTTGTTGTTGTTGTTGTTAATGACAACCATTGTATTTACTAATTGTGTATCCAAAGGCAACTAAGTTGTTGGCCGCCCCTTTCCCCCTTACGTGTCTGTGTGCATGTTGACTTTTGAATGAATTACGTCTTAACTTGGCCAAGCGTTTGGCTTGATAAACGCCGCTCGTCTATTTAAAGCTTAAGGCAAATAAATTCCGTCAACAAAATACTTGGCCGCCATCTGCTAGTTCTGTGTGTGTGCGCGGGTGTGTGTGTGTGTGTGTTTGTGTGCGTCAGACGCTCACATCATCACCAAATAGTTTACAGTTAAAAGTTTCTGTTAGCTAAATTAACTGAGATTTACTTGGACAGTTGAACAACGGTTAGTCAAGATTCATATTACGTATACGCAACGTGCAACGCCGTTAAATGTCAAAATCGAAATGCATTAAATATGAGAAATCGCGAATGCCATGCCCACTACAGCCATTCAGCCCATTTTTAACTTGAATTTCCAGCAAACAGCGTGCAATAACCCAGCGACTGCCTTGTCTGACTGACATTCAACGGAAGAATATATAAAAATATCTTTCTTGTTAAAGTTGTTATTCTACTCGTTGTTGTTGCTGCCGTTGTAACTATGCCTTGGCTTGTTGACGTTGACGTGCTACAGTCAATTTTATTGCTCGAAAACGCAGTGCATGTCATGTTTTTCAGCTTGCTTCTTCTTCTTCTTGCCGGTAATAAGTCGAACTGTACTTTTCCCTTGCAATTACAAAAGAAAAGTTCCCCACTGCACATGCAACTATCACATCTCACACGTCCCACGCAGTTCGAAATTGGTCTTCCTTCAATCGGTTTGATTATTTATTAATATGACCAAAATGCTACCAGATATGCAAAAAATGTATTTTCAAAAAATGCCTGCATTTTAAATACTGCAACAATCTAGATGATAAATTATGACAGAAATGCCATCAAACGTGAAAATCGGTTCAGTTTTGGCAAAGTTATGGCAGTTCGAAATATGGGAGCTATGGATCCGAGACCTTTACATGTCAAAATTTTTGTGAATTTTAGCAAGATTTTTGACCAAAAATTTGACCCCTCCAAAATCATGTTTAATGATGTTTTTAATGCTAATTATGACAAAATAAATCGATTAAAATAAGAAACTCGCAATTTTAAATTTTGAAAAAAAAATTTTTTCAAAATGTATAAGGGTCCCCCCTTATGCTTTTTGACAAAAAAATCAAAAAAAAATTTACTTCTAAAATTGCATATATTTTAAATGTAGAATCAATCTAGAGGATAAATTATGACAGAAATGCCATCAAACGTGAAAATCGGTCCAGTTTTGGCAAAGTTATGGCAGTTCGAAATATGGGAGCTATGGATCGGAGACCTTTACATGTCAACATTTTTGTCAATTTTAGAAAGATTTTTGACCAAAAATTTGACCCCTCCAAAATCATGTTTAATGATGTTTTTAATGCTAATTATGACAAAATAAATCGATTAAAATAAGAAACTCGCAATTTTAAATTTAAAAAAAAAAAAAATTTTTCCAAATGTATAAGGGTCCCCCCTTATGCTTTTTGACAAAAATATCAAAAAAAAATTTACTTCTAAAATTGCATATATTTTAAATGTAGAATCAATCTAGAGGATAAATTATGACAGAAATGCCATCAAACGTGAAAATCGGTTCAGTTTTGGCAAAGTTATGGCAGTTCGAAATATGGAAATATGGATCGGAGACCTTTACATGTCAAAATTTTTGTCAATTTTAGCAAGATTTTTGACCAAAAATTTGACCCCTCCAAAATCATGTTTAATGATGTTTTTAATGCTAATTATGACAAAATAAATCGATTAAAATAAGAAATTCGCAATTTTAAATTTTGAAAAAAATTTTTTTTTCAAAATGTATAAGGGTCCCCCCTTATGCTTTTTGACAAAAAAATCAAAAAAAAATTTACTTCTAAAATTGCATATATTTTAAATGTAGAATCAATCTAGAGGATAAATTATGACAGAAATGCCATCAAACGTGAAAATCGGTTCAGTTTTGGCAAAGTTATGGCAGTTCGAAATATGGGAGCTATGGATCGGAGACCTTTACATGTCAAAATTTTTGTCAATTTTAGCAAGATTTTTGACCAAAAATTTGACCCCTCCAAAATCATGTTTAATGTTGTTTTAAATGCTAATTATGAAAAAAAAAATCGATTAAAATAAGAAATTCGCAATTTTAAATTTTGAAAAAAAATTTTTTTTCAAAATGTATAAGGGTCCCCCCTTATGCTTTTTGACAAAAAAATCAAAAAAAAATTTACTTCTAAAATTGCATATATTTTAAATGTAGAATCAATCTAGAGGATAAATTATGACAGAAATGCCATCAAACGTGAAAATCGGTTCAGTTTTGGCAAAGTTATGGCAGTTCGAAATATGGGAGCTATGGATCGGAGACCTTTACATGTCAAAATTTTTGTCAATTTTAGCAAGATTTTTGACCAAAAATTTGACCCCTCCAAAATCATGTTTAATGATGTTTTTAATGCTAATTATGACAAAATAAATCGATTAAAATAAGAAACTCGCAATTTTAAATTTTGAAAAAAAAATTTTTTCAAAATGTATAAGGGTCCCCCCTTATGCTTTTTGACAAAAAAATCAAAAAAAAATTTACTTCTAAAATTGCATATATTTTAAATGTAGAATCAATCTAGAGGATAAATTATGACAGAAATGCCATCAAACGTGAAAATCGGTTCAGTTTTGGCAAAGTTATGGCAGTTCGAAATATGGGAGCTATGGATCGGAGACCTTTACATGTCAAAATTTTTGTCAATTTTAGCAAGATTTTTGACCAAAAATTTGACCCCTCCAAAATCATGTTTAATGATGTTTTTAATGCTAATTATGACAAAATAAATCGATTAAAATAAGAAACTCGCAATTTTAAATTTTGAAAAAAAAAATTTTTTCAAAATGTATAAGGGTCCCCCCTTATGCTTTTTGACAAAAAAATCAAAAAAAAATTTACTTCTAAAATTGCATATATTTTAAATGTAGAATCAATCTAGAGGATAAATTATGACAGAAATGCCATCAAACGTGAAAATCGGTTCAGTTTTGGCAAAGTTATGGCAGTTCGAAATATGGGAGCTATGGATCGAAGACCTTTACATGTCAAAATTTTTGTCAATTTTAGCAAGATTTTTGACCAAAAATTTGACCCCTCCAAAATCATGTTTAATGTGGTTTTTAATGCTAATTATGAAAAAACAAATCGATTCAATTAAAAAATTCGCAATTTTAAATTTTGAAAAAAAAATTTTTTCAAAATGTATAAGGGTCCCCCCTTATGCTTTTTGACAAAAAAATCAAAAAAAAATTTACTTCTAAAATTGCATATATTTTAAATGTAGAGGATAAATTATGACAGAAATGCCATCAAACGTGAAAATCGGTTCAGTTTTGGCAAAGTTATGGCAGTTCGAAATATGGGAGCTATGGATCGGAGACCTTTACATGTCAAAATTTTTGTCAATTTTAGCAAGATTTTTGACCAAAAATTTGACCCCTCCAAAATCATGTTTAATGATGTTTTTAATGCTAATTATGACAAAATAAATCGATTAAAATAAGAAATTCGCAATTTTAAATTTTGAAAAAAAAAATTTTTTCAAAATGTATAAGGGTCCCCCCTCATGCTTTTTGACAAAAAAATCAAAAAAAAATGTACTTCTAAAATTGCATATATTTTAAATGTAGAATCAATCTAGAGGATAAATTATGACAGAAATGCCATCAAACGTGAAAATCGGTTCAGTTTTGGCAAAGATATGGCAGTTCGAAATATGGGAGCTATGGATCGGAGACCTTTACATGTCAAAATTTTTGTCAATTTTAGAAAGATTTTTGACCAAAAATTTGACCCCTCCAAAATCATGTTTAATGATGTTTTTAATGCTAATTATGACAAAATAAATCGATTAAAATAAGAAATTCGCAATTTTAAATTTTGAAAAAAAATTTTTTTTCAAAATGTATAAGGGTCCCCCCTTATGCTTTTTGACAAAAAAACCAAAAAAAAATTTTTTCTAAAATTGCATATATTTTAAATGTAGAATCAATCTAGAGGATAAATTATGACAGAAATGCCATCAAACGTGAAAATCGGTTCAGTTTTGGCAAAGTTATGGCAGTTCGAAATATGGGAGCTATGGATCGGAGACCTTTACATGTCAACATTTTTGTCAATTTTAGCAAGATTTTTGACCAAAAATTTGACCCCTCCAAAATCATGTTTAATGTTGTTTTAAATGCTAATTATGAAAAAACAAATCGATTAAAATAAGAAATTCGCAATTTTAAATTTTGAAAACAAATTTTTTTTCAAAATGTATAAGGGTCCCCCCTTATGCTTTTTGACAAAAAAATCAAAAAAAAATGTACTTCTAAAATTGCATATATTTTAAATGTAGAATCAATCTAGAGGATAAATTATGACAGAAATGCCATCAAACGTGAAAATCGGTTCAGTTTTGGCAAAGTTATGGCAGTTCGAAATATGGAAGCTATGAATCGGAGACCTTTACATGTCAACATTCTTGTAATTTTAATCTGACGCTGGCTATAATGAGTACATATTCCAAGCTCCAGGTCTCTATTTATGGTATGACTATGAAGTCACCTTTAAGTTCAGCCAACTTATACTCAACTGCCGACTCCTCCCCCCGTTGAGCTGTTCCCCTGTGTATATATTATATGATTTCTGTTGTGTTTTGCTTGTTTCAAACTGGTCGCGTTGCAGAATTTTGTTTACGCTACACGCTCAATCCGCCAAACTGTTGCATAATCAATGTGAAATTTGTCGCCCACATGCCCAAGGACTGCCAAGGACTAATACTAAGAGGTCTTGGCCCGCTACCCCAAGCCCATATATGGATCTTTATGTATGTATTTGGCTCGTACCCGAGCCGTGCATGTGGTAACTGCGCTTGGCACGAAACAACATTACGTATACGGCCTGTTGGCATTGTCCTTTGCCTGTTTTTCTTGTTGTTGTTGTTGTTTTTGATCTCTGACCGAAAATGAAAACGAAAAAACGTGTCCCAACAAATCAGGTAAGCAGCGGGAGATAATGGAGTGGAATACGGGAACGGGAGGGGACTTGGCCATACCAAATGACAGTGCCAACTTTTTGTACCAGTCAGCGAGCATTCGATTTGTTTATCTTCGAATTTCGACGCTTAACGTCAACGTCAAACGTATTATATGGTTGTTATTGTTCTCTCTTTCTTATTACCGATGTGTTTGTTGTTGTTATTTCGTTGTTTATGTTTATTTTGAATGCGTCATTCGTCGCGCTTTGTGGGCTCGGTCTTTGTCTCAGTTTCTCGGCTTCAGTTTCCGTCTCTTTTCAATCATTAGGCCAGTCGAAAAAAAACACTCTGAGAATTACGTTTAGTTCGCACTGAAAGCTGTCCAAAAGTGCAGATCAATCATTATCATCATTATCATCATTAGCTGTTCTCGGCTAGCCCTCAACTGATGTCACTTTTAACTTGCCACAATTTGAAGGCAGGCTTTTTAATATCGGGTTGTACAAATTGCATTTACGAATGCATTTGTAGAATGTTCGACGTAGCATTCAATAGTATATACATACATATATATTTTCCTAACCTATATACGCATTCGTGTGCGGAAAAATATGCCCCCATTCGTTATATACGATAATTGATATCAAAATGAGCCATGTTTGCGTATTTTCTTCCACATATTCCTCGCTGCTTATTAATTATTATTATAATCGTTATGGCAATCAATTGTATTGAACCCGCACAGTGGGCATAGTTGGGCAAATAGACGGTAAAAATATTGTTAAGCAATAGGATAATATCAGTTGTTATTGGGAACTCTCAAGTAAAGTATTTATTATAAAACTTTCTTTTAAGTGAATTTAAACTCAAATTAACAAACGTTCAATTGTGAGTACTATAAATATCTGCTGACAAATCTAATTAAGCTTCTTTGGTGGGCGCACACAGCCTTAAAAGCATTTGATAATTGAGCTGCAAAAGCGCATTCAACCGGGGAGTAGCCACAGGGTGCACTGGGTGAATATGTTATTGAATTAACAAAGTGCAAAGTACATGTTTACATAGTCTAGTGTTGGTTTATGGCAATGGCAAAGTGGTATCTGTTGATATATGGGGCGGGATGGACACTCGCTTGTCAAAGGCTAACAATTAATCAGTTGTGCATGCGGGAGTATGTGGGACAGGTTTGCGGCTATCGTACACCTGGCCAGCTGATATATATATATGGTATTTATCTATTCCTTTTTGTAACTCTATTATTTAATAATATTCAAATGTTTTTCTCTGCATGTATTACAGTTAAGTTCATCAATAAAAAACAGCTACCATTAATAATTAATTACATACGAAAATGTCCTCTTCTTTTAATTGGTTTGTTGTTTTCCTCTCTCTTTCTAACGCTCGCTCAGCTGCAGCGTTGGTCAGCTAAACCGTTGCACAAGCTATGAAGGTTAAGTTTTCATACTTTACCAACACAGGTGTATGCGTGTGGGTGAGTGTTTGTAATTCTTAAATATGCATGTATGGTATGTGTGTGTGTGACTGTCTTCTACGCTCAGAACTCTAGTTTTGGCTGTGGCTTTAGCTTTGACTCGGAGCTTAATGAAACTTCCATTGTATAACTAAAATGCCAAGCACAGCTGACTGCTGTATTATTACTGTAGATCTGAATAAACAGAAAATTTGCTGGAATTGCTTTAAAAACTGCACAAACACATACACACAGCTTTAGCGACTTTTTTTCAAATGAAAACACGAAAAGAAAAGCCAGCGCCATCAAAAATTTAGTGGACTGGGGGCGGTATGAGTAAAAAGAAAATACGGTAGTCCGTGTTAGCAGCGTTGAGTGTGTATGTGTGTCTCAGGTAACCCTACACGTGTGTATATGTGTGCATGAATTTATACGTGTGGTATGTGTGTGTGTGTGACTTCAAATGAAAACTTGATTGCTTTAGCTTAAATTTTACGCACTTTTCTCAATGAATACAACTCGTTTCACAATTTACGCACTTGCCAGACCTTGATTCCTAGCTGCTTATGTGTTTTCTTTTGTTTGTGTCTCACTTTTGGTAGTTTTATTGCCTTCGGCTCACTTTGTGCACTTTTTTTATATGTGTTGATGTGTGTGTTTAGTGTTTGGTGTGTGTGTGTTGCAAATTAATTGGTTCAAGCTCGTCGCTTCTGCCCACCGCTCGTCATGAATCCACGTTCGACACTAAAAGCTCGGCCTTACATTTTTTGGTGCTAGCTGTATTTAGCGCTAAAAATAGACAAACGGTTTGACACATTTATATTATAAGAGTACAAAATACCAAAAAGTATTTAATGTTAAATTGCTACATGACAAAAGCTGACAGGTTTTGTCTGTGTGTAGCTCTAAAAGCACTAGCGGTTTGGCGCGCAACTTTGGAGAAATTTAAATGTAAAACTTGCTGAAGGCATAATTCATACCAATTAAGTCATAGAAAATTGATGACGCTTGCAAAAATGAAACAAGCCAATCGATAAAAATGTGAACGCACATTTTTGTGGTTTTTTTCAAAAAAATAACTTAATCAATATGCATAAATTACGCCGGCGGCTACAGAAGATGCCATCTTTTATATTTACGGGCACTTATCAACACAACCGGGTTCGAATTGCCAAGACCGAAGACCGCATCATAAGACACGGACATTAAACGCCGTCTACTGTTGCTGTTGTTATTTACTTGGCCAAACGAAACATTATACAATAAACTAGCAAATTAAATGTTTGTGCAGCGAGTGAAACCAGCCTTGGAGGCACAGGCGAAAGTCGCCAGCCGGACTCCCCGTTCCAGCTGGCGATGAAGATGCAGCTGCAGTTGGATCATAGAGTTGTGCAGTTTGCTGTGTTTTTGTCATAATCAGCAGATGTTTGGCCAAAAAAAGAAAGAAATAAATAAAAACAAGAAACAACATAAAACAAATTTGAAAGGAGGAAGCAGAGCGAACGCCGTAACCAGTGTCCAGCGGGGAGATTGTCGTCGATAAATAAATAAATGCAATTTAAAAATTTATTTTTTAGATTTTTTTGTATTTTTCGTTGGTTTTATACTTTTTAGGTATTTTTCGTTTGTTTTTATTGAAATTCCTTAGATCGCAAGAAGCGCACAGAAGTAATATGTATATGGTAAATTGTTGTTGTAGATACATACATAATAATTAAGATTATTATTTATATAATATTTATATATATATATAAATGTATATATTTATATATATATACATAAATATATTTTAATTTGTAAGTAATATTTATATATAGGTATTTATATATTGTGGGTGTGAATGGTGTGTTTGTCTGTGTGTGTGTGTGTATGTATAGTGTGTTTGTGTGTGTGTTTATGTTTGTATTAATTAGATATACATACATAGTATAGCATAGTATAATTAGGCATAATTATAATATTATATACAAATCTCAATAGATTGATTGATTTGATTTGATTACATTTTTGATTTGCTTTTTTCAATTTAATTTACATTTATGTTTTTACTTGTATTTTTGTATAAATTTAAAATTACGCGCTATTTTTTTCAAAAATGTCCACTTATCTTTTGTGTTTATTTATTTAATAATTTTTCTCTACACACTTACAGACTATTCGCTCTATTTATCTTCATCAGCGTGATCATCAACTGCTTCAATCATTCGCTCTTCTTTTCGCTTTCTTACAGCTACTAATATATATATATATATTTATCTGTATATATGTGTATATGTATGTATGCATATATATTTCTCTACAAGTATTTATGTATATATATAAAAGTCATGCAGCCAGATTGTGAGCAAAGTTAAAAGTTTTTCTTTTCATCTTTTTTTGGTTTGGAATACATATATACACACACATACACATATTTATGTAAACATCGATCAGTGTCACAAAATGTTTAAACTAAAGTTAATACAAATACAAAAATTCAAAACACAATTCTATGTTTAAATTTCAATTAAAATACGCACAGAAAAGTAAAAAGTGCTAAACGCAAATTAAGTAAAGTTAACAGTGTGACTGCTAACAGTAACAGTTACGTTAGCAGTTAACAGTTACAGAGGAAACATAGCATATCATATAATTTTACATATTTTGTGTTGGACTTCAGTTTTTTTATTTTTGCATTTTGTCTTTCATTGAATATTGTTTGAATACAATATACAACTAAATATATATTTTTTTTACATAGCTTTTGCCTGTAGTAGTATTATAAGTATTTTTTTCTTTTTCGTTATTGTATATGGTATATTGTGGATAGATGTATATATATATTTATATATATAAATATAATATGCGTTATATGTATATCAGTTGAATCATTCATGAATTATCACCCAGCAGTTTTAAACAAATAAACGAACAAGCCAAAACAGTCACTCAATTACAATACATCACATCACATCAATCAATCAATCAATCAATCATGTTGCTGCTGTTAAACTTCACTAGATACCATTAGTTTTACATTTAGTTATCATTATTTGTATATAAACTAAATTCTACACAGTTTTACAGTTTTACACGCATAATTTTTTAGTATATTTAAAAAAAACACTGATTAATTTGTAGCAAAGTTTTCTGCTTCTTTCGTACAATTTCTTTCATTGATTCACTTTTACTGTTTCCTGCTTTAAAAAATTTTTAGGTAAAAATTGTATTTTTTTTTCAATTGTTTTTTGAAGAGATTTTGATTTGCGTTTTTCGTTTGACATCAAGTCTGCAAGTTGCTTGTAAATATTTATTTATAATTGTATTTTTCAGTTTTCAGGTTCCGTTTTTCCCCACTGAGCAACATCTTACGCTGAGATACATTTAGTTTCGATTTCATTTTGTTTTTGTTTTTAGTAACTGCAGTGCTATACCAAAGAATTTATGTGATTGTACAGTTAAGAGTGGACACAGCTACAGTAGAGTTTAGAGTTAAGTATTTAAGAGTTACAGTTACGAGTTACCATTAATTTTAAATCATATACAAATATATAAATACAATTTTTTGTTTATTTTTGCATATTATGTCAATTTTGACTGATAAAATTTGACTACAATTTTTTGTTTCATATTTATACACACATATATATATATATATATAAATGTTCATGTCATCATTTTTGCCATCTAGTTTAATTTTATACTTTTTTTGTAGTTTTGTGTTTTTTGTGATTGATAAGTATTTTTTGTTTAAATATATTTCTTTTTGTATAGTATATTTTATGCATTTTTTTGTTTATTATTTATTTATTTATTTATATATACGTAGATAATTTTCTTGGAATTTCTATGCGGCGGCACGAGGGCGGCTGCGCTTATAGTATAGAAACAAATTCAAAAATATTTATAATATAGGAGGATGTTATGTTATGTTATATGGTATGCGGTATCTGGTAAAGGGAGGGAGGGAGGGTGGTTGGGGCTTGTCTGCAGCCGAACTTACACAACTGAGCTGTAAAACAAATGCGCAAAAAATAAGAAAAACTTTGTGTTGGTTTTTTTTTTTAGTGTGTTGCGTCGCAATTTTAACTTTTTTTTATTACAAAATCAATTCTTAAACGTGTGCGAGCAGGAAGTGTAGGGTTGGTTTTTTTTTAAGTTTTCTTTTGTTTTTGTCTCTTTTTTTTGGGGTTGGGGGACTATCAAAAATCAAGGTAATTAATTGAAAAATTTATAAGAATATATGTTTTGGTATACAAGTAGAGTTCTTTGAGTGGATTTATGATAAAAGGCTTTTTTTAGCGACGCAAAAAAAAAAATTTTAAATTAATTTATTTTTTTTTTGGATTTGTTTTTTGTTGGATGTTAAATGATAGTTACAAATATGCTGTCGTATGTAGGTGTGTGTGTGTGTGTGTGTGTGTGTGTGTATGTGCGGTGTTTTTTTCTGGCTTAAAAGCGGATTTGATGCTAAATTTTCTGCATTTGCTTGTTGCTTTTTCCTTTGCCCCCTTTTCTTTTGGCTGCTCCGATTACGCGAGTGTGTGTGTGAGTGTGTATGTGTGTTTGTATGAGTGTGTGTGTGTGTGTGTATCTACATCAACAACATTATTCTCAACATTGTTCCGCATAACAGCCAACAATTGTGGGTTTAGTGAGGATTAGAGATAAAGTCTTAAGCGTGCGTACAAAATTATGTAGAGAAGGAACAACAATATATACATGTATACATATACATATATGGGTGTGCTTGTGTGTGCCTCCTGATAATATATATATATGTATATATATGTATGTAACAAGTTTGTACATCTAAAGGCCCGCTTGAAGTAACCCAATGTTCCTGGGCATTGAGTCCAAGTTTCTTTTCTACATTCTTTTCTATTTATAGATATTGTTGTTGTTGTTGTTGTTGGAGTTGTTGTTGTTGTTGTTGTTGCGCCGTCGTCACATTTAAATACGTATCCTCGCCTAACAGCAACAAACTGGGCGCCGAACCGTCATGCGGATAAAAATATGCAAACTGCCCGCTGTAGGTGCCACACACCAACTGTTGCTCCTGTTGCTGATCCTTCTGCTGCTGCTGCTGCTGTACCCAAGAATGTTGCTGCTGCTGCTTCAGTTTATAAACTGGCATATTATTGACCTGCTGCTGCATCAGCACCAAGCTGCCCGTTGCTACCGCTGCTGCCGCTGCTGCTTCTGTTGCTGCCACGTCCTCAATCTCCGCTCTGCTATTGCTGCTAATATTGTTGCTGTTGCTATTGTTATTTATAATGTGTTGCTGCTGCTGCTGTAGTAGTAGTTGTGGTGGTTCGGGTTGCTGTGACGGCTGCTGTTGCTGCTCCAATCACGTGCTCACCCAGGTCGAATTGCAGGTGCAAATGGTGCTGGGTATCACAGGTGCATAATAGACGCCATTCGCATAAATCAAGCCCGGCGGGCCCGCCTGTATTTGTATGGTCTGTGGCTGTGCCGCCTGCTGCTGCTGCTGCTGTTGCTGTTGTGCATCGGTTACTGTTGCCGCTGTGCCTGCTGCTGTTGCAACGGGCGCTGCTGCGGCCACTGTGTTGCTGCAGCAAATTGTCGCATTTGCCGGCGCCGCCTGTTGCACGTAAATCGTTTGCGTCTGCGGCGTTTGCGGCGTCGCCGTTGTTGCAACTAAAGTCAAAACTGGCGGCGACTGTGCATCTAGTTGTTGCTGTTGCTGCTGCTGCTGTTGCTGTTGCTGCTGATGCTGCTGCTGTAGGTATGCATGTTGCTGATGATGATGGTGATGTTGCTGCTGGTGATGGTGGTGGTGGTGATGGTGCTGCTGCTGCTGCTGCTGGTGTTGATGCTGATGCTGTTGCTGCTGCTGTTGCTGGTGATGGTGATACTGTTGCTCCTGTGCCTGCTTCACCTGATTGGCCAGCGTATGGATCAGCAGCAGCGTCTGGCGGCGCTCGTGTCCCATCAGACAGACGGTGGACATTTCGACGACATTATATAAATGCATCAGGTACTCGTACTGCAGCGGCTCCTCTTCGATGCCCCAGAAATGGTTGCGCAAATAGGCCTCCAGTTTTGTCGTCTGCGTGTTGATATCGGGAAAGTCTATAAAGAATCGGGAGCACATATAGCGCTCCAGTGTCTTGATCAGCTGCGAATCGACGGCCGTATAATTGCGCACCAATAGATTGCAATATTTGAGCAGGCCGCCGCCGCGTATCTCCTCCGGTTGGCGCGTTGAGATCAGTTTATTTTGCAAATGATAGAGCGCCTCCTGGAAATCACCGTAAACGGACTCGCCGACAACCGTCGGATAGAAATTCTCCGAGATGGGCAGGGCGGCGCAATCGTAGAAGAGCAGCAGCGAGTCCAAAACAATTTGGAATGAGTCCACCGAGAATTCAAACTGGCGCCGCATTGTGTCCACAAACTTCAGTTCGACGTTCTTGTGGCCAGGGGAGTTGCCCAGCGAGATGAGGGACCAGCGATCGCCGTCATTGTTATTGTTGACCTTGACCATTTTGCCGACGTAGGCCTCCTTGAGGGAGCACGTGTAGATGCGGCGCTTGCAGACGCCCTCGGGCATCAGGTCGAGCAGTGTGTTCAGCACGGCGGTCTTCACGCGATCAAAGACGCGCGGTGAGCTCAGCTCGATGGCAAAGATCAGGTCTAGATCATTGTACGGCTGGTCCTCGCTGGCCAGCACGTGACTAGCTGCCCCGCCATTTAGGCGTATATCCTTAACTAACACACCAGCACCGCCGCTGTTCACGTCCGCCTCGAGCTTGCGTCGCACCAGATTCACCAGATCCTTCAGCGTCACCTCGAGCGTTGGGAAATTGCCGCGTCCGTGTATGGCCACCTTCTCGTCCATGACGGTGTGCAGCTTGCGCACCTGCTCAAACGACAGCACCGCCAGCCGCTGTGTGCCGCCCGTGTCAACGCTCTCCAGCGAGCCGTGGTCCGAGGTCGAGGCTATCGAGGAGCCCGAACTGGGCGACGGTGGCGGCGTCTCGGTGCCACCGTCCGAGTGGAAACCATCGTCGATCTGATAGACGTCCATTCTGTTGTTGCGCTGCTGATGGAATAACGGTTCGGCGGCTCCGTCTAGTGTCCCGCACTGCAAGCAGATGGCGAGAAAGGGAGAGAGAAAAGAAAGTTGAGAAAAGCTTTTAGTTTTGTGGTGCAATAAAAATTAATTAAATTTATTAGATTTTATGTAAGGAGAGGGGAAGACAGTCAGAGAGGGAGCGAGCATTGAATAATAACTGTGAATTTTAGCCTTTAAGCTGCGCTTTTAAGCTTCAAAGAACTTTAATGAGCTTTCACAGATTTTCAATATTTGCATTTATCAAATCTGCTATGCCTAGCTTTAATGAGCTTTTCCTTTAGGATATAGTAAAGAACGAATCAAGCTTTCAGGTGCTTTTAAAAATTCAATGACACGTGATGAAAGCTTTTAGATGCTTAAATAAGTCCTTATTTGCTTACAAATATGATTTTCAATAACTACACACAAATTCTTTTGCTCAATTACTGACCCAATTACTCTAGACAATGCTTAAATTCTTCACACATCACTTCCCAGCTTATCTAACATGTGTTTAGCTCAAAAAAATATCCACATAAATTGTTCTCAATAACTCATATGTCCCACTTAAGTTGATTTCTTTAATAAACAAAAGCTTAACCGAGCTTTAAATCATTTTAAACGTTTATCTTAATATCTTTTTAGCTCGAATTCTGAAATTCTTGTTGAAAACGCTTTTATTATTGTTCTGTTGTATATTTATTTATTTTATTTTTATGACATTTCATTGCGCCAATGCCAGCCAATTGGCAAAGCCCCTGTTGGGGGCCTCTTTTAATTAATTAATTTGCTTTAAATTTGCTCAATTTTCGCCTTTCTGTGTGAATCGGTTAACCGCCCCTTTTCCCCCTCCCTATAGCCGCACCGCCCACACACACATTCACTAAATATGTTCTGTTTGTGCCGTTCGATTTTTCCCACACATTTTAAATATGTTGTTGATTTCGTTCGTGTTTTTCTTTTTTTTGTTAATTTATTTGTTTATTATTATTATGGCCCGACTGCCTCACCGTTTAACGTTTGCCTTTGCACTGGTCTACATTTTTTTTTTGACTTGACAGAACTGAATTTTTGTTTTTTTTTTTAGTTTTGAAAATTTCCGCGTTGTTATCTGCGCTGTTTTCCCCCTTCCTCTTCTGTGTGTTTCTTTGCCCTCTTCTGTGTTGTTTCTTTTCGCCTGCTGCTTTTCGGCTATCGGCGGTATCGGCATATGGGTCTGGGTCTGGGCTATGCCTATTTTATTTTATATCTGTCGCTTGGCTCTATCTTTTGCCTTTAATCTGTTTTTGTTTCGTTCTTCTTTTTCACCACTCTCTCTCTCTATGCTTTGTCGCATTTGCATTTGCCTGTTTATGTTTTGTGTGGCTTTTTTTTTATTATCACTTTGTTTGGACGTTTTAGAAAAGAAGAAAATAAAATAAATATTAATTTAATTTTCTAGTATAACTAGCTGAAAGTGTATGTGTGTATGTGTGTGTGTGTGTGTATGGGGTGCCTTATGCTGTTCGTTTAGACTTTTGTTTCGCTGCGTGCAAATATTCGGACTGCCATAAAACAATTCAAATAGATTTTTGCGTGTCGCTAGTGAATTGAATGATTCACGGACTACAGCTAGATACGTATTTACATACAAACACACACACACACACACACATTCACATACATAACTACGTTTACACGAGCGCATATCACAATATTGTTGCTATTGTCAAAACATTATCAAAAATTCCAGCTTTTTTTTCGTTTATTTATTTTTATCAGATCAATTTGAAAAGTTACCATAACAGCTATCTAAAATATTTATCATAATTTATAATTTTTTTTTCTTTATTTTGCTGAACAGCATTCTAATATCAGTAATGGAAAGAAACACTTATCAAGTTTTCGAACTCTTCTTTTTTTGTTAACTTTTACCTTTCGGACAAGTTACACGAGTTGCGTTATCTCCGTAACCTTGGTTTCGTAAATATTTGTTCTGATTTCTTTTATTATTGCCTTGCTTTCTATTTTTCAGATGTTTTATAATGGTTTAGCTGATTTTATTACTTCCTCGCTTTCTTTGCTTAACAGATAAGCTACAAGATTTATCTCAGTTCCTCACTTTATTTTTTCCTATGGCATTTAAGCTAATTCATATAAATCTGCACTTTATATCCGACTTTGCCCTTTTGCGGTTTATGGAAATGCAGTTAAAAGCGAGAGGGTAAATAGAATCGCAAAACCGTTGACGCATCGCATATTTAATTCAACAAATAGCGCAGATCGTAGTTCTGCTAAGCCCCCATTATAATGCCGTAGATACGACTGTTAAACCAAATACAATTATTATCTCTTGTTTTTTGTTTAGCTTTAAAGTAGATTTATTTATTTGCATAGCAGATTCCAGTTCGCCGGAAGTACGTTAATTAACTAGTTGATAAAGTTGTTGCATCTTTAGAGATTTCGCGCTAAATGCAACCCATAAACATTCAGTGTTGAATCATTTGGGCAATTTGAAGCCTTTTTCATTAAAGGTCATCTCGAGCTGAAGGCGCTTTATTAATATACTTGAGATCATATATAAATAATTGTTTTTTGACCGGGATATGCCGTGGAGTTGTATAGTGTAGTCAGATCTGTAGATCTGTGTTAGCTCGCGCAATTATTTATTGATTAATTACGTTTGACATCAAATTGTGGTGGCTGTCTGGCGTCGCATTCATTATAAATACAACAACACACAAATTTTCTATATGCTTTACATATTTTGTTTTTTTGTTTTTTGTGTAACGACTATTATCCACACATTCCAAACTAATCTCTCAGATTTAAAGCTATTTGTCATTAAACTTTGCACAGGTTCGCCTTTTTATTGAAGTATGTAAAATTTATTACTATCAATATTGAATCACATCATTCCATATCAGTCTACTATATTTTATAATATATTTGTTTTTAACCAAATTGTGACACTTTTCACTAAAAATATATAGCTCATGTCTTCCATATGTTTGCTAGGGTATTCAATTCTCGGCACGCCTACAACAACTATTTTCTGTATATTTCTATTTTTTTTTTTTGGTGTGTACAAATTTTCATCTGTAGCCGCAATAACACAATAATTAAGCGCACATTTTATTAATTTACTGCTTATATCAGAAGTGGTTGATTTCTGTCGTAACTTTATAGGCCAATTGTTGTCTCGAGTAAAACACATAACTAACTTAAATGACAATTTACTTTCTCCTAGCCAACAAATATTTAACTCATATTAATACACAATAACTGCAATTAACACACATTTACGATTTATATACACTTTTTCGCACTTTTCTAAATTTCTGTCACAAAAATTTTATGCAACCGCATTTTTTTGTTCATATTATTTGACACCGTTTGTTTTTTTTTATTGTTTTTTTTTTTGTTTTTTTTGGTTGCGCGTAAAGCCAGAAATAATTAATTTACATTTTTTCTTCGTTAGATTTCAGATAAGGCCTGCGTCTATAAAGTGGTCGTAATACTTTTTTCTTTAATTGGCTGTGATAAAAGCCAAAAAACAAAAACTATTTTTGCCATTTGGCATTTACCACTTATATATATATATTTATTTTTTTGTTGTTTTTTTTTGCGGATTTCACAATACATGCAATGTATTCGTTGAACCTTTTTCGCAGCTATATATATTTATATATATTTCTACATATGTGTGTGTGTGTGTACTTTTTCCACAAATAATAAATTAACGCTGCAATTTTCACCAATTTCTTCTCGGCATTTATTTTGCTGCTCATTATTATTATGAGCAGAAATGAATGGTTAAACTTCATTATGTATTAACGTGATGATGATTATGTTGTTGGCTGCAGTTGGATTGCATAGCGACACACACACACACACACACACAGACATACAGACACAGTTAGCTAAAGCAAGAGAGAGACACGCAAACAGGTGTATCGGTCTATGGCGTGCCTGGTGGCCTAGACAGACTTGGGACTGGACTGGTCTCAAATAAAAGTGAAAATCGTCGTTTTTTCTTTCTACAGCAGCAGCAAAAAGAGAAAAACAACAACAGCACTAGCAGAAAGTCTTTGCAAAGCAAAGCTTAAACAAGTGTAACTTAGCAGCTGTGTCTGTATGTGTGTGTGTGTGTGTGCGAGTGCGTGTGCGTGTGATGTCCAAAGCGCAAAAACAAATATGGATTCCGTGTAGAAGAAGCAAAAGTACTCTCGCATGTTTTTCTACTGGTAGAAAGAAGGACAGGGAGAGTGTGTAGCGGGAGCAGAGGTAGTAATTACCGTTGTTTTTTTTTGTACGTTAAAAAAAACAACAGGCGTAGACGCACGAAGCACCCGCGTCTGTTGCTTTGATTTATTTTTTTTTTCAATTAGCTTTTTACTGTTTTGCGGCAACTTGGCGCAGCTGCGTGTTTTTCTTTCTATCAATAATATTCAATTGAATTTAAACGATATTTTTGCACTTTTCACTATATATCCCGCACTACTCGCACATATGCATCTATAAAAATATTTATATAATTATGCTTTTAAATATTTAACACAATTTATGATTTTTTTTAAATTTTGAAGCTAATGCGCCGCGCGTTCCGTTTGCCAGCAAAACGTTGCGTTGTGTTGCGCGTTTGAAATCGAAATGAATTGAAATGGTTATTAGAATATTCGCGAGTGAGCGACGGCCGCGCACATACGAACAAAGCTTTAGTCAGCTGACGTCACGACGTTTTTTTTACCGCTCACCGAGTGAGTTTCTTTGCGAGTGCGAGCCAAAAGGCGTTGTTTTATTGAGCGCGGCGCAGGCTTTGAGTGAATTTTTGTCAGCGCTGTGTGTTTGTGTTTGTTTTTAGAAGGGCAAGCATAAGCATAGCGCTGCAGGTAAATTCTGACGGTCGCTCGGTTAGTCGGTCGCTGCCCGTTGCAATGCGGCTGTTGCTCGCTCGTTCGCTCAGCTGATAAAACGATCATGCACTTTGCGTGTGTGTGTGTATGTGTGTGTGTCTGTGGGTGTTTCTGTGCTGCTTTTATGCCATATTTGTGAGAATTTTTGCTGCTTGCGCGTTTTCGATTTCAATATTTTGTTAATTTATTCAATTAATATGCAAACAAAAAAGAAAATTAAATAAGTTTAAATAAAAAGCTTCTTTGTGTTTGCACAAACAAGTTTTCGGGTTTCGTTGTTTTTGCTACTGCGCTCGCTGCTTTTGTTGTTGTTTTTGTTGTCGCAACGCAAATTGCTTAAATACTTCTTTCGCTACGTTTTGCTTTGCCGTTTGACTATTTTTAGACTTGTATTTTTGTTTTTTTTTTCTTTTTACTAATTACCCGCTATGCCCCAGGCGCCCACACACCCGCCTGTCTCTTCGCCCCGCTGTGCGCCAACAAATGCCGAAAACAAATCAACCGCAATGGGGCCCCCGACAATGGACAAAAGCTGATAAGCGCGCGCGCGCTTAGAAAGGAAGCACACAAGAAAAGACAAACAAACACACACACAGACTAACACATGCAAAACGCTCAAAGCTCGTTAAGTCGACGACGACACAATGCAGCAGATGATGAAGCAAAAGAAGAGATAAACAGCAAATGCAGCACCAGTCACAGCAGCAACAACAACAATAAAAGCGCAGCGCAGCTTTTAATTCTGTGTTTTCAGCTTTCGGTGCCCGCTGATCTCGGCTTAGCTCAAAATATTATGTAATGCTAATTGAGCATAGTTCAAGCCGGGCAACTTTTACACAATGCGCTGCCGAAAATTGATAAACGGCATATGCAAAGCACAAACAAGCACACAAAGCTTTTTAATTTAACAACGTTTAATTATAATTGCCATGTTTTATTTATGTATTAATTCATTATTTTTTGTTGTGCCTCATTTAAATATTTGGCCTTTCAATTTTGCAGGCATAATCATAAAAACAGTGCTTTATATTATTACAGCGGCGCACAGTAACTGATACAGGCTATATGTAGATACAAATACATGCATGTACCGTTACTTTGGCATTTTGGACGGAGAACGCAATGATCGGCATTTATTTTACTGCTGCTGCTGCTGCTGCTGCTGGGTGCTGGCCTCTGGTTCAATGTTAATCAGCGGCTCAAATCAGAAAAAAAAATTTTCTGTACACACCCAAAAAAACAGAGAGACAGACACACACAGATACACTCGCACATACAACAAGTAACGCAATTCAACTGGCAGTGCGGCCAAAAAGATTAATGTTTGTTTTTCAGCCTTTATGATGGCAAACTGATGGATGCCCCTTGCCAAAGCAACCAACAACAGCAACAATAACAACAACAAAAACAACAACAACAAATACCAACAGCACAACTTTAATTTCAGCCACAGCTTGCTAATGTATCTTGCAGATACATTTGCACACACAGACACCAATAAACAACTGCACTGCATTACAAACAGCCGCAGCTTTTGCGTGTCTCTGACAGCTGCTACGCCTAGCCCCCTTCCCCTCCACCGACCCCCTCGATACAACAGCTAGCCCTGGCTTTATTTGTAATGCCATTTATTGCATGTATCCGTAACCTATGTATCTGTATCTGAAGCTGTAGCTGTAGCTGTAGCTGTATCTATAGCCACTTGTAGCTGCTGCGGCTGCTGTTGTTGATGACTCTTTGGCAAGACTCGCATTCGCATCAGTGTGGCAGTCAGTCAGTTCAGTGTGACCCTGTCCTAATAAGTATGCGCAAGCGCAAATTGTCCGTTTGCCGCATTTAGCATTGTTTCTTGTATCTGCATCTGCAATTGCTGCCTTGCATTGAAATTCCAGAAATATTTAGTTAATGGCAGAGCGCAACTGAATAATGCTGGTATATAATGTTGAGAGATATGATCGTTTAATGTGCGCTGTCTAAATGAAGCTCTTCAATGCTTTCGATTACAATTCGCAAGTAGTTCAAGCGCAAAATGTATGAATATTGTTGTTGTAGGTAAATAAAACCGCTTTTGAAATTCTTTTAAGAAGTTATCTGCTAGGTTTACTTTTGCTGGGTAGGTATAGAAACTTATTCTACTAAAATCTAACTGATATAATTTTCATAAATATGTGTTTCTGATACACAAAATTTTCCCACTTAAGACACCCTGCCACAAGGCTATTTTCTGGACTGTCCCTCAAATATTATAGACATGGTCGAGGCTATTTTGGTTACTTGATTTATTACTGTTGTTGTTTACTTTATACATAATGCCAACGAAAGTGCGACTTGTCGGCGTCGTTCCAATTCACAATACACAATACGAAATACCGAAATACCCGATACTCTAAAAAACCAATACCAAAATCGAATCAAATCGAAAACCAAATTCTAGCGCGCCTTTCAATGCAAATGAGGCTTAATTATTATGCCGGGGCTGGGGCTACGGTCCGGTATTGAGCAGCGAGTGCGGTGCGGCAAGTGCCAAATTGAAACCGGTTCGACCGACATTTCAAATACGTGAAGCGCGGCGGACTACAATTCAATTATACAACTACGCGGACCGGGACGTGCGGTGCGGACGGACAGACAGACGGCCAGTTAGACATACAGACGAACCTTGCTTAGCCGGGCCAAGACGCAAAAACAACAATGAGATTCACTTGCGGTTTTTGGCATAGTTTCACATACCGCAAAGACGACAAGCGAGGCGCGTGGGAGGGGGACGGCGGGGGAGGGTGGTTGCCTTGCCGGACACAGCGCGAAAATGAAAGTGCAGCGCACAGCGAGAATTTGGAACCGTTTTGATGATGACGGAAATGTTTTTTTGGCTTTGATAACAGCACACAGAGTACCCCCCACCCCACCTCTTGCATTTCTTTTAAGCTATGCACAGGGGGAGGGGGTGTGGCATGGGGCTGCACCTTAAAGGCATTGCGTATGTCTGGTATTATTGATTTGGCTTTCGTTTGACGTCGTTTCAATTTAGTTTTGCTTTGTTTTTTTATTTTGGGTTTGTATTTCAGTTTCAGTTTTCAGTTAATCTTGACCCGACGGCACAAAACGTGACCGCCGTGCAGAGCTGTTGCGGCCAGGTGCGCCGCACGAGTCACCTGCCCCTACCCCCTCCCTCCCTTTCTCGCTGCTTCAGTTGTTTGCACCCATAAATCGAACTATGGACACGAGTCTATATTTACAGCTATAGCACGACACCAAAAATAAATTTGAATAATTAAATTACTTTAGTTTCTTCTTCTATCTATCTGTGCTTTGCTTTGCTTTTGTTTTCTTTTTTTTGTCATTTCTTTTTCATTCGCTGCGCTTTTGTCTGGGGTCACTTGTAGGCGATTTAATGTCTATATTTAGATAACCCCAACTGGAATGGGCAGATACAGTTATGTAATCAACAAAAAGAGACGCTCTAATAGATACGCACACACAAAAAAACACGCAAACGGGAAACCCTAATTAAAGCTTTTGTTTAGCATTGTGCGAAAAATTAGTTAATTGCAGCTTATTAAAAAAAAAATACGATTTCGAATCAGATTAAAAAAAAGCCGCTAATAAAAAAAGTTTTCACTAGATAAAAAATCTGTTGAATATATATCTTCATTTTAACATACTTCCAAGACTCAAAGAACATTGATTGTTCTTTCGACAATTTGGCAATGGAAAATTTGTATCCAACGGATACACCGACAACAAACGGATTCTATGCAAATACAGGCGTGCAAATTGTTACGGCATTTGTGCAAATAATTTTAAATACTCAGTTTATGCATACATTACCAACAATGGCTAATTTTGTGTGGCTTAAACAAGCGTATTTACCTGCAAATGAAAAGAAATCGAAGAAATAGGTAAGTGAAAAAAAGTGAAAATACAAATTGAGAGCAGGCAGAATAAAATATGATTTTTTCAGTTAATTTAACTAAAAATTTAGCTTTATAACTTTTATATATTTTTGAAGTATTATCTGAGCCTTGTTGCTGAATGTTTTCAAATGTTTTCTTGGCTTTTTTTTTGTCTTACAAAAGTATCGTAATATAAATATTTTCTTTTAATTAAAACATTTATTATTTGGTTTTTGGGCCTAATTGAATCAAACAGACAACAGCTGTTAAAAGAACGCATTAAACAAATATTGCACACACAAATTCGGTTTTGAATTCAATTCTCGCACAAAGCTGTTAAAATACGTTTTTAGAATCGAATCTAAAAAGGGGTAAAAAATATGCATTTGTGTTTGTTAGACTTGATTAAATTGCGATTAGTGGCAAAAACAATAATTATGATCACGTTTATAATTAATAACAGTTGCATTTGAAAGTTTGTGGGAGATTGGCTAAACAAACGTGAGATCGTATATCTATATAAGGTCTGTGTACAAATATATATATATATAATATGTCAAGTTCAATTACGCTGTTGCATTAACTCAGTCAGGCAGATGTTCTCTCAGGAAGTAATTGATAGCAGCGCCCAACATTTGTGGCACGAAACCATTTATCAACTTTAATTACAATTTCAATTTTCAGCCAGACGCCATTTGGCATGACAAATGGCTAAAACAACAGTAACAATAACTCTCAAAGAAAAATGAAGACAGACCAAAAAAGGACTAAAAAGAGTTTTCTAAATATACAAATTTATATTTATATATACAACTTTGTCAATCCCATTTACAGGGTATATAATAATCCACTCAAAAACAAGGTCTGACTGCCTTTAAAGCTCCGCACTTCAAAGCCTCACTTAGAAAACTGATTTTTAATTGATTTCAAATGGCATTAAAACAACACTTTGCAGAGATTCAAAAACAAATATTTTAACAGACACACATCTGTGTTTGTGTGTGTGTGTGTATGTGTATTTTGTATCTTTAAAGCGATCACACGTTACACAGCCACAGATACTCATCTGTCATTTTATGGCCGTAATTACAAGTTGCATGATTTTTCGCCGTGTCACGCTATAAAACAATAGGAATAAAACATATAAATAATAGAACAGAACCGTACTGAACACCGAACCGAATAGAATAGCACATCAAAATAATAATATAAAAAAAAAAAAACCTGCAATACGCAATTAAACTTTAAACACATAAAAAACAAGCAATGAGACAGGCAGAACTAAATATATAAATAAATACTAAAGAGTTTGCGCCATATAATCGTTTAATTGAATTCAGTTGATACGCAAATGAATATAAAGCTGACCAGTTGCAATAACAATAGTTAAAGCGAAGCACGTGTCGCTCTTTTTTTAATCGGATGCAATGAGATACAGAAGTATATTAAACCGGATACAACGTGTTACCGCAAGATAATGAAATACACACACACAGAAAATTAGAGTTGAAATGCATGCGAAATCACTGAAAGGAGTCAATGGAAAGGTCAGCTGCGAGGCCTTTTAAAAGATTCCCGATTTAAGAATTGCCAAGTGATAATAATGCTGAACTACAATTAAGCCATATTATTTCATGCTTTCTTTATGAACTGCTGAATAAATGAGAACACAACAGCTCAGCAGAAATTTAGTGCACTTTAGTTTAAAAAACTGTCAGCTGTATTGATTAATGTATTAAAAATAAAATAAAAAAATAAACAGTTGTATCAACAAATTCAATGTGTGTGCTAGTTTTATTTATATATAAATTTTAGCATGAATTTATTTTTATATCACAAATTGGGACTATTTTATTGTTTCGCTTGCATATATTAAAAATAACTAAATATTTTATATAAAGTACGTTCGATTTCCTGCACAACCAACATATAAGTTGGAACCCACACACATTTTTGTTGCTTTGTTTTTTAAGTGGCCTCTTTGGATCTATAAATATTGCTATGAATCAATGGCTATAGCTAAAAATATGCATCGATGTTATGGGCATAGGTGAGTAATGCCCGAGAATCTGGGGATTGCCGCGGCCAACACGTGTCTCTCTGATTTATGCATTTAAGTGCCTGCGAATACATGAGATCGAGTTAAGTGCTTTTTTTTCGCCAAAGCTGCGCTTGGCAGGCAGATTCGAGTCGCGAGCAAACGCACAGCTCGACTTTATTTAATATGTTTTTTGTGCTTTTTTTTTGTTACATATTTTTGTGCCATCTTTGTGAATTTATTGCGCGATTTTAATAAATTGTTTAAATTTCATTTTTATTATTTAATTTATTTTTTGTATTATTATTTTTGTTGTTGCTTCTTTCGCTTGTCAGCGCAAAATGTCAAGCTGAGACGTGAGTTTAATGCACTCGGATTGAGAGAAAGAGATGGAGAAGAGGTCAGGCTGTGAGTTGGTGCGAAAGAGCTGCAGCTAGACGGCAACAGCTTTCAAATATAATTTGTATATAAGGCCGCAAAGTGCTGACACAAACAAATTTACGCTGTAAATGCTCCTCTTATATAGCTCACCACTGTATATATATATTAATGTAGTATATAGTATGTATTTACTCGGACTTATTAACATCAATCATAGCTCAAAGGTTTATTAGACCAAGCCGCATTCAAGCCGACAGCACGTGCAAAAGTCTCCTGTCCCAAAATACATATTAAGTATAATATATGTACTATATACGATTTTCATTCAGCAAGCATTTGACTAATCAGTTTTTCAATTGACGTGCTTAAATTTTCGATTATATTTTTTTTTTGTTCCCTTTTCGGATTGTACAATCGCAATCGAGTTGACTGCATTACAAATTTGATTTTTTTTGCTTCTTTCATTTATTATCATAATTCGGACACAAGGTACACTCCCTAGGGCCTGTTCCCCCTCCTCCTCCTCCTCCTTCGTTTCGTTTTTGAGTTTTTCGTAACTATGCAAAGTCTATGAATTTTGTAATTTCACTTTCTTCGACGTGCGGACGGACTCTGTTGGCTACGTGCCATTAAAAATTGGCTATGGACGTCAAACTTTATAACGAGTATTATGCAATCGGTCTCTTGCCCCCGCGCAGCGACACAGTGACGACAATAAGTAAGTGCATCGAATTAAATAACGAAAAAAAACAAAAACAGCAACTGGATAGTAAAATGTAATTTAGTTAATAAAGATTGGTCGGTGGAATTTATGTGTATATATATATAAGTTAAATCTGTAATAAAGAGGAATTGTTACTAAGTTTTTGCTTGAAGAGGGAGAAAGAAAGAGACGCAAACTATTGTTAAACAATCCTACAAAACTCTATTAATAAAATCTAACTCATATACAAAACAAGCAATTGATAAGTTTTGTAAAAAATCTTAAACAAAAACAAATGGTTTTCCAATTTCTATATAAATTTTAACTAAAGATACTTTCAAACTCAAGAAATAGTTTAGCTAAATTTGCGCGACACTTCAAATAAGTCGCATTTAACTTTAATCTGGTCGAGTGATGTCTTTGTTAAACCAACTATAGTCGTTAGTTATTCTTAGAGTGGACCCAAATGAAACTAAATCTATAATCAACATAAATCACATTTCAGTGTACTCTAATTTCGTTGATGTTTCCGTTTATGCGTTGTATAATTAAAATCTAGCGACAACAGCATAAAAGGCAGTAAACAAATTAAAAACGAAACGAAATCGAAATTGAATTAGTTAAAAAGAAGACCACAAATAGCCATAAAATTAACAACAAAATTTTAACAGCACTCGAGACAAAAACAAGAATATTGGCGATTACGTAATATTGGCTATAAAAGAAAAAGGTACAAAAAATATGCAAAAGATATATTTATATATTTATTCTGAAGAGTCTATGTCAAATATTTGTTCAACTTTTTCTTAGCTGAACGAGTCCGCTCTTCACAAAATGCTTAATTGGTACTCCCAGCAATGAAGAAAAAGAAAGAAAAAAATTGTTTTAGCTATATGTGGGCTGACTTGGCTTCAGCTTTAATCAGCTTAGAGCAGAGCACATGTCTTGAAGCCAGTCGAGCGCAGCTGCCAACACACAGCGCGTCCACCTCCTCATCTCGCACGCTTGTATTAAAAATAGAAATCCAATTTCAATAATAGTTCTGCGGCTTGAGATTAAGCCACTTAACAGAGCCGCGAGAGGTACTCGAGTGCATCCATGAGATACACACAGCATAAACCGACTGAAAGGTGGTTGAGGGAGCGTGCGAGTGAGATAGCAAAATGTGAGCGTGTTCCGGTTCGCTTTAATCAGGTATCTCATGCTTGATTTATGGTGCACGATAAATTACGCATACGCCACGTGCGGCAAATGTCGCTTCAATTGCAACTGCAACTCTTCATTTCCCAGCTGCCCCACTCGCTAATAAAACTCAGACTAACAAATTTACGCTCTTAATTAGGCCCATAATACATACTTTGATTTTATCTCTACACGAAATAGCCACAGATTGTATCTAGCTAAATAAGGAAGTCGTTAAGGCTATTGAACAATGAGGAGCTGGATTCCGTTCTCAGGCTTGAGAGTGGCCGTATCCACAATTTTCACTTGCTAATGAGAACGTTACGGTAGCAAAAGTCATTCTGATTCGTAAAATATATATTTCGTAGAATTAAAAACGATATAAATTAATGAATATGGTAAAAATGTTGAATAAATATCGTTCATATAAAATTTTTAATTTAATTTAAAATTTAAAATTACAATTCTTTTAAAGTAGAAGTCAAGGAAAAGCCTGCATTCCTAAGTATTTCATTCGTATTCCATCCTTGAAGTTGGATTCGCTTTTTTACTGATTCAAACTTTTCAAATCGCCCTACCATATATACCTATATCAATAACAAAAACAAATCTCTTTGTTTAAAGCCTTTGCTGAAAGTTCATTCAACGCGTTGCATTTTCGTGTTTTGACTTCGTTTTTTTTTGTTTTTGTGGAGTTTGCTTCGGTTTGTTCGTTGCGCTTTAGTTGGTCTCTGTGTCAGTCGAACTTTGAAAAATGCCAGATATATATAAATATATATATATATATATATTTAAGAAATGTGTGTGTGTGTGTGTGTGGCAATGTGGCAAACATTCTACACACACAAATGCAATGCAGCCGCAGCAACTGAAATTGAAACTGCGCTTCGTTTGATTTCAACAAAGTGAAAGGAGTTTTTTATTCAAACATTTATCTTGCGGTTTATTTTTTACTGAGCTTTGTTAAATGCATTTAAAAATGTATTTATTATTATTATTACTTTTGGTTTTTTATTTGGCAAATAATTGGCTTTAAAAATGTTTAAAGTTAAATCATTTTTTTGAGCAACTTCCTTGAAAGAAACACAAAAAACGTGCTGCCAAATTTGTGGATCAATTGGATTTTTGGGTAATTTTGTGGGTGTTTGTTAAGTGAGAGGTTTCAAAATATGAAATGGGCACAAAATGGATTAGGAAATCGGCAAAAAAAAAGTTACAACGAAAAATACTAATGATGAATTGAGCAATTGGCCTTACAGGGCAACATGCATGTTGATATAATTAAAATGTTTGACGCATGTTTTTATTTATATAAAAATACAATATTTTCAATATTGGAGGGAGTTGGAGGGGGAGCTTGAAATTGCGTGTCACATCGGGGCAGACATTAAAACGCTGTATGAAAATCGCTTAACGTTGCTTTTTTCGCTGTTGTTGATGATGATGCACATGCAAACAGCATGTTGAACCTTAGCGATAACACACGACAACAACAACAACAGCAGCAACAGCAGTTGCTGGTGAAAATGAGTGTTGTCCACAACAGCAGCTACAATAACAACGAACAACGCTTTTCACTTAGCAAACAAACAAACAACAATTGCAAATGCCCAACCCCAAAAGCAGCTTCAAACCAAAACCGAAAACTCAACCACAAAGTTGGTGCTGTTGCTGCAGTTGCATTTGTTGTTGCTGTGGCAAATGAATGCAAGAAAGAAAAAAAACTAGTAAAAACGCTGCAATCGGGTGCAACCGACTGCGCAATACTCGTTCACAATATAATCACAGTTTCTAATCTAAAATGGTCCTAATTATTATTTTTCTTTGGAAAAGTTATCGATTCTTGTAAGCGATATTTAGAGATCATCAGAAATGAGTGTCATATTTTATGGATTTTTGCGTAGATATGGATTTTTATCTAGAAAAACGTAGAAATCCGATATTCTCTGTTAACGTCGCTCACGAAGTATAAAAATATGAACATGCACACACAACAGCGTGCGTGTGTGTGTGTGTGTGTTACAATGCCCCCAAGTCATGCACATGCACATGCCAAACCATTGCGCCACAATCAACACCAGCAACAACAACAACTGCAGCAGCAGCAGCAGCAGCAGCAACCACATCGCACCACCAACCACCTGACCATAGCTGAAGCTGCAATTGCAACTGCAACAGCGGCAATTCGTGAGATTTAGCAGAGAGTTTGTGGCATTTTGCTGTTGTTGCTGCTGTTGTTGCTATATTTGCCGAAAGGTATATATTGCAGCTAGACTTTGAAATTGCTACGCTTTCATTATCCGATAGGTGCAACCCATATCCAAAATTAGTTCTTCAAACATATAATTGGAAAAGTCGGTACACGAATCAATCATAATCGAAAATTTAGCCCGATTTCATAACAATAAATGCAAAATCGCTTAAAATCAAAAGAAAAACTGTAATTTAAATGCTCTTTGGCAACTCTGTTTGCCCAAATTCCCCCAATTCTGTAATTTTACTTATCGATAACACATTTTGTTGTTATCTATCGATAACGATTATATGGGTTTTGGCGTCTGCTGTAAGCATTTGCATTGGCGCATCTTTTGTTGTTGTTGTTGTTGTTTGTGGCATGAAAGTGAAATCTTCGGAAACGCGCTTTTCTTCGCAGTTGCTGTTGATGTTGCTGCTGTTGCTGCTGGCTGTGGCCAAAATTTTTACAGCAGCCGCACAAAACAAACAAAAAGAAAAGCAACAACTGTTTGCGGTCATTAATGTGAGTTTTGTTTCTTCATTTTCTTCGTTTTTCTTTTTGTTTGTTTTTTTTGTTTTTGCTCCTTTCTTTTTGAGTTAGCAAAATATTTACAAATGCTAAAGCGAAGTCATAAAGTTGTTTACTCGGACGTTTACTTACGATTGCAATTGAATAACATTCAAATGATTCATGTGATTCAAGTGCTTCAATGCGCAGCAAATGGGCTTACCTGTAAATAGAAGACAAAAATATGCAAACGCAGCGTCAATAAAAAGTTTTCAAATAGTTCAAATTTTTATTCTAAACAAATCGCAAGAATTACAGAAAAATAATTGCGGCATACTAAAGTTTAAATGCCCTATAAAAAAAATGTTGCTATAAATTATTGATAACGACTTTAAAAGTATCTTTACTCATTAATCGTTAAAAGCTCAGATAGCAGTAAATAATATAATATACTTATATTGGGGAAAACTGATAAAATCTTCAAATATACATTTACAATATCCATTCTGATTGGAGTATTTCGAAATACAGTGTCTCAAAACACGAACGTCACTCGAGTCATGTAAAAGTCAAATTGGCAGCAAAATAAAAACCGAACAAATGTGAAAAATTAAAATAAAATAATTTACGCTGCGTCTAAATGTGAAATGGTATTTAAAAATATACACAAAAACAACAGCAACGGACGAGAAAACAACAATGCGATGTGGCTAAATAAAAATCATGAACGCTTGACAACCGTCCGAATTAAAAGTGGACGCGAATTCTGAAAATTGCGGCGGGGCGAGGCGCCGCCTGAGCGGTAAACAAAATTTAAATACAAATTCGCAAATTTTTTTGCTGCTAATCTGTTCAAGGCAAACGAGCAAAAAAAATAAATAAATTGTATTAAAAGAGTTGCTATAAATTAATTTTGATTTTTATTCATTTCATTTTATTAAAACAAAAAAATTGTTGTAGCTTTTGTTAGCGACTAAAACAATTCTTGTTTTGGGCAACGATTGAATTCAGTTCAATTCGACAAGTTGTGCTCTACTCTAGTTTTAAAATAATAAAAGAAAATAACAATAAAAAAAAAAAGCATTTATTTATATAGGTTCTATTTATACAGCTGCCACAACTGTTTTCCTTTTTGGGAATCCGATCGAAACTATTCAAATAGATATGAATATACAATAATTTCTGAACGGGAGCTCAAATAAACTGAGAACTCAACTGATCATTTTATGCTGCTGACAAAAAAAAAAAAACAGCTGTCGCTTATTTTAAATGTAGTTCTAGTCTCTCCACCCCCAAAAATAGTCTCAATGAACTCGAGTTTTATAAGAGCTAGAGTGAGTTAATTTTGAATGAGACTTTTTGGATTGTTGCTCTTTAAATATAATTGAGTTTATTTATTATATATATCAAGCTAGAGTTTATAAATGTAATATTTTGGTTTCTGAAAAGTAGTTTCCTAAATAATCCAATATAACTCTGGCGTTTATTTATGTTTATCAGAAATTATTCAATTGTTGCAATCAAAATATTTGTTGTTTATGTATCATTTTATCTATCTTTAGTGCCCCATAGCATTCTGTGCTTCTTTATTTTTATTATTATTGTTTCTCACACATTTTCGCATAAATGTTTGTATGCAAACTCATTTATTTTTAATAATTTCTGTTTATGTTGTTGTTGTTTTTAAAGGCTGTTTTTATTTGCAGAACGCAATCCGAAAATAGCCAAAAGAGTGCCTAAATAAATATCAAGCTTTGCCCTTAGCCAGCGGCAGTGGCAGCAACAGATACAAATGTATCTAAAAGTGACTTTTGATGTTGCTGTTATTGTTGTTGTTGTAGCTTTAGCTGCATCTCTCGCCTGAGTCGACTTCTGGGTCATTGCTGCGTCTGCTAGCCCGCTCTTTCTCTCTTCACTGGCAGCTCTCTCTCCCTCTTTGGTTGTCTCTTCTCTTCATCTATCTGAATGCAGCCTTGTGCTCGCGCGTCTTTATTTTCGCCTTCATTTTCGGCCATTTGGCTGCTAGCTGCATTTGAGTCTTAATTAAATTAGCATTTGGCTTTTCATTGTGCTCTTGTCCTTAACTGACGCTTTGGCTTCTGCATACGAAAAGCAATAATAACAACAACAACAACAAGAAAAACTGCGCCCATTTTTAATTAGAACGCAGCCAACAACAACAACAACAATGCAAATTCGCTGACGCTCGCCGTCGTATAATGTAATCAAAGTCAAATCGCGCTACACATATGTTAATGCCACAGCCCCAATGCATATATCTGGGCATGTGTGCATAAGTATCCACGTATCTATGTATCAATGTATCTATGTATCTGCGAGTTGAGCTCACAACAGCTATTTAGCTGTTTAGCTATTTAGTTTTGTGCATGAAATACCCGACGGACAACGCACTTGGCGACCTTCGCCGTGTACACCGCGGCGTACGTAGCTCAAGGTTAACAATCAATAACAACAACAACAATAACAGCAGCAGCAACAACAACAGCAACAACAACAATAAAAATAAAAGCGCATTAACTAGAGCAAATGCCTGATATTCGGTTTTGGTTTGCATTCTTTAAAGCTCAACTCGGAGACGGATAACGAGCACTAAGTCCGGGAACTCTAAAATAGAATTCAAACTGCCTTTAAAAATTGCTTTAAAATTCTAAAACCAAATTCCAAAGGGAAGTTTTATAGTCACTAATATGTGTAGTTATTTTACTTGATTACATTTATTTATTTCTTTTTGTTGGTTTCCTTATGCGCATTTTTTCACATTATTCAAAAAAATTTTCAACGCTTTTTTATAGCGCATTTAAACAAGTACTTAGCATAACTCCCATTGGAGAAAGGCTTCCTATGCGAAGTTTTTGAATAGTTGCCCAACCTCAAAAAAATAACTAACTCGCAGCTGCCAACTTGCATTGTTTTGTTGTTGTTGGTGTTGTTTGTGGGACTTTAGGCCAAAACTTAATTGCACATTGCAACAAAAACAAACACTTTGCGTGCGATTCCGTTGAAATTCGGCTTCGTGACTTGTAAATAATAGCAAGAAATAGTAAAAAAAAAATTGGTTACTGTGCACACACACACACACACTAATTATACTACATTTTAATAGTTCTTTGGCCAGCTTCAGTTTCAATTTTTTTCTCTGTCTCAGCTGCATATTTGTTATGCAAGATCTATTATAATCTATTATATCTGAACAGTTTGCACATATATGTACGACTCTGCTGCATCATTATCAGCTGGCAAAATATTCAAAATTTACATTTTTTATACGAATTTGGTGTATTATTATCAGCGTCCCACATTTGGCCCACCGCACTGCATCTATTTGCATACATTTGGTTTCATTTCAGTTTACCCATTTACACATTTGATTATCCGGCAAATGCTCATTTCGCGACCCAACTGCTAATTTAGCACAATTACTTATCTTCTAAGCCCAAATGAGTGTGTAGCAGGGTTTTTTTTTTCTTTATTTTTGTTGTAATTGGATGTATGCCAAGGCATTGAAGTACTCACTTGTGTTTTATTTCAAGCGAATTACAAGCTTAAAATTGTTTGACATAATTAGAGCATAAGTAAATAATTTATAATAATATATTTAAGTATAGTTGCGTTAGTTTATGCATTATTAGGGTTAAACAAGTTGTGAATTTTAAAGCAAAATTGCTTTGAAGCTAGAATTTTACTTAATGTAAATTTCAATATTATAAGAATGATAATATTTATCTTTATTATGAAATTTTTTTTATTCATAAAATCTGCTTACATTTTTTTGCTGATCGACACGCCCCTAACTTCTGTTTTCCTCTATTTTTATGTTTCTCAGTAAAACAAATAAGCCTCCGCTTTTGCGGTTTCATGCCGAATGACAATCCAATCCGTACAACATTTACCAGATGTAAGTCAAAAAGGCCCCCGGCAAAGAGTTAAGATTATTTATTTGCCATGTGCCAAGAGCTTAGACAACAAACAAAACAACAACAGCAACAACAACAACCACAAACAACAGTTGCTGCTATATGACTTTGAATGGGGTCAGAAGCCAACAAACATCAGTAACGGAGCGTGTGCCACACACAAACACACAAACACGCACACACAAAATTTAACAGGTAGATGCTGCCCAAGCGATTGGCTAATTTAAAAAGCAGGTTAATAACCTTTACGAGCAGCGTAAAATCAAGATAAATATCAGGTAGATCATATTGACCCATCAATCTGGCAGCTAAACAGGCACAAAAATATATATACATATATATATTTATATAATTATATATATCTATAAACAATTTGCATTGCGTATGCACTCAATTGGGTGTTATAAACCCCCTCCCAATCTGATCCCTTATTTAACTTTGTCAAGTCAATACACACTTTGGCCTGCAGTCTGTTGACTATAATATGCATGTTTGCTCTACATTTGATCCAAATAAACTCAAAGTTGTTTGTCTTTTTGTAACTTGTGGCAACAGCAACAGCAACAAGGCAAACAAATAAACGACAGAACCATGGAACGTGGCTGTGCACAATCGATATTATCAATTGATAGTTGAGAAGAGCACAAACAACCTGCTGCAAAAGTGGAATAAGGAAAGACAAAAATGAAGAGACAACAAAATAAACACAGACGATAAATTGTTTACATAATGGGACAATGTAAATGCACTGAGAAAAAAATAGATAAGAGTACATTTCTGAGAAATAAATAAGTTAAATTCAAATTTCTTAGAAAATATGGCACATCAGAGGGATTATAGATTATTTTGTTATTTATTTAACATTTAACATTTACATTACATTTAACATAATGTTAGAATGTAAACGAATAAAAGTGCAGAATAAGTTTTCTTTTCCAGAGATGAGAATTTACTTGAGTAAATGCAAACATATGTTAAGTGAAGGATTGTAAATAAAATTGCACAACTAAAAATTTGCATTTTGAAAACACTTCTATATTAATTTTTTAAAAACAAACTGCCTAAGATAACCTTAATTACAGATAAATTGTTTCGTTTTTTTTCTTCTTTGTCGTATCTGTATTTATATATATGTATAAATATATCTAAAATACTCGCAAGTCATGTCTAGGGCCCATTTATAGTCCAATTGGGCAGCGTTTGGCAACGTGCGTTGCCTGCACAAATGACATAGAAAAAAGACACAACAAAAAAAAAACACTGAAAAAAGAAATAGGTGCAATTATTGTGCCAAGTGTATAGACACGCACACACATATACTATATATATATGTACATATCTATACCAATACATGCACACGTATAAAGAGCAGTGTAATGTAATGTAATGTAATTAGTGAGGGTTTGCAGCGTCAAAATGTAATTTGCGCTTGTGAAATGTGTCTGTGGCTGGGCCTGGGCTTGGGCTGGTCACACGTGACCCAACACCCCCTGGCAGCCCCCCTACCCCCCAACTGCCTACGCTCTTTTGGTATCTTAGCTACCACCCCAACCTACCCGAAAAAGCTGCCAAATGCAAAAACAAAACTGACCAAATCATTAGGTTTCACAGCGCGCTACGCTAATGAACCCGGATATATACAGATATATATATATACATATATCTACTATATGTGAACACGTATATTTATATGCGTATATTTATATCTGGCAACACATAGGTGTTTCATAGATATATAAATTAAGTATGTACATTTATTTGTGTACCAACTGGAATATCAATTTCGTATACTGAATTCGAATTCGAATTGAAATTGAAATTGAAATTCAATCGTATTTTAAATGTGTCTCCATTTCAGAAATTTAAATATTGAAAGACCTTTTGTAACTACATTTTTTATTTACTTTTTTATTTTTGGTTTTATTTTTCTAAATTGCGCCAAATTCTTGGCACTAAATGAACCACAACAAGAGCAAACAAAATACCAAAAAAAAAAGACTAATTAATGCTCGACGAGAAACTACTCTGTAATCAGCCAAAAATTTAAAAAAGAAATTAAAACTACCTTAAAAAAAGACAATTGTTAATTGATTTTAATTGATATATTGAAAACAGAAAAAACTAACTACTAACTCGGACAGTAAGCAAACCTATGCTTCAGATCAAGAATATATATACCTTATATCAATGTAGAGCTTATTAGACACATTGCCACAGCTTTATTACACCCCTTTTAAGTATTTTTAATGGGGTACTGGGTATATAAAAAACATTTTTAACGAGCTACGCATCGGGAAAACATTTCAGCGCCATATGCTACAGTTGCGAATGGGTTGTGTGTGTGTGTGTGTGGGTGTGGCTGCCACTTGTGGGTGGCTGTATTGTGTGGCAGCTGTAGGGGTAGCTAGCTGGGGCGTGTCTTGTGGGCGTGACATTTACCTTTGCATTTCGGTGCGTTGTCGCTGTTGCTGTTGGTGCTGCGGCGGCAGCAGCAGCAGCGGCGGCGGCAGCGGCAGCTGCTGATGTTGAGGCAGATGAGTCAAGCCAATTTTCCGGTTTCATTTAAAAATCTGTTGTGGGCGGCAAAGAACCGCACAAAAATGTTGCACAAAAAAGAGTTACAAAAATTGCTCAAGTGCGCACTTTCGGGAGTGCGGAAAGCGGAGCGGCAGATCGGGCGGGCGGGTCGGGCAGCTGTGACAACTTTTCAATTGCACTTGCACTCACTATTTGCTCTTCTTCTCTTGTTGTCTTCACACACACACACACGACAAAAACGTATATAACACACGAAATGACACGAAATTCTCTTTGCTTCTCTTTTTGTTGTTGTTGTTTTCTTTTCTAAATTTTGTTGTTGTTTGACTCAATCGCTTTTTGGCACACACGCACACAGTTGCACTTTAAAGCGAAGCGGCCTCTGGCGGCCCAACATATGTTAGATTCAACGGCAGTCGATATACAGAAGCTTCAGTTGCAGTTGTTGCTAATACAGTTACTGTTACTGTTGCTAGTTGTTGCACTTGCTCTAGCAAACATATGTTTGGGCAGCCAGGCACGTACGCAACTTTTGAAGGGTCGTCGTGACGAAAGCAGTGGCAAACGAGTGTTACGAGTGAGCGAGAAAGAGCAAGAGAAACAGTGCACAGACAAGCAGCAGCAGGAGTCGAAAGTAGGCAACAGGAGGTGAGAGTTTTTGTTGTTACGTTGTAACGGTAACGGTGTACGCAAAGCTGTGTTCCAGAATGTTCTCGATTTGAATTGAGCGTTTGGGGCTTCTTTAACTTCTTTTACTTTTGCCTTTTGCACACACTACTCATTGATTGATGTGGGCAGATTGGGTCGTCTGTTTCGTTTTTTTTTTGTTTTTCGCACAAATTTCGCTGATGATAAGTTTTCTCGATCTCGTTTCGGACTTGCCGCTGTCTTCAAATTGAACGTATGCTGTGTGTACGAATGATTCTCACTCTATTAATTGTTTTTTTGTTTTATTTTTTGATGGTTGCATTAGATGTGTATATTTATATTATATTTGTTGTTTGTGCGGCTCCGCTGTGGACTTGCTGGGGCTTTCGTGCGCGGTCACTCTCGTTGAACGACTGAATTCAACGGCAATCGTTGGTGGCATGAAACTTGACTACGCGGTAACCGAGCAAACAGCAATTGAGTGAAAACGCAGCCGCAGCAGCAGCAACAGACGCGGCAGCAACAGCAAAGCTCTCAAAAGCACAAGCTCGACTCTTAAATTGAGTGAAAAGCACAACAACAAAACAAACTTGTCAAGCATTGCGGTTGCTGCTGCTGTTGCCGCTGCCGCTGCTGTTGTTGTTGCTGTTGCTGATCCCATTCGAAAGTTTAATTATATTTGCGCCACCGACACTAGTTGCTATGCTGCTGGTTGTTTTTATTGTTGTTGTTGTTGCTGTTGTTATTTGGGTTTTCGAAACCGGCAAGACGCAAACAGCAGCCGCAGCAGCGACGACGACGACGACGACGGCGACGCTGCGTCGATCAGCAGCAAAGAAGCAACAAATTGTACACGCTCATTGTTATGGTGCTGCTCTCAGTTCGTGTGTGTGTGTGTGTGTGTGCGTTTGGCGATTTGGCTTGGCAGCATTACGTCAGAAATGCTCACACGCACACACACACACACACACAGATACGAGCGCTGGCAGCAGCGACATACCGCAAAGCTTTGCACTAAAAGTTTTCTTATACGAATTTCGTGCGCCGTTCTTTTTTTCATTTCATGCGCGACCCAAAGCGACGCGACCCAAGCGAACACAAACACAAATACACGCACACACACACACACATACACACAAGCCTTGTTGAGCGCTCACAAAAAGCTGCACCGGCGGCGGCGGCGACGGCAAAAAACAACAAAACAGCGAGCGAAAACAAAAATTAAATTAATTAGAAATAAATATTGTGTACACGCACACATACACACTTGCTTGTGTGTGTGTATGTGTGTGTGTGTGTGCGTAATTAATGCAATTCACTTTAAAGCGTATCGAAATGGCAGACACAAAAAAAACAGCAACAAGAACAATCCAACGCAAAAGCTTAGCGCCCCAGCACAAAAGCAACTGTAAAAATTGCAAATGAAACAACATTTGTTGAATATTTTTATTTCATTTGTATTTTTGTTTTTTGTTATTTTTGCGTTTTCTGTTGATTTTGTGCAGTTTTGTCGCCTGCACCAAACATGATTGTTGTATTGTTGTTTTTTTTGGCATTGTTTATTTGCATAGATGGCAATAAGTTAACAATTTTATTTGTGTTTTCGAGAATTGGAAATTGCTTTTTATTTCTATTTGTTTGTTTATTTATTTTATGTTGTCTTTGTAAATCTCTTAAATCCCATAGAAAAACAGCCAAAAATATCGCGTATACGCAGCGTACACAGCAGCTTCTTCAAGTGCAAACACACACACATACACACACAGACTACTGTTAACACCTCGTGTTAGTTAAGCTAATTTGACAGGCACTTGACAACTACTTGAAGCATTCAAAAAAACTGTATGTTGCACTTAAACTTGATTTAACATATGCAAAACAATATAGGGTATATAGGGAATATATGTATCCTGCTAATCACAATAGCTAAATTTAAACATTTTGTTGCTTTTTTAAATATTTTCCATGGCAATCGTCTATTTAAATATTTATTGGTGACATTGACTAATTTATTATCTGCTACCTGCTCATTTAATATAATTAAAGCTATATATAAATTGACTGTAGAATTGTTGTATTCAATGCCTCGAGAATGACTATAATCAAAAGTCAAAGTCAATGGCCAGAACAAAATAATTTTTGTTTCAATTGCCAACGAATTTCCAACTTGGCTAAAGACATCAATTTGTTGTAATTATTGCGAGTTTCAGCTACTTATTTTGTTTGCCGATTGACTGATTGATCGATAGAAGAAGAAAACATGAACTGATTCTAGGTAATCACTAGGTAATCATTTAGTGAAACAATTTTAATTTAATTCAAAAAGGAGGATTTTTCTGACAGAAATTATGCCTAAATTTAAGGCGAATCCATTAATTTGATAATAATTACAATAAAATATGTTCTTGAGAATTTCCTTTATCATTTAAATGGTTTCTATACAATTTACTCTATTTAAGCAATTCTTTGAACATTATTGTGTGTTCAAATATGATCAGAATTGTCCCGAACTCAAGTCACGTGTTTTCAATTCTATAACTCTTATATAAATATATATAAATACTAGATGTAGTAGCTACCAGTTGCTATCAGTGAAACAAAGACCAACAGAAAAACAAACAGGATGCATTTTTAAGTTTTGTTCTTATGAGTTGGGCGGGGGGGGAACTGCTGCTTATCGAAGTTTTGTGGCCCAACGCCCTTCACAACATTAAGGTTGTGTGCACTTGTGTGTGTGTGTGTGTGTACAGCTGAGTGTGGTGTGATGTGTTTGTTGCCACCTTAACTATTATTGTAGCTGCTAGCGTTGTTAGTGTGGGCGTAACGCTAATTGCAATTAGGCCGACTGCATTGACAAAACACGTGCCCAAGCGCAAAAGAGATGGCAATAGAAATTTAACTATTTAGATACATATATAGAAAAGAATACTTAAGACATGAAATATGAAACAATGGCTTTCAAAAGTCGAAGTTTAAATACCCTATCAGGTATAAATAACAAAATAGCTAAACATTTATATACTAATATGTTTTCTGATATAAAATATTAATAAGAAATTAAATTAAAATAAAATGAAAATTTGTTTGTCAACTTTTATTGAGCTAGATTTATAAAACGTTGTTTTTAAAGATTTTTAATAATATATTCAAACTAACCCTTACGAAAAGAGAAAAAAAAATTCTAAAAAAAAACAAGAAAACAAAAAGGGGGGTAAAGATATTTATTTTAGTTTTTGGGGGGCTGCATTTAAGGCTTGAAGCCAAAAGCAAAAAGTGAATTCCTTTTGGGGTTTGGTTTGGGCTTTGAGGTATGTGTGCGGCATGTGACTTGGGGCGTTAACTAAAATGTATATAAATATATAAATTACGTTCTAAACTAAAGACAGCAACAACAATAATAACAGCAACAGCAACAACAAAGGCAGTTGCCCGTTCGTCCGTCTGTTTGTCTTTTCTTGTCTGAGTTGTTGTCTGCGTGTTTTGCGCAGAATAAAAAGACCTTGCTTTCGATTTTCAAAAACGCACATACACCATACACACACACATACACACACACACACACTCGGGACAGTCACACTCAGTCGCACACACAACAAGAAACGTTTAAATTGCTATTTTATGCACTGAAATCTGACTATGGAATACCAACAAACCAAAATCGCACAGAAAAATTAATATTAAAAAACAAAACAAAAAAAAAACAGCGGCAGAGCAAAAACAGCAACAACTTTTTGATAGATACAAAGCAAAGTCATTTATAAATTGTATCAATGCTTTTTTTTGCCCCAGTGGCACCGCACATCGCCCCCCTCGCTGTCGCCATGCCACGCCTTTAGCTTTGCTCTCAGCAAGACCCAAGTCCAAACCCAAGTCAAGCCAAAAAGTACAACAACAACAAAGAGAGCAACAACAGCAGCAGCAAAAGCCACATTAACGTCGACGTTGACGTCGACAGCACGCTTCAGTGCGCTGGCTTCGACGCCGACGTCGACGTGAGCATCGACAGCAATCGTTGTCGTTGACGTTGTTCGTAGAACTTGTTGACCAAAATGTTTTAGTTTATATGCTCTGTGCTAACTAAAAGCCACGGCGACCATATGTAATTAAAACTATCTATTAGACTATTCGATAATTATCGATCATTCAAAGAAATTTTGTATTAAAAGCTGGAAACGGTTTCGATTTAACAAAAATTTAAGACAAATATCGTGATAATGATAATGATTATGGATATACAGAACGTTTCTTTGCTAGAGCTGCGGAACAAGAACTTCTAAATCGATAATTATCGATAGAAATGTTAATCAGCAAAAACAAATTACAACAATGTAACTGAGGCTTTATTGAAAACAGTCACAACTTGTAAAATTTATTTTATGCAAACTATTCGCTCCACATTCGAATTCTATTTTAACTTTATTCATTCTTTAGCCTTATAAAAAGTCGATCAGCCTGGATAGCCTTTTTGCTCTAAATGTGTGCTTCAAATGCATTTCACCAAATTATTTAAATATTTTTTCAAGACTACATACACATCACACAGTTAGCATTACAGGGTATCTGCTAGTTGAGTTAGTAGTTCGTGTGCTTGTTTACTTTTAACTCGTTGAGTTGGCTGAGTGCTTGGTCGATTGGTTTGTTGCTTGCCATCGAATTGCTCTTGGGGTGCCCTGTTCGGCCTATGCCAGGTTAAAAAAAAGACACCTTTCAAGACTGGTTTAGTTATTGACTACACACACACAGACACGCACACATCAGTTATAGCTGTTGTTGTGTGTGTGTGTGTGTGTGTATGTCTTTGGCTGGCTTCTTGTTACAACTCATTTGCTGCGAGACTTCTAAAAGGCACCAACTAAGCACAACAACTAATTCTGGACTTTGTGTTTGTGTGTTTGTTTGTGTGTGTTTGTGTGTGTTTAGTTGGGTGTTGGCTGCCAGCTGTTGTTGTGCTTGGTGTTGTTATGGTTGCAATTGCCAACAAGTTAGAAGAATGTCGTTTATTGTTGACTGAATGCAAAGTGAATTGCTGAAATGCCTCAAGTTACCAACCAAGCGAACTGGCCAAAAGGGAGTGTATTCTGTGTGTCTGTGTGTGTGTTTGTGTGTGTTTGGCTATGTTTACGCCAAGAAGAAGAGACAGCAATCTGAGGATTTTAGCCAAAGAACCAACTCAACTCAGGCAGCAGCTGCTGCTTCTGTTACTTTTTGTTCGCAGGCTTTGGCCTTATGTAAGACACGTTAATTACATTGGCTTTATGCAAGAATTTCAATTGCAAAAAGTGAAAGTCAACAGCCACAACGACAACGACAGCACACATGATTTCATATATACATACATAAATACATACATATGCCATATACATTTGTATGTATGTGCACATTACGTATACGCAACGTTGAGCCGTCGTGAATTGTTGTCTGCCGCTTGGGGGCGTCGCGTTTTAGCCAGCTTTTGCAAAAGAGACGCGCATCCTGAATTCCGGACACGTTGCCAAACAAATTTACGACCTAAAGAACGAAAGGCCAACAAACGTGTAACAACAACAACAACGACAAGAACAACAACAACGACCTTAATTCTGTGGCAGCCTCACATCGTCAAGAAACGACTCCAAGGGCAGCAACAATGCTGCATGCACTCGACTTATAAACATACTTAAAGGCAGAAAGATACGCATGTATGTATGTGTGTGTATATGTTTAAATATATATGAATATATATGTATCCTATGCAACAGTGCTACACTTGCAGAATTGAAATATCTATTGCGAACAAATTCTTTTTTATAAGGATATTAGAATTAAATTACTTCAATTAACATATAATTAATTATATTTTAAACCGAATTTGTGTACTCGATTTTGAAACAAGAAAAGTTAAAATTTTTTTTATATATTTCTGAATTTTTTGATATTAATAATAATTTGTTTAATGAATTACAATATATAAAAGCTTGGTATATAAATTCTCTTTAACAAGAATATTTGCATATTGTTAATTCAACTTTTAAGTAAAAGTTTAACTATTTAACTTAAAATACATAATATTAAATATTTATTAAAAAAAATATCCTATATTATGTATAAGTTGTGTACATAAAAGAAACGTGCATTTCTGCATTTTTGATTTATTTTGATTTAAAAAAATAAATAAATAAAACATAAGCTCTTTCCACTCTAAGAATTCAAAATCCTTTTTCAAATACGCAACAGTTTTTTTTGGCAAGTGTAGCTGTTGCTGCTGCTGCTGTTGCATCTGTGGCATACGCTCACTTTGCAGGCGCATTATTAGAATGGAACTGGTTGCAGCTGCGGCTGCTGCTGCTGCTGCATTTGTTGCCATCGTCTGAAATTGTGTCCTAACACTTGGCGCAACGCCTCCGTGGCATGCAGCCTCCGTTAGGCGGCGTTAACGAGCTCGTGCGGCTGCCACAACAACGCACAAGAATTGCCATGAACCAATTTGATAATACACACACACACACAACTCTCGCACACACACGCACAACCATTATTTGTTGCCGTTTTTGAGGCTCAACGCAAAACAAAAAACAAAAAACAGAAAAAAACTGAAAAATAAATAAAAATTGAAAGTTGCCGTCAACATTTTGTGGCGTATTTGAAAACTTGGCGAAGCGTGAACACAGCTGAACAAAAAAGACAACAAAATAAATACAAATAACAGTAAATTATGCCATATAGGAGCCAAGACTCCGACCCGACTTTGTCAGCACCCTCAACCAATAACCGTGAAATTGATGTCCTGTCGTGTTGCTGGCGTCAAAGTGTCATAGTTAAAGACCCAAAAAGGAAAGAAAAAAAATAACACACAAAATAAAAATGTGCACGAATAGCAAATACCCTGCATTAAATTGATATATTTGGTTAAGTCTGGAATGAAATTTCTTAACTCAATTATGATACCAAATTTCTTAGCTCCACCTGTGCTGAACTCCGAGATAGAACAGATTTCTAAACATATGGACAATATCCTTTCGCTCTCAGATTGTTCATAACTCAACCCATCATCTCGATAACAGGGTATACTCAAACAAAAAATACGTCAGCAGAGAATCATAGCAAACAATTTCCTGTCTGCATTTTGTGTGGGCGAGTGCAAAACTGTTGGCAAAATTGTTGATAAGCATTTAATGTTTTATCAGCATGAAGCACACACAGAACTGACACAACAAACACACACACACACACCCATACACTTGACTTAACTTGATTGAGAGTCCTCCTTATTGCCAGTCTATTTACAAATTGGCATCTAAAAATAGCCAACGCTTGCGTAGAAACCGACTGCACTCACGTACTTTTTCATGTGCCAAGCGAAAAAATAGAAAAACGGGAAAAGTGCAAAACAAAAATAGAAAAGTAAGTCAAATACAGCAATGCAGCTAAATTGACCGAATATAGAATACGCTTACATCAAAGAAATCAGCTGGAGATCAATTATATTATATATAAATATCTTAATTATTCAAATAAAATCAACAATTAACCCACTATAAAATACATATCATAAATTATAATCATATAATAGACCTCTAATAATACATCATCTACCAAAAATCAAACCCCATTCCTACTACATTATGTAATACTGATAAATATTCAAATTTAAATGTCATAATTACGCGCTTTATAAAAGATCTCTTTCTCGCTTTTCCAGCTAATCACGAGTTGTATTCAAATTGGTTACATTGTAAAATGCCAATGAGCGACAAAAGAAATAAAAAATATATTTAACATAATTCATTTAAGAGTCGTATCGTATTTGCATAGTATCTTGAATTCAATGTGCAATATCCATCAACTGATTCCCAAATATCTCGAACAATTTTATGCACAGGCTGTTAAATAAACCTGATTAACCGTAGTAAATACTGGTTCCAAAAGGTCGCTGAGCCAATCATGTTTGATGTTAGCTTTAAACCGATGAAATACTAAAATTGTTGATTATTATTAAAAAATAATTGATGTCTCACTTGCTACAAAAGTACTAAAAATTTACAATTGTTCACTTAAAGAGTTTACATTTAGCTGCAGACTGGTTCACCTTCGACAATTTCGGATTCCGAAAGACTTTGGAACCAGTTGGAATAACAGTAGTTAAAAAGTTTGATGTAAGAATAAGAAAATGTAATGAAATATTAATTAATCAAATCATTTTGTTGTCCATAAAAAAATAAATATCTGTATTAAAAGCACATTCAGATATTTAGTTCTATAGAGGTTCTTTCCGAGACGTTTATGATTCCGAAACAGCTCCGACATAGAACTAGTTTTATAAGGAAAAGGAGCCAATAACTAAAAGAGCATCAACAAGTGCTCTTGGTGGCTTTGGCGCAGAACACACATAAGCCAAGAGCCCCCGAGGACCTGCTTAGGACGCACAGCTCTCATCGACAGATCCTTGACGCTGGCGTTGACGTTGATGACGCCAGCCCGCCAGCAGTGGAAGCTCAAATGATGCTTGCTGTAATGAAAAATCGATGAACCGGCAACGGCTTCAGCTTCAGCTCCAGCTCGGTGGGCAACCACTGGGCAGCCGACAGGCGCCCACGCCCAACCACAAGGAGACCAGGAGGAGCCCAGCTGGAACTACGCACACTTGGGTGAGTGGCAAATTGAAGCGTTTTGAGAGTGAGCAGCATACATGCGACATGTAGCATGCGGCGTGTGGCTTGTGGCGGCGACTGGCGCCTGTTCAGGCAATGGGCGTGGCGCCCACATGGCGTCGTCGTGGGTGCGTGCATGACCAGCCGCACCACCGGAAACATGACGTTCAATTAAGCGCAATTTAACTAAGCAATTGCAAAAAAGTTATATAAAGCGGGGGCGGAGGTGGGGCTCGCAAGTGGCCCTACCGGTTGCCAGGGTAAAGTCAACCGAAAGGGTATTTCATACAACAGCAACACGATATCTAATCAGAACGAGCACACGCAATAAACGTTAAAGGATTAGAAATCAGCGATTACCGTTTGTCTACGTTGTGCAAGCCTGCGTTGAACGGTGTTTGGGTGGGTTTGATTGTTTGACGCCCACGCAAAATCTGGCACTGCGAAAAATTACGCATGCTGACGTCATTGTGAATGAGTCTGCTCGAAGCTTCCACAAGCCGCAAACTGCGTCATTCATTCATTCCCCAAATAACAAACACACACGCACCAACAATTGTCGTAGGTTGGTTTTGCGCTAGGGTGGCACCAAAAGCGCTCCTTCTGTACGCTTGTCTGCATTTCATTCATAAAAATTTCGCCAGAGTGAGAGAGAGACAAGCGAGCACAAGCTGTAGAGCGAGCGAGTACTAAAAAGCCAGAGTGCTCGCTCGCACTCTCTCACAAATGCCGAGTCCTTTGTTGACCTTTGCCAATGCGCAAGCTCTGAGTGCGAATGCAGCAGCAACAGCAGCAGCCAAGTTCGAGTGAAAGCTCAAAGCTTAGCCCAAGAACTGCGCAGTATACGTAATATGAGTGATGCTTGCGCTCACCGAGAATGGGAGAGTGTAAAGAGCGTAAATGTAATGAGAGCATATGTTAAAGGCGCGGGTGTTTTGGTGTTGTTGTAGCTGCAATGTCAAAGCCAAAGAGCGGAGTCAGTGGGTCAAATGACCTTTAAGGCAACAATTTAACGCCCGTTTGTGGTCAGCGTTTCAGTTAAAGACAAGCGACTGGGCGGCCACAGGAGTGCAGTATCAGCAGCAGCAGCAACAATGGCAACAGCACACACAAAATCCAATCAAACCATATTGTCGTATGGCAAGAACCTCATAAACCGTTCAGTTTATGTGCCAAGCCAAACCAAAGAGTCGCGGCGACGGCGACTGCGGCTGTGGCTGTTATCGAGAGTTGGCAAGAGTCTCACATGAAGGCAGCGGTAGGCGGGATGGATTGGAGTAGGAGGGGGGGAGGCAAGCTCGCATTTGATTTCAAGGTTGACTCGAAATGTCAAAATTGCAGATGCGACGCCAAATGCGAATCAAGTTTGCACCTTGGTCGAAAAACGAGATGAAACGTTATGAAAATCAAGACGTAAACGTAAACAAAAACGAGATAAATCGAAACGAAACAAGTTCCTAAAGAGCATTAGAACAAACACACGACCAACAATAATTGATAATGATAATATAATATCAATGATGATGATGATGCTGATGATGCTGATGATGCGCAACAATCTGTTTCTGGCTGGCATTCCAAACCTTTTCGATACGTTGGGAGAGCGAAGACAAACGGACAAACCCGTATTATAATTTATTGTGTAATAAATGCAATGAATACCAACAATAACAATAACAATAACAACAACAGCAGCGACAACAACTGCGACAATATATGAGGCAAGAATGCTGAGAAGCAAACTCAAATATTGAACGACTCGTGGTTACCATGGAAAACTTGTTGAAAATTAAGCAAAAGTAAGTTCAGAAATTTTAAATTGTTTGAAAATTAAAATCTATATATTTTATTTTTAAATAAAGTATAAAATTAAAAATTTGTTGTTTTCTGTTTTGAATTGTCAAGTTTAAAATCAAAATGTATTAAACTAAATATTAATAAAAATTTTGAATAGAAATAAAGGACTCCAGGAAAACAGAATTTATTTTTCAGTTGAATAAATCTTAAGGGGGACTTTTGTACCTATACCACCCATTTTAATAACTATTACCCCATTTTGATATGCCGCTTTTGATTTAGATACCGCGCATAACTGATGATCACTCCCATAGCCTGCAGGGTATCATGCGGCGGGGGCAACGGCTACGGCTGAATGCAATGAGCAAATCATATGCAAATAAACGAAAACAAAACAAAGCAAACACAATATGCAAACGCAAATGAAATATACTAAATACACAAACAATGTACCGTTGCTTTTCAAAGCAGCAGCAGTCGCAGCAGCCACGACAAAGAACAGCTTAAGCAAGAATAGCAGCAACAACAACAACCACAGCTTTCGGTATGACTTTCAAAAAATGCAAAAACCCAAAAACAAAAGGCAAAACTAAAACACGCGCATTTGAGAGGAGCTTAAACATTGGAAGTATCTTAATGGAAGTTTAATGGAAGTCTGATGGAACCTGCTGCTGCTGCTGCTGCTCTGCACTCTTCGCAGCTAATGTGCGTGTTTGTGTGTGTGCGCGTGTGTGTGTGTGCGCGCGTGTGTGTGTGTGTGCGTGTGTCTGCTCAATGCGGCGCTAATGTGGTTGATTTTTGTCCCAGGGCTGGTCCAGTTAGGCTGATGCAAATTCAGTGCTCACTGCACCAGTCACAACCTGTTGAAAAGACGGAACGGGGGGAGAGGGGCGGCGGATCGAGGGTGCATAGTAGGAGTTGCCCATGCGCCGCGCTCGTGGTCCACAAAAGCCATTCGAATGGCACAAAATGCAGCTCAGTGTGCCAGTCAGTCAGTCAGTCAACGAGTGAGTGAGTGAGTGAGGGAGCGAGCGAGAGAGCAACGCATCGGCGAGTGCAACAGAAGGAGAGCGAACGAGAAAGAGCGAACTGAACTGAATACTAAACTGAACTGAACTGAACTGAGCTGAGCTGAACTGAGCTGAGCTAGTCGTCAGTCAGCTTTGCTAGCAGTTCTATGAACCACCACTCGTCGTGGCTGCTGGCAGCTATCTCGAAAAAGTGAATGTCCACCAAAAGTCCTTGAAACTTGAAACCGATCTTTCCAGTTTACGAGCTGAGTGCAGTCGCCGCTGCTGCTGCTGCTGCTGCTGCTGCTGCAACTTGCCAGACAACGAACTCAAAACTTGGACTTGCTGCCAAGATGCTGTTGCTGTTGCTATTGCTATTGCTATTGCTGGCCCAGACCAATCCAATTCAACCCAAACCAATCCAATCGAATTCAATTTGAGACTACTGTAATCCTTCAACGAGCACCTGAACAAATTACAAGTGACACACTGCAAGAAACTAGGGGTGTTAGAACAGTCTTGGTTAGGTCTACAAAATCAATGAAATTCAAGCTGATCTCAAACGTTTTACACAAAACTGAACTATAATAATAATTATTTATGCTGGATTAAAATAATTTATATACCAAGTTTTTTTAAGAAGGAATTTTACAGTGCATATAACTGATTATTATAATTATTATTAATGATTATAAAGGGTATTAAGGATTTCTATATAGAACTTTTCTAATCCTAATCAATTGTAGTAAATAAGAAGTAATGAATTTACAGTTTTCTAAAAAAACATTTGAATTGCAACTAATTTTGCACAGTGTAAGCTACCTGTCAAGAATTTGGGTTGCTTTTGGGTGCGGCTCGCATTGGAGAGAATAAATTATATAAGATATAATAAGAACATGAAACAAAAAGAGATTACAAGGCATATGTAGACATCCTTTCCAACCGGATCTGTGGACGGGACGTCTCACAAATAGAACCATATAATAAAAAAATATATATATATATTAAAACATGTATAAAGTAAAAAACGAGACATGAAACATAAACCCCGCCGCGCCCCCTTCACGACAGAGTCAGTGGCAAAAGCCAAGCGTAATGCGATTACAAAACACCCAAAAAGCAAAGCGAAACAATTAACCGAACGAGTCTGCGACTATACGTAAAAATTTGTATCTGTATCTGTGTTTCAATTTAACGAGCGTTACAGATAAATCAAAGCTCCGTTGTTTTTTTGTGTATATTTTTACTTTTGGTTTGTTTCTTTTTTTCCTCTTTTTTGACCAAAAACTGAAACCGAAAGCTGGGGCGCTGTCCGCTGGCAGCCACCTGCATTGGATTGACATTGAAGCTGTTTGATTATTGGATTGTATTGTTGTTGTTTTTATATTTCTTTAAATATATATTTTTTTATTTTAATTTTGTGTGAGTTTTTTTAAGCTTTTTGTAAGACCAAACCTACAAGTGGGTTGTTGTTGTTGTTGTTGTTGTGGCCTGCCTTTCATTTCTTGCAATTGGCGTTTTAATTTGCCCACTTCGCTCGAGCCAAACTCGCGCTGCATACCTGTCTATATCTATGCAGGCAAATTTAATCAGCTTATACGCGTTAAGTAAACGCTTTGAATAATAATTATAATTATAATTGAAATCAATAATAAAAACAAACGCACACACTCAAGCGTAATGCATATTCAGATCAAGGGTACTGAGATATAAAATATAAGATGAAGAAAAAAAATAATATCCAGTTTTATTAAGTAATTATGGTAATTATATAGATAAGATATTCATTAACAGCTCTCTAGATATTATATAAAAAACACATTTATAAATATTTATGACATTTACAATTTTAAATTAACTGAAAGAACTAAGGAAAGTGTATTGACTTTATTCTAACTATCGAAAGTTTAAGACTTTCCAAAGCTTTGGCGGTACTTGTAAAGCTCAAGCTGATGAAAGTGCTGATAAATCCAAGAGCTGAGCTTATCTTTATAGCCTGCCATTAGCTTAAGCTAAACGCTCACTTTCAAGCACTCCAGATTAAATTAGAGATTTAAGATAAAAAGTTGCCGCTTAAAAATACTTAAAAAGAAGTTAAAAAGAGGGGTTTTGTTTTAATGTTATATATTGAAATCCCTTAAAGAATATTTTTTTCAGCTGCATTTGTTTTAAACTTTTTTAATTTATCGTTTATCTGTTAAGCTCTTTATTTTGTTAACTTTTTTATTTACTATCTATTTCTTTATGTATTCATCTCTCTATTGTTTATTTTTATCGTCTCAATCTATTGTTAAATTAAGTTTACCTAAAAACAATATCAATTTGTTTAAACAACTCAATTTGCTTTAACTGGAACTAAACAGCTGGTTCTCATGTTTATTCTCTCTTATATTTACCTTTCAAAAAAGAAATAGCATTATAAAAGCCAATTAGAAGCTTGAAATACCTAAAAGCCAGACACTTAACTTGGAAATACCCATAATAAAGTAAACCTTAATTACTTAAGGCACTGCGAAAGCAGAAAAAAAAACACATGAAAACAAAAAATTAACAGAAAAAAATTTGTTATAAGGTCTCTCAAGCGCATTCCAACCAAGGCATCAAAATCGCACCACACGCGAGTGGTCTTTCGGTGCTGTTGTAACCCCCAACAAATAACTCTATAAAACTTTATGAAACTCTGTGTAAATATGGCATATAGCTTTGATATTTGGACAGCTTAAGAAAGAAGCCGCCAAATGCCGTTGGGCAAAGCAAATATAAACAGCAAATTAATGCACCTGCACATATACCTTATATTTATATACTAGATAATGCTTCACAAATAAACAAACCAATGCAAAAGTGCAGCTCATTTGCTTTAAAATGAATTCGATATACCCTGTAAACGTTTCAAGTCAGTCCATTCTTATTGATCTTTTTATATATTTACTCCACTTTATATTTATGAATTTGTTTATTATTCTATTTTTCTTGATCATATGTTTATTATTTATAAAATAAATACATTTTATTGAACAATCTATATATTCAAATAACTTTCCAATAATCCATTCATCATTTTATACACCAATTTATTTAACCAAAATTACGTATATTTATTTATCTAACTATTTATCACATATTTTTACACTTTTACACTCAAAAATATTTTGATCGCTGCGTTACATATACCATGGCATAGCATAAGTACCCTAGGGTAGGGTATTGGGCAAATAGCTGACAGTTATTGCAGTATATAAACAAGATAGTGGCGTATGCGTAGAACGACCTTGCCGAAGGCAATCTTCCGAACTCTTCCAACTCTTTATTTTTAGCTCTTTTTTCAATACTTCATGGCAAAAAGGAAAAAAATAAAGAAACAGTCGCAATAAAAGAATTAGCGGCGCTTAATGCGCAAGCGTAACTGAAACATCGCTTAAAAAAAAATAAAAAATACAACAAAAAAAACACAAATCTTTTGTCGATTATTTTGTTGATTTTGTGTTTTCTCACATACTCATGGAGGTTTTTCAATGGAAGACACAGCACAATAGCGGAACAAGGCGAATGATTTGGAGTAAATGCGCCATTCATAAGTGGATGCCACAGATACATATATGTACATACATATGGGTATCGTGTATAGATACACATGCAAACAATCTTATAGATACACACAGCTCTATTGTAGTAGAGATATATCTGAACGGCGCTTAAACACAAAAAATCTTTCCAACATCCGCATTCTACGTGGCGCTCCAAAAACCCAAAACACTAAACAAAAATATAAGAAATAAATAAATATAAAAACAAAAAACTGTTGATTAATAGTTTTGTTGAAGTTTTATTTTAATGTTAATTAAGGCTGAGAAGATAGCACATGATTTCTCTTCCTCCCTACAAATTGAGAGAGAGAGAGAGAGATGTGGGGAGAGAGCGATGATTCAGTTAGTTAGAATTGCCCTGACGTTTTAAGTTAATAATACTTAAAGCCACATCGAGCAATTATAATTGCAGCGCACTTTTGAAACGATTCGATGAAATTGAGTTTGAGAATTCGAATTGATAATTATAAAAACACAAAAAAAAAGAAAAAACAAACTGACATCTCGACATGTGTAGCTGTCAGTTGAAAACTGCTGTTATATAGAGATTGTGGGCAACAGCTTTTCAAGTGCACTCAGCAGAGTTAATGACGCTTAACAATTATCAGTCTCGACTATGTTTAGTTTTTTTTATGGTTTCCATTAAATAAATGTGTAAATGATTGTTCAATATTTGTATATATCGTTAAATCGGTGTAAATGAGTCTACAATATATCAATATATTGGTTGTTTTTTAAGATGCGCTGCCAAGCTTTAAGCACGTGCTCAGCTCTAACAATATTTAAGTGAAAAAGAAGCAAACAGATCAAAGAAATTAATACAAAATATTTTTATTTGCCATTTAATTAAAGCTAAATGTCAATTGCTAACAGTCTAAGACCTGTTTAAATAATTTTATCAGGAATATTCATAATTATTTTATTAAAATCGTACAGAGTTGCCAGATGGTTAAAAGGTCGAAATGCACAACTGTACACATTGTAAACACGAAATTAATAAAAATAATTTGGACACATTTGCCTTGTCATAATCGTTTTCAAATTGGCTTCAATTTATTTAAATATAGTGTTTACGAATTTGGTGCGACTGCGTTTTTTATACCCTGAACCCATTGAAAATGGGTAAAAAAGGGTATAATGGTTTTGTGCAAATGTTGTATGTAACAGGCAGAAGGAAGCATCTCCGACCCCATAAAGTATATATATTCTTGATCAGCATCACTAGCCGAGTCGATTTAGCCATGTCCGTCTGTCTGTCCGTCTGTCTGTCTGTCTGTCTGTCCGTCCGTCTGTATGAACGCGTCGATTTCAGAGACTACAAAAGCTAGAAAGCTGATCTTGGTCTCATTCGGTTCGTATATACCATTCGCAGATCAAGTTTATTTCAAAACATCGATAACTCCTTCCGTTTTCTTATTATCGATATTTATCGCTTTTTTGACTCGGTTTTTTAAGCATAACTCCCAAACTATAAAAGCTAGAGCCACCAAATTTATTTTTTTATGTTCGCGTAAAACATACGAAGAATTAAAGCCCTGGATACCTCCCCCCAATCGCCCCCAATATCGATATAACCAAAAAAACACAAATCAAATACTACACACGTGCAAATTGGTTTGTAGATACATTTCGATGATCTGAATAAGTCCTGAAAATTTCATAACGATCGTACATTTAGTTTACGAGCAGTTCTTTTATGGGTTCAGGGTATCTACTAGTCGGGCGGTCCCGACTAGAGCAATCTCACTTGTTTTTCCTTGTTTTAATACATATTTTTTTTGCAAGTCACAGCTCAAACGCAGGAACAAGCTTAAAACATAATAATAAACTGGACAGTAGACAACAAAAAATGGCCACATACGTATTATTATTGTTGAAATATTCGAATTAACATTTTAGTTTTTATTTTCACGTTTTTTTTTTAATAGGCTTTTTGTTTTGATCGTTTGTAGAATGAAGATACAGATACAAAAATAGAAACTGAGCGACCAAAAATTTCATAATTAGCGGAAGTTACTTGTTTTCACACAGATAACCGTACAATTTACACGAATATCAAATTTTTTCGTCTCTTTTCGCAACTATTTTTTCAAAGATATCTTTTTTAAAAGCAACAATTCTCCGAAATTCGGTTAACAAATTACAGTTTGGAGCTCCATGCGGTAAGTGTGCTATCAGTAAGAACGCCACAGAAAAAAAACCAAACCCAACCAAAAACTACAATTAGTTGGATATCAGGAAAAAGAACAGTCGCAGCAAAAACTTCAGTCCAATTGTCAGCACTTAAGACCTGATAAGCCCTTGCGCTGATAAGCCTGTGGCCGCAAAGCCAACGCCTCAGCCAATGAACTCCACTTCCCAACAAAAAAAAAAAAAAAAAAACTAAAAGTAAAACTAATTAAAAGTGAAGTGCAACCAAAAGAAAGGGAGAAGCCCTTGAGATTGCGGCGATAAGCTGCGTTGAAAAAAGGTTGAATGCTTAACATCCAGCAGACTTGATTGAAGGTGAAACAGCAAACGCTTCAGCTGCTAATGATACGAGCTTTTAGCCAAAGCTTAACAGCTGTTAGCTAAGCTTTCAGATTAAGAAAAATGTTTTCTCAACGAGTTTATGAGACTTTCAGTTTACTTCTAAGTGGAAATCTCACTTGCAGATTTTTAATGTTTACGCTTTTTAACTAAAGCAATAAAGTTTCCTCTAATTTTAGAAAAGTCAGATTTAAGATTTAAAATCATTTTAAGCTTTATAACAATCACTTAAAACTATTTAAAGCGCTTAAAGCTCTTTCAGAAACTGCGTAAAAGCAATTAATTTAAATTAAAGCTCTTAAACAGGCAAAGCAATTAAGCAGACAGTGTTGGAAAAGACACTTATTGTTCACTTGAAAGCACCGCTTGTTGGTGCTGCTTAACGCGAGGTATGCAAGTAGCTGCAAGTGGCTGCTTGAGGCTCGTGTCATTGGACCATAAGCTGTCGGCATCGGTCGCCTCGCTTGTTTGGCTTAAATGTCAGCCAAAGCCGGCTAAATAACGTCAGCCGAGCATAAAATGTTAAATGTCTTTTAAATACCAATTGAAGCGCCCCTTTCGGGGTCCGTTCACAAGAAGCGCCACCAGACACAGCTTCAGTTTTGAAAGTTTGTGCATAATTATTAATCGTTTTATGGCCGCTAAGTATTATACAAAGACAATAACTAAACAGCAAAAAAGACATAAAAATTTTTAACAATTTACCAATTTGCTAAGAAAAAAAATTCGAAAAAAAACATGTGCGGCCTTCTCGCCTCTGCTTTGTGGCAAACTTGCAACAGCGGCAACAACTTGCAACAACAACAACAACTGCAACTGCAACAACGCGACGATTGCAAGTCGAACACAGATTAGGCGAAAAAATTTGAAAGGTGCACACACGAATGCATTGCAAGCATTTTGAACAAAGAACTACAACAACTCTCTGTCTGTCTGTCCGTTTGTCTGTCTGTCTGTATTTTAGTATTAAACACAAACATAGGCAAACAACATCGCCAGCAACAACATTGCATGTGGCATGCCTTGCATACATTTGTAGCTATGTGATTCAATTTACTGTTTAACTGAGTATTCACATCCTTATGTTAAGTATTCCAGTTGAATAACAATCGATAGTGCGGACAATCGATAATTTAGATATTTCTGTCAAGTGCCAAATGCGATAAATCAGCCAAAGAATATAAATGTAGACAAATCAATTCATAAGGTTAAATTTAGGCTTTCGATTTCTGTATGATAAGTATTGAGGCGTTAAACAAAAAATCGATTATGTATTTAATCAATAGTTTTGATAGCTTAACTATGATCAATATATGATAAGACCGGAAACTTTATAAGCTCATCGATATCACTATCGATAGCCACTCGATAATTTCGATAAGTATGCCAAGCGTCGATAAAACTTTAAAATTAAGTAAAGAATAATTAAGCGATAGTTTTGATATTTTTAAATTCTCATATATATTATAATATAATTAAAAGAAGCAGAATGAAAATAAAACAAGTGCAATAGAAATAGATAAATTAAGGTATCTAAGAGAAATGTTAACTGTTATCTAGAAAAACAATGACACACAAAAAGTATCAAATGCGTAGAAAACAACAACAGCAACAATGTGAAGCCAACAATCATCCAATAAAAAATACAGTTCATAAATTAATAAATTGTTTATAGATTTTCAAGTGGCACTCTTCGGCAGTTTCATTGATAAAGTCAAAACTTCCATTCGAGGCTTTCGGGCAGGTGTGACTGAAATCAATGCCTAATAAATAATATAAGTTTTTCTTATCATTACGAAAATTGATTCTATACTTATCTCTTATGTCTGCTAAGAGAACACAAACATTTCATTTTACATTCTTTCGATACCTTATCAGACAAGTCGTTGCATTTTTATTTTTCATGTTGTTTATAAACAGTCTTGTTATGTGTTTTTGGCAAGTAAATAAATACACATACTTACATATGTATGTAGCCTTATCATGACTATTGTAGGCAAACACACACACACACCCACCCACCGTGTGTGTTCGCATGTCAAGTCGGGTCAAATGGGTCTTTGCCTCCATCTATTTGTTCGTCTTTGTCTTTTGGCTCTCTTTTGTCTTTTTCTAATGACACTAATTGTGATCTCATTGTTTGGGCGCACAATGCGGCCCGTCTCGCATTACACAAAAGCTTCTAATTAGCTCAATTTGGTCAAAGGTCAAATTAGGGTTCTGTCTTTGCTGTCAGCAGACTTCAAAGTTCGTTTGCAGACTTCAGTGCCTGTCAAAAGGCTTTCGGTTTATGAGCAAGCTTTTAAGCAGAGCTTTCAATTTCATTTTTTTTTCATTGAAAAAGTGCTGCCTAGTTTTGGGGTAGCTTAAAAACTGCTAGGAATAATTGGCTACAATATTTTAGTGCATACTTTTAAGTCACGGTCAGTTATAAGCTACATTGTTTATACAATCAGAACATATATAAAAATGTTAATATAATTAATAATAGTTAAAACCATTGAAATTCTTAATCTTAGTTTTTATCTTTTATTTATTAGATGTAGTGTTTATCCATAAGATTCCATTTCCTATAAAATGTTGAGTATATGAGAAAGGACAAGTAAAAATAAACTAGTAAGATTTTCAAGAATTGCACCGCCAATAAATATTGATTACTAGAGGTTATACATATATAGAAAATAAGACATGGTAATACCAAAGACAATATAAACACTAAGATGAGTAACGCAGTACACCGAAATCCTACAAGGCAGCTTGATATTTTGCAAAATTGAGAACGAAACGATATCGATGCACTTGCGCTCTCACAATTTAAAGAGCGTAAAATTCTAAAAATAGAATCCACTCTCAGCTTGGCATGCTAAGTGTCGTGAGAGCATTTATGTTTGGTCTTGGTTTCACTTTTAGAAGGCCGGCCAATTTTAATAACTTTTGATTTTCCAGCCGCGAGTACACCCTTTCCCTGAATAGGCTATGTTTACTTTTTTAGTGCTTTTTACATTTTACTTCAAAACTTTGTTATATAGTAATTGTTTATCAGTATGAAGCAAAATGTTTGCTGCATATATACTGAGTTTCAATTAAACTAATACATTAAATATGTTTTATATAAACATTTTATATATGAAAAGTATAAATAAGGGTATTTTTGCCTCGATGCACCAAAACAATACACACATTGTCGACCCAATGCATAAGTATGCGTGTCCGCAACCCATAATATGCATGAAGATCTAAAGGTTGCATATATTTTCAATACGCGACGTCACATCTTAGGTTTCGTTGCGAGTGTGCATAAGCTGATGTGACGTCACGTCGATGCGTCGAATTATGGACCATTTCCCTTTTTACTATGCTACTCCGGCAGGCAAAATTTCTAGCTACCTGCGCCTTGCTTAAGCCTGTACCCCCCTCCCCGCACACTTCTCCTATTTGTTCTTTATTACTCTATGGACTTCGGCATTGAATCGTGTGGCTTTTCGCTCTCGAAAAAGCCACTCGGCTGGTGTGGCGTTTGAAGAGCGAAAAGCCACTTGAAAAGCCACACCAGAAATTTTTGCGCACGTTCAAATGTATGCGCGTTACTCATCTTAGTGTTTATATTGTCTTTGGTAATACATACATTATGTATATTATATGAAACAACGTTTTTACCCCCAAAGAATGGGCTTTTCAGATATCAGTGGATGTGCTGATGTGCGTATGTCAGTAGAGGTTTATCACTAGGAAATATATGTTAACTTTTTATCAGTGAGATAGACGTAGGGTATATAAGACGAAACTTTTACTCAATTCACATCTTTATGCACTCAGCACTCAGCATACTCTTCTCAGATTTGTCCAATTAAGCCAAGACATTTGCTTTTTTGCACCTTTTCAAGACAATACGCAGCCATTTATCAGTATTTGAATAAGAAGTGATTGTAAATAATTCTATTTAAAGCGCAACATTTTAAGAGCTGTCTAAGTTGACGCTTTCTAAGCCAAAAACAAAATCTGAAGTAGGTTAATATTTTTCAGTTCTGATTAAATATTTTATTATTTCACTTCTGCACGGTTTTCATTCTTGATAAGGCAGCGCACGAAAAAAACGTGATAACAAATTATCATAATTATCATTATCATTATCATTATCATTATTATTACCATTATCTGCGTTTTTACGTTTTATTTGTGCTGCTGCTGATTTTTTGTTTTGCATTTCTTTTAGCCGATTTCTTGGCCATGTCAGCAAACAATTTTAACGACGCAAATTATTATATAAAAAATAATAATAAACGCAAGCTGTTAAGTTTTGTTTTAAAAGCAATTACCACCAAAAGGGAAAGCAGGGGGGCAAAAACTGAAGCAAACATAGCTCGAGTTCACACACAGCTGCGACTGATGCAAAATAATGAGAAACAATCCACGCTTAAATTGTGAAAGGTTGACTTTAAAAACACCCTCAAAATACGGCAAATCAAATATATAGACAAGTTAGAACAAAATAGCGTTAACTCTTATATGAAACAATAGATGAAAAGCAAAGCAGCTGCTTTGTATGCTACAAAAGCATTCAGCCGATATCCTATATATATGAATATATATACATATACATATACTACAGTCAGGCTCAAATATACCCTTTTTTCAAACTAACCTTCAACTTAAACAAACTGTAAACAACTTGCAATTTGTTAGCAAATATAAAAAACGCAAAAACAAAGAAATAACAAAAGTTAAAAAAAACATTGGCAAGCTTAGAGACGTCATAAATAATAGGATATTTGTTTATGGTATTATAAATTTGAAAAATGCTGTTTGTTTATACAGCAATGAGAAAAATATAATGCACAAGAAATGTGCTAGAAAATTATGCAACACTTGAAGATACCCGGCAATTTGAATTTTAACAAATTTTTTTTTGAAAAATCTTTCGAATATAACATTAAAGAACATTCAGGGTCTGAGCCATTTTGTCTTTCTTTCGTATGGATTTTTATGGGCAACGAGGCATAAAAATTATATGGTCAAGTGTTTGTAGAATCGAACGCAGCTGTTTGTAAAACTTAATAAGCGAATCATTGGTAATGGGGTTTTTGTTCTAAGTGGGCCGTGCCTGCCTCCATTGAGGGTTTCCAGCGAATGAACCTTATTAGCTTTAACTTCTATTGTTACAAATCATTTATATATAGTATAGATGGACACAATATTGTGTGTGTGCACATCTGTGTGTATTCATATACCATTATCGATTGAAGTCGTCTGCTTGACGTAAGCGACAAGTTTCAATATTTGAGATGCCTACCGTATGTGCTTTTGTTTCATTTATTTATTTGCTTAATAATTTGTTTTTATTTATATTTCTATAATATATTTCGTTGCAGGCACCTGCTGATAACCAACAGATGGAACATACAATTTTGTATAATATAGAAAACTAACGATGCGTGAATCTTTGCAGCTCGTCTATGGGTTAGATCGAAATCGAATGTGAGAGTACACGAAAAAATTCCCATTTTAATTAATATGTTTATATAAACATTTATATTATATATATATACAAAATTAATAGTTCCAAGTTTTGGTTGTTTTTTTTTTTATTTTATATATAGCAACAAGTGTCGGCTGCTTATCTTATCTGCACGTTATTTCGTTTCCGCTGCCCAGTTGGTCAACTTTTGCCACGTGTTTTGCAACGTCGCCCCACTGTGCTTTAAAAGCTCTGCTCACGAGAAGAGACAGCAACAAAAAGAGAAAAGAGAGTAAAATGTTGTCAAAGATCTGCGCTCACTCGCGCTCGCTGGAAAAGAGAGTGCGAGCGCGTCCAAGTGATTCATTTCTAATAAAAACTACAATACTAATTGTGTTTTTGGTAAACAAGACCAAGAAAAAAGTGTGCTATAATTGTTTGTAAAACGTTTTTTTGAAGGTGATTTTTATTTTCCTCTTTTGACAGTTGTTCAAACACTGTTTCCCAACACTCTAAATCAACATAATCCGCCGAATATCTGTTAATAGTTTAAACTAAACGTGCTTTAAAGTTTCGCTTTCTGAACGCGAACGTGAACATAAACCAATTTACATTTGCCACTCTCGTTTTTGTGTGCGTGTGTTTTAGTTAACAAATATATTCCATACAGAGTCCATCAGGCAAAACAAGTTTCCCTTTTCGCATACATTTAGAACTAGTTTTTTTTTTTTAGTCTTTAAGTTAATCAAACAACCTAGCCGACCAACTGATAGAACTGACGCACATGCTAATCAAAGCAGCAGCAGCATTTTATTTGGCTGAATTCGTTTTTGTTTTCGAATTCACTATTTTTCCACATATGCAGATTTCTACAGACTTGAATATTTAGCATAATAAAATTGATTTTTCTGACTAGTTCTTTTATTTTTTTATTTTTTTTTCTATTTGTATTAATTTGTTTCATCCATGCACCGGACAAGTCGCATGCTGTTTTGTTTTGTTTTTGTTTTCGGAATTTTTGAATATTCCAAGGCTTTGCAATTTCCGCATTAAAGAAAATATCTATCAATCCAAAGCTCGTCTGTCAAAATCAACATACAAATTTTTAACCAAACCCAAAACAAAACAAGATTCATCATAAAGTTTTGGTATGTCGACTTTTAAATACCCTTGCATACAACATGGGATAGAAAACAATAATATATATAAAAACAATACTGTTACTATGGGAGCCAAATGTTATATGATACGATAAATATGTTAAAGCGCACTAAAACTCGTATTTGTATCTTGTAAATAAAAATAACATCTCTATCTATCTCAGTTCGATCTAGCTGTCAATACTGATAGACTACTTGCATACATTAATATATATAGTGGCAGTTGTTTTATTTCATAACTGTCGTAACTTTGTTCAGCATGTCGTATAAGTGATGCGTGGTATGAACGATCCCAGCACCGCATCGGGCTGGTGTTGAGCCTAGTGCAAATATGATTGTAATATGCAAGTGCAGTGATAACAATACCTGAGCTGCCAACCTAATCAAACAAACAAGCGTCGTAATACAATTGCGAACTAATTACACAGAAACTTAACTCTGACGGGGCCAAAAAGGGGGGGAACTTTCTCAACACACACACACACACTTATATATAGATAATATTATATACAGAATTCATTCTGTGATGCAATCTGCATTGAAAACATGCAGATGACTAATGACAGACAACAGCAATTATTCACTCTCTTTTTCGATTTTATAACAGTCTATCTGTCTTTTTCTTTCTCGCCTTATCGCGTAACTGCTTTTGCGCCATTAATTAGAACCGCTTCCTTCGGTAGCGCTGATTAGAAAGAACTTCTCGAATCATTGTGTGGCAACTACAAAAAAAAACCACACACGCAAATGGAAAGTTACGAAAGATTACGCTAAATATTGCCACACTTGCAGTTCAAGTCAATCCAAAATTCATTTGCAAACTGCATTCCAACTTATTCCATTTACAAAGCGTCATAATTCATTAGCCAAGTACTCTAAATCAGTTTATAAACCTAAGAATGTCAGGTGAGTGGATACTAAAAATAACTAACTTTTTAAGAAGCGATAACATTGTTTCGCATGTGACAGCTAAATGAAATTATACATTATATTTAAACCGTACGATTTTATATGTTCTTGTTATTCGCAAAGGTAACACGACTTCTTAAAATACAATGCAATGCGTTTATTGTCAAACTATAATTTACATTGCATTTGTATAAAATTATAGCGAAGCGCTTAAAAACATCGCGTATATCGATATCGATATTATAATTAAACATGATTTTACGTTAGTGCATGTTATGTTCATTTCAAAAACTAAAAATCCAAAAGCCTCCATCGATTTGGTTTACTTAATATATACAATAATCATTAATCACTACAGATAGATGTAGATCGATAAAAGTTTAAAAAATACGGTCAGAGATTTTTAATCGCCTCCAACTTGATCATTTGATATCAATTTATAGATACATAAAAGAAACTGAAACTGACTTTAAAAAAAAAGAAGCAAAACGCAAATAAAACTATTATGATCGGATGATACTCAACTGAAAGTAACCGACAATCTCGAGATATTTCTCCAATGATAAGAACACACATTTAAATTATTGACAAAGAGAGATAAGAATATATTTTAAATATCATCAAAGAATTGAGAATGAGTAAAAAAGCCAATCAAGCTAGCAATTGTTGGCTATAAAGATCGTTTAGTTTTGATTGTAGCTCGATAAAAAAAACTTAATTAAAAGCTATTAAACAAGTTATTAGATGTTCGATCCAAAGTCGAGCTTAATTAAGTTAGGTAACTTTGGTATAATTTATATATGAATCATTTGATCGGTTGACTCACCTGCATTATGGGATAGGCGACGCGTCCTTTGCCGAAACGTTCGATGATGGTCAGCTTGCTGGCGCTGGCTATAACGCCCGCAATGTTCGATGAGGAGAGAACGGGTCGCAGCGGCTGCACAATGGGCACAAAATCACGATTACGTTCCGCAAAAGTGCGATCGAATGAATTGCGGCGATCGCTCTGCGAACGTCTATAAAGCACATTGCTGCTGCTGCTGTTGTTGCTGCTGCTGTTGTTGTTGGCTGCTGTTGTTTTGGTTGCATGTTGCGAGACGCCCATATACGATTTGGATTTGCGATACGTTTTGCCATATAACGGCTGCGGCTGTTCGTTGTTGCTGCTGCTGGTGCTGCTGCTGATGCTGCTGTAGCTGCTGCTGCTGGCCTCAGAGCTGGCGCTGCTGTTGGAGGCGCAGGTGGGCAGCAGCAGGCCAGGACGCACGGCAGGCTTCAGGCATTTCGCACAGGACACGGCCAACGCGGCGGTTAACAAATCGGCGGGATTTACTTTGTTTACGTTTGTCAGATCGTTGCCACTTGATGTTGCTGTTGATGTTGTTGTTGTCGCTGCATTGTTATTTTTGTTATTGTTGGAGCCCTTTCTGCTGGCGTCTTGCAGCGGCAGCTGCAGCTGCTGTTGGCTGTTGCTGCTGCGCGTTAGCGGCTGAAAGAAAAGCTGCTGACGCTGTGGACGCGCCTTTTTGCTGCTGCGCTGTTGTTGTTGTTGCTGTTGTGCCTTGTTGTTGCTGCCTTGCTTGGAACGCGCTGTGTTGCTGTTGTTGTTATTATTGTTATTGTTGTTGCATTTGTTGTTAGCATTTTTGGCCTTGTCGCTAATTTTCATTTGATTGTTGCTGTTTTTGTTGCATTGTAACACCTGTTGCTGTTGCTGCTGCGACTTTTCCTGTTGCTGTGTCCCTGCTTGTTTATCCTTGTCCGCCTTCGCCTGTTTGCCATTGGCTTTGTTTACCATTTTCACAACGGTAACGTTGTCGTCTTGCTTAAAACTTTGCTGGCCGTTTTTTTTTTGTTGTATTTTATTTGTGTTTTTTTTTGTTTCCTTTAATTCGTTTCTCTGTGTAATTTTCTAAATTTATCGCGTGTTTGGTTTTAGTTTTATTTCGGCTTTTTAGCGCTTAGAAATGTGCTTCTGTGCTTGTTCTATGCGCAATTGGCTTTGGCCGCTTCGGCTGTTTCGCTAACAGGCGCTGCTTATTGTTGCTTCTGAATCTGCTTCGGTGCGCTCTCGCTCTCTTTCTCACACTGAAAACACACACTCACGCACGCACACTGCTTCACACTTTTTACTCTCAATTGGGTTTTGTGCTCTTCTTATTATTGTTGTTGTTGCTTCTAACTTGCCAAAGCTCTTTATTTTGTTATTGCCACGTTTGTTGTTGTTGCTGTTGTTATTTTTTTGCAGTTTTTTTTTTGTTTTTATTTGAATTTTGTATGTTTTAGCCGTTGGCGTTGTGATCGACGTCGCGCTTTTGTTGTACTTTTGAAATATTTATAATCACAAAATTCATTAAAACTTTCTTGTTGATACTATTGCTGTTGTTGTTACTGTTATTGTTGGTTGTTTTTATTGGAGCCAGCTGACGTTTTATTTTGTGCATACACTCTTTTTTTTCACTGCGTCCTCTGTGTGTTTTTGCCCTATTCCTTGCTGCCACATGTGCAAAAAGAAAAGAAGAAAAAGAATAATGTAAAATTTAATTTAAATGTGGTTTTTTTTGTTTTGTATTCAACACAAATTAATTGTTGTTTATTTATAACTATTGTGGATTTGTTTTTATTTCGCCAGAATATACCCCAATTAACCTGAATGCCGCTTTTTATCAGATATGTTTTTTGCACTTGTTTTTAAAGGAAGAAGTACCAAACTACGCGGCTTGTTTGTCTCCAGTTGTTGTTATTGTTATTTTCGTCATCGTCGTTTCCAATTCCAACGCGCAATTTCTATTACTTTCGCGTCTACCAATACACAAACAACAACGAAATTAACAGCAACACAAAAAAGAACAACAAACCAACGCTTGCCATTTTTGGCATTCTTCCGCACGCTCTCTTTTCTCTCTCTCGCACACTCTCACACTCGCCCGCTTTGTATGCTATGCCTCTCTGTGGCCTACAAGCAGATGATGTAAGTTTTGTTTTAAATGCAAAACTGTACGTACATACATACAAATTTTAATGCATATGTATTTTATGTACGCTTGAGCGTGAGCAGGTGTGTACGTATGTACATAATCTATGTTTGTAGGTTATTCACAATTGATTTTGGTATTTTTATGCATACATAAATACATATATTTGCAGCATGTTCCCCGAATGAGATAATTATAATAGTTGGAGTTTTTTTATATGTATGTATGTTAATGAATTTCTGTTCATCAAGCAAACAGAAAATATATCAAACATTTCGCAACTCTGGGAAACGGCTGAAGCCGACTCTGTTTATTTAAATTGACCCCTAAACAATCGAATCAACATTGGATAATAATTCAACGTTGACAAACGAGTCGAAACGAACATGATCACAAATGATATATAATCAGCAATTACTCATGGTATACAAATTATGCACATCAAAAGTAGCACCTATGTATAAAAGTCGTTTTATCTAGTGCAGACTATTTCGTATACAAATTATAGCAATATAAATCAATTAAAACTCTTTCTTAAATAAAACGAAAAGAAACAAATTCAGAGAGACTTTACCTCATTGAAGATTGTTGTATATTTGAAATATTTATCTAATCTCCTTGGTTGGATAACTGGAACTTTAAGTAGCTCTTCATGCTGACTGTTAAAGTTAGCATATGATTCGCATTTGGCGATTTGTAAATGGCTTGGCAAAAGCTTCAGCAGCTTCAGGGATTGTCCAAGAAATCTCCTCAATTAGAACGGAATTTAAAAATTTACATGCTGTTTAAACTTACTGAAATGAATAGTTTGTCATAAATTGAATTTTAATCAATTTTATGGTACATATTTTTAGCCTGCTTTGTGAAAAAGTTTTATATAGGAATTATATATTCCTCTGTGTATGTATGTATATTTTTTAATATTTGATTTCTGGTTCAACGCTGATTCTAATGCCAGAATGTAAATAAAAATAAAGTACACGAAAAAGTAGTCAGGGCCAATATCCCAAATGGCCTGAAGGTGATTTTTTTCAGATCAAGCCGGAAATGTCAGATGCCCCCTTAAAGAGTACACGTGTGAGAATTGCATGTAAATATATATCACCTTGTGTGAGAGTGGAAAAGAGATGCAGAGTGCGTTTGTTTGGCATTTCTTTGGCAACCCGAGACCCGGCAGCGCAGTTTGCATTATGGTCACGTAGTCCACGTCCACAAATTGCAAGATCAATATTTTGATAATCTTTCTTTTCTGATATTTACCTGGCATATTTGGGCGACAAGTCGTGCTTTACCAGAATGCAGAAAGCAAAATTGAACGTCTGTTTTATTTGCTATTCAACTTTCCTTCAAACACGCAGAAGAAACGCGATGCGAGGGAAAAAGAGCGATCGCTTGGTGCACACGGCCACAACGAGGACGATGACAGGGACGCTGTAGCTGTGCAAAGGAGAATGAGCTGACCGTTAAATCCGTTTCGTTTTTTCCTTTATTTCTCTGACAATTAGAGGGATGTGCGAGAGTCGCGAGACGCGATTGCAGCGTTGACCGTTACTTTTAATCTGACGCTATCGATTACGGTTACACGATTACAAAGTCTCTGTCCACGCTGTTGTCCGATTTGCTCACGTGTGTATGTAACACTAATGTAAATGTAAAATCTCTGAATGTATGTGGGTATATAGACACACACACACACACAGACACAAAAACGGTTTGTTCAATTCGAATAGAGCACTGGCACTGTATTAAAATCAAACGGCAAAGGAATCAATGTGAGCGGACACAGAGAGAGAGAGAGAGAACGGAAGTAAAAATACAATAAGACGCTCAACTGCAGCGTGCAATTCTTCGACAGTTGACGAAGGGCGTTGAGAGTGGTGCGGTGCGGTTCGGTAATTGGGGGCTGGCAAAAAAATTCCCAAAAAATATGTTTGTATGTGGGTATGTTTGATGGTAAAACTTGTATTGTTTTGAATATTACGTGAACGGTAAAAACCAACAGCCGACTGCAGTGTGACAAATGAGTCCCTAATTGCTTATATTCTTTTCGATTTTTTGCTTTAGCTTTTTATCTCAATTTTTTTTTTTGGATTTTCTTTTTACACACACACTAACACACACACATGAGACACAACACAGAAACGCGTGTATTCGAAGCACGTTGCTCGGAAAGCTTCGAGAATGTTGTGGGCGACAACGGCGCGTTGGCAACTAAGTAGATTTTTTCTTTTTGAATGTTAACAACTCGGTTAATATATTTGCACACTCACACAACTTTGCGACGTTTCGTTTGCTTTCGACTTTCAATAAATCTCGTGTCTCCACTTTCAATTGCACGGTGCGAGAATATTTATTGTTGTTTGGCTGGATTGGTCGCAGAAATGATCGTTGGTCCAATTTTCTGCACAATTTCAGTTGAGGTGGTCTCTACTTGAGTGTCGAACATGTGACGAGCAACTGATGGCCGTTGCTTAAGCAAAACCGTTTGTTTGTATAAATCGCGGCAGCTACGCGTCGTGAACGTCGGCAACGCACAGTGGGTCAACTGTAATTGCCATTGGTCGAAGTTGATTTGATGGCGTTCGTGCAGATAGTATATGTTACGTTTGGTCCTATATTGGTGAAAATTTATAAATTTTACAAATTTGAAAATATAAATATGATTTTGGAAATAATATACTTTAAATATACTTTGGCTTTAATGTCAATCTGGTTGCATTTCGATTTATCGATAGGTTTTTTGATGTCAAAACATCACAACAAAAACATTTTAGCAAATATTTATTTAAAACTTATGACTTATGTACTCAAGACCTAAATATCATAAAAAATGATGCAAATTTAATATAATTACAAATATAAATAGTCCATTTCATATTAATATCGATTTAATAATCGGTATTTTTATGACGACATCGCATCACAAAAATCATTTTCAACTAAGTGTGCGTATTATTTGTCCACGGTGCGACGATGACAACAATTCTAGAGAGCAAAAAAAAAAAGAAAAAATAAAAAGTGAGCAGCGGAAAAAGTTCACAAATAACTAAGTCGCCGGTGGCATATAGCAACAATGCCGAAAGTGTAGTATGTGTGGATGTACGCTTCACATTTACATAAGCACACAATGTAAGGGTGTGTGTGTGTGTATATATGTATGTATTTTCAAACACTCACATTTAATCGCCACAAAATTAACAAAAACAATTAGTTGAATTGAGCGTTGAATTTTTATTTCGTATCGCTCTGGCTCTCACTCTCAACGCTGCGCATTTCACAGCAGTGGGTCAGACATTCGCGGCCAGTCCATTGTTTTGGCCGTGTTTTCACTTTTAAGCCTAGTTTTTGCACAAGCAACATGTGGCTGCTGGCAACTCAGTGCGAATGTTCCAGCACAGACACAGACAGAGATAGAGAGAGAGAGCAAGGGCGAACCATGATTGGGAGAGGGAGCTTTTGCCAGCCTTCAATTTGAAGATCAACGACGTATTTTTTGTAATGTGAAATGTTGTTGTTTTTGCTTGCAAGCCATAAAGAAAGACCGGCCGGCGTCGCCATTGAATTAACAAACGAGAGAGAGAAACATAATGAGAGCGCGCGCGCGGCAAGAGAAAGTTTCGGCCTTGCGTGACAGTGCTGCCATTTTTAATGCCAGTGCTGCCATTCGCTGATATTCTCTTGATAGTTAGTGAGGTTAAACATAAAAACAGATACTCTTTTTTTATATCCGCTATAAACCATACCCACTGTACACGTGATATGATAGAATAGCAGAGCATAGATGTATATTTGTATATATATTATAATATGTATGTAGCGTTTTAATGCAATTTTATACTGCCGTGGCATATTTTTGGCTTTGCACAATGCCATCGACTTTTTAAACGCAGCAAATAAACAAAAATATATATGTAAATAGATATATATATATTTATGTATGTATGTATCTCTGTTACATATTTAGATTGCCAAAATGCGATGCGTAGTAGTATTCAACCACGCGCTAAACACAAATATGTGTATCTATTTATGTTTGTGAATCAAGATGCAACGTTTATTTTATTTAAATTTAAAATCTGGTTTTGTTATAATGGAAAACAAAAAGTTTTTGAGGCTAAAATTCACTTTTCGACCGATTCCCATATGCGCTATATTCTTTAATGATCATGACCTATGGCACCTGTATTATATAGAGGTCCAATCTGACTGAGAAACTAACTTTTATAGACAGATGTTGGTACTGACCACGAATATACATATATATACAAAACAAAGACAAAATTATAATAATGATATGGTTTATAATGTTTCACAATATTATTTTAATTGATTAGCGGAAACGCCGCACATAGATGGCGCCACCGGCTAGCAAGCTTGTCAGAAGCGTCAGGCGGAACACGTTGCCCAGCAGATTGTCCTGCCACTGGCGATTGGCTATACACTGGCTGTAGGGCATGCTGCTGAACGAGACGCTGTTGTAGAGCGGCACCCAGCGGCGGGGAAAGAGGCGAAACAGGATCGTGTCCAGCCACTTGCGGCAGCGAAAGGACCAGCGCTTGGTCAGATCCCGCATCTGCAATGGATTGGGTTTAATATGTAAGTAAGTTGCAGTCGGTTGTAACCGATGATTATATATTCAAAATTCCATACGGACGGACACTGCACAAACCGAAAATGCTCTTTTCAGTTGGCGAACGAGTATAACTTTAGCTTTGACCACGCACCTCCACATAGTTGTACATGGCCAGGTCACAGATGGCGTAGGCGTCGCGCCAGCGCGACTCCGTGAACTGGGCGAGAGCCTCGTCCAGCGGCAGCTGCTGGCTGAGTATGGAGCTGAGCAGCGTCAGATCCTCCATGCCGGCGTTCATGCCCTGGCCGTAGTAGGGCACCATCGCGTGGGCGGCATCGCCCAGGATCAGGGCCTTGTCGGCAAAGTGATACGGCTTGCACTTGACGGACATCAGGTGCTGGGGACGCGTCTTGAAGAAGTCCTTGATCAGCTGCTCCTCGCCAATCAAGGGCAGTGCGTCCACATAATGGGTGCGAAAGAAATCCAACAGCTGCTGCTGCGTCTGCAGCTGTGCGAACATCTCGAAGGGCATCGATAGCGTCACCGTAAACGATTTATCCTGGTTGGGCAGGGCGATCATCATGAACTCGTCGCGCGGCCAAATGTGCAGATAGTTGGCCGGCATCTGGAACTGACCGTCCTTGGCGGGTATGCACAGCTCCAGGTAGCCGGTGTTGATGTACTCCTGCGAGTAGTTGAAGCCCGGCGTGCGCACCAGCTGCTGGCGCAGCGTGCTGAATGCGCCGTCGCAGCCCACGATCAGGTCCGCGTTGGCCGAGATGAGGGGCTCCTCGTGCGGCCGCTTAAACTGCATCCGACCCTCGGCTATGTTGGCCGTGGCCAGCTTGTGCTCGAAATGGCAGCGAATGTTGGGAAACGCATCGCATTCATTCAGCAGCAGCTCGTTCAGCTGCTTGCGACCCACCGAATACAGGCACTGCTGCGTGCAGGGATCGTACAGGACGACGCTGGTGCGGCCGCGCACGCTGTGCAGCATCCGTCCGCGCATCGGTATCGCTGTGGCCAGCACCCGCTCCTCCAGCCCCACAGCGGCCAGCGCCTTGCGGCCCCGCTGCGACAGCGCCAAATTTATGCTGCGCCCCTGCACCAGCTGCGCCTGCCGAATATCCTCGCGGTACTCGTACACATCCACCTCGTGGCCCATGCGCGCAAAGTTCAGCGCCGCCAAGGAGCCCACCTGCAAAACACAAATCGCACACAAATCAGATCAAAGAAAACAAACCAATGAAACTATTTTAAAATATTTATATATATAAATGCAGAAGCAAAAATTGAGCACAAATCAAATCGACCAAAATGCCATCAAACATTGAAATGGATTTGGTTTTGACAAAGTGTTTTTTGAAAAATCCAATAAGGATCCAAGAGCCTTACATGTCAACATTTTTTTCGAAAATTAATAAGGATAATAAGAATGTAGAATCAATCTAGATGCCAAATCTTGACAAAAAAGCCAACAAACGTGAAAATCGGTTCACTTTTGCCAAAGTTATTGGAATTTGAAATATGGGAGCTATGGATCCAAGAGCTTTACATGTCAAAATTTTTGTCGATTTTGGGATGATTTTTGACCAAAAATTTGACCCTTCCAAAATCACTTTTAATGTTGTTTTTTATGCTTTTTATGACAAATACCATCGATTAAAAACAAAAATTCGGAATTCTAAATTTTGAAAAAAAATTTTTTTCGAAAATTCACAAGGGGGGGGTACATGCTTTTTTGAGCAAAAAATTCAAAAAAATTTTATTTTCAATAATGCATATTATTTAAATGTAGAATCAATCTATATGCCAAAAGATGACAAAAACGCCAACAAACGTGAAAATCGGTTCACTTTTGCCAAAGTTATGGGAATTTGAAATATGGGAGCTATGGATCGAAGAGCTTTACATGTCAAAATTTTTGTCGATTTTGGGATGATTTTTGACCAAAAATTTGACCCATCCAAAATCACTTTTAATGTTGTTTTTTATGCTTTTTATGACAAATACCATCGATTAAAAACAAAAATTCGGAATTCTAAATTTTGAAAAAAAATTTTTTTCGAAAATTCACAAGGGGGGGGTACATGCTTTTTTGAGCAAAAAATTCAAAAAAATTTTATTTTCAATAATGCATATTATTTAAATGTAGAATCAATCTATATGCCAAAAGATGACAAAAACGCCAACAAACGTGAAAATCGGTTCACTTTTGCCAAAGTTATGGGAATTTGAAATATGGGAGCTATGGATCCAAGAGCTTTACATGTTAAAATTTTTGTCGATTTTGGGATGATTTTTGACCAAAAATTTGACCCATCCAAAATCACTTTTAATGTTGTTTTTTATGCTTTTTATGACAAATACCATCGATTAAAAACAAAAATTCGGAATTCTAAATTTTGAAAAAATTTTTTTTTCTAAAATTCACAAGGGGGGGGTACATGCTTTTTTGAGCAAAAAATTCAAAAAAATTTTATTTTCAATAATGCATATTATTTAAATGTAGAATCAATCTATAGGCCAAAAGATGACAAAAATGCCAACAAACGTGAAAATCGGTTCATTTTTGCCAAAGTTATGGGAATTTGAAATATGGGAGCTATGGATCCAAGAGCTTTACATGTTAAAGTTTTTGTCGATTTTGGGATGATTTTTGACCAAAAATTTGACCCATCCAAAATCACTTTTAATGTTGTTTTTTATGCTTTTTATGACAAATACCATCGATTAAAAACAAAAATTCGGAATTCTAAATTTTGAAAAAAAATTTTTTTCGAAAATTCACAAGGGGGGGGTACATGCTTTTTTGAGCAAAAAATTCAAAAAAATTTTATTTTCAATAATGCATATTATTTAAATGTAGAATCAATCTATATGCCAAAAGATGACAAAAACGCCAGCAAACGTGAAAATCGGTTCACTTTTGCCAAAGTTATGGGAATTTGAAATATGGGAGCTATGGATCCAAGAGCTTTACATGTTAAAATTTTTGTCGATTTTGGGATGATTTTTGACCAAAAATTTGACCCATCCAAAATCACTTTTAATGTTGTTTTTTATGCTTTTTATGACAAATACCATCGATTAAAAACAAAAATTCGGAATTCTAAATTTTGAAAAAATTTTTTTTTCCAAAATTCACAAGGGGGGGGTACATGCTTTTTTGAGCAAAAAATTCAAAAAAATTTTATTTTCAATAATGCATATTATTTAAATGTAGAATCAATCTATAGGCCAAAAGATGACAAAAATGCCAACAAACGTGAAAATCGGTTCATTTTTGCCAAAGTTATGGGAATTTGAAATATGGGAGCTATGGATCCAAGAGCTTTACATGTTAAAGTTTTTGTCGATTTTGGGATGATTTTTGACCAAAAATTTGACCCATCCAAAATCACTTTTAATGTTGTTTTTTATGCTTTTTATGACAAATACCATCGATTAAAAACAAAAATTCGGAATTCTAAATTTTGAAAAAATTTTTTTTTCGAAAATTCACAAGGGGGGTGTACATGCTTTTTTGAGCAAAAAATTCAAAAAAATTTTATTTTTAATAATGCATATTATTTAAATGTAGAATCAATCTATAGGCCAAAAAATGACAAAAATGCCAACAAACGTGAAAATCGGTTCACTTTTGCCAAAGTTATGGGAATTTGAAATATGGGAGCTATGGATCCAAGAGCTTTACATGTTAAAATTTTTGTCGATTTTGGGATGATTTTTGACCAAAAATTTGACCCATCCAAAATCACTTTTAATGTTGTTTTTTATGCTTTTTATGACAAAACACCATCGATTAAAAACAAAAATTCGGAATTCTAAATTTTGAAAAAAATTTTTTTTCTAAAATTCACAAGGGGGGGTACATGCTTTTTTGAGCAAAAAATTCAAAAATATTTTATTTTCAATAATGCATATTATTTAAATGTAGAATTCACTTTTGCCAAAGTTATGGGAGATTGAAATATAGGAGGTATAGATTCAGAAGGTTTACATGTTTACATTTTTGTGAATTTTTCAACACTTTTTCTGCCCACTCCAAGAATATTTGTTTTAATTAAAACCTAACACTTCACTTTTTAAATAGGTTTGCATTTACTCTGGTTTAACTGTGGTTTCATTTGTTCAAATTAATCCAAATTAAAATTTTTTATGGCTTTTTTGGGCAACCTAATCCCTCTGTCTGCGCTGATATGCTCAGCATCGCCGATAAGATAGACACGTTCTGACAATTAACAAGCACTCACCAGACCCGCGCCCACAATGGCCACCCTGCGCCGCACCACTGCCGCTCCATTGCCATCGGATAGGGCATACCTGTTGCTGTTGCTGTTGCTCTGGGACATGGCGACAACTTCGACCGGAATGGATTTTGACGGATTGAAGCTCCTCTGACTGTTCGCTTGGCGCGTCGCGCGCGTAATGAGATTCAGTGGCAGCCACACAGTTATAATAATACGACAGAGCCAGTTAATGCTATCTGACTGGTAGGTGAAAAAAAATGAAACGTTAGAACGTTGCAGTCGGGTGTAACCGACAGCGCAATACTCGTTCACAGTATAATATATATGTATAGGGGAGGTAAATATTTGGTAAATATAACTTTAAAACTGAAATAGTTATATAGCTTTTTATCGATTTTTACGGGAATACGAGTAAATATTATAATTTCCAAGTGTTTAGTTTACACAAATGCAATATACTCTATTCCCTTCACGAACGAGTATGAAAACACGAGTAGTTCCGCACATTCATGCCGTCTTGGGGAAGCTCTATAACTGTAGCCGCAATTACCTTTAGTGGGGCAAACCGCCAGCCAGTTGAGTTTTCGCTTTCAATTGAAAATGCGCGAAATATTCGTTAAAGGGCAATCCAATTTACATAGACTTGATCGTCAAATTGTCGCAGAACTTTCATTTCCTTATGATTTTATAATCAATTAATTATAATAGGTGCTTAGAATATGACAAGGTTATGGTAACCGAATACATTTATTATAATAACATTTATTTAATTTATATCATATGATATAATTTATGAATAATAGTCTGAACAAGAAAAAAGAGAAGGCATATTTAAATTTAAAAAACCGTTTTCTAAACGGCATAGGCACAACAAATAAATCGATACACTTTGCATTTGTTATCGCTGTCAATCAACAGTGCGTTGCAGCGCTGCTAACTCCGCTTTGTGGTAACACTGCGCATTTTCGTTGTCCAATGGCAATTTAAATAGAAAGAGATACAGTTTAACGTTACAATTTAGAAACGTGCAACCCTCACAATTGGCACGCTTGGTCACACCACTTGAAAAGCAGCTGATTTCGCGTGCGCGATACCTGCGAATGGTCAGACGCCATTGTGTACAAAAGTGTGTCGCTGTCGCAGTCGCTAGAAAAAGAAAAGAAGAAAAGTCCAAGTCTTTCCTAAATTGCCCAAAAAAAGGTCGTCTCGTTGTTGGTGTTTACATACATTTTTAGCTTCCAAGGAAATCGACCGCAAAAGGCAAAAGCACACACAAAATGGTAATAAATTCTGTTTGCCTGCGTGCATAAAAATAACTTAATTATAGAAAAACAAGTGCCGTTCGAAAATACGCAATTTTATTGGTTTTCATTTTTATAGACGCGACAAAAGTATTTTTTCCCTTTAAACTTGGCTAATTGGGCAATAACTTTGTTTCTTTTTTGCAGGGAAATGAAACATCGCTGCCCATGGAAATGTGCTCGAATTGTAAGTAAATGTTTAGCATAGTCAATGCCATTTGGTTGGAATTCGGCCAGCTACTTATGAATATGCATCATAGAACACGTAGCTATAAAGTTAATAATGTGTGCAACGGAAATTTCTAGCTAGCATTTACAGTTGCATTTGTATGTTTGCAAACAGTTATTTGCCTATCTTAGCGTTTGTTTGTCCAGCAACAGCATCGACCAATTGCCAATTGGAATGAAAATAATGCTGGGATGACACTTGTTAGTTTTTACAGTGTGAATTGCTAATGAAATACGAATTATGCGGTCATGACACGGTAGTCTTTAGTTTCTAGTTGGAATGGCACTTGTTAGCTTTGTTTTGCGTGTGGCTTTTACAATATGCGGGTATAACAATTGCAAGCGAGCAAATAAGTGTGACAAATACTAAGAGAAAAGCTAATGCTAGTTATACAATTGAATTAAAATCCTGTGTGCCAACAAGTGTCATTCACACTCAATTTTCATTTACCAATTGGCAGTCAGGCGCTTTTTGATCAACTTATGCACCATGAGAATATCAATAACATTTTCATTGTCATCTCATGCGGAGGGTGGTCTAAAAATAAAACGGTCACATCTTGTGTAGAAAGGCGCACGCTCACACGTGCAACTCGAATAATTAGCTTATGAAATCAACTTGTGTGAACAACAAAAACAAAACAAAAAAAAGTGTTTTTTTAAACTAAACAAACATATCTAATATCTGTCTCTCAACTCGGCTAGTCGATGCGGATGAGATACGTCGACTGGGCAAACGTTTCCGTAAATTGGATCTGGACAACTCGGGCGCGCTGAGCGTGGATGAGTTTATGTCGCTGCCAGAACTGCAACAGAATCCGCTCGTGCAGCGCGTCATCGACATCTTTGATGCGGATGGCAACGGGGAGGTGGACTTCAAGGAGTTCATCCAAGGCGTATCCCAGTTCAGCGTCAAGGGTGACAAATTGTCCAAGCTGCGCTTCGCATTCCGCATCTACGACATGGACAATGACGGCTACATTTCAAACGGCGAACTGTTTCAGGTGCGTTCTCCATTCGAATCGTATCCATAAAACAAGGAATCTATTTTTATCTACGCAGGTGTTAAAAATGATGGTGGGCAACAATCTGAAAGATACGCAACTGCAACAAATCGTGGACAAGACAATCGGTTTTGCGGACAAGGATGAGGACGGCAAAATATCCTTCGATGAGTTCTGTTCGGTTGTGGGCAATACGGATATACACAAGAAGATGGTTGTTGATGTTTAAAAGGAAAGGAAGCCAGAGCTGAAGCTGAAGTCGGATAGGTTTACGAGTAACGTGTACTTTTTATATATATATGCAAAATGCAAATATTTTTCACTAGTTACTATTTATTTTTTTATATATATATATTGTTTGTTTTCTCTCTTTTTTTTAATGTAATTGTTTTTTTATTATTTTTTTTTTTATTTTATTTTTGTATTGTTATCAAGCTGTGAGTTCATAAAGTAACAACAAAAAAGATATTTACACAGCTGTCAGTGAGCCAATTTTTCAAATCACTCGCTTCAACGCTCCTACGAAATAATATCACATTTTCTAAAAGAAAAACAAAAAATTAAACACAATTTTTTAAAAGTTGTATCTCTAAGTCGTAAAGTAAAGCAAAGGGAAACATAAACACATAAATCGCTGCCTGCAATATCTATATATATAATGTATTTATATACTACATATATATAATTATATATATATAGGCAGAAAAAGAGAGATAATTAATTATGCGCCTCCTACTTACATACTTCTTAAATAAAAATATAGTCCTAATTTATTATACAACAAATTATATATATATACACGTCAAGAATTGAAACAAAAAACAAAACTACGTTAATGTTGAAGTGAAAAAGCAAATAAAGCAAACAAGTTGAGCGTTTTTTTATTCAACTAACTCAATTCGAAATCAAATACAATCTTTATACAAAACTATTTAAACATTAATCAAATAAGAGGCCCAACACTTCAAATTAACAAATGTTGGTCAAGCACAAAAAATCGTGTGTTCATAAGCTTTAAACTAATTTCATAATTAAAAAACTGTGTGTGTGTGTGTGTGCGAGTGTCTGTCTGTGTGTTTGTTGTGGTATGTTATGCTATAATATCTGTTTACAAACTCGACTTTTGTATGTCTTATCCTTAGATTTTGTTAATTACTTCTAATTCTCCTGTGATTTGGCCAAAAACGAAATCTAAACAAGCGTGCATGAAGATAAACAAAATTGAAACTCCGCTAGCCTCTTATATATTATATATACATATATATATATATTTACATACTATACTATATATATTCATATACTCTTTATGAAACTCTAATGTATAGAGCTTTTAATACACAAAAAAAAAACAACAGAAAATCGTGCTATGTTCTTAAATCTTTTTTACTAAAAAAACAAATTGTTTAACATAAAATTATTAAGGGAAACAACAACAACAACAACAACAAATATGATATTTGATACTATACGCATTATAATAACACAATTTTCTCAATTATAATATATATTTAATATGCATATGGATATTGCATACATACTTACAACTAATTCTAATCAAGTTAACTTAGTAAATACATAAATCAATAAATAAATTTATATATATACATATATATGAAGAAATCGAATAATTATACATATGACGGTTGATTAACAAATTTTATACTTAACTTATATTAAATGAAAAAACAAAAAACGAACTCTAGTTAAAAGAATTAACGAAATGCATGTTACAAATTTTTACAATTAGCAAATTTTTTGCACAATCGCCATTCAATTTGTTAGCTAATCCTAATCAATTTTTTCATAACAACATTTATATAACGAATGCAATTTGTAAAGTCAGCCAAAGATACGAAATGCTCTTTCCACAGCTGTAAAACAACAACAATTACAACTACAAAAAATCATTGAAGGAAAACTCAGTTAGGCGGCTCGTTGAAGCAATAAATAAATATATATGTATACTACTTTACGATAACAAATGATTTTTATTTGATTAACAAATTAAGTTGCTCTAGTGGCGGCAAACGCAAACTGATTTTCCATTGCAGTAGCCTCCCTTGAAGCCCTTGAGAAGACAGTGGGCCGCACAGGCCGAATTCTTCACATTCCAGAGGCTCAAGAGATCGCAGGTAGCGCGCTTTTGGCGATGATACACCTTGGGAGCTGTATCCGTTGCTGCCTCCAATGCAGCTGGTTCAGCCAGGTCCACCTCAAGTCGCTCCTCGACCACAGGTTGCGCCAGGGCCAAGGCCAGGATCGCCAGGAAACCAAGACACAGAATAAGCTTCATTGCTATTGAGAGTACTTTAGAGAACTGATGGAGGTAAACAGCCTTGCACTCAGTTTTTATACACTTTAGGACTGTCTGTCTTTGTCTGCGCTGTGATCAATTAGGGGAGTCCCAGTAGGTTCATTTTCATGGTCTTCCTGATTCGCATGTTCACAAGCCGATCACGTACAGGGGGAATTTTGTCGCATCGATGGAAGTTAGGTGGTTATTCCAAGAAGATAACAATGAAATGACAACACCTACATCTGGAGAACTGTGTTTGCATTCAATCAATTGAGTAATAAAATACACGTGGCGGGGTTTTACTACAAGCTCTTATTACTATTATTTGGTTCATCTTTAATTGAAAAATTAATTAATATATCTTATTAATGTATCAGTAATAAATTATAGACTTTAAAACTAATTAAAAGATACTTGTGAAAATATTAAACTTAAATGACTAAAAGTAAATTGGCGCCAACAGTTTGAATAACGTCAGCCTCCCACCAGAAGTCGTTATTGTAATGATTCATTTAAACATCTTTTAGCATTGCCAGCCCTCGTAATAATCAGCACTTACATATAAATGGCGCCAGCAAATTTGAATTACTTATACCCATGAGTACTTGTAACGAGTCATCATCGAATTTCACAATGTTGCCGTACCGTGTTTGGCAGCCCTGGCATTTACTCTGCAAAAGTAAACAAGTTGATTTCAAAAAGCATTTGCTCGATTTTAATGAATTTAGCTAATTTCTGGGTGCAAGAATCTAGTCAAAATGTCCGGCGTGGACGGCATTTACTCCTTACGGCTGGTCATTGCCGATTTTTATATGGAAAAGCCGATTTTTGGCCTGGATCCTTGTTACTCCGAATTGCGCGGCAAGGAAATTAAACGCGTAAGTAACAATTTTTACGAGAGTAGACACAAAATTTATAATATTGATTAAAATTTTGACCAACAGGTGCCAATTGTGCGCATATTTGGCGCCAATGCCAATGGTCAAAAGTGCTGCATGCATGTGCACGGTGTGTTCCCTTACTTCTATATACCCTACGATAGAAGGGACTTCGAATCCGTGGAAAGGGGCATATTGCAAATAGCGATGCATCTCGACAAGGCTATCAACGTATCATTGGGCCAGGGTAGTTCGAACGCACAGCACGTCTTTAAAATACAACTGGTAAAGGGCATGTGAGTGGATCCCTATATATGCATAAATATAGATATATCTAAACTTTTCCAACTATTTTTTAGTCCCTTCTATGGTTACCATCGCACTGAGCATCAATATTTCAAGATCTTCATGTTCAATCCGCGCTTTGTGCGACGCGCGGCAAATTTGCTGCAAAGCGGCGCCATACTGAGCAGAAATTTCAATCCCCACGAATCGCATGTACCCTACATTCTACAGTTTATGATCGATTACAATCTGTATGGCATGAGCTATCTGCATGTGCCGCTCGAGGTGGTCAAGTTCCGCAGACAAACGGATGACGATGGTAAATGTGGACTCGAGCCATTGAGGCTGACTAGAGGTTAACCACCAGGTCTGATCTCTTCCAGTTGTGCCCTATGCGAATGTTAAGCCCCAGCAGCTGCTGGACACTTCCAATGTTAAAAAAACGGCCTGCAGCTCTTTGGAAATTGATGTTAGTTCCAATTTCATTCTAAATCGCTTTCAATTGGTGGCAAAGAGCAGCTCCACGCACACAAATCCCGGCATCGAGGCCATTTGGAATGACGAGCACGTGCGTCGCCAGAAACTGGCCCACAGTCAGACACTAAATGCGGTAACTGTTAATATGGAAATTTTATTATTCCCTCATCTTAAAATCTGTTCTAATCACAGATGCCCGTGCTGCAAGTGCCGCCCACACAGGAGCGTCCCAATGTGGAAATAGCCGAAAGTGATACCTTCTATCGCGCAGCGCTGGAGAGCAAGCTGTTGTCCCTGGAGCAAACGTTAAGCTCTGATCAAACGCTCGCGGATCAGACACAGATCAGCAATGCAAATGTTACGCTGCAGACAAGCGCCAAGGAGCAGCGCAGACAGTTCAACCTGCAAAAGCTGCTGATCAACGCGGTGTATCCCGATGAATGCACCCAGGAGGCGCAGCAGCAGCTGATCAATGCATCCGTCATACAAAATCATCTAACAGGCAGCAGCAGCGGGCCGAGCCTGGAGCAGGTTGCAGACAATGAGGAGGCCGCATTCCTGGACGACACGCTAGTCGACGAGCAGCTTATAGAAACACAGGGTCCAGTACCACACGATGCCACCCGTGAGTGGATTATGCTTAAAAAACTAAAGCCATTATTTAAATTAATTTCGAACAGTGCGCACGGAGGATCTGGAGCTGCTCGATGTGCTGCAGCAGCTGGAGGAGCAGAACGCAAATGAATCGCACATCGATTTGGACAGCTCACTGGCGCCGCTCTCGCAGCAGCACAAGCACTGTAAGCATGCATCAAAAACCAAACTTTAATAATTAATAATAAAATATTGTGTGTTGCTTATAGTTGAACTGACGCCCGAGCTGCTGGACAAGCAGACGGCAGCTGCCGCCGCTCAGCAGCCGCTGTCCGATGGCGAAAGCGACAACTCGGATGAGGAAAACAGCGCGGGCAACGTGCACGACTTTTCCATTGCACTGGATGACATTGACGAGCTGCTGCTTAAGCTCAGCCAGAGCCAGCCCAAGACACAGCCCAGTCAGCAGCCAAAAATGCCGCAAATCGATGGCGCCGATGATGATCGGCTGCCGCGCACGCCCACCAAGCAAAAGACCAGGGCACAACAGCGGACACCGCCGCGCACGCCCACAACGCCCAGGAGTCGCATCAGCATGCAGCAGCCGCGCACGCCCAAGTCGAGTGCGGCCAAAAAATATGCGCCGTTGCCGCTCACCATTACCAGCCGATCCGCGCAGAGTAAGTGCAGCATCTTGAACCTTGATATTGATTGAACTAAATAATTTCGCTTGCAGAGCAAACGGAGGCAGCAGCGGCGGTGCCAGCGAGCAGCGCCGTCAAAACGCGTCTCAGCGATCAGCTTGAGACGGGCGTTAGGAGGTATTATTATTTATTTATATATATATAATGTGAATATAAGTAATATAAACTTGGACTGCCTTAGACCCAGTTTATCAGTGCTATACTTTCCTCCTTCTGATCTCCTGTTTTCTTTTATCTGTATGCATAATCTACAAATCTATCTACTGTAACTGATCTCTTTATCCTAGCCAATTCATAACGCTGCGCAAGAAGCTGGCCATGACAGAGCTCCGTCGCAAAAGCATGTCCGCAGCGGCGGCCAGTGAACTGTCCAATGTGACAACAACTCCAGATGAGCCGTAGGTGTATCTATACAACTAAAACCACTTGTTGTTCATTAAAAGATTTCCTTTATTTCCAGTACTCCCCTACGCCGTAGCACGCGCAGTCGCACGCGTGATTTGGACAAAACACACATCATATGCTCCCTGACGCCGCGGCAAAAGAACGCGCGCATCTCAGATGTTTTTGAACCTGCCACAGTTTCCACTTCTGCGGAGCAGAAGAAACCGCGTCGCAGTGCACGAAATAGCGCCAAGCAAATTGTAGAGGAACGAGCGATAGCGAAAGCAGAGCCCAGTTTGGAAGCGATTAGCCAGCCAGCGGATTCAGCCGCTGCAACCAGCGATGATGAGGCGATTGTATCCGATACGGAGAGCGATAGATCTGTGGTCAAGCTGCGTAAGACGCCGAATTTGCGGCGTTTGCGACGCAGCTTTCGCGATTCGTTGCTAGCCAAGCAAGTGACGCCAAAAAGCAAAAAGCTAGAGAGTGAAATGGCAGCAGGAACTGCAAGTCAAACTTCAGCGAGTACAACGAGTGCAGCTCCAGCGAGTCCGGTGCCAGCGAATAAATTAATAGCGGGTACTGCGAACCGCACTAGAGCGAGTAAAAAGATAGCAATGGATCAAACTCCAGCGAGTAAAACACGGGCGAATAAAATAACAGCGAGTCCAATTAAGCTGCTTTCAGCGAGTGAAAGTATTGCGAGTGCATTGGATCACACGCCAGCGAGCAAAACACGAGCGAGTAAAATGGTAACGAATAATATAATAGCAAGTCCACTGAATCGCACTCCAGTGAGTAAAGTTCCAGCAAATCGGATAAACCATACTCCGGCGAGTAAAATGATAGCGAGTCCATGCCCAACGAGTGAAACGCCAGCGAGTTCAATTCATTCAATAAAGGATACTCACGAAGCAACTGCAAATGGAGCTAATGACACGCCGCAATGCAGTCCAAAGAGCACAGAGTGCAATACACCGGAGCTGATGAAGAGTTTCTATGAGCACTCGTTGATTATCAACAGTCCGTCCGTGTTCAGCGATGATTGGGCCAGTCCACAGCCGATGGCGCAAACGGAAACTCCAGCTAAACTCAGCGACAGTTCAAGCAATCCGACAGATGCCAACACATTCGTGATGACGCCACTCGAACTGCCGCCCAGCTACGCGGAGGTGCTGCACAGCTGCCGCAAACTGGACATACCGGAGCACGTCTTCCAGCAGCCCTTCTACAGCAATCCCGCCGATGTGAGCAAAATGACGGAGGTGGGATTTCTGGTGCTGCGCATACCGGGCAACAAGCTCAACGATCTGGATCCCTTTCAAAGTGGGGTACTGTCCACCAATCAAGGACTGGCCGCCTGGCGTCGCAGGCAGCTGGTGACCATTGGCGGTCCTGCCATGTTGCAGCGGTATCGGAACGAGCAGCAGGTTCGGGAGTACTTCAGCAGCGAGCAGCGTCTGGTGATTGAGCCCGCTGTGAGTCCACCCGGCAAACAGGATGCCAAGATCTGGCTAAAGGCCAGGGAGCTGCTGAAGCAGCGACAGGGCGAGCAGGAGGAGCGCGTCCAGGGCAACGATGTGGATAGTCCGATTAAAATCAAGCGCCAGAAGATCACCATGATGCTAAACGAGGGCGACGGCGACGATGAGGATGCTGATGAGGATGGGTCGCTCAACTGCAGCCGACTAACGCTAACGCCCATGTCACAGACGCAGCCGGCCAAAGGAACTCCGCTGAGCAACAAACTGCGCAGCAGGCGCGGCACAAGGCTGCAATTTGAGGCAGCGCAGGATGAGCTGCCCAGCGGCAGCAGCCAGTCGAGTGAAAAGAGCGCCGCCAGCAGCGCCGCTTTGGATGCACTGGAGCGCAGCTCGTTTGTGCGCCAGCTGGAGAGCGTCAGCAGTCATGAGCTAAGCTTCGGGCTGACCAACGCCACGCTGGACAACACATTTGGCTTTAAGGTCAATCTGGAGAATTTGCAACAGGCCAAGGCGGACATTGAGGTGAGCCCCAATCTTCTTGTATTCCGTATCTAAAGTCTTGCCTTGCAGTGCAACCATTTGACCACCATGACACTGGAGTTGTTTGTGCCCACGCGCGGTGAACTGCAACCGGATCCGCTGCACGATGAGATACGCTGTGTGTTCTATGCCATTGAGCACAGTTTGCCGCCAGTGGATGAGGTGGAGTCGCTGCCCAGCAAAGCCTGCGGTTACATTATAGTCAGCGATGGCCAGGATCTGCTCGACGAGGGACGTCATCATGGCCTAGATGCGGACATTGAGCTGGAGGTGGTGCCGAGCGAGGCGCAGGCGCTGGAAGCGCTTCTGGCGCTCTGTGCGCGCTGGGATCCGGACATATATGCCGGCTACGAAATCGAAATGGGCTCCTGGGGCTATATCATTGAGCGTGCCAAGCACTTGTGCTTCAATATTGCACCGCTGCTGTCGCGGGTGCCCACACAGAAGGTGCGCGATTTTGTGGACGAGGATCGCGAATCGTTCACGGACCTCGATGTGGAGATGAAGCTATGCGGTCGCATACTGCTGGACGTGTGGCGACTGATGCGCTCCGAGATTGCGCTCACCTCGTACACGTTCGAGAACGTAATGTACCACATCCTGCACAAGCGTTGTCCCTGGCACAGTCCGCGCACTTTAACCGATTGGTACGCCTCGCCCGTCACGCGCTGGATTGTGCTCGAGTATTATTTGGAGCGTGTGCGCGGCACTCTGGCGCTGCTGGGTCAACTGGATCTGCTGGGACGCACCAGCGAGATGGCCAAGCTGATTGGCATTCAGTTCTACGAGGTGCTCTCGCGCGGCTCCCAGTTTCGCGTGGAGAGCATGATGCTACGGTTGGTTGAACTCAACTCTCCACTTGCCGATTGTTTCTCTAATCCTCTTCTCTATCCTCGCAGCATTGCCAAGCCCAAGAACCTGGTGCCGCTATCGCCGAGCGTTCAGCAGCGCGCCCACATGCGTGCGCCGGAGTACCTGGCGCTCATCATGGAGCCGGAGTCGCGATTCTATGCAGATCCGGTCATCGTGCTGGACTTTCAGAGCCTCTACCCCAGCATGATCATAGCCTACAACTATTGCTTCTCCACGTGCCTGGGCCGCGTAGAGCATCTGGGCAGCAGCGGCGCCTTCGAATTTGGCGCCTCGCAGTTGCGCGTCTCACGCCAGTTGCTGCAGCAGCTGCTGGAACGGGATCTGGTCACGATCTCTCCCTGTGGCGTGGTCTTTGTTAAGCGGCAGGTGCGCGAGGGCATCCTGCCGCGCATGTTAACCGAAATCCTGGACACCCGTCAGATGGTGAAGCAGTCGATGAAGCTGCATCGCGACAGCTCTGCGCTGCAGCGAGTGCTCCACTCGCGCCAACTGGGCCTGAAGCTGATGGCGAATGTCACCTATGGCTATACGGCGGCCAACTTCAGTGGCCGCATGCCCGCCGTCGAGGTGGGCGATTCGGTGGTATCCAAGGGCCGCGAGACGCTCGAACGCGCCATCAAACTGGTGGAGACCAATGAGCAGTGGAATGTGCGGGTCGTCTACGGCGACACGGACTCGTTGTTTGTCCTGGTTCCGGGACGCGATCGAGCCGAGGCGTTTCGCATTGGCGACGAAATCGCCCAGGCGGTGACCGACCTTAATCCGCATCCGGTCAAGCTGAAGCTGGAGAAGGTCTACCAGCCGTGCATACTGCAGACCAAGAAGCGCTATGTGGGCTACATGTACGAGTCGCCCGAGCAGCAGCAGCCCGTCTACGAGGCCAAGGGCATTGAGACGGTGCGCCGCGACGGCTGCCCGGCGGTGGCCAAAATGCTCGAGAAGGTGCTGCGTCTGCTCTTCGAGACGGCGGACGTCAGCCAGATCAAGCAGTACGTGTGCCGGCAGTTCACCAAGCTGCTATCCGGACGCGCCAATCTGCAGGATCTGATCTTTGCCAAGGAGTTTCGCGGCCTGAACGGCTATAAACCCACCGCTTGTGTGCCTGCGCTGGCGATGACGCGGTGAGCTCAAAATTAAACAAGAAAGAAATTTATGGCCTGACTTCAATCTATTATAAAACCACCCACAGCAAATGGATGCAGAAGGATCCCAGACGTGTGCCGCGTCGCGGTGAGCGCGTGCCCTTCATCATCGTAAATGGACCGCCGGGTGTGCAGCTGATACGACTGGTGCGCAGTCCCCACGAGCTGTTGGCCAACGAGGGCTACAAGATCAACGCGATTTACTATATAACCAAGGCCATAATACCGCCGCTCAATCGCTGCCTGCTGCTGATCGGCGCCGACGTGAACGATTGGTAAGTGGATGTCCGGCCCTGTCAGATTGAACTGCTAACTCTATATTTTGTGCGTACGCAGGTTCAGCAATTTGCCCCGCAAGCTGCTCATGACGCCGGCAATGGGCACGGCTGGCGAGCTGATGAATCGTGGCAGCGCCAAGTCCACCATATCGCAGTACTTCTCAACGACCAGCTGCATCATTGACTGCGGCCGCCAGACAAAGGCGGGCATCTGCACGGACTGTGCGCGCAATGCCAGCAAATGTGTCGCAACGCTGCAGGCTAAGCTGGCGCAGCTGGAGCGCGGCTACCGATTGACCCAGCAGATATGCCAGGCCTGCTGCGGCCGGCTGGGCGAGCTGAAGTGCGGCTCCCTGGACTGCCCGGTGCTGTATGTGCTGGAGGTGAAGCGGCGGGAAATGCAGCAAATGCCGCACATACGCAAACAGCTGGAGGAGCGTTTTTGAGAGCCGATTAAATTGCTAACGGAGTCGATCAATTTTTTTTTCATGTTATGTATATTTAACTTGGCTGACTTTTTAAAAAAGTTAAAATACCACACGCTCAACATTCACTGCCGGCAGCCAGTATATATATATATATATACATATATATGTAAATAGCTTAAACACTACGAATGCATGTGTTTGTTTGGGTGTGTTTATAACATATATGCATTGTTAACTATGGATTTTTTGTTTGCGTTTTTGTTATTTGAATTTCAATTCATTTAGTAAAATATGTTTTTGTGATTTTTTTTCTTTGTTTTTGCATTAAATATGTATATATTTGTATGTATGTTTGGGGTGAGTGTGTGTGTGTGTAATATTCAAATGATAATGCGCTTTTAATATCTAAAATAGTATTACGAGAACGTTGCAATTTAACAATTTTTGTTTCCAATTTGTTTAACCAAATATAAATAACAATTAATATGTATGTTTGTATATAACCATGTACATAGGTGAATTTTTTGTTCTTTTGATTTTGTTATTTGCCCTGATTTATTATTTATAATATATTAAATGTACCTAAACAATTTGCAATTGTATATGGTTATTAAATTGAGCGCGTGTTTGCTGATAAACAGCGTTTATCGTTTACATGTATAAACTTTCGTTAAAAAAAAACCGTACAATAAAAATAGTTCCAAAAATTCTTTTGAAAACGTGCCTCGAAAAAAGCCACACGCACAGTTGGCTTATGGAACACATTAGCGGCTCCTTACATATCATTTCCTTCATCATCATCATCTTCATCGTCATCCATTTCAAACATCATGGCATTCTTGGCATCAGCCTCATTACGTTTAGTTTCCGCTTCGTTGTTGTGACTATTGTTGCTGTTAATGGAACCATTGGTTAAGTCCAGGCCGCTGTCGTGCAGCGACTGTTTCTTGTTCTCCTCATTATGACGCTTGTTGTTGTTATTCTGCTGCTTGAAATACTGTGCATTAGCAGCGGTCTGAAAGGAAAGTAAAAGAAAGAAATTATAAGAAATTTTACCAAAAATAACTTAAGGTTTACATTAAATTAAGAAAGAAATACTACCATATCTGAATTGGATTAATCTGGATTAATAAATTAAACAACTACTTAACATTGTATTAAAATCAGCTTTCACTAGCATGCTATGTTTAACAGCTGTTAGCAATTGCCTAACGTAACAATAAATAAAGTAGATTATTCTTTAATGTATTTACTTAAATTACACACAAATTGTAAACACAAACTAAACTGTTGTGATATATCTCACATCACTTGACCTTCATTTAATTCCGCTGGTTTAACTTAAATCGCAATAGCACCGCGACAAACTGGAAATAACTTGGTTCCTCAGTTTGCTTTAGTTTCAATTATTGTATTTACTTGCGAATTAAACTGCAATTCGTTATGTACATTTAACCAGGTCATACGCCTCGAAGACTATACCTAAAAATTCCACTAGCCAACAAGGAATACAATAGATTCAAAATAAAACTCTGAATAGACTGAGTTAAGGAGTTACAATAGATTTTTAACACTCTTTATATACAATCAATATTTGCGTCTACCACTAATTCAATTAGCTTTAATTGGCAAATTAACGAGCTGTTGCACATCAAAAGTATACCTTGTGGGCGGGCTGCTGGCCATTGGCGTGATCCGCCTCCTCGTAATCCACGGAATCGCCTTCACTGAGGCGACGCTGTTGGGCGCGCAATTTGCAATCACGACGCTTTTGATTTTTCTTTCGCTGGCCCAAAATGCTCGAGTCGAGCCTAATAATAGATGTGCGAAATTCAATTAGAGCGAATTGAATACAATTGGAATATATTTTTAGACGTACCTGAACACTTGCTTCATAATGTGATCATTAAATCTAACAGTCTTCTTGCAGCTCTCCGATAGTCCGACATCGCCGTCGCCGGCAACGCCCCGCTCCTCGGGTATGCCGCCAAATGATTGTGAGAAACCGATGCCAGAGCCAGCATCCACCGAGCACGAAAACGCCGAGGAGCAGTCATCGATGGAGGAGCAACTGTCGGAGATGGAGGGACGTGGTCCATACCGACTGAAACGCTTCAATATGCTGCGCTGCACGCAGCTGCTGCTGCTCTCATTGCATTCCGAGTAGCTGCGCTGCTTACGCTGCGGCAGCTTCAGCGTCGCCAGCGGCTGAGAAACGTTCTTTAGAAGCTCCGGCGTGGTTTTCTCGGCAGGTGGCTGTGGCAGCTGTTGCTTCACATTTACCTGGTGCTGCTGTTCCAGGTGCTCTTGTGCCGCCTTCAGATCCTCACAGGCGGACTCCGAGAGCGAGCGTTGTTTCTTGTTGCGCTTGCGCTGCTTCTTGTTTAGCTTTTTCTGTTGCTGTTGCTGTTGCAGCGCCTGCTGTTCTTGGTGTTGCAGCTCTAGTCTCTCTTGAGAATCAATGGGTTCTTGTGGCACGATGGTCACCTCCATTGCCTGATCCAGCTCATTGTGCTGCATGCTAATACGCAGCGACTTATCGCAGCTATCATTCTCAGTCTCCCTCTCATCGTAGTTGTTGTTGTTGTTATAGTGGCCAAATACTGGATACTCCTTGAGATCATTGCTATCGGTTCCAGCCAGATAGCTAGTCAACAACGTGCCGTGCTCATTCAGATACAGCCGCAAGACCACATTCTGATCCGCTGTATCAACTTCGACATGGTCAAAGCGCAGCTGGGGCTCAAGTCCGTCGGGCAGCTGTATCAGGAACGCATAGTGGGTAGGATAATAGCCAGTGCCCATTGAGGCGAATTGCAGATGTAGACTACGCGCCTGCTTCAATTGCTGCACGGAGTCCGGCTGCACATTGGCCACGTGCAGCACAAAGGCGAGCACATTGTCCAGAATGGTGCAGGTGAACTTGGCGGGCAGCTGGTAGTGCAGATTGCTCTTGAGGAATGAACGGGGCGAAACGACGGCAAAGGCTGGGACTGTTGGATGGATGGGCATGAAGATACAAATGAGAATTGTGTTTGATGTGTAAACCAGAGCTGCAGCCTTGGTATAAATCGCATTCATGATTGATTACCCACTTACATGCATTGGAATCTTTGGCTGCGTCCTCCGGCTCAACGATGGCCTGGCCCTCAGCCTCATCCTCGGCTGGCGATTCGCTCGGATTGGAGTTGAGCTCTACGCCACTGTCCTCGCGGCTGAGCGTCCGCAAAGTGTCGTGCATATCGCGCTGTTGGCGCGCCGTGCTCCGGACCACGGGCAGAGTGATGCACAAACGCCTATGCTCGGTGTCGAAGCGTGCATTGCCGGCCTTATCGTTTACGGTATAGGGCAGATCCAGTTTCAGGCGGTACTTAGCACCGTGGCGCTCGCTTAGCAGATACACGGACTTCTCTGTCACATCCAGGTGACAGTCTGCCGTGGAGCCGAGTAACGGCAACTCGATTTCAACAATCAGAGCACGCGGCACTGTTAACTGCAGCTTGGCATCCAGCTCGTCCGTGTACTCGGCCAGGTCGACGTCGTGGCTGTACTTGATGCTGTACTTGGGCACCGCAAATGTCGGTGGTGGCGTCACTTTTGTCTTCACGGGCAACACTTTGGGCTGACCGGCGCTTGCCTCCGGCTTCTTCGGATACAAGTGCTCAAGTGGATGCGGCTCCAGCTCCTCGGTCGTGGGATTTTTGGATAGCTTGCGCAGCACAGTGGGATGCGCCACACCCTTGTAGTCGAGCTTGGGAAACTTGAGATTGGCACGATCCAAATTCACCTTATACTCGCGCTCCACACCGTCCAGTGCGGTGTCTATGAGGCATTGGCGAAACTGCGCATTACGCTTACCTAGATGCAGTGCATCCGGATGGAAGACGACATCGAACACCTTACAGAGCTTGTTACTGGCATCTATATCTTCGCGTGGCGGTATCTGGGCCATGGGTATGGACCAGCTGAGCCCCTTCTGCCCAGTTTGCGAATTGACAGAAACTTCATTGTTAGGCCGTTCCACAGCCGTTGAGCTGGCAATATTTACGAAACACTTGAGCTCGCCATCGATGGATGTCTTCACCACAAATCCCGGCTTGGGATGTATAAAGGTCACGTCGACGCCGCGCTCCTTTTCCAGCTGCGTTATCTCCTCTTCGTAGATTTTGCGATTCTCCGGATCTTGAATCTCGTCAACGTAATCGAAAAATAATTTACGAAACTCCTCGTTACCTAAAGCCGTGCGTATGCGTTCGAATTCATCATTGCTTATGTCAACCTTCTCATTACCATGAATCTTTGAGTGTTTATTGCGCGTGGAAGCGGACATAGCTTCAAAATGCTCAAACTTGCACTCTCACTATCACTGTCTCCTTTTCACTCTCACTGACACCCTCGCTATTATAAAAAAAAACTTTTAAAGCACTTGTTACACTATTTTAATAATTTAACAGTTAGTAAGAAACCGTACGAAATGCTAGTAAACGTAGATTGTTGTTGCGTTCTTATTGGTTCTGCAAAGATAAGAGACTCATTTAACATTTGACAGCTGATGCAATAACACTCAAAATTGATTTTCAATAGAAGCCGTATTCTGACGTATGCAAACACACATGTAGGTACGCATGTATATGTGTATGCCGTTTATCGTTTAATTGTCGTAGGTTTTCAATTCGCAACATACAGACAATCAATTCATTTAAATCAAAATAATGTCACCAAATTTGCCGCTGTTCTCTCCCTCACTCTCCCTCTCTTTAATTCGCAACCACTCTCAATTATTTGCCGGCTGCATTGGGCATTTGTTAATTTTGGCACAGCGAATGTAGAACTTACATAGATTATGTAAGAAGGTAATGCGAAGACGGAAAATAACGACATACAGAATAGAATCACGCAGCGGTTTTTTATTGAGCGAAAATAAATGTACTGCGTAGTTTGCCGTTTTGTTGTGGCCGTTGTTTCGTATTTCAGTGTTTGTGTGTTGATGTTTGCGGCGCGAGCGAACTTTTACGAATGAGCATGAAACGCCGGCAAATGCTTTTGAGCGCAGAGGAGGCCGCATGCAGATGTGATGATGTAGGAGAGTAGCGAGGGAGGCCGATAGATAAGCATGGGGTGCTAACCAACCACTTGTCCTCAATTGTTTGTGTCTGCTGTCGTCGTCGTCGTTGTTTTTGTTTAGCGAGGTTCTCTATATTTATGTATGAGTGTATGTAATGTGTGCGTTTGTGTTGCGCAGCCCGGACAAGATGGGATGTCAAAACAAACGGTATATATACGTATTGCGTATACAGAAAGGCAGGATGAGAGTATGATAAGAAAAAAGGGACAATTTGGAATGGACAACAACAACGAAACACATGTTCAGCCTGTGTACCCGCGTGTGTGTACACGCGCAAAAGAAAACGAGGAAAACTTATTACAGTTACGTGACCAAGGGGAGCTAACGTGTGTGTGTGTGTGTGTGTGCACAAACACAAAATGTGGCGTTTGATCAATAGCGATATGAGCTGCAGTAAATTGATTGATTTTCTGCATAAAGTCTGGCCCACAAGATGAAACCGGTCTGAATGAACTTAGTAGACGCCTAGCACACGCCCACTTAAACAGGATTCGAAGAGAATTGCACAGTTGACAATCCGCTTGAACTTGAACACGCTGAAAAGTCAACGACCAGTCAACTAACTGCTTCAGCAGCCACAATTAGAAAAACAGTTTAACTAGACTCTAGGTTGCATTTTCTTTAAACATACACATACACATTCACACGCAGATCACACTTACCTAAAAAATATATATAAATTTCACACGTGTAATATACGGTGCGTATTTTAAAATAGTCACACAAATTTCTTTTTGAGATTATTATTATTGTTTTTTGTTTTTTTTTTATTTACTGTGAAACTGTCTTTGACGTTTTATTCAGAATTTCTAGAAACTTTGCAGCTGATCAATTTTTTCCAGGCGAAGCAAGCTGAGGACCGGCTCAGTGTGACCTTAACGAAGTTACGACGCGTGCCTTAAATAGTAAGCCACAACAGAATTTGGCATTATCATAACATTTAAGAGTACGGTCAACCATATCACTGTAACTTAACATTTTAGCACATGTTAAGTGTTTTCGGGTGGCCACAGCTATAAATATTTGGCTGTTGGTGTTGGGTAACACGATAGCATTAGTGTTGGCTAAAAAACAATGGCAATGGAGTCAAATTTATTTTTGGTTTTTCTGTTGTCATTTCTTTTATATAAAAATGCAAAAGGTGTGTTTAATTAAATTTCAAAGTATAAAGCAACATGTCTGCATCGCAAGCGGCAGTTTATAGGCACAAGTATATGACGTTAAAAGCGGCAATGTGCGCTGAAAAAATGATGCCTACGCTGCTTATTTGTTTGTGTGTGTTTGGGCCACAATTTGTTTTCATATGCTACTGTTCTGATCAATTGCGCCGCGTATAAAAGTAACTGCACAACAAAAAGGTTGTTAAGTGTCATAATCGGGATGAAAATAATGCGTAAACATTAAAATATGCGTTATGTAAACGCTTAAAGATTTTTATGTGGGCGAGCGCAGCATAAAAGTGCATTTAAATTCCACACACACACACATGCGTGTTATTTGTGTATACACAAAAGCAAATGCTTGTGTGCGTTGAGTATTTCTAGCCTGTGTATGTGTAACTGTTATTCTCTGTTGTTCTTGCAGCGGAAATAAATGGACTTTTGCTAGATGAGCAACAGGATTTGGATATGGAATTACCGCCGCACATCAATGGAAAGGAGTTTCCAGCAATTCCACAGAACTCCCTTCTAACGCATCCCAGGTAACATCGAAAATATAAATAAAATTACTTCCATTCAAGATCAATTGCTGCAAACAATTGGAGTCAGATTTATTTGGCGATTGACAAGTTCCGTTATTCGGCGCTAAAACAAAAAAGAGAGTGTGACGTTACTATATCGGTGTATGCTTTGTTTTCATTGCGTTGCAATCGACACGCGTTCGAATTTAAAGTTTAACTATTTATTTAAAATCAGAGTGCGAAGTTTTAAAGTTTGTGACAATACTGGAGGCTCAAGAAAGCCCGAAAAAATATTTAAAAATAAAAAATTTAATTTAAATCAATTAATTAAAACCTAACATAAACATTCGGATGTTGTGACGTCACAATGCAAAGTGCAATGCAAAGAATGCTGAGATTCTTTGCATAACCTGTGCCTCTCTCATTCCATTCATTCCACGTATTGGAAATGTGAAGATTCCAAGAGATAGTGAAAATTGAAATTCCTGTAAACTGATATATTCTGTTGAAACTCGTATTGCTAACTGCCTAACTACCTTCTAACTCCCTCTATTTACTAATTCATTCATTTCACACGCTGCACTCCTATATAGGAGACATGTAAAGAGTAAGCGACGCATGAAAAGAAGGTAAAACCTTGTGCATTTGCCCGCCTGTTGTCATTACCCCACACACATACACCCACACATGCACTCTCGTACCTATTACATGTTTACATATTTTCTAATCTGATCTCTCTGCATGCACAGATTAAAGTGTTTTGCGTGTGAACCGCCCTGTCTCGATCCCAACGAGCACGCCCATACCTGCCAGAATGCCATACAGGTGAGTACAGTATAGATTGATTTTTATAATTTTCTATACTTAAAAATCGTTTGTTGCAGTGCTGGAAATCACGGACACGCGATGCCGTTGGCCAGGAGCAGGTGTCACGCGGCTGCACCACATCGCAGGATCAGTTGCAACTGATTTGCAGTCAAAACGGACTGAATAAGCTCAATGGACCTGCCAAACGCACCACGGCGAAATTCATAAATGTTGTCTGCTGTGCCAGCGATTTTTGCAATGACGGCGAATTTCCCGAACTTCCGCCTTTTGTCAGTGGCGATGTGGCGACGGTGATCACCGCCGATAGCAGCAACATAAGCAAAATGGCTGCCGCCATTTTGGGTCCATTTCTGATCATTACACTAATGGGCGCCGTGGCCGTTTATCTGCTGCGGCGCAGCCATCGCAAGCGGCTGGCGGCAACGCGCATCAAACAGGATCCCGAATCCTATCTGGTTAACGATGAGCTGTTGCGTGCGACCAGCGCCGGTGATAGCACATTGCGTGAATATCTGCAGCATTCGGTCACTTCCGGTTCCGGTAGCGGTTTGCCGCTGCTAGTGCAGCGCACGCTGGCGAAACAAGTGACCCTCATCGAATGCATTGGCCGCGGCAAGTACGGCGAGGTATGGCGTGGCCACTGGCACGGCGAGAGCATTGCAGTCAAAATATTCTTTAGTCGTGACGAGGAGTCCTGGAAACGCGAAACGGAAATCTACAGGTAGAAGATAATAGGATCACACTTGGATTTATTGGTGTTTTAATGTTTTCAACTTTGTTTTGTAGCACCGTGCTGCTGCGCCATGAGAACATCCTCGGCTTCATTGGCTCCGACATGACGTCGCGGAATTCGTGCACGCAGCTATGGCTAATGACGCACTACTATCCACAGGGCTCGCTTTTTGATCATCTGAATCGCAACGCACTCAGCCACAATGATATGATTTGGATATGTCTGTCGATTGCCAATGGGCTGGTGCATCTGCATACGGAGATCTTTGGCACTGAGGGCAAGCCCGCAATGGCACATCGAGACTTGAAATCGAAAAACATATTGGTCACGGCGAACGGAACCTGTGTCATAGCCGATTTTGGCCTAGCCGTTACACACTCGCATGTCACGGGACATCTCGACCTGGGTAACAATCCCAAAGTTGGCACCAAGCGCTATATGGCACCCGAGGTCTTGGATGAGAGGTAAGTTAACATGCATCACTATTGGACAGACAGTTTTACCGGCTTTGTTGGCCATTTCAGCATTGACATGGAGTGCTTTGAGGCACTACGTCGCACTGATATCTACGCCTTTGGCCTGGTGCTGTGGGAGGTTTGTCGCCGCACAATTTCGTGCGGCATCGCTGAAGAGTACAAGGTGCCCTTCTACGATGTGGTGCCCATGGATCCCAGCTTTGAGGATATGCGCAAAGTGGTCTGCATTGACAACTATCGACCATCAATACCCAATCGCTGGAGCTCAGATTCGGTGGGTACCAAGCACTTTATTTAACCACGGCTATTGTCCCTAATTCAATACAATTTTGTTGCAGCTACTGGCCGGCATGTCCAAGCTGATGAAGGAGTGCTGGCATCAGAATCCAAATGTGCGGCTGCCGGCGTTACGCATTAAAAAGACTATACGTAAATTAGCTTCCGTTGATGAGAAGATACGTTTAGACTTCGATGAGGTGTGCGTTTAGTAGCATTTAGTTTAACAATTTAAGTTAATTATTAATTAGCATAAGCGACATTAGTTGAGTTCATTTTGCTAGCAGTTAAGTTTCATACATATTTCTTTAAGTTTACTTTTCATTAGACATTTAGTTTTGTGCCTTTGAAATTGCCTTAAATTTAAAATCAAACTTAACTAGAAGTATCATCTATCTATATTATTCGAATCGCCTACATCAAGCTGCCCCATAGGGCAATCTTTTTTTAATTTCAAGTGCCATTACAATTAAGAATTGGTAAAACATTTTTACATTACATTTAAGCTCACTTTTTACATTTACACCCTATACTTAATCGTACACTGGACATGAACAGCTATCAAGCAGCTATATAGTTTCCTTTCTTATCAAGTCTAATGATAGAGTTAATGAGAACGTAAGCAATTGGCGCCACATACACACACAAACATATTGTGCACCTAGTTAAGAGCATATGCATGTACATGAATAGTTCCCAACTACATATAGAAGATACATATATATTACAATACTTTGTATAATGTACAAATGCGCGCTAATTAAGTTGTATATGTAGTTTACAAATGACTTTAAGGTACTATCAACAAATAAAATACACTTCCTAATTGTTAAGTACAAGTTTCAGAGAGCTTATCATTTTTGAGATACGATGTTAAATTGATCATCTAAATTCATTTGATAAATCGGTTCGCTTTTGACAAAGTTATGGGGGTTTGAAATATGGGAGTCATCGATTTGAGAAATTTACATGCCAAACTTTTTTCAAATTTCGGCATGGTTTTAGATCAAAAATTTGACATTCTCAAAATCGATTTTAATGTTGTTTTTTAAACTATTATTACAATTACAATAATTCTATTCTAAACAAAAATTCGATGTTTTCAATTTAGAAAAAAAAATTTCCAAATTTTTTTTGGGGGTACATGCTTTTTTCTATACCAAAAATTCAAAAAAAATCAAAAATATGTTATTATCAAAAATGCATGTATTTTTGATCTAGAATTAATCTATAGGACAAATCATGACAAAAATGCCATCAAACATGAAAATTGGTTAACTTTTTAATCTAAGCAAAAATATTTTAAAAATTTTTAACAGAATTTTTATTTTTGATGACTGCTGTCAAAAGCAAATAAAAGTACAAAAACTTCAGTAGGATAGTAGGAGAGTTGACATCAGATGTCCTTAACATAATCCATAATCATTGTCCATTCGCAGTCAGCAGCCTAAACGTCTCGTTGTTCTGCTCGTCGAGGAACAGCAGCTTGAAGATGTCATTAAAGAAATCGGGATAGTAGTCGCAGGCACGTTTGCAGTCGGGTGTCCAGTTGATCTCCAGCAGTTTTGGTTGCATGCTACGCTGCTCCTTGTCGCTGCCTGTCCAGGCCAACATAACATCCGCTGCGTATAGTGCGCGGGACTGAGCGCACGGGGCCAGGCCGCAGGGCGGCGGTTCTTGGCTGGCGCACTGCAGCACCTCGTGCAGCATGCCGCAGATTTGTTGCTCCACAACGGCCCAGTCGTGATTGGGGTACTGCTGGCGCCACATGTCCAAGAAATCATCGCATCGTATATGATGCAGCTGCGCCTCCGCCTGGTAATTCATCACTGTGTAGTGTTTCTCGTAGTCGTCAAAGTTGTCCAGCGAGAAGGGTCGATTAGCGAAGCGCAAGAAGAACTTGCGATGGACGTAGGCCTCCAGCGGCTTCACGCGTTTCACCAGGATCACATAGCGCACATCGAACTTGACCTGAGCGTTTAGCTCCTCGCGCTGGAACAGCACCGGACGCTCGATATACTTTTGGGCTATTTTGGGTCCCGTTGCGGGCAGACGCACAATCTGCTTAATGTTGTCCGTGATGTGTGTGTCCAAGCCACGTGCTAAGTTCCACGGCTTGATGATCCAATGGTTATCCAGCTGCTTGGCCGCTCTCCGCTGATAGTAGGCGGCAAATTCACGAAGTTCCGTGGACAAATTGAATGTGGTTGGCAGCCACGACGGATACGTGTCCAGCGTCTCCGCGTTGTGATGCTCCAGTGCAGCGCGACGGCCCACAATGCTTAGCAAATCCTTGATGGTGATGACATACTCAAAGGGAAACTGATTGATAAACTTGTGCGGCGTCTCGCGTGCCAATTCCGCAAAGTCCTTGTAGTGGTAGGTGAGCCAGAGCACATCTGCATCCTGTTCGCTATCGACCAGCACAAAATCGGGTGCGGTGAGATGCTCGCGCAGCACATCATACTGGGCGTATACCTTGAGAGGATCACAGCGAGAAGGTGGCGTATTGCTGACAGCTTCTTCCGCGGGATATGTTTCTGGTATGTGACCACTGGAAAAGTAATCAGCGCCCGGCTCCACCTGCAAAAAACTTTCCGCACTCAAATCCGTCTCCTGCCAGGGCAGCAAGAGAGCCGAACGCTGTGGCGCTTCCTTCGACACATATTCGGCAAAGTCGCGCGTTACCGGAGCACCCTGGACACAATCCCGTATGGGGAACAGCAGGCTGTACGTGGTCTGTGTTTCCAGGTAGAGTAGCGGCACCAAACGGAAATTGGGCTCGTCGGAGTGATTTACAGCGGAGCCGACCTCATCCATGACATACCAAATGGGCATGCGCTCCTCATCGGTTAAGCCCTCGCTGGCAATGGAGTAGGCATGACAATACCGCCACAGACGTCGCAGTATTTTGTCCACGCGTCGCTCATGCTCCAGATCGACTCCAGTGATGGCGGACAGGCGATCCGCCAGTTGTGGATAATTCTCCAACTGTTGGCGTGCGCTGTTCAGGCGAAACGTCCAGGCATGATCTATTAAATAAATGGCCTGCGGATCACTTGCCTTGATGCCCTGCTCACGTGCCACTTCCAGGGCAAATGCCGGCTGGGTATTGTCATCATCATCGCCCCCCTCCTCATTCTCAGCATCATCGTCGTAGTCAATAAGCAATAATTGCAATGCCTCACCGGCATCGAAGTTATCCGTGGTCAGTTTGCGATAGAGTGCCGGCCAGAGATGCACCGGCACCGCCGACGATTCTAGTTGCGGCTTGTGCAGAGCCACAAATTCATTGTACTTGTTGATGCCGTCCATGTTGCGTGCGAAGCTGCAAAGGCGCTGGCTGTGCCCGGCTCGTTCACATGGTCGGTATATTTAGATTGGCAGCATTTTGGGGACGGCAAAAATATACTAGCTATCAGCAAAATACTAAAGATGAGAACCACCAAAAAAATTGTGACCAGTATCAATTACTAAAAATAAAAAAAAAAAAAAACAAGGAAACATTAACTACTGTAATACCATATAAAGTTTTAAATATTTAACTCACTCATCAATAGCCCAGCTAGTCAAAAATATCGGTATTCCTTTTAATGTAGTGCAGCATTTTGGTGGGCAAAATTAATACCAAGTGCGCAACATATGTCAGGGCTGCGGTGAACAGCTGTTGTACATTTTTTGGTGAGCAAATATAAATAAACGACAACAATATACAATTTCACCATTAGAAACGCTTACACGTAAGAAGCGGCCGCACACACTATCAGCTGGCTAGCTTAGCATAAAAATTCATAGTCATCACAACTCGACACTTAACCAAGCATTGTCAGTAAATGGGGTAAAGTTAATTGGTGCTTAAAACTAACAACAAAATTCGCAGTCCCATGCTAGTATTATTCTAAGTTCTTGCTCTTCTGGCAAACAGTCAAAAGCAAAACAAGAAAATTCTAAAACAAAACAAAAAAGAACGAAATTCAAAAAAAGAAAGAATAAGAAAACTAAATGAGCGGCACATTGTCATTGCCAAACAACGCCGAAGGCGCTGCGGATGTTGTGCCAGAAGCTCGGACCGAGATCATGGACATTGAGGTAAGCGAATCGGGGCGCAAATCCATTTCGAATAACTTGCACAATTTTGGCTCACATTGATTTTTTACATACAATAAAGCGATGAAGCTAAAGGCTGAAACGTGTATACTTAGTAAATTGCGCAGTTGTTTTTTTTTTGTGGTCGCTGATCGCTGCACCCGTTAGGTAATCCACGCCCAATTGGCGGTACTTCCGGACATCGAGAATCTGTACCGTATAAGTATGTATGTACATATATGTACCGTTACATGTGCACAGCAGACTAGTTCATACGTGTGCAAATCATAAATTCTGTTTGTCCGTCTTATCGTGATAATCTTTTAATATGAGATATGAAAAGCAATGAAGTTATATACATATGTAACTTTTCAATTATAAAACTCAAATCACGTCCTCCCGTCTGTCTTTTCTCTCTGTCGAATCAGACAATTTCATCATATAACTGCCATAGCAATAATCGGTCGTAAACAGGTTTTTTGTATGTACAAATTTGTAACATCAATCTTAACTACACTCATATAAAATAGTATATATCTCGGGCTACTTTATCACATAGCAAATTTTAACTCAATAAGATAAGCAAAGACATAAGTATTTTCTATATCTGGCTGACAAACGTGAGCGTATTTAATATTCGGCACTCGAAAGTAAAAGCGTTTTCGTCTTGGTTTTTTTTATGCTTTTCCCAATTTGACAGGCGTCAAATAGTTAATTGAATGCTTTGCACTTTTCATTTGTTTTCATTTTCAATATATTATCATGCAATTACTGTTTTAAAATTTTACTGTGACAATTTCGAACTTTATAATTTTCAGGTTCCAAAAAATAACGGCTTCTTTCTATGGCAATGGTTGTGTAACTGGACATCAACATCCCCAATAATGCTCCGCGCCGTCGAAAAAAAGATTCTATCATATCTAAAGCTGCCATATCGCGGTTTCTTTGTGGACATTGGACCGGCTGTGGGCGATGCCGACAAAATCTGGACGGTCAGCATGAACACCGACTCCAAGGAGGTGCCCCTGGTGATGTTGCATGGCCTGGGCGCTGGCGTGGCACTGTGGGTGATGAACCTGGATGCCTTTGCCAAGGACCGCCCGGTTTATGCGATGGATGTGCTTGGCTTTGGGCGCAGCTCCAGGCCCCTTTTTGCCAAAGATTCGCTGGTCTGTGAGAAGCAGTTTGTGAAGTCTGTCGAGGAGTGGCGTCGTGAAATGAATATCAACGATATGATCCTGTTGGGCCATTCGTTTGGCGGCTTCATTGCCTCCAGCTATGCGCTGAGCTATCCGGATCGTGTCCGACATCTATTACTAGCCGATCCGTGGGGCTTCCCCGAGAAGCCGGCCGACTCGACGAACACCAAACAGATTCCACTGTGGGTGCGGGCGATTGCACGCGTTCTAACGCCACTGAATCCGCTATGGGCGTTGCGCGCCGCTGGCCCCTTTGGCCAGTGGGTGGTGCAGAAGACGCGGCCGGATATTATGCGTAAATTCCAGCACACCATCGAGGAGGATATCAATCTGCTGCCCCAGTACATCCACCAATGCAATGCCCAGCGGCCGAGTGGCGAGTCGGCGTTCCACAGCATGATGCAATCGTTCGGCTGGGCCAAGCATCCGATGATCCATCGAATCAAGGATGTGCGCAGAGATATACCGATCACATTCATCTATGGCTCGCGCAGCTGGATTGACTCCTCCTCTGGCGAGAAAATCAAATCACAGCGCGGCACCAATATGGTGGACATCAAAATTGTGACCGGCGCTGGACATCATGTGTACGCCGATAAGCCGGACGTATTCAATCGCTACGTCAACGAGACCTGTGATATATACAAAGTGAGTAGCGGCCAGCTGCAGTCCTCGCCGCCGTTGCGTCTCCTTCGCGATTCCACCGAATCCGATGAGGAGCACGAGTTGCCTAATTTAAAGACGGCAGCTGAATCGGTGGAAATTAAGCCGGAGGCTGATGTTGTTAACGACGTTACATCGACGACAACATCAACGACGATAACAACGAAGTCGGCTGTGTCCAAAAGCGGGCAGTCAGCGACTCCAGCTGTTGATCTGGCCGATGTGAAGCGGAAGTGATAGTATCCGATTTGCCAACCCTAAATTATAAATTTAGATCTACTAACTTTGTGTCTATTTTATTAGCGTTTTTGCCTAGTATTAAATGTTGTCTTATCTAAGTCATGGCTGTGATCTCATTGTTGTTCCACTATTTACACAATCTCTTGCCATTGCCACAACCTTAACGACTCTGGACTGCGTGATTCAGTGCTCGCATCTGATTAAATTAGCGCTCGTGCCGCGCTGCGTTACAAAGTTCAAGTAATGTGCTTGGCTTCAATTTGATAAACATTCTGGATACGTCATATATATATGTATATGTACACATATATATATATATACATATTACAATAGCGCCTGAAAGCGCACTATACTATACTTAAGCCCGTTTAACGCAACCTAATTCGTGTCCGCTTGCCGAATGCTGACGTCTGTCCACCACACGCGGAAGTCATCGACCTAACCCAGTGGCCTATACTACGCGATGATTTGGCTTGACTTTCAGCTTAGCTAATCACAATTAATCATGCATTGAAATCAACAAGTCGGGGACGTCCTTTAAAAAATAAAAATGTAAATATTATCAGCTAAACAAAGCACATGCTTGATTTACTCGATCTTGCTCTTAGTCTTCGCTCTTTTACACGACTGCGAGATTTAAAGGTTGCGCAATGCACAGTTCCGTTATTCGGCGCTATTTAAGAGAGCGTGACGTCACAATATTGGCAAGCGTTAGTTTTGTGGCTTGTATTTCATTTATATAAAGCTAAAGCTCGATGGTTTTTAATTCTTGGACAATACTGGGATCTTACTAATGAACGAAATATGTAACTGTGCAACTTTCAATTCAATTCAAATTCTGTGTACAGCGATTGTTTAAGAGTGTAAGAGGTAGGGAAAGTAATAAATCGTAAGCGTGAATTGAATAGTAGGAGAATGAGTGTCAAGGTAATCTGGTAAATACTACTAGAGGTCACGAAAATCGCATAAAATCGGAAGCAATCAAAGATTTTTGTGCAGCTTTGTAATTTTTATACATATACCCATTAGTAAAACAAGTAAGAACGTTGCAGTCGGGCGTTACCGACTGCGTTATACTCGTTCACGTTCGGGTGGGGGTGGTCGTCGGCAACATTTTGTTCCTCTCTTTAAAGGAGGTGACCAGCTATCTACCCACCAAATGTGGTAACTCTAGCTTAAAAACTGTGGGAGATATAGGCATTTCCGGCGGAGCGGGGGCGTTTGGGGCGTTATAGTGGGCGTGGCCGGGATGTCAAGTGTGCAATCTTTGGGGGAGGTCAGCAGCTACCTACATATTCAATTTGGTGCCTCTGGCTTTAAAACTGTACGAGATATAGATTTTCGCGGGTTGCGTGGGCGGAAGGGGGAGGGGGGGGACTGCCCGCAAATATTTTTCTGTAACTTCTGGGGGAGCTTCCCACTAATATATATCCCGAATTAAGTGACTGTAGTTTAAAAACTCTGAGAGATATAGGCATTTTCGATTTTTTAGGGAGGGGGTGTTGGGCGTTCTAGTGGGCGTGGGCGGGATATCAAGGGCGCAATTTGTGGGGCAGGACACCAGCTATCTACATACCAAATTTGGTGGCTCTATCGCTTAAATTGTGGGATATATACACGTGTTATCGATTGGAACTGTCATATATAACGTGTTTTGCGATTACGGGGGCGGGAGGGGGCGTGGCCAAAAATGTTTTCCTGTGATGTATGGAGGAGCATTCTGGTAATATATCTGCCAAATTTGGTGACTCTAGCTTTAAAATTGTTGGGGATATAGCCATTTCCGATTTTTCAGTGCGGGGGCGCTGGAGGGCGTTCTAGTGGGCGTGGCCGGGATATCAAAGGGTCAATCTGTGGGGGAGGTCACCAGCTGTATACATACCAAGTTTGGTGACTCTAGCTTTAAAATTGTGCAAATATGCAACACTTATCGATTTGACCTTTCAGGTTTATCGGTTTTCGCGATTATGGGGCGGGAGAGGGTGTGGCCAAAAAACTTTTTAATATTTGGGGGAGCATTCCTGCAATGTATATGCAAAATTTGGTGACTCTAGCTCAAAAACTGTGGGAGATATATGCATATCCGATTTTTGAGAGCGGGGGCGCTGGGGGGCGTTATAGTGGGCGTAGCCGGGATATCAAGGTCGCAATCTTTTTGGGAGGTCACCAGCTATATACATACCAATTTGGTGATTAGCTTTAAAATTGTGGACTTTAGCAATATGCGATTTTAGGTGTTATCGGTTTGCCACGCCCCCAGTGGGCGGAGCTCAAAATCCTTAACACTTTATCTGACGCGGGTACACACGAGTATATATCCAAAATTTCAAGTCTCTAGCTTCAATAGCGGCGAAAATAATTGCGTTCATACGGACAGACGGACAGACGGACAGACGGACGGACGGACAGCAAGACGGACATTGCACAAAACCAATATACTCTTTTCACTTCGTGAACGAGTATAAAAACCCAGTTCCTTGTAGCACAGTGTACATTTTGTTTGTTATGTACTTTTTCCAGACCTCCGTTATCAGCAAACCTGAATATAATGATTGTGTTCTAGACATGCAAGCATTTACGTATCTGTATTTAAAACAAAAGAAAACCATATTTATATTATATGTTTATATACATATATGAGTTTACTGTATTGCTATTGATCATGGAATACAAGCTGAATCAAAGCACTGTCATTGGAAGACCCCGCCGTTTCAGTTTACTGTTGAAATTGAAAAAAAAGTATAAACAATGCGACTTTATCAAATTGGCGAAAGTAAAACAAAGAACGCTTGATAAGCAAAAGTTCAACGTATGACTAACATTCACAGGCTGCAAGTCAAACAAAGGCAAAATGCAAAACATTTTTGGACTATAAAAAGAATGCTTTATTTTAATTCATTTGCGTGAAAATCTCTCGATGAATTTCACATTAGTGAGCTGCAATAAGAAGTTATAATATTGTTAATAATGTAATATGTTTTGGTTGACGCTCTACTTGGCATCGGCAAAGCCCACACGATCGTTGCCCATGTCGAACTCGGTGTAGTATTTGCCAATGAAGACATCGCCGAGTATCCATATGGGTCCATTTGGTGGGGGTATGTCCATGCCCATGAAGCCAGATAGGCAAATGGTTTTTCCCATTTGAGCGACACGCAGTATGTAATCCTTGCCCTCAAGTTCGAAAGTTTTGCCGCCCAGCACAAACTGGATGACGGGCAAATTTGGAATCAGATCACAGGACACTACATACTGCAAGATATGGGGCATTAGATGAGACTAGTCATAAATGTTAGCGTAGTTCATACCTGTCCACCAATGATGGGTGTGCCACCAATGGCTTGATTGATGGAGGTAGCTTCAGCGGCTGGCGCTGCAATTAGCGAGGTGCCTGTATCGGCAATCACCTGGCAGCCGCCCTTGCACAGCTCTAAATTGTTTAGCTTAGCGGAGTCCATCTTGATTTGCCAATAGCCCTTGCGTGTTACCGGCAAATAGGTGAAGTCACCAGTATAATGATTCGGATCGGAGCCGCCGAAAATGATTTCGCCACCCTCTGGCGCTTTGGGATCACGATTCAAATAGAATGAAAATACCGGCTGTGAGATTAGGTTCTGTTCGAACATGGAATAGAACGGCGGCTTAACATCGTCCACGGATATCGACTTGTACGCCAGTCCGAGAATACCATCGAATTTGGCGGCGACAAAGACCAGACCCGGCTCACTCAGTGCCTCGGCGAACGTCTGCTCTTTGATGTCCAGGCCGGCAATGTTGACCGTGTCGCTGGACAGGTAGCCCGACAGGCTTCCCGAACCGTAGTGTATGGCGAATTCAGTGCCGTTCTTGCTGTAACTCGACGACTTGCTGGCATCATACTTGTTGTGCATCAGGCATGCAATGTTGGTCAGGTGACACTTTTTCGACGGCACCCACAAATTGGAGGAGCCTGTATCGAAAACGACCTTGAAATTCTGCGGCGGCGAACCAATTGAAATGGGGCCATAGTATTGTGCATCCATATAATTCGACAGCGGTTCTGGTGAGATGATATTGGCGCCACCATACTTAATGCGCAGTTGATTCAGCTCGGTGCCGACGTTGGCGAAATGCCGGCGAGCGGACTGGAATTTTGTTAACGGTATACGCAGTAATTTTGGCTCTGCAGCCACGGCCAAGGCCAAAGCCAGGCACACGGCGAAGAGCAGCACAGACTTCTGCATGACCACTGTAAGCGACTTTTTAATGTTTTAAGTTACGAAATACACTTCCGACTGATTGAATCAATTGTTTCTGCTGCAACTAATTTAATATTGCATCCCAGCGAAAATGATTCAGCAAACAAGTTGTGCTAAATATGACCAAAAATATGGTTCACGTGCCAGGGCTACATCGGTTGTTATTCTTAAGTTTATTTATTGAATTAGTTCATTTTACAACGATTTAAATTTTGGCGGTTGTAGACGTACAAATCAAATCAATGCATGTTGCATGGCTAATAATTTGTACATCGTTTGTTGGGAAGGCCCTATATATATTTTGCATATTATTTTTTCAATTAACCTTACATAGATTATCCAAAAATGAAAGCGCTCGACTTATTTCTATTTGAAAGCGTGCATCTGTATAACAAGGGGTCGTTTTAGAAGTATGCGAATAGTTACCAACAAGTATAATTTCGTTTTAAATATATATGTATATATATACCATTTTAAAAAATGCATTTAAATTGCTTAAAGTATTCTCTGACATTACGCCTTTTACCAATTCAGTATTTATAGCGGTAAATGGCCACGCCGGCGACGCCAATCAATATAGTTCCCATCAAAAATCCAAGTATTTTTAGCTGAGGAAACATACGGAAGTTATTCAAACTTATGATGAGACGAGCTATGTGTTACATTAACGTACTTTTGAGTTATCTACTAAGGGCGTTTTCTGCCTTACATTAGTCTTCTGTTCCATTTTCTTGGCCTGGCCCAACATCTTCTGATACATTTCCTTTTCGTTGTGCTCCTCCCGGCGTGCCTTAATAAAAAGCCGAGCTAAATCCGATTGAACAGCTCGGTTGTCCGGTTCCAATGTGGCTACTTTCTGCAACAGCTTAATAGCGCCCTGTGTATCATTCTTCCCCTCGAATACCTGATAACGAGGCCGGAGAGGTGAAGAATTGAGTTTGCCAAGTATATACAATTGCACTTACTCTGCCCTTACGATACAAAGCCTTTGGATTGTTGGGCTGGCAACGCAATACATGTTCTACGGACTGTAGGGCAGCATCAAAGGCTCCGATCTTAATTTGCGCCATGGCCAGGTTATTATATACAATAAGTCTATCTTCCAATAGGCTTTGTAGGTCACTGTTGGAAAGCTGTTTTTTATAAATATATAAGAGAGACAAGGAGAGAGAGAGAGATAGAGAGTAAACATATATAAGCTTGAATAGCCATTTGCATGTTTTCTTCACTTACCTCTAGATCTTCTTTACCAAATTCAGCATCTGGGTCACCATCGCGAGTATCCAAATAGTCAAGAGCGCGTCTATATAAATGGATGGCATTATTGTATTCTACACGCTTGTAGAAATAATTTGCACGCTCTTTTTTTCTACCCCTGAGTTTTGATAAAGATTAAGTGATGAGTTAAATTGTTATCTCAATTTTAATCTACCCACCCATATTTGCGTAGCACCTCAAATGATTTCAAATCTGCAAAGTCTTCGTACTTAACATCTAAGAGCTCCACCTCGTAAGACAGCTGCGAAGACGTCAAACAAACATCGTGTGATGCACAAATAGGATATATCCGGCTATGACTGGAGCACTTACATGAGCATTCGGTGGTACAATCGTTTCTGGTGGATTTTCCGTCTTCAAGCCAAAAGTTCCGAATCCGAACCGCTGGTCAACTTTCACTTGTGCCACCTCACCAACATGCATCATTGGGAGTACCATGTCCAGGCCCTGGATCACCTCGAAATCACCAACGTGGCATTGAAAGCGCTCCTCCTTCTCGATAACGGTGCCATCATCCAGTTTTCCGGTGTATGTTATGGTCACAAGATCACCTCGATTGGGTCGCTTGGCGTTGGCCGGTGCCTTTCTGATGATTCGCTTAATCAGCTGCTTATTACCCAATATATCGCATTCATCCTCGTCTTCGTCCACATCATAATCATCCTTAAGCTTTCCAGCGTTATCGTGACTATCACCTTTTATAGATGTTGCGTCAGATGATTGTTCCGTATCATTTACAGCCGTCTGGGCTGCACGTATATCCTTAGTGTCATCAGCATTTGTCAGGTCTTCAAAGGAGCTGCTGCTTGATTTTTCCACGTCCATATTAACCTACGAGACGCGAACGCTCAACGTTGAAACATCCGAACAAAGGGCAACGAAACAGGCCGAATACTCACGCCGAGTCAAAGTTTAATTTTGAATTCAATGTGTAGGTTTAGTCATAAGCGACAACTGGTTTCAAGAGATATACTTTTGAACGGGTGCGCGCTTTATGAGCCAATAATTTTTTTGGAAACTATTGTAACATTAAATGTAAAATCAAGATTTGGAAATGAATACTTTCACAATTACGTTTGACATTCACAGGGCTGCCAGGGTTGCCTACACACGAGCCGAATGTGTCGAGAGCATGTTTTAATTGGCTAAAATGGTGTCAACATTCTGAACATATAATAAAAGTTTAACTGCCTTTGAAAATTAAATAAGTACTTCGAAACCAGCAAAAATTGCATTAATTTAGATATTTAAATGCTGATTTTAATACGCAACACTAATTTTTCGAAGTGGTGGCAACGCCGAACAGCTGTTGATTTTTATTGCAGATTGGTGCACTTAGAACTTAAAACGGATTTAAGTACTAATTATGGGTAAACGCAACAAAGGTTTTTTAAAGAAAAAGGGCAAAATCCACAGACATCGCCACAAGCTTGAACGCAACCTATCGCCATTCAAAAGTCGCAAAGCATTAATGTATCTACCCGCAGCCACAAGCACGTGCCAAGCAAACGCAAGCAATGCTCCTTCCGGTGATCCTAGTGGTCCTGCGGCGGCTCATCAGATCGAAGTAAGTATCAAAAGTAATTTAAAAAGTTTATTTTAGTTGATTAGTTATAAGATTGACAATGTATGTCTCGCGTTTTTGGCGGTTCGTTGCCGCTTTGATTAGGGGGTGTAGCCGTCGCATCATTTCCCACTGCGCACGCGTTGGGTCCCCCAAACACCTAAAAAAAATTGTGAAAATTTCGTGCGAGTTCCAGAGCAAATTTCCAGTAAACTAAGTTAACGCGTGTGCACCCAATAAAGTGGCCAAAAAGTGTAACTGAACCCACCAAAAATCGAAGAAAAAATATGGAGCAAATCTGGCGTAATATTTGCGCCCACTACGATGTGCCCGAGGATGTGACCAATGCGTGGTACGCTCGCATCGAGGAGCATCTAAGCGTGGACAGTCCTACGCGTGCCTACCACAACTGGCAGGAGATGATGCAGCGCAAGCACTCGCACCTAACCGACTGTGCGCCCAGCATTGCACTGGCCGCCTTCTTTCAGTACTATCACTTCGATGGCAATCGCAGCTGTGTGCAGCAGAATTGCGAGGTATTCGAGGAGTTTTGTCGCGATGCCATGATCGAGGATGTAAGTAGAGCCACTTAGCCATGCAGCTTGCTACTGTTTATCAATATTAACTAATTGGTCAACATAACAGGAGCATGCCAAGTCGCTAATCTGCAATTTGTTGGGACGCAAGACTCCCGAAAATGAGGTCACCTGGTCACACGATGACGAGGCCAATTTGTTGCAGGATGTAGATCTAGTTGTGCTGGCGTATGTACTTAATAAACACTATTTTCTGTACCCATTGAAAATTGCTAAAAAAGGGGTAACACGTAGAATAGGACATTACCCACCCCATTAGTAATTTAAATATCAGGACGACGAGCTGAAGCTATTTGTCAGTCCGTCCGTATAAAAACGTATGATACTATAATCATTAACGCAAAATAACTCTATTTTTTTTATAAAACATTTAGCATAGCTCTGTGTTTGGTATTTTGTAATTATTTTCCGAAACCTTTCCAAAAAATGCAAAAGTGTACAGTACTTATCAAATCATCTTCCAGGTTTTTCCAAAAACCTTCACAGTTGTAACCTTCTTAATTTTTGAATATATTTGAACACTTTTAAAACACAAAAGTAAATGAAACAATCTGGGTACAGAGTATTGACTGGTCGGACACGTGTTCGACTAGAAAACTTTTGTTTAGAATCTAATGCCAAGTTGGTCTGCTCTGCACAGTGCACCGCCGGATGAGTATAAGCACTACACGCAGCTGCTGCGGCACGAGTACGCCAATCTGGATGATGAGAACTATAAATCGATGCGTGTCAAGGTGCTGGAAACGTTGTTAATGATACCGTGCATATTTGCAACAACCGAATACCATGATAAGTACGAAGAGCTGGCACGGACAAATATACGCAATGAGATTCGAGAGCTCAAGCAGTAAATTCGTGTCCTGGTAGTAGTTAAGTCAAGAGCTCCAAAAAAAAAACCATATTTAGCAGCTTTTCTTTGGTAATTTGTTTGCCTTTTATAAGTAAATTTTGTCTTGAATGTGTTTTTTTATATAAATAATGTCTAAGCTCGTGGCATAACAGTAGCTAACGAAAATTGTCATTGAAGTGATATATTAAAAAAGATCTTAGCTAGCTGAATTTAGAAGCGAAGCGCCATCATAATTATGTCGAACCATAGAGCTATTTTAATAAAATTCAATTTGGTCAAAATTGTAACAGTTTTGACATATACTATACATAACAAATATGCAATACATACGTAAATATACTGGCCTGTCTGTAATTCAATAATAAAGTCGATGTGTATATATAATCAACAAAGTTACAAACTGTAGTTTTATTTAAAGAACCCTTATGAAACCGAAACACGAAACGCAAACGCAGTAAGTACGAAAAGTAGCTTCACTTTTCTATTAAAAAAAACAAACTTTAAATGATATATATTAATATACTTCACATTTTCTATCCTGCATTAGTTAAACGGTAGTTCTACAAAGATTCCAATAAAACCAAAATTTCAAAAGTTCAAGGATGGTAAAGTTATGGTATGTATTAACCAACAATGCTTCAATCTTAAATTGAATTCATTTTGCTTAAAGAAACCACTGAAACGCTCGAAAGAGAACTTAAATCACAAGGGAAACAACAACAGCTATTCACAGAAGCTCGCAAAGTCCATAAAACGCCGCACGTTCAATTCGTTGCCCAAAAACGCAACAAATGTCAATAGAAAATTAAATTTTCAGCAATGGCAAAAGCAGCGTCAGCAGCATCAGGAACAGTCGCTGCCAAAACCAAAGCTTTTTCGTAAAGCTCAGGTAAACTCAGAGACAAATTCTTATTTCCATTGAATTCAATTGAATTTTCGCACAACAACAGCAGCCAGTGGGTTCTAGAACGTTTCCAAACGAGGGCGAAATTATCGTGAGCAGCGATGAGGATGATTGCATTGTCTTGGAACCAGATATAATCAAAATAAGCTTAGATGATGACACGGTCGATGAGGCGCTAGTGGAAACCAGTAACGGCGATATGGACGATGACATTCCAAGCTCCAGTAGTTTTCAGGTTGATACAAAACGTGAGATTGAATTGTGGGAAAAGTTTTCGAAAACCATAAGCCGTACCACGGATGACTATAGTACGCCAAATGATGATGCCTGCATTATAATTAACGATAGCTTCGACCAATCCTACCGAGATAGTAGTCCAGTTAAGATAATCGATGATCGTAGGGATAAAGCTTTTGTTAACCTGAGAAACCCACACTTGCACAAGCATCAGTCCAAAAAAATGCTAGATGATAGTGTGGTATTTGTTGAAGAGGATTTTATACCTTTGCCAAAGAACGATGACAATAGTCCGAAAAAGAATCGTAAGAAGGAGGCGGAGCCCAAAGTACAGTTAGTTAAAACACCGAAGTTAGTCAAACAGAGCATGGACACAAGTCTCTTTACCAAAACGGAACGCAAAAAATTGGATGATTACAATAGCAACACCTACAATCCAGATTCAGAAACTAATGCACCAGTTACCCATAAGCGCCCCATTATTATCGACGGCAGCAACGTGGCCTTTGGGTGAGCATCCAAGTGGGTGCGCTAATATAATCATTAATATTTATTTTATTCAATTTTCTTAGCCATGGCCGCTCCAATATATTCTCTGCAGAGGGCATTAAATACTGTGTAGAGTTCTTCCATAAAATGGGGCACGATGTGAAGGCTGTCATTCCATTGTTTCGTCGCAATCCCTTTAAGTCGTCAAATCCAGCGCTTCTTGATCAGCTGCACAAGGATGGCAAAATTGTATTTACACCCTGCAAAAACCTGCCAAATCAACAGAGCATCAGCTACGATGATCGGTGAGTTTACATCTGAATAGTATATAATGCAAAAATGTTTTAAATTCATTTAAATTTCAGGTTCATACTACAATTGGCCTATGAGCGAAACGCAGCGATTGTCTCGAATGATAATTATCGCGATTTGATAGACGAGAATGCAGCATTTAAAAAGATCATAGAGAACCGCGTGATCGGTTATTCGTGGTGCGATAATATACTAATTCTTCCCAAAGATCCCTATGGTAGATTTGGGCCACCTTTGGCTGAGATTTTGCGTTGTTAAGAGTTGAGTTATTATTTTTGTTAAATTTAAGAAAGTGTCATTTAATTAGATGTAAGATTTGAAATACAATGAATACAATGAATACCACCTCATACTCTGGGCGTAACAGAAACAATCGTCGTTGTCGATATTGTGGTCGTCTGTGATGCTCCGTTCTCCATGGTGCCCATATAATCTGGCGGCGGCTCATTTAGAGCTGAGGCCAGATTCGGATTGCTGCACTCCAAATCTGTGGTAATGGTCAGCGTGGAGGCACCCAAGTTGCTCTCTTGCTTCGCATTGTTGGTAATGTTTAACTCATCGTAGCTGGGCGGGAGATCCATGCCCTTGGGCAAAATGGTCATGTCGTTGTCGGCTTGAACGCAAACGCTGCCATCGCCGCAGGTGTTGCCTATGTTTGTTCCGTTGTTGGCGATGCTTATTTCCATGTTGCGTCGTGCTGTTAATAATAAATGAAAAAAATATTTATAGTAATGAAATTAGCTTATCTCTGCTGTCCGTTAAGCTTAAATTATGATTTATCGACTTGTGCTAAAAACCACATCGTTATCGATAATATTTCTAAACGCGTTTTTATCAGCGCCTCGTGCTGCATACCTGCTTCGCACAGCTGACTGCTATTTCAGTTGCGCGCAGCTGACCCAGCAGCAACAGATTTAAAGCTGCTTTATTATTTCTCGTGTTGGTGTTAGCCACAGTCGCTAACATATTTACACACATGTGCCTCAACTAACACACATTAAATACACGCACACCTTGTAAGTATTAACTCTTTGGCCAAGAAGTGCTTAAAGCCATCAAAACTTCGATGGTCATTTATGTAATAGCCAAACAATTGCTGACGTTGTGGGCTCAATAAATGGTGAAAGTGGCTGATTGGGGTTTTTTTCTCGGAAAATATTTAAATGAGACTCCAAGTAGTAGTAGCAGGTTTGTGGGCTAAACACGATCAATTAACGAAGTTTGTATTAACAATGTGTAAAGTGTAAAACAAATACGTTTTTGTTTTGGTGTTGCAAATTTGTGGCCTCATAGTTTTTGGCAGTTCAATTATGAGTGAAAGTTGATGGCAAATGGTTAAAGACTTTGTTAATTAGGGGAACCTAGGTTTGTAGAGTTCAAATCAACTGATAAAAGGTCTGTTTTAACGTTCAAGCTTATTGTAGTTTTGAATTGAGAACATACAAAGCATTTGCTTGAAAGTTCAGCTCAAAGGTTTTTGTGCTAAGTTTGGGTCTAAGGTTCTTAGGCTAGTTCTCTGGTTTGAAGAGATTATGTATAGTTGGTGCAATTGAGCGAATGGGTTAAAGAATTCGTTTAGTATGTGAACCAATGCTTATCGATTTATATTCAATTGATAAAATGTCTTCTTATAAACTTTAGAGAATAATTAAGCTCATGCCAAGCATTTACTTGCGCACCTTTAGCTCAGTTCAAAGGTTCGTCTGTTTGTCCGAAGGTTCTTTAGCTGATAAGCTTTTGAACTAGTTCGTTGTGGGAATTTCGGGCTTTTGAGTTGAATTTGTGTTGTGGTGAGCTGGGTTGAGACTTAAACGAAATGACAACCTGTTGTTTTAACGGTTCATTGCCCATTTTAAGGCAGTTAAAATTAAAATAAAACTAATTCGAATTCAGTTTCATCTTTGCAGCCAAACTGTGCTGTCCCGTTGCCTTCCGCACCTGCCATAAATGCTGCGACGCGTGCTCGGATTCGGTGCCCTGGGCGCCGGCCTCGTCAGCACCGGATTGAGTCTACATACGAATGACTATGAGCTCAACTCACTGGGAATTGTGCGGCTGTCGCGTTCGGCCTGTGCTGTGGTCGATGTGGCGCTCACCTACAAGCGGGAATTGTACTACAAGGAGTGGGACAAGTCAACGCCCGAGTATAAGGCGGAGAAGAGTCGCGTGCACAAAATAGCTGCCGAGAAGCTGCTGCAGCTGATCTGCACGAACAAGGGCGTTTATATCAAGGTGGGTCAACATATTGGTGCACTGGAGTATCTGCTGCCCAAGGAGTTTGTGCAGACAATGAAGGTGCTGCACTCGGATGCGCCACAGAATCCAATTGAGGATCTGTACAAGGTTATACGGCAGGATTTGAAATGCAATCCGGAGGATATATTCGAAAGTTTCGATCGTGAGCCCCTGGGCACTGCATCTTTGGCACAGGTGCACAAGGCGCGCCTGAAAACGGGCGAAATTGTGGCTGTGAAAGTGCAGCATCCCTATGTCAAGGGCAACTCGCGGGTGGACATGAAGACCATGGAAATGGCCGTTAAGGTACTGGCGCGCATATTTCCCGACTTTAAGATCCAGTGGCTAGTCGAAGAGTCCAAGAAGGTAAGTTCTAAGTATGCGCTTTGACTTATAGCTTACACATTTTTTTGTTTTTACAGAACCTGCCCATTGAACTGGATTTTCTTAATGAGGGTAAAAACGCAGAAAAGGTGGCCAAACAGTTCGAAAAGTACAGCTGGCTGCGTGTGCCCAAAATCTATTGGGAGTTAAGCACATCCCGCGTGCTGGTCATGGAATATCTGGAGGGTGGTCATGTCACCGACTTGGACTACATAAAGCGCCACAAAATTGACACCTTTGCGGTGGCCAACAGAATTGGTCAACTCTACTCGGAGATGATCTTCTCCACGGGCTTTGTGCACAGCGATCCACATCCGGGCAATATACTGGTGCGTCAGACGCCCAAAAACAATTTGGAAATAATACTGCTGGATCACGGGCTCTACGCCAATCTGACCGACAAGTTTCGCTATGAATACTCCAAGCTCTGGCTGAGCATTCTGAGTGTCGATCGCAAGTCAATGCGCCAGCACAGTGAACAGCTGGGCATCAAAGGAGATCTGTACGGTTTGTTCGTGTGCATGGTAACTGGGCGGCCGTGGGAAACGCTTATGCAGGGCATTACCAAAGTCAAATATTCCAAAGAAGAGGTGAGTTTTGGGGCTGTGAATGCCTTGAACTGAAATGATACCCTTTCACAATTTAATTTGCAGAAGAACACGCTGCAGAGCAACACATCGCTGGTGCTGCCCCACATCTCGGACGTGCTGGAGCAGGTGGATCGACAAATGCTGCTCATACTGAAGACGAATGATCTAATACGCGGCATTGAATCCACGCTGCGCACACAGAATCGCATGACCGCCTTCTGGGTGATGTCCAAGTGCTGTGTGCAATCCTCGTATGCGGAGCAGCGGTCCCAACAAACGGCGGCCACAAAACGCTGGCGTTTGCAACTGCGGGAACGCTGGGAGCTATTCAAGTTGAATGTGTACTACCTCTACTTGGGTCTAATTAACTTTGGCTTTCTCGCCTCGCTCAAACAGGTGTTTTAGGCGGCTGCCGATTCGATTAAAGTACAAATTTTTGGGCAAACATTTACCTCGTTGTCTCTGCAATGCCAGCCTGCGAGCGGTCTCCTGTCGCTTGTGCTGCATGGAACTCTTATTTTTTGATTATTTTGAAATAGAAAACATATAATTAGCTGTGGCTGCAGCAACATCTGATTTGCGAAAATAACGTTACCATTATAACTGCAAATGGCATCAGGATGACAAGCAGGAAAAAGAGCACTACATAGAAGGTATAGCCAGAGTAGAAATACACATAGCCCGGCGAAGGTGTGTACGAAGGTGTATACGACGGTCCATTGTCATTGTTCCAAACGTAATTCGGGTTCGCTGTGGTGGTGCTTGTGGTGCTATTGATATACGAGCTTGTCACAGTGCTGGCTGTTGCATTAAATATAGCTGTTGTTGCAGCCGTAGCTGCTGCTGCTGCTGCAGCTGCTGTTGCGGGCGCCATTCGGTTGCAAAATAACGTATGCTCGAGGACGCACCGCCAAAAATAGTTGGACCCGTCTCGATTCACTCGATGTGTCCGTTAAAACTGAACTGAAACCTTGATGGGCCGCGACGACCAGTCATCATGGGTCAGGCAAGGCTCACATATTTGCTTTGTAATCATTAGCTGATAAAGCTGACAAAGCTGACAAAACCAGTGCCTAGCCAGGGCTTACGTTCTGATATTGGACATGGTATGCGGAGGGAAATGAGTGCCACTCTTTATCTAATGAGGCACTATGATAAATGTGTGCAAAAGTCACACAAATTGCGTGAATGTGTATATATATACCACCTGTGTACAGATATCTATTACTATCTACATAAATATATATATGTAGCTGTCAATATTGCATTGTTTTTATGATTTATGGCAAGTGTTCCGTTGTTAAGACGTTCGTTTATTTCGGAACATAGTTTCAGCTTAGGGATGGGCTTCCGGTTAAGAACTAAAACATAACTGACCTTAACTATAAGCAGCTAAAATATTGCTATATCTCACTTTTCTATGTAAAAATTTTTTTTAAAAAATTGTCTAATTCAACAAGATAATTATATTACAATTAAACTGAAGCTTTAAGTATAATTACTTTATAAATTACTTAAGTAATTTTTATATTATTCCAATTATTTAAAAAAGTAAGCCTTTATAGAGAAATTCACAGTAATTGCAATTACAAGTAATTATTTTCATTTAAAAACTAATCAACTATTCGTTACTTTATAGTTTAATATTTAAATTACTTGGGTAATTGAGCTTTGATAGTTTAATTATTTAAATAATTGTGCCATAAACTGCAATTACTTAAGTAATTGATGACAATAATAGTACTAAAAATGTATATACTTAAGTAATTAGTTATGATCTACACCTTTTAGGCAACTTTTGTAAAGCTTTCAGCTATATTTATAGACTTTGGTTGGGTTCAAGCCCGCTTACTGTACGGAAAAGCTCATTTAGTCACGCTGAAAAGCACGAGACTTGCTCAACTCTAACTGGATTGTCGAAGTGCACAAAACTAGTGCAAATATTTGCGATTATGTTTGCTCACCTTGGTCGACTTGTGTCGTCTCCTTGAGTTGCTTCAACATATAAAAGCGATATGCAATCATTATGGTCTGTAAATTCAATGTCAAACAATAAGTACAAAATTAATGTTATTAACAATAATAACTATTTCTGTTTGACTTACGCGCAAGAAGAAGAGGCAAAAGCATATTATGGCCAGGGCAATGAACAAAGCCGACGACTCCATTTTTTTTTAACTTTTCAAATTTCCTTTGTTTACGACCTCTAATTATGATTTCGATTGCGTAGAAAATATATATTTTCAGTAGCGTTGAGTCACAATAAGCCCCGGGCGCATGTCCAATGATAAGATATGAATGGATACACTGGCAACTATAATTGGAATGCTTTCAGCAGGCATTTGATTACATTTTAATCATTCTCACGAATTCGTATATACAAATCACAAATCGATACGCGTGCGACAATCTCGGTTCCTCTCTGGGTCTGTGTGGATTCCCTCTGAACGGAATTAAGACAGCTCCAATTGGCTGGCAGATTGCGAATGGATTTAACTGGCTGTGCATGCTAATAATATAATATTTATATTACCCTTTCCATACACTCTCTGCGGAATGTGATAAGTGGCATATTGGTTATATATTTTCTTTAAAAAAATTTAAACAACATTTTATTGTTGAATATTGTTAAATAACTTAAAATTAATCGTGATTTGAAATAGTAGAGTATGTAAACTTTGACTACGCCTTATGAAAAGAAAATATTTAATGGTAAAAGTAACATTCTAACCAATGATCGAAATTGAACTTTATTTGTTTTTTATTTATGAAATTACAAATTTATAAATTGAATTTGTAAAATTCAAAAATTTTTTTTCTAGTCACTTTAAACTCTTGAGCTGTAAACACAGGGTGTTGTGCCGTCGACTGCAACGCTCCGCGTTCTTTTTTTTTGTTGTTTCTTCTTGTGTTCTTTTTTTTTGTGGCATTGCGTTATCGCTGCTGCTCTGGGCCCCCACTTCAATAAGCAGATTGCATTCGGTTCGCCTGTTTATGACTCTGGTTATCACTGTGCAAACCTGCCGCAGAAGCGAGACGCTCTGTTCTCTTCTGTTTGTCTCGCAGACTTCGAAGCGGCCAAAACACAGAGCCAGGCCAGTTGCAGTCGTTAACCGTTAATTAAAGTGAATGGCCGCTTGGCTTTTTGGCTGTCAGTAGCACGGTGGTTATCACAATCGTTTGCCATGCACCTTGACCCGGCCCGCAGTCATCAAGCTTGCACACACACTCACCCACACTCGCACACACACACCCACCCACACACAACTCAACGTACATGATTATCGCTCTTTTGTGCATTGCGTTGAGAGATTTTTGTCGAGTGGCAGCTCATTTGCATAAAGCGCGGCTCAAACATAAATTATGGAGACGCCTTTCGCACCTGAGCGAAATTCTTTTGTTGTTTTTATTGCATTATGCACACACACTTAGGCACACTGTGTCAGACAAGGTGTCTGTGTCTATGTGAGTGTCTGTGTGTGTGCTTGTCTCTGAGCTTTTATGCGTCTCTTTGTTTCGAGCAAATCGCTGCTGTCTTAAAAATCGTCACAAATAGGTAAAAAGCTTTGACAGGCGGTAAAAATAATTATTTTAGATTTTAATCTTTTCTAACTTGTTCGATATTTTAATTAATTTTAAAGTATTTTTTTTTTTTGCTTCAAAATTGTCTTTGAAATAAAATACAATCATTTTTAAAAGAATTTCAATAAAAATGCTTTAAAAAGAAATTCAAAATTAGATACAGGCATCCATCCACGCTAATAAATATGACCACAAAGACTTTAATAATGCAATCTGAAAATTTGTTTGGAAAGAAAACACTGTTGGGTTGAGTTTTTAAACGTGTATTTTGATTTGAAATCATTAAAATGAATAAAAAGCACCAGACACGAAAAAGTTTCATCATTGCAATACAACAAGTCGAATTACTCACATTAATTATATAATTTATGTCTAACATCAACATTTTCATTTAATTACCAGTTTATAATTTTTAATATATATATATTACACGCTAACTTCTTGCTAAGGATCTTTAGTAAGTTGTATAATATTTCTAAGTTTTGGTTAAAATGTTTTTTTTTTTTTGTTTTAATAAGTTGGCACATTTTTTGGGAAATTAAAAAGAAAAACAAGAATTAAGTGCAATTGCGAACACATAATTAATACTGCGAATATTACGATTATAGTTTGCATTGTGTTTATCGATTTGTATATGATTTCAATTCTCGCATATATGTGTGATATATATTTTTTTAATTTCCGCACTCTTAACTTTAGTTAAATAAAGCTTTTCTGCTGCTGACTGTCGCCTGTGGCGTACTGCAATTTAATTGGAAATCTAAATGAAAAGCACACATGATGTGTCTGTGTGTGTGTATGCGTGTGCGTGTCGTGTTTGCACGCACTGTTAAAGGGTGTCACATGCAATTAACATGCCTTTTTCAATTTAAATTTAATTAGCTGCATTTAGCTGACATTTTATTTACTTTTCAGTTGATGTTTGCTCGTCATCTGCAAATGGAAAATGGAAAATTTTATTAGGGTCGTCATCAGCAGTGCTTAAAAATTATGTATATTATCTAAATAATTAAGTTAAATTTCTTTTTTGTTTTACTGCCTTTTATCGCACACATTTTGGCTCATACAAAATTCATAGATTTTCATACTCTTTGGTCCTAAATCACGCCTCGCTGACGGCGCCCAGAGAGTCCTTTCCACATAATTTTTCCATATGTATATAAAACACTTGCATAATTTACGATCCAGCCTAGATATACATACATGTGTGCACATATGCATATGTAATAAGTTATAAATTTCTTAAATTCCTTTGTAGCGTGCGCCTTAGTGTATGCTACACAAAATGAATACCGACTCAACTGACGCCTATCAAAACTTATAATACGCATTGCAGTAGGGTATATATGAAAACAAGGCGAATTGTTTTTGGACATTGACATTTTAATTAATTTAAATGCGAATTTCTTGTTAATAGTTGTGTGTTGATTTTAAGTTAACAATGTTAACTGAAATGTCAAACATAGAACCCCTTAATCAAATATGCACACACACTTCCCATACAAACACACACACACACACACACACACACAGCCAGATTGTAAGGTAAACTGGAGAAATTGTAGGAGAAACACAAGACACAAATCAATTTGCATGAGGATTGAAACTTTGTAACTTGCCGCAACGAAACTTTGTTTCATGTGTTTGTGTGGGTGTGTGTGTGTGTGTGTGGGCCTATCCTAGGTCTAGGACTATCTTAAATTTGAAATTCAAATTTATGAAACTGCAGCAGTCGCTGAGCGTAGATTTTCCCAGACACGCAAAAACTAATATATGTATGAGGATTTTTAGAGCCAACACACACACACACACTCATACCCGCACACAAATTGGTGGCATTTGCTAGATGCCTTTACAATTAGATAGCATACTTTTTGGGTGTCCCTCGCACATGTCATAAAAACCTTTTATGTGGTGCAAATTTTGTGAATACTCTGGCAACCGACTCTCTTCCCCCCCTTTTGGCCCAGACTTTGTGTCCATTCGCTCGTTCAAAGTCGTTCGGTTGGAATCAAGTTGTTAGCACAATTAGTGTGGGCGTGGCTGTGTCTGTGTGGGCGTACCATGTCGGCGCCTGGCAAGTGGGCGTGGCTGTTGCGGCTTTCATTATCGGCTACGTGCCTCATTTTGTCCATGAATGTTAAGTAAAATTAATTGCGTAGCCGCTGGCGCCAAAGTGTGCGAATTGTTGCCGCTTGTTTGCTTATTTTGATAACAACAACAACAACAAAAATAACAACAACAACGAAAAGCAACAACAGCAGCGTCAAAAAAGTTTTTGAATAATTTCATTAATATATTTGGTAAAATTTGTTGGCGCGTGAGATGTGCAAGTAATTTTCACATACAAACACACACACACACACACACACACACACATATATATATATATATATATATTGCCTTTGCTTATTACAATTTATAATTAGCTCAAAAAAGTATAACAGAAAATTCGCTTTGTTTGTTTTGGCCCTGTTTACGCGCACGAGCGTTACCTTAGTCGGGTTAGCAGGCGGCCTAATAAAGTCATCTTCTAACAGGAAATTTCTTATACGCTTAAATATCTTAAAAATGTTGTTAGGTGAGCTTAATACACAGCCAAGTTATTTAATAAAGTATTTTTGACTCTAATGAAGGCAGTTCGAACTGAACTAAAGTTGAGTAATTTTAATATATATATATAAATATATATAATACAAAAAAATAATAATAATATAAAAATGTATATATATAAAATTTCTTTAAAAAATAATTATAATATCACCGAGGGTATCTAATACTCCGTCTCTCAAATTAAACCCTATAAACTTGTTTTGTTTATCAGCGCTAAGGCCAAAATTTTTAATTATACTTTAAGGATATTGGCAAGAAGTTTGCACTTGGAGCATATTGGACAACAAAAAAAAATAAAATAATGGGCCAGCGGTCGAGTTAGAGCCATGGCCCGAAAAACAGGTCAACAAAAATGTTGTACAATAAACTTTAATGAATTACAATTTACAGTGGATGCCAAGGGAGGCGTGGCAGGAGCGACGGCAACGCCTGTAAATCGTTGAGCGAACAGCAACTGCAAAAAAAGCAACAACAACAACAACAAACGAAGCGAATGTAAAAGGAAATGAAAATATGTCGACGGAAATGAGCATTGACGCCATCTTCTGTTGCCTGGTGCCGAGCAGGCAGACTGCGGATTGCGGATTGCGGATTGGGCATTGGAGCATTCGTATTGGACTTGTGTTTCTGGTCAAGTCAAGTTGCCTTGTCGCTGATTTCGCCGCCAATAAGGCGAGTGGGGCATTAAGTTGCCGTTTCATCATTGTCAACAGTCGCAGTCGCAAACAATAAATATTGTAAACAATTTGTTGTGCGACTGATGCCTGATGCTTAATGCCCGTCTGTGTGTGTGTGTGTGTGTATATATCTGTGTGTGTGTTTGCCTGGGCAATAGTAGAATGCCAGTGCAAATATTTGAACACACCCAAAGAGGAAATAAGGTTCGAATGCGAAATCCGCAAACCCTTCGAGCCCATAAATTATCATCATCAGCTAATGGCTGTGGCTGTGGCTCCTCGCACTGCGTTTACAATTTCCAATTGCCGCATTCCCAAGCACCGCACCCCTCCTCCCCCCACACACCCGATACCCAAGTAGCGTGTACACGTGGCCAATGCGGCATTAATTAAATCAAGCATCATTAAGCGACTGTGTCAGTGGCAGCACCGGTAAAAACTGCTGCATTTGGATTTGCAGTCATGTTGCACAGTGTGCACAGATCTATTTTTCATCCCCCAATTGGAGTCAATAAATATTTATTAAATTTTTGTACGCTTTAAAAACGATCGATATAAATATATAAACTAATTTTAAGTTTTTTTATATTCATTTATAGCTTATACAAAAACATAAAATTCATTAAGTTAAAATTTTGTTCTTAACCACGGTACCGTTATGTAATTGAAAATGCCCTCCGCTATTTAAGTGGATAAAATTTCATTTGGTGGTGTCTAATTTTATGGCATTGGCTTTTGTTTCTATCAAACTGACAATTAAAGTGTGTGTTTAGTGCTTAAAGGGTCTTTAAAAGACCCGTTGAAAGACGAATAAATTTTAGCACTATTTATTTTGTAAGTCTCTTAAGATATACGATCTAAATAATGAATATATTGCCTTATAAAAAAAAGCAACTCAATTAATTTTTTAGGAAAGAAAAGAAACATTGTAAAACAAATAATTATTAATAAGTTTAAACGAAGGCTCAATGTGCGTAATCAACAGGAGAAACACATGATTTATATTTTGCAAAAATTTAATTTCACATATTTGTTGACAATCTTTTGTTAAAAAATCTTCACACTTTATGAGACGGAAGGACAGCAAGAGGAACATTGCACAAAAGCAACATTCTGCTGTCACTTTGTAAACGCGTGTAAATCCGTTAGGACCTTGAGCCCGGCTTAAACGCCCATGAAGACGGGTAATTTTTGGGACATTTTGGCACATATACAATAAATTAAATGGAAACACAAAAATTTTATTACATTCTTGTATTATGTGTTTTATAAGCGAGTGCATTTTTCTCTAGCCAAATGCATTGTTTTTGGCTCTAAAGCCTGGCAGCTGGCCAAGTCCAGAAAACAAGAGTCGAGGCCAGAAGCTGCCAGAGCAGAAGCAGGAGCAGGACCAGTGGCAGCAACTGCTGCCGAAAAGGCTAAGTGGGCCAGGGGGCAATGGAGCCGGGCAAAATGGCAGAGAAAGCGCCAGATGCGCTTGTTGGTTTAAACAACAGCAAATGCACTTCGAAGAGGCTTTTTTCCGGGAACCGACACACACACACACACATTTACTCGGCCATATCCATACACACACATGCGCAGCATGGCGCCCTTTCTTATGTTGGCTTAAATGGGCTTTACGTACACAATGTCTATTTATTGCGCCGCTTGTTGAGGCCATTTTTCACCAGTCGAGGATTTTGCCGCGCGAACGCTTGAAATTTCATTTGCTAAATGTAATTCGATTTAAGTTTAAGGCATTTGCCATTTGCCATTTGCTTTTAGCCATTTGCTTTTTGCCATTGTTAATGGCAATGAATATTTCATAGCTGCGCAATTTTTTCCATTCCATGGAGCACTTTGCAAAAGAGCCAACTGCATATACATAAATATAAAATGCATATTCTTTGCTTGGTTTTTGGTTTTTATTTTTCGGAAATAAACAGTGTGTAAAGTGCATGTTTGTTATTGTTTTTTGGTTCTTCTTTTTTTTTGCATCCATAATTTCATATTGTTGAAAGCTCTTAAGCTGTCTGAATTGCATTGTCAAAGAAGAAGACTGGTTTAATACAAAATATTTTATATTTAAATGAATTCACTGAAAGCTCTTTAAAGCCAATAAGGCTTACTCTAAGGTTTATTATAACTTTTAGCTTTTTAATTATATTTGACAATTTTCTTTAATTATTTTTCAGCTGTATTTTAAAGCTAAAAGTTATTGCACTTTATCTATCAATCTACAGGACGATTCGAATATTTTACTTTGATTATTATTCCGAGTTTGTGTTTCTGATAAGAGCGAATTTTTTGAGAAATTTTGTTGTGCATATTCTTTTTGGTTTAAGCTAGAATATTCGTTTGCAACTATTCAATTTCTCAGATTTTAGTGCTCTCAATTAAATTGGAAATTTGAAAATGCTTTTTGGCCAGCGAAGAGAGCACTCGCTGCCGAGCATCAAAAATGGAAGTGCTGCAAATTGTTTTGCATATTGCTTTGTGGCGCCGCACAAATATGGAAATTGCATTTGTCCATGTTACTGTGTAAAATCAAATTTGCAAAACCTTCAGTGGGGTGGGCGGAGGTGAAGGGGGCGGTGGGTGTTAACGAAAAAATGTTGCACCAGCGCATTCGTATGCAACTGTATAACAATCGGCTAAAAACACACGATAATAATAACAACAGCAGAGCTTGGCTAAAAGCAATAAACTGGTCTAGTTGGCCAAGTGGTTAGCATTGCCAGTGTTGCGGTATTTCCGCTGCCCACCACAGCCACACAGCCCCCACCCCCACCAGCATGTCGAGGAAAAATGGAGCTTTGCCAACTCAGCAGGCATTTAGTTTTGTGGAAAATGCAATTTGCTGCTTTTGCATAAAAGCCACATTGTTGTTGCTCATACTCTATAAAGCACTTATTAAGGGGTATATGAATTTGGTTCATAAGCGGTTGAGGGCTACAAAAACTAGTCAGCAAATTATCATTAGCCTGGCCAACACAGAAAACGGGGTTTTGTAAATTATTTAAAATACGTTGCGGTTTTATGTATTTGCCTGCGTTTCGAGCTAGGAAGCTGCAATGTTTCCATTAAGGCTGGTATGCTGTTGCTATGATATAAAATAAGATAAATACGCGCAAGTCCATTTTTTATTCATTTTACGACTAGATATACAATAAGCTTATGAACTTTAAGCTTTATAAATTAGATTGGATTACATGTTAAATTATCTGCGTAGACTGGTATGGTGTTAAATTAAACAAAAAAAAAAAAAAAAACGAACACGATTTAAAATTTTCGGCATGAACTAATTCACAAAGGAATTTGTAATATTTGCAAAATTAGATCAAGATTTAAATTTGCTATGCTGCCTGGTATCGTGTTAATAGACCCCCCAAAAAAGTATGCAAAAAAAAAATCAAGTATCAAAACAAGTTTAAAATATGCTAGTCTCTGAACTAGTGCACAAAGGAATTTTGCAAAGTTGATTAAATTAGTTCAAGGCTCATGGCTTAAATTTTGCGTTTGAAATATGCTATGCAGTCTGGTATGGTGTTAAATATTCGAAAAATGTGAAAAGTGTAACTAGACAAGCATTACAAGCCTCTTTGGCTTCCTGCTCAAGGATTATTGCTAACAGGCTTTTGGCAGGTCAAATGCACTTGAATATTGAACACACACACACACACACATACACACATACAAAGCTCTTACCTCGATTTACGTAAATGGCTCCACTTGCTGCTCGGCATCCAATAGACTCAAGTCATTGAATGTTGCACAATTTTGCAGCACTTGGCTGCTGGTTGCATTAATTAAATCGAAATCAATAGCTAAGCGATGCTCGGACTTGAGCGGAGCAGCCACCTCGCAATTGGTGGCCAACGTTGCCTCTGACTCCACCCCGGAGCAATTCTGCTGGCAATCAACTGCGTAGCACAGCTCCAATTGGCCCGCTGTCGGTGTGCTTGCCACGTGCAACAGCTGCTCCTCGCCGTAGTCGTACTCATCGTACTCGTCCATGAGTGATTGCTCCGAGTAGCTTTCGTCGTCATCATCGGCGCAATCAAAGTAGCCACTCTGTGGGGATTTTAAAAATCTTGTTGAGTTCCGTCGATGGGTTAACTTTTCACTGTCCCTCTGCCCCCTCTGCAAACACGCACCTGGCAATCCAAGCAACGGCAATTATCACAGAGGCTACAGCTGAGGCCCAGTATGTCCGCCGCCTCCTGGTATAGTTCATAGCTGGAGGACCTGTTGGCTTGTTTATAACTCTCCAGCTTCCGCTGTCCGTCTCCGCTGCCGACTCCTGTGTAGTTGGCCAACTTGTTGTTGTTGTCATTATGCATGCTCCAATTGTTCAATTTATTTTGCTGTTGCTCGGCTCCGGGTCCGGCTCCGGCTCCGGCTCCGGCACCCAATCCCACTTGACTGTTGTTGTGACTCTCCATGTTGCCGTTGTTATTCTTGCTGGCTGAGTGACCCGCAAATGATGATGCGGCCGCTGAACTGGACGTGAACGTGAACGTGGAGGCTGCTTGGGGCTCCGCCTCATTGCTGTTGGCCCTGAAATGAAAAGTTTACTCGTCGTGTATTTAGCTTTTGGTTGACTAAACTAAACGCCCTCCCACTACAAATGAACAGGAACTGGCAAGACAGAAAGCGTATTCCTCCCCCCAACGAGTTTGCATATTGAAACAAAGCGTAGCATACTTTTTAGCGCGCCCAAATTGAAACCGGAGCAATGGTCGCACTATAAATACGGATTTAATTTTGTGAGTAAGCCACTGTTGGATTTTAAAATTAAATTGTTTTATTTCACTAAACTATCTTTTTTGGAGGCACAAAAAAATTAACCTACAATATTTGTTATTATTGTTTTATAACAGTTATCAATATTAAATTATATATTTTATAATCATCACAGTGCTTGCTTGAAAATCGGAATAAATATTCTTTAATGAAATTAGCATAAATAAATATCATTAAAAATATAATTTATATATTGTGTATGCAAATTTTTGAAAGGCAATTTAAAATTTTGAGGAACTACTATTATAAACTGTTTTAATGTGCAGGCGATTACTGTAATAAAATATAGTTTTCTCTTTTAGCTTTCAATTTAACATTTATTATGCAGAGCTGTCGCGTTGTTGGAGCCTGTCAAATTATTCTTGTTGCGCCTGGCAACCTCAACTTGCAGCTGGTTCGCGTCTCACCTCACCTCACTTAGGCCATTTAGTTGATATCAACTGCAAGGCAGGCCATTAAATACAGGACTCGCCTGTCCTTGCGCCAAGAGCCGCTTATCAGTTCGCGGCGGGCTGGGGAAGGGGCGCTGAAAGGGCGCTACAGAAAAAATGCAAAATAGTTGCAAAGTGAGCGACAAACTTTTTTGTTAAAAAAAAGTTCACAAAGTTATTTTGCCACACTTCAAGCAGCTTGATGGAGTTGTTCTCGCTGGAACGTTCGTCGTGTCCCCAACCCCAGCCACCCGTTTTGTGACGAATACGCGCAGCGAACTCTTGTAATCAACTGTTAAAAATGGGGAAAGACGCAAAAAACAAGGCCAACTGCATTTCCCTGCTGATGCGTCGCACTAATTAAAGTCCCTAATAAATCAAATGAACTTGCCGCCCCCCCTCCCGGTTGCCATTAATGAAATATTCAACGCTTTGCACTTTGACATCATTGTAACGTCGCAGCGCTAAGGGAAACTTGGCTGAAAATTAACGGGTGAAAATCATTTGGGCCTTTTGTCTGGCAGGCAACTGTAGAGAAACGAACGCTAGAGGAGTGGGTGGCTGGAAGGGGGTGGTATACAGAAAAAAAATGCAACTTTGGCGGAACTTTTTTGTATACCCTATACGTAAAAATGGGTACGAAAAGAGTATTTTGCAATTATGCGGTTTTTGTATAAAAGGAGGGCATTTGGGCCATCAAAGTCAAATCGTCCGGTGTGTGCATCTGTCTGTCAGTCTGTCTGCCTGTATTTCAGTTTGTCTATATATTGAAAGCTGTTTACAAGGTATCTCCTAGTCGGGCACTCTCAATTTGAGTACCCTCACTTTTTTTTGTTTTATAATATTTTTTGGGGGGGTTTTTGCGTGTCGGCAACTTTATGTGCAGGTCGCGCCCACACCGCCCACAACGCCCTCGCAGCTCGTTAGCTATTGAAATATGATTATTGCACTTCAATATTGTGTGAAGGCTTCTGTTGCCGGTTGCAACATGTGTGGCATGCATTTTAATCAACTTTATGATGCAGCTCCCTTTTCGCCCTCGTTGGACGCTCCGTAGCCTTTCCGTTGGCGCGTTAATTTTTCAATTTCGCAAATGGCTGAGCCAACTAAACGGCTATCAGCCCATAGCCACCCATCTCCTCGCCCCATTCCCCTATCCAACGTGCACAAAGTTTGTCCGTGCTAAGCGCTGGTGATCAAAACTTATGGCTTCATGAACAATGCAACAAACTTGCCCGGCTAAACAACGGTCGGACCCGGGGCGGGGTAGAAGTGGGGGCAAGGCGGGTACACTGTCATATCGTGAACAACTAATTGAATGCGTTTAACAGCCGCCGGGCAATGTGGCAGCCACAACAGCGAACAAGTTAACGCCAAGTTGAACTCATTTTGAGGCGTGACTTTCATAAGGACGCAGCCCCAGAGCACAAAACGTGTTGATGACTTCAGCTGCTAGAAAACATCAAAATAAATAATGTATCAAAAGAGCAAACTTAATATTCAAACACCATTTAATGTTATCTGCCAGCGTGGCTATTAAAATCGGGGGATATTAGCAATAAATATTAGATTAAGCCCGAAAACGTGTGGTTAATATTAAGTAGCAGCAGTTTTTAGTGTTGTCTAACACTAAAGTTTCATAAGATCAGATAAAATTGATTTTACAACATGTTAAAGCTTTGAGATTACTAGCAGCTGTTCTTGATTTTTTCTGACACTGTAAGAAACTTGAAAGCTCGGCAAAAAGTTACTAAAAAAATATGTAAAATTAAAGTTTGATTTAAGTGTTTTCTTACACTACTAAATGATGTAAGTTACAGCTACAGATGCTTTAAAAGCTTTTCGTTAAAAGCACATTAAAGCTTAAAGATTCATCATGTTGATTATTTGCATAAGCCAAACGAAAGCTTTTTTTTCAAGCGAAAAAGTTTTTCAAATAAACTAGTTGCTTAATTTCTTATGAAGACAACGATCTCAAGAAGTTTACTCAATCTATTTATATAGATAAATCATTTCGTTTCGATTACTAGCCACTATCTTCCGCTTACTATGAAACTGTTTGCGATTCAGCTTTATTTAGCCTTCGCTTTTGCAAAGTCGCATATCTGCGTGGTAAACTTAATGACAAAGTTGTTGTCATGCCAGCGCATATTTTGCTGGCTGCAAGCAGCCAACTGTGGTGGGGCAGTGGGGGCAGCAACTCGCAAAATTCCGTTGGTCCAATAAACTTGTGCCCCATAAAAAGTTGCCCGCAATTTTAGCACCGCAATATGCCTTATAACATTTATGAGAATTTATAAGTTTGCCACAGAATAGTGCTTGGGAGGGTGGGGGAAGAGGGAAGGGTGGTGGTTGATGGGCAGGCAAGTACCTACCTGCTGGCTTCCGCATCATCCGCTGTCAGCTGTTGGCTGCTGCGCCATTTCTCTTCTTCGAGAAATTTCAAAAACTTTGTCTTCTTGGCAATAAGCGTTGATTTGACATTGGTGCATTTCTTCCTGTTGGCCACGGCGCCGAGCAGCGGCAGTGCACCTGCTGCTGCTGCTGCTGCTGCTGTAACCCCACTGCCATTTCCAGTTCCATTCCTAGTGCCACTTCCACTGCCAGTGCCAGTGGCGCTCTCTAGCGGATCGCAGCGGCATCTGTGCGAGGCTGTCGCTGACAGGCAGCTATTGTTATGGCTCCCGACTGGGCAATTGTTGTGGTTGTTGTTGCTGTTGATGTTGCTGTGGCTGTGGCTGTTGCTGTGGCTACTCTGCTGCTGATTTCTGTGGCTGACATTTTGGCAGACGTCGCCAGCGACATTGCAATTGAACAATTTCTGCAGCGCTGCCGTTGCCGGTGAACACATTGCGGTTGACATTGATGTAGCGACCGGATTTGATGCTGCTGTTGGGGTTGTTACTGTTGCTGTAGGTATTGCTGCTGCTGCTGCTGCTGCTGCTGCTGCTGACGAGTTGCCGTTGGCTGTGCCAAAACTTTTGAATTTATGCTGCAAACTGCAGGCGGCACTCGAACAACTTGCCCCAATTGAATCGCCGGTCCTGCCGCTTGTTGTCCTGCTGTTGCTGCCATTCATTTCACGCCCTGTTGCCGCTGCATGTGCGCCAAAGTCCTGCAAACAAAATGCGAACCATGTACGCCAACACTTGACCCTAAAGATTCTAAGAAACTTACGCCATAAGTTGGATTGTAGCCGGCATTGAGAACGTAAATCGAGTTCTGATTGCTGCACTGATAAACCATATCGTCCATTGTTTGAGCTGTATTTAAAGAGAGAAAATCAAGCAATTGCAATTTAATTCCATATTTCGTACTCTTTAGTTCGGCTAATGAACAATAAACAAAAAAATATTCACATGCTTTCTCCAAATCTTTCTTGAAATTTAATCCACAATTAAGTGATTTTTATTAAAAACTCAAAAACTTGTTTAAAAAACTCCTAGAAATCGCCTTCTTTTTTTCATTTTTGCCTCTAAGAAGAAAAGAAAAGATTCTTTAGGTAAAAACCAGTGAAATCTGTTTTATTTGCACTCCTTAAAATCTCGAAACCTATTATTTATTTATTTATATTATGCTACGTTGAATTCTTTTTCGCATCAACTGAATTCTTAGCTTACACTTTCATATCAAATTCATGTGTTAATTGTAAAATTGCAAATATCGTTGCCTGCTTTTGGGCTTTAAATTGAAATTCGTTTAATATGCATGCAAATTACAGAAAAACTATGCAAATTTCATTGCTTGAAATAAATATTGATGCCGGCTGTTTTCTGATATTCAACTTTCAAAGGCGAACAAAAATCAAAATAAAAGAAAATTAATTTAAATTCTGATTGATGGAAATGCGTTGAGGCATCTTCAGCTGTGATTTGTTTTGTTTGTTTGTTGTTGTTATTTTGCATTACCCGCTGAACTTTCAATAAATTTCGTCTCGTAAATATCCGACGAAATTCTTAAAAATCTCCACTGCTCCCCCGGCGCTGTCCCCGCTGCTGTTTCTCCTGCTTTAAATGCTGTATGGAAAGTGTTGATTGCTCTTGAGCTGCTGATGCGGCGCTCTGTTGCTGCTGCTTCTGCTGCTGCTGCTGCTGCTGGTGCTGTTGTTGTTGGTTTTGGTAATGGCCGGATGGCAGCTCGTGTTGCTGGTAATCAAAGCTGCAATTACCGCTGTACACGTCCAATTGAAGCGGAAATTTATGCGGCTGTTGTAGCGTGTAAACGCCAGCATCGACAGCGCCGGCGTCTCGTTGCTGTTGCTGCCTCTTTTTGCTGTTGTTGTTGCTGCCGTTGCTGTTGTTGTTGTTGGAGCCAAACCAGCTCGTTAGCCACAAGGATTGAATGTCTAAAAGAAGTAAGGATAGAGGCGGGTATTAGCATATTGAGCAAAATAAGCAAGTTTTGCAAAAAGAAAAAAAAATGTTGCGTTAGATTTGTTTAATGCACACGCTGAGCATTTCACTTCATGGTTTATACCATGTTGTTGTTGTTGTTGTTGTTGTAGTTTCTTGTTGCCGCTCGAGTCGACACGCATAAGGACTTTTTGTTGTTCATTTTAGTCGGCTAGCTTTCAAAGTGAGTGTGATGTTTTGTGTGTTCTTGAGTTTTCTCGATTTAAGCATACCCTCTATATTAATCATATAAGGAAACCCAGAAATTATGAGGAAAGCTCTCATTAGCTTAAAAGAGTTTAAATTGGTTATATTCAACACTTTTTTTTTTAGATGACTGTTACTCAACACTGTTTTGGGTTCAGTGTACTGCGCGGTTTTATTTAACTGTTACTGGCAAATTTCAGGAATGCACTTAAATTTATTTTAAGCACATTTTTTTTAAATGTAATAAATTAAGATAAGGACACTTGAAACGTAAGCAACCCTTTGATAAAATTTAATTTACTGCGCATCAAAGGAATTCGAGTGTCTGGCCAGGACACGATAAAATTACGTTCATTGAAATGATGAGCAGCAGGTTGCGGCTCATTCATTTCGCTTGTTAAAAAAAAAAACGCTTCTGCGAGTTTATTTCTGTATATCTTTCCATTTTTTTTTTTTATTTTGGTCGAAAGTCTATTTCAATGTTATCTGGCTTTGCTCTAACCAGGCCGAGCATTAACAATGGCAAAAAAAGCTACGAATTTGTTTTGTGGCACGCAAAATAATCAAAAATAATCCTTTTTTCCTCTCTTTGGGTGTGTGTGTGTTTGTTTGTTTTTGTTGGGGTTTTGGGGCTGGGCTTAGTTATGGATGCCATTGTTGGCTGTCGTTGGGGGGCCATCATTTGGCTAAGCTCGCTGATTGTTTTCATGCCAGCTACGGTTGGTTGCGGGGCCCGAAATTGCTTTTAACAATTGTGCGGCGTATACGTAATTTTTTGTGCCTAACAGCTGAAAGCACTCCACAAAAGAGTCGAAAAATGACTAGGCATGCGACCGGGCTTTCAGCCATATAGCGAATATACTTCAATTGTCCTGCCGGACAATTTGTATGCAAAAATCCTGTGTCCAACGTTGCTGTTTGGTTATCGTTTATGGCATAGCCACAACGAGTTCCGTCCACACTATAAATTCTGAATGTGAGCGTGTGGGAGACGAACTCCATTCATCAAAATGTCACAGCATGCCCCTGCCCCTGCCCCTGCCCCTGCCCCTGTCCGATGTGCCGTCATTAATCGCAGCTAACCCGCAATAAGACTTGGGAACTTGCAGCTAAAGCTGAGATGCGTTAAAGCCCAAAAGGCAAATCCACGCATGCATTGCAAAAAATTGCTCATTTTTTTAACGATAAAAAAATGTAAAATTTTTAAAAATTTTCATTTATGTTAAATATATTTTTAATTCATAAGCATTTAATTAGTTAGTTGTCAAACAAATCTTGTATTTTTATTGATTATATTTTATTTCACTTATTAAGAAGTTACTAAGTTTTTTGCACAGTGTATGTCAGTATTTCACACATCAACGAAACAGCTATTAATGGAAGGTGTCATTGTTGTCATGCGTCGTTAATACGCATGTGTGTGCGTGTGTGCGTGTGTGGTGTGCGTGTTTGGGTTGATATTTGTATTTGTATTTGTATTTTTTTTGTTTGTCTCCCAGGTAAAGCTGCTAGCCGAGCATTTCTAATGAGCGGCAATAAAGCAAATGTGGCAGGTGACATACATCAAACAATTTGCGCATTATAATTGTTGACACGCATCGCCTGCCTATCGCAGGATGCCCTCAGCTCAGCTCTCAACCTGATGTGTCATTAACAGGGGCGGTGTGGGAGTGTTCTTCACTTTTATTTTATTTTATTTATTTTGGCCGAGCCCTGTGCCTGATGCTAATAATAAAAACTTGTATTTATTTTGGGATTTGCCTGAAATGACCGAACAAAAGGCAGAAAACAAGCCGAGCGAAAAACAATAAGCGCTTTAACGGGTGTCGAGAGTCGAGGTTCGTACCCCCAAGGCAAGGTGCGGTTAAGGGGCGGCGGAACGAGGGTGCAGGGATATTAGGGCTGTGGAATCACAGCCAGTGAAGCGTGGCATATTTGTCATAATCAGCGCTTAGGCATAAATTTGAATGGATGTGCACACACACAAACAAATAAGCTAGCTAGCTGGGCTGAGTCTTATCGTATATCTGCCAGTCACACACCACATATGTGCCAGCGTGTGTGTGTGAATTGTGATTTGTGACTTAAACTGTCTAACTAACTAACGACTAGTTGGATGTGGACCATAGTCCACTGGGCCAACAAATGTCAGTTGGTAGATAACTACATTAGCAGACAAAAACAAGAACCAGTTGGGAATTATAAGGGTCCAGATTGCATTTGGGGAATGTGTTCTAATTTTGAAAATAAATTTTTTTGGGTACAAGGAACCAGTATATATATAGAACCTTCTTATTCGATATTTCCATATAATAACCAGCAATGTCAAACAGTATATTATATACCCGTTGTACGCTCTCTTTATTGTATATAAATAGAATCCTCTTTTTCGATATTTCCATATAATAACCAACAATGTCGAACCCCCCGAGGCACTATTTACAAAGTCTCTAAGCCACTGACCATGACAGCATTTCGAGGGGGGCCATCGCGCAAAAACGCTTTATCGTCAGTGCCGGCAGGCAAATATTTGTCAGACAAATTTCAAAATGCTGCAGGCGAAACGCAAAATCGAATATAGCACAAGGGCCAAGGAGCGTCGGGGTGGTTTGGGGTAGAATAGGAGGGTAGTATGTGGCAGAGTCATGTCCACATATATGCAAGAGGGCGGCGGCCCAGTTGCTGGTCATAAATTTTATGCGAGCATAAAAAATGTTTTCGATTTGCTTCGATGCGCACATAAATTGAAAGGTCACGTATTCACAGGTGTGTCTCCAGCCTCAGTGGGCGGGGGCTCGTGCCACGTTCTCCGCGGAGAGCCCAACAACTCAACACGTAAGTTGGAAATATATATGATTCACTATAAAAGTAGATTTTAATATTTTAATGCAGATGTTTTGCCAGTGTTGCATTTAATTTATTGCACTTGAAGGAGAATAAAACAAAAATTAGAAGTGTTACAGTTTATTGATATCCTGTAAAACTATATGTTTAAATAATGTACGAAATAATACATGAAGACTTAATGTTAATCAGATATTTCACTCGATTAATAATTTAATACTGTTGTTACTTGCCAACGGTAAGCTCTATATACCCCACTTTAGGGCATAAATATCTCTAGGGTACATAAAAACAATATGTGGTCAGTAATTTGGCCTGTTTGCTTGTGGTCTTTGTTTTCCAACATAAATTTGAAATTCAAAAACCCATATAAGCATTTCAAAGCGCCACTTTGGCATGTGCTCTGCTTTTGTTTTCATTCAATATCAAGATCATATATATATATATATAATCGGGTGAATTCGGCACAAGAGCCATAAATTAATATTCTGTACAAGCACAGCTTTAGTTCTGCGCTGCGCTGTGCGTGTAAAAGGATTTTCCCATTATGCAGTTTGTAAGGGTTTTATGGCGCGATTATCATTGAAATATATACATATATATTTGTATATATATTTTTGGCATTCCAATAAGCAGTTATTCAAAGCGGATTTGGACGTTCGCATTGGCATCCTTTTGGTCAGCTGCTATTTTATTTCACAGCGCAACACTTGGCGTATACGTAATGTGCTTATAAACGGCATAAGAACTGCGGTCGATTCACAGTTTCACAGCGTTAGCGGCTCAAGCGAGTCAAGTTGCATAAAAAGCGTCGTGAATTGGAGTGAGAGAACTCGATAAGTCATTTGCAATGAAAATCAGGGCAACTCGTCTGCGTTCCACTCTGCGAGCATTTTATGCAGCTGCCTCCGAGTCGTCGACGCAAATTGCAAATGTTTTATAGCTGCTTAGGAACTAGCTTAAGCAGGGCGCCCGAGCAGGGACTCTGCTGAATAATTTAGGCTAAGCGATGTTATGAAAGGCACACGAATACCCAAAATATTTTATTTGCTTTGAATGAGACTCGCCTATTTGCACTCTGACCAGTCCAGGAGTCCATGCCATGCTCAAGAACTGTTTAAGAATGGCGCCCGAGCAGGGACTCTGCGGCAGAAGTTGGGTTAGGTTAGTTAAAAAAAAACTTAAATGCTTTGTCCAAGTTCAGATTTTTGTACACTTGTAATGAAAATCTAAAATATAAATTCTCCAAGGGTCTCTTTAAATATGCTCGGGCAATGAAGAGTGGTGGAAATGCGAGGCATTTATGTTTAAGGCCAGCTGGCACTCGAAGGGAGATAAACATTATTTAAGAAATATGCCAAGTGCGTGTTTATGCATTCAAACACACGCACACACGCACAGCCACTTAGCCTGAGGGTAAAATTTACATGAAGCTAAGCAAATGTTTGCGCTGTCGCACGCTTTGTTGTTTTTGATATTTATTATTGTTGCTGTTGTATGCTTTGTTGTTGTGCACTTGTATTGAAGAGCAGTTATTAGTCGTAATTAATTAAAGCAAAACATTTCGACTAATTGGTAGAAATGCCACAACATTTGCTTTGATGCGATATTTGATTTGGTCAGCAAGCAAATCTCAATTCAGAGAGAGTTGAAGGGAGGCAGAGAAAGACGCAGCCGAGAAAAGCGCATATCAGCAATGTGTAAGGAGAGAGCGGCTCCTTGGGAGCCGCACTTAACGAGCGGCCTTGAGGGCCAGTTCACTTTCAAGTCTTGCGGCACTTGAATTCTAATGGAAATGGCACATAAAACAGAAACCGAAAAAAAAACAGGGAGAAAAGAAATCAGCAGACAGTGAAAAACAGAGAAAACCAAAAACATTACGACAACGAGAACAGCCAATTCGAAATGCCTGACCCGAGGACAACGTGCGACAGCCGGCAGGACATGGATATGGACCGGTCGGGATGGCAGGACACGGCGATGAAGTGTGCAAAAAAACAAACTTGAAGTACATGCTGAAATTTTCTTATTCTTTTTTCTCTTTCTGGTTCTGTTTTTGCTTAGTTGTTCTTTTGTTGTTCTTTTTTTTACGTTTTGCAAGTTTTCATTTGCTTTGTTGGTCTGCTGCCAATGTAAACACATTAGAGATCTCTCTTCTCGGAATTGCGCTCCAACTTGTGGCGGACTTTATGCCCGGTGTTGTCGCCCCATCCTGCCCGTGGCGAAAATATGTATTTGCCTGACAATAAAGGCATCTGCTGGATGCGTTCAACACGCAATACAATCGCTCATCATCGGTGAATGCTGAACGCACTTTGCAATTTGAGATTGAGATTGAGATAAGCACGCTCCAGCGATAGATAGAGATAGATAGGGACAGAGAATGAGGGAAAAGTGTGAGGGCTTGGGCAATCAAATGACATTTGCATTTTTGTAGAATTTTCCTTTGCTTTGCTCTCATTTCTTGGCCATCATGCCAATAATTTCTCATTTGCACAACTTTCAACCGCTTGGCGCGTGTCCAACTGCCACACACACACGAACACACACGTACACAGCTCACATCCCTCACACACACACACTCACACCCATATGCTCTCACTAAATATTCACTAAATGCAACCAAATTTTGTCATTTGTTTCAGACGTGATTTGATTACTCAAAGACCACAAAATTTTCTTTGCTGTCTCTGAGCAGCGAACTTGACCGAATTGCTTCTCTGGCTGGAATTAGCGCAAAAGCGAAATAACTAAAGAGCATTTCAATTTGCGAGGGTTGCATGGAAAATTTAATTTTGGGGTACAATATTATATCAAGGGAAAATAAGTCATCAAAAAAGCTTTGGATAATATAACCTCAAAATGTGGTAAAACTTAAGCTCAATAAGACATAAAACAACTCAATTTAAGGTTACATTCATTTTGTGGTAGTTTGACTTTATATATACAATAACTATATATGTATATACAATAACTTCTATGTCTGCCCTCTCATAATCAAGTATTGGATCAGTTTCAAAGCTTTGCTAGTCAGTGACACAACTTTCATTTAATTCGGGCGCGTTAGTCGCTTAGGCAACACCCGGATTTGGATTTGATGCCGGATTTGAGCACGTAGCCACCCTGTGGTGCACCTGCTGTCATCTCTTTGCACCACTCCTGCTGCGTGTCAGTTTCTTTGTTTGCTAAGTCCTTTTTAATAAATAGTTGAGTTACTTAAGGGGATTAATGTTGAAATTAGTTGATGTCAATAGATGCTGCTGCGGATGACAAATCAGTTGGGACTGGCAGCACACACATGCTGAATATTAGATTTGTCACAGAATTACAAATTAATTTATTTTGCTTAAGATATAAAGTCTGTCGGCTGCAAGAGATTTTCATAATTAAGGAAGTTTTCCTTTGACATGAAGCTTAAGCGAAGTGAAAGTGAAATTAGTTTTGCGGTTTCTAACATTTGTGAATTATTTAAAATGAAATATAGATAAATCAGTAAGCAGTTTGTGTGTTTTTATTTACTTTATCGCTTACTCTTTTACTCTAACTTATGATTTAGCCTTGTCCAATACTTGGCTACCCCTACGACTACTCACACTCACACACTTTAACAGCTGCTGAAGAGAGCGCTAAAAGAGAGTTTCATTCCTGACAATGATCGAAATCAATTTAGTTGCGCGTACGTGTTAATAAAAACGACCCATTGGTGTACTCTTCTAAAGTTTTATTTCGGCACTTTCTGAAAAAAAATATATTTTTGTTGTATGTTGCTTGTGGGTGCGCTCTCTCGCTCTGCCTAGAGCTTATCATGTGCTCGCGCTTCTACGCTCTTCACATGCTCGCCTTGTTTTGTTCTTCAGCTGCATGCGCTCTCACCAATACATGCATGTGCTTGCGCTTCTACGCTCTTCACATGCCTCGCGGCGTTTCGTTCTTCAGCTGCATGCGCTCTCACCAATACATGCACATCTTGCGCTAATTCCAGCGGAGAGCAAGCGGCTGCTTTGTTCAGTGGCGTTTCAGCGGTCGGCTGAGTAAGACGCAGACGCAAGTGTTTCTTAGTTGAGCTTCGCGCGCTTTTTACCGGCAACCCACCTCGACCCTTCTCACGTGATGGCGCTCGTGGAATTGTTTTTCGTGCTTACATTTCTCGGCGCGCTTCTGTACAAATGGTCTATTTCCAGTTTTGGTTACTTTCGACAACGGGGCGTGGCACATGAACCAGCCCTGCCGCTGCTCGGCAACGTGCCGCTGTCGGTGATGCTCGGACGCGACTCCTATGTGCGACACACGATCCAGTTGCACCAGCGACTGAAGCAGCACAAGGTCTACGGTGTCTACAATCTGCGCGACCCGCTCTACTACCTGGCGGACGCGGAGCTGATACGCCAGGTGGGCATAAAGCACTTTGACAACTTTGCCAATCATCGCTCGGGCATCGGCGACGAACACGACGTCGGCGACAGCTCCGTTATGTCCAAGTCTTTGCTGTCGCTCAGAGATCGTCGCTGGAAACAGATGCGCAGCACATTGACGCCCGCATTTACCGGCGCCAAAATACGCCTTATGTTCGAGCTGATCCACGCCTGCAACGTGGAGGCAGTGCGCTATGTGGAGCGGCAACTCCAATCGACCGGGGAGGGCACCGAACTGGAGCTCAAGGAGTTCTTTACGCGCTACACAAACGATGTGATTGCCACGGCCGCCTTTGGCATACAGGTGAACAGTTTCGTGGATGAGCAAAATGAGTTCTTTACGCTCGGACAGCGCGTGTCTCAGTTCAGTTTCTGGGGCGGCATCAAGGTGCTGCTCTACATGATGCTGCCCAAGCTGATGAAGGTAAGTTTGCTTTACCAGTTGGAGAATGAGAAACGCATTTCAAATTTTTCACTCCCTTTCAGGCTCTCAAGGTGCCTGTTATGGATCTCAATAATGTGGCCTACTTTAAGCGCTTAGTCTTTGGCGCCATCGAGCAGCGTCGGGAGCAGCACATTGTGCGTCCGGACATGATTCAACAGTTGATGGAGGCGCAGCGTCTATTTAGAGAGCAACAGGAGCAACAGCAGCCGTTGGAAGGCGCCTCGTTTAATGATGAGGATCTGCTAGCACAGTGTCTGCTTTTCTTTTCCGCCGGCTTTGAGACGGTCTCCACCTGCCTGAGCTTCACCAGCTACGAGCTGCTCATGAATCCGCGCGTGCAGCAGACGCTTTACGACGAGATTCTGGCCGTGGAGGAGAAGCTGGCGGGCAGGCCGCTGGACTTTGACAGCCTCCAGGGCATGCAGTACATGGATTGCGTTATCTCCGAGTCGCTGCGCAAGTGGCCGCCGGCCATAGTCATTGATCGGATGTGCGCCGCCGACTTTGAGCTGCGCGACGAGGCGGGGGATTTGGTACTGAAGCTGCGCAAGGATGATCTGGTGCACATACCGGTTGTGGCGCTGCACTACGATCCGGATAACTTTGAGCAGCCGGAGGAATTTCGACCGGAGCGCTTTGACGCCGAGCACAAAGATGAGATTAGGCCATTTACGTATCTGCCCTTCGGTGTGGGTCAACGCAGCTGCATTGGCAATCGCATGGCCCTGATGGAGGTCAAGTCGCTCATCTATCAGCTGGTGCTGCGCTTTCGACTGCTGCCCACCGAGCGCACCCCAACGGACATGATGGCCAGCATCGAGGGCTTCCGAATGCAGCCCCGCGAGCTCTTCTGGTGCCGTTTCGAGGCCAGGCCAACAGCGGACAGCAAAAGCAACTAGCATAATTAATCACAAAGAGAGACTAGTTTAACCGGAGCTGGAACTGTCTGAGCCGAAGCTTCAGGTGAGCTGAATAAAGATTTAATGTGATTTATCAATTATTTAAAGGTCTGATTTTAGCTTAATCCGTTTTATAGCAAGCATTCAATATGGGAGATGAAAGCTCTAATGTGTGTTTAAGGCTGCCAGTCTAGCTTTGGGCTCTAAGTGAACTTTAGTAGAAGCTCTGAATTTGAGTAGAACGTAATAAAATATTAATATGATAACAATACTACTTTTCTTTTAGATCTGCAGTTACTACAGCTTTGGCAAATTCTGTTAAAGCTTTTTGATACAGATTGTTGCCTTTTCAGCTTTCAGCTTTAGTCACTAATGTAACGATTGGAGTAAAAGATGCTAAGCTGAAAGTGAACAATTAAAGCTTTAATATTATTGTAAAACTACTGTCATTAGGGCTTACTGCTGAGCACTCAATACAATTCTGTTCGCATAATGCATTAATGTACTTTCAAAGCTATTGTTATGCATAAAATTATGCAAAAATGTAAGAAAATCGAAAAAATAACCGGAAAATCAGGCAATTTATTATTTTGTAGCTGTTCGCGATGAAAAGCTGACAAATTTGCCGTGGCAATGTTTCACTTGCTAGGTGGCAACAGCGACAAGCCACGTCATAACACTGTCAGGACTTGATGGTCGCAACAATAACAACAACAAGCATATATATAGGGCGACTGTGGCTACAACAACATAAAAGCCACAACAGAAACAAGAGACGTGTAAAATGAAATCACACGCGGAGCAACATACGAGAACAATATAATATATAGAAGCAGGATGTGGAGGAGCTTGGGGTGCACAGTAGGGGGGTGTTGGGTACACCAAAAACACACACACACACACACACAGTGTGTGTTGTGCGACAGGACATGGGACACAAAGGCACATTAAGGATTATTTATTGGACGATATTTTTCAAGCGGCATTAAAATTTTTTGTACAATATGAATTATATTTCACTTGTGTCATAAACCGCGTAAAAAATGTGATGCCACGAGCTACGCAGTGAAATAAATGTATTTGCTGTGTGGAGGTGAAGAACTTAAAAATGTAAACTGATTCATGTCTATAAAGTATTTAATATGTCGCCATGAAAGGAGGCACGAAAAATTCATGTTTTAGCTATCGATAGGGATTTTTATCCTTAACTTTGATAATTTTTATATAACTTTAACTCAACAGAATAATTTCTTAATGTCCATTGGTATTTGTATCAATTGGCACTTATATTTTTTCCGTTATAGATTATTATTGTGATCGATTATTTTGCTTAGTTTTAGAATTTGGAATGAACAAGTGACGAAGTGAATTTTTTAAAGTCAATAAGATCAGATTTTTATGTATTTCGATTACCTAAATTTAAAATCTGACATCTATCGATAACTTTGTATTAGCGTCTTGTCATAAAATATTTGTAATTCTACTTTGTGTCGCATTCTCAAACGTTTTGCTCGCAGCAACGAAAGTGACAGTAAAATTTGTATATGAAGTTTTTAATGCACCCAAGTTTAGATGAATTTTTTTGTAAAAACTCTCATGACAACAAAATTCATAAACTGCCGCTTGCTGATTTATAGGACTTGTTGTCCTGTTCGGGCTGTGCCGATTAACTGGCGGTCAAGTGCTTTGCGTAGGGTCGTTAAAAAGTCGTATAGCGCGATAAAAAAATGCAATTAGCTTGCACACACTCGGTCCAATACACCCGCAGTCACATTTATTTACACAAAGTAACACACGTAATTAGCCGCATATTTAACTTTGGTCCGATGGTTCATAAAACTTTCAACATGGCTCGAATTAGTGGCACAATGTTTTCTGTTGTTGTTGTTGTTGTTTTTGTTTTTGTTTTTATTGGCAGGCTACCGTTGTAGATGTTGTTGTTTGTTCTTTTTATAGCCAGCATAGCATGGGGAGTATGTTAATGTCCTTAAGGGCCAAGTAAACGAGCTCGGGTCGGCACATGTCAGAGACTTGCAGCAAGAGACCGGCAGCAGCTGCAAGGATAACTCAAAACTCAAAATTCTGGCGCTTGCTGTGGTTTTTTGATGTGCAAAGTTAGCCGTTGGCAGCATTTAACTGTGGCAACCGATGTGGCCGTCAACGCGTCGTATGCGTAATCTCCTCAATTCAAAGCGTGAACAGCAGCAAAATGCGAGATGCAACAACAACAAAGACAGCTCGACTGTTTTGCCACTGTTTACAAAAAGCTTATCAATCAATTCAGGCTGCCAGCGTAGACCAGAAAGAGCGGTGGTCTTGTCTTCTATCTGACAGAGGTCATAAAAAAACTTTGGCGCCGCGACCGCCAGACGCCAAGCATATCCTGCCCCAATTTCAGCGGCAACCCTAAACGCCCGCATGTTGGAAAAACAAGAGAGAGATGAGTTTGTCGTTAATGCCGAAGACAAAATGCACTTACTTTTATGTAACAATACAATTTTTCTACACCAATATAAAATTATTTTACCCCATTTATAAATTTATATTCGTAAAATTTGTGATTGCAAGGTTTTGTTAGAAGAATTTTGAAAAACGGTTAACTTAAAATTTCTTTCAGTTTTGTTTAACTATAAATGATTTTTAATCAATCAATCAAAAAAATTTTTTTCAATCAAATCATTTCTTTGATAATTAGTTTTTTGATATTGAACAAGAATTTTTAAATACTTTCTTTGCTCGTCGTTGTCTACTTATTTATGTAACGCATTTTGTGGCATAGTTGGAAAACTTTTTTATAGTGTATAGCAAAAACTTGGCTCTGGGTACTACAATAAAAATTGCGAAAGTCAGCTGCGACGGCGGCGGCGACGACGGCGGCGAGACAAGGACGATACAATGATAATGCCAAGCATAATAACGGCAAAACGGCGTCATCACAACAACAACAATAACAATAAGAAGAAGCAGAACAAGAAGAAGAAAGAGGAGGTGTGGGTGAGAGCTGATAGAGCCAAAGGGGAGAAACGCTCAACGCTCGACACTAACAATTTTGGCACAATGGGAATTGTCGCGGATTCGCCTTCGTCTTGGATTTTGCCGTCACTTTGGTCCTTATGCGATGCGTTCGCGATAAACACGAACTGATAACGTCTCCTATATTTGTGTGTGTGTGTGTCAATTTGTGGGTGTGTATGTGTGGGTTTGGGGCGTGTCGCAGCAAAGATGTGCGCGTGATCAATGGCGAAAATTCTAAACGGCACCAAAAATAAATAAACAAAATAAAGCGTATCAATAAAATAAAGGAGGATAAAGCTAGATGAGTTATTGAACATTTTGGTATGCGACACATCGATTTTTCATTTTGAAATTTGGAGGGTCAGAAAATTTTTGGTTGAGATGAAAGAATATATTTTTAAAATAATGCGCATTAAAAATATAGGATTGTTTTTGCTTTTACATTGATTTACATGATTTAAAATATTCTATGAACATTTTATCTGTGAATTCTCTTTACACGAATTATTTTATGAACAAGATTAATTTTAAATAATTAATGTTGTACTTCAAAGTGGTTTTTTTATGTCTGCCACCAATCTACTTTGTTTCCATTTTTGCAATATATTTTTAATGGTGTTAAAAGGGATTTGGGTGTATTTTAGATAAGCCTATTGCCGATTATGACTTTCATCCCTAGCCGTGTCCCGTTTATCCTGCACATCTCTAGCAGTTGCCACACTTTTCAGTTGCCATCAAACATGTTTATATATTTGTTGTTGCTTTTGTATGCGTTGCTTCAAGCATTTTATTTGGCTTGAAGAACTTGGCTGTTTCTTTGGCTCCGACTTTTTGCCCACTTATTATATAAATTGTATAAAAGCGTGTGCAAGTCCTGTTAACGTCTCTTAAAGTTTCACATTCAATAACTGCCGAGCACTGTATATGTATGTGTACACAAGTTAAAGAGAAAAAAAAAACTGAAGCTGAAGCAGCAGCATAATTTGAAGTATCCTTGAAACGCAAGTTTCACCACAAGTTTTTCTTATATGTGTATGTCCTTTTTTCTTCTGAGCTCAAGTTGTGGTCGCTCAACAGAATCAACATAATTTCATTTCGCCGGGCTTCTATTTAATGCAAACACATTTAAAATGTTACCAGCAGCTGGTTGACAACATTTTCGAGTGCAATTCCACAGTCTGTTTGTGGATTTTGACGTGGTTCAAGCCGGGCTATTTTTTTTTTTTGCGTGCGGTTCCAGCTTTGTCCAGTGACTTATTGCATGCGACAGTTGCAGTTGAAAGGGATTCGATCAGATAGAGAGGGGTAATCATGACTTGAGAACATCGTTTATAATCGATAATATTTTTGTTTATCAGTTGACTAAAGGAATTTAATGGGAGAAACATTACGTATTAAGTATACGACTATTTGCATTGACTTTATCAAATTTGTGCACCGTTTTAGAATAGTCAGAGTAATCTGCTTTAATTTAAACTTGTAACCTTGTACTATATACTATATAAATTTTCCTGATACACAGAGATACTCAACTATACAATACCCTCTTTATAAATTTCTATGATTATAGGGCATTATTGTTATTGTCTAATGCACATTGAGCTAGGCCGAGCATAAATTTGTTTATGTGTGTGTGTGCCCTGTCATTGTCATAACATAAAAAGCGCTGCTGTTGCAAAGCATAAATCCTTTTCGGTTTTAAAAGGAGGGGGGGATGGAGCCGTGTGGAAGCAGCATGTGGATGTGCCACATATTTGTGTGACACTTTTTGGTTGCATGGTTACAGTTACGTTGCGGGCATGTGGTATGTGGAATGTGGCAGTCAGGTAACAGCTTTTAATATTTCTATTTTCGCAGCCCTAAGCTGCCTTAATGCCACCTGCAGCAGCAGCAGCAGCAGCAGCAAAAGCAGCTGATGCATAAATGTGCGGGGCACAGCAAATGCTGTCGCTTGTTGTGTGTTGCACGTTGCGGGCGCTGTGTGATTTGTGTGTGCCCGCGGCAATTTGCCATTCGAACAGGCAAAATGCATTTTACAGCGCAGCCGCAAAGTATGCTACGAAATTTCAAACAAACCGTTTTCAACTGCGGGTGGCGCATGAGTAACGGTACATGGCATCGAATAAGGCCAATTAAACTGCTACGTAACGGAGCTTGCCAATACATAATAAATATAACACTTTATAGGGCATACAAATATTATCCACAAAAAATTTGTGTTTTATTTTGGCAAAGCTTATTTCAAGCAAATAGTTTATGAAATATTCCAACACTTTTGTTCAGTAGCTCAATTTTATTTATTCATAATGGATAAAGCAAAGGGATATATAAAACTAGCAAACCTCAACTCAGATTTCCTAAGCGATTTTCACGTCATGAACTCTTTCAAATCTTATATTTTGGCTACTTTTCTAGCCTAATGTGATAATTGAGCTTTTGCCAGGCCGACAAAAAATAAAAATATAAAAAAATAATTGTTCGCTGCATACTTTGCCCTACGCACAGCAAAATTGCAATAATGTCAAGCATTTAGGCCATTTGGTATGGGCCAACAACAAAGCGAATTTTCTGGAATTTGCTCAACTCGAACTGAAATACGCACACACACCCGCACACACACATACACAGTTGGCACATCCGGCGCAACGGTGACCATCAACGGTGCCGCGTTCCGGAAGTCACTCAGTTGACTTCGTTTCAGGTTGTTGTTGTTGTTGTTGTTGTTGTATTTGTTGCTGGCAGCAGGCGCTGCTTTTTAACATCATTCACCAGCCCCTCCCCCGGCTGCTTTCGCCGGTGCCACCGCTCTGCCTGGCGTTAATGAACAGCAGCCTGTGTCAGGTGAAAGAAGCTGAAGAAAAAAACGTTGCATTCGAATGCAACCGACCGCGTCATACTCTGTTCACAGAATTATAAATGCTGTTAACAATTGAAAAAAAATCTGCCTAAACATGAACTAAGTGCGTGTTAATCTGTAAGCAAAAATATTGTTAGCTTGCCTAAAATATATTTGTCAGATGTGTGTCTTTATATATTTTAAGATTAATATTTTTGGTTAGCTTTGCTAGTAAGCCAATATACCCATTTTCACATGGCAAATAGTGTATTAAAATAAGAAATGCGGCAGTGAAATCGCTTGGCCAAATGCCGCTGGCCGATTTCGCTGGGGCCAGCGGCTCGAGGGTCGCGGCTTACGGTTTGGGGCTCAACTTACTTTTTAGCAAATCCGCCAGTGTCGTAAAGTCGTTTATTTCAACTGTGGCGAGACGTAAATGAAGTTAATGTCGTCGTCGTCGTCGTTTTACGGCTGTCCTTGCTCCCGCAGCTCCTCAATGCCACTTTCGCCTCCTCAGCTCCTTCACTTTGGCTGCTTTGTGCTTATCGTTTCTCGCTTTGCATTGCGCTGGAAAAGTTGTTATTGTTGCTGCTGTTGTTGTTGCTGCGGTAATTTCTATTGCTGTTGGGAATGTGCTTCTTTATTTTTTTTGTTGGTGTGTGTGTGCGTGCATGTGTGTGTTTCGGCAATACAGGTGTGATAATAAGTATAATGACTCTGTAGGCGACAGCTGTGCCCTATTCACGTTTTCTTTGAATGCCCATTTTCTACGGGGCTTTTTTACGCACCTTTCATTAGGCGCATTTGCGCCAGCTGCTAATGAAGATCTAATGTCGTTAGCTCAAAATAATTGGATTTATCCAGCAGCGAGGTAATCTCTAAGAAGTTCAACTACAAGTCTTTGAAAGTGTAAAATAGTTTTGGACTTTGAGCTTACTGAGGGTTTTAAGAGAGGGTAAGTAAATGCAATTTGTATTGTTCTACGCTATATTTATCAGCTGTCAGATAAGCTTTAAGCCAATTGAATGGGTGTTATTTAAAAGGCCCCAATTTGAAGTTGTTGTCCTATTCTGAAGCTTAGACTTGATGTGCTTTATTATTTATTTTTTTTGTATAAAAGCTTTAGTTTAAATATTGCTTTTTGTTTTAGCTTAGCATGTTAATATTAATACTTAATATAATAAATAGTATTATATTAATTTAATAACAATTAGTAAAAACGCTTTAAGTTTTAATTTCAACTTTTAAAGCTCTTATGAAACCAAATCTTATTTTTATATTAAAGCTTTTCACCGCAAGCATTTATAAGCTTCCACATACAGTTGGGAATTCGCTTAAATTTTCTGCAAGCTTTAATAAACTTCGAAACTGACTTATGCTGATTCATTCAGTGGTCATTGTTAATGTCATTTCGACCTATTATTCTCAGCCAAGATTCAGCCAATCGTTAGGCGACATTTTTAGCTAGTGTCAGGGGGCCAACAGTTGGCGTCTGGCGGACACAGTCAGATAATTATGCCCGTAACAGGCCGACTAACTGATATCGTCTGACTCTTTTCCAGAGCGCTGCTTTATTAAATCTAATGGCCGCTGTGGTTGCTCGCAGGGATGTCGAGGGGGCAGGGTAACCGTTATGGCTGTTGTGGCATTACAATAAATCACAAACACAGACCCGGAACACACCGTTCTACCTCCTACCGCCCCGTCGGCGCCCAGTTAATAGTTGCTCTGCGCACCATTATATAAACATGACTTTGACTCTGTCTTGGAGTCGCAGTTGGAGATGGAATCGGATCTGTGCACGATTTGACTTTAGTTCGCGCTGTTGTTGTGGTGCTGCTGTTGTTGGCTACACAGCGCCAATTTCGTTGATTACACTCAGAGAAAAAACGACAATTCATTTAAGAGTGATTGCCAAAGAACTTCTTTATATAGCATTTATTTTCGTATTTAAAAATTTTAAAAATCAAGTTAAAGTTTTCGGACAAAACCTAATTTAAGCATACAATTTTTAAATATTTTCTCTGAGTGTATTTGTTTTTTTTGGCACAGATAATCAGGCAGTCAGCCAGCTGAATGTTTATGCGAGCGAGTGTGTGTGCGAGTCTGTGTGTGTGTGTGTGTATGTGTACATTGTATCAGCCCGGCCACATTGTCAATATATACACACGCTCTTGGCATTGGGGCTAAGCTTAGCAGCAGCAGCGGCAGCGACAGCAACAACAACAACAACAGCAACAACATCAACAACATCAAAGCCGCCCGCGAGACGCCAAGGACTCCACGACGAGGACGCGCAAAGAAGAAGAAGTGCGTTTGGCGCACGCAGAGATTTGCGAGCAGAGGGCTCACGAGTGCGTATAAACGTTGAATATTTCATAAATGCAAAAAGGGATAACATAAAAACGTGAAACGCACCCAACGAAACACAAAGGAAAACACGATACAATGACTATAAAGATGTAACATATATTAATCGCTCAAAGTACACCGAATTTCCTACATATACTAAATTACCATTAAAAAAATGAATATTTAGCGCTAAAGAAAAGCTGAAGCGAGAAATCTTCTTTGTCAGTAAATTTCATTTATGACATCAGAAAACTGTATACAAAGTATACTTTTTGAATTTCAACGATTCGATTGAATAACTGACTGACATAAAAATGAAATTTAAAATTATAATGAAGTTTTTTAAGTTTTAGACAAGTTTTCACCTACAACAACTGGAAGCATGGCAAATCTTCCTTGGTTTTTTCCTCAGATCCCAAATTTTTAATTCCCGTATCTTTGTCAAAACTGAACCGATTTTCACGTTTGATGGCATTTTTGTCATGATTTGTCCTCTAGATTGATTCTACATTTAAAATATATGCATTTTTCAAAATAATTTTTTTTTGATTTTTTGTCAAAAAATCATAAGGGGGGACCCTTATACATTTTGAAAAAATTTTTTTTTCAAAATTTAAAATTGCGAATTTATTATTTTAATCGATTTATTTTGTCATAATTAGCATTAAAAACAACATTAAACATGATTTTGGAGGGGTCAAATTTTTGGTCAAAAATCTTGCTAAAATTGACAAAAATTTTGACATGTAAAGGTCTCGGATCCATAGCTCCAATATTTCGAACTCCCATAACTTTGCCAAAACTGAACCGATTTTCACGTTTGATGGCATTTCTGTCATGATTTGTCCTCTAGATTGATTCTACATTTAAAATATATGCATTTTTCAAAATAATTTTTTTTTGATTTTTTGTCAAAAAATCATAAGGGGGGACCCTTATACATTTTGAAAAAATTTTTTTTTCAAAATTTAAAATTGCGAATTTATTATTTTAATCGATTTATTTTGTCATAATTAGCATAAGAAACAACATTAAACATGATTTTGGAGGGGTCAAATTTTTGGTCAAAAATCTTGCTAAAATTGACAAAAATTTTGACATGTAAAGGTCTCGGATCCATAGTTCCCATATTTAGAACTGTCATAACTTTGTCAAAATTGAACCGATTTCACGTTTGATGGCATTTCTGTCATGATTTGTCCTCTAGATTGATTCTACATTCAAAATATATGCATTTTTCAAAATAATTTTTTTTTTGATTTTTTGTCAAAAAATCATAAGGGGGGACCCTTATACATTTTGAAAAAAAAATTTTTTTCAAAATTTAAAATTGCGAATTTTTTATTTTAATCGATTTATTTTGTCATAATTAGCATTAAAAACAACATTAAACATGATTTTGGAGGGGTCAAATTTTTGGTCAAAAATCTTGCTAAAATTGACAAAAATTTTGACATGTAAAGGTCTCGGATCCATAGCTCCCATATTTAGAACTCCCATAACTTTGTTAAAACTTTACCGATTTTCACGTTTGATGGCATTTCTGTCATGATTTGTCCTCTAGATTGATTCTATATTTAAAATATAATCAAATTTAGAAATAAATTTTTTTTTTATTTTTTGTAAAAAAATCATAAGGGGGGACCCTTATACATTTTGAAAAAAATTTTTTTTTCAAAATTTAAAATTGCGAATTTATTATTTTAATCGATTTATTTTGTCATAATTAGCATTAAAAACAACATTAAGCATGATTTTGGAGGGGTCAAATTTTTGGTCAAAAATCTTGCTAAAATTGACAAAAATTTTGACATGTAAAGCTCTCGGATCCATAGCTCCAATATTTCGAACTCCCATAACTTTGCCAAAACTGAACCGATTTTCACGTTTGATGGCATTTCTGTCATGATTTGTCCTCTAGATTGATTCTACATTTAAAATATATGCATTTTTCAAAATAATTTTTTTTTGATTTTTTGTCAAAAAATCATAAGGGGGGACCCTTATACATTTTGAAAAAATTTTTTTTTCAAAATTTAAAATTGCGAATTTATTATTTTAATCGATTTATTTTGTCATAATTAGCATAAGAAACAACATTAAACATGATTTTGGAGGGGTCAAATTTTTGGTCAAAAATCTTGCTAAAATTGACAAAAATTTTGACATGTAAAGGTCTCGGATCCATAGCTCCCATATTTCGAACTGCCATAACTTTGTTAAAACTTTACCGATTTTCACGTTTGATGACATTTTTGTCATTATATGTCTTTTATTCATTTAGATTCATTCTACATTTAAGATATATGCATTTTTTAAAAATTTAATTTTTGCAATGCATTTTTTAAAAAATTGTTGATTTTGTAACATATTTTTAGTGTTCGCTCTATTTTTCGAAAAATTTTATTTAAATAATGAATGAAGGCTTTCTGATGATTTGGAATTACAATATTTTTAAAAATTTGCTAATAAATTGAGATGGGCTTCAGAGAGTTCCCCTATTGGGAAAATGAATGCGACGACTGACACTAGAGAATTGCTTCTCAGTTTTTAGAGACTGTTTTGCTGATGATAACAGCCCAAGAACTTGAGCTGAGCGCGAATTTATTTATTTTTTTGCTTTCATTTTTCTTGTGTTGGCTAAAATGATTTTAATATTTTATTTATGGAGTGCTGCTGCTGCTACAGCTGTCAATTGGCATTAAGCCATCATAATTTATTGATAAATAACAAAAGGGAGCTAAGCGGATTTTCTAATGCAGCCGTTTAAATGTCTAATTGTCTGTGAGGAGGGGGCAAGTGGAAGGGGGCAATTAACGTGGCCTGAAGCTAACCACGCTCACTTTAAGGCTAATACGTTTACCGTACACAAACACACATACACACACACACGCAGAAACACGAAACGTAAGCACTTGAGAACGTAAACTAAATACCGTTAAGAACGTAAAGCGTGACGTAAGCGTTTGCGTGCGCTTCCTTTGGCGTGCTGCCTTCAACTGATTGTGGCAAATTATGAATCTGAATGATGCTGCCGTTGCTGCTGCCGCTGGCACCGATAGTCGTGGCAAAGTTTGTTGAATTTTCGTTTCGGAGTCGCGTCTCGCGTTTTGGTGCATGCAACTCGTGGCACTGGGGCACTGGCACAGTCGTTACGGCGCATGCTCCGTGAGCAAACTCGTTGTAGTAAAGAGAGACAGCCAACTGGCCAGACGGGGGGAGTGTGTGTGTGTGTGTGGCGAGGAGGGGACGGGACACCAGCAAAGGTAAGCGTACGCCAGATCTATCTATTGATATATATTGTAATGTAATGCAAATTAATTGTAAATATTTGAAAGACTTTAACTGAGAAAAGCCAGCTAGGCCTGAGTTCAAGCTCGGGGATATGAAGAAAAGAATATGGCTTAAATATATGCTGTGCATTTTACAAGCATATTGAACCAAACAGCTTGTCTATACCCTGTAAAATTGAAAAGCGTTTGTTTGCTTATCACTAGTTTGCCTTACTTTTGCCCACTGTGCGCTCTGTTGGCAAGCTGTGCCCATTTCGGAGTAAACAACCAGGGCTGCTTGTGACACACACACACACGCACACACACACGCACACTCACTTCGTCACACACTCAGTTGGAGCGTCGTAAAACTGTCGTTGAAGTTTGCGCTCGGTTTGAATTGTGTTTGGTTTAAAAACGCATCAAAATTGACATTTAAAATGTCAATTGTTTTCCCAACAATGTGAAGTACTATTCCACTCGTATAGCTACTCATCAATTTAAATGACAAAGAGTTTTCCAAATACGCGCATTGCTAAGCCCCAAAGAAACCCAAACAGCTGGGGATCCAAAGCTCTGCTTTAAATTTAATTAAATTCAAGAATCTGTCAGCTTATTAGCTTTGATTAAATTATATTTCTTTCGAGTGAACTACGTAATTAAACTAGGAAACTTTACGTAGCATAATTACAATCTTAATCATTTCTTTAATAATATAATTAACCTTATAATAGTTTAAGTGTTAAAGTCTTCAATACTTAGTAGCAATAAATGAATTAATAATTAATGTCAAAAAAGAGAATTATGAGAAATTTGAAGTGCAATCTCCGAATAATATATTGGCCCACTTTATTCGAGATTCAATCCTCATTACTCATTACATTACAAGTGCCTACATGTCTTTTTATTGCTGTGAAGTGTTATGAATCGATCGCAAATAATTGCATAACTGGCATTCAGCATTAATAATTGACGCACTCATTATTGTCATCGAAATTTATTTATGCGCATTCCCCAGCACTCGACAAGCTCGTAAATCTTTTCCCTATTTTTCTCTCACTCTCTCCACCTCTCTCTCTCTCTCTCTCTCTCTCTCTCTCAATCTCTCTCTCTCTCTGTCTGTGATGGCAGGACTTCTTGGCCAGTTCGCGTATTTATGGCCAATAGCATTAAAATTTTTATTATTATTAATATTGCGGTATTTCATTTGCGCACAATTGACTCAACGTTGACACAATAAATTGTATTTGTTTGCATTTGTGAGTGCGACTCTTGAATTTAATTGAATTTCAAATGCCACTCACCAAATGTTGATGAGTATGTAACAATATTGCCCCTTTAAATAATATATTTAAGGTATTTATTCTATTGAATATTCCATTGAATTTACTTTTTGCAAGAGTTATCAGAAAAGCAAGGACAATTCAAAACATTGGCTAGATATTATTGTCTTGTTACACCATCATATATGACAGAAAAATTTCAAAAATTTCCATTTATATCAATAAAAATTAATTTTAAGTTCGCTCAATAAATGAAATCGAAAGTATTTAATATTCAGCACCATGTAGAGTATTTTTATTTTTGTATTTGCAACCATATCGAATAAGGTTTATGTTTAAGGCTGATAAGATCTGATGAATCGTTTCACAATTCACAAATCTCCACAATTCACTTCATTTGGGGCAGCTGGCAATTCATTCCAAAATTTGAGTATTTGACCACTGTGCAATAATTTACATCAGTTTTTTTTTTGACAAGAGAGATAAGAGAAGAGCACATCTAACTGCTTGCAGTTGAGGATCTCATCTGCCACACGTTCCGTTTCAGGGGCATGTCCTCGACGTACAGCTGTCGCAGTTCGCGGTTGATGCCCCAGCTAATTTACAGCTCCTGGCCGGTGCTCTCGTTCAGCTGCCTGTTCGACGAGGCGTCCAACATGGCCAGCACCACCAGCTGCGCAAATATATATATATATATATATATATTTATGTATTTTGATTTATGTATTTTCAACCTTATCGAAATATGGTTTGTGCTTAAGTGTGACAAGATCTGACGAAACGTTTTATAATTCACAAATGTTTACAATTCATATATTTGTATTATTCAATCAATATTAATTGGAAACAATTGTAATCGAACCTACTAGACACCCCCATGCGCTTACGCATGTTGATGATGGTTTTTTCGTTGTTTTTTTCCTTGTGGTCGTGAAGAGACCATTGCTATCATCCTCGATCTTACTGCAGTCCCTCAAGTAATAGTCAGTAGCACAAAGATTTTTATAGTCTTTATCGGAGCCGCATATGCACGCTTCGGTGGGTCTTTTACCAATCTGATACGTATATTTGTTTTTCTTCTTGTTGCAGGCATATATACATATCATTAGCTGATACCTCCACTTATCCTTGCGAAATGTGGCTATGGCACAGCCGACGCGATCGTTCAAGTCGTGCACCAATTGCAGAAAATGTGAAATTTCCTGACTGTCGAGAATTGAAAGCGAAATTAAAGAGTTATAAGATGATAATAAGGCACGAAAATCGATTTTATCGCTCACCGGCCAGGCGATTTTCCCGTCTTAAGGCTCTTTAGGTCCACATATCTATATTGATCATACCACAACTTTACTTGGGACTTTATGATTTTGTTTTGATCCTGCGTTTGATGTTTGGGATACTTGCTATATACGCCAAGGAAGTCTGGCTGTGAGGCCTCTACAGTTGTAAAACTCTTCTGTATTTTATATATCGAACATCGTAACACAGCCAATCTGGCCATCTCGGCCAGATTCTCGTCCCATGTCATCTTTTTCATATTTGCCGCAACCGGCAAATTGGGCAGATAGCCCTTTGCCACAATGTTGCGATAGACATTGTGTTGCCTCACAATAAACCTGATTAAAGACGGTGTTAGAACCACCAATTTTTGACTTTTACCGCACCTGTCGTGCCATTTCTAAAAATTTGAATATTAATTGAAACTACTAAGAACATTGCAGTCGGATGTAACCGTCTGCGCAATACTTGTTCACTGTATAATCATATATTTTTAACAGCTTTAAATCTGTAGAAGTGCCCATTGGTAATCGAGCTGTCCACAGGATGTAGTCAGGATAAACAGACGGACATTCGCTTTGTGAACGAGTATTGCTACATTTATATTTTATCCAGTTGCAGTTCTTACTTCATCGTTGTTACAGCCCAAATGGGGTTGGTTCGGTTCCTCACAGTAATCGGGCCGCATTATTTCGTCAAAACTTTGTTTTGTACATGCATTTCTATTGGCAGACACTCCGATCAGGCCGATGATCACCGCCGAGGCGAACATCCGTTGGAGACACAGCATCGCTGTGTTCACTATTAAACTAGAGTTTGAAAAGGAAAGGCCATTTAAATATGTCAAATCTTTGGTTCCGGCTTTCAAGTCAGTTGAATGGATTTGTTATGGATTTTAAGGCAAATTATTATAATTTAAAAATATTATGTAAGCCAACTGGAGCAGGCAACTATATGAATCGATATTTGGCCAAACCTTGATCGTTATTCATCGATACTTTGAATATAAACCAAGCATTAAACTAGTTGTCATTTACAACTTTACAGATTATTTAATTTACTAAAAAAAGAGTCTGCGACACGAAAGCTGTTGGCCTTCACCTGGCGGAGAGGGGTTATGTCCAGGAGCAGGGGCATGTCCTCGACGTACAGCTGTCGCAGTTCGCGGCAGCGAATGTACAGCTCCTGGCCGGTGCTCTCGTTTAGTTGCTAGTTAGTAGTTCGACGAGGGGTCCAACATGGCCAGCACTAGCAGCGGCGCAAAATAGTCAGCCTGCTTAATAATAATTCTGTATACGCCATTTTATTCGAGGGCGCTGCATTGAGTTCAAACTTTCCCATATTGTTTACGCTGCCAACTGTATAACACATATTTCTGAACCATTATCAAATAGAAACAGTCATCGAATGTTCAGATAAGGCAGCGCTGAAATAGATAACGTAGAATTCAATATTTTCTAGAGGGTGGCACCAAAAGTTTTTAAACTTTATAAGAATCATCTTTGTATATAGTTTAAAATAGCTTTTTAACTTGCTGAATATGCTTAAAAGGCAGATTCCTCATATTTCCAGAATTTTTTGAGCCTTCAAAAACTTATATAAAGAAAAGAAATAAAAAAACAAAAAAGAAATGTGTCAAAATTTTTAACACTATATCTTTGGAAGAAATGAATAAAAATTGTTTGCGTTTTAGCTTTTCAAATTTAGCTTTTAGCAAGCACTTAGCTGACATTAACATATGTTAATTGAACGCTGTTAAAGTTAACATAACTAGCAAATGTTAGCCTGTATATTGAAACTTTTTAAGGAGCCCGCGCAGCAGATATTCATGAGTAAACAATGAATACAAATATGCAATTGGTTCCATAAAATATTCATTAGCATTTTCATTTGGTTATACACACACACACAGACATATGTAACAAATTAACACAGACTTAAGTAAGTAGGCCTAGTCTAGACGAAGCTTAGTGCAGGTTCTCGTGGCGATTGGGCTCGATGGTAACACGGGCGTAGGGACTGCCCGCGCCCACCTTGCGTCGCATGGTGACGCCTCGATGTGGCCGCAGTCCCATCACAATTAGATAAACGCCGGCGGCACAGAGTCCAATTAGGCCCAGTATAAACATCCCGTAGACCCAACGCGGCCATCTCTCGCAGCTGAACTCATCGCGACGCACCGAGGAGACGAGCATGCCGCGCACCCGCGCCGGCCTCAGGCACCTGCCGTTCGTCTGGACGGTGAGGTCCTTCAGCCACACTAGCTGGCAGTCACAATAAAGCGGCACCCCATTGAGATCCAGCTCGGTAAGTTTCCTAAAAATCGGGGACAAAGTTTCATTGAAATTGCGCAGCAGAGTACCACGAAAACTCAACGTGCGCAGCGGCGGCAGGGTATTATTGCCCGTCTGCGACACGAAGGCATCTCCATCCAGCGAGCTGAGCCGACGGCTATTCTGAAAGCTGATGGCCTCCACCTGGCGGAGCGGGGCGAGCGCGTGTGCCTTTATGTCGAGCAGCAGGGGCATGTCCTCGACATACAGCTGTCGCAGCTGGGTCAGATTGGCCGCATCCTCTGGCAGCAGCTGCTCGAGCAGGGTCTCGCTTATGTCCAGACGCTGCAGCGCCGACGGCAGCTGGACAGGCACACGCTGGAAGAGATTGCGACGCAGCGAGAGTTCGCGCAACGGTGCATCGATGGGCAACTTCAGATCGCGCAGACTGCAGGCATCCAGTCGGAGTGTGTCCAGCTTGCGATTGATGCCCCAGCTGGCGTACAGCTCCTGGCCGGTGCTCTCGTTCAGCTGCCTGTTCCACGACAGCTCCAACGTGGCCAGCACCAGCAGCGGCGCAAAGATCTGGCCGGGCAGCGAGTGCAGATTATTGTGCGCCAAGTTGAGCACCTGCAGATGGGGCAGCCCGGCAAACGATTGCGCCTCCAGCTGCTGTATGCTGTTCCAGCCCAGGTACAGCTCGCGCAGGCTGGCCACGCGTCCGAAATTGGCGGACGAGATGGCGCTGATGTTGTTGTGCATCAGATTGAGCAGCCGCAGGCTGTCGCTGTTGAGGACGGGCGCTCGATTCAGCTGGTTCCAGGACAGGTCCAGTGTGTCGATGTAGAGCGGCAACAGTTCGTTCAGCTCCTCCGTCTTGTAGTCCTTGTAGCTGCAGTCAATGTGCAGCGCTCGCATGCCCCACGGTGCGGCACTCACATTACTGCACTCGCAGGAGAGTCGGGTATTCCGATGCACGGCCGGATAACAGAAGCGATCCACATCCTCCTCGTTGGCGTCGATGAGCTCCGAAGTGGCAACAGCCACTTGCAGCAGCAGCAGCAGCAGCAGGCACAGTGGGGCAAAGTTCAGTTGTGTCTTCGTCATTAAATCTGGTCTGGTTCCACTCTTGAACATGTTAACTACCGCACTGCACAAAAGCCAGCGAATCGCTTTCAAATTCTTTGCTGCGCCACTCGCGACCCTCGATATCGTAGATAGGGCTTATCTTATCGCTATAAGGGAAAAGCTCGCGGGCAAGATAGGAAACGAGAGAGTTCGTGCATAAAAATAGTATTTTTCTGGAACTAGTTCTTTACAGATTTTTATTACACTTGAACATGAACTAAAGATTTTTGGAACTCGTTTTTCATTATTTTGTTATTTTGTTAAACCATTTATATACATATATTCTTTTTTTACATTTTTGAATGAAACATAATTTTTGTCAAGTTTTATTTATTATATTTTATTTATTTATTTGTTCATTTATAACACTTTTCATAACATTTTATTTAATTTATTTTACTTGCCATTGTTCCCTAGAAATTCAATTTATCAGCTCTATCCTTTATTCAGTTGGGCAGTTTGTCGCCATATGTTCACATTCATTTCGCACTCATTCCACTCAGCGGACTCATTCACGTTGTTAGTCATGAGTTTGGTTTCGTTCAGGTGTGCATTCAAATGTTCGATTAGATAAGGGAAGCAAGCTTTCTTAGGGCACCTCTCTCTCCCTCTCTCTCTCGCTCTCTCTGTCTGTCGCTGTTACTCAGTTTCTGTTTAGGGCTCTTATCATTTATCTGGTTCATTAATCATGCCCCATTCCGGTTATAAGCCATCGGTTTGGGCAAAAACAAAAGGCGCTCCATGTGGCAATCGCTGACATACATCGAACCACATTCAATGTTGATGAAAATTGTTTGTCTTTGCCTTAAGATACTTTTCTTTGATACTTTTATTTTGGTTTGCTTTTATTTTTTGCTGTTTCGAACGCCCCCCTCAAAAGTCGGGACTAATCCCTGACAGCGATTTACACGCCGACTTGGCTTTGTTTTGCCTTTATTCGACGGGATTTGCGCGATTTTCTGCTGGGCATTAAATGAGCGTAAAATCAACTTAAATACTAATTACAACGGTTACCGGCGGGAGTGGATTTTGTTTTTTTTAATGAATATTGCTTGAAATATTCTTAAAAAAACAGAATTTCCTATAAGTGACCACAAATACAAAAAAGTCTGTTTGTATTTATACCAGCTGAATATTTTCCTGAGCGATTTATCATTATTAATAACTACAGCTTTTGATGGGCAGATAAAATAAAAATAATTAAACAAAGATTCAGTTAACAGTTTATAAATTGTAGCGTTCTTTGCTTACTTCATGAATGATCAATTCATTGCTCCTTTTTTTCAACTTGGCATTTTCCTCAGAGGCTTTTCCACTGCTCTATAAAAATTATAGCTATATTAAAATTATTGTCGCTTGTCTGAGTTTTTGCCTACTGTCAATGTTAAATTGATGAGACGCACAGCCATAAGTACACATATACACACCCATTCATCCACGCACACACACACACACACACCCACTTACTCGCGCATACACGCAAAATTTACATAAATTAAAGACTTTCATGGAAAACTGTTTGCTGCTCTTGACTTTTCTGCGGGGACGGAGCATCAATTTACATGTAAAGAGGGAAGTTGCCATGGGGGAGGGGAAGAGGGGGAAGTTCGGGAAGCATGGAACTGGTGCAGGGCAGCGTGGCGGGGTGAAGCGGTGAAAAGAGCACATGTAAAGCATTTAATGAGCTCTGTTGCCAGCTGTCAACTGTGTGTGTGTGTCCTGTGTGTTGTTGTATTTTACAATTTTTGTAAATGCCAGGCACATGCTACAGCCACACATTCGCGCGTCACCCCCCCTCACACCCGCCCAATGTCCACGCAGCTCCTCCCTGGAGTCATTATTACAGGCAAATTTATTTTCAACTAAAAACTCATTAATTACATTGAAAAGCTGATTACATGTGTGCGTGTGTATGCGTGTGTGTGCGTGTGTGCGTGTTTACTTAGCAATAATTATGCACAGTTTAATTAAAACCCAATTTAGTGGGCCAGTGCCCTGCGATCAAATGGAATTGTTAATTAATAGGCCAAATTCAAGTTCTGTTTTCCGAGATATGCAATTTTCCAGGCACGAGAAAATCCATCAATTTCCGGTTTTGTTTCTGCGGTTGAAAAATTGCGAAATAAAATCAGCGCTAAACGTGCAACAGTCAAAGAGACACACACCTGCACAGCCACACACCTGCACACACACACACACACACCCTCACACACACACGCGTTGCATGTGCTGAATATTTATGAAAATATTAATATTAAATTGTTGCATTGTGCCAAAACTTGTGGCATGCGGCAAGCGGTTCATGCAGCGGCTATAAGGCTTAAGCGCACTTGCAGCATCATGCAAATATGATGCCACATATGGTGGCAGCCAGGAAATGCAAATGGCAGTCGAAATGGGAAAATCATTAAAAGCCACATTTCGTTATCCTGCAATTGACTTTAATGCCCAGCTGGATGTCAATTGACAGCCAGCCCACAACAGACACATATACCTACACAAACACACTCACACACATATACACATACCTATACACACTCACACACACACACAATTGTTGTTCGAGCTGTGCAAATTAAATCACTTTGCATGCATTTTGTCTAATAATATCGCATTAAAATGCAAATTACAGTAATGTATTGCGTTCTGTGCGGCAAGGGGAAGGTGGTGAGCGGTGGGGCGCGCATCTGCCACATCCGCTTACCGGAAGTGGCAGCCAGGCACTTGCCACACAGAAGCAACAGCAGCAGCAGCAGCTGCAAGTGGCGCAAATGCCTGCATTATGCACATAACCTGCAGCCGTACTGCGCTACGTATACGTAATTTTTAATGCTTGCAACTGTGCAACACATACACACAAAGATGCACACACACACACACTTACCAGACAGACACACACAGAAAGGCGTAGCGCATTAACTAATTGGCTTTGAAAACGTTTCTGTCACGCCCGATGACATTTCGCACAGCTTTCTCTCTCTCTTACTTTCTCTCCCTCTCTCTCTCTCCTGTCTCCTGTGCTCTTTTGAGCATTGCCTTTGTAACGGTACCTTTTTTGTTCTCAAGGAATTCCAAATGAGCTTGGCGTGTAATCAAAAGAGGCACAACCAACACACACACACACACACAAATTTGTGGACATGTGTGTTGTGCCAAGAGCTGTGTAGCACAGGGAAAGGACATTTATTTTAAATCTACCTTATGTGAAATCGATATACATACAAATTTTCTTGATCTAAATACTTTATCATAACTCTTAGAATTTCTTATTTTTCACAGATTATTCTTTAGTTTAATACAATTGATGTTAAGATATTTTCGAATTCTTTATAAAATACCGTTCTGTTAGCGTATTCAGTGTTCGACATTCTGTGGTTAACAGCTTGTTTATTTACTGCGCTCAATTAAATGCCAAATTTAAAGAAAATGATTTCGCCTAATGGCGGAACGTGCCGCAAAACGAGCTCGTTGCGTACTTTCCTGTAAAATGTTCCATGTCTAATGCCATTTCTAAACAATAGGCCAAGCCTAAGCCCAAATATGTATGTGTGTGTGTGTGTGTGTGTGTGTGTGTGTGTATATATATGGGTGTGTGAGAGTATTAAGCTGCGTAAGGCAAACACACAACAATTTAATACTTTCATTTGATCAAAATGATAAAAGCCAAAAAGGAACCACACACCGGCACACACGTACACACACATACACACACACACACACCTACTTGCAAAAAGTTGGTTTAATGAATAACCTAGATAAAGTATCTGAAAGCACAAATAAGGGCGAATTTTGTGGCTACCAATTGATATACACATTAAATTGGCAAAAGTTATTACAAGATTAAGCCTTAATAAATTGAAAGAAGGGTTTAAAAAAATACTTATGAACTAGGAAATGAGAGAGAGAGAGAAAAGACGAGAGTGGGAGTAAAATTTTGTTAATTCATTAAACCAGTTTATTTCAAAGTTTAAGGCAAATTGAAGCAAAGTTGAGAAAAAAATCTTCAAAATCTGTAGTTGGTATGTTCAAGAGCGAACTAGTTCATTTGTAGTTTGTGGCTGCCAAGAAAATACTCGTTTATCTTCCTAATGAACTTCTTTGAGTGCCATTTTCTGGTTTTGTTTCGCTTTTGCTGCTCTTGCTAAGCTGTTTGCCATTGCCACTCTTTTTCCCTGCTTCCACAGATATTTGCATATATAGATCCATCTGTAGACATATATATATGTATATATATATATATATACACATATATATAGCCAAAAAGCTCTCAAAGTGCGTTGGTTGTGCTTAAAGCGTAATGAAATTTTCAAACCTTTGACGGCTTTGCGGTGTTAGTTAAATGCAAATACTTGCAATAGACAAACACACACGCACACACACACACACGCTCACACACAAACGCAAATGTTTTTAACTAATGTGTGTGTGTGTGTGTGTGTGTTTAGCTGTCTGCATAAAATGTTAAATATGTTCTAGCTCGGCTAGCTCTAAAAGTTTACTGCTGCATATCCAACACCTGCGGCCAACTGGGCGTATGCGTAATATTAACATATTGCGCATACGCTGCGTGCCATTAGTTAAAGCCGCTTAAATGTTCAGCAACTATCAAACAGACAACTAATCGCTTATTGATGACTTGAAAGCAATGCCAACAAACTTTACAAAGTGAATTGGCCACAATATGGTTGTAAAGCGCTTAAAACATGCAACTTTTAAATACCCTGTATATTTAAAAAAATATATATAGAATGGGTGGATTAAAGTGCACAAGTGCCATAGTGAAAAAGTGAATTTTTTTATTAATTAATTAATATAAAATAGGGCAATCTTGAATTTGAATTTACATTCATTTCATTTTTTTTTACTTTAGTTCCCTCATTTTTAACAGCTTATAGAGCATCCTTGAGTCGTGAATTAGTGGCTGTTGCCTTCACACTTGTGTTATTTTGTTGTTTGCTGAAATTTCTCACATGAAAGGCAATTTGTTTAACAACAACAGCAATACTTGTCCCGCTGTCCAGTTGTTGTTGCTGCATTCCTGTTGGCCATAGAAGTCTTCTCGTTGATTCCAAAAATGAGAATTCAGTTTCATTTGCAAATGTCAGCTCCCTGCATGCCCCGCAGCCGCTCCGGTTGTCTATCTGTCTGGCAGCTTTACAACTGGTTGTTTTTCTTGTGGACACACAACTCTCACTAGCTCTGCCTGGCCCAAAAGTTGAGAGTGCATTTCATTTGGTCTTCGTTGTGTTGCCGTGGCAATTGTTGCTGCTGTTATTGAAGCTGTTGCTGTTCGCTCGCTTCGAGCTTTAATTTGATTTGTTTGGACCATTCTTGGCTTCTGCTTGTTGCTGCTATTATTAAGGAAAAGAGTATATCCGGTGTGTGCAATGTTGTATCGAGTGGTATACTGAAATATAATCTCTATTTAAGACGAATTAACGTATTTCCAACTTAATATTAATAATCAAGAAAGTTTTCAACTGCTTTAAGCTGTTATTTTGCTGCGCTTGAGTATTGTGCGGTCGGTTACACCTGACCGCAACGTTCTTTCATATTTGCTTTATTTGTGGCATGTGAAACTCGGTTCACTTTTTGTGCTGCTGCTGCTGATCCCTTAGCTGTTGCACTAATTAATTTTGCTGCTGTTGCATGTTGCATGTTGCATGCGGTGTGGTTTCGATTTTGTCCAGCTGCATTGATTTAGCCGCAATTAGTTCGGTGCGCCTGGCTGTAAACGTTTCCCAGCTGCCAAAGCACAGATGTCATTCAAATGCAGACTCGCTTATTAGTCGAGATCCCTGGCAAGTCCGAAATTCCCCAAGCAGCATGCGCAGGTCCCCATTGCCGGCGAATAAGATTTATTGCCTTTGGCCTTTGGCTAAGCTCGAAATTAATGTACTTCACAGTTGAGTTTAGCAGCTGCCAAAACGCTACCATCAGATTAGCGTGCGTGTGTGTGTGTGGCAGCTTAATGAAGTTGTTAATGCGTGGGTGTGTGTTAGTGAGTGTGTGTTACAAGTACTCGCTTGCACTTATGCTCAGCCGAAAAAACATATACGAAAATCTAATAAGACGCTTACGGCTGTATGTGTGCGTGTGTGTGTGTGTGGCTTGGGTGTGCTTTGTGTTTTAGCCATGGCTTTCACACCCTTTCGTGTGGGCTGCCGCTGACGCTGACCATTAGCTCAACGCGAGCAGGCGGAGCGGCAGGATTTCGGGGCATCCTTGCCCAGTGACAGTCATCTGGTTTATGTTGTTCTCTGTTCTTGGTTGTTTTTTTTTTCTCCAAATTTTATTGCTCTGCTTTTGCTTTTCTTCAGTTTATTTTTTTATGTGTCTGTCGAAATGTGCGTTTGTAGTTACGATTTAAGAGTTTTCTCTTTCTCCAGCACTTTCCCTTCACTTAGTCCTCGTGGGAATGGTTACATTTTTTTTCGCTGGTCCAGCGTTTATTTTTATGTGCACACTTGATTGGATCGTAAAACTTGTGTTGCTGGTGCTTAACTCGGCACTAGCATCATCAAGTACGCCCATAAATAACTCAGACTTGCATATACAGCACATTAGTTATAACTAATCTAAAAAGGCTACGGTTAAGAGATCGTCCGGTTAATCAGCAAATTAAGTTTCATTTTATTCTGGATTAGTAAGTTGTAGTTTCCGCCTATTCAATGATCAAAAAGCATATAATTATGTTAATTTTAATAAGGTAACAAAAGGGAAATTGCAAATATACCGAAAATATCCCACAATATAATTTACACTTAAACTCCAAATGGCAACTATAAAACCCCAAAAGCAAAGCCCTGAAAATATCCCAAATGTGAAATAAAACACAACTGGCATCTTAATTTGAGCTTTTTCAAACAGATTTAATAAATTTAGCTATGCAATTTAAATGTAATGGTAATTTCTCAATTATTTTTAATTTATTTAAAATTATTGAAAATTATTTCTTTTTTTGTGCCAATCAAAAGCATTTAAACTTGTATGGCAACAAAAAATAAATCCCTGAAAATATCCCGAAGGTGAATTAAATTACCCAAAACACGACTTACACCACAATTTGAGCTTTTTCAAACCGATTTAACAAATTTACGTAGACATCTGTAATTATAATTTAGGTAAATTGTACTTGCAAACTCCAAGGCCAACAAAACGGGTTAAAAGCACAGGCAGGCGAAATCGTAGCCCCTGGCAAAAGTAAATTGCCCGCACAGAGCTGATCGCATTTCAGGGTTCAGTTCGTTTGGCCTTAGTAAAAGGCAATTAAATTTAACGCCTGAGGCATGCATCAGGCACTTATGCCAGGGCATTAAATTACCGCTAACGAGTGTGCACAGGGCGGCAAGGGCCGCCACCCAGCTTAAGCCGGGCCAACTTGTTCTTGGCTCAAATGACATCATTGCAGTTTGTATCTTATATTTTGTATTCATTTGGCTCTGTTTTTCGTTTCAGTTTCCGCTTGCAGTTGGAGGAATGAGCGCACGCTGCTGCAAATGAATTAATTTTTCATTTATTTGCCGTAGAATAGAGTCTGGAGCTGGCCAAGGAACGGCGAGTGCAGGCGCTTAATTAGGTAAGTGAAAGTGGCGCCAACGCCAAACAATTGAAGCTGTCAGACGCCAGCATGAAGTGGGTCAATTGCCACGGGCAGCGGCAAAAGCTACTCCTCCCCGTAACGTGCCGGGGCATATTTTAAAAGCGAAGCAATGCGCCAAGCACCGCATGCAGAGGGCATTCTAGTTGACATCCAAATACAAAGCGAGGGAAACTAAATAAGAGAGAGAGAGAGAGAGAGAGTGCGAAGGAAATGGGTGCAGAGCTGGGCAGGGAGACGGGTGCGGGCTGATAAGTGCAGTCTAATTGAATTATGTGCTCAAATTCTGACAGTTGCCCATCAAAGTGTAATAACAAAAGATGCAGCGGCCTCTGGGAATCACTTCAGTCACACACACTTAGAGCAACCAAAGCCAAGGAAGCGGTGCCAGGCGAAACTCGAAGCGGCGGATGTGTGTAATTGACAACGCAAAGCGCACTTGACAGCACACACACACCCACACACACACACACAGAGGCACGCATAAGAGTAGACAACACTTGTTGGCTGTGCCTTCAATATGAAAATGCTAAGCCATCAATGACACTGGCAGAAACAAGAGTGGAAGAACAAGAGCAAAATTAAAGAAAATAAGCTTTTAAAATTAAGCTAACAGTTTAAGTATTCACAGCAAGCTTTTGGCAGACTTTTTAAGTCGAAAACATAACGGATTACTTGAAATAATTTAATATAAAAGCACATTAAAGCTTAAATCGTGATGAAATAAGATTAAATATTGAAATCATTTAACGCACTTTAAAAGCACCTAAAAATTACGACTCATTAAAAAAAAAAGTATCATTATAAGATACAATTTTACGAACTGTAACTTATTAAATATGGAAGCGTACACTTTATTAAAGCTTTCAGCTAGTATCATTGGCAGTTGTTTGTTTGCCAAATGAATATTAAGCATAATTTAATTTAAATGTCAACGCCGAAAGGATACGTACGAGAATTAATTGTATTTATGGCCAGAAGCGATGCACACCTCCATTTAACCCAGCTCTCTCTGTCTCTCTCGCTCTCTCTCTCTCTCTTTCGCACTCTGTGCAATTTGGCTTAATTGAAATTTTATGGGCGTCGAGTTGCTGCAGTTAATTTGCAGCAACAAATCTTATCAATAGGCCACACATTAAAGCGAAATCGAGCTGAACTTTAATATCGGGCTTGAAGTACATTGCTCGGCAGTTGATCTATGCGGCACTCGTAAAGCCCGAAACTGTCAATAAAAATAACATGGAGCAGTCGACTTACTGATAATTTATGTACCAGAAATTCGTTTCTTCATTTGCCCAACAGAGCTGAACAGCGCAGAGATTTGTGTCTGTCTGGATTGTCGTATAATGTATTATGTATTACGTATAATGCACACGCGACTATCTCAAGCACTTGAGCATGCCAAGAGCACAAGTTCAAGGACCAAGGACAGGCGACGACAACAATAACAACAACAACAACAACAACAACAAACAACGAAAAAACGACACATTAGGCAATTTTTGTGGGCACTAAATGCGTTCAAATGCGACGACTGAAGACAGGTGAAGCTATGAGCTCGAAATCTGCCAGATTTATGCATGCAGCTGGTTTATCGAAAGTCGGGCGGCTATTTGGGCGGCTATAAATATTTTTACGCTTTTAATACCCTAGCTCAAAAGCAACTAAGCTGCTTGGCGTGGATTTGAAGAACAGAAAACATAAAAATATAAAAACAAAATTTTAAATTTATAATATAGTAATTTTACCATGTTTTATTTCAACGATTTAAACTAAAAATTGCTTTAAGCTAAATTTCCTTAGAACATTCACTTCACTAAGATTAAGTATCTTAAAGTCGACTTCTCTGCTGCTTGGCATTTCTTTTAGGTACTTGCCTACTTTATTTTCGGTTCGTCCTTTTATTGGAGTCGACAGATATGCGCGAATCTCCTGCTGCTTTGTGCTTCGAGTGTGTTTTGCTATTTGTTAGTTTGTTTGCCTTGGCACCTGACAGCTCCTGACAGCTTCTCCCCTCCCCTCACTCCACTTCAGCCTGTCATAAATAAGTGTGAGCGGCGGGTGGGTGTAGAATACATAAATCGTGGCACATACATCATAAATGTAGACGAAGCCTAAAAACAAGTTCTCAAATTGCACATAGCAAAAGTTTTTTATGATGCATTTAAAACTTCTTGATTATGCGAACCGCAGCTATCTATAGCTATGCGAGTGTGTGTGTGTGCGTGTGTTTGTGTGTGGAGGGGGATGCTTGGCTGACAAACCACTTCAAATATACGAGCTTGTAACTTATTTCATTTCCCTGCGAGCAAAGTTAATTTAAAGTTGCTTGTTAGCATACATTTCAAGCGGAACAGGAAAAAAATATTCCGACTTGAATACACATAAATGCCTATGGGACATTTTGAAATGCTCAACCTACACTCTGATGGAGATGGTGCATACCCCTCAAAAGTTTGGGTTAGGCACACACTGAAAACTGTTTTAGGCTGTCGTAAATCTGGCATTTTTGTCAGTAAGCTGCCACGCCCCGCACTCTGCACACTCCAATGCCTGCGGCTGTATGTGAATCTGCATCTGCATCTGTTTCTGTCGCTGTATCTGTATCTGTATCTGTATCTGAATCTGCCGTCTAATTGGCCTTTTTATGCACACGAGCACACACTCGACATCATTTCTATTTCCAGGGCCATTTCCGTGCCAAAGCAGTTTATCACTAACTATGCACATTCAGGTTTGTCCTCGTCTGCGTCTCCATTCCATTGCCTGCAGCAGCAGCTGCAATTCAATATTACGTATACGCCGCGTGTGCCGCCTTAACAGCAGCTGCGGGCTAACGACACCGCTTGACAAAACGTGTGCCACTCACCCACAGAGTGCATGTCCAGGACCGGCCTACAGCCTACAGAGCCAGCCCGCATTCATCTGCTGCTCCCAACCAGATCCTCTGGTGCTCAGCTTCGCGACGCGCTTAACTTGTCGGCTTTAAGTGTCAGCGTTGAGCATCGTTCAGCTTTTGAGCCCCTACCCAACAGCCTCCGCCCCGCTCTTTCTCGCTGCCTTAATCCTGCTCCTTCTCTTTCCCTGAATGGTGCTGTGGTGCGTTACGCGAATGGCATTTCATTAGTTCCATGCGACGCCGTTTGGCTGACAGCGTCCTGCGACATGTTCCGCAACTTTTGCCATTCACTGCCAATTTGGCTAATTGACAGCTTAAATTGGCTGCAGTGAATCCAGTGCATCGGTTATTCGAGTGATAACTAAAAATATGAAACTACAAATGAAATCAGTTAAAATCTTGTGTTAGCATTTATCGAGCAATTATCGATAACTATCGCGTTTTCTTTTCAGCTGTACGGCCACATTCATCCACGCCCTTTTATTTGTCGCAATTTGACAAATTTACCATAATTTCCAACTGTTCTCCTGTAAAGCTATTAAATATGCATTCGTTTATACAGTTTTCGATGCCATAGCAAAGTGCCAACTCATGCTACTTTACTACCTTCGGCTCCTTCTACTTTAAATGGTCGCTGTGCTTAGTTTTTGCTCTCAATATTAGAAATTCTTAGGGCTGCCCGAGCACAATTGAATACAATAAGGCGACAGCCTCATTAAATGCTGTTGTCGATGGCAGCAACAACAACAACAAGAACAACAACGACAGCCAAAGAAAGGCCAAAAACTTGAACGCTGCTTGTTCATTGTTCGACAATAAAAAGGCTGTTGTTCATTTTTATGGAGTAACGCCTGCTGCCCTCTGCCTGCTGTCCTCTGCCTTTGCCAGGACTCAATGCAATGTCAGCGTCAAAGCCGCCAGACGCCACAGAAGTGTTGGGAAAGGCGACGTCCTGAAGACGCCATTGTTGGCATTACACCAAGAACAAAGGCAGCGACAACAACAACATTGCGAACAAGTGCGAGTGGTAAGTTGAGAATTATGTGCCTGCTTAACGCCCTGCAATTAGATTAACTCGGTTTAAGTACTCATAAATCTAGTTATACGAATTTTAGATTCTTTGCTTTCGATTTCATTATCATTCCATTTAATACTAATGTTTAAAGGCAGGCAAAAATATGTTTCTGCCTGTTTAGTAGGTTTTTGGTGATTTATAGGGTATCTAAATGAAGAGCAGCAATAAAAACGTGCAGCATAACAATAAGCAGCTTGTCGTTTAGTTCAGCCACACCCAAACCCAGCTAACCCAGCTTGAGTGTGTGACGCACATAATGAGTGCCTGCCCGTCCCTGCCACGCCCCCTCGCAATACAGCACTCGCCTGTGGAGTGCAAAAAGTTTATGAATATGATGGAATAATTAAAAGTTGGCGCCAATTTGGGGGCGGGGACAGGCGCGTCGCGTCGCGTCGGGTTGCGTTGCGTCGCGTTGCGTAGGTGGCGCAATGTCAACTTCAAATAACACAAGCAACGCCAACGTTTTTTTTGTATAAATCCCCTAAACCAACCAACAAAGCAAGCAACCCACCAGTTGGCATTGTTTTCCTTTGCATTTGGCAGTTTTGTGGCCTTAGGCCTTTTAGGCCTTTGACGGCCCCCTATTCAGCACCTACAAATTTTCTTTTGACCAGAAGAAAAAAAAACACATTTCAGAGAAATGTGAGAAATTTTTGGTCGTCTTTTTCAGGTTTGGTTTTTTTTTTTTTTCCATTTTTTTGGCAAAGTTTTTCTTTTGCTTTTGCTTTGGTTTTTGAGCACCTTTAGCGTTGTTTGTGGCTTGTTTTGGCTATTTGTACTTTTTTTTTTATAATTATGCAACATTAATTAAGACGTGGATGGACCCTTAAAGGCAGCAGAAGTTATTGTTGCTGCTGCTTTAAGGCAGCTCAAACATTTTCTGAGTGTGTGTTTGCTAAAGCGCATCTGCTGCTTTACTGCCACGCCCCCATTTCCAGTTTGCCTCTGTCTAGGTGACACTGTCTCCTACACAAAGACACACACAGACACGCACAGAAACACACACACTTGTCTGCATGCCTGAGCACATTCAAAGGATAATTATGTGCACATTTATCTGAGGCGCCCAGACCGGGCCAAGTCTCTGGGTGGCCACTCAAAGTGCACTGGCGCAGCGATGCCATGTCAACAGCAACAGCAGCAGCAACAGCAACAGCAGCAACAACAAGCAACAACAGCTCAAAAGTTTATTTGCTGCTTAGCAGCCTCAGAGTCAGATACAAACACGGAAATGCGCTCAGAATTTGGTTCAATGAACTTCAATGAGATGCGGGACCGGAGCTGGGCAGCAAGCAGCTACAGTGAGGCAAACATATATCCACATATATTAATTAAATTTAATCAGTGATCATCTACAATAAGATATAAATATAGAATATGGCAATATATTTAGTTATTTATTGCATGATAACAGCTTAAAAATATTAAAATGGTCTTCATTAGTATTTGCTTTTTTTGAAAAAAAAAAAGATTGTATTTTGTAAAAGTGTAATATCTAGTTATTTGTTCCTATTCTATCCGATAATCTATTATCTATTTATTCCGATTCTAATCTTCAGTTACATTTGCTTTAAAGCTTCTGCACCAAAATTTAAGAAAATTCAGATGGATCTAAATCCAAGCTATGCAAGTTATTTAAAAAGCTATGAAAATAAAATACTTTATGTGTATTAATCATCTTCTTAGGAACTTTTAATTGCCAAAAGTTTTCTTATAGTTTTTTCATAATTCCGAAGTATTTGAAAAATTTCCAAGCATAGTTAGTTGACTTTAAATTCTCTCACTGTATCATTTGCCCAGCTGAATTGTACTGCAATCTGAGGTTCCAATTTGCCAGTCAACAGACTGTGAAGCGCTTTAAGTTTTGGCCCCCATTTAAACGTGTCTGTTGCTCTTTGTGGCCATAAAAAACGACAAACAGCTGCTGTCAAGAGTTACGACGACGACGACCTGTCGAGCTCTGTGAGTAAAATATATTCCTTAGGTCTTTTGTAGCATATGGCAAGTAGTTTATTTAAGGTAAACCCCTATGAAAACCGTTCTAGCTCTAGCCGTCGCGCGCCCCCCGCACCCCCAAACCATATGTGCATTTTGGCTTATAAATTTTGCAACTTGAAACACGAAATTGTTTTATTTCTTATGTGGGCAACGCAACTGAAAAGTTTACAACATAATCCAAAAGTTCACAAAGGAGTAAAAAACTGGTCCGAACACAAAACTTGGATGTTGGCCCCGCCCTCGGCCCCCCGGGTAGACACTTCAGTTTCTGTCCAGCCTTGTCTGGGCCATAAGTTTTATGTTGCAAGTCCTTTTCTCTTCCTCTTCAGGGTTCGGGCATGACGAATGAGTCCTCAGCCATTAATTTGTTTTGTAGGCCTCAAAGCTGCGACAAACTAAGCTCCAAAAAGAATGCAGCCGACTTTGCCACTTTGGGGCAGAGTCAGAGGGGGCATCAGCATCAAAACATGTCAATTTACAGGCGAATGCATCCACGAATCGTGTATCCTTTGACGGCGGCGCTGAAAACCGAAAGATTTTCATCCAATTTGGAAAAGTGGCGCGTCGCGTTACGCATACGCCACGTGCGTCAGCGTCGACAGCGACATTTGCCCGCCCCTCTACCGTTGCCACGGCCCCCGCTCTCGGCAAACTTTTTAACCAGCTTTGCTTGACTTGACTCCCTGTGACATGTGAGCTGTAGGTGTTGCGGGCGGAGGGGCTGCTGCCAGATGGGGAAAACTGCGACCGGGGTTCGCAGCACGTGCCCAACGGCAAGTCAAACATTACAACATTACGCGCTTTCCAATTCACCTGTGAAAATCATTTGCTCTTTTTCATTTTTTTCCTCTTTTTTTTTGCCTTCTTTCTGTGGCAGCAAAGTGAGGATTTTTATTACGCGCAATTCCCTGGAACTAAGCAGCTTGAAAGGGTTGTATGTGCCAATTGAAGTGCTAATAAATACTGTATAATATTCAAATTATGGTGCAGAAAATGAATAAATAGGTTGATAGTATTTTCATTTATTATCAAAAATATATAACTAATTAATTTTAATTTGATATAATTTAGCTATACAGGGTACCCATTGAGTCAAGCATACACCTTAGCAGTCACCCTATGCGTTTTGCGCATTCCCTTTTGTTTTGTTCCTCCATTTTTGTTTTGGTATTTTTCGTATGTCGAATTTGCCTTGTCAAACGTTGAGGCAAACGTGACAAGCATTAGCTATATAGCTATATAGCCATATAGAAGCTGCCTACAGAAAAGCCAGCATGCCCTCGCAGATTGAAGTGTGCCAGAAAGAGGGTGTGTGGGGAGGGGAGGGGGAGTTTTCTTAGCGCCATCAACGTGCGTAGTTTGGCATATCAGTTGGTTGGCAATTTCGAAAAATCGTTGATAAGTAAAAGGGAGAGCATCAAATAAATGCGAATTTGAAGGGGTTGACATGTAATGCCCATGTATATAATATGTATATGAATATACACAATAACTCACTCCCTTAGCCAGATATTTGTATGTACGCTCCGTCTAAGCAAAAGTTGGGCACATCTATCAAAAGCGACGGAAAGCCACAAAAGCGCAAAGTGTGTTTCCATGTTGAACTTAAGACTGAATTTTGCATAGAAGCCGAAAGTCACATTTGAAATAGTTTTTTCTTGTTGTTATTGTTGTTGTTGTAGTAGTTGCCTTGAGCAATATGCAAATTGAAAATGGGAAATGGGGATATAAGAGAGCGCAATCGAAATTAAATGACTTTTGCTTATTGTGCAATCAAGAATTACTACAAAATAAACTACAATTGAGTCGCATTTACATTTCATTGAGCAAATTGCAGTAAAAACTCGCAAACACACTCAGAGAAAAACCCAGAATTAAGTTTATCTTGGACAAACATATACAATTTTTTCTTGATATATAGATATACATATATGTTATTTTTAAAGTTCCTTCATTCATTCCTCATTCTTTCAACTTATTTAATCAATTAAATAAATAAATATAAAATCAAAATAGAACAAATTTCAACTTAAATTTTCTCTGAGTGTACACGCACTATACTCAGCTGCTGGAGTTCTCTCATACTGTAAATAAATGCCATAAAATTCGTAGCCTCCTTTTACATTTATCCCCCTTTTGCCGCCTGAGAGAGTTCTTTCCATTTCCAATGCCATTTCCATTTCGAAAAGTTCTTGACTGAACAAATCACATAAAAATACACACAGACAGACATAGGGAGAACATATGTGTATGTGTGTGTGTGTGTGTGTGCAACTTACAAACAATGCGAAACAAAAACGAAACATTTGCAACTTTTCCTAAATTGTTTTTCCAAAATTTCCAAATTTGTGCAGCAAATGAATTGCTGTTTATATTTTGCCACCAGTTGTTGTTGTTGTTGCTGTTGTTGTCACAATTTTTGTGGCAATTGAGTCAACTTATTATTGGCATTATCACCTCTCGATGCTAACCTGGCCAGCCGGCGACGATGAGCTGTAAAAATTGCCAAACGCTTCGCATCGCCTCGCATTGGGGACAATAAAAGCAAATAAAAAATGCAAATTACTCTCGACGCATTCAAGCGAAAATGGCGTTGAAATTGAAAACCCAAAATGGCTGCGACTAGCGCGTGGTGCTATGAATACAGATAAACACCCATCTGCACACATCTCTATTGGGACACCTATTAGCTATGCGTAGACACAGGCAAACGTGGCTGTAACGAAAGGGCTTACGGCCACGAACAGAAATAGGTTTCGAAATGCTAAACTAGAAAGCAGAGTTATTTAATTACAAACAAATAGACTAAAAGATAACCTGATTACGGAAAATAGACTTTATATGGAAGATTTATATTGAGGCATACATTTTTAGACTCATTCGGAATGAGACTAGGCAATAGCCTAGACCTGGTTCCTAGACCACCGTCATATCCTTGGTAATCATTCCAAAGGTATAATTCTGGTGAACCTAAAGCGCCGAATCCTTTTATAATTTGGAAGAATTTGGCCAAGATATGTATATGTCTGCTCCCTTTTTAGCTAACTCACCCATCCTCCCCTTTTCTCCGCAATAGCGTTATGTGTAGTATTTGTATTGTTGTAGAAAAAGTTTGCAAACCTTGCAAATTAGTTGCCCAAATTTATTACCATAGAAGTATGCAATAGAAATTGCAATTTGACATATGTATAGTGCTCCCATAACTTTGCCAAAACTGAACCGATTTTCACGTTTGATGGCATTTCTGTCATGATTAGTCCTCTAGATTGATTCTACATTCAAAATATATGCATTTTTCAAAATAATTTTTTTTTTGATTTTTTGTCAAAAAATCATAAGGGGGGACCCTTATACATTTGGAAAAAAATTTTTTTTTCAAAATTTAAAATTGCGAATTTATTATTTTAATCGATTTATTTTGTCATAATAAGCATTAAAAACAACATTTAGCATGATTTTGGAGGGGTCCAATTTTTGGTCAAAAATCTTGCTAAAATTGACAAAAATTTTGACATGTAAAGCTCTCGGATCCATAGCTCCAATATTTCGAACTCCCATAACTTTGCCAAAACTGAACCGATTTTCACGTTTGATGGCATTTCTGTCATGATTTGTCCTCTAGATTGATTCTACATTAAAAATATATGCATTTTTCAAAATAATTTTTTTTTTGATTTTTTGTCAAAAAATCATAAGGGGGGACCCTTATACATTTTGAAAAAAATTTTTTTTTCAAAATTTAAAATTGCGAATTTATTATTTTAATCGATTTATTTTGTCATAATAAGCATTAAAAACAACATTAAGCCTGATTTTGGAGGGGTCAAATTTTTGGTCAAAAATCTTGCTAAAATTGACAAAAATTTTGACATGTAAAGCTCTCGGATCCATAGCTCCAATATTTCGAACTCCCATAACTTTGCCAAAACTGAACCGATTTTCACGTTTGATGGCATTTCTGTCATGATTTGTCCTCTAGATTGATTCTACATTCAAAATATATGCATTTTTCAAAATAATTTTTTTTTTTATTTTTTGTCAAAAAATCATAAGGGGGGACCCTTATACATTTTGAAAAAAATTTTTTTTTCAAAATTTAAAATTGCGAATTTATTATTTTAATCGATTTATTTTGTCATAATAAGCATTAAAAACAACATTTAGCATGATTTTGGAGGGGTCAAATTTTTGGTCAAAAATCTTGCTAAAATTGACAAAAATTTTGACATGTAAAGCTCTCGGATCCATAGCTCCAATATTTCGAACTCCCATAACTTTGCCAAAACTGAACCGATTTTCACGTTTGATGGCATTTCTGTCATGATTTGTCCTCTAGACTTCTTGGACCCATAGCTACCATATTTTAAACTCCCATAACTTTGTCAAAACTAAACCGATTTTTACGTTTTATGGCATTTTTGTTTTAATTTTCTTATATCGATTAATTTGACATACAAAATATAAGCATTTTTGAAAATAAATATTTTTTTTTGGTAAAAAAGGACCCTTAACTAATTTTCAAAAAAAAAATTTCCATAATTTAGAATTACCAATTTTTATTTGTAATCGTACATAATCATAATTAGTAGTAGTAAAAAAGTAGAAAAAGAGAACAGGATTTATAGTTTACTTGAACTTATCCAATAGTTATCTATTTAATATATAATAATAAATAATGTTTTGCAGGAAAATAATAGAAAAATGTATAAAGAGCAAAACTGATCCTTATATTGAAGTCCCACTGTACATAATTACTAGAGTATAGTGCAAAATGCCCACGCAGCATCAAAAGTCAAGAGTCCATAACCAAGTTCGTCCGAAACTTTTGGAGAACCTTCGTTTACACGTTTTTGAGTGGTATACTCAGTTTTTTTTTTTTTGAAATTGCAGCGTCCGCAACTTTAGAGGCTCATAAAATATGTACGCAGCCGGAACTGCTACGAACTGTACTGTTAGACGGTTAACGGTTTAGCTACGCCATCTAACCAAATCCAGTACCCTAAAAAAAGGGAAAAAAGGTAGCGTAAATTGCTGAAATATGCATGCGACTCACAGGCTCTGAGGCGGGCCAAAGGGCAGGGGTGCAGGCAATGCCCATTGCCATTCCATTATCAAGGCGTTGGCGTGTCCAGGGAGCGCTATGCCATAGAAAACTACGTGTCAGGCATGCCAAAGTTAGCCACAGGAAAAAAATATACACTTCAGTTCGGCTCTGAGCAATGCGTGTGGGCGATGGTCATTCTGGACATTTGGTTCACATTGGCATTGGGTTTTGTGGTTTTTGAAATTGCACGCATTTGATTGCGTTATTGAAATTGACTGTGGCTTCATTACTATAATGCTCTGCTTGAGAGGGGCCGATACGGGCGGGGTTCATATTAAGGAATTCAATTATAAATGCCTCCCACCAGAAAATCAACCCAGGTTCACAGTGTTTCCTGCCCTGTCCCTCCCCACAGCGGTTTGCTGGCTTATGAATATAAATCTGCTACCTGTGTGCGCAGTTTTGTCTGGGTCCGTACAATTTAGTTTAATTGCCACGTGGGGCTTGGGCGGTTCCAGACCCTAGTCGAGCGCCGCAAAATGACTGCCAGTGGACTGGGATTTGAGATTAGTGGCGCCTGTTGATATATGTGGACTTTATGCCTATTGGGTGTTTACGCTTTGGGCATGAGCTGCCCCATAGGCAAAATCAACTGGGTTGCATTTAATTAACGACTGTTGCTTAAGTGCTTTTTAATCTCGTGACGCAAAAGGAAACAGTTATTTTTACGCGCAGCTTTTTGAAAAATATATACAACGATAACAATAACAGTTCGATTAATAACGCTCGCTACGATCTGCACATAGTGCTGTGTGGCAGCCCTTGCAGAACGTTAGGGCCCCCTTTTGTCGATACCGCTTAACCGTTTCATGAAGCAACAACAGCTGTTTACGCTAATTGGACAATTGCTAATCGAAGAACTTTGTGCTTCGCAGCTAAGTTAATTTGATTGCGGATTGATAAGACGAAAATAAGGTAAATACACAATTATTAATAATGTTACATAAAACAAATATTCATTGAGCCCGTTTTTTGATTGTATACTTGCTTTAATTTATTTCTAGCTGTGATCTATCCATTAAAATGGCTTTTAGACGCTGCCACTTGAACCCCAAGAAGACGCTGTTCATGCTATGCGACATACAGGAGAAATTTCGACCCAGCATGCCGCTCTTCGACAATATGCTTAAAAACGTGGACAAACTGGCAAGTGAAATTTGCAGCTAAATTTCTCACAGATTAAAGAATTTTTATTTGTAGACAAAGGCGGGCAAAGCGTTGGAGGTGCCTTTGATTGTCACGGAACATTATCCCGAGAAATTGGGCAAAACGGTGGCCGAATTGGATGTGGCGCATGCCAAGGCCGTAATGGGCAAGACCTACTTCAGCATGATGACGCCACAGGTGAAGAACACCATAAAAGACATCTTTGGCGAGAAACCGCAGGATGTGGTGCTCTATGGCCTGGAGGTAATCCACACCACATAGCTCCTATAGGCACCCACTAATCTGCAATCATTTCCAGAGTCACATTTGTGTCGAGCAAACGGCCATTGATCTGCGGGAACAGGACATCAATGTCTACATTGTGGCCGATTGCTGCTGCTCCCGTCTCAAACAGGATCGTGACTTGGCACTGGAACGCTTGCGCCAGGCGGGCTGTGTGATCACCACCAGCGAAAGCGTAATCTTCGACCTGGTGCGTGACAAGAACAATCCCAAATTCGACGTGGTGCGCAAATTGGTGAATCCACCCTCGCTGGACATGGAGCTGGCACGCAATCCACAAGCCGCCAAGTTGTAGACCAACTTTTGTTATTAACATTTTGTAGCATTTGCATTTAAACTAAAAGGATACGATCGAAAAGGAAGTCGGTTTAGTCTATGCAATCAGTTAGGGAAGTGGAAGCAGCCGGATAAGCTCAACGCTCCTTTGAGTGGTTTTTTAGAATTCCATTAAGTTGTCACTTCCGTAACCAGGCGACTTCCATTCAGACCTAACAATGGACTCACATTTAAATACAACATTTACAATGGCCTCAATGGACAGCCCTTCCGGCCCAAACCTAATATGACAATGCGTATTTTATGGACTTGCCTTGGAGGAAAACACGGAGCACATACGACTCATAAACCCGTTCGCCCACTTTGCATTGAAATTTGTGGAAAATCTTGCGTCGTAAACTTTTATTTTTATGTCCAACTGATGGAGACGCATCCAATTGCAATTGAAATGGCTGGAGAATGGGCTCGGGTAACAGCGAATTGGCCTGCCTAATGTCTGCCGTGGCCGTGTCCAAGGCGTGGCTGTGGCTGTGGCTTTGGCTTTGGCCTCGGCTCCTCCTTGCGTGGATGCGCTTCAATGTAGGCCAGCGACTTGAGTATGGCCTCGGGCGTGGGCGGCGGTGTTGGCAGCGCGTCTCCTTTCGGATGATAACCATTCTCGTCGGCCGTGTAGGACACCTGGACGGGCACGCCCTCCTTGGTCACAAACCGATACCCGCCATGCACATTGTTGTGGGCATCGCCCGCCTCCTCGGCGCCAATGCCGTTGGTTATGTCATAGCTGTAGGCAAAGTTGCCGTGTCCGTCGTCCTTCCTGTGCTCCTGTGCCTTGGCATGTGCGTCATCGTCGTGCGCCACGCTGCCAGCGATCAGTACGGCTGCAATCAGGATTAGCTGCTCGAAAGGGGGCGTGGCAATTTAGTCCCTGTCAGCTGGTTGGCAGGATAACACGTTCAACTTACGTGCTTGTTCATGTTGCGCTTTGGGTATCTGGGAACTGAAACTGCTGAAACTGGGCCTGATCAAATGCTTTTATACACAAATCCCTGAACCTGTCAACCGTATATTGTGGACTATATAATTACCTGTATTATCATATATTTCGCTTATTAATTTTTGAATGTAACCAGCTCCATAAATTTCAATTGCGCCCCTCATTTAATTGTGTCACATTTCATTTTCGATTGAATTCTGAATATTTTTTGCTTTATTTTTTCATTTTTTAATTCGGTTAATTTTTTATAAACATGTCAATTGAATTTTGGTAAATTGCCAGCCATTTTTGTTTAATGAATTATTGGATGAAATCCGGTGGTATCGGCCGTGTACGTTACGCGTATGGGTGGCTGACCTTCCTCGCCGGACAGAAAGTATTCGCCCTGGACGCCATTCACATTGCCCTCTGCAGACGCTTTGATGCCGTTGGACACCTCAAACTCGTGCCTGTACTGGCCCGCTCCATCCAGGTTCTGTTGATTGATGTTCTTCAGCAACAGCGGCTCAGTCGGTTCATTGGCATGGGCGAGGGCGAGACTGAGGAGCACCGGCAGCAGGAAGCAGGCGCAACAGAGCAATTTCTAGGCAAACAAGATGTCAGTTTTGGAATTTTTCGGCTGGTTTAAAAGCACATCTCGTTACTCACATGATTCAACATTTTGTTTTGTGTTTTTACGGCACATCGGCAATCTGAAGAGGGGCGCCGCTTTTTATAGCCGCTGCTCCGGTTGCTCGAAAACAAGTTTTAATTAATCGCTGCTAATGATTTGGCCAGCCAATAGCCATGAATTTGCATTAGTTGCACTGCTGCTCCCCACTCCAGTCCGCCTCAAGCACAGCCGTCTGGTTTTGAAGGGCGTCGATTTGTGTTTTAGTCGCAATCATTGCAAATATTTAAATTTCAAGAATAATCTAAAGAAAGTGAACAACTTAATGAAACCAAAAAATAACAAATAAACTTGGAATGCTGAAATTATAGAGCTGGTTTAGCCTGGTCGTCGAGCACAGTTTTCTGCTCTTTCAGCTGCTGGGGCAGCGGTTTGGTGCGACTGCTGAGCAGCTTGGCAATGCCTGTGATGAGCTTGGGCTCCCTGTGGGCAGCCTCCTCGCTTGTGACCTTCTTCACCTCCGCGACGGCGTGCTCCTTGTTCGGCGTGAACACCACCGATGGATACAGCTGTGCCACCTGCCTGTCTATGTCCGTTTCGGTTTCCGTCTGGCTGTTTGTTGCGTGCTGGTTGCGCTTGTCGTAGAACTTTTCGTAGAACTTGGAGGCCTCGCTGCGCACCGAATTCTTGAGCGCATTCATGTCCCAGGGCACGTCCAGCTTGGATTTGATTTTATCCGAAGCGTTGTTGTCGCTGGATGAGAAGAATGTGCGAAATAGGTTGCCCAGCTCGTTGGGCTCTTCCACAAGGGAGCGTACCACACGTTCCACGTACTTTCTATCCTTCGACACCTTGACCTCGTTATCCTGATGCTTTTCTAGCAGCGAATCCAAGCCCATGTGTGGACCGTTTAGATAGCCACGATCCTTCAGATACACAATTGGCGAATTCCAGTTGGCTATCAGATCTTTTACAATCTCCCGCACAGAGTTCGGGTAACTTAGCGTCTTCACATTGCCATGCTCCTTCCCAGAATCTAACGCGGCCTGCAATGTTAGCGACACGCACAGAAAATATATAAACAGAATTAAAGAACAAGAAAACCCCATAACTGTACACTGAATTTAAAAGAAGATATATATAAAGGGTGAGTATTTAAAATTTATAGTTTTACACAAGTAATGGCAAATTTTTAAATGCTCTCATTTATTTGAATATTTCAAATTTGAATGTGACGTGACTATCGATAGTCGATCGACCAGGGCTACTCGTTTCAAACGGGCATGCTTATCGATAGCTCGTTGACAAACAGCTGTTGTTTTGCTGGAAACGAGATTTGTAGCTCGAAAACGTAAAAGCCAACAAATTGACGCATTTGTTTGCGACTGAAACGCCTCTGCTGCATACTTAAAGCAACGGGCGTCATAACTGCTACGCAATGGTCATTACAAGCAACACAACACTGCCCGAAGAGGCTGAGCTGGACGTACAGGAGCTGAATTTATCGTCGGCTGCGCTGCGTGCTGGTTCTTTTCACTTGGGCAAGCAATGCGAGTCGGCCAATAATGTTAGTATATAGTGCTTATGGTCGCTCCGTTAAATACGTGTATCCATGTCTAGGATAGTACATATCATGCCTACACTTGGTTTATGTCTATATATTCCGGCTAAACGGCAGCCAGAGTCCGTTATATAACCTAACCTCAAAAGCAATGGGCAATTGTTTTGTTTACGTTTGCTTGTATGCATATTTTGCAGGAGTTCATGCTGTGTCGGCAAGAGCTGGATGATCCACGCGCCTGCCTGGGGGAGGGACGTGCTGTCACCAGCTGCGCCTTGGACTTCTTTCGCAAGGTAAAGAAGACCTGCCACGAGGAGTTCATGCAGTACGCCACTTGCTTGGACAAGAGCAGCGGCACAATGGCCTTCAGTCAGTAAGTGGATCACAGCTGATAGTTTCTACTATGTCCATGCTAATCTCCTACTGTTTGCAGCTGCCGCAAGACCCAGGGTGTTTTTGACAAGTGCGTTAAGGACAACTTTGACTGGGAACGTCCATCCTATGGCTACTTTTCGCGTGCCAAGGTGAGTAAAGAATTGGTTTTACCATCTAAACTATGATTACCATGATGATTTTTATGCAGATCGTAAAAACTTCGCGCAAGGCACCTGAGAAGGAACCTCTCGCATCATATCCCGATGCTACACCCGGCCTGCCAGAAGATTATCCCAAACCACCAGCCAAGTACGGTTCACGCTTCTTCTGGCTGGAATAAACGTGGTGGCTTAGTGAAATTTCGGGGAGGCTCTTCGCCTTGTAATGTGTAATTTTCAACATGCATAAAATCTTGTTTCCATTAGTAAGCTGTGCATTTTATATTAACAACCAATGCAGGACTTTCATCTTTCTTGCCCATTGAAACAGCATAAATGTTTTTAAAAATTTAATTGCTAATATACATAACAGGTGAGCCCAAACGATCTTAATCCGTGTACCACTTGGTACGCTTCGGTTTCTTCACTTTGCCGCCTGTGACTCCGCCTCCACCCTCATTTCCACTGATCATGTTCTTGTATTTGTTAATTAATGGCCTGAGGTCGTCCTTTTCCTTTTTACGTCCTTGTTTGGGTCGATTGTTGGCCTTTCGCTCAGCGAGATGCGTCTCGCGAATCTTTTTATTCTTTTGCTTACGCTTTTCCGTCTTTACGCGCTTCATGTGGTCTTGCGCCTGCTCCATAATCTTTTTCTTGGATCGCATGCGCAGCGAGGTTCCCGGCTTGGCCGCCGTACCCACGTAATCGCCCTCAACGTCGCTTGGCTTTTTCTGCTGATTTTGCTTGCCTTCTGCTTTGGCTGCACGCGACGCCTCCAGTTTCTTGATGTGCTTCTGCAATTTCACCTTGTTATCGCCCTGCGGCGCCAGTGTCTTGGGTTTGGGGGTTTTGCCCTTGCGGTTTTGGTCGCGTTGCTCTTTACGCTTGTCCAGCTTGGACTTGTAGGTAGGATTGTTTTGTTTGGAGCGTTCGTTGCGCTTCTCTTTAATTTTGTGAACGGCGCGATCCTCAATGCTGAAGGCTACAATGGGGCGCTGTTGGACATGAAGTGAATCGGGTTGCTTTTAATGCCAAAAAATATATACACTTAGGATAAACTCACGTGTTGCGTGCCAAATATGCTCGGATTATTGTTTAGTTTACGCAGCGCAGCTAAAGCCCTCTGATGTGTATCGAAGGAAAGGAAGCCGAAGCCTTTTGATTTGCCATCCGGATGCTCTGGCGTAACTTTTTGGTCCCGCATCACGCGGCACTCGTGCGGACGAAAACCCGTGTAGGTGAGGGCCATTTGCTTGAGTTTCTCATTGTCATAGTTCAGGGGCAGATTGTGTATTGAAAGACGATTGCGCGAAACGAAGCTAAAAAATAAAGGTATTATTGAAAATTAAGTTTAATTCAGTTAATTTATAGCTTACCGATTCAAGTTCTTCAGGACTTGCGCCTTCACCTGCTCCAGTTCGTGTCGCTTGGCCATGTCGGAGGCGGAAACACCATCGGCCGCTTTTGAGTTTGCCATAATGAGACCTTCTCTGGCCAGGTATAGGTTACGTGAATCCTTTCCAGCATCGTCTTTGGAGTTTTCTTTTTGTTTTGTTTTGATTTCATCGCGACTGAGTGCCGGATGTGGATCCAGCACCTCGTCCATCAATTTAAACTCGGTGCCAGCTTGAAGGCACAGATCCGCAGACTCTTTTGCCTTAAACTTTACAAAGGCGGTGCCTTTCGAGTGACCGGAAACTGACTGCCGATTGATGATCGCATACTGAACCACTCCAAACTTGCGGCACACCTTGCGTAGATCCACATCCTCCGCGTCGAAGGGCACGTTCTTGATGAAAACCGTGCAGCCCTGTTGTACATCGTTCGAAATAGTCTTCTCTTGTTTTACGTTTTCCAGCTTTGATTTTAAATCCTTTTTGTCCGCCTTTTCGTCGTCATCATCGTCGTCGTCGTCACCATCTCCTTCTTCTTCGCTCTCTTCCTCATCGAGAACTTCCTCGGATTCGTCGCCACTCGCTACATTAAGCTTTTCATCGTCCTCGCCATCGTTCTCTGCATCATTGCCTTCTTCGCCACTCTCTTCCTTTACCTCCACCTTGGGCTTCTTTTCATCCGGCTCATCTTTTGGGTGCTTAGTAGTATATTCATCTTTGCCCAAAGCCCAATCAACAAACACCTTGCGTCCAAGCAGTTCCTTGCCGTTAGCCTGCATAATGGCTTTTGTCGCCTGGTTAATGGTCTCGTATTGTACAAAGGCGCAGCCCACAAGCTTGCCGTCACCCCGCTTCAGGATATGCACATCCTCCAGCGTGCCCCATTGGCCAAAGTGCTCACGCAGCGCCTCGTCTGTCGACTTGTAGCTTATGTTCCGTACGATCAGACGCGCTCGTTTCTTCTGCCGTCGCTCTCTTTCCTCCTTTAAGCGCTGTGTGTTGAATGGGTTGCGGCGCTTGCCCGGCTTGTTTTCCTCCACATTTTCTTTGGATTCCGGTTCTGTGTCCATCAGCGGCTTCATTTGTTTAAGCTCCATAATACGCGTATAAACATCTACACTGCACGTGGAGTTGAATTGTTGACAGGGTATCGATATTGAAACTATCGATGGTTTCGGTGCTGCCACTTTCCAAATATTTAAATGTTGCTGACAGTGTGGCAATATCACGCATTTGTTTACAATTTTACCCGCAAAAACCAAAAAAAACCATTTAAGTGTGCTAAACAACTTTTTACAATAACAACTATTAAAACTTAGGTTTGCTTTTCTTCAAATAGCTGGTGAAATTCAGCTGGCGTCTTAAAGTAATCAATAACAAGAATCGATGCACGCTGGCCCAGCTTGTACATGGTGTGACTCCATGGATTCAGAAAATTTTTGTACTCTGCAATTTGTCCACGCTCGAAATAATGCTTGACAGTGCCCAGAGGCAATTGAGCACCGTAGACGGCAACATATCTGCAATAAATTATATAAGTTTGAGAAACAAAAAGCCTAAAAAAATATAGCTCTTACTTATCGGCGCTTTTGTAAATTCTCAGCGGATATTTGGCGACAAATGCGCGTATAGCCAGGTTGATAAGCACAAATCCCACCGCAAAGTAGTACAAATCGGTTTCGTTTGATACGAGCACAGTTAAATCAATTTTCTTGGCGATATTCATGTAATTCATTGATGTTGCCAACTGATAGCCGGCAACCAAACTAACTATCGAAACTGTGGCTGTCGACACATTTTTCGTCCAAGTCACATAGTTCTCCAGAGGCGCGCGGTATATTAACTGATAATTCTCCGGCAAATTGTCCCCCCGCAAGAGATTACGTTCCACATTAGTTGAACCAATGCTGCGCCACTTGCAGCGAAAGGCGCTTGTGCTGAAATAATTTATAGCTGTGTTAACTCCTTGCGCATATAAATATAGAGCAGACAGACTTACCAAATATTTCTACTTATAGAAGCGTTTGTGTTTATTCTTAAATTTATGCATTTAATGCTGTTTCGTAAAAGCGCCGCGCACATTTTGTTTATGTTACGCTACCAAGTAAACGGCACAGTATGCTGTTCACGTTAGCCGCAAGCCATGGTAAATTTGTATATACGATATTTTACCAAATCCAATGCGAAGTAAAATGTTTATACATTCCATTTTTCATGAAGATATGATTTGTATGATTAATTAAACTCAATTGTTTTATTATTAAATAAAAAATTGTTAATATACCATATATATCAGCCAAGTGAAGGCAATAGGGCGATTCTTACATTTGCAAGCAAATTGTATGAAGTAAATACCTTGCTCAACAGATGTGAGATTTGTTTTGTGTGTGTGTAGTTCACATTGCGTTGACTGAAAGTCAGCTGGGCGTTTGACGTTGCCACCCAGTCAGCAACACAACACAGCAGCATATTTTGTTCGGGAGCTGATATTTTGTTAAGAAAGTGATTTTATCCCAATAGTTTTTATAGCGCACAATTCTGGAATCTTTAGCATATTTCGAGACAGATATGGACTTAAAACGTTTGGCATGCAAAACGGGCTTGGGCGACGGCCCAGATGCCAAACGCGCTACAGCTGCAGAAGAAGAACAACTGCAGCTTGATCAGGAATCAGGTATAGATAAAGGCACGAGCGATGTACAGACCGAGTGCTTGCAATTAGATGATGTTTCTAAGGAGACCGATTGTGATAGCCTCAAGGCTGACCGTGATAATCTGTCGCCCAGCAATCATGTGGCGCCCTACACTGGCAACGGATGTGCGCCCTCATTGGAGTCTTTTATGTTTCAACAGACTCCCGCTGGCAGTCAGCTCTGCTCCTGGATGTCGAACACTGAGTCCAAGACCTCCGCTAATGATTTGCCACCACTCTTCGCATCCGACAAAGATACCAAGGCTAAACCACCGAGTAAGTATCAGAGCCGAGCAAGTATTAAACTTGGAATTCCTCATTTAAATCTGGATCTCTTCTAGCTGCCAAGCTTAATCGCAAGGAACTCACCCAGCTACGTCGTCAGAATGCACTGCGTGCTCTTGAGCTGGAGCGTGAGTTAGCTGCAAAAACACCACAAGCACCGACGCTGCTTTTACGCTTTCCCGATCCCAAAATAAGCGTTGCATCGGTCAGTGAATTTTCAGAGAGCATCCGAGATGTGGTTTTTCCCGCAAATGTCGCGCAGCGCTACTGTCTGGTGCATCTGAAGGCAGGCGCAAGTGTAGAGCACACTATTGAGGAGATTAAACGTGTGCGTTTTGGTCATGGCCGCCTGCACGCCGAGCTGAAGATATTTACCGACGAGGAGCAGGCCGAGTGCATTGATCCCTGTTCACTGTATGTGAGCAATATACCGTTCAATATGAACGCGGCTGACATAAAGGTGTTCGTCAACTCCATGCGTGTCGACATTGGCGTCATGAAGCGCCAGAAGCGCGCACGTTACGCATTTGTTCGCTATGCTAATGCCGAGGTGGCCATGGAGGCGTTCAGAGATCTGGTGCGCCGTACACTCAATAACCGCGTCCTGACCGTGCGCTATCGTCGCCTACGCAATCGCCTCGCTCATCCCACCACCGCATCGATGTGCGCCATCTCCAATCTGACCCTTGACACAATTGCAACGGATGACGACGGCGTCGAGTGTCGCGTTATTTCGCCTCCGCCGGTGGAATCGATCACCATCCTGGACAGTGATGATGAGCCGCAGTGCGAGTCGCACAGCGTGGCCAGCCTGAGCAGCAGCATGCCGCACAAGAAGCGCGAGAGCAAAATGACCGCACAGGAGAAAGAAATACAGCGACTGAAGCTGCAGGTGGCCGAGCATGGCGCCATCATACGCAGACTGCAGAAGCGAGAGAACAGTATTGGTAAGTGAGAATCCAACCAACACTGAGCTAAGCGAAATAATTGTTGTGTTCGTTACAGCCAACGTCACCACCAAAGCAGAGCCACAATCTGAGATAAACACAGACAAGTCTTCATTAATGCAACGCTCGCTATCGCCGTGTTCTAGTTATGATATCAAAATGGAAAATGATTATTTGGGCATAGCTCAGAGTACGCCCGAGCCTGAACCGGACTCATTGGCCGAGGCCCAGTCAAGTACGCCCTATCGTGCCACAACTTGCCCCATTGACGGCATTGAGGATCCAATCAAATGTAAACATTAGTAATATTTAAACTAACCCCTTACTATGTTTTATAGTATTATCCTCGCCTCGTATCTTACTTAGCATCCGATTGTTTTGGCTGGCTGATTTCAGGTCTCGGACGTCGCCGGAGCACAAAATCCAGCGCACAGCAGTCCAACAAAGAGAATTCAGCTAAGAAAACTCCAAAAGTTGCCAATTTGGAGGTGCTTAATGCGCAGGTCGAAGCCGATTTAGATGCATAGGATAGGATTTTTTAATCTACCAAATTGTAGCACCTCAAAATTATTTTCGTATAAGGATTATCATTAACGCCATATATATGTGTATATATATATATATATATATAAATATATGTATATGTATATATATTTAGTACAGGATAGAGTAGGAGTATTTTAACATTTATATTATTTTTATTTAATGTTTTTCGATCACTTTTGCAATGTACAATTTTATAAAATTGTAGCACGATATAATAGTACGTAAATTAAATAATAATATTTCGGCTTTAAATATTAAATCCGAACAAATATCGCTTAATATTTCTTACACTCCTACTTTACAGTTAAGTTTAAATATATAATGATCAAGTGTGTTCTGTACTTTCTTTTTAAGCTTAATATCCTAAGTCAAATCAAAAAACAATTTTAGTTTCCAGGCCCTATGTTTCATTAGCCCAAAAGAATGTTTGATTTTATCGTTCTTTAAATAGGTGTAACAATTCGAATTAAACTAAAATACGTTTATTAGTTTTTACTTTATGGTTTTTAAGTATTTGTAAATTGATGTTTTATTTCTTTCATATGGCTCGTTATAGTTAATATCGCAAATTGTCATATTTTAGTTACATAACATACTCGTAGTTTCGGCTATGATATGAATCCTGATCTCATGTTTACTTTTATTTTGTTTGTTTGCATACTTTCCATTTATCGGAATGTTAACTATTTAAGATATAAGTTAAATTACATTTAATGCTCCTTATTGCTTTTGTATTTACACAACAACGGTTTTAAGGCACCTGTTTCATATGATATATGTATATATGTATAAATTTCAGTTTTAATATGTTCGTATTATTCGAACACCCGATTCAAACATCTTGATAGCCCTCGAAACAATTTTGCAATTTTAAAAACTACCAAAATATAATATATCATATAATACTCCTAAGAAATGCGCAGCGTTCAGATATTTTAGCTAATTATGAACTTGGATAGGCAGCAGAGCAGGAACGTGCTGATCAGCACGCTGGCAGCGGAGCTGCTGGTCAGCTGAGTGGACATCGCACCGGAGCCTGTGCGTTCCGCCATTTCAGGTTCGGCGGGTTCATCATTGGACTGGTTATCGCCGACGGCTGTTAATTTCGAAGGGAATTGTAAAAAGTATTAATTAGAATATATGTGAAATAGTTAAAGCAATAAATTTAGTTTAAACGTACTTTACATAGCTAAACTAGGTTCTATTTAGGGGTATCAATTTATAAGTGCAACACTTTTGAACATAATTGTGTAAGGATTTTGAGTGTGTATATATTAAAATATAATATAAAAAAACTAAAATGTAACTGCCAAAATATTAAAAAGGAGAACTAAAACTAAGCTAACTTAAGAAAATAAAGAAAAAATATATATGTATATAAGTAATTAATGCAACATACTTCCACTCTGGGCGCAAATGTTTTATGTTGAATTCGTTATTGAGTTTGGCGTTTTCTGGGCGTATTTGAAAGGCGGCAGCAGCGTAGGCTCTTTTATATCGGCTTGGCATTTATGTGTGTGTGATTATTTCTTTTATATATGTATATATTTTGTGACATTATTTGTTCAGACAGAGATCACTCGAGCAGGCATATTAATATGAACGTAATACAACTTAAGGCACGCGAATACAAGTATAAATATCTATGTATATGATATTAATACAGTTATAGTTGATGGTGGACAGAACACACGAAACGAAACTCTGCGAACACTGAAGGAACTGGAACTGGAACTGGCACTAGCGCGCGCTCTTTAAAAGTATCTGTTCGTTAGGCTCCACATCCAGCCGGGCAGCAGACCCATGCCTGTGCCAACACCCGTATTCGTATTCGTATTTGGGATCAGTGGTACTGCATTATGGCAATACATGGTTATGGAATTGATCAAACAATTTATCGCACGACCAATATAAATGAAATGAGAGATATACATATGTAGTAAAGAAAAATTGTAAGAAAAAGATAATCGCATAAATAATAATTCCAGCAGTTTGAAGCGGTTTTCAATTTGTGCGTCTTGGCGGGGAAACGGGCGTGCGCAAGTAGTTTTTTATGTTTTTGTTTGTGTGACGTAACTACATACAAAAATTTGCACTACGAATGATACGATTGCGATACGTTTAAGCAAGCGATAGCGATAACGATAGCTAATAATCATTTCGATCAACTAGCGTAATATACAAATACAAAATGTGAAACGCAAAGAGCTACAGTTAATAAAGCTTAATTACACGCGCTCACACAAGCATACACAGACACAATTTTTAATTATTGTCACACACAGATAGAGTGTGGGAGAAGAGAGAGAGAGAGAGAGAGAGTGACAGCATTAAGCAAAAGGAGCAGCACTTTGCCGGCGGGTGTGGTAAAGCTGTCAATATGCGCGCGTTACTTTGTTTTTGCTTTTGTTATGTTTCTTTTACTTGCTGCTCATGTGTGTGTATGTGTGTGTGTGTGCGTGCGCTTTGGAGTTCGTTGTTATTGTTCTTGTCGTTTTATTAGGTTTTTTCAGTTATTCAGTGTGCTGTTGTTTTTTTTTTTTTGTTAATTGTTGTGTTTCGTTTTTATCCGCGTCTCTTAAAGCCTGGAAGAAATACATACATGGTATGGTATATACAGTTGAAGTTCAGAGCTCGATTTATGTAAATTTAACGGGTTATGGGCAACAAGCACGTGCATGCATGTGTTAAGTATTCAAATTGGCCGACCGACAATCGGCAATCGTGCAATCTGGGTCATAACATAACGGGTGTGGACCACATATGTACATAAGGTGGATAATTTATGAGTGTTGGTGTTTGTGTGTGTTTCTGTGTGGGTCATGCGGGTCGTGGATTTAGTATTATTGATAAAACATGCAATTAGAAGATTTGTGTACAAGAAGAGCAGCAAAAAAAGAAGGAAAACTGAAGCCTTTGAGTTTTGGTGCCACAGGTGTCAAAAAGGATAAAAGATTTTTTGTTGTTGCTTTCGATATCAAATAAAACGTTTTACGCATAAAGTGTTGGAAAGTGCCGTAATTACTACAGGATATACATACATATTTTTAGTTGGGTCGAATAACATAATATTAATATTACCATAGAACTACATAAAAAGGTGTATACTTAGAGGTAGGTGGTCGAGGGGGGAGGCGGGGGTGTACGTACTTAGGTTATGCAAAAACTACACTTAGTGTGGATATACGACTATAAAGTTACCGCTTGGGTGGTTGCTTTCATTGTGGTGTTTAACAAATAGTGTTGTAAAAGTGTTCATATGCATAGGTGTAAATGTAAGCGGAGTGTAGTGTTGTAAAGTGTTATATTAGGTATATTAGTAACATCTAAGGGCAGTTTTATAGTTAGATTAGCTAATTAGTAGGCACGGCATGCAATGTTTCGGGTGCATGTTGAGGCTTAAATACTAGATTGATAGTTAAGGTTTATTGCCTGGCACCCCGCGGGGCTGAAGTTAGTGAGACCGACTGACCAGTAGTTTGTTTTTTATCTTTTTACACTGTAAGCAAGATATGATTATAATATTGTCATTAATGTTTGGACCTATAATAATTTAAATAATTTTTTAATTTTTTTCTAGAATTTTAAACAACATTTTTTTTTTTTACATGGTATGCTAAATTGAGTTGATTAGCGAGCAAAGAATTAAAGTTAGAATATATAAGTATCACAAACCAGAGCCGTAAACAAGTGTTAGACAAAGTAGAAAAGTTAATAACAAAATTAAAATAATAATTAAAAATAAAATAAAAATAGTATTATTAGCGGCTAATCATATTCAGTAATCGATTCAATGGTATAGTTGTTATAAATGAAAATGATACCCAAAAATAAAATAAATAATAAATAAATATGATAATATATAAAGAAAGAAAGATAACTATAAATATATGAATATCTTTGAAAACTTTGAATATTAGTTAGAAATAGATCATAAGATGATTCAAGTTAGTAACAATCACTTTTAGGAAGATTAGTTTTACATTAAACTTATGTTAATAAAGTCAAAAGGGTTAGGAGTGTACGAGTGTTGAAAGGAAAATGTTGCCTAAAGCTGGTTCAGTTGGAGTACACTGAAACAAACTAAAGTAAAACACCACAAAATAGAAAAAAATAATAATAATAATAGTTTACAAGATCTACAAGTACTAGGAGAAGAAATTGGACATACACAATTCGAGAATTAGTTTTCAGTAAAAATAATAATGTATTTCTTTCTTATCATACGTTATTTGTTGGGCAATAAAAACAAATACACATTGACTTCAGTTATAGAATTGACTACAGTACAAGTACGATACAAACATATATAAGCTTAATTAAACATACCATATTTGTATAATTCATTTAATGGATATGTCTCTACATATTTAGAGAGACTTTGTAAGAATTTGAAGGATTTTCTTTATGATTTAAACATTTCTTGGCTGGTAAGTAACAACTCATGTTTATGAGATCTTTTTGACTTTTGTTTCGATTATATTCGATACATGTTTCATTTCTTTACAGTTCAGATAATATGGAATGCGCTTGGTTTCAAACAAAACTACCGCCGAGTCGATCCCACTCACCTGCGTCCAGATCAATATCACTATTACCATCATCGGCATGCAGCTGCGATCGCTGCTCGGACTCGAGCGGCGTTTCCTCAACAATATTACCTGTGGACGAGGGCGTATTCTTGCATCCGAACCACCAGTGCGCCGTAGGCCGCGGGAATGGCGGCGTGGCTGTGTCCACCTGTAAGGAGAGCAAAACAGGCCCTTTAGATTTCTTGGCTAAGATTGAGATTTGAAGATCCCCCTCCGTTAGTTTATTTTAACCTACCGCAAAACGAGCATCGTGGAAGCGATAGTACTTGTCGCCCTTGAAGAAGTACGTGTAGCCATTGGTGTATCTGAGCGCCGCATCCAGATTGTTTGGCACACCCTCCCAGTTGGAGATGGGCTTGGGGTAGCTGGCCTTAACGGGCGGACGCTTGGCCGGATCGAAGCGCCAGAATTTGCTGCCCTTGAAGAAATAGATCTTGCCATTGCCGCCCCAGACCATCGCCGCGTCCAAGTGATCGGGTATGCCGGTGAAGCCCTCACTGATCTCTTTGGGATAGGCACCGTCCATTTGGCTGCCCTGGTAGCGCCAGTACTGAGTGCCCTTGAAGAAGTACGTCTTGCCGTTCTTGTACGTAAACGCCGCATCGATGTTGCCGGGCAATCCTGGCCAGCCCTTCGAGATGAGCTGCGGGTAGCCCTCCTCCACGGAGTCGGTGGTCAGCTTGTAGTATTTGTCGCCCTTGAAGGCGAATGTCTCGCCATTCGCCGAATTGAACAGGGTATCGATCTTGGAGTCCTTGCAAATGCTGTCATCCAGAGGCACCTTCGGTGGCGTATACGATGGTCGCTGCGTGCTGGGCGGATAGATATTGGTGGGCGTGTACTGGTTGGTCTTGCGTCCATAGAGCGATTGTATGGCCGCCTTGTCATCCTCATCCAGCTTGAAGACGGGCTCGAAGCCGCGATAGAACGGCGCCATCAGTGCCGAGCTCTGATCCGAATGCGAGAGGCCCAGAGAATGGCCAAATTCGTGAGCCGCCACCTGGAAGAGATTTGTGCCGCGCGGCGAGCCAATTGTCCAGAGTTCAGCATCATCGAAGTGGGCGTCGCCACCAAAAACTGGGAAGAAAGCGTGCGCCAAAGTGCCACCTTGTCCGTCGAAGGCGTCGCCATCGCCGTGCTCGCTCTCAACAAATCTAATGGGCGAAAAAGAGATAAATAAGATGCAATAAGGATTGGAGCGAGAAAGATTTTTGGTTTATAATTCGCAAGTAAGTAAATTTTTAAATTCATTATTAAGAAAGTTTGCTACAGAAACCTATGCTTACACCAATGTTTCTTTTTTTCATTTTAGAGTCTATTTATATAATTTTCCCCGTTTTGCAATACTTACTTGATCTCAATATGCACCGGTCCCGATGTCTTTCTGGTGAAGACCAAATCGGTATCCTCGCTCCAGACGGCAAAGGCGCGCCCAATTTCCGCATCGACATCGTTGCGCTTCAAGCGCTTGGGATACTTGGAGATCTTGTAGGTGAGATTCTTGACACGCCAGCGACTGCCCTGCAGGGCGTATCGCTTCGAGCGGCTATCGCCCGTGCCGACCCGATCCCTGACACCACAACGTGGCAGCGACATCAGTTTCATTGTGTCCTCATCCAGTTCGCCGGTGCTGTTCAATCCGGCAAAGCTCTGGAATTCCTTAATGGCGTTCACCCATGTGTCCTTATCCTGCAGTCCACTGTTGGCCGGATTACGCGCCGAGGCGGGCAGATAGCCAAATTGAGACAGGTAGATCTGTAAGGGAGCAGACAGAAGATAGTAACGGTGAGTAAAAATAATGGACAGCTGCACAGAAAACAAAATTGCTTAAAATATCTAAATACGTCATTGAAATTTGTGTACGAGTCATAAATGAATTCAGCTGAAAATGCTTTAATTATGCGGGCAACAAATTATAAACAAGATTAATACGAATATATGTACAATCTGTACATTGCCTCATAGGGCTTATCACATATACAAATTGGAATTTTCAGTCTTTAAAAAACGAATTCACATTTGGGAATTTCGTACTTTTGACACCTCTTTCGCTTGGATTAACTGCGGATTACTGTATTTGTTTGGACTTGCTGGGGTTGCGGTTGGGTGACAAGATCAATGGCTTGTGCTAGTTGGCCGCTGATTTATGGCGATCAGATAAGACACGTTTTGCCTGCCTTGTAATTGTCCTGCGGCAGCACTAACCATCCCCTCCCCTCCCCCACTAACCGCCCGAAGTAGCAAACGTTCGTCATTCGTCACATTTCTTGCAAATGTGCAAATATAAATTTGCAGCAAGAAAAACTATCTGACTTGCATAATTTATGACCGACCCAGCGCTTTGGCATGGCAATGTTTTATAATACCCCCCTTCCCCCTGAAATGCCCCCTTTCGGGTTAGACTTGGCGTATGCTCAATACTAAGAGCGAATCACAGTTACGTGACTTTAATTACGCGATTCGAGGTGTGAAAAAAAAATCAAATCGGTTCTATTAAGACGAGACAAGTTGAGTCAAGTTAAGGAAGTGTTTTCTTTTCGTTTGTTTCTTTTTTTTTTTGTGTTTAGCATTTTATGGCAATTTCTCAGTGAATTGAACGCATGTAAGTCGAATTAAATTGTAAAGCAAATCTTTATAGAGCTGCCAATTGTAATTAGCATTGAATTCTAGAGAAAAACAACATTCTCTATAGGAAGTGCTGGGCATATAGAAAGCGAGGTTAGAGATGCGCCTAACGGTTTCACAGACCCAAAAACAATTATCCGTTAATTTGAACGATAATCGCAAGCATTAAATGCAGCAATTAGTATATATACTATATATATATATATTTATATATATATATATATTTTACTTATTTCCCTTTAAAGTTCAAGCAACGAATTTTGAAAGTCAATAGCTGTTCTATAGTGTATTATTATCATCCACGTAATAAACAATTGGCATGTGGAACATGTGCTTTCTGCCTCATGTGTCGCACATTTTAATGGATCGCACGCAGAGAACCGCATATCAAATACTTCGTGGTATACTGTGCCATATAATGCTGCCAAAAATTTAAAAAAAAAAACAACAACAAGTAACGTTAAAGTCGGGTGTAACCGACTGCGTAATACAATTGAAAACTGTCTACATTATTATTATTATTTTGTAAAATTATTGATTTCATCTGAGAACTGTCTGCCAAAATTTGGCGACTTCAACTCCCAATGAACGTAGCCAAAATCCAAAATTTTAATCTTAACTCGAAGAGACGGGTGGACGGATATTGAACAAGCCGTATATACAATTTTCACTACTTGAACAAGTATAAAAACTTTGAAATAAAGAATAAGTCAGAAACGGCGCTTGCATAATGCCAAACAATCCACTCAGCTGACTGCTGAGATTTTTATATCTTATAGAACGTTTTTTATGATATTGTATTTTATTTAGCCGAGGAAGTAAACAATTTCGGCTGAAAGGCATAAATATGCGCGGCGTTGCCCCATCCTAAGTACTTAATAAACTGGGTGGTGCCGCCGCCTTTGGCGTGTGGTAACCACTACTGGACAACTGGTTACTCAGCGTCAGTGTGGTAGTCTGTGTGTGTGCGTGTGAGGGAGGGGGGCTTTAGACTCGCCTCAAAAGGTAAATGAACTCGCTTTTGTGGCTTTGTTTTGCTTTTCCTGTAAACACGACTCTGACAAGCGACAATCAATCTGGGCAAAATAAAAAGTAACCCGGGGGGAACTGCAGAATCAGTAACAGATTTGTGTACACAAAGAACGATATGCATATGATTTGCAATTTTGCGTTCCGCTTTGCTGTCAAAATTATTATACAATAAAATTCATCTGCTGTCACTCTTTCTTCTTTTCCCACTCACACCCTACCTCTATCTCATTTTTTGTTTGTTTTTGATAGCCATGTGTATGGCTCGGGAATGCAGATTATAAGGCGCAAGTATTTCCTATATGATTGGTATTCATTATCAGCATATGTTTTCATAAAATATTTTAGTCCACATTAATTATCATTTCACTTTTTTATGTTATGACATTGTGTTTAAATTTGCATTAATTATAAAACTGTCTCAATTATAGAACAATTCTTCAGAAATGATAGAACAGTCTGGGTTTCATATGCATTTAAGTCACAATGTTTCAAATTTATTGGGTTCAGGAACGGTTCAACTTTAAGCCTTGAATATAATTTTGAATACTATTTCATTATTTTCTTTTGTAGAGACTAAAACGTGTTCTGGTTTTAATTTAAACTTGTGTTTTTCCATTGCCAATTTGGTGCTAGTTGCATTTATGATAATATTTTTTTGGGCAGTTCTCCGAAAATTAACTCATCCGAGAGTTGACCTTGTCTGATTGTTAGCTGGGGGCGGGAGGGAGGGGTTGAGTGAGCTGATTGCACATTCCAGTGCTCAATATTCGCCTTATGCATCATGCAATTAACATAATTGCCGCAAATGAAACGATGAGCGGCTGCAACTCGTGGGAAATACATGAAAGCAGCCGCGCTTTAAACTCCCAATTAATTTTGCATTTTGGCCCTGATGTGCACGTAGAACATGTTCAATGCCCGGGCTAATAAATTTTATACAAAAAATTACAATTTCTGGGCAAATTGTCACCGAAATTGTCATCAAAGGCAACTGGCGATGAGTTGGCCCAGTCACAGGGCCATGTGTTTGTGTTTCTGTTTGTGTTGGCCCCGTTCGTGATAAGATACGATACGAGAGCCGACAACAAGCTGAGAAGTGGCACAAGAACACGAACAAGAAGTGGGAGCAGCAGGTGAATTACCTATAGAACTGTATTCAATGGGCGCTTTGTGAGCTTACTTTTTTTTTGACGGCAAATGATTCATTTATGGCAGTGACAAACCAACCGAAATGCGTCACAAATTTAACATTCGCGAGGACTACGAAACGGAAGTTTGCAACGGAAATGGATCTATTAAGTGGAGATATGTTTTATCATATCATCAAACAACAGAAAAGTGCTTAATAATCTACAATAATCTACAAGATACTTTATTTACAAAATACACATCAAATGAGTTTATGGGAACTTCTTGGAATTGCATTGCAAAGGAAATCAAAATTATCTGTGCTTAAACAAAAAAGTGCTATTGAGTGCAGATATGATATAATATATAATTAACAAGCACTCAATTGCTGATAATAATCTATATTAAAAGCTAACGCAATCTTTATCGATTAATAAGCTGTCTAATGTGCAATGCAATTGATACAACAAAAACATTTATTGTAGTACATTTCATTTAGTATCTTATAGATACGTTTTTATTAATAGTAAGGAGATATGTGATGCAAAGGCAACATTTATCGGAACTGTTACCTGCAATAGTTATCGATCAATAAAGCAAAATTAGATGGGTTTACAAATAAAAATAAAGCATATTTCGATGTTCAATTAAGACTTGAAATCGTTATCGATTTAAAGTTTGCCTATCGTTGCTTTTTCGTGCAACAGCGAACACAAATTATCCAAAATTATAATGCAAACAGTTGGCTTTGGTTCACGAATCAGCGCACGTTGAAATTGCACTTCAATTTATGATTATAACGAGTACATAGAACACAGCAAAGACATTGACACGAAAAAATATATATAATAACAAATGTGGCAACTATTTTCAATGCTGCCACATGCAGTTTTGCTCTTTGCACAATATGCAAATGGAAATGTCAACAGCTGAAAAGGAGCTCAAAATTGTACTCAAAGCAGACACTTGAAATGAACATAGCTCGGAGCGCTCGGCATTTGTCTATGACTGACCTCTTTGCCTACTTTAACGGCTCACTGGCTCACTGGCCACGCCCACTGCACCCCTAAACACTGCAGTTGAACTTGTGCCAGGTAGCTGGGCGTGTGGCACTTGCAGGAAATGCCTAAAGGGCTTTGCATTTTCAAAGCCAGTCGCAAAAGAATTTAAACAAAAGAAAAAAACTTAAATAAACTAAAAAAGTTTGCGCAAACTTTTATTGCTCACTGTGTAGAGTGTGTGTGAGTGAGTGTGTATTTAAGATCTGCTTAGTGCCTGTTTTTAAAGTGCTGCAAGAAATTCTTTTTTTTTTAAAGATCTTCGGCTTGAACTGCTTGGGAATTACAACAGCTGCGTGATATTTCACATTTCAACGAGGCAACAATTAAAGTCATTGACCCTAAACGAAAATGAGTGGAAATGCCTTTGGTTCACGCCTTGTTGGCGTGTTTTGACCCTGCTGGGGCCTGACTTTGTACCAGTATATACGTATATATGTGTATATATCCGGCCAAACAAGACCAGGACATGCATAAATTATAAACAAGTAGCGAACGTAAGTTGCTTACTTTTTTTCACCCTCTTGCTGCCTTTTCTACATTTCACTTGACCGGAAATTGATGAGAAAATTGTATTTGCCCGGCCAAAGAGGACGAGAGGGTGGCTCGTTTCTGTTGGGTGTGGGTGTGTCTCTCTGTGTGTGTGTGTACGTGTCTAGGTCTAGGTACGTTGGGGTGCGTTTAAATTTTCCAGCTCGATTTGGGTCAAGCAGCGTGGGTTCAATAAACCCCCAGTTGAATTGCTGGCAACTATTTAAGCCTAGACCTCATTTTAAAGACGCACTGGGAACGGGAAAGTGAATGCTGGCAATTAAGCCGCTGCAAACTTGACCAACTCGTTTCGCTGGCCAACTGTGTCCAACTGTTTTTCTCTAACTGATTACATCACTCAAAATTGAAGCCAAATCGAAGCTGGTAGCTGCCACCTAATTGGGTTTGTATGCAACGCATGCGAAAACTGGGCCAAATGAGCCGCCAAAAAGGTGCCGCTAGTTGCGCAATTTTCGCAAAGCGAACAAATGCCTGGCTAATAACTTTGTCAGCTCCTTTGACATTTAGCCTCAGTTTGTAGGTGTCTAAATTTGCCCTTTGTTAATTTGCTGACGCGATAAATAAGCGCCAGATTTGCAGATAAAACCAAGTGTTTTATGCAAAACTACAACTGGCAAAGCAAAGTGGCAAAAAAGGATTCACTTTTTGTGCTCCCAACTTTTTGCAGGTTGTGGCTATTAAAAAAGGCTAAAGTGCAAAGAAAGTGTGCATAAAAAGTTAGAAAATACAACCAAGTCTTAATCAGCAAAAACAGTCAGGTCTATCTAGCCATATTTATCTAGTTAGCTGTTCTTTATATAACCTTAAGCTTAAACTTTTTAATTCCAAAGAATTTTTGTTTTGAAATAGCACAGAGTATTTCCTAGTTGGGCGCCTTGCTTCAAAGGTGTCCAGCTGTGTTTTTTTGTCTGAGGTACTGCGACCTTCGATGCGACTTTATAAGGATGTTCCACACAAATATCATTTCATTTGTTTACGCTGCTAACATTTGCTTTTTGCATACGCCTTTGCAAAATGGCAAGGTTATCCTGTTTAGCGTTTTTAGCTCTGTTTACCTGTTAAGCTTTGCCAGCTATAAACACTGGCATCCTTTTGTTAACACCTTGTGAAGGTCGCACGCAATGTGACTTTCAGTTTACATTTTTTCCGGCTGCCGTTGCCGAAATCAATCAAACTTTTCTTTGGCTTTTTCCTTAGTTTTTTTGCAAGTCAGCCACTTCCCGGGCGTGATGTGTTTTAAGTTTAGTTTAATTTAGTTTGTTAACTTTTTGGTTAAACTTATTGATTAGCTGGACGGCGGCTCTTGAGTCTGTTTTCTGTTTTCTGAGCGCTGCGTGACGCACGCGAAATTTTGCGGCTATAGAATTTTCCTCAACAACTTTCACCCAGTTGGTTATTTAATTTTTTTTTCTTTTTATTTTGCGGAAAGGGTTCGTTTTAACCATTATAATTAGCCAAAGACGTCATTATTGAAGTGCCGTATGAGTTTTATACCAGTTTTTCTGTTCCTTCTTTTTTTGTTTTTGTGGCAGTTATTTTTAGTTGCTACAAAACTTTGGCTACCCCACGTTGGGCGCCCCAGTTGGTCTTCAACTCTTTTAATTAGGCCAGTCAGACAAAAAGATTGCTGATGATGATGACTCCAACGCTGTGGTTGCCGCAACTCTACGTTGGTTCTGGGTCTGAGCTCATTCCAATGAACCGCAATTAACCTTTGACAGCCGCTGATTATGTATACGCAGCGTATGACACGAGGCGTTTGCGGCTTAATTTGTATTGTAGGTGGGCCACGCTCTTATTCATAATGCTGCACTTAATAATGCGTCACGCTTCCATGCATTTTTACAGCTTTTTCTATATAGCTTTGCTTTGTTCGCACGAATGATGTCAATTTGTGTGTGATTTTTATCGACAAAAAGTGAAATGCAACTTGTCAGTTGTGACAGTTGAACAAAAGTCAAGACATCGCCAGCTCTAACTGACTCAGACCGAACATATAGATTAATCAAAGTTGTAATAAACAAACGAATAAATCGTGTCTGTAGCGCTTAAAAGCCTTATTCAAATGCTGTACAAAGTAAATACATGTAGATAAAAAACAGCCAGAACTTATCTATTGAGTAGCTTTGTCAGTTTATTTAAAGAAGTTTGTTCCAAGAGAAAAGCGCAGAGAGAGGCGCAGCTGAGTTTTGTGTCTGACATTGAAACGAGACAAACTTGGAACGCACAATGCTGACGTTGGTGTTCTATGAACAGCATGATCGGCCCGATCATGATGATCATCATTTAGCGACGTCGTTTTGGGCGACTGCCCAGCCAGTTAGCCAGCCAAATGGCCATGCAGGTTCCGCGCCAACGTTGTTGGCAACGCGTTCAACATATCAATTAGTCAAATCGAATTGAAACAAAGACAAGTGTTTTTTTTTTTGTTTTTGTTTTTTGTTTAGCTTGTTTTTTTGTATTTTGTTCTAAGCACGCATGAGCAGCGCGTGCGATCGATCTGGCGTCAAATGATCGATAGTAGACAGCTATCGATACTTATAGAGCGGACTCGTTACATTTCACTCGCCGTAGATGGTTGAACAGGAACTGAATTATAACTCGGACACGTTCTGAACATGATGCGGCACATTTTGACACTAGTCAAAAAGGTGTGGCTACAACTGGACCCGGTCTATGATTCCACCTGCTGCTGCTGCGCTTTATTTGTGTGCTTGTATATTAATTTATGCAGATTGCAATCGTGCAACAAGAGAAAACACTTTGTGCCGCAAAACGTGACAGCCTTGTCAAACGCCAGCGGCAACAGCATCATGAGAAAGATAAACGACTCGCACATTTACACCCACCCCCCGGAGCGACCAACAGTAGCCGGTCACGTGCCAACTGCCTATTTATGCGAATTGTGGAGGATTTGCTGCGAATTTGTTAAAGTTTCTAGTAGTTGTGGAAGGTGCCTCAAACCGATAATCAGCTCAGTTTAGTTTAAATGCACATCGGATTAATGACATGCAAGCACATGTCCAGTTCACATCTTGATGCACGTCGTCCGTCTAAGTAGTCATTACGAGGCAGATCGGTTAAAGCCATAAATTAAAAGCTGCAGTTACACGAGCTAACTGAGAGTGGAGGACAATTGAAGTTAGAGGCGCGTAAATTAGCGGAACTCGTTTGTATTTCTGATGGGGCCTAAAAGTAGGCGCTGTAGGGAACAATGGGGAGCAATCATAATTGTAAATTATTGTAACTGCAGTTGGTTTTTTAAATTAAAATTAAATTCAATTATTGATAAATTCATCATGCAATAATCATTAAATAATTACAACTGTATAATTTACTAAATTAAACAGTAAAAACCGCAAGAGGGAACCTTTTTTTTATTGCAATATAGTCATTAAATGCAATTCTAAACGATAAATGCGTTTTATCGCAGAGCAATTAAGAAAAGCTCAGAGCACGACTTTAACTATGGGCCAAAAATTTAATAGATTTAATATTTTTTCTTTTTTTCATATTTTTTATATTCATGATTATCTGATTCTATATATTAAAATTAAAACAAGAATTTTGAATATTTTTAATTTTGTTGTTAGGCTTCTTTTTTAGATATCGTGTAAAAAGAGAATTAGGTGTACAAATTGTAATTGTCACATTTACTTCCGATTTGCTTGACAAAACTTGCATTTCGATTGCCATTGTCAATGGTCTTTTCGCTTGTCGTTTATATTTATTATATAATATATATGCTTATATATGTGCATAAAGTCAGCTGACTGCACATGCAACTGGCCGCGCATGTCGGCAATTATTCGAGTCACGCAATGCATTCATCGCATATCGCACATCACCCATCGCATATATCGCCCATAGTTTTCCGACCTTAGCCTTTTGGGGGTCTTTTGTCGCTAAATGCAGCGCATAAAAATGCAACAGCCTGTTGATACCGATACCGATTCCCTAGCTGAATCCCATGTCCACTTTAATTTCATGTGGATGCATTAATGACAGCCAACTGACCAATTCGACTGGCTCTCGGGTACTGGCTTGAGGCCGGGTCATCTCATTGCAAATTGCCATCACATGATGTTGACGGTATTCTATGTCTAATTCCAATAATCGTTCTGAACTGAATTCTCTTGCTTAGCTGATTTTTAATTATGAAATAGAAATATTTTATCTGATCGCTTTATCACTTACCTCGGCTTGTGTCGTTGTGGAGACGGGCGCGCTTTGGGCCGCCACCAGAATGGCTAGGAATGTGCCTAGAACTATGAACACGGATGCGTAGCTTTGGCAGGTGTTGGACATGTTGTAGCTGTTGTTGTTTCTTTTGTTGCAATTGCAAATTTGTTGTGTTTGTTGTTGTGTTGTTGTCTGTGGCGCACTTTGAACTTTAAGTCGTGACTGAAGCTTGTAAAAACAACTGCGCACTGCAAATAGAAATAGAAATAGAATTGCAAAAAGGTCAATTAATATTTCATACAGGTAGGCAGCCAGGTAAAAATCATAAAAACGAAGCCGCCAAAAGAAGGGCCAAGTGCAAAAGGGCGAACGGAAACAGCTGCCCCGTTGGCCAACAGGTTGGCTGCAGAGCGGCGTCGTAACTGGGCCTAAATGGCACACATTTCGGCCTGGAACGGCTAACGGAAGTCAAGTTGTAGAGCCAAGTTGTGGCGTAGTAAAAATAGCTTATTACAAGACTGGTGTGCGGTGTGTGTGAGTGTGTGTGTGTGCCTGACGTTGGCTTATGACGTGTCAGCTGTTGGTTGCTGTTGTTGTTTTTGTTGTTGTTGTTGATTATAGCCGCAGTCATGTGCCACTTTGTCTACACTTGAACTTAAATTTAGACTACGCCTAATTAGCGCCTATATTTAGTTGGGCAAATATGTAAACAAGGATAATAAGAGTCACAGATATTAGCTGAATCTTATTTACTCCTTGTTATATACGATTTGGTCTAAAAATAGTTTCAGCTTTTATGCTCTGCATTTTGGCCTTACATTATTTTTATGGCACACGTTACGTTAAGTATACGACATGTGTTTCTCTTTCGGTCAACATTGAGCCAGAGATTGAGATTGGAACAAAAAAACAAGCCCTTGAACCAGGACTAACAAGATTTGGTTTACGATACCATTAAGTTAAGTTATAGCCGTGATATTTGTTGGTATCTTAACGGTGCATGGCAACGGTACTTTCAAGTGCAACGGGAAATGCAGTACGAATATCAGTGGGCATTATAATATGAGTTACAGTCACCCCAAAATGTACACAGTGCAAAAAGGGTGTGCTGTTCGGAATATAGATATAGCTTTAGCTTGTTTAATGTGAATAAACTTTATTAATTTTTGTTTATATAAACTTGACTCTACCCATAAAACTAATCAGCCTTGCTTTTTATATTTGCCGTTTTTAACTTGAAAAACTCTGACAAAGAAAGTCGACAGCACTGGTTTTAATTTCTTTAAAACTTAGTTTTTTGCTCTTCTGTTCTATTTGTATGGCTGAGATATAAATAACTTTATTTTCTTCTTTTGCTTTAGCTTACAATTAGTTTTTTTTTAAATTGGCATAAATATTTTATGTTTATATGCTTAAGATTGCTTATAAGTATATGAAATTTTCGGTAAGTGCATTTCTGTGACATCAGCAACAGTGCGATAAGTGATATCAAGTATACGACAAGTGGCGCGCAGTTTTTAACGCCAAGAGCCAAATGTAAACGTTGACAAAAACAACAACAGCAACAACAAAGACAAGCTTATACCTATATATCTTTATTTTTCTTCTTTTTGGGTGTGCCAACAAACCTACAAGCAGTAAGAAGAAGAAGAAGAGGGGGGCAATATTTGCTGTATGATACGAACAAGTCTGCATTTTGTTATAGGTGTTGTTTTTATTTTGACTAATCACCCGGGGGATTTCTGCTTGTGGACATGGGAATTATCATTTAACTAGTTGAGTACCCGCAGACAACAGGCGAAAATCATGTGTGTTTTTATATATTGTTGAATAATCAGTCATATTTGGAGCAATCAGTCGGTTGGGTTGAAGGTCGCTCAGCTGGGTTTAAGGTTGACGCTGTCGATGCGGTTCGCTAGGGCAGTTCTATGGTTGACTAAACAATCATATATATAAATATATGTACATTAGGGTAGTCATAGTCGCTATAACAATGGATTGTTGTTTAATCAATACGCGCATTGTGCGGTAATAAGCTCTGAGTTCAACTAAAAATCTAAAAGAAAATTGCATTTGATTCATTTACCAATATGCAAGCATTACGTATACGTAATGTGGGTCAGCAAAGGCGCGGTTTTCTACTGCATAGAAGTTGGTTATATTTGCCATCTTTCCAGTTGACTGTGAATCACATACATAATATTTATATTTAAATGCAAATTATTTGGGCGGTTTTTTTCGCTACTTTCATTGTATTTTTTCAGCATCTAATTAGCAGTTGGAATGTTTGCCAACAGGTTTAGCAGCCATGCACTGTGAGATAAGAAGGCGCTATACACTAATACTAATTAATAAATAAGCTAAAATGAATTTTAAGTGTATTCTAAGCTGTCTTTATCAAGTTTTGATAACTTGTTTTGATGGCTTTTATTTAAATTTTGTGTTTTGATTTTGTTGGCAGTCTTTTCGCTCAGTGTATGTATGACGCTTGTTGGCTTTTGTTTATTGGCCAGTTTCGTTGGTTTAGTGAAAGATGCGGCACATTTCACAATGGCTTTATTTATTTTTGGTTGTTGTGCCGCCTTATCAGCAGTTCTGTAGGCATTTTTCAATTTTCGTAAATAACGGTTAAGTGCTCACGAATTTACGCATTGATAAGATATGCGTCGATTTATGCTTCAGGGCAGCGTATTACCAAATATCGAAAATGCCCAGCGCACTATCAATAAATATAATTGGTTTAGAACTTGACCTTAGAGATATGCGAGCAGAACGGGGTGGGGTGCACACATATGTGTCACGATCGGTCGACCACGAAACTAAATGTATTGCTGAGTGTTAAATTTGACAAGTGCTGTTAATTCAAGTTCAGTTATTCATCCTTATTTTTTTAGCACCGTTTTAGATAAGAGGGGATGCTGCAATGCTTACGTTTGGTTTGTGTCTCTCGGTTTGTCGCGACGTAGATCAATGAACTGCAGCAGCGACTGCAACTGTAGTTGTTGTTGTTGTTGTTGTTGCTCTCTTTGTTCCTCGTCTGATTGTCGTCGCATGCAACAACAAATTAATTAATTAGCTCGTTGCATAAATTCAATGTGGGCGTTTTTCGTTGGCGTTGACTTATTTCTTTCTTTTTATTATTTATTATTAATTTGTGAACAGCTTACGACAATCCTTTTGTTTTAGCTAAGGTACATGCACTAATTGCTGGCACTGTGCACACGGTGTACTAACAATTTCCGCAATAAATGCAACTGTAACGGTTTCAAAGGCGGCACTTGTTCACTTTGCAAACTTTAATTTTTTTTTGTTAATCGATTGCAACTGCTATTAAATATTTGAAATTTTGTTTAAGTCTTATATCGAATTTCGTTTTTTAGCCGCTAAACACAACCGCACAGCGCAGCACGCAATTTTCAACTGATCAAACGATGTATCACAAGTCAAGTTGTTCGTCGCTCGGCGGAAAAAGCTTTTTGCAGTTGCGCATAAATCGAAAGCTCTTCGCGCGCACACGCAGCGAACTTAACAGTATCGCAAGAACGTAACAGTGCTATGTTAATGCTTAACAGCGGGGATTCCATAGCTGGACAAACCTGTTGCTGTCGCTGTTGTTGCTGCTTAAAACCTCTTGAAGCTGCGCTCTCTGCATGAGTAATGGAAATTTCTTGGAACCTACGTGTGTCATGATTACTGCCTGTATCAGTAGCAGCAGCAGCCGCGGCAGCGGCAGCTTTTGTTAACTGTTTAGCGCGCGCTTTATTACTGTTGTTGTTGGTATTGTTGTTGTTGGTATTGCTCTTCACTCATTTGCATTTTTACAGTTTACAGTTTACATTTATCTGCTCTGTCATGGCTTGAGAGTTTATGGCAGACTGCCGGCTGCTGCTTCTTGAAAATTTGTGCAATTTCCGTTGAATTTGTGACTCTTTTGCGGCCGCTTTTTAGCTGTTGTAGGCGTGGAAATCCCCCGATATACGAATTTATGAATGAATTTCGATTTCGATATTTGCTTTCAATTTGCGGTTTTGCGTTTCTCAATGAATATTAGTCATGAGTAACCTGTATGGGTTTGCATGTGTGTGTGTGTGTGTGTGTGTGTGGGAGACAATTAACACCTGTCTGGCACACGACCGTTTGTCTTTACAACTCAGATGGTGAATTATTAGATTTTACCTTTTAGGTACTTTATGGGTATATTTGCTGGAAAAGCTAATATTTTAAATATGTTGAAATCGTTGTGATATATAATTAAGAATTATATATTAACTTAGCTTTCTTAAAACTTTTAAGAAAACAATTTTTTGTGCACTTGGGAAGAATATTAAAAAAATATTTTATGTCTGAATTTTGTAATGAGTTTTTTCGATATTATAGGGAATTTAACTGGTCTTTATTTTGTTATTTATTTGCATTTTTTTTCATTGTCAGACAGCAGAGCTAATAAAACTAGATATATAATTTTAGTCATTGGGAATGCGCCCGATTTGCCTGGCTTTCTTATATATATATAATAAGCATCTCGTAGATAGCTGGCCCGATGTGTGTGTGCGTATTTGGCTTTTACCCCATTGCCCATTAGCATCAATTGAGCAAAAATATTAAACTTTGGCTACGTAGAAGCGCTGAATCAAACACTGAGTCAGCAAATGGCCCCTGTCCTCCGCCGTAACCCCCCCTAACCAATATCTGAAGAACTTGTCTATGAGCAGTTGCTGTTGACGGAGGTGGGAGGAGGGACGCGAAGTAAATTGCCCAATGTGCCAGACACTTACGAGCTGGTAAACAATCACAGTAGCTGCAAATTATATGCACACATGTGAGCCTATAATTTATTGCAGCTCTAGTGGAAAGTTACAGCACAAAGTATCATTTGGCCAGAGATGCAATCACTAAATGAAAAGCCGCATGTGTGAAAAACATTTCCACAGAGTTTATGTCAATCTTGTGTTTAAAAATTCATATACAGAACAGAAACAGAACACGCTGAGAACAAAAGCGCCACAAAATGTTGCATTGCACATATGCGATTCTCTGACAGTAGGTGGTGGAGAAGGAGAAGGCGAAGGAGGAGGAGGAGGAGAGGGCCAGAGGTGAAGAACTGGCAGTTGAGGAATTTAAGAACTTGAGAACGGAGTCTTTTTTATGGCAATGACAACTTGCAGTTGTCGTCGTGCCATTCCCCGTCGCTCCCTAGTTGTTGCCATCCCCATCTCCATCTCTATCCCTGTCTCCGTCCGCGTCCCCCACTCCATGTTCGTCCCCACTCCAACTCGACTCCACTCGCATCTCATGTGGTTTCATCTCTGACAAGAACAATGAAATATTTATGAGCCTCTTTCTGCCTTTTGTTGGTGTTTTCCGTTCTGCGTTTTGTTTTTTAATGTCAACTATTTATCGTACTCGTATTTATAGATTCCTGTTTCGATTTATATGTGGATCCGAGCTGGTTCATTGCCATTCACTGGAATGAACTCTGCGAAGTGCTGTACTGAACTTTATTTAAGCATTAATAATAACCATATTTCAATTATAATACCATTTGACTGTGGCCATAAAGCTAATTGTTGTTGTTATTTGCATTTTAAAATCTGATTCTAAACTTAATCACGTCACGGTCAGTTCGGCCATTCACATAGTCGTAATTCAAATTGTGTTATTGGCATTTGAATTCCAATTTCAATTCCAATTCAAAATCCAATTGGAATTTTACACAATATGCCAGCATACGTGCCTGCATTCGCTAATGCTTAAAGAACAATCGGAACCCAATGCAATTTCCTTTGCACGCACCTCAAATGGTTGCACATTAGAGATATTTATTAATTTAATTGTGCTATTTAACAGGAAGTAAATGAATCAGTTTTTAAAGAAAGCAAATAAAAATGGTTGCATATGAAAAGTTGAAGTTACTTAGACAAAAATAATTATGGCAAATATTAATATAAATACAGACATATTGAAAATAAAACTTAACATATGTATATATAGTTAAAAAAAGAGTCAATTAAAATATATATTTAGAGTCAGGTGTTGTTTGCTTGTTGACTTTTAAACAAGTTTACAATATTTACTCTGGTTATAGGATAAAATGGTCTCTTTTAATGGCGCATTTTACGATGTGTGCTATAAATTTGAACAGCTATAGAAAATGTCATTCAAGCAGCATAGACCGAAAACTATATCTGAGTCAGCTTGGGGTTGACTGGGGGTTAATTTCTATGACTCATCGGATTTGGGGGCGTAACCAACGGTAGGTAAACTTACCACAGCGATTGTTGAATGTTGCAGTCACAAATAACAATTGTGATAAATCTAGCTAAATACACTTGGTACACGTGCAATCTTTCTAGACTTGATAAAAAATAGTGCAAATATTGCACAAACACACACGCACACACAGACACACACGCAAACGCACAGATAACTGGTTCTTATCACAGGCCCTTTTATATTGGCCAATTGCTGATTAGATTTAATGGCGATAAGTCGAATCTTGGGCAGCTGGCACAAGGTTAACTCTCACTTGGCAGCTAGTTTTAGCTAGTCGTATACTCTATTTCTGATTAGTTCAGCTGGTTAATTCGACTGGCAGTGGAGAGCATTTTAGTACCAAAAAGTGCGCCAGGTGGGTGAGCAACAAATCAAAGCAAATTCGAATTCCAATTCGAATCCAAATTCGAATTCGAATCGAGCTGAGCCGTGTGAAGCGACAACTTTGAATTCCGCGAACCGTTTCAAAGCACGTTCCGTGTGCGACTCCCGTTTGTTGGCTTGCCACTGTTACCGCGTTGACTCTGCTAGCTGCTAGCTAGCTAGCTGGCTAGCTCTCTCTATCCCCGCCTAGCTCGCACTCGCTCTTCAGCAGTCTGTTGCTGCTTCGTGGTGGCCTGGCCAGGCTAAATTACTCGCTGTTAACTTGTCTTTATGCCGTTTCTTTGGCGCGACATACGCCGGCGACACAACTCTCTCATTCTCTCTCGCTCTCTCCGTGCCGCACTCTCTCTTTCTATTTAGGCGCGTGTGTGTGTGTGTTTTGCATTCTAATGGCACAAGTATTACCTATTACCTGTGCTCCCTTTCCATGTGTGTTGCGACTTTTATTGCTACTCTTTGGAAAGTAAACCTTAACTATTCAAAGCTTTTTGTGACACATTAAAAAACATTTCATATTTTCCTTTCAAATTAAATTAAATATATATTTTTAAAAGCATATCCAATATCGAATAATATTTAAACTAAGTTTAAGAAAATATTTCAAAAAGATAAAATTTTATACTCTTAGTTTCGAGAGTATAACTTTAAATTAAGAAGTGTATATAAAAGTCCCCATAACAAAACATTATTTTTTTCATGTTCTATTTATTATTATAGTTCAGGCTACATTCGAAACGAGCGCGAGTCCGACGTCGACGTCGATGTCGGCGGTGGCGTCGCTGTCGTCGAGTCACGCGACTAACAATAAACATAAAATACACACACCCGCACACACACACACTCACACCCTGCTAGTGCTTGACTTTTTCAAAGGAATAACTAGAAAATAATTTCCTGGCACTTTGTGTGGTCAAATTGGCCGCAGGCGTTGGAAAAAAAACGTTGTTGCCATTGGGACTCGTGCAACAGGCCATAACAAAGCCAGAAAAGTTGAAAAGCTCTCGGAGCAATACAAGTGAAAAGCGTACTTACCTCAAGTTTCAATTGTATGCTGGACAAAAAGTGGAAGAAGAGGCCGCGAAAGTCCTCTGGCCCTGATCTATGCTAGGCAGCGCTGTTAAGTTAGCAGCTCTGTTAGCGATCTGCTAATAAGTTGATTCACGCTGTTAACAATAAGCAAAAAAGCTTTTGCTCTACCTTTTTTTATCTTTCTGTTTGTTTTTTTGGTGCCGGAAGCGTCACGATTCACTTTGTTGTACACTCAGTTGGATGGCTTTTGCGTTATATTATTTTTAAAAATTTATTAATTTTTATTTATCACTTGGCAGCCTTTTTCTCAAGCACCGCGCGCACTGCAGCTAAAAAAGTGTTCGGGCATCAATTTAAGTTTCAGTTTCACGAGTTTGCAACTAGACTGAAGCCGACGCCGCTGAGCTTAGATACTTTTATATGGCCCGGATCAAGGGGTGCGTTACAACAGCAACAGCAATAACAACAGCAACAATGATCCAATCGTATCAGTCAGTCTGTCAACGCCGCAGTCGACGTCGCCGTCGCGCTTGCCGTTGCCGTTGCAGTCGATGTCGACGTCCTTCCCTGTCAGACGGATGCCTCAATGTAGTGTTTGCTTCTTCCTCATTTGTTTTGGGAAGTATGCAAAGCAACAACAACAACAATAACAAGACAAACAAAGCTCGAGCTGAGTTAAAACAATTGCGCTTAGCCTTAGTTCTGCTCCAGCCTCCGCCCCAACCTTAGCTTTGCCCGTGCCTCCCACTCTGCTGCCACGCCCCATTTACTGCAGCATTGGAAGGCGGTTCACTGACTCATCCATTCAATATTCCGCTCATCCACAAGGCTTGTGACGCACTGTCGATAAGAACTGGAGCTGAATTTCAGCTTACCAAAATGATATCAAAACCGCAAACTGTCTCCGTATTGGAATCTCCTCATACTGTCTCCCTCTCTCTTATTATCTCCGGCTCTGAGCTGAATCATTTGATATGCATGCCGTTTCAAAGTCTCAAATGGATGGGTCAGGCTATCTTATTGTTGTTATTGTCGCTGTTGTAGTTGTTGTTGTTGTTTTTGTGATCGCTGCTAAATTTCATTTTATATTGTTCTTATGTTTTAATTTATACGCCGTCAAACGTGCAGGAATGCATTTTTCCTTTAGCTGCTGCTGCTGCTGCTTCTTCTTCTTCGTCTGCTTCTTCATCCACGCCACCTGCGGCTTGTTCTTCTTCTTTAATGGCTCCTTTGTACGGCATTTATAAGCAAACACAATATATTGAAATCAAACAAACGCGCATAAACCCAGCATTTTAGTTGCAATAAATAACCCAGCCAGGAAGTCGACAGACAGCTCAAATTCCCAGGCACTCCTCAGTTATATCAAATACGATCAAAACTTAAAAGAAACTAATTTTTCTTTATTTTAGTTGCGAATCAAACGCCTTAAAGTATGCTAGGCAAATTAATTTGGATTAATTACTTTAATTACTTTTTGATGATATTTTATCCTAAATTCATATTTCAAATATTTGATATATAATAATACTTCTTTTTTAATACTGAAAATAATATACATTTCCCCACATATGTAAATTGCATGTATGTATTACCTGATTCTAAAAAATGCTTTTAACTAATCATTATAATCCAACTAAATGATTTACTCATTAAAATATACTCTTATTATATTAAATGACAGTTTAAATTTGAAACATATTATTTATTATATTTTTATTTTATTATTTTGCTAGTTTAAAAACTTCGATATATTGTATTAATTGGTTCTACGGTAGAAATATTATATTATACTAAGATAAATAAAATGTTGTTCGTATTTAAGATTGTTTTTTAGGAACTGAAGTTTTTCTCGCAAAAATGTTTCTCAACATGGGAGAACAATAAAACCTGCCCTATGATAGAGTATAATGATAGCTTAAATTATCCATAATAATTTGTATAATTACATACATTAAAAGTATATTGACAAAATATTATTGATCAGTTTGCTATGTGGTTTTGAGCCATGAGATCGTTAAGTTTGTTGATAATCGGAATTTTCGTTTTGCGCCATTGTGTGAGTAACTTTTCATTTAAATTCGAGCTATATATATAACTTCAATAATTATGTGTGTGTGTATATTTCAGGTGCTGGCCAAGTTCGAAATTACCCACAACAGAATAAAGATACACGACGCGAACTTTGCACTCGTCGATTATTGCTATGTGAAGGCGGTGAATCGCAGCTACAAATATTTATCAATGCGCATTAAAATACTGCAGCTGCCGATCACCAATATTAAGGTAAAACAAATTCGATCACGATGTGCAACTGGTATATTGGGTTTGTTCCGACCGTCGGATACAAAACCCTATAATCGTTTATTTATAAATCAGATTCATCTGCTTTATTCAGGTGAATTATGCGCTACTCAAGCGCAGCAATGGCTATCGACCCTTTTACTACAACTTTACTGTGGACTTGTGCAGCTTCATCCGGAGCAGCAAAACGCATCTGGTGAACCGATTTATATACAACACAGTTAAGGATTACACGAACATTAATCACACCTGCCCGTTTACTGTAGGTGGTTGGAATTAAGTAGTGCCTATTGTACATTTATATTTATATTGTTCTATATCTTACAGCACGATGTTATTGTGGATAAGTTTCCGACTCTTGTCACCAGTCAGGTGGATCTGCTGCCGATGCCGAGGGGCGAATATGCCTTTGATTCCAGATGGTACACGGATGGCATTTTGCGCTGGGAATCTAGAGCTGAGTTTACCTTTCTTTAAGCAGGTTTATATAATATTAAAATAAATTTCAATATGTTTTCTCAGCTTCTTTATAAACTTCGAATATCTGTTGCTTCTTAATGCAGTTATTGACAAATTCATAAATATTAATAATGTATATTTACATAAATGTCGTGAATCACTAGTTTTACCGTTGCAAAAATACGGCTTGACCTTGAAGCACACCAATTAACGGCATACAAATAAAGTTGTCTGAAAGGGTGTCTGCCTTATAAACAAGGTGCCCGCCTAACCTTGACTCTTGCTGTCATTTTGCAGGCTGCGTGTCTGAGCCACCTTTGTCTGGTCTGGCCTGGTCTCGTCTGCGTCTGCGTCTTCGTCTGGGCCATATTCTGTGCTTGGGTGCCTGTGGTACGTGTTGTGGTCGTAGGACACGCCCTGATGCATCATTGGATAACTCTTGACGCTGGCCTTATTTAATGTAAACCACATATATAATTCATATTTCGAGTGACTAGCCCAAACATTCCCAGAAATGTCTTGAGTAATGCTTTCGCCCAAAAAAAAAAAGAAATGAAACAGAAACAAAAACCAGACGACGAATGAATTAACAAAAGTTTTTATTGTGGAGGAAATTGCATATAAAAATGATATAAAATTTTTAATGCGAATCACTGGATTTTCACTCAAGTGAAGCAGCTGCTGCTGATATGTCGGATCAGTTCTTGGGATGGGATGACTCGATTGACTGATTGGCCGATTGACAGGCCGACAGGGGGAGGGGCAGGGGCAGCGGTAGGGGGGCCAGACTTTATGTGCTTGAGTCTGATTCCAATTAGCGCAACATTGAAGCTCAGCCAAATTCATTTGACAACAACTTATAAAAACATACGCGAAATTCATGTCGATTTCAATTTCGATGTCGTTGCCAATTGCTGTTGCTGTTGTTGCTGCTGCTGCTGACCCTCCGCGGCGACCAGAGCTGTCATTTAACACCAAATAATAATAGTAAAACAAAACAAAAAAAAAAAGAAATAAATGAACAGAAACTAAATTCAAATGCATAAATAATTGAATGTGCGTTCAATATAGATATAGTATATATACAATATCCAATTGTTATATACTTGACTTTCCAGTCACGTGGTCGCAATTCACTTAGAAGTACATCAAATTCTCTTTTACACTATTTTAAAGAATTTGCAAAATTTTTTTTTTTTAATACGGTTGTAAATATTCTATAAACTATTCTAGTGCGTTTGTTTTTTTATACGTACATTTTACTAAATTAATAACAATGAGAATTATAAATAAAAACACAGAATAATTTTGCAAAATAATACACAAAATGATTCAAGTGATAGCAGCGTGAGGTGAGATTTAATACAATTTTAATATTTTTATATTCCTTTTTTTAATATTAATGAATTTCTGGTAAAGATACATATCATTGTACTCTTAAAAGTCCATAGAATCGATCCCCATTCAAAATTTTGAATTTTAAATTTTTCGCATTTTTGGCAAAAATCGTGATGTTACCCCTTGTGATTTTTGTCAAAAATTGTCAAAATTTTGAATGGAGAACTTTGAATGCCAATCGATAATCCTGATTTACACGAGTCTAAAAAGGTATAACATTCGAAGATGTGGCCATTTTTGACCGAGATATGCGAGTTTTAGCTCTAGAAAAAGGCCTAAAATGACTATATCAAGTCCATTTGCAATCCGATTCGGGAAAGATATATATCATTCTACTCTTAAAAGTCCATAGAATCGATCTCATTCAAATTTTGAATTTGAAATTTTTCGCATTTTTGGCAAAGAAAATCGTGATGTTACCCCTTGTGATTTTTGTCAAAAATTGTCAAAATTTGAATGGAGAACTTTGAATGCCAATCGATAATCCTGATTTATACGAGTCTAAAAAGGTATAACATTCGAAGATGTGGCCATTTTTGACCGAGATATGCAAGTTTTTGTGCTGAAAAAAGGCCTAAAATGACCATAAAATGTCCATTTGCAGTCCGATTCGGGAAAGATATATATCATTCTACTCTTAAAAGTCCATAGAATCGATCTCCATTCAAAATTTTGAATTTGAAATTTTTTGCATTTTTGGCAAAAATCGTGATGTTACCCCTGTGATTTTTGTCAAAAATTGTCAAAATTTAAATGGAGAACTTTGAATGCCAATCGATAATCCTGATTTATACGAGTCTAAAAGGTATAACATTCGAAGATGTGGCCATTTTGACCGAGATATGCAAGTTTTGTGCTGAAAAAAGGCCTAAAATGACCATAAAATGTCCATTTGCAGTCCGATTCGGGAAAGATATATATCATTCTACTCTTAAAAGTCCATATCGATCTCCATTCAAAATTTTGAATTTGAAATTTTTTGCATTTTTGGCAAAAATCGTGATGTTACCCCTTGTGATTTTTGTCAAAAATGGTCAAAATTTTGAATGGAGAACTTTGAATGCCAATCGATAATCCTGATTTATACGAGTCTAAAAAGGTATAACATTCGAAGATGTGGCCATTTTTGACCGAGATATGCAAGTTTTTGTGCTGAAAAAAGGCCTAAAATGACCATAAAATGTCCATTTGCAGTCCGATTCGGGAAAGATATATATCATTCTACTCTTAAAAGTCCATAGAATCGATCTCCATTCAAAATTTTGAATTTGAAATTTTTTGCATTTTTGGCAAAAATCGTGATGTTACCCCTTGTGATTTTTGTCAAAAATGGTCAAAATTTTGAATGGAGAACTTTGAATGCCAATCGATAATCCTGATTTATACGAGTCTAAAAAGGTATAACATTCGAAGATGTGGCCATTTTTGACCGAGATATGCAAGTTTTTGTGCTGAAAAAAGGCCTAAAATGACCATAAAATGGCCATGTTCCATTTGCAGTCCGATTCGGGAAAGATATATATCATTCTACTCTTAAAAGTCCATAGAATCGATCTCCATTCAAAATTTTGAATTTTAAATTTTTTGCATTTTTGGCAAAAATCGTGATGTTACCCCTTGTGATTTTTGTCAAAAATGGTCAAAATTTTGAATGGAGAACTTTGAATGCCAATCGATAATCCTGATTTATACGAGTCTAAAAAGGTATAAAATTCGAAGATGTGGCCATTTTTGACCGAGATATGCAAGTTTTTGTGCTGAAAAAAGGCCTAAAATGACCATAAAATGTCCATTTGCAGTCCGATTCGGGAAAGATATATATCATTCTACTCTTAAAAGTCCATAGAATCGATCTCCATTCAAAATTTTGAATTTTAAATTTTTTGCATTTTTGGCAAAAATCGTGATGTTACCCCTTGTGATTTTTGTCAAAAATGGTCAAAATTTTGAATGGAGAACTTTGAATGCCAATCGATAATCCTGATTTATACGAGTCTAAAAAGGTATAAAATTCGAAGATGTGGCCATTTTTGACCGAGATATGCAAGTTTTTGTGCTGAAAAAAGGCCTAAAATGACCATAAAATGTCCATTTGCAGTCCGATTCGGGAAAGATATATATCATTCTACTCTTAAAAGTCCATAGAATCGATCTCCATTCAAAATTTTGAATTTGAAATTTTTGGCATTTTTGGCAAAAATCGTGATGTTACCCCTTGTGATTTTTGTCAAAAATGGTCAAAATTTTGAATGGAGAACTTTGAATGCCAATCGATAATCCTGATTTATACGAGTCAAAAAAGGTATAACATTCGAAGATGTGGCCCTATTTGACCAAGATATGCGCGGTTTTAGTTCTGGAAATCAGAATAAAAATGGCCAAGTTATAGTCAAGGATATGGCCGAGTCCGCAGATCCTTGGACAACAAATTTGCAAACCAAATTGGTTCCTAGATGACCTCCATATCTCTGGTAATTATACCAAAGGTATAGTCCTGGTGAACCTAAAGAGCTGCGTTCTTGAAAAATGCGCAAGGATACGCTCAAGAAGAGATCCTTGAACCAAGACATAATGCACATCCAATTTGGAAACAGATGTCATCCAAATGCTATAGTCGTCTGGCTGATACCACAGATACCTTGCGACACATTGAAAAATGGTCCTTGAAGATGCCAAGAATACGCTCAAGAAATATGTATGCCTCTTTTTCAGCTGCCCGATCCCTTTTGACAGCTTTCCTCCAAAAACTGCTGCTGCTGTTGCGTCGAATTTAGCATTAGGTTTGAGTCTGTATTGTCTGAGTCTGAATTTTCACTAGAAATCTTGCACATCGATGGCCTAAAAATTTTACCTTAGAAGTATGCAATGGAATTTTGCACATTTTTAAATTTTTCTGACCACCTTCTGACGATTCCGTTCGCCTGGTGTTTCAGCTCGATTTTGCATTAAGAATCTTGCACATCGGCGGCCCAAAAATGTTACCTTAGAAGTATGCAATGAAATTTTGCACATTTTTAAATTTTCTGTCCACCTTCTGAGGATTATGTTCGCCTGGTGTTTCAGCTCGATTTTGCATTAAGAATCTTGCACATTGGCCGGCCCAAAAATGTTACCTTAGAAGTATGCAATGAAATTTTGCACATTTTTAAATTTTTCTGTCCACCTTCTGACGATTCCGTTCGCCTGGTGTTTCAGCTCGATTTTGCATTAAGAATCTTGCGCATCGGCGGCGCAAAATGTTACCTTAGAAGTATGCAATGAAATTTTGCACATTTTTAAATTTTTCTGTCCACCTTCTGACGATTATGTTCGCCTGCTGTTTTAGCTCGATTTTTAAAGAATTTGCCAACCGACTACACAAAAATTGCCTCAGAAGAGAAAGATTCTCCAACAGCAATAAAAGAGAATTTGTGTATTTTTGAAAATATATTTATTACATTTCTCTTTACATCCTTTTAATGTTCTTATATTTATTTTAAATGCGATTGCTCTTACACCATGTTTCTATTACATTATTTTCATTTCAAACAAGCTTATTTCAATACTTAAATATATTGTTCTTATACTGTATTATATAAATATATCTAAAGTTCGTTGATACATTTCAAATGCTTAAATTTAACACAAATGATTACATTTAAACTCCCTGCAATCATTGACTTTTATATATTTGCAAATTGTTTTTAGGTATTGCTTAAATAAATGCATACTTAATAATATATTTCGTCGGCACTTCAATGTTGTTGCTCGCACTTTGCGCTGGCAGACTCTTTACCAATCTGCATATATAAAAAAACATATAAATCAGGATTATCGATTGGCATTCAAAGTTCTCCATTCAAAATTTTGACCATTTTTGGTACAAAAGGTAACATCACGATTTTTGCCAAAAATGCAAAAAATTTCAAATTCAAAATTTTGAATGGAGATCGATTCTATGGACTTTTAAGAGTAGAATGATATATATCTTTCCCGAATCGGACTGCAAATGGACATTTTATGGTCATTTTAGGCCTTTTTTCAGCACAAAAACTTGCATATCTCGGTCAAAAATGGCCACATCTTCGAATGTTATACCTTTTTAGACTCGTATAAATCAGGATTATCGATTGGCATTCAAAGTTCTCCATTCAAATTTTTGACCATTTTTGACAAAAATCACAAGGGGTAACATCACGATTTTTGCCAAAAATGCAAAAAATTTCAAATTCAAAATTTTGAATGGAGATCGATTCTATGGACTTTTAAGAGTAGAATGATATATATCTTTCCCGAATCGGACTGCAAATGGACATTTTATGGTCATTTTAGGCCTTTTTTCAGCACAAAAACTTGCATATCTCGGTCAAAAATGGCCACATCTTCGAATTTTATACCTTTTTAGACTCGTATAAATCAGGATTATCGATTGGCATTCAAAGTTCTCCATTCAAAATTTTGACCATTTTTGACAAAAATCACGAGGGGTAACATCACGATTTTTGCCAAAAATGCAAAAAATTTCAAATTCAAAATTTTGAATGGAGATCGATTCTATGGACTTTTAAGAGTAGAATGATATATATCTTTCCCGAATCGGACTGCAAATGGACATTTTATGGTCATTTTAGGCCTTTTTTCAGCACAAAAACTTGCATATCTCGGTCAAAAATGGCCACATCTTCGAATGTTATACCTTTTTAGACTCGTATAAATCAGGATTATCGATTGGCATTCAAAGTTCTCCATTCAAAATTTTGACCATTTTTGACAAAAATCACAAGGGGTAACATCACGATTTTTGCCAAAAATGCAAAAAATTTCAAATTCAAAATTTTGAATGGAGATCGATTCTATGGACTTTTAAGAGTAGAATGATATATATCTTTCCCGAATCGGACTGCAAATGGACATTTTATGGTCATTTTAGGCCTTTTTTCAGCACAAAAACTTGCATATCTCGGTCAAAAATGGCCACATCTTCGAATTTTATACCTTTTTAGACTCGTATAAATCAGGATTATCGATTGGCATTCAAAGTTCTCCATTCAAAATTTTGACCATTTTTGACAAAAATCACAAGGGGTAACATCACGATTTTTGCCAAAAATGCAAAAAATTTCAAATTCAAAATTTTGAATGGAGATCGATTCTATGGACTTTTAAGAGTAGAATGATATATATCTTTCCCGAATCGGACTGCAAATGGACATTTTATGGTCATTTTAGGCCTTTTTTCAGCACAAAAACTTGCATATCTCGGTCAAAAATGGCCACATCTTCGAATGTTATACCTTTTTAGACTCGTATAAATCAGGATTATCGATTGGCATTCAAAGTTCTCCATTCAAAATTTTGACCATTTTTGACAAAAATCACAAGGGGTAACATCACGATTTTTGCCAAAAATGCAAAAAATTTCAAATTCAAAATTTTGAATGGAGATCGATTCTATGGACTTTTAAGAGTAGAATGATATATATCTTTCCCGAATCGGACTGCAAATGGACATTTTATGGTCATTTTAGGCCTTTTTTCAGCACAAAAACTTGCATATCTCGGTCAAAAATGGCCACATCTTCGAATTTTATACCTTTTTAGACTCGTATAAATCAGGATTATCGATTGGCATTCAAAGTTCTCCATTCAAAATTTTGACCATTTTTGACAAAAATCACAAGGGGTAACATCACGATTTTTGCCAAAAATGCAAAAAATTTCAAATTCAAAATTTTGAATGGAGATCGATTCTATGGACTTTTAAGAGTAGAATGATATATATCTTTCCCGAATCGGACTGCAAATGGACATTTTATGGTCATTTTAGGCCTTTTTTCAGCACAAAAACTTGCATATCTCGGTCAAAAATGGCCACATCTTCGAATTTTATACCTTTTTAGACTCGTATAAATCAGGATTATCGATTGGCATTCAAAGTTCTCCATTCAAAATTTTGACCATTTTTGACAAAAATCACAAGGGGTAACATCACGATTTTTGCCAAAAATGCAAAAAATTTCAAATTCAAAATTTTGAATGGAGATCGATTCTATGGACTTTTAAGAGTAGAATGATATATATCTTTCCCGAATCGGACTGCAAATGGACATTTTATGGTCATTTTAGGCCTTTTTTCAGCACAAAAACTTGCATATCTCGGTCAAAAATGGCCACATCTTCGAATTTTATACCTTTTTAGACTCGTATAAATCAGGATTATCGATTGGCATTCAAAGTTCTCCATTCAAAATTTTGACCATTTTTGACAAAAATCACAAGGGGTAACATCACGATTTTTGCCAAAAATGCAAAAAATTTCAAATTCAAAATTTTGAATGGAGATCGATTCTATGGACTTTTAAGAGTAGAATGATATATATCTTTCCCGAATCGGACTGCAAATGGACATTTTATGGTCATTTTAGGCCTTTTTTCAGCACAAAAACTTGCATATCTCGGTCAAAAATGGCCACATCTTCGAATGTTATACCTTTTTAGACTCGTATAAATCAGGATTATCGATTGGCATTCAAAGTTCTCCATTCAAAATTTTGACCATTTTTGACAAAAATCACAAGGGGTAACATCACGATTTTTGCCAAAAATGCAAAAAATTTCAAATTCAAAATTTTGAATGGAGATCGATTCTATGGACTTTTAAGAGTAGAATGATATATATCTTTCCCGAATCGGACTGCAAATGGACATTTTATGGTCATTTTAGGCCTTTTTTCAGCACAAAAACTTGCATATCTCGGTCAAAAATGGCCACATCTTCGAATGTTATACCTTTTTAGACTCGTATAAATCAGGATTATCGATTGGCATTCAAAGTTCTCCATTCAAAATTTTGACCATTTTTGACAAAAATCACAAGGGGTAACATCACGATTTTTGCCAAAAATGCAAAAAATTTCAAATTCAAAATTTTGAATGGAGATCGATTCTATGGACTTTTAAGAGTAGAATGATATATATCTTTCCCGAATCGGACTGCAAATGGACATTTTATGGTCATTTTAGGCCTTTTTTCAGCACAAAAACTTGCATATCTCGGTCAAAAATGGCCACATCTTCGAATTTTATACCTTTTTAGACTCGTATAAATCAGGATTATCGATTGGCATTCAAAGTTCTCCATTCAAAATTTTGACCATTTTTGACAAAAATCACAAGGGGTAACATCACGATTTTTGCCAAAAATGCAAAAATTTAAAATTCAAAATTTTGAATGGAGATCGATTCTATGGACTTTTAAGAGTAGAATGATATATATCTTTCCCGAATCGGACTGCAAATGGACATGATATGGTCATTTTAGGCCTTTTTTCAGCACTAAAACTTGCATATCTCGGTCAAAAATGGCCACATCTTCGAATGTTATACCTTTTTAGACTCGTATAAATCAGGATTATCGATTGGCATTCAAAGTTCTCCATTCAAAATTTTGACCATTTTTGACAAAAATCACAAGGGGTAACATCACGATTTTTGCCAAAAATGCAAAAAATTTCAAATTCAAAATTTCGAATGGAGATCGATTCTATAGACTTTTAAGAGTAGAATGATATATATCTTTCCCGAATCGGACTGCAAATGGACATTTTATGGTCATTTTAGGCCTTTTTTCAGCACAAAAACTTGCATATCTCGGTCAAAAATGGCCACATCTTCGAATGTTATACCTTTTTAGACTCGTATAAATCAGGATTATCGATTGGCATTCAAAGTTCTCCATTCAAAATTTTGACCATTTTTGACAAAAATCACAAGGGGTAACAACACGATTTTTGCCAAAAATGCAAAAAATTTCAAATTCAAAATTTTGAATGGAGATCGATTCTATGGACTTTTAAGAGTAGAATGATATATATCTTTCCCGAATCGGACTGCAAATGGACATTTTATGGTCATTTTAGGCCTTTTTTCAGCACAAAAACTTGCATATCTCGGTCAAAAATGGCCACATCTTCGAATTTTATACCTTTTTAGACTCGTATAAATCAGGATTATCGATTGGCATTCAAAGTTCTCCATTCAAAATTTTGACCATTTTTGACAAAAATCACAAGGGGTAACATCACGATTTTTGCCAAAAATGCAAAAAATTTCAAATTCAAAATTTTGAATGGAGATCGATTCTATGGACTTTTAAGAGTAGAATGATATATATCTTTCCCGAATCGGACTGCAAATGGACATGATATGGTCATTTTAGGCCTTTTTCTAGTGCTAAAACTCGCATATCTCTAAGCAGCACAACAGCAACTAATAAGTCAATTATCGTTGTATAATGACAATTTTATGAGCATATCCGTTTATGCATTCAATTATTCAGACACATCACTCGACTTCACTTCAGTCAACCCACCCACCGATTGCTGATAAGAACACGAGCCAATTAGCCAAGTTTCCTATGCGACGCAACAGTTTGTCGCAACGGTTTGCCATTAATTGCACACTCGTCTGTGAATAGTTTGTCGGAATTCTGAAAACAGCACAAAACCTGTCGGTCCATTAATCAGCTGAGTTGATGTATATTATTGATGTACACACATCAAATTCCCTGGAATAAATTGCAGTTTATTGTTGAACTTTTAACTGGCATAGCTCATGCAAAACTCAGCTGCTTGCGTTTAATGCATTAATATTCCAGAGCGTTGCTTTAAAAGTATTTCTGCAGATGGGGAATGTTTTTGGCTAGAGCCTTCTGTGCAACTTTGAGTGCGGCTTTATGGCCATATAAATTTACAATTAATAATTTCGGAAGAAATGTTTGCTTTTTTTCTGGCTTTTTTGTTGTGGATTACAATCACGTTCGGCGGGCAATGAACGCGCCTGTGCAAAAGGTAATCAAAGCATATTAAAAATTTTGGCTAAATGTGGTCGCACGAGGGGAGGGGGACTTGGATCGGCATTGAGTGAATCCGTAACGCTTGGAAATAAACAAAAACAGAAATGCGAATACGCAGTGCAGATGTGGCACAACAGCGGGTGGGTCGGAGGTGCCGGGCAGGGCACACATGCCACATGTGTCGCGTATTTGCATTTGTCAAACAAAAGCCGCAAATGGATGTTGGTCCTAAAAATGTTGTTGAAAATGCAAATTGTTGTTGACAGCGGCAACGGGTTAGATGAACTTTTTGTTACCGGCATCACACTCACACACACACAAACAAACACACAGACACCACACGCTGCTGAACACCCTCAGGCTACGCACACCTGCCCAATTTCACATGACACCCAAAAACCAAAAAATAAAAAAAATAATCCATTTCGATTTGCGGTGTGTGCTTGTGGCTACGCTTCGCTTCGATCTGGGTGTTATTCGCCGCATTATTTGCATTGGCAGCAACGAAAAAAAAACAGAAAAGAAGATGACATTTCATCTGCATTTTCAGTGACCTTTTTGGCCGTAACTTTCGTTTGTTTTGTTGTTGTTATCGTTGTGCGATTTCCTGGTTCAATGCTTTCGCTTTAATGTTGATTTTAAATGTTTTGTTATTTGGCTATACGAGTACCGTATATTACATTTAATTGCCACCCCGCACGGGCGAATATCGCGCATACGCCGCGAACGCAAAGTGCCATCATAACTTTGTTTTCCTCACCTTTTGGCTTTGCTCTCGTCGGTTTTTCGGGGCTGGTGCGTCTTGGCCTGTTTATTGGCATGCCGGACACGTTTTCCACGACGCCGCGGCACGTATTCATGAGCAATGCCCCCAGCCCCGCCCTTAATCCATAAACTCCAGTGTTATTTTGTATCATTCCGCTACTCTTCCCCTCACAGTCTTAGTAATATATATATTTATTTCGCTCAGTTGCGCTGTGTAGACAACAGTTATGGCATTTAATGGTTAAAACATGCAGCACTCATCGGCATACCCTGTATCCAAATAATGTAAAGGGTGTATGCGACGATGACAGCTCAGTGGTGCAATAATTATTAATTTATACAATTTAATGTGGCTGCTTTTTAGAGCTGGCAAGATTTATGTTAACTGAACTATTTGTGCTTACTCTGGGTACTTTACAGGGTATCGTATAGTCTGATTCATGATTGACAACTTGCATATTAACTTAACCATTTTATACTTACCTATGAATTAATTTGTTTAGTGCCATTTACAGGTTATCTTGCAGTCTGTTTCAGGTCATTTTGTGCCTACTTTCATTTGCAGGGTATCTTTTAGTCTGTTCGCTGCTGCTTGCTAGGAGTGATCGCTGTAAATTTTTCGTTTTTTTAATATTTCCTATATTTTGCCATCATTTAGATAGAGTATCTGTTAGTCGAGCAACCTGACAACTGGTTGCAATTGTTTTTGTGGCTTTCCTGGACGCGCTGTAAACAAAAAAGTAAACAATCGAAATCAAGTGCGACAGGCACTTAACCGGCTCCATTGTCCATTATGAGGAGCGTCGCGTGGGCGAGCCACCGCCTCAAGGGTGTTCCCGCTTCCGCCTTGCCACACGGCCACTCCCACTCGCAAGTATAGGCAAATACCACGTTTATTAATTGCAAATATTATCAATATTATCCCTCTTTGAGCTACTTGAAACGCTTGTGTGTGTATGTGTGAGTGTGTGTATGTGAAAACCGCTTGATTAAATGCACATTGATTGTCACTGTCCGGAATCGGGGATCAGTAACCGAAGAAGTTGAAGCCGCAGAGCAGCTTGTCGGGTCGCCGTATGCGCAAAATGCCGAACTGAAAGACGGACATGTCATCGGCCACATTCATGTCCAGGGCCATCAGCTTCTCGGCGGCCAGCGGATGCCAGGAGCCAAACGTGCAAGCCGAGTTCATCTGAAACATATCAATCAAAATTTGAGTTGCAAATCGAAGAAGTCGGCATCCAACTTGGCCACCTCTTTGCTGTAGTAGTGACAGCGTCCGTTGAGCCGAGTCGAGGGCACATATTCAATGACGTCCACCTGTGGACAGTGGGGCAAAAGCAGCGCCAGGCCTGCAAATAGATTGAAAATTCAAATTAATTAAACGGAACAAAACTGCTGCGAGAGCAATTAAAGCTACAAGCAATCTGAATTGATTATTTATGTAAAGGTATTCTGAACTAATTCTTTTCTTTCACACTCACCTATGAAACCGGAACTGGGCGGATTACGGCGTATTGCTCGATTCCCGGCAAACATTTGCAAGCTCTGCCAGAGGCGCCACACCGAATGCGGATCGATGAGAAAGGCGCGCGATTTTGGATAGCGTCGCCTGTAAATCTCATAGTTGGTGAACAGATCATAGTCGGCGCTGGTGAGCCAATCCTCCAGGGTGCCATTGTAGCGGCCGGGATCCCAGGCGGCAATCGTGACGTTCCTGAAGATCGGGGCATGCGCAAAGTCAAACTCGGGCTTGGTCACCACCTGGAACGATTGACGATCGATGGCTGCGGATGAGAGCGGAACAGCAGTTGTCAGTTGGGGCCACCTACTTGGGAATTCACGACACGTATTGTGGTTTTGCTGCCAACATCCACCTCGTGTCCTCGGGTCGGGGCGTGATTAAATCTCATGACGATGTCGTGTGTATCTAGCGTAAATTGGAGTAGACGACGATCAATTACGGCCACAACAATATCAGTTGTGCATTTCCGAGTGTGCAGCACGCATTTTGATAGCACTCACCTATAAAGCGGCCCAGCTTGGAGCCCGCCAGCGAACCCGCGCTGGAGACAATCGCACAGGTTTTGATGTTCTTCACATTGCGAAAGAGTTTCTGGCGCGGAAACAAGCGGCCGAAGGGCAGCTTGTTGAACGGCGCATCCTTGCGCCGCAGCACACGCACGCCGGCCTCCATCACCAAGCACGTGGAGGGATAATACTGCTCCTCGAAGCTGTCCCCAAACACCGGCTTATAGTCCACATTATAATGATTGGACTCGTTGGCCGCCTCGCTCATCGAACGCTCAAACATCTGCACGATGCGCCGCCGGAACGAGGCGGTCTTGTTGTGGCACTGCGCCGCGTACTTGTCGTGGCACAGATACAGCTTGGGGCTCAGCGTCAGCTTGGTGCTCTTGGACACCTTCAAGCGCGGATGCGGCGCCAGCTTGGAGGAGTTAATCGCCGGACTCTCGCGACTCTCCACAATGAATTTCTCATTGGGATTCCAGCGCACGTGGAAAACGCTGCGCGGCAAGCGTCGCCGCTCGCTGTTGCCGTCCGCTGGCAATTAAAAATTGTTTTGGAATAAACATAACAACAATAAATAATAAGCTTAATTGTCATTTTACATACATTTTTAACTAAACTTTTTAAAACTAAACTAAAACTTAGCGATATAATTTCCCAAAATAAAATGTATGATATTATCGATTCATAAAAATATAAAGTTTTAAAAAAAATCAATACAATCTTGTTATATTTATAATTGTTTTACCGTTTTTATTTATTATATTGTCTGCTTTAAAATATAAATCAAAAACAATTTTAAAGTATATTTTATTTTATTTTATTTTTGTTTTTATCTCTCGTGTAAAAAGAGAATTACATATTATTTGCCTCTGCTTTGATACCTACCACTGCGCGTCTCGACTAATGCTTTATTCACCACAGCAGCTCGCGCTGCCGTCGCAGTTGGTTCGCGTACTCGCTGAGCTTTTGCCGCAGTCAACGTCAACGCTGCGTCGCCGTCGCTTTGTTGCTGCGTTTGAATTATTAATGCGGCAAGCAGCAGGGCGCTGATTAACGTTGCCGCCGGCAATGTTGCGCGTTGTTTCACTTGCAACATTCTTAAATCATTTTATATTCGCTTCACTTTATTTATTTCTATTTTAAAGCAGTTTCTGACAGTCACGTTTTGAGCTCAGATACATTTGTATCTGTGTGTTAAATTGAGTTTATTTGCCAATTTCCGGAGACTTTTAATGGCCATCAAGTTGGCCAGTAGCTGCAGCACATCAATTTTTTATTTATTGGCAAACGTTTAGCTTACTTCTTCAGCAAATGCCAATTTGGGCTTTGAGTTCCATTTTATGGTCTTTAAAGTTAAGTTAACCTTTCGATATAAAGATTGAAAATAGCTGCATACAAATTATTTAAACAGAAACTAAAAATTAATGAGAGATATCTTAAAAAACGTAAAATGTAAAAATCTTAGTTTTTACTTATTTTATGGTATACTTATTATAAAAATAATAAAATCTATTATAGGAAAGTTCGACGAAAATTGTTTTGTTTATGCACTCAGGAACAAACACTCATATGCACTCGTTCACATTTGGAACGCGGTGTCAGTATCAATTAGATTTTGACCTTTTGTCAGCGGGTTTAACGGACAGTTAAGCGACCTACAACAAAGTGGAAAGCCGTGTTGCCGTGTTAATTGGTTTGGGCCGACATTTCGACTTGATGCTGTTGTCCATAATGAACATGCAGCGCTGACATGGCTAAAAACGAGTCCTGTTATTTGTAATTAGTTTTTGCACACGTATTTTTAGGCCCTCCCAACTTTATGCTCTGTTTGGCGCCCAGAAGTATGCAAAGTAAATTACAAATTTGACCGCAGCTGCCGTAAAAACTTTAGGCCCAGTTGACCGTCAGCTCGTTAACGGTAACATTTATCCGTGTGGCCTAAGCAAATATTTGGACAGTTTTACATACAATCCAACAAAAAACACAAAACACACACACACACAAGCACACTCACACACTCACACACACACATACACAGGTAACGTGTAGTGTTGTGCGTGGACGAACACTCGCACTTGGACTTGAATGCGCGGCACGCAACTGTGGCAAGTGGCAAGTGGCAGGTGGCCAGTGGCAAGCGGCAAGCGGCCAGTGGCCCAATCGCAATTGGAGCGTCTTTCACGTTGTCCGTGGCGCACGAACTTTCCCTTTCGCGTGTCGAAACGTATCTGAATCTGCGGCACAGTTGCTGCCACAGCGACACCTGAAAGCGGCCACTTCGGCAGCTGCTTCGGCGCAGCAACCAACCGACCGAATTGGCAACGTTGCCTCGATTCTGTTTCCTTTTCGGCGGCCTTCCGCCGCCCATCTCCGTCTCCGCCCCTGCGCCATGCATGTCTAATTACGGACCGCTTGTTTGTTGTTGCCTCGCTGAAATTGGCAGAGACTCGGCTTTGGCATTAAGGATTTAAATAAAAAGCAAAACAAGAGTGAAAGTTTTAGTACGCAAATGAATCGCGTAGTTTAAACGCCAACTTTGCGCTTTTGCCAATCGGGTCAACGGGGCGGATGGCATAATGACACCAGCTGAAAGTCGAGTTGGCTCATTAGAATAATCAAGAGAAGGAGCAAAGTGGAAACAGAACTATAATAATTGCTAAATACAGATAGCTTTTAGCTGACGGTAAAAGCTTCATGTGCTTCCAAAGCTCCTTTAACGATTTAGCAGAATATAGTATAGCATTAAAATTTAATTGCAGCTTTAAATACTTTTTTAAAGCTCGCTTAAAGCTTGACCCAGCTTAAAACTGCTTTCAACTAATGATTATTCCTGCAAAGCTCTTTTGAAAGTGTTAGCAAAGAAGAAAAATTAAAAATTCGACATAACTTGAGTTGAAGATAGCTTGAAAAAATTTCTTTTACCGAAGATTTATGGTGCTGCTCTTTGCCTGACTGCTGCTAATATTAAAGAAAATTAAGCCAGAGACATTATTCTCATATATATATGTATATATATTATTTTGGTTTTTGTTTTGTTGGTTTTTTTTCGTTTTGGTTTTTTTGAACAATAATTATTATTTGTAATCATTTATTATTCATCGTCATAATCATAATAATTTTCTATACAAATACATTCAATAACAACAATTTATTTTTATTATTTTCACTTTTTCACGTTTACGTCATTGTTTAATTATTTTACAATTACCATAATTATGCCAGTTGTTTTTCTTTTCATTTTTTCATTTATATGCCATATTATAATTATTATTATTATTATTATTATTATTACATAGTATTACTATTACATCTCTCAATTTTAGATACGATTTTCATTTCGTTATTTGTTTTTTTTTAGACTTAAGTAAATCGTTTCGACTGGGGCCAAGTATTTATTTATTTTAGGGGCTCTTTACGAAAGTTTTACTCTTAGGCTGCTCAGTTTTAATTCGGTTTATAGTTAAAGTTTCTGTTTTCTTTTATAATTTAAATTTGTTTTCGTTTTTTGTTTTTTCTCTATGTGGCTTTGTTGTTGTTAATTAACAAGTACAGAAGATTTCAGTTGAGTTTTTAAAGTTTTTAGCTGTTTTCTTTCTTAATAATTTCTCATTTATTAATTAACTAACAAACTTGACTGTTAGTCGGCATCTCGAGTGTGATGTTATGCTGGTGGGGTGGTGGGGACTTTGGGGTGGGTTTGGGCTGGAGTTGGGGTGTGTTGGCTGCTAAGGTGTAGGATTTCGAGTACTGTGCACACAAATTTTAAATACTTTTGGTGAGAGTATTTGAAATCGTCTGCACGCGTTCGCTTTTAATTTTCTTTTTAAATGTTTGCATTTAATTAAATTTGACATGAGTTTATTTTGTTATTATTATTATTATTATTTTTCATTTTCGTTTTCATTTTTTGTAAGGTTTTTGTTTTTGTTGTGCTCGCTGTGTTGATGATATCAAATACGATACATTGAATAATTTCTCGCTTGGCACATAAATTATGTAATTTTTGTTTCGTTTTGTGGCCTAAAAAGAATTTTGGTATTTGCACTTCCCTCATGTTAAAATTGTTTTCTCATACTCATTTTATTTTGCTTTTATTTTTACATACATTAAATAGTTTATATTTTTTTTTGCTTTTTTTTTTCGTTTTTGTAAAAAATAATTGCTACCTTGTCATAACATTTTTTTGTTTTTGGCTTTCGTTTTACTCAGCTGCTTTTTGTTGTTGTTCTTGTTTTTAGCAGCTGTTTCTCGTTTACAAAATTATTGTATATACTTTTTAGTTTTAATTTTAATTATTTGTAATATTTGGTTTTTGGTTTTTTATTTGGTTTTTTTTTTTGTTTGCTTTTTGTTTTCGTGCTAATTATTTGTATTGATTTCGATTTTCGGTTTTTGGCTTTGGATTTTTTCGGTTTCGGTTTAAAGTGTTGTTTTTTGTTTTTTTATTTGGTTTTATCTATTCATTCATTTAAATGACCTTTAACATTACGAGTATGAAATGTCCAAAATGATGCAATGGCATTTGCTCAATTGTTACTTTTTGTACACGAAACTTGAATGTAAATGTTGCTGTAAAGTAATTTCATGTTCGATCCGTATTCCAGATACCATATTCGTATTAACGGTATAACATTATCATTACCATTCAACTAGTTAGATATTCCATTTTGGGATCTCGAAATGAGACGCATTTAAAATCGACGCAATTTCGCCAGCGTTTCTCTCGCTCTCGCTCTCATTCTCTCTATTCTTTTGTTTATTGTTTACATTTAAATAAATTAACATTTAATTTATTATTTAGGCATCTATTCATGTTAACTATATTATATATATCAAAAAGTTTTACAAAAGTACACAATAATTCATAACAATTTGCATATGCGCGCAATTTGTGCCAGCGGCTCTCGCTTTGAAATGGTTTTCTTTTCTCATTTTCTTTTTCGCCACAAAACGTGTGAGCTTTTCCCGTATTTATTTTTCATAGTTTTTAAATTCCGCCCCATTTTTGTTTACTAACCCGCCTGTTAATAAGAAATTCACACGAAAATCGAGTACGATTACAAGTTTGACCTATGTAAATACTCATATCTCAATTTGGTTTTTGGAAAAATAACAAAAAAAATACCAAAGAACTCTCATAAATGAAATTGAAGAACTGAAATTATCTGCATACTTTTTTCAACAGTGTGTGAGATGTGTGTATGTGGGCATGTGTGTGTGTGTGTGTGTGCTTGTTTGTGTATTTACAAAGGCAAATAGCAGGTTTTTCTCAAGTTGTATTGAGTAATTGATATGAAAATCAGGATTAAAAGCTCTTTAGCTCAGGTGGGTACGAGGAGCTTAAGTTTCATAATGAAGATTAAAATGAATTTAGTTCGACTCGTCTATAACACAATGACACTAGCTGAAAGTGACCTTTACAAGCAGAATAGTTGAGCAGGAAAGGCTTTCTGAAGAACTAAACTAGTTAAAGGTTTCAGCTTTAATGTGCTTTAAAGGAGTTTTCGTGTGCTTCGTAATTAGAGAGCATAGTAAAGAGCTTTCAGCTAAAACCGAGCTTATTTATAGTTCAGAAAGCTTTAATGTGCTTTAATATATCTACTCGCAGCTATTGAAGGTGTTGAAAATAAGTGAAAATAGCAATGAAAAATGCTGCTTCAACAGATTAATTTGTTGTTTAAGTTGCACTCTCAGCTGGTGCTACTTTTTGTAACTACAGTTTGTTATCTACAACAACACCTAACATACCACACTAAATGTGCTGTTCCACCTTCTGAAAAAAAAACACGAACAGTGACATTTTGCCATTAAAGTAATGCGTCAGTGGGGCAAAGTTTTTGAAAGAAAGCTTTGAATAGTTGGGTTCTCAGTACTGCCTGCAGTGCCTTAACCATCAGGAAAATAAACAGAAAGAAAGCTCTTTTGAAAACAAGAGGAGGACAGAAAAGAAGCTGTAAAGCGTAGTGCCGTGAAAACTCTCGATTGTTTGTGCGAGTGGTTCGAGAACTGGAAGTAGTAAAATTGGGTGACAAAGTGAGAGATTGCTGAGATAGTGAAGTGGTGTTTTTTTGGTGGTGAGGATAGTTTTTAGAGTTGAGTCATGTTTTTGGTGGTACATGCTTAATTCAATAGGCAATTAGTTAATACCAAATACATCTATTCTTTTATTTCATTTAGTAACTAATTATTCTCATATAATACTTATATGTATATCATAATGTTTTTTCTGCTTTTCTTTTTTTTATTGTTTGCCTATAGGTTCAATTTTTTGTTTCGTTTTCATTGTTAGTTTGTTTTTTTTTTTGTTTTTTGGTTTTGCAAGTATGTACGATAAATTGTTAATTATAAATATATATAATATATATATTCATGTTCTTTATGTTAATGTTTATGTACGCTACATAGAGTTAACTTTATTACAAAAATTATTATTATTATTATTTGTATGCACTATTTATATAGTAGGTATGTTGTTGTTTTTGTTGTTGTTACTGCTGCTACATCTGCATGCTCTTCCCCATTTTCATCTTTTATCTACGAATACCTAGGCTATACTCAAATACACACCATGACATAACCAAATGCATATGTCTTCCCTTCCCTTCGGCTTCTTTAGCTTCTATGTTGTTAATGAACCTTAATATTTAAGTTTACTGTGCGCTTTATATTGTTATTTTTTATGTTTGGTTTTTCGTTTTGTTGTTGTATTTCTTCTTTTGTTGGTTATACAAAGTTCATGTTTAAAAACTAAATAAAGACAATCTTAGACACATTTTTGGTTGTTTCTTGTTCTTCTCAAGTTTCGCTTTAACTTCTTCTCTTAAACGCCTCCTTTTTTGTGACTATGTTATAATATTTGATTTGTTTTTTTTTTATATATTATTTTTAAACTAATTTATGCAATAAGTAAAGTTTTTCATGTTTCATATTTTGTTCTCTTTATTATTCGTCTTAGTTTTTTAATGTTTTGAAATTGATTTGATAAGCGGTCTATATGTCGATTTGTTGAGGGAAGTGTTTGTGTGTGTGAGTTTTTTGTGATTTTTTTCTTTCAGATTTGTTTTTATTTATATTTTTCTGTTTTATATATTTTTCAGGGAAGTTTTTGCTAATTGTTTATTTCATTTGGCTTGCAGCGAGATTTTTTTATTGAAATTTTTTAGTCTAGTTGTAAATTTCATTTCGTGTTTGTGTTTTTCTGTTTTTTGTTGTTGTTTTTTTTTTTTTGTTTTGTTTTTTCGTTATACTTAGCTAACCTAAAATGTTATCGTGTTATTCATTTTTATCCGCCTTTATTTAAGTTTATAACTATGTATATTTATGTATCGCTTTTTGGTTTTCTCATATACTTTGTTAATGTTTTTGTTTGTGATTTTTGTTTTTTTTTTTTGGTTTTTTGTTTATTTTCGATTTGGTTTTTGTTTAATGTTTACCTAAAAAACCTATTTTTGTGGCAGTTGTTTTTTGTTTAATTAAATATTAATATTCTTTGTTTCTAGTTGTAATAAAATATGCTATTTGTTGTTGTTGTTTTTTTTTTAGGTTTTTCAATAAAGATTTATAATTTTATTACTTTCATATTTGGTTTCTTTTGTTATTTATATTTCACTTGAAAGAGGACCATAAATATTTAAAGTGTTTTGTTTTTTCCTTGGCTTTTACATTTCATTACGTTTCTCATTTAAATTTTTCCTTTTCATTTACGGCTTTGGCTCCAAAAATTGGCAGGGAAAGCGACCTGCAAATTCTTTGTTTTTCTTCTTTTACATTCAACTTATTTTCGTTTCGTTTCGGTTTGTTTTTTTTTTTTAATTAGCTAGCATTACGAGTAATTTTCTAAAGTACGAAATACAATTAATGACATTTTGTTTCAAGATTTCTTTTTTTGTTTTTTTTTGTTTTGTGTATCTTTGCAAATCTCTGTGGAAATTCGCAATTTGTGTGGGTTGTGTGTGTTTGTGTGTGTGTATGTGTGTGGCCGCATACGTATTGCATGCACTATAAGGCGCCATTTGAGATGATGGTTGCCGCATTACCACCGAACCACTTCCATCTTCGCCACCAATCGTTTATGTTGTAGTTGTAGTAGTAGAAGTAACGGTAATTTCTAGCATTCCTATTCCTATCGCTGCACTTGATTCGTATTTGTAGTTGGCGTAAGTCTCTATAGTTAATTATACGACTGCGATCCCTCGACCGGTTCACCATCGCCAGGACTCGCATGCATTTGCATTTACTTCTGCTGCTGCTGATGCTGCCGCTGCTGCTAAAGTAACGCATTTTCCTGCACGTATTCGACGGCCACGCCCACAACGACCACGTCCATTCGTGTCTGTGACTGGCAGTGAAGCTTGCACTTCCGTTTCCGTTTCCGCTGCCGCCACGCCAGCGCCTTCTTCTGCAGCTGGCGCCGTGTTGCATCTCCAAACTGGAACTCGAACTCGAACTCGGACCTGAATTCGGATCCGTATTCGGACTGGCGCTGGCCAACAGCTCGTGACAGCTGGCCGGACAGTCGACACGTCCGCCCGTGCGCCGTCGCGCCGCCCCACAGCTGCTCAGCAGACCGAGCAGCGCGCTCAGCCAGACGAGCAGCTGCGTCGGCGGCGACGGCGCCACACCGGATGCATAATAGGGTATCTCGCAGCGGCTGCTCACCGACGGCACCGCCGCACACCCGTCGGACAGCGCCCGTGCCGGCATATCGCTGCCCTCATCATCGTCATAGTAGTAGACGCTGTCGTAGTGCGCATAATACGGCAGACGCTCCAGCAGCTCCGCTCCCGCCGACGGCGCCGTGCTAACATTGCGCAACGCCAGCGAGACGCTTGCGGCACGCGCGTGCTCCCCGGCGGCGAGCTCAGCGTCAGCGTTATGTTGTGCACCCGGCGGCCGCTTGAGCTGTTGTTGTTGTTGTTGCTGTCGTTGTTGTTGTTGTCCCTGTTGGACGCAAACTGCGCGCAAATGGTGCAGATGCCCTCAGCGGGTCCGTTGCAATAACTGTAGCAGCAGTCGTTGGGGCCGTAACTCGATTTCTTCAGCTGCTCGCCGGTCTCGGGTATGTTTTGATCTGAAAGGGGCCAAAGTGGCGGAGCGCATGAGAAGGGCGTGGCCCAAAAACTAATTTGTACTTACGCTCACAAGTTTATTTATATGCATCAATTATATTTGAGCATTAAATAAACTCTAATTGAAATAATAAGCACTTTCCAATAAAAACAAGTAGAACAACAACAACCAAAGAAATTCAAACAAAAACTAACCAATGCTGTAAAGTTAAAATATAAAATATACAAATATAAAAAATGTATATATATAAATATATTCATTATATATATATTAAATAATACCAATGAACTGGTATTGAATTTAACATATAACTTAATTAAATTTTAAATTTCCCAAAATGCAATTAAAAATAGGTCACATTAATTTAAGAACCTTAAGTGATAACTAAATTAATAAAAATAGAAAAAAAAAATTCATAAAGTTCTTACCTAGGCATGAAAATGTCGGCTCGCCGGCATATTGGGTGGGCAGCGCGGGGGCGCGATCGGCGGGCAGCAGATAGGGGCACTTTTGTTCCACTGTTTGGCACACGCTGAGGCAGGGTCGAATGCGACGGCGCTTACGGAACTCTGCCTTGCGTGTTGATCTATAGCGCGCACAAAAATAATCAGTTATACCCAATATATATATACGAATTTAGAATAGATGTGGGGACTTACCTCTTTTGTAGTTTTGATATCACTGGATCCGCTGCGCTGGGATCCGCATTATTGGCAGTCGATATGAAATTATTGAATTGTTTTTCTTCTTCCTCACGCTGAGCAGTTGCTCCTCTGCTGTTGCTGTTGTTGTTGTTGTTGTTGCTGTTGTTGTTGTTGATGTCGTTGCTGTGGGATTGGAACTGGGTCTGGATCTGAGACTGGTGCTGGCTGATGCCAACGACATTGTAGAACGCCTGGGCCACATTGGCAACATTGGCAACATTCGCACTGGCAATTGGAATTTCGTTTTGCGGCTCATTGTCCTCGTCATGCTGTTGATTAATCTGACGCTCGTTCATGTTATTGCCGTTATTTGATTTATTGTTATTGCTGATTAATTTCTGAGATTTATGCTTGATGCCGCCCGTGCCAGCAGCAGCCTCTCCCCCTCCTCCAACGCCGCCGCCTGCATTTCGCGCCGCACGTTTACTTTTGCCCGCTGTCCCACGCGTGGCGAGGTCATCGGCTGGCGTCGGCGTCGGCGTCGACGTTTGCGTTGGCGTCGATGTTGGCGCTGCATCAACATCCTGTGGCTCAGCAAAATACGGCACCAGCGTGCTGCACACCCAGCGGCGATAAACTTCCTGCAAATACATTTGCAACATTCCAAATAGGTTAAAGAATTTAGATTATATTTAGCTAGCAAATATCTTTCACTTTATTACATGTTACTTTTATCTTAAATTAATCTGTAATAAAGATGAAAGCAGAGGACAGTAGTTGTGGCAAAAGTGAATATAATCCAGATTTCTTTGTTAAATTTACTTATTTTTATTGCTTTAATATTTTCAATTCATAAACCTCAGCGAAAAAACGGCTTCTTTCTAGCAGCAGCTTTCAAAGCATATTAAAGCTTGTCGAGCTAGCTTTTAGAAGAGCCAATCAAATATATAAAATATTATTGCTCTCAACCGTACTAAAAGCACATGACTAATCCACACTCACTTTCGCCTAGTGTCATTGTAGCTAAATTGGCTTTGAACGCTAATAGCACGGTATTTGTAATCGCTTGAGTTCTGCCAAAGCAATCGCATTCAATTTATCATTGAGCTACTGCCTCCCTAGGGGATACCAGTGACAGAGGGGGTGTAGGAGGGTGGCAACTGAACTGAACAACAACAATTAAGTTTGTTGAGTGCGTCGCACGTTGCGTATATGTGATTTATGTGTGTGTGTGTGGGTGTGTGTTTGTTTGTTGCACGCACTGTGGTTATTTTTGATCGATTTTCGTTGGAGCGAGGGAGGCGGGGCGGGGCAGCAGCTTAAGTTGAATTCAATTATTGCTGTGTTTTGTTTGCCTTTGTGTTGGCATGTTTTCATGTTGAATTAATTGCCATAATTGATTTAAACAATCAAACATGGCATTTGCTTGCATCTTGCAACATTTTGTTGCACTCTGCTGCACTTGGCCAATCAAGCGGCCGTTCAAATATTTTCCCGCTTTTTAGTACATAGCACTGACCCAAATAAAATGCGGCAGTAAACTAACGGCAGATTCCGAGCCAAGAGTGTGTGATATGCAAATATAAGCGACCGGACACGGTTGGATCCACACACACACACACTTAAGCCACAGAGGAGAACAAATGGAATTTGGTAACCAGTGGAGCTGGGAATAGGGAATATGAAACTGGATGTAAAAAGTTTACACCCGTGGTGTTTCCTGTGCTCACACCTCAAAGCTGTAAGCTGAGAAATATAGATAAGAGTGCTTGTATTGCGAGTGCTCGACTAGACAATATCCTGTAAACAATACTGATTCAAATTTGACATATAAATATATCTTATTACCTTAAAATCTTCTTAAACAATTCAATAAATAAATAAAAATGTGAAAATAGAATTTTATTATTTTCGAAATGTTCCAAGAAATATAAAAACTATTTTTGCTCTCTAATCATTTCGTTTAATAAAAGAAAATTAAATTCCAAAAAATGTATATTAACTTAGTTGTTGCTCTCTAACAATTTCCGGATATACGCGTGTAAAGGGATAAGCAAACAGAAGAACAAAGCTATAGTTAAACCTTCTAAAGGAATTTTCAATGATTACAAGGTATAAAAGATACATACAAACTGCAATCAGTTTCATAAAAGTAGCACAAAAATGCAAATAACATACAAAATACACCAAAATATATATAAATTTCCAAGAGTTGTTCGAATTTATTTTTATTTTTTGCCCCAACAACGAATTTGCTGAAAAATCAAAGTGCACTCATGCAATATCCAATAACAGAGGTGAAGAGAGGAGAGGAGAGGAGGGAGAGGAGAAAAGAGGAGAGATGGGTGCGGAGGAAGTGCTTGTGTGCTGGCTTGAAATAAAGGTAGAGAATCCTTGCATATTTGTGTGTTCGCCTGTGTTGGCAACAACAAAAATATACGGCAAAAATGTTTCTCTTGAGCGGTCAAATTAAACACCATAAACGTAGCCATCAAGGCCAAGAAATTCCATTAAGAGCTCAAGAACTTTTATTGAAAGTGTTGCTTCAAGTTGAGAATTTATTATATCAAATAGCAAATGATTGCTTAATTAAAAACCTAACAAATTTCCACTTTTCACATATATATTCCCAGCTAAATGATTTATGAATTCAACAAAATAATGCTCAACATTAAGTAAAAACGAGAGATTTATGACTGTTAGTCAAAGAGTAGAAATTGTGTGTGCCATTTTCTTTTTCCTTAAAGAAATGTTATTATTATTTAAAAGGAATCTCACAGATGTTTCCACTTTGTCGGTTATAGAAATCAGTTGACTGAATTTTTGTGCACACAAAACAAAATGCTGAAAAAGCAAAAATACACAACAAAAAAGAAAAGTCAGGGAATATACAAAAACACCTGAACATAAATATATGTATGTGGGCGTGGCACGTTTTTTTGGGCGATGGGGCTCGTTATCTAAACATGAACATAAAGAGGCAAAGGCAAAAAATTATCATTTAATTACAAAAAGTATATTTCATTAATGGTACTGCGCTAAAAAAAAAAGAGGGGAAAGAGAGGGAGAGAGAGAGAGAGAGAACGGGAGGGCGACAGAAATGCAAACTGAACAAACAATCAAGCAGGCTGCAAAAGCACTGAAACCTAATTAGGGACAAGCGAAACAGGCCAAACAATGTACAATAAAAACAGTGAAAAAATACAGGTGAAACACTGGCGAAATACAGTTTAAAATTAAATTGAAAATTTGCCTATATATCCAAAACTTAAATGGGAGAGAGAAGCACAACTGACGCTTCATCCAAGCAAGGCTCAAGGCATTACGTAGATAACCAAGTCCACATACGCATACACAATCACACACACTCACACACACCTACATATACGTAACTATATGTGCTTGTGTATCTGTGCGTTGGCCCTGCGGGCCCCTTTTCAGTGGACCAAAATCCATTTAAGCTGCGCCTTCATTTAAATGCCAGGCGCAAAAGTCATTCACTCGCAGCTCTGCAGACACCGCAGACACCCCTCACCGCTCACCCCTCACTTCTCAGCTGGCAGCCCTTAAAATCGGCTACCCCTTGCTGGTTGGGTGGCTCAGCTGGTTTGGCTGGTTTGTCAGGCTGTTGGCGGTTCGCCTTCGTTCGCCAGAATTTCGTTATCGTCCATTACTTTGACATGCACATGCAGAACGGACGGACACGGCTCTGTGGCATATTGATGTGAATCCGTTACTCATTGCCCATACCCTCCTGCAAGCAGCACCTACCCCTCAACCCTTTATTCCTTTATCCCTTTATTCTGTGTGCCTTTGATTGGCCGTGTAGATTTAACATGCCATACGTGGTAATTGGCGAAGGGAACCGAGGGGGGCCAGCTGCTGTAAAATATTGTGAAATTCAATATTCGATTAATGATGAGAGCGGCGATTGTTGCATGCAACACAGGCAACAAGCGCATGAAACAATTAAGGTCCAAATATTTGTGAACAAAAGGAATTCATTTATAACATTCGAATATTTGCACGCATTTTCTACGTCTCAAAGAGATGAAAATCTTAAAAGAAAATTTGACTGGCTGTCTAAAACAAATATAGAACAGGGTTAAAGTTGAGGACTAAGGTCACGACGGCGAGTTGACAGCTGCGGGCACAAAGAAGTGGTAAAAACCTCCGCACTGCCCACTGTCAATGACCGCCAGCCCACAACTGAAGCTCTTTTTAATATTAAAAAAAATAATAAAAATAAAATACGACACACAACACAAAAGCTACTGGACGGCACGCAGAGTTGACTTTGTATTTGACAAATCAAGCAGACTTTGTGGCTGCAAGATTTACGACTTCGAATACCGAGCAACTATCATAATTTTATGTGCCATTGAACCGAACTCTCAACATCAACAAAGCCGGCAAGTCTGGACGAAGAAGAGCCGCAAAGTATACAAAAGTGCGCAACAAAAATATATAGAAATAATTTGTATCAACGTATCGATACAGTCCGTTTTAGTGGCCCCAATGACCCGAGGAGGCCATTCAGAGTTGATTTCTTGTCTAGCCACGAATAGAGAAATTCATACAAATATATTGTAATAAATACTTGAAGGCATCAATATGTCATTAACCTAAACTTAAGCATGCATTTAAACAGGATTTCGGCTTTCTAATTTACTTTAAATCGATTAAAAATATGATTATCTAACTGTAAATTTGCCTAGTTTTACGATTTAACTACTTTACTAAACTGTTTGCGAATTATAGCTAATTTATGCAACAAAAAAAATTATTGTAGCAATTGCAAATTACTTTTTTCGACACTAAAAACATTTGCTCAATTTTGCATACAACAAACACGGTTTTAATTCTGTCAGCTTTGGTTAACTTCAATGCGAGCTGCATTGTTAAGGCCCAAATGTGCCTGCTGGACAGTGTAAACACAACGACACACACACACACACATATACACAACATAATCAACTGTGTTTGCTTTTGGCATGTTAAAGCAACTCCCCAAATCACAAACTCCCAGCAAAGGTCTCAGTTAGTTGCCATGGATTGGGGTTCAACTAATGCCTCAAGCATTGGCCTTCAATTGGGCGGGGAGCATAAATATTTTATGGATTCCTAAGCGTACTCGCTACAGCAACAATTTTGCTTAGTTTTTGTCGAAATTGGGGCGGGAGCAGGGAAACAAACCGGTACAGGGGCAGTCAAATGGCAGCGAATCCGAGCAACACATGTCAATAAAATAGTTTAGTGGTCAGTTGCGGCGAATGTTGAGAGGGGTAAGTTTATATATTATATGAGGGTTTTTAATACACTTTCGTTGCAGAGTTCGGGGGTCAAGCCGCGTTATGGAACCGCTACGTGACCGAAATTGGGCAAAGATTTGCCGCACTAGCAAACACCAGATGCAGTAGTCGTAATATTGTAATATCTACTGCGAGCATGTAATGTAATTGAAATGGTACACACAAACACATGCAAACACACACAAACACACACGCACACATACTAGTCGTCTGTATGCAAATCAGTTATGATTTGATTTGAACGATTGCAGTAAATTCTTGGCTCTATATAATATATATGTTTATATATTTATATATTTATATGTATATATATGTATATATATATATATTTATATATATATATATGTATTTTGGTAAGCCATTTGCATAATGGCGTGTTTCTGTGCTCGCTTATACATATAATATAAGCGAGTTTCGCACGCAGCCAGACGACGTGTGGCGGCTGCCCATAAAAGTATGCTATGCTTTCCTGCATTTTCGTTTTTGTTTTTTATACTAGTTTACAAACTGAGTAGAGTATATTGGTTTTGTACACTGTTCGTTTTCTTATCCCTTAGATAGACATGTTCAAATTAATCTCGGATCCAATGACCACGACTTTGTCAAAACCGAACCGATTTGCAAATATTTTTATGTATCTAATTCTATAATACATGTTTTTCTTGTTATTATACTGTATGGAGCTATCGGTTACAGCCGACGTTCTTACATTTGGGTTTTATTTGTTTGTGCATGCCGCTCATAAATAATAAATAATAACAAACGTTGATTTTAAACCTGTTAAGAATTTAAAATTAAAATTTTAAAATCGCATCACTTGCCGTTGTAATGCGTAAGTGTTGCTGCTGCTGCTGCGGCATTTTTATTGTGTGCATGATATATGTGTGTTATATAGCCCAGATTAATTTATCAACTCACAAAAGAGAAGGTCAAAGTCCCATTTATCAGTGTTGTGACAGCTCAGACTTTGTCTCATATAATGATATGAAATAAAGTAATGTAATTAGTCAAAAAAAATATATTAAGAAACATAAAATTTAATTAAATATATCATTTAATATTTTAAGAATAAAATAATGTATACTATAATATATATTAAAGCCATATTTAAAGACATAGGGGAAGAGTATATCCTAAAGTTATAAACTATTTAGCTTTTTAGGACTTGTCAAACTAAACATAACCAAATGCGTTTAAAAATATCCCTTTATAATAATTGTCACATAATTTGACACTATTTTCACAGTTAGCCCTCTCAAACCATAGTTGATCCCCTAAGCCAACGAATGTGTTTACCTAATTCTAATTGTTGGACAGTGTAAGTTGCTGCCAAACTCGTTTAAAGGTGATTTTCACACAAAATCCTAATTAAAATCCAAATGCAAATGCTTAATGTGTGCAAACATTTACATAAATATATATATCACATCTTATATACATACATATGTATGTACAGCATTTCATTATTTATGCATATACATAGAATATATGTATACTGCCTGCATATATGATAGGTACACATACATATATAAAACATAAATTCCGACACTTGTCGGGGGCTACATATCCGTCATAAACACAAAACTGGAAATGAGGGACAAACAACACACACACACACACTAACGACCGAGCAACATTAAATTTTCACTTAAAAATGCAAATTTGACCAAGCGCGTTATAAAAACACAAAAAACCCAACACACACAATAACAACAGCGGATGTGTGTATCAGTGTGTGTGTGTGTAGGTTGGGTACATTAACACGGTACAAAAAATATATATATTTAAGTAGAACAGGGGCCAGTTAGGCGGAGAACTGGTGCTTTGACATTTAAACTTGCGCTTTGTGTTGGAAATAAAAATTGACTGCTTAAAATTCCGACTAAAACAGCTGCAATTTTTAAACGGAATTTTGTATTTTAATTAAGCATAAACGTTATCAAATCTAACAATTCTTAAGTAGCGCAAGAAGTTGTTGTTTCAAGAATTTATTTAATTCCCGGAATTCGTACATAAAAGAGCCACAGACAATTCTGAGGATGAAAAATACGAAAAGCTTTGATTCCGAGTTGTATTCGCTTTTAACATTTAAGAATATTCCAGAGCTTAATTTCGAGTTGAAAGTGTTTTGCAGTCTACTTCAATTATGCAATAGCATTATTATTATAAGCCTTTGACAATTGGTTTATGTAGGCATACATATACAATATGAAATCAAATTAATGATAATTAAAGCCACAACAATAGCCCACTGCTGCTCGCTTCCTTGCTTTACCCACTTTGCTGGCCACGTTAAAGCTGCTTCTCGCAGCTTAACAAGTTGGCATTTGTGTGGGGGTTTCTGTGGCTTTTAAATTTTCTGCAGCAGGCGCTGCGTCTCGTCCGAGTTTCACTCGAGTGCACGTAGCGCAGCACGGCAGGGGGTGGCTAGGCAATGGACGGTGGATAGGGTCAGTGGGGGTGGGGGGATTGGGGGCTGGCATCATGCGCTGCAGCACTCGACAAAGAAGACGAAGGTAACACGTGACCGTGCGGCAAACAAAACAAACGAGGCAATGAACCAGTATCCGCCTCGTTGCATGCAGCAAACAAAAAACAGCAAAAAAAATGAAAAATAAAAAACTAAACGAAAGAAAATACACACAGAGGTGGGAGGAGAAGAGGAACGGAGTGACTATGGTTTGAAAAATAAAAGTTTATCCTTGGACCAAAAGCATTACTTAAGAGTGTGTGGGTGTGTGTGTGTGTGTGTGCGCGCTTATTGCCAAAGCCAATGCGACAACACGTGCCACAGTTGGTCAAGTGCGCTGCTGCCACTTCTAAGCGAGTATGTGTGTATGTATGTGCACTGGTTAACAAACCAAACACACACTTTCTCACTTTCTCTCTCTATATATTTATCTCTCTTTCTCTCTTGCAACTCACACACTGCTACAGCAAAAGCATCGAAAGTTGCTTCGTGTTGTAATTGCATAGCTCGCCAAACGCATCAAATTGGCTACTTTGGACCGTTGCCTGGTTTCAAGACTCGGCTCTTACCAACTTAACTGCACTTGGCCAATGTTACACCATTTTTATGCTCGTTCATGAAGTAAAGCAAGTGAATTGGGTTTCTTCGATGCCCTATTGATACAGATAAAGTGTTAAAATTGATTGGCAAATCGCACAAATATATCGGATCCTTGGGTCACATTGTTCAAACTCCCACAACTTTGTCAAAAGTGAACCGATTTTCACGTTTGAAGGCATTTTTTTCATGATTTTTCCTATAGATTGAATCTACATTCAAAGTATATGCATTTTTGAAAATAAAATTTTTTTGATTTTTTGGCAAAAAATCATGTACCCCCCCCTTGTGAATTTTGGAAAAAAAAATTTTTTCAAAATTTAAAATTGCGAATTTTTGTTTTTAATTGATTGTAATTGTCATAATTAGTATAAAAAACAACATTAAAAGTGATTTTGGAGGGGTCAAATTTTTGGTCAAAAATCATGCCAAAATGGACATAAATTTTGACATGTTCAGCTCTCGGATCCATAGCTCCCATGCTTCAAACTCCCATAACTTCGTCAAAACCGAACCGATTTTCACGTTTGAAGGCATTTTTTTCATGATTTTTCCTATAGATTGAATCTACATTCAAAGTATATGCATTTTTGAAAATAAAATTTTTTTGATTTTTTGGCAAAAAATCATGTACCCCCCCCTTGTGAATTTTGGAAAAAAAAATTTTTTCAAAATTTAAAATTGCGAATTTTTGTTTTTAATTGATTGTAATTGTCATAATTAGTATAAAAAACAACATTAAAAGTGATTTTGGAGGGGTCAAATTTTTGGTCAAAAATCATGCCAAAATGGACATAAATTTTGACATGTTCAGCTCTCGGATCCATAGCTCCCATGCTTCAAACTCCCATAACTTCGTCAAAACCGAACCGATTTTCACGTTTGAAGGCATTTTTTTCATGATTTTTCCTATAGATTGAATCTACATTCAAAGTATATGCATTTTTGAAAATAAAATTTTTTTGATTTTTTGGCAAAAAATCATGTACCCCCCCCTTGTGAATTTTGGAAAAAAAAATTTTTTCAAAATTTAAAATTGCGAATTTTTGTTTTTAATTGATTGTAATTGTCATAATTAGCATAAAAAACAACATTAAAAGTGTTTTTGGAGGGGTCAAATTTTTGGTCAAAAATCATGTCAAAATGACTAAAAATTTTGACATGTAAAGCTCTCAGAATCATAACTACCATATTTCAAATTGCCACAACTTTTTCAAAACTTAACCGATTTTCACGTTTGATGGCATTTTTGTCATGATTTGTCTTATAGATTGATTTTACATTCGCAATATATGCATTATTGAACATAACATTTTTTGTAATTTTTTGGTCAAAAATCATGCTAAAATGTTGACATACAAAGGACTCTGAACGTGCATTGCGATGTCGTCTTCACCCGACTGCAACGATTTTACTTGTTATTTATTACAGACTTCGTGACAATGATGAAAGACAGCTGCTGGAAAGCTAATCAAGTTCCAAGAAAAACTAAGAAATCAGAGTTGCTGAAGAGAAACGAGAGACGCATTTTAATAGGTTAATCTGCAGTTAACATTAGGGTAAAGAGACATAACATTAGAATTTAAAAACAGTGTTGAAGAGGAGAGAAAGCTGGCCAAATTGTGTTTGTGAATTTTAATTGAGTAGATTTCCAGACATGAAAATCAGAAAGTTAGTTTGTGCATTTAGTATAATTAAATGTCGTGTTAACAATAATTACAATTAACATTAAGTGACAGTTTCACATGATACTTTGCTAAAATCACATTCACATTTTTAATTTGATTTTATAAAATGAATGGAATTCATGGTATTTATTTCTGATTATTTTAACTATTAAAATATTGTAGTAAGCTGAAAGGATTTATAACCTTTTTGTATCCAGTCTGTAAGCCTTAAAGCCAACAATTAACCAGGCTAGTTGACTTTAAAGCATTTGACATTTGACAGCTTTTGACAGGCGATAACTTTGTTCACATTTGCGTTAAATGCGGGCCATAAAAATAAGAAACTGTTACAACAACATTGTGTGCGTACAATGCCAAAGGACAGCTGCAACAGCAGCATCAGCAGCCAGAGAGATACCACACAAAGGACTATTAACTGGGCCTTAGACGGAGGACACTTTTAATAGGTGATGCAAAGTTAGACAGAGACAGAATAGGGTGGCCGATGAGCTAACGGCAGCTGATGCAACAGAAGCAAAAACAACAAAAAAATGAAGTAATGTAAGCAAACAAGTAAGTCGGGTGTAACCAACTGCACAATACTCATGCACAGCATTGCAAAAGTTTGCAAGAGTCGAAAAAAGTTTTTCGTATTTTAGGAATAAAGATTTTTGTAATTTTTCGGTTAAATCTTTAGAGTTGGTCATCAAAAAACTGTAGGTTAAATTTGGTGACTGTAGCTCTAAAAATGTGGGAAGTGTTTGGAAGTTTGCCCCAAGATAAATTAATTTGATCGAAACTTAAAACAGTTACTAAGACTTTATTATTTTCAGAAATGCAAGTCTGTCCGTCTGTCTATACAAAGCGTACATGGCACACCCAATATATTGTTTTTCATATTGGTAGCTGAAGCCAAAGGCGAACAAATCACGAGTCGAGCAAATCAGCCAGAAAAACTCGTGATAAGCCAAACCGTAATAATGCACGTCTCCAATTGCAGCAAATTAATGCGGCAGTCAAGCGCAATTGATTTGCATTTAAAAGTTCAGATGCAACAACAACGTTTAAATTTTAATTAAACTTTCGTTGAGCAGAAATGGAGAGAGCCGCAGGGTGAGTGAGACGGAGGCTTAAATATTCTCAGCTGCATAATTGAAATGCCACATGCCGCAGTCGACAGCATTAAAATGAGACGCAGATGCACAATCGTAGCTGCAACCAGCATATGTGCCACAACTGCCAACCCCGCCCACCGTCCCGCTGTCCCGAAGTCCTGTTTACAGCTGGGCGCCAGCCTCAGGCACAGATCGCACATTGTCAAATCGCAGACGCCTTTCCTGGCAGCCAGCAATGGCAGGGGAAACGCGCAGACAAACAAGGAGTTGAGCGGGTGGCAAATAGGGGAAGGGGGTGGGTATATCAGTAGCGCCTGACTGATTCAGACAACCGGACGGAAACTGCAAAATAAACTAAACACTGCATTTATGCAAATAAATAGCATTGTGTGCTATATATATTTATGATATATCTTTGGCATGACAAAGGAAATAAATATGTAAGAGATGCAGAGGAAACTAGTCTGTGTGTGTGTGTGTTTAAGGGGTGTACAAAAGCATTGAGCAGTGAAAGACAAGAGCAGCAATGCAAGGCATAAATACTCAGCTTATAATAAATAGTTGAACACCGAGAGGATTTTGGGCCAAATTAACTCTGATTTACAACATTAATGATAGTAAAAAGCAGAAGAAATGTTGAGTGCTGTGTAAATTTTCAATGTAACAAATTCCAGCTGAATTCGAAATTTTTAGATTGGAATTATAAATTTCGAAGAAACCGAAAACACAAGTTTTGCAATATTTTATAGAAAATTTTATTATTAAGTCGAACAAGAATTCTATTGTGGATATACAAATACAATTTAGCAAAAATCAACCCGAAATAATTTCATTTAATTTCCACTGTAACATTTTTCTTTCAGTGTAGTTCAGCAGCTTTCGTTTATCAAAGGATTTAAGAGCGTTGTCTCAAATTTCTCATGAAATCAATCGGCTTCAACTTAAAACGATAAACATCTGTACACACAAGCATATGTGTATGTATTTATTCATTAGGCGTCTGAGTCATTCACAACTCATTACATGCACTCACACACAGAGGGACAAGACCAAAAAGTATGAATGACACTAATACGCAGCTACAGTTACGCACACACACACACACACTAACTCACAGGCTGGCAGACAGCGGGACTAGGAATAGACACTTATGACGTCAGCTTATATGCAGGCTATAGACAACAACAACAACAACCATAACTAGCGACAGCATTTATACTTCAAGTGAGACAGCAACAACAAAGGCGTCGACGAGTGAAACAATCGCCGGCACTTGAGAATTTTGTTGCTGTAAACGCTTGCTCCCCTCCCTCGCAGCTACTCAACCTCGTTAAACAGTTATTTTCACCATATCCACATTTATACATTTCGGGTTCATTCCGGTTTGTTCTGGTTCAGTTCGGTTCGGTTTTGGTTTTCACTTTTCGAACTGTTCTCTAGCTTTGTCCTTTTGTCTGGCTGATACGCGCCTGTCTTATATAAGGCAAGCTAGGAGAGACAGTGTCAGATAGAGTGAGCGAGAGAGCTAGTAAATGAGAGCGAGCGAGAGCGTAAATTTAAATAAATGCTTTGAAGCACACTAAAAGCGATTTATCTTTGTCGATTGTGGATTACGAACATGTTTTCCAAAACATTTTTCATATTGTCCCAGCTTGTGTGTGTGTGTGTGTGTGCGAGTTTGTCTGTGTATGTGTGTGTGTGTGTGTGTGATTGCGTTACTGCTGCTGCGTTGACTGACAAGTCTTTGTGCAAACAGCAGCAGCTGCCTGAAACACTTTGGTTTTTTTGCTACCCTTTGCCCCAACTACCCAGCAGCAAGGCTATGCATGAAAAACGCACTGAACAGCACAATGCCTTTATGCGAAACTGTGAAAATATTCCCTATATACAGCAAATTGAAGCTAATTGAGGTGGCAAAAATCATAAAAAAATTTGAAATATTTTCATATAACCCAATTTGACAGCTGATTTGTTGCCTTACAAGTCACTGTGAAAGTAATGTGTTTTTGGGGTTTTTTATGCTTTTTAGTTCAACTGGGCTGTGTCCGTTTTTTTTTGTGTGTGTGTGTATGTGTGTTTGCCTTTGTATCTTATTTGTCTGTGTGCTCTGTTCATCAGGTTTCGCTTTATTGATTAATCGTCTGCTTCTGCTGCTGTTGCTGCGGCTGCTGCTGTTGTTTTACATTAGCAGCATTCGCTGCACTGCGCCATAACTAGCAAAGTCTTTTGTCAATTTTTATTCACCGTCTGCCCGCCCGCCATCTCCTGTACCATGCTCGTTGTCATTCCCATTGTTGTTCCTTTTTCTAATGCTATTCGTATTTTCATTTTCATTTTCATTTGCACGCGGCAGCGGTGGCCCACGCAGCGTATACGCAATTTAGCTGCTTGTCGCCTTGTCGAACAGATCTCCCAATCCCCATTCCCTCACCCATTACCATTCTCATTCCCATTCCCATTCGCATTCGCATTCGCCATTTCCATTCAGTAAACGTGCCGCGCGGCGCCCACGCAAAAGTCGATAAATTATTAGATTGTAAATAAAGCGAACGTAGAAGCATACAGTACAATAGAGGGCCAAAGGAAGGCGGTCTACTTTGTGGGTGTGGCGAAAGGTAGCAGCAACCGCTGATGCTGAAGTTGATGGCAAAAACTGGCGTAAAAGAAAAAGATTATTGGGAACCGCAGCAAAGTTTTCTTTCAGCCTTAGGCAACCCGGCGCACATGTGTCCAAAAAAGAAAAATACCACAAAAAAGAAACTGAAGAAGAAGAAGCAAAAGAAGCAGAAGAAGGCCAAAAAGAAGCGGCAGCAGCCGCAGTAAAAAAAATGACCTGCTAGGCAGAGCAAGAATCGAGGTGGAGCTTAACAAAACGCCAATAGTTGTGTTGCTGTGCCAGTGTGTGAGTGTGTGTGTGTGTGTATGTGTGTGTGCGTCAGCTGTCGCCTGCTCTGGACAACAACAACAACAGCTTCACCAACATTCAAGTATGTGTGTGTGTGTGCACAACATAAGTGAGAATGCGTGTAAAGTGTGTGTAATCAATCATTTATGAAATTACGCTACTTCCGCTTTTGACAATTTTCCTTTCAACGCCCCTGCAAAAACCCCAAGCAAAGCCTATTACAGCAAATGCCAAACACTCCGCCTCCGTTCTCCCCTTCCCTCTCCCACTTCCACTCGCACACTCTTTACGAACACCCCCCTCATACACAATGTTGTATCAGCGATGACGTAAGTGTCTTTGTAATATGTAAAATGCAAATTTACACACATTCCCTGTGTGTGTGTGAGTGTGTGCTTGTGTGTAGTGTGCGTGTGTTGAAATCTTCGATGGGGAATAGATTATGATGATGCCTAGCAATAGAATGTGATAAAGAGAAACAAAAAAGTTTTGCCTAAATATAAAAAAAGAACAACGAAACTAAACGCAACGACAGCTTTGAAAGCGTTAGAAGAGGGAGGTGAGGGGGAAGGCAGGTCTACATAAAAATATATGTAGACATATATTTGTATATACAGTCAAATTTGTGAATATAACCTTGAACCCGTGCGAATGAACTCTGGCCGCAATTTGAAATGACAAATGCGAAAATTACAAAAACTAAAAAGAAATTTGTCTTCGGTATATTTTAATATAATATATGTTATTATTAATAATATATGGAAATTTCAGAATACAATTTATTTAATTTAAATGCAGTATTAGCCTTTGAGGTTAAGCCATAAACAAAATGTCATTCCACATTAAAATGATTCCATTTGTAACAAATTTTTTGATTGTTGAAAAGTTTAGCCCCAGCTTATCGGAAAATATAATATTTCAACCAAAAAAAAAGAACTCATTTCCACTGAATTATGAAAAACTTTTACATTTTTATAAGCGTGTGTACAAATATTTATATTTATTTGGTATAATCATTTAATCCCTTTGAAATCACAGCCTAAACTATCAAATTTATATTTTGTTTAAATAGTTTTGACATTCTTTATAAATATTAAACGTATGCAAAAAAAAAATTAATGGAAAAAACTTTGCGAGGAATTCGACATTAAAATCAACAACAAAAAGTCCAACTTTTGTTGCAAATCGTTTGCTAAAATAGTTTTGTTGAATGTACAAACAAACCCAAAAAGTGCCAGCCGCCCCCTAAAGGTATGCAATATGAAATTAATGTGTATTTTTATGTTTTTTGGTCTGGCTGAAAGCAACGTTCTGGCCAGCTTCTATGGCCATCAACTAATTTGCGTTTATTTGACCATCAAAAGACTCGTAACCCAAATATGAAAATGGGTTAAAGGTGTGCGTTGGTGTGTGTGTGTGTGTGGGTAGGTTGTTTTAGGCCCTGCGGTTGGCCACAATGTCAGGCGAGAGTCCTTTGACTAATTAGACGACTTGCGGTGAACGTAATCATAAATACACAGAGCAGTAATTATGATATGAGGGCGAAACACAACAGCAACAACAACAACATCGATAAGACAACATACATGTGCATATGTGTATGTGTAAAGTATGCCTAAGTTGTCGAGTTAATTAATTTAAAACTGGCCAAAACTGCAGAGTCTCAAGTAGGCCTACAAGCTCGCGTCTCGGCCATGTGCAAACTGGAAGCCCAAAATGTGCGAGGTCTGTGTACGAAGTTTTTTTTCCTATTTTCGTGTCTTTCTTTCGTTTTCCTTTTTTTTTTGTTTTCTACTTTTCGTCAGTTTGGCAATTGGAAGCTGTGGCCGCCGCTGAATGTGGAGCAGCGGCGCAGAGCGCGCGCAGTTGAAATATTTTCAAAAACTGGCGACTGGAAGGCCAAAGCAAACTGTCTGTTAAATATAAAATCAAATAAATTCAAATAAATTTGTTTAAAAAATCGTAAAAAAAAAAAAAATAAATTAAATAAAACTAAAAAATATATTTTTAAGTTAAGACCACGCTGATTAAACACTTGCACGAGGTGTTAAAAAAAATGTTGTCTTCGTGAACTTATATAAACTGCAAAAAAAAAAAAGAAAAGTCTCGTGTCATGTGAGAGACGGCGCTGAATAGCGTCAGAGAGCAACTGAGAGAGTGCTAGAGAGAGCGGCCCGTGTTGCAGAGCGTAGTCGGCTATTCTCTCGCTCACTTTCTCTCTCTCTCTCCCTCTGCCTCTCTTGGCATCACCTGATTTGCACAGCAGCCGCGTTTCGAACTAGAAACATGTTAAGGCTGCTGCTGCTGCTGCTGCTAAGGCCTAGGGTGGCCAGGGGCTGTAGTCAGTAGGGGGATGGGGTTGGGTATTGCGGCTGTAACAGGCTACACCCGCTGGCTGTTAGTTTGTGAGTTGTTGCAGGCATTTAAATGTGTGCCAGTCACACACAAACACACACACAGACATACCGGGCGTATGCGTAATTTAAATTTAAATTTGTGTGTGTGTGTGTGTGTGTGCAGCAGCTGCCTCAAGTTTTTCTTAATCAGCAGCGCAATTCACAACGCTTGCAACGAGATTTTTCCTTGCTATTTCTTTTTGCACCGCGCAAAGCTTTTCCTTTTGCCCCTGTTGCCCGGTTTGTGGCGCTCATTAGCGGTCGCATTGTCGCGCCTCCCCTCAAAGGCCCTATACTCTCCATCCCCACCACCTCCCTACCACCCTGCCGACAGTAAGTTTCGTGTAGTTGACATCGTTAGAGCTGCGACAGTGGTTGGTCAGCTGCTCGATGCAAGTTGTTTAAAGGCTTGCAACACATAATTGCCAATTATTTACGCACATTTACACACACACACACACACACATAAACACATAGCAAGAGCAATGGCCATCAAATATGCAGTCAAATGTTAGCACAGACACTGAAAAATGTGGCAGAGACAGCGACAGTGCAGCCACAGTTGCCAGTTGGCGACCTCTAAGTGCCACAAATTAACCGCAACGCGTTGCTTTTTACGCCCCTTCACGAACTGAACAGAGTATATTCGGTTTGTATAATGTCCGTCTGTATGTCTGTAGGAAAATTTTTGAGTTAAAGACTTTTTCAATACATCTCCATCAGATTTAAAGACAGTTTACTGATGACCTCCTCTAAATATAAATACGCCTGCTGCGGGCGTGGCAAACCGATCAAGCCATGTATCTATTTGACACAGACGTTTCGGATGATACAAGAGCAGATATTTTTCAAAATGATATTTAGAATTAAAACGGTTTTAAGCTGCTTTCAACTGCGATTATACCGTGAACGAGTATTGCGCACCCGGTTACACCCGACTGCAGTGTTGCTACTTGTTTTACAGCTGCCAACCCGCCGCCGCGCTTTGAGCGCTCAACACTGATAATTACGAGCAGAAATATTAAACCCTGGACAGGATTAGGGGAGGGTCGGCGGGTTGTGGAGCATTTTTGGACGACTGCTGTGCGCGGATTTCTGAAGTGGGCAGCTGGACTTGGCCGAAAGCCCGCCCGTGCCGCGTCTTCAATAATTAATGAGCAGCTAAAAATGTCACGCAGCGTTGTAGCCTCAGTAGGATTTAACTTTAGCCGAGAGTTTACACTGGCAACTGTGCAACAGCAGCAGAAGCAGCAGCAGTCACTGAGCTCGTTTTCTACCCAGGCAAGGGCAACAGGAAAACGGTTGCATAATCTTTTCTTTTCTTATTACTGCAACTAAAGCTGTGTACTTTGTATCTAGTTAGCTTATCGCATAAACCTGACTCAGAAGGATTTTATTTTTCAGATTTATCAAGGATCAAAGAACAAAGATATCAAAGATAACTAAGAGAAAAATTAGTTAAGCTATCTATAAGTTCATCTCATGTTCAGACAAACACTTCTGACTAATAATGTCGACACAGCATTTTTGCAGAGCATTTTAAAGTCGCATACGCTGATTTTAAAACTCAACAACACTTTCTTGTTTTCATTTGTCTTGTCGGGTTGTGGCCAGGGGAACCAGGGGCTTTGGGGGCTTGGCATATTTTTGGGTTAACGGGATGAATTTAAATGCGAGCTGTGCTGCGCTGTGGCAAGGGTTGCCAACCCATTGCCCAGTATTTAATTAAAACATGATGTAATGCGAGCGCGTGCCACGCGACAAACCAGAGAGACAAAAGGAGGAAATAAAGACTAAAAGAGAGAGAAAGAGAAACAGAGAGAGAAATTAAAGAATTGGGATCTACTAAATGGATTCTTGCGATGGCTGCGAACTAAACCAAACATTGTGTGTGGTTCGGTTCACGGTTCGAAACAATATCGCGCCATAGGATGCATTTTTTGCATAAATTATTGAACAAATTTAAACTATTACTTCTCACTTTTTGTCCTGATAAAATATATAATAAATAAGGCCATAGTGTATATGATAGAGGAAAATACAAGAAATGTTTGTCTGGTTCTACTCACCTTGCAGTCATCGCATTGATTGATCAGCGAATACACCTGCCGGCAGTCAAAGCGGAAGAGAATCTCGGCCAGCTCGCAGGTGATGCGACTGGCCAGCGCGTCCACATCGAGCAGGTCGCCGAGCAGGCGGACGCACTGGTCGCGATCCGAGAGCGTCGCATTCAGCGCCAGCGTGTGGAGCGCACTGAAAACGCTGCGCTCGCAGCAATGGCGCAGGCGGAGGGTGCGAAGGCGTCCGAGCAGCTGACCAGGCGACCGCAGGCCGCACAAATGTTGTGGACTCGTCTCGGCCGCATCGCCCAGGTAATCAAGGCACTGTTGTTGTTGCTGCTGTGGTTGTTGTTGTTGTTGCTGTTGTTGTTGTTGCTGTTGTTCGTTGGCGCTGAGTTGCTCGTGCGTTTGCAGATTGCTGTAGGGCAACGTGGGCATGGACTGATCCTCCAGCTCATCTGCATCATCGTCGCTGCTGACCGTGGCCGAGAGCGACGTTGTTGCCTCTGGCTGCTCCTCATCGACCAGCTCCTCCTGCTGCTGCTGCTCCTCCAGCTCCGTTGTTGTTGCTGTTGCGGTTGGCGACGCCTCCGTTGGCTCCCATTGCCTGTCGCGTCGCACTCGAGACATGACTTTGTAGTTATTGTTGTTGCTTTGTTGGCTTTGACTTAAACGCGTATGCGGCGACTTATAGTTAATCGTATTTGCATTTATGAAATACTTGAGTTTATTATCGGTGCGCGCTTCAAAGCTGCTCGCGCTGCTGTCCGTCGGCAGCTGTTCGGCACAGGAACGCGGACAGATTGGCGGACCGGGTCCCTCATCAACCCAGGCCATGGGCAGTGTGCCAGCCGAGCACTGACCCTGTCGAAATTCAATGAGAAGAAGAGTGAATTAATAAACAGTTAATTATTGTATAAAGTATAATATAATATATTAACCAGAAGCTGTTTATTTACAAAATTATTATTATACAATAGGATATAGGTTTGAACCTTCTGCCACTGAGACAACTCTTCTAACGAGCACAGCAAAATATTTTACATTATAATATATTTATGTTTGTTCTTGAAATCTCTTTTTTATCTGAAACTATTTGCCCGTCCACTCTAAGATATGTGGGGTCTTAAGTAAAACGCTCACAATTGAAGCAATAAAGAAGTTTGTGGCAAAACTTTGCAAACAAAGTTGAAAACTTTGAATAGTCGGGCATTTGCCGAGATTTTGAATGGAAAATGAAAACCAGAACAAGCTATTCTGCACACATACTCGAATTGAAGTGCAAATATATTAAATATGCATTTGAAATTATGACAAGCAGCTAAAAGCGCAGCCAGAGGTCAACAATGATTAAGCCCGCAATTAGAACGTTTTGAGGTTAGATAGATTAAAGAGATTTGACGCCTGAACGAGAAAATCAAACAAACTTAAGCCGAATGTTTAGAAATGTTTTTCCATTATTTAAAAATTAAGCTGGTTAGTGGAAAATGCACTGCGCGCATACATATATACATATATAGATAGAGAACAAGAGAAAGTGGGGGATGAAGGGGCGGGGTTGAAAGGGGGAATATGCGATGCAAGGCAGCGGGGGTGGAAAACAAAAAGTACTCTGGTATATTGAAAAAGTTTTTTGCAGCTACTAACAACAGCAACAACAAGAGGCAAAGTCATAAAATAAAACAACAACAAGCAAGAAGAACAAGTAAAATAGAAGCCAAACAACGAGCAAAAACAACAACAATAACAATAACAACAACAATGGCAATGAGTGCATAAAGAGCTGATGTTTTTCGTTATTAAAATGACCGCACTTCGTTGGAATTTTCCACTTTTCCACATGCCCCGCCACTAAACTCAAGCAGATGCGAGGCGCGCAACGCAGCGCAACAACAAAAAAATAAATAAAAATAAAAACGCAAAAAAAATATGTGAAGGAAAATTATCGTAGCATACTTTATGGCGGCGCCGTATCAATACGAACAGCCAAGCGAAACTGCTGGCAAAACGTTTATGGCCTGCACTTGTCGGGCATTAAAACCCAACGCGCAAAAAATATATTTATATTGAAAAACAACAACCAATCGAAGGCGAAACCACGCCGGAAACGAAATTGAGAACTGTAAGTGGCAAAGAAACGGAAATGGAAAAAGAGCTCCAAGTTTAACTAGAAGCAGCTGCATTTGAAAACAACTTAAAACTGAACCAGAAGTGTTCCGTACTAAACTGGAAGTGAAACAGCTATAGAACTGGAAATTGAACAAAGTTAAACAATTAAAAAGAAAAATTCCCAAAAGGTACATAACCGAAAAGAGAAATTAAAAAACATGAATTCCCCAAATAAATCCAAATGAATAAGCCACTGAAGCAAAATCACAACGGAACCAAAAATATATCTCAAGATTAATCAGACACAGAACGCGAAACAACTCAACTAAACAGATAGAAAAAGTGGAAAATAGTAAAACAACTTAAAAATAACCAGATCCCGAACAATTAACTGAAATCAAACTAATGAATGGCCGAAAGAAGCAACACAGCAAAAACCAAAGCGAAAACAGAAGAGGAATCTTTTAAAAAAAAAGAGAGAAACTGAAATCCAAAACAGATAAGCAAACAGAACTAGTTGGAGAGACAAATGGAGTAAAGGACAATGTGCAAATTGCATTACAAGGGACATCAATATTGCATGTTACACCGTGTTTGTGTTTATGTTTGTGTGTGTGTGTGAGCTGTGCATGTGTGTGTGTGAGAGTTGGTGTGCTTCGTTGGTAGAGAAATGTGCAGCAATCAGCGACGCATAAAAACTCAATTGCCTGAGCCCAGAGAACTGTTTTATTCAGGGCAATAACAATAAGTTGAAATACTTTAGTTCCGCATACACGCAAAATATATACACATATGTATGTGTATACAGAGTCAAGTTAGAAAAGAATCCAAATGAAAAATCATACAATGAACAGAAGCAGAGACAGCTAAATTTACTAGTAAGTACCCTGTAAATTAATGTAAGTGTAAACTTAAATCGATTCTAATATTGCTTAAACTCAAACCTAAAGACCCAAAAAATCAAATTGAGGTCTGTCAAATCTGAAACACGCTAATATAAATCAATTTTTGTTTATAATTCTCAACGAGTGCAAACACAAATCCAATAAAGACACCTTCAGTGTTTATATTTTATTAGCTGAATCAATTATGTAAGCCACAAAACACTTTTCCAACTTGAATACAGGGTATAAAACACACAAAGGTACACACACGCACACACACACACCACCACATCCCACACACACACACATTGTCGCTGTACAGAGTGGGAAGCACGTGTACGCGGCGCCATTGTTGATTTAATGGCAGACCAGCTGCGGCCCAGTACACAACAATGCGACCCACCAGCTGCCTGTCCCCGGGATTGAGTTGGGGTTACGGGTGGGGTCAGCGGTGGAGCTTAACGGCAGCTAACGGACAATACAAGACAGCAACAAGATAAATTCTTGAATGCGCAACAGCGAAATAAGAAATTACAGAATGAACTGACATTACAATTTGTAAATGGCAAGGCAAGGAGAAAGGGGCTGAAGGCGAAAAGTCAGACCCCAGTCAAGTTTTTCACAGTGCCCGCAACCCCTTCAAACGCCATCCTGATTAGTTGAGCTCATTTCGGTCCGATGGCTGTTCAAACTGTTTCAAAAATGCAAAATAAATGCAAAGTTTTACGCAACTTTTCCGAGTTTTTTGGTTAATGCAGAATTCAAGGGAGAAATATGAAAAGTTTTCCTTGCTGCTGCGGCCAATAGGGTTTCCTCCACACAGGTGTGAGAGGTTGCGGGAGTGTATAACACTAATGAACTTCGAACTGTAACTCAAGCTGGCTAACACTTAATTATGGCGAATTGTTTTTTAGAAACCATTTCACCTGCAGGCTAAATGCTTTAGTTCAACCGCAAACAACATGAAAATTCTTAATGAAATTATAACTTTTAGATGGGCTTAAAGAAGAAGAGAACGAATATTTGAAGTGAATTAAATGCAACAGAGAAAATTAAGGAAAATTCATTAAATAGCACTACTACTGTTACACTAAGCAATATAATGAAAATTCAAATTTTTTTCGAAAACAGCAAATTAAAAGTGAAGTTGAGGGATGGCATCACGATTAACTGGATCTGTGTGTGGTTTTGAGCGGGGCTTTTAGCTTCATCCGCGGTTGTCCCCTAATGTCCTGGGTCAAGCGTCGCTCTGGGCAACTCATTGTCCGAGACAGCTGCAGTTGAGCAGAGACAAGCAAAACGCCTGCCACGTGCGGCACTCATTAGACGAGCGCCTGTCAGCGTTGCAACATGCGGGGGCAGACTGCGCAGACAAAGCCCTCTGTGCCACAAAGCACATTTAACTAGCTGCCTGTCAGTGTGTGTGCATGTGCTTGTGTGTGTGTGTGTGTGTCTGTGTTTGTGTCAGCTATTAAGCCGAATGCATGCACTCCATTATGCGAGGGCTTTGTCAAAGATCTGTTCTCTATACCCTTGCAGAGATTATTGCAATGTTGACATGAAATTTGCAATAGCACACACCCTCTTTGAATATACATATATGTACGTAAATATATATACATCGGAGTCGGATCACTATATAAAAAAGGTTTTTGTATGAAAAAGATTCGTATTTAATCCAAACAATTACGAATGTTATAATATCTACAAAGTATTCTCAATATCTCAGCAACCTTTTTAAATATTTGTTTTTATATGACAATTTTTTAAATTTGTATATAAAAAACTTTATACTCTACATGTTTTGTGTACTTCTGCAAGGGTATTTAATCTGCGGCAGCTATAGGTTTTTTATATTCTTGTTCTTTTTTGTGGCTCTCCGATTGGGGGCAGGCAACTTGTTGTTGCAGCTTAAGCTCGGCCGTCAGTCAGCTGGTCAATCGCCAGCTTGATGACAGCTTGCAAAGATACACACAGAAAAAAAGAGACAGAGAGAGAGAGCGAGAGAGAGAGGCAAACACACATCTATTCTGCCTATCAGCCTGTCCACAGACACACACATGAATGATTTAGCTTTTGGCCACGTGTCTGGGGCAACTCTTTGTTGCTGCTGCAGCAGCTGTTGCAATTTCAATTATCCACAGCTACGACGATGAATATTTTATGGCAAACATTTTCGAATTTCATTGCGCCTTGCCTCACTCAGGCTTACCAGTTTTTTGCTCAAACGGCTCAACGGGTCGTATGAGTAATGTGTGGCATGTGGCATGTAGATTCGCAATTGTTGCTTTGCCAAACGCCTGCAAATGACAACTGACATTAGCATAATTGTCTCTAAAACGTTTGTTTCTGCTGCATTTTTTTTTTGCCATTCTTGTCGAGGCTTTTCAACAGCAAATCAACAGCAGATGGCTTGAAAATTATGTTAATTCATAAACTGTGCTCCGCAGTGCACTATTTATGGACATGAAATGAACAGTTGAAAAATCTAAATTTTGTTGTTGAAGCTTAAAGAGCACACTTTGCTTCTCAAACAGTTTTAGTTAATTATTTCTTTTATAACATATTTGGTAAAACTATTAACAGAATCAACAAGTTTTTCTGAGACTATTCCAAAATTATGAGCATGTCTTTATTTTATCAGCAAAAACAGCAAAAAAGAGTGGCACACATTAAAGACGACAGCTGCGACCTCGTAAAATGTTTTTCTACAATTTAAGTTCATTTACAGCTGTTTTTAGAGTGTGTACAAATATTTGGCAAAACAATTAAAATGCGCTAAAAGCGAGAAGAAGCAAAAAAGAAAAACGCCAGCCAAAACATTGCTGGGCTTGGGCGGCTGTCAGAGCCAAAGAGGAAGCAACCAAAAGTGCACTTGAGCTAAACACCAACAGCAGCAGCAGTAGCAGCAGCAGCAGCAGCAACAACAACAACGGCAACGGCAACGGAACCGACAACACTTTAAATGTTACAGCTTAACCTCGACAGGCAATTCAAACAATGCACAGACACGCACACACATGAGCGTGTGTATGTGTGTGTGTGTGTGTCAAATTTCAACGCTTGTCAACAATGGTGCAAGAAAAATGCAAGTGCAAAACAACAGCAGCAACAACAATGGCAGCAGCAACGTCAACAACAGCAGCAGCAGCAGCAGCAGCGAGAAATATGTCGCGAGCAGCACTCAAATTTCCAAATGCAAAGCCAGAGTGTGCCAGTGTGTGTGTGTGTGTGTTTGCCTGGCAAAAGCGTAAAAAAGTGACAGGCGACACACACACACACACGCACAGCAATAGAGGCCGCCAGGGCGCAGGCAGCAATAGAGAGAGCAGGCTAGATTTCGGTGCAGTGCGGGGAGTTGGGTGGGGTGGGGTGGGGGGTGTGTGGGGTTGGCGTGCGGTGTTGCTGCTGGTATGCATAAGGCCTGCGTTTAATTGTTTGTCACTTGACGGGCAGCCACACACCACGCCCACGCACCCCATCTAACAACAATATAAACAACTGTCATTTCACCTTGATTCTGTTGCCCGCTGCCGTTCGCTTTGTTGTCAAAATCATAAACATGGCCCCACACTTAAGTCCCCCTAAGTATCCCACTCTAGTTTAGTTTCATGTTACGCGGTCATTTTCAGTATTTGTTTTTTTTGTCGCTGTTGTCAATAAACACGCATTTGCTGCAGCTGCATTCATAAATGCAACAACAACAATTCCGCTGCCAAAAGTTATGCAACACAATTTTCATTATACTTTTCTCTACATTAGCTGAAAGCTGCTCGGATTAATTTATTAGCATAATCAAGCATCAATTATAGTTGAACAATTTTAATAAACTTTTTAGCAAGTAGCTTTAAGTTATTACAACTTTTTTTCTTTGTTAAATCGAGTTGAAATTATATATAAAACTCAGTTACAATCTTACTTAAAGCTAAAATCTCTTGACTTCATTTCATCTCTTCAAAGTAAGTAACTTATTTTTCTTGCATTTACCGTTACGCGCCACATTTAGCTAATGTCATTGCACATTATACAACTCAACCCGCGATATTATTATTCTGTTTGACAGTGTAAAACACCTCAGCTGCCGGTCGCCCCTATTTGATGTCAAATTAGCGTGGTTTAAGGACAAATCACGAAACGACAGCCCGGACAATTACCGAGCTGCATGCATAATTCAGCGAGTGCTCCCCAAGGTGTTGTAAAAAGCTCCAAACGGGACAAATCATTTTACTGTTTCCGCCACACGCACATCTGATGTAATTGTCGAATGTGCCAAATGCGAAACCTGTTTTCCACAGTGGAAACAAGTTAAATGGTAATGCTATAAGGAACACTATTGAAATTTAGATTTTTTTGAAATATTTGTTTCTTAAAATTATACAAATTAAATATATATACTAAAAATCTATACATAAAACTTTGCACTTGAATATATATTTATTATCATAAAAAAAGAGCAATAGCTGTAGAGGGATACAGCGAGAGGACAGTACGAGGAGAGGGTCGAATGACAGAGAGCGTATGTTGCCATTGTTGTGCCTAAACAACAGTTAAAAGCTTCTGCAATAATGCAGCATTTATGTTATGGAGCCGCCCTTATCAAAGGCAATCCATCAAAAATATGCATAAAGCAAAATGTGGGTATTATATGGCATATCGGCCCTTAGTCGGTCGCATTATTTTAATCATATTTAAACAGCGCGTGTATTTATCATTCATTATTTATGCATATATCAATCTATATGGCCGTGAGGCCCCATTAACGGGCAAACAAAAGCGTCGAAAAACGGGAAAACGAAAAGCCGCGCCCCAAAATCGAAGCCCGGAATTAGGCAAAGCCCGTGGTGTGCTTCCGTATGTGTGTGCGTTCAGGTGTGAGTGTAGCATGTGGCAACGCACCTGTCCATCAACATGAATGATACTCGTATATACGCATTTGTTTGTTGTACAAATTGAAAGGCTCGCTTGGACAGCTCAGACAGTAACATCAACATCAAAATCAACAACAGCACGAATAATAATAATAATAATAACAGGGAAATGGGGAACTTTTGCGCCTCGTCGTTATGCCACACAATTTTATCAACATTAATTTGTCAAACATTTACCGGCACTCGGCCTTTGAGCACTCGGTCTTTGCATATGCACGGAAATTTGTTGCTGCGCCTAATGACAACACAATCGCATTAATTTTATGAAACGAGTTGTAAACAGTTGTGGACAGCTCTGCGGTTATTGCGCCTAACAAGTTTCATTATTGTTTGGACATGAACGAGTTAAAGCCGCTTTCAGTTGTAATTTTCATACACGGAAGACACCGACAATTTAAGACTGTGTCGTCTTTCTGGGTAAAATTGCTACTTAACAATCACTTTTTATCTCAGGGTACTCGTTACTTTCTTTGCTACTCAGCAGTTGTCAGATTCTACTATTACCTACTTGTCACTCGTTACTCTCAACTCGCTTCTGGTCACTCTTCTTCACTTTCTACTACTTTCTAAGCCACTCGTTGGACTTGCTCAAAGTTTGGCTTTAATAGTCGCCACTCGCTACTTAACGATCGCTACTCGTAACTCTTCAATTGGCATTCGTCACTAGTTGCTCGCTTCTCGCTACATAACTTGGCCACTCGTTTAATTTTTGTGGTTTTAATATTCGCCACTCGCTGCTCTTCATACTTAACTGGAATCGAGGGCTGATTCTATTTGGATTTTGTCCTTTCGTCACTCGTCACTCGTTGCAATTCACCATTTATTTTTTTACCATTGAGATCGTAATAAAATTCTTTAGCAGAATTTCATTTGCAACTTTTCAACAATGCTCATTGAATAATTTACGCTCAGCACAGAGGCCAAATTGAGGAAAAGAAAGAGAGCGAGAGAGAGAGAGAGAAAAGCAAACGGCAAACGAATGTTTGTTTCAGCTCCTGGTCCGCCTTTACTTTCAGACTGGGATGGGGACCGGGGCAGGGCAGTGAATAGCGCTCCACTTAAGTTGGTCCCACGGCAATTTACGTGCCGAGCTGCCAGCTGAAGCTGGTTTGTTACGCCCCCATCTCCCTTCGTGGCCGAGTACGCCCCGCACATAATTGCATTAACTTGTATGGTAAGGCGGTGACAAGTGGGCGTGGTTAGAACCAGAACTTGAAACGTGCACGGACTTTCGCACCACAGCTCGTCTCTGCTCTGTTTAATGTAATTGTTGTAGTTGTGTGTGTGTGTTCTCTTCTTCTTTGTGCAGCGCACTTTTTGCGGCCATTCGAAATTCCTTAATCAATGCATGCATCAGCCGCAAATCGTGGCAACAACAGCCAGCTGACAAAGTCCCAACCAGACGTCATTTGCATGTTGCCAAGAAAGTTGACTCAAGCAGCGGCCGCATGCAAATTGCAAGGCAAATTGTCGATAATTAACGGATGCGGCCACAGCGCAAAAGTTACCGGATTGACAGAAACAGGTGGGCGAGAGATTACCCAGAAGCCAAAGCCAGAGGACAACACGAACACGCACTGCAAAGCGCCTACAAATACCAGCTAATTAAGCTGCAAATTGAACATCGTTTAGTGTAATGTCCTGGCAGCTTAGGCGGGGGACAAAGGATATCGAACAGTTCCCAGAGCTGGCATCTGAAGCTGGCCAGCACACATGCCTTGGACAACAGATTATTCTTGGAAAATTGTTTTACAATTTCTCAGCTCGTATACGTGCTATTTATATATATATACATTATCTCCAGCTTACAGACGATTATTGCAATTCAATTATCATTATTCAGGCAAATGGTTTGAATGGTTTCAATCATCGCTCATTATTTATTGTTATTATAAATAGTAGCAGATGTTCGATTGTGTTTTGCCTTTAGTAAAGTTAAATTGTTTTTAAATTTCATTTATCTACCACAAACATATATCTGAGTTATACGCTGCATTATTTGCAACTGAGTTTCAATAAATTGTTTATAGCTTCAGTCACAGCACAATTGAATTTAAACTGTACTTTCAATCATAACGCATTTACAGCACTGCAGACTGTACTTGGCTATAATCGAGTTGGTCTGCGAACCATTTGCAATCCATCAGATCAATTGTGTGGTTTAATTTCATTGTGTGTGCGATATCAAATTTGTTGGGCAATTTAATTTCAAATTGAACACAAACTTCATCAATGTGGCAATATTGAAGCGCACACACACACACATAAAAGACAGACAGACAGACAGACAATGAAGCAGCTTCAAGTGCTGTAAAAGTCGCAGTCGCTGTGACAGTGAGAAGGATATGCCTATGAATTTCTTATGGCAACCTGAAGCACTTTACTTATTTCTGGCATCGACAAGGACACAACGGAAACGCCAATAAATGCAGTGAATGTGTGTGCGTGCGTGTGTGTGTGTGTGTGTGTGGCGGTGTGTCGAGTCCCTGCTCGGGCGCACTGCTTGTTAGTGTGTCAGGATGCCGCGACTGGCCAGCGGCAAGGCGCATTCAATCAGTGTTATTGCAGGCTGTCCAAATCCCTGGCGGCCACAAGTTTCATGGCTCGCAACGATTTGCCATTCAAGTGCCGAACAGGGTAGGAGTAAGCTTTCAGCTTTCAGCTTCAGTGTCCCCACTCCCCGCAAAACCAGAGCGGAAATTTATGACAGCGCCTCGCATTCAATTGCAATTTGGCTTGTCTGTCTGGCATTTGGCATTGCTATTGAGTTGAGTTGGTGTTGCTCTCGATGTGTATATGTGTGTGTGTGTGTGAAAGTGATGTAATCATACTGCACATGGCAGCGGCAGCAGTTGCTCCTGTTGCTGTTGTTGTTGCCACTGCTGCTGCTCTTTGCCTGCTTACAAAATAATTGATTTTGTGTGCACATCCTTGACACAAATAAACACTCTACGCACACACACACAGACACACAAGCACTCGCATAGTATGCGGCAAGTTTAACTGGAAGCTCTATAAAATTTGAATTAAATGCAACAAAGCAATGGTTTTTAATTGAATTCGAAAAGGCTCCACAAAATGGTCAATGCAATATGTGTATACTTTCACTGTTGAATTGAATGTTGGGCAAATCCAATAGAAAATAACCCAACACAATTTCTATAATATGAGGCACTTCTGCACGCAGTTTCGATTTGTTTGCCTACCCACACACACACACATACACAGCCACAGCCACAGCCACAGCCAATTTCAAGAATCTAAAGAGTCCCTGCTCGGGCGCCCAGCCTGCTTTGGCTTCCTTTGCATTCTTATAAATGTTTGCAGAAATTCAGTTTCCACTCGACTATACAACGTGCACTAGAAGAAGAAAAAAAGGCCACAACGCACAGCAAAGTGAAAGAAAATAAGAACGTTGCAGCCGGGTGTAAACGGCTGCGCAATACTTCGTCATTGGTAACAACCACATTTTAGAACAGTCGCAGTTTTAATTATGATTCTTATTTTGGAAAATTATATACAGGACAAAATAGTGTAAAAGTCTCTAACTTCAAGCCCAATAGACTCTCTTTATAAAAAAGCTAGGCAGCATTTTAGCAAGCTGAAGCTGGAGACGCTAGCTTGGCACTGAGGCGCACTTGACAGGCACTCATGACATGCGCCGAGTGCATGCATATGTAGCAGCAGCAACAGCAGCAACAGCAACAACAGCAGGAGCAGCAGCAGCAGGCAGCATAAACCATGTGCACAATAAACCACCTAACACTTCACAACAGGCAATGGCCACCGCGGGAGATCGGGGGAACAGTGGCAGCATCGACACATCAACAAGCCGCGAAGCTGCCGCTTGTTGCCGATGTTGCCAAAGCCTCGCATGCGGCCTCATCACAAATTCCGCACTCGCACTTGTATACCCAATGAGCTGACAGCTGGCATTTGTGTGTCTGTCTGCAGCAAAAAAAAAAATAGAGTAGGGTGCGAGTAGTTTTGGCCACGTTAACTAATTTACAGCCAAGCACTGTTTATGGCTAATTGAAAGTAACGCCTCTGCTTTAAAGCTGCTGCAGCCTCAAACAAAAATGTTGTTGGTTCGATTCAGGGTTCGAACCTTTGGCTTTCGTCCATGAACATAGATTTTCACGTTCATGAACCTAACTTATTTGAAATTTTTCTAAAAGTAACTCTTATTTAGGAATTTTGGTGTCTTATCTGTTTAATCTGTTTAGTTTCATGTTGGGTTCAAATTGCAAAAAAAATAAAAGTACCATATAAAAGGTTTTCAGGCTTGATAGTTAGTTCTTAGAGGCGCTCTCTGGTCGTTAAGTTTAATTGCCTGCCAGCTGCACAAATGGCAAACGATTTCCGGTCCCTGTTAGGGCGCCCAACTCGTGAGTTGGCAAACACGATTGAGAACTTTGTTTGTTGCGTTCGTCAGTGTCAGCGGCAGAGTGTTGTGAGGGTCTGCAAAATGTTGATTGGCACATTTGCTGTTTCAATTAAAGTTGCAACAATTTGTTGCACAATATGAGACCAGTCATATGCATAAATGCATAATGTTTATCAAATGCAATGTTTATTGAAAATTATCACAGTTCTAAGTAAGGGCGCCCAACGTGGGGCAGTTTTCAATTTAGATTTAAATAGATATTAAAAGATATTGCATGCCTTTGAACTTTAATTCCAGCGAACTCAACGTTTATCTGAGAATCGGTTTGTAAGCTCCGACATCTGCAAAAGCTGTGGACATTTAAATGGTTTGATTGAGTTGATTATTTAATTGCCGCTCGCCACAAATAACCCACGGACAACAGGAAGAGCATATAGATTAAAACCGAACGAAAGCTGTGAAAGCGTCCAGGGAAATCAAACGCGTAGCGTATTGATTGAAAATCGATAAGTGCGCGTGGGTCTCTGGCCTGGAATTGTGGGGCGAAAGGTAACAGAAACTAATTGGCATTGAAAGTCGCTGTCTGTCAAAACAAATGGAGCCACGCACCACTGGAGAAACATTTTAATTGTTTTCTGCTGGCATTAATCGGGCCAAAAAGTGGACTGTGATCAGCATAAAAATAAAACGCGTCTCGGGCCAATGCAATCGCAATCAAAAGGCCATTGAGAAGTGCCTCAAAATTGAATTAGATTTGCATAGAAAAACAGGCAAAGCGAAAACGACGACGACAACGTTGGCGGCTAAATATTAAAATTTGAATTATACTTGGCAAGCCAATGGGAATTTTATGCGCGCTGATAAAATGAGAAGGGAAAGCAGGAAAAAACAAGTAAAAACAACGCAGTCGGGTGTAACCGATTGCACAATACACAAGCTCACAATTGTAATCACATTTTGATTGGGCTAAGCCGATCTTCAGAGGAGGTCATCAGAAATCGATCTGCGAATTTTGGTGACTCTAACACTTAAATATAAAATCCAAGTTTAAAGTCTCCAGCTTTAATAGCGGCAGACGGGCAATCACCAAGACCATCAAACCCAATATACTTTGTTCAATTCGTGAACGAGCATTAAAAAGACAACCATTTGGTGGTAGGACAGTTTGGGGGCATGGGGTTGTCTCCCCTGTAGGTGTGGTCGTGCATTTTGGCAACGTTTCAAAAGCCAGCCTGTGATTTCAAGAGTGCGCACACAAAGCCAAGAGCCTAAAAAATATATAACAAAAAATAAGAAAACTGTAATGAGAATGCAAAAAATAAAAAATAAAAAAAGTGACGACGAATTGAAAGTTTTGCTCGTTTTCTTTGCTGGCACAATTACCAAAGCCATTTTCGCTGATTTGTAACACGTTGCAGGCTGATGATGATGATGTAAATGATGGTGATGATGCTGATGTTGATGGGGCGACTTGAAAAGTAGAACTTGAGTGGCCCCAAGATGTGGCGCAATTGTCACACAAACACTTTGCATGCACAATCAGAGAAACGAACCAAACGAAACGAGAAGAAAAGAAAGGAAAAGAGATGGAGTGAGGGAGTGAGAAAGGCACACCACCCTCGCGATTGAGTGGCAGCCCTGGGTTCCCAATTCGCCACCATTTGACAGCCCCACTTGAGAAACACTAGTAATAAAAGTATATGGAAACTTCTCGCTGCCAATTGGCAGCTGCAGCAGCTGCTCCAGTTCAATATGCAGTTTAATATTTAACTAAAACAGAAAAAAACAAATGAAAATAAAAATAGTTAAAATTCACATTTCGCCATTTGCGCAATGCTTGCAGCATAAATTAATTTCCATTCTGCTTTTTTTTTGGCCTTCACTGACAATTGTTATACCCTGTTTGGAATAATAAATACAAATTTGCAAATGTGGAATAAAGGTGGATTATATTTTGCATAGACTGACAAAAAGCTGGGTGCTGCATGTGCATGCAGTTTAAAACTGGCCACACTTTTAAACTCTTTGTTTGTGGAAAAAACCACATCGATTTGATTTCATTCTTGTTTGTTGCTAGCCAAGTATTTGTATACGAATACGTATTTGTCTACGCTTTTGTATGCATTTAATCTGGGCTTTGTTGCATTGCCAGCGACTACAATGCGAACAGTAAATGGGAAGCTGAACAAAAAAAAATGTGCATTGTAACAAACAAGCCGATCAATTTGATACACTTTTTACTCAGCATTTGAAATCGACCTGTGAGGGAATATTAAAAAGATACAAAACCCTTGTGGAAACTTTTGTAACATAGAATAATATTAATTATTGAGACTCAGGCTTAAAAAACGAGTTTATAATGTATATTTAAACGGCCATTGTTACCAACATTTAGTCAAAGTGCTTGGACAGCTCGTGACTCACAATAGGAAAATAATGAAAAAGGATCTGGCTATTGTCAACAGACCGTCTTAAGCAGCGTCTTTGCGGGGCGTTCTGGGCGGTGTCATGCGCGTGACCTCCGCTGCCGCAGCGCAGTTTCCAGTTACCAACTACCAGCCGCACAGAATAATTATGTGCATGTGGCCAATGTGAAATGGAACTGCAGTTTTGTGTTTTGTGTGCGGCAAAGCCACGTGCAAGGCCGCCGTCGCAGCGGTTTCAATAAGATATTACACATTTAATTGCGCATTCGAGTGAAGTCAGCAATGTCACAATCAATATCAGTAACAGCACTGCGCAAAAACCAGTTATAAGCAGTCCTTGTATTTAAATAACAATCAAGTTTTTAATTGTTTTTAAGTCCTAGAGAAATTTAGAAGCTTTGAATAAGGTTAAGGTTCAGTGTATTAAACTATTTATAAAAGTACGCAAATTCCAAAGTAACCAAATTCTTTAATTCCCTTTACTTCTCGCACTCAATTACCAATATTCTATCAGGACTTTAACGATGTTCGTTTAAAAACGAACGGAACTAGTTCGTATTAGCCACAATTGAAGCACTGCGTTGCCTTTTTCGCTTATTGTATTGTGTTCTCGATTTTCAATGAGGAAATAATCTAAATTCAAGCAGGAACCATTTCTCCTTTCTAAGTTTTTAACTTAAAACTGTAAGCGAAAACAAACAGCGAATTCTTAATAGAGCCTCATTCTTTTAAGTTTTCAGCTGAGAACTAATTATGGTTTTTTAGAGAAAACTTGCAGTTCCTACTATTTTCTCCAAGTGTATTGTATTCTTTTTCTTAGAAACTGAGGGTGGAGCTTTTCTCCCAGTGTATTGGCTTACCTGCAAGTCGGTGCCGGTTGTGCCCGGCTGTGCCAGATCACAAGCTGATATCCAAGGATTAAGGCGTGTTAGGGCTGTCGCAGTGCCGAGTATGGACTTCCTGTGGTCCACCGACGACGCCGCGCTGCCGGCAGCAGCAGCAGCAGTTGCTCCACTCGTTGTTGTTGCTAGTTTTGCTGCAACAGCTGACGGCAGAGTGCCGCCGTCCCTTTGGGCGATTGCGATTAGATGCGCCGCATAGGCGTCGTTGGCTCTGCCTTCCTCCGGCTGCTGTTCCGGTTCTTCTTCCCGTTTCTGCTCCAATTGCACGTCGCCTGTCTCGCGCTTGTTGTTGCTGTTGCCGCTTTCCTTTTCGTTCTCGTTCTCGATCTCGTTGTGTTGCGCCTGCAGCACGCTCTCATCGACCAGTCGACTCTCGTCCTGCTGCTCCGTTTCCCGCTCCCGTGCTGCCAGATTGTAGTCTTCCTCCTCGGCGGCTACCTTGTCGGCGTCCTCGCTCAGCTTGATCAGCCGGTCAAACGATTCCTCCGACAGCAGATCGTCCTCGGCGACCAGCGCAAAGATGTCCTCGTCCTCGTCTGCCTCCGCCTCAGTGTCCACGTCAAATGCTCGCGATGAGGTGTACTGCACGGGCAGCCCTCTACTATCCTCCTCCTCCTCGTCGTCCTCCTCCTCCCGCTCCCGTTCCCGCTCCTCCTCCTGCTCCCGCTCGGCTACCGTCTTGTCCGCCCCCGCCGCCGATTCCGTGCCCGAGTCAAGACTGCGGGCGCGTCGCGTCGCTGAGCCCAACGCCGGCCGCCGATAGAAGTCAAGGCTGAGCGGATACTCGTAGGCGGGGGCTTCAACGGGCAGCAGGAACGCGTCGCCGCCACCAGCTTCAAACGTGGACGACTCTCTGCCGCGGCGCGCCGAGTCGTAGCTGGACGGTAAATATGTTGCTGCTGTCGTTGTTGTTGCTGGTGGTGGTGTTGTTGTTAGTGTTGTTGCTGGTGTTGTTGTTTCTGTTACTGTTGCTGTTAGCCAGCTGCTGCTGCTGCTGGTGGTGCTGGCACGCCGAGCCCCCGAAATAAACGCAAGCGCCATCACGACCAGCCCGGGTCCTGGCCGCATATTGACCTCGGGTTCGGCGGTGCTAGCATGGTGCAGGCCCGCTTGAGACGCGCTTGCGACTCCAATTCAATGCGATAAATGATGGGCTCATGGCCCCATCATCATCATTAATATGTGTGTGTCGTTTCGATCTTCTCCAGCTGCTGCTGCTGCTGCTGCTGCCGCTGCTGCTGCTGCGTCTGTCTCTGCTGCGTCGTGGCCGCTGCCTTGCCTGCTCCAAGCGTTACCGTTTCCGTATCCTGGCAACTGCTCGGCTCGTCTCTGCGCTCTGCGGCTAGCGGCATGAATCACGTGCGTGGGCTACAATTCAAATACGGTCACACTGTATTGCTGCTGCTGCTGCTGCAGTTAGCTGTTGTTTCTCTCGCTGCTGTTGTTGTTATTAATGCAACTCATGACAGGCTCAGGCTCAGGAGGGGGTAAATGCAAACGTAATTGAACTGGGGGGAAAAACACAAATGCAGCGCAACGTAACGTAACGTAACGGAACGTAAGTTGTAGACTTTGCGGCCGATTAACGATTTATTTGCCACTGATTTCGATAACACAAAACATTTTATAACAATTAACAACACTATTTTTATATGTTATGCGATTCTCGCATTTGCTGTTGTTGGGGCCGTCGCTTTGTTGTTGCAGTTGTTGTTGTTGTGGTCGTAGCTGTTGTTGCTGTTGTTTTTATTGCGACACTGCTGCACATTAACCTTGAAATTTAAATTGAAATTCGTGTGTCGTGTGTGTTTTTTCTTGTTTTGCTGCTGCTGCTGCTGCTGCCTTTGCTGTTGTTGTTGTTGCATTCTTTTTTGGACTTACAGCCACACGCGAAGGTCACATAGCAGCATTTTTTTTTGGCTGGACTGGAAATATTATATACGACGATTAATTTTTATTTGCTTGGTTGCCTTCTTTTATTTTACAATTATATTTTTTTTAATTATAAGTAACAAAAGACTTTCAACGCTTGCCGCAGCGCTTTGCGCTTTTCGAAACTAAATTTTCGGTTTTAACGCGCGCTTGGAAGAGAGACGGCGGCTCTCCCATTGCCATTCTCCCAATCACTCTCGCTCTCACTCTCTCACTCTGTCTCGCTTTCGACCGAAACGCCAACGCAATGGTTTATGTATGGCCCGTCGCTTGTGTGCGCCCACGCTCCAAGCTCAGCTGCGCGCTCTCTTCTTACTTTTTATTTTATTTTTTTCGTTTTTGGCGAGCAGCACTCTGCATTTGATTTGCATTTGAAATGCCGTTACATGCGCTTCGCAAAGCTTATAAAACGCAATTTGATGACTGAGATTTATGACAACAACTTTGCATTTTGAATTGTCTGCTACTTTGCATTTGTCCACGTAAAAACAAAAGCAACGTGTGCGTGCAAGTGACACAGCAACTAGCTTCAATCGAGCCAATAAGCGCAAGTGTGAGCGAGTGAGTTAGAGAGAGAGCGAGCGCGAGCGATAGACAGGGCAGGAGCATGTAGAATGGACGACGAGCACATGACGAGCACGAAGTTTAACGAAGCTGCCGCAGCAGCCACCGCACAAAGAAGAACGCCGAAAAAACGTACCCAGCACACACAAACACACACACACACATAAACACGTATTGAGAGACAGCAGCACACGCACAGGCCAAAGAAATTTATATAATTCGCAGCAGCTAGCGGCCGACGTTGTTGTTGTTATTGCTCGTGGGTGGTGAGCAGCCGCCCTGTGCATGTGTGTGTGAGTAGTTACTTAGGGCAGCCAGGCAAGCACTCGGCGTGCCTTTTGTAGCAGCATGAAGTAGTCGCCGTCTTCTTTGTCACTGTACGTGTCAGTGTTGGTGGTAACTGTAAGTACGTACGTGTATATTTATCAGTATGCGTGTGTAGATGCTATGGCAGCGCCAAAGACGACAGCGACTGCGGCGCCTGCATGTGGACTTAACATGTGTATTGGTGTTTGGTACTGCTGCTGCTGCTGCTGCTGCTGATTGTCTAACAATTTAAGCGCAGCATACTTTCAGGCAAAACGTTCTTTTTGTTTGGGACACGAAGACTTTGTTTTATTTTTAACTGCGTGTGTGTCACAAAAGACGCTGCGCTTTTCAAAAAACATAAATTTATGTATGTACAGATTTATTATTATAATCAAAAGTCGTGTGGGCTGCTGCATAGAATGTCATTTGAATGGGCTCTCTGGCCACACTGTGCGTGTGTATTTGTTAACTTTCACTTTTGTTTTATTTGCTGCTGCGTTGACACTGCGCACACACACACGCACACACACATGCCTGTACTTATAGATGTGTATAGGTATTTTCTCTTTTTTTCGTGCGTTTGTGCGCGCGTGTGTGTGTGTGTATGTGTGTGTGTGTGCTACTTCGGGTTTGTGCTGTTTCTGTGTGGCGGCTGCTTATATAAGCCCGGAACATGGCACAAAAAAAACTATTCGTAACGAACTTTTTGCTGTAGATTTTCCTGCAATTAGCAACGTTTTATTTTATTTATATATTTTTTGTTATTTTTTTTTTTATTTTTGTTTATGCAACGTGCTCACAATTTGGGGCAGGGACTTTCACATATTATATAACATTTGCGATAAAAATGTATGAAGGCGGCCAGCCGATGTGTCACAATTACTCCAAACTATAAACTATGCCTGGTTATCGCACTATCGATCGCGATCTATCGAAACACGTTAAACGCAAACACACACACACGCCTTCATAAGCGTTTACGTTACGTAGAAAACTAACATAACAAAAGCTCAAATAACCGTGTGTACATAATTACAATGTGTGTGTGCGCGCGTGTGTGCATGTGTGTGTGTGTGTGCGGGTATTTCTTCCAAGAACGCAGCATCAACGGCCGTAACGGCCGTAACGCGTGGGCGGAGGCTGCGATTGAGAGGGGGGTATGGGATGGGGTGGGCTGCTGCTTGCTGGACTGTTTTTTGGGGGGCGTTCTGGGCAGCTCTTCACGAGAGTTATGCTAAGCAGATTTTATTAGTTAAACACTAACAAAAATGGCAAACGGGTATCGCGTTTTATTCTTAACAATTCTTCATCCCAAATTTTGCTTCTTTTTAACAATAACGATAGCGATAACGATAACTCGCCAATTGAGCTCGTTTGCTCGTTCAACTTTTCACTTTTTTGTGGCTGTTATTTGATTTTGGATTAATTTTATTTATTTGTTATTTTTAATTTTTGCATTTACATTTTGGTAATTTGTTATGGCTTTATGGTTAGTAAAAAATTTTTTTAATTAGTAGTTGGCTGCTTTTCTTTTTATTTTTCTTTCTTTTTTTTTTTTTGGTTCTTTGCTGCTTGATTCTGTGGACAAACAGTTTCGCGACGACGCAGGATATACCGTTACAATCCTGCTTCTTGCTGATGGCCCCAAACGGCACTGACTGTGCCACAAATTGCAGATGGCGCTTAACTGGAATATGCCAATGGCCCGAGCTGTCCGTAGGGGACAGCACGAACACTCGGCGCCGCGCTCAGTGCTGACATTCAACGAACGAGAGAGCGCGCTGACTACGTTGAGTTCACTCTCATTCGAGCGCGCTCTCATCGCTTGCTCTCACTCTCTCTCGCTCTCTTTACGTATGACAGTTCGAATGAAAAGCTTCCAGTCCTGTTAACTATCAGATACTGTTACTTATGCTTAGTGTTTGCATGTGTGTGTGCGTCGCTCTGTTAAGTTGAAGCAAGAAAAATTACTTGCTGCAGGGCACTTAATCACTAATGACAGCGACGCCAAAGCCAGCGCCAGCAGAGGCAGCGACAGCAGGCAGCGGTGGCTGAACCTCAACTCACTCAAAGTGCGTTGGCGCTGTCTCCACTTGACTCGAATCGAATCAACTCGACACTCGACTCGGATTACGTCCTTTTGCCATGGCTGAGACTGTGACTTGGGCTTTTGCTGCTGCTGCTTCTGTTTTGACATTTTGCCTCTTAAAATGGGTATATTGATTTGGTATCAATTTGAGTAACACTAAGTATAACAACAGCATATAATGTGCTATCGATAAATATCGATTTTAGGGTACATTTTGTAATTAATAAATGTAAGAATGCATTCAATGTATCCAATGTACAGCGTATATCGTAGTCGAACCCTCTTTTATTTTTTTATTTTTTTTTCTTTAGTACGTTGCATGCTCGTCGCGTTTCGTTACGGCGTTTTGTCTCACTTGGCCTAAATGTCTAATACCCTATAATGTCGTTTAATCCCACTCAGCGTGCTTCAGTTTTGCTCTGCAGCTTAAAAAGAAGGCAGCCCAAAGGCGAATTCGTTGCAGTTGACAGTTTCAAACGAGCTCATTCGATGTGGAGAGAACAAAAGAGAGAGCGAGAAAGAGCGAAAGGGCTCTCTTGAGCAGCTTTAATTGCAATTGAAAATACTATAGCATAACTTTGAGCGCAAGACTGTCAAAGTTACTAATCGGAAACTAACGGCAGAAACTTACTCGTTCTTGCCACACAAAATAATCCAAGGCTTCAAGACCTTCAACAGCCAAACAAAGCGCAGACAGTTGATGCTAATGCCGATGCTGATGCTGATGCTGCCACTTGAATTATTCACCTTTGTTAATTAACTTAAGTAACTGGGCGACAAATCAAATGTGCCACAAAGAAGGCAGCTGCTATTAGCTATGCTACATATTTTGATCGTAGGCACAGCCAATTAAACTAAAATAAATTATTTTTAACATTTTTACAGAATAAATAAATAAAGAAAACTCTTGGTACTGATCAAGAATACATATATGTTAAATATCCTCTATTAAAATATTCTTTACAAAAAAATATCTTTAAAATACAGGGAATAACATTCTTTAGGGGAATTTTTATTCAAACCAACCCCACGCACATTTTCCAAATCTAAATTGGTTTAATTTCAATAAGGTTATGTTTTATGGCAGGCACTGATTAGAATTCGACATTGGGATTTACACAGGATTTCCCTTCGAAAGCCAGTGCCCAACACTGGCACTCCCTTCCTCGTTGCTGATAAAGATAAGGAACAGTAAAAATATATAAAAGTAAAAGTGAACGAGGCGACAGACAAAGGGCCAGAGCCAGAAGAAAAGAAAAACTTAAAAACAGCGACAGCACAGGAAGCAAAAAAGGGACGCAGCAACGAAAACAACAACAACAACAACGACAACGACAAAAACAACAAAACGAGCAGAAGAAAAAAAGGAATCCCACATAATTTGGCTTGGAAACCATTTTGCTTCAATTTATGCGCATTCCAATCAATAACTGTGACACATGCAACCAACCGACGAACCAAGGAACCAGGCAAGGACACGCACAAGGGCAGCAAGGAGAGTGAAAGTGCTAAGATATGCCCCATGGCAGAGGCAGAAGCATCCGTAAGCGCCAAAGGATGAGCAGCTGGCAGAGCAGCTTGGCCAGCGTCTAAAGGAGACAGAGGCACACACACACACACACAGACAGACTCACACACGCACACTCTCGAGAGCATAGAGCAGAGAAGAGGAATGGATATGAATGTGTCAAACTTATGCGGGCACACACAAACACAGACACAACAAACATACACAGAGCTAAATGTGTGTGTGCAGAAATTGATAAGAAACAAAATAACCCTGAAGACGAAACTGTGCAAAGAGCGGCAAGCCAAGCAAATGAGAGAGTAAATGGAAAACAAAACCAAAATCACAACAACAACAATTCGAAGAAATTCTATTAGCAGTGTGTGTGTAAGTGCCAGTTTGTTTGTGTGCGTGTGCCAAAGCTGTGTATGCAGATCATAACTTTTGTTTGCCATACAAAAAGTCAATGCAACCAATTTGATAGCAAGCAGCTTGTTGTCAGTATCGGTATCTGCACTCTAAACACCACACTTTGCTTGTGTATTTGCATGTGAAAGCTGTACGCTACAGCATTGATCAGCATACTGCACAGACATAGACATAGACGAAGGCCGCACAAAAGCAAAAGACAAAAACAGACAGAACGGCAGCAGCATCATAGACAGCTTTTGGCAAGTTAAGCAGCACAATCGGTTATCGTAATCACAATCGAAATCGAAGTCTACCTTGGCGGACACACATACGCATACGTACACAATGCACAGACATTGGAGATAAGCGTTACAAGGACGCCGCTGCTGTTTGAAACGAAAATGGGCAGCGAAAGGAAGCGGCAAGGATTTTGCGCAGTTTTGCTGACAGGCAAGTGCCAGGCAGTAGAACAGGCGATTTCTGCTCTTTTTGCACGCACAGCAACACAACAAAAACAACTACAGCTTAAAAAAAATAGAATAAATAAAAGGAGGCGGGCAAAGGCAACGCAAGTTTTGTGAATGAAATTTCGCGCAGGCACAAAGCGCACAAACAACATTAAGGTGGCGCACAGGCACACGCACACGTACACGCACACGCACACAAGCGAACGCTCACACTCTCTCTTTCTCTTTCCCACTCACTCACACTCACACTCTCGGGCCAAGTCACGCGGCAGGCGTATGCACAGATGCGAAGCACATAGGCAAAAGGGACTAGCCGAAGGGGCTGCCAAAGCAGGCAGCCCAATGCAAAGCAAACAATGCCGCGCTCTGTGTTTGGGTTCAAAGCTACTAGAAAAGAAAAAACAAAAAAGAAACGAAACGAAACGAAACGTAACCAAAGCAGCGCAGAGGATAGAGAGCAGGATGAGTATGGAAACCAGTAGAGATGGCGCAGGGCGGATTGCGGGGGGGAGCTGGGCGTAAAGGGAGTACCCAAAAGGGAATCAGCATCTGCCGCTGGGCAGGCAGACAGTCGCTCTCGCGGGCGTGGTGGTCGGTCGGTCGGTCGGTCGCTCGGTCGTCGCCTTGGCAGCGACATCTGTGGGTGGAATCGAAGCTCTTGGAATGCTGGAAGGCACAAGCCCAAAAAAAAAACTAAACTAATGCTCAACATTTATCGATGATGACGGTACGCGACGGATTCGAGTGCGGGAGCGGGTTCGAGGGCGGGTGCGGGAGCGGGAGCGGGGCCACGGCACAGTTTGCGGCGTTGACCCACAAATATTGCTGCCGCTGCCGATATACATAATTACGTTAACCTCTGTCGCTGTCTGGCAGCGCATAATGATAATCACGCTGGAGATGAGCACAAAGATGAAAATGGAGATGAAGATGAAGATGATGATAAGAAGGCTCCACTCGCAATAAAACCGATTGCCACCGGCTTTGTTGTACACCTCTGATCCTCACGCCCTCCCCGCCTATGTTTCAATGTTACAAATTAGGCGACCTAGGTAAGAAAGTTTAGAAAAATTTGACCTGAAGATAAATTTTGTTAGGTTTTTTTAATTCCCATTACATTCTAAAACATAATCAATAGAAATCTATGTAGATGAGGAAAATGTTGATAATGCAATCTTTTTAAAAGGGTCTCAAGATTTGGATTTGGCTTGAAAACGCTTTTTAAATTTTCAGAAAATTAAAGCTTGTGATAAAATTAAAGTCAAGTGTAACTTTTAAGAAATTGAAAATACAAAATTTTAAGGTTTTTTTACTGAGCCAAAATCAATATTTTTCATTTGTGATTAAGGATTAATTAAAATCACCATAAATATAGGATTATAAGATTGTTGCAATAAACTAACTTAAAGTTCTTGAACTTTTACTGCTGGGATTTGCGTACTGAGAAAACAGCAAAATAAAGTAAACACTGCAGATCAGGTCAGGACACAGCTGAAATCATTTAGAGTACGAATGTACATTGTGTATACACACACACACAAACATACGTATAGAAGCACGCAGGTTTGTCGTGGGCGACTGATATAGTTCAGCTGAAAAGTATGCAGTGACTTTTATGCTTAACGTAGCGCAGTCGTTGTTCACACACACACACACACGCACACACATGTGTTTTGCTGCACGTAAAATGTAAATTCAAGGGTGTGTGTGTGTGTGTGTTGGTTGGGTGATAAAGCCATAGATATAGCTTGGCCTGCAGGAGTGTGGATAATGGCGCGGCGAAAAGTCGAAACGCACACAACACACACACACACACTCGCACACACACATGCGCGCACATAATAAGGTGCGATTTGTCTCGCGCATAAAACGAAATTTCCTGCAAATACACAAACACACACATACACACACACACACGCACACAGCTGAATGGCTGGCCAACAATGGTCGCTTCTGCATGGTCGACGGGGTGGGCGGGGGTGGTTGTTGGTTGGCAGTTTCGATTGCTTTTGTTGCTTGTATATGACAGCGTGCCGATGTCTGTGTGTGTGTGTGTGTGTGTGTGTGTAGCGGACATCTTTGTAGGTTAAGGCTCATGTCAAAGCTGGCAAACTGGTGCGACAAAAGGGCGTAAGGCTCTAGGCGTGGCAAACTCGTTTGCCATAATTATTGCTTTTGTTGGCTTTCTTCATGTATGTGCGTTATTTTAACCGGAAATGTGTGTGCTGCCCCCAACACACACACACACACACGCATAGTAAAATTTGTGAACTGCATGAACTTTTTTGCTTGTGTGTGTGTGTGCGTGTGTTTGCTTTGGCGGAAGCTTTTGCTCTGTGTGCCGGCGACAACATTTAGCAAATTCTTTTTTTTTATGACAATGTCGCCCACTCTTTCTCTCTCTCTCTCCCTCTCGCGCTCACGCGCTCTGCATAACCTCAGCTGCCAACAGCGCCCACTTTTATGACAAATATTATGTTAAAGACCGAATATGCGCTACGCCATAAAAGTCAATCATTTTTCATTTCGCTTTGCGCGCTGCCGTCGCTGCTGTCGCTGTCGTCGTCGCTGTCGACGTCGCGTCGCCTCTCTTCGCTCTTGGCTGAGCGCTGTCAGTCACTCTCACAGCCATTCACACAAGAAAAAAAACCAAAAAAAAAAAAACAAAAAAGCCCCGCTGCCCGCGTTGCCTTTGGCTGTTCTTGCTTTTTACTTTCTTCTCTGTGTGCTTTCATTCTTTGCTTTCTTTTCATTTTTATTTATTTAGTTATTTATTTTTTTTTGGTTGTGTCCGCTGGGGACATTTAATTTTTGGCGGTCATTCGTTGTGATTTTGCTTGATATGCGATATAGTATTTTATGTACAGTATATGTGTGTGTGTGTGTGTGAGTGTGTACTTGTCTTTGTCGCACTCGCTGGCTGGCTAAGCGTTTGTTGTTGTTGATATTTGGCACGGCTTGCTTCGTTTTATGTTCTGTTTGCCTTTATTGTCGAGTTTTACTTGTTCTTTGTGTTTTTTTTTAAAGGACCTTTTTTTAGGGTGCGGATCACATTTGTTGTGTTGTTGTATTGATAAGTTCATTTAATGGGCACGGCCTGGCATGCCCTCTGCCTGTGCCCAAGCCCGCTCAAGCACATGCATACGCATATGTGTGTGTGTGTATCTGTGTGTGTGTGTTTGGCATTTGTTTGAGTGCGTTGCGCCTAATGAGTTTAATGCTTTGTTATCAGCGCTGTAATCTGCTTATGTAATATGCGGCCAAAAACTTCAGCATAATTGAATCACAAATTATGTCATTTTGTGCGAGTGTTTGAATACATTTTTATTTTTATTTTTTTTTATGTACACACTTGCGCATATAAGTCCTCTGGCGGAATTTTAAACGTATTAATTGCCAGATTATCAGAAAATTAAGTGACTGGCACTTAAGCAGTGCGCCGATAACCGATTTAATGGCACTGCTTAGCCGTTTCCATTACTACTTGTCAGATGAAAGCAGCACCAATACGATCCTTTAGTAGTTTCAACGGTTGAACTAGTTCATAGCGCCATTTGCAATCTGTGTTGCAGTGCTGCCATCTTTTCATTAGAATTCAAAATTAACTCACTTTCATGCAGTTATTGCTTAACGATTCCATCAATTTTCAGTAAACAAGCTGCCAATGACTTAACACAGCAATTGTCATGGGGCAATTACAAGCAATGCCACACCTGATCGCTTTCTGTTTGTTTTTTAGAGCAATTTTGCCATACAGCAGGGAGCACGTACCCGCCTCCCCTCTCGCAACACGATGCCTGTCAATGACGGAAGGCCACTTTCATTTTGTAGGAAAAGCAAATGAAACTTAACGGAAAAGAAAATTACATCATGCTCGTTTCAATGGGTCGACATAATATTATTTTCCTTGGTTTTATTTTTTTCTTCATTTTTTGCGCTACCCACTATGTGAGCCATATCCACGTGCACAGCCAGAGCTGTCTTTATATATATATATATATGTGTGTGTGTGTGTGCTTCATCATCATCTTCCGGACTGCGTCTTGTGGCTCCTTCAGCCTTCTGTCGATTTTTTATTTATTTATTTTATGCCTACGCACATACGCGCCAAGCAGTTTGACAGGTGTCGCCGACTGAGTGGCTGCCTGACTGCGGTGGTGACGGGAGGAGACCTCTCACGGGCGTGGTCGGGTCCTGTGCCCTGGGCGGATGGATGGAATGAAAAATGTCGCCCTATTATTCTTTGTATTGTTTTATGCGGCATTTATACGCTTATTTTTGTTGTCTTTTAATAGACGTGGCGAAGTACGGCCAAAAACAAAGGCAGCGACATTCACTGGGGCTACTTTACGTATACCCTGCCCACACGCCACACAGCAGACAGCCACAGCCCAGCACAGGGCCTGTGTGTCTGTTGGCGCTTTATCATCATCCAATCAGTAGATAAATAACACATAAAATGAGGTGCTTAATCGGGTTTGAAGTGATGAAAGTGAAACTGTGCCAAGTTCTGCCTATGCTTGTATCGCCCCCTCTCTATCTCTGTCTCGCCTAAAGGTATGCCTTTGTCTTTGGCGTGAATATGCAGTAACAACTTTATATTTGTATATCAGTTACAATGACACACACACACACACACACAGTGTTTTTTCCCTAATAGACAGTGTACGTGCCGCTTTAAGCTTGCCATTACAACTTAAAATAGCTTGTCAATTGCGCGTGACAACATAATTTAGCATTAAATTGTTCGCGTAGACAAGTAATTTGTCAGCATATATTTGCATTAAATGCAAAACACACACACACAACACTCACGCCCGCTCAAATTTGGCGCGCAACTTATCGTTAGACCGGCTACAATTACTATCGTTATGGTTCGCAACAAGTTGGCAGCACTGCCCACACAGTGTTGTGACAATCGATTTGCCGCTGAGTTTGTGTTATCGGCAGCCGAGACAGCTGTAATGTTTTCTTTGGTGCTCGCAAGCAAACAGTATTAAAAACGTTGTAGAATTTAGAATATTAATTAGCTGCATTTAATTAAGCGCAAATTACATAAGCAGATAAAAGTTGTTATACAAAAGGTGGACACATTGCTAAAGCCAACAAAATAAACAATTTAATACAGCCAAAGCAGGAACGAAGCGCAGCTTGAAAAAGGCCAAAACGGCCAGGTAAACCAAGAAGTTAAATGGTTAAAATATGCATAAATATTATTAGATCGTGTTTTCGCCCACAAAGAAAAACTTGTTGCTCTGCGTGAAGTCTTTATTGATTTTGTTCCGTTCGTGTGTTTGTTTCCGCTTGTTTATCGGCCAAGAACAACGCTCTTCAATCGTAATTGGATTTCTCCCATATTTGCGACCCAAACAACAGACTCAACTTTGACAGCTGTTATGGTTATAAATAAAACAATTGCCACTGTCTGGCAGCTTATCAGCAGCAGCGTTTGATTTTGCGTACGCAAAAGCCACACAACTGTTTCCATACCCTTCGCAGGGGGTATTTTAATTATGTCATGCAGAGTGTAACGCGAAGGAGACATTGCCGATCCTATAAAATATATTTATAGTCTTCTTTATGATGTATGCGACTCAAATGTCTAAATCGTTTGGATCGGTGCACTATATTATAAAGGACAATCGTTCGAAAAATAAGTTTTTGTATGAAAAACGTTGATGTTTCTTAAGATATCCCCACCGAACTTCAAACAATCACCAACATCGAATTTCTAAATAATATAGTCAATATCGGCTAGGGTATAAACTCTTCGACACCTTCCATATTGTCGTTCACATTTATTGCTAATGATTAACATACAAACGCCCCCTCGGCCACACCCCCAACTAAAGCTTATCAATAAGTTGTTAAGTGGTCTAAAGCCCAAAGGCCTGCCTTAACATGCTAATTAAAGTCAATTATCTGTTAATGAAATTTTTACTTTAGTGGGGCAAAAGCAGTCAAAAATTCGTTAAATTCACCGCGCTTCAATATTTATGTGATTTTCCCTTTATATTTTTATTGCAGCAATGGCCACAAAACTGGAGAGCACCAAAATCTAAGCGCCCCGAGCGCCTGCAAACCTCCCAAATAAAACCGATTAGCAAATAATAAAGCGCAGTATCAAAAATGAAAGAGAAAAGCTGGCGACACAAGCGTAAATACTAATTAAAACGCACTCTGAACTGACAATAAACTAAAAGCATCTGGAACAGAGTTTAGAGAGAGAAGCATACAATAAGTTAAGCAGCTATTGAACATGCTCGGGCGCACACAGAAGCTGCTGCTGGGATTGGCCATATTGTTGCTAGTCAACGTTCTGTGGGTTTCCTCCAGCGAACTAAGCAAGGTACGTTTGCATTTACCATACCCGAAATTTAAAAATTTTCAATTTTTCCTTATCATCCTAGAGTATATACTCAAATAAATATATATCAAGCAATTTAAGGAATTTTTACCTAATAAAAAAAATTTACTCATTAAAAATAAAATTTTTTTTTCCGAAACTTCTCTGACAGTTTCTCTATGAGGATGACAAATATGACAAACCCTTCTTTTGCACATACTTCAAAACGTCAATGTTTAGCATCTATTTGCTCATCATTGGCATTATTGCGCCCTGGAAGGAGTCCTGCGAGCGTCAGCATGGCAACTATGCGGTTTGTCTAATCTTTCGATAACTTCCAAAAGAATACCCGATTGATTTTTAAGCCTTTGCAGATGATGGAACAGCACGCTGATGAGGAGAACTACTACACAAATCAAGCCGCTTTGGTAAGTCGATGGCTTTGCCTGTCAGTCAATTTTTTTTTTAACACCTATTCTTTGGCAGGGTGATCCCACGTTTGTGCCCATTCGTGTGGCCAATCCGAGCAGTGGCGTCTTATCCGGCACCGAGAGCGATGATTCGAGTGTGCGCAGCGTGCGCTTCTGCAAAATGGCCGAGGTGCGTGAGATGTCCGCACATGAGGCCACGGATGCGCTCATGGCACGCCTCTCTTACGCGGCCAGTATGCGCATCAGGCGCCAGAAGACACATCACAAGACAGCTAAAACGGCGCTGCTCTTCTGTCTGCTCTGGTTTGTAGCCAACTACTTTTCGCAACTGGCGCTGGACATGGACGAGGAGCCGATGATAACGCTCATCAAGTAGGTCATTGAATCGATATAGAGATATTGCAAGCTAATCCTTTGATTCTTGTAGATTCACGTCAGCCACCTTGTTCACCATCTTCTTGGCCGCTTTGTTTCCCTCGGCCATGGGCGATAAGTTGACCATTACCAAACTGATTGCTGTTACCATGAGCATTGGCGGTGTCGTGGTCATCACCATCAACGACCTGCACGACTCCAAGATGACGCGCGGTGTGCTGTTGGCCCTGTTTAGCGCGTTCTTTTACGCCTCGTACTTGGTGTTTGTCAAGCGAAAAAGTGATACCGAGGAGAAGGTCGACATTCCGCTCTTCTTTGGTGAGTCACATTCATAATTGATAATTTCTTGTGCTAATGGTTTTTTTATTTGATTGCAGGCTTTGTTGGTCTCTGGAATATGTTGCTATTGTGGCCGATCTTCTTTATACTGCATTTCACAAAGATCGAGACATTCGAGCTGCCCAGTCAGGGCCAGTTTGGATTGTTGTTCTTAAATGGCTTCATTTGCACCGTGCTGGCTGTGGCTCTTTGGCTGTGGGGCTGTTTTCTCACCTCCTCGCTGATCGGTACGCTGGCCATATCGCTGCAAATACCGCTGACCATTGCCTTTGATGTGCTGCTCAAGCACAAGCCGTATTCATCTGTGTACTGGATGGGCTCGATTGGCTTGATTTTGGCGCTGCTGCTCGCTGTGCTGCTTTTGCGCAACGATGACTCAGATCCGCTTATGAAGCTGTTCAAAGTTGTATATAGAAAAGTCTGTGGCTGCCATAAACCGAGTATTGTGAGGTATATTTAATCAATGTTTAACAATTCACATTTAACTTTTCTTATTAATCAACTACATTTGATTTTACAGAGTCACCGATGATGAGCAACAGGAATCTCTGATCAATAGCAGTGATTAAAGTCTGAACTCGGTATAGAGAACGTTTTTGAAAAGCGTGCTTCTTCAAATTGAAATTGCTCAGAGTGCAATGCAAATCCAAACTTGGCTGTTGACGAGTTCGTTTCGAATCGTTCGTTAATCGATAGCGACAAAGATATATACATTATATTCTATGTAGTTGTAGTTGATATTTCGCACAACCTACATAGACATACACATACTTTTCCTAATTTGTTTTAAGTTAAGAGCTGAGATCCTAATTTGCAATTTTACGTACAATTAAGATAAAATATATTTTATATTTATTATTGTAGGATTGTATTTTTCTGTAAATAGCTTTAGTCCCTAATGGTTATCTCTGTATGTGATAGGTCTTACAATTTGCTGAAACTCATTTCTTATTTATTATGCTTATATAATCTACTTTATCTAACGACCTTAAAATACAATTACACATGCTATCCAAAATCGAAGTCGAACATTTCAAAAGTTTTAGGTCGGATATACCCTGTACTATACATAGAACAATTTCTATATTCTTTAACATGTATTAATTATATTATCTGCTGAATCTGTTTAAAGATAATCGTATATAAACACACACACATATATGCTTATATATTAAAACAATGTAAATCTACCTATGTTTTGTTATTTTGCAGTGCCAGGAATTTTAATTTGAGAAGATTACGTGAATGACGCATTTTAGTGTGCTTTGTTTGAGTATAAAGTTGAATTCCTAATTAGAATTGCTTATTGTTTCCATTAAGCGAATATAAATTAAAAATAATTGTTACCCCCGAGATAAGATTATTCCAAACGTAACTAATAAAAATGCATTGATATGTATTCTCACACTTGATTGCTGCTCCTCCGTACAATTTTCTGTTAACGAATTAAAAAACGGTTCCTATGATTGTTAAAATTCTTGGAATATATCACATCATTGTTTAATATCTTTTAAATATTTATTTTCGCGCCACACTTGACATCGATGCTTGCTTGCATGTTATCGATTGGTTTGACTACGTTGAATAGCACTTTTCTGAGTACGTTGCTTCTTAAAAGTATCGATAGAAAACAGAAGCAGATAGTCAGGTTCACGTATCTCATTATATTTCTCGCGGTCGAGCAGTGCGGTTGTTATTGCGGTTGAAATTGTCGTGAAATTTGTAGAAAATGAAGTTTCAACTGGCTTTGTGCCTGGTCGCCATTGCGGCCGGCATTGTGGTTGCTGATGAAAGCAAAGGACCCAAAGTGACCGACAAGGTAGGCATTATCCCCACACACAAACACACATGGAGACTTTTCATTGTGTGTACCGTGCGTCACTTTTGTATATACATATATACACACATGAATGCAAACAAACACATAAATCACGTTTGCGCTGTTCTTTTCTTGTGAATGTTTATTAATTATTTTCATGAATGTATTTGTTGCGTAGGTTTTCTTTGACATCACCATTGGCGGCGAGGCGGCCGGTCGCATTGAGATCGGTTTGTTTGGCAAAACCGTGGAGAGGACTGTGAAGAACTTCAAGGAGTTGGCTGAGAAGCCACAGGGCGAGGGGTAAGTGAACGCTGCACCGTTGATTGGCGTATCAGCATCACACATACATGCATACGCGTACACAGACGTAAGCGTATACACACACAAACAGTGTGTACACTCTCACACAAACACATTTATAGGTTAGAGCCGGAGTAGTTTATATCAATTACGTGGCGTTTAAGTGTGAATTAGTTAACAAAAGCAAACGAGCAAATAATGTGACAAATTGAATTGTTTACCAACTAATTTAACACTAATATATTTATTTACTCTGTTTGTATGCCACTTTATATTTATTTAGCTACAAGGGCAGCAAGTTCCATCGCATTATCAAGGACTTTATGATCCAGGGTGGCGATTTCACCAAGGGCGACGGCACCGGCGGACGCTCCATCTATGGCGAACGCTTTGAGGATGAGAACTTCAAGCTGAAGCACTATGGCGCCGGCTGGCTGAGCATGGCCAATGCTGGCAAGGACACCAATGGCTCCCAATTCTTCATCACCACCAAGCAGACCAGCTGGCTGGACGGCCGTCACGTGGTCTTTGGCAAGATCCTCTCCGGCATGGATGTTGTGCGCAAGATTGAGTCGAGCGCCACCGATGCCCGCGATCGCCCCGTCAAGGATGTGGTGATCGCCAACTGCGGCACCATTGCCGTCGCTGAGCCCTTCGCCGTTTCCAAGACTGATGCCACCGATTAGGAAACTCATATATTTTCCTGTTGCAATTTTGCAACTATTAAGCAAGTCTTTTAAACATAATCAATTATAAGAGAAAAACTAACTAGAGTAGATCAGCAATCGATTTTTCTCAGCGCAAGTTGAGTGCATTTAAAATTGCCAATTTTTAAACAATATAAATATATATACAATTTGTCCCGTAGGAAAGTGCTCTGCTCAAATTTGTATCCTCTAGAATTGCATAATAAATTAACTATGTGATAAAAAAAAAAAAACAAATCTAAACGAATTTGTTTGTGTTATGGAGTTTACGGTTCATTGAACTGGTTTTTTTTTTTTTTTGGATACCAAGCTGTGCTGTATGTGTGCGAGGGTGTTGGTGTGTGTATGTATTTCGTTTTGGCTTTCTTTGCACTTGTGCTGTCTCCCTTTAACGGAACCGGTTTCCAACGACAACAGTTTTATTTACCCCTTCTGCAGCTGTCGCCAATTTGCTTTTGTGTTATTTCTTCAACTCTTTTACTTTGTTGCTGATTCCAGCATAGATTTTATTCTGATAAAAAAAAACCAAAAAGCTGACACAGTTGTCTGCTTTCGTAAATTCGTGTCACGTTCTTAAGTTTAGCGGCTACTTGACAATTGCTTATGCACATATTTATATTTTTTATTTCTCAATGCCAACTTTAGCTGTTCCAAGTTCTACAGCAGCCTTCATATGCAGATAAAAAAAAAACAGGCGAAATCGTTGTCAATAATCCAATCAGACTGGAAGCTTCCCAATTGGAATTGATGCTTGCTTTCTTCACTTTTGTTTTTTAACCCTTAAATGCAATGGAAATCAAGCGAAGCTGTTGCATAGAAACTTTCTCGACGGGTTAATAGTGAGGGATGCTAGGTATATATGTACATACATACATATATACGCTGCCAGAGGGTATAATAGTTTTGTCACGAAATGTGGAACGAATAGAAAGCATCTCTGACCACATATGTGAATCTATGTATATGTGTCTACATACATACATATGTGTACATACATATATATGAATGAATATTCTAGATTAGTCAATTTCGTATAAATTTTGTTTTAAAGCTATGCTTATGATATTTGGCTTATGTCGAATTCGGCCAGGTCGAAACAATATGTACAAAAATAAGATTGCATATAAAAAAAATTGTCCTTTCGTTTTTCAAAATGCGAATCATCGCATTGGTGATATTTATGTTTCTCTTATTGCCGTAATCACCGACTAGAAATGTGGGCTGTATTTAAAACTTCTTCTTAATACAGTTAACCAAAGATATATGGCTAACACTTTTTTCTTGTTAGGGGTATATAAACTTTTAATGTTTCTTTATGCTTAAACTACTTGGGAATTATAGAAACAGCTGCAGCTGAGAAAAAATAGTTTTATGTTTATGCATCAAGTGCCCGCAATGCACAATGCATGAAGAGAGTAAATTAGCTATGTGGCTGGTTCCCTTTTAACCCGCTACCCCCACTTGCACCCAGCAGCGAGAGAAGAGCAAATTGGAGCAGCGGGAGAGGATCGTTTAGCCCCATGTTCGAGTGGAGCAATTACAAATTTGCCTGCGTCAGTGCAATTGTACCCCATTCATATATAGAGAGTATATATTTATGTATATGTATGTAGATTGTGTATTGTTTATGTCGGCAACAATCTCATGTGCCCCATATGTTTCCCACACACACACACAGATACGCTGTACATACACAGATACACATTAACCACAAATATTCTGGACGCTGTCGCATTTCTAAGATTATTTGCTGCGAGCAATCAGTGCTACGAGTCAGAGCGCATGGAGTGGAGACATAAAGAGGCAAAGGAGTGTTGAAAGGAAACACACAATTCGAAAGCTAGATGCAACTGCAGCCACGTATTTGAAAACTTTAGCCAAACTGAACATGGTAAGTATTTGAGTAGCTTCAAAGGGATCGAAGATCATATACTTTAATTGATAAGAGAACTTATTGAGACAATCGCCTGTTGCTGATGTGTACCAATGAAATCGGTGAAATAAACTGAACTACGAAACTTAAAAAGGAAATGTTTGAGAAATTATATAAATGGTGAAGAAAGTATGAAAAGAAAACCAAGAAATACTATACAGAAATATACAACTTCTAACTTAAGCCGCATCATAATCAAAAACTATGCTAGTTATATGTTTACAGACAAAAACATATGAACTTTAAAGATATCTATCTTAGCAAAAACAGAGATCGTAATTTCCACTACATTTAGTTTATATACTTATATATATTCATGCAGCAACAATATAAAGGAGCCTACCTGCTGCTCCTGCTGCTGGTGCTCAGCAAAGACGGTCACGCAGCCAAGCTACTTCTCCTGTTTCCACATGCCAGCGAGAGTCACTTTGCTGTGATGCGAACGCTGGTCGCGGAGCTGGCCAGCAGGGACCATAACGTAAGTGAATATGCCACACACACGCATACACACACATCCCAGCATATAGCTAAATTCCGTTGCACGCTAGGTAACTGTATACGGCAGCCATGGCCTGGGCGAGGCCTTGGAGCGCGTCACGGAGACTGTTGTGGCGCCCGAATATGAATTTTGGAGCAACTGTAAGTGAGATGGGAAAAATTGAGGCAATGCAACAATAAACTATAACTTTCTCCTACTTGCCACAGTGCAAAAACACGCTGGAGCCGGTGGCACCTTGGAGGATCTGGCCCGCTTGCCAGAGAGCAGGCTGAGCAGCTCCCTGGCCCATGTGGGTGCCCAGGCTGTGGATCACTTTTTGACACAGCCGCCGTTGCAGGCACTGCTGCAGCTGCCCAGCGTTGAGTTCGACTTTGATGTCATTATTGTGGACTTGTTCTACACGGAAGCGCTGCTGGCGCTGGGCTACAAGCACAACAAGCCCACAATTGGCATTGTCAGCACGGATTTTGGCAATTACATGACGTCCGTGCAGGAGGCTTTGGTGCCGGCCGCCTGTTCGCCCATCGATTTTGAAGCGTATACGCCGGAACTGGGCTACACGGCACGGCTGAGCAACATACGCGAGTGCGTGCAGCGGCGCAAGCAATTTCACAAGGAGCACTACGCGGCACAGGAGAAATTAATAAATAAGCATTTTAAAGGTAAGCTTTAGACCTATTTGCCTTGGCGGCAAAACTGTGTGAATGGCAAAGGCGTTTACAGAGTTGTGGCAACACTTATAAATGATATATATCGATATACATTATTTGAAACCGCTTAATTTAAATGTATGCTGACTTCATTTACAGTGTCAACAACAATACCACATCTGCAGGCAAATCATTTAGCGCTGCTGCTGCTAAATAATCACGTACCCTTGTGGACGCCACGACCGCTTGTGCAGCAGATAGTGCCCGCTGGTGGCTTGCATATACGTGGACCGCGTGAATTGCCCTGGAATATCAAGCGGTATGTGGAGGAGTCTCGCGATGGCATCATATACATTCAGTTGGGGAATGAACAGCCCTGCGGCCAGCTGCCTAAACCGAAGCTGCAGGTACTCTTCGAGTTTCTGGGCGAGCGTAAGGAGCGTGTGATCTGGACGTGCCACGATGTGAAGACCCTAGAGGATCTGCCCAAGAACGTGATGATACAGCATTCCGTGCCGCAGATTGACATCTTGGCGCATCCGCGTGTGCGCGCCTTTATCATGAATGGGGATCTGTTGAGCCTGCAGGAGGGCATTGTGCGCCATGTGCCTATGCTGGGCTTGCCCAGCTTCCAGAATGAACGCAAGAATATGCAGCTGGCTGTTCAGCTGGGGGTTGGTCTACAGCTGGATCAGAGCAATTTCACCAAGGCAGCTCTAAACTGGGCGCTGGACGACCTCACAAAACAAGAAAGTTATCAGCTTACTATTCGAGAGGTTTCCAGCGAGTTCCGGGACAGACCGTTGGGCGCTTTGGCTAACGCCATATTTTGGGTGAACTATGTGGTGCGGCATAAGGGCGGTGCTGCGATAAGAACACGCGGCATTGATATTGGCTCAAATCATTTGCATCTTTTCGATTTGTTTTTCTTTTACTTTGGTTTGGCGGCTGTTTTTTGCGCCGTTTTAGTGGCTGCATTTTTTGGAGTTGTATATGCTCTGAAAAGAAAACGTAGCGATGAGAAATTTTCAAAACAAAGTTAGATTTTAATTACAAATTTATAAAAGCCCAAGTGAACTAATAAAGAAGTACATAAACAAAAGAAAAAAACACGATTTAATTGATTTAAGTTGGCGCCCTTTCAGGGCTGCATTGCCAACGATAGTCACACGTGCTATGCAACTCTGTTAGAAAAAAGTGCTGCCAAGTTTTTGGCAATCGACGGTGGCCATCTTCCTTTCTAAAGAATCGCGTTCGCACAGCAGACGTGTTTAAAACCTTTTCAAGTGTTTTAAAAGGTAATAATAGCTTAAATCTATGCGAAAATGCGTTTAAAGAGTGCTGTCAATATGTGAACGCTGCAGCAAATGAATGCAGGCCAGCCAAAGCGTGCAAAAACAAGTGGCAAGCGCATCGTGTCACACGTGGAGTCTCGAGCAGCTCAGTGGAGCTGCCAGTGCATTGAGGTTATGTTGATTTCGCACAGAAACAACAATAGCACAGCCCGTGATTTGTGACAATGTGCGATTCGTGTATGAAATCATTGTCTAATTTGTGTGGTTTTCTGTGTTGATTGCAGCTCCGTCAATATGTCCACTGGTACAACTGCCACAATCCGCACCCGCAAGTTCATGACGAACCGTCTGCTTGCCAGGAAACAAATGGTCTGCGATGTGCTCCACCCCGGACTCTCGTCGGTAAACAAGACCGAGATTCGCGAGAAGCTCGCCGCCATGTACAAGGTGACCCCCGATGTGGTCTTCGCCTTCGGTTTCCGCACAAACTTCGGCGGTGGTCGCTCGACGGGCTTCGCCCTTATCTACGACACCCTGGACTTTGCCAAGAAGTTCGAGCCCAAATACCGCCTGGCTCGCCACGGTCTCTTCGAGCAGAAGAAGCAGACGCGCAAGCAGCGTAAGGAGCGTCGCAACAGAATGAAGAAGGTCCGCGGCACCGCCAAGGCCAAGGTCGGTACCGGCAAGAAGTAAACATAGCGCTGCAGATCATGAGATTGTTTGTGTGTGTGTGTTGCTGGTGGCGCGCACCGACAACTCCGAAAGCCGATGGTTATGCGTTAGTTTCACTTTTATAAATTAAACGACAACAACACAAATCAGTTGTTTACTTTTTGGAGCGGCTTTTGTTTTATATGCTTAAGAAAATAAAACTCTAAAAGTACATACAGCTGTGTCTTTGCTGTGGGGCGTAATATGTAATAAAGTATTCACATATTTAATTAAAGGTAAAATTATAAATGTGTTATAAACAAATGCAAATTGCAATTTATTTTGCTATTTGCAGCGATAGCCTTGCCGTACTTGACAGAGCACTACACACTGTAAGTGGCAACACCAAAATGTGCCAGTCTGGCAGCATTTGTTGAGCATTTCAACCCTACTAGCAACGCTACAACAAATTTATTGCAAAAAAAAAAAACGAAACCGGAAAAAGATTCATATACAGAAATTGTATAAAATTGAATTTAAATGTCAGTTAGAGTCAGGCTGTCCAGAAGTTCCGAGGATAATTCGTAGCCAGAAACCACACACCGTGCTTAAAATGTCCATTTGTGGGGGTGGAGGCGGCGGCGTCGGCATCAGCAGCGTCTCCGCTGGCGATTGGATTTGCCCAGATATTGAGTGAGTGCGCGTAAAGCTTGAAGCGTAAAGATCCAAAAGCCAAGTGCGTTGGTTGACGGCTACGTAGGATTTGAGAGTCCTGCGAACACAAAACAAAACTGTCTTCCCCTCCCCCCATTACCCTAGCAGACAAATACAATAAATTGTTGTTTTGTTACCTCTTATTCTTCCTTCATACACGCTCGCCTTGGCGCGCGGCATTTGTGTGCGTGTGTTGGTGCGTGTTGCATGTCTGTGCTGCAGCTGTCGCCATTTGAACTTTGCGCGTCGCTTGCAGTGCAACAAATGCAACCGCGAACGCGAAAATAGCAACAATGAGAAACAGGAACGGGACAGAGATCGAGATCGAGAGCGAGAAAGGGAACGAGAACGTGGCAATGGCAGCAGCGGCAGCAGCAGCTCCAGCAAAAAGAAACTGGGCACCGAGATTGGCAAGGTGGCCGCAGACAAATCGCGCGGCCTCTTTAGCGCCGAGGACTGGCAATGTAGCAAATGTGCGAACGTCAACTGGGCGCGTCGCCAGACCTGCAACATGTGCAATGCGCCCAAATTTACTGATGTCGAGGAGCGCACAGGTATGTAAAGCAGACAGCTGGCCCAGGTGGGAGTTGTTATCTCAATGGTTGGTATCACTTGCAGGCTTTGGCGGCGGCTATAACGATCGCGGCGTGGTCGAGTACAAGGAGCGCGAGGAGTCGGACAGCGAATACGACGAATTTGGGCGCCGCAAGAAGCGTAAAAACAATGATAAAGGCGGCAGCGGCGGCAGTGAACGCAGCGATGACGATGGACGTGGCAGAGATGATGCGAAACGTGCCCGACGCACTGATATTGAGGGCGAGGAGGAGGAGGATGACGATGAGGATGATGACGAGGATTTGTCCAAGTACGATTTGTGGGGTGACAACGAGGTGAGCTCCAGCAAGGAAACTGACAATGGCAACCGCAAGGAGAAGTCGTCAGCAGCTGCCACTGCAAGCAGTAAAAGAGCATCACGTGACTCCACGTCGTCCAACTCCTCATCATCCTCGTCAAGCTCGTCCAGCTCTAGTGACTCATCATCGACCTCAACATCGAGCAGCTCCAGCAGCAGCAATGGTTCCGCCAGTAAGCGCGACAAAAAGAGATCCGATGCACGTTCGCGTTCTCCCGGACGGCGCTAGACGCTTTATTCTAATCTCCGTTGGAGAATTCATGCTATTGTCTGTTTATTTTTTTCTTTATTGGAAAAAAGCTGATGTTTATTTATTTTTCTAAGCCTGCGCCATTTCCCCATGACATGTATTGAACTCCAAAACCGTATAAAAATCAATAAATTCATATAATTTAAGAATACCAATCATCGATTTTATTGCTTGGCGACCTTAGAGGGATTAGTGGAAGGTTTCATCCGATTGTTTGCGTGTTGCGGCCGCCTCCGCGTCGCGCAGCTGCTTCAATTTGGCCAGCTCCTGTCGAGCATCCTCGATTTGCTGCTCAGTTACCGTTACAGGTACATCGCAGTCAATTTGCTCCTGTCGTACAAACAGCATTTTCTTGATGGCATCCTCCAGGAAGGGTATTTGCTGCGCCTGCAGCTCTTTGTGATAAGCTTCCAGTCGCTCCTCCTTGATTTTCTCGCAGTAGATATCCGTTAGCTTCTGCAGTGATTCCTTGCGCGTTATCCAATGGAAATACTCTGGTGGTGGCTTATAAACCAAGTCTAGCTTCTCCAAAATCCATTCAAAGCGCCGATAATCCCAGCGTCTTAGATATTTCAGAAACTTTTTGCGCTTATCGATCAGCTCCTTTAGACGCACTTTGATTATCTTGTCGCGTGGATGCGCCTCCATGTGCTCCTGATAGCGCCGTATGAACACGGTCATCTTGGCCACTGTTATACGAGCAATCAATAAATGAGTCCTATGGTATATGGAAAACTACACGCCAGACAAAAGAGGTTTGGCTCTCTAGGTAGACCGAGCATCAGCAGTGGGACAGGCAACGAATGCTATGATGGTGTGATTTGTGATAGACGCACATGTACTTACGTTTTGCTTCCATGGAGCCAAAGTCCTGAGCATGACGTTGCACCTCTCTGACCATCTGGTCACGATAGTACCGCGTAGTCAGATGATTCGGATTGTTTTTCAGCATGAACAGCGATTTGACAGTTTCATCGGCACTAAAACACACAATAAAATTAGAATATACAAGAACTACTTAGGCTGATATGGCAAACTTACTTCTCCAGCTCCTTGGAGCCCTTGTAGTCCGGCAGAATCTCGTTGGGACTCAGGGCTGGCAGCTTGGCAAGATCGCCGCTTTTCTCCGGCTTGATGCACGGTATCTTTTCCGGTCGCACCCATTTGATTTTTAGGTCTGACTTGAACGCATAGTCACGCACAAATTGGCGTGGCACAGCGTGTGCTATATTTAATAGTTTATTCATAAATAATAATTTTAATATTCATCCAAACGCAATTTGCTGCTTGAGGTTATATCACTGGGCCAGTATGTACACACTCACCCAAATTTAATTATTGAACAACCAGCTGATCATAAACAGTGTGTGCTCATTGCATCAAAGCGAAAATGCTTTACCATTTGTTGCTGGCTTGTGCGTTGTTGTGTTTGTAGTGAAATATTGCAAAAATTGTAAATTGAAAATATTTTATTTTTTGTGTAAACTTATTTTGTAAAAGTTTACAATGGCGCACATGTCGCACATGCTGCCACAAACGTCAACGCCGTCAAGCGTTCCGTCGGGTAGTTCGTCACGCACAATGTCCCTAATGGAGAAACAAAAATATATTGAGGATTATGATTTTCCGTATTGCGACGAAAGCAGTAAATATGAAAAAGTTGCCAAAATAGGACAGGGAACATTTGGGTAAGTTTACGAAGCGTTCATATCGTTAAAATTTAACTAAACGTAACTCACTGTTTTTCCACAGCGAGGTGTTCAAGGCACGCGAAAAGAAGAGCAACAAAAAATTCGTAGCCATGAAGAAGGTGCTCATGGATAATGAAAAGGAGGGCGTAAGTACACACTGATGTGCGCCCATCTGGCAACGTTTATCTATGTTATCCCATCCTCTCGCAGTTTCCCATTACGGCTCTGCGCGAGATACGCATCCTGCAGCTGCTGAAGCATGAGAATGTCGTCAATCTCATCGAGATTTGCCGCACCAAGGCGACCCTACACAACAGCTACAGATCGACCTTCTATTTAGTCTTCGACTTCTGTGAGCACGACTTGGCTGGACTGCTGTCGAATATGAATGTGAAGTTTAGCCTGGGCGAGATCAAGAAGGTGATGCAGCAACTGCTCAATGGCCTCTACTACATACACAGCAACAAGGTAAATAAAACAAATCAAGAAATAGACTCAGATTTTAGCTTTGGCTTTCCCTTTAAATAGATTCTCCACCGTGACATGAAGGCTGCCAATGTGCTAATCACAAAGCATGGCATCTTAAAGTTGGCCGATTTTGGTTTGGCCCGTGCATTTAGCATTCCAAAGAACGAGTGCAAGAATCGATACACAAATCGTGTGGTTACATTGTGGTATCGTCCGCCGGAGTTGCTGCTGGGCGACCGCAACTACGGCCCGCCGGTGGATATGTGGGGCGCCGGCTGTATCATGGCCGAAATGTGGACACGTTCGCCCATTATGCAGGGCAATACGGAGCAGCAGCAGCTGACGTTTATCTCGCAGTTGTGCGGCTCATTCACGCCAGACGTTTGGCCGGGCGTCGAAGAACTGGAGCTGTACAAATCGATTGAGCTGCCAAAGAATCAGAAGCGGCGCGTCAAGGAGCGTCTACGGCCGTATGTTAAGGATCCCACTGGCTGTGATTTGCTAGACAAACTTTTGACGTTGGATCCGAAGAAACGTATCGATGCGGACACAGCACTGAACCACGACTTTTTCTGGACCGATCCCATGCCCAGCGATCTGAGTAAAATGCTGTCGCAGCATCTGCAGAGCATGTTTGAGTATTTGGCGCAGCCGCGACGCAGCAATCAAATGCGCAACTATCATCAGCAGCTGACGACGATGAGTCAGAAGCCACAGGATAACAGTATGATCGATAGAGTCTGGTAGAATTGTAAATAATTAGGTTAGGTATGAACGTATACACATTGTAATTGACTGTATATGGAGAGAAGGAGAAGTCATATATCGAAATACATTTTTTAAAATATATTGTTAATGTGCTTATTATTTTCATGCTTATGAATGAAAGCTGTGAGCTACATACTCTGCCCGATTAAATAATCGGGGATGTGTACACACTTTAGTTTTGGTATTTTGGGCACACTCTTCGAAACATGCACGTTGAGCAAAAGGTAAACAAAGCCAAAAAGGCGGAGAAAAAGCAACGACGCTGCCTGGCAATCATAAAAGGCGACTGTAATGTCTCGCCGAGCGACTTGCCCACGCTCTACCTGGCCGTACTCAACGTGGGACTCAGCAACGGACTCACTGAGGAAACACTGCTGGCCGCGGCCGCCGCAACAGGCGGTCAGGTGTCGCAGGTGCTGATGCTGCCATCAAAATCATATTGTTTTCTTCAATGTGCCACCTTGTCGGATGCCCAGCTGGTGTATCGGGGAATGCACAATCTAGCGACGATTGGTCAGCAGGGCGCTGTTGCCTATCTCAGCTATGTGCTGCAATTGCCCAAAACGATTGAGGAAAGCGGTTGGCAAAAGCCGCTGCCCAGTGGTCTCGTCCTGCTGCCCAACTTTGTAGATGAAGCGGAGGAGACAGCCCTGCTGCAGGCGGTTGCTGGCAACGACGCTGGCTCTGTCTGCCTGGAGGATAAACTGAAACACAGGCATGTCAAGCATTTTGGCTACGAATTCCTTTACGGCAGCAACAATGTGGATCCCACGCAACCCTTGGAGCAGTCCATACCAGCTGAATGTGATTGCTTGTGGCAGCGCTTGCCAGAGATTGCGCCACCTGATCAACTGACGGTCAATGAGTATGAGCCCGGACAGGGCATTCCACCGCATGTGGACACGCATAGCGCATTCATGGATCCCATTCTGTCGCTCTCGCTGCAATCGGATGTGGTCATGGACTTTCGTCGCGGTGACGAGCTTGTGCACGTGTTGCTGCCACGTCGCTCGTTGTTGGTTATGTCCGGCGAATCGCGGTACGATTGGACACACGGCATCAAACCCAAACATATTGATGTGATAGCCACGCCAGAAGGCAGCCTGACCACACAGGCGCGCAGTAAAAGGACTTCGCTCACCTTTAGGCGGCTGCGTAGGGGACCCTGCGATTGCCAATATCCCACGCTCTGCGATACGCGCCAGACCACAGCTCCGCAGGCAGTGGTCGATGCTTTGGTCACCCATGCCAGCCATCTGGAGCAGCAAAATGTGCACGAGGTTTACGATAAGATCGCGGATCATTTTAGCGATACTCGGCACACGCCCTGGCCACAAGTGGCCGAGTTTCTAAACAGCTTTGAGCCGCATTCGGTGCTGCTAGACGTGGGCTGTGGCAATGGCAAATATCTGGGCTGCAATCCACAGCTGCTGAGCATCGGCTGCGATCGTTCGCTGGGCCTACTCGGCGTGAGTAGCGCTCGTGGACAGAGCGTCTTTCGCTGCGATTGCCTGCAGCTGCCGGTGCGCAGCGCTAGCGTGGATGGCTGCATCAGCATTGCCGTCATTCATCATCTGGCTAGCAGCGAGCGGCGGCTGACGGCGCTCCGTGAAATGGCGCGCGTGCTGCGACCCGGCGGACGAGCGCTCGTCTACGTCTGGGCCAAGGATCAGTGTCACAACGACAACAAGTCCGCATATCTGCGACAAAACAAAGCGGTTAACAAACAACGCACCACGGAGCAGGCGCAGCGTCAAAAACTGGCGCAACAGTTGGAAAACATGGAACTGGAACAGCAGCAGCAGCTGCAGGTGCAAGTGCCACTGCCTGTGCACACGAATCGCACCGAGTTCCAGCAACAGGATGTGTACGTGCCCTGGAAAACCAAAGATGAGCAGCGCACAACTTTCCTGCGTTACTATCACGTCTTCGAGGAGCAGGAACTGGAGCGTTTGGTCTCTCAACTGGAGGATGTTGTCATCAGACGCAGCTACTATGATCAGGGCAATCATTGTGTGATCTTCGAAAGGTGCAGCAACTAAAAAGAATAGGTTAATCATAGTTTTTGACTAATAATAAATAATGTTATTTGTCCACATAAAATCGAAATTTAATTAAGTATTTCGTTTATTTGATTTCAAAAAATACACATCCACATATTTTATAGCGAATTGAACGTAGACTAAGTATAACTTAGTTGGTTAAGCTTACTTTCGACACATTCAACTGGTATATTATTTCTTTATTGTAGCTTTGGACCATAAATTGACAATTCCTTAATAACAACGTTTTGTGTTCCTTGCGATTTCCCAGTTAAAATGTAATTTGTATTTTTTTTGGTTTGGAGTGGTATTAAGAACTTATATAGAAGGTACAAGTGCGGGTGTATTTACATAAGAGTTGATTGAAAAGAGTTTAGTGGTTAGATATAGTAAACGTTTTTGGTATAAGTAGTTAGTTAGGGGGTATATTTAAGCAAGTACTGCTCAGAGAATTTGAAAAACATAACTAAAGTGTAAAGAACTACCTAAAGAAGAGAGCAAATGGTTTCTGTGCTGCCATCAGTTCTATAATTGATATAACTAATTTAAATTGTTGTATGTATGTAGGTACATCAAGTGCCAAGAAAATGCACGCTTAAACACTACAAGGATACAATTATGAGTTGGTACATGCAATTACAAATATGTATATATCTATATAACTATAAAGGAGAATATATCTTTTAAAATGACATCTATACATAAACAAGCACAAGTACAAGTAGTTTTAAAAACACTTAGAACTCATACTGGGCACTTTCTTACTTGACAATAATTTACAATATCATTTTAGGATTCAAAATTGTATAGACTAGTTTACAGTTTCAACGTTTCGTTTTGGTCGTGGGTATTTGATATGTTAGCTAGTAAGTAAGTAGTATCTATTTTGGTGCTTACAAGCTAAATAGTGGGTATTTCAAGGGTAACTTCTCAGCTAACTCTAGGGTTTACCGTTTACTGTTTACTGTTTGTGTATAGGCTACTAGTGAAAATATGTATACTTCTAGAGGTGTATATATATATATGTAGAAACATGTGTGCTGCCCTAGATTTGGCTATAAGGTATATCTATTAATATATGTGTGTAGGTGTATATATAGGTATAGAACAATTGGGAGTATAACTTCTTGAACAGATTGTTAGTCTGCCTCTATGTCTAGGGTTAAACCAGAAATTCATCATAATATTAAAGCCTGATAGTTTACTTGTTTGTCGTTAAAGCTGATTTATCAGTTATCCGTGTGTGTGTGTGAGTGTGTGTAAATGTATATGTATTTGTCTGTTCATACATACATGTATGTATATATATATATCGCCTTATAAACAACATCATATATAGGTATTATGTTCGTATGTGTATACTTCAGTCGTTGTTGAATATACAAAGCTTTCTTGTGGTGCTGCCCTCGTTGTGGTACAACAACTACGCCTATTCCTACTCCTATTACTAGTACTACTTCTACTACCTGAAGAGTCCTGTTGATTCTCTCCAGCTTCACCGAAACACTTATTTGAGCAGCTGGCATACTTCTATCCACCATTCCATCTGAGTTTAGTGAGGTTGGGATCGTGTCTGTGTCTGTGTGGGTGTGTGTCTGGTGCTGGATCTGTGAGTGGGTTTGGGTGTTCAGTTGCCTTGAGTGATCGCACTTAGATAAATGTTTCGGCTGCCATTTGTTACAAGCACTCGGCCAGCGGGGGCTTCTCAATGGGCGGCGAGGGACCCGACACTGAAACCATTGGCACGGCACTAATCTTGGGCTTCATTATTTTGAGGCCCAGGCCCAGATTCTTGGGGCTACTGTGCGGCGAAGAGGAGGCCGTCGATGACCGCTGATGCACTAGCACACGTGGTTTGGCCTCGATGGCAATGCTGGGCGTGGAGGCAGCCGAAACAGAGGCTGTGGCTGTCGCACTGGCCAGCAGCGGTACATGAACCAGTTCCTCGACCGTCTCTGCGGAATCCTGTGAGTCGTGCACAACTGCCGAGGCATCGCTGTGTATCAGCGCCGATATGGAGCTGGTGTCGTCATCCTGCATATACGGCGGCGGTGCCTCCAGGGAAATGCTGCCCACTATGACATTGGCCGTGGTAATTGCAGAGGAACGCGACAGCAAACTGGTCACAGCTGTCGGTGATTGCTTGGCGTCGTGGAGTACAGGCAGTGTGAGCAGCTCACCGGCGTTGGCGCCGCACTCCTTCATCTCAATGTCCTGGGAGGAGTTTTGCTGCTGCTGCTGCTGGACGGAGTCATCATCGGTGCGCCATGGCCGCAAGCTCTTCTGCATGACAAAATATGATATAATTAATATGATTTTTACGTTTTGTATATCGGACACTTGCCCTGCGCCCATTGTCTGTGATATTCTCGGCACTCTTGGCCTTGCGGCAGAGCACACTCTGTGAACCATGGCGCCGCAGGAACTCAATGGAATCGAATCCGCGACCCTCCGACGAGACGAATATGGCCGAATTGATGCGACTGCGCGTGCAGCGCTCCGAAATCGATGTGGACCGCTCCTCTGCGAGCATGTGGATGTGCTGTAAGATAAAGATCATTAGTAGAGCATTGGTTGTGGTTTCGTGTGGACATATTGTGGTATCGGCGATTGATTTTCTTACGCGGCTATTGCAGTGCAACGGTGGGTGAGCAAAGGTGCCGCCACATTCACTGCTGTCGAACTGTTTTCTCAATGCAATATTGTAATAGAGAGAGAGAAAGGGAGAGAGAGAAGAGAAAGATAAACAGAGAGCCAAATGAGGTGGAAGACGTTACACGCACACATGTAAACACACTCACATACACACACACACACGCGCACACACACGGCTTGGAACTGTAATGATGCCGCAACGAGTCACTAAGCAATATGCATGTAAATAACCTCTTCAGGCGATTAACAATAGTAACAATAACAACAGCAAGCGAAATCGTGAAAGCAACCTGCACAAAACTCTACAAAAGCGATAAGAAAATTGAGTGTGATTTTTTTTGTGCTGTCTAATTTGTTCTGAATTTGGCGACTGTGTTCTAGCTGTGCTCTGGTGTAGCGCGAGTCTTGAGTTGACTCTTTAACTGTACAAGGTGTTACATATTGTGTGGGTGCGTTTTGATTTTTTTTTTATTCTTGTTTTTTGGTGGGTGCTCTAAAATTGATTTTCAACGCTGCAAATGGCGGTCTTTCAAACGGTAAACGGTTTAACGATAAGCGATTAACGATTAACGTGCCCAACGAACACAACACGAAGTGCATGGCGTTCAGTGCAATTATCGGAATCGATAAGCGAGCGAAACGAACAAACAAACGAACGAATGGACGTATCGATATTCGATTCTTCGGTTGGCGTTTCGAAAAGCACTTACGCTGGCCGGTTCACTGTAGTTGCTGGGATTGAGCATGGATGATTCGGTGTGTATGGTATCGCTGGCGACCATGCTGTGGTACTTCTGCATCTGCAGCGTGGACGAGCCGCGGCTCTCGCGCGATCCATCGCGACTTCGATCGGCGCACGAATACTGGCGTCGGTACTGTCGCCGCCGTCGGCCAACATTGGCCGCGGCGGATGTGGAGTTGCCAACGGTTGATCCCATTGCGCCAATGTTGATGCCGACGCCGACGGCGGTGCCCATCGCTGGTAGCCCATAATCAGCGCATGCCAGCGGTCTAGACGGCAACGGAGGCGGGCGAAAGTAACTGGGATCATAGCTGAACTGTCGCCGTCGCCACTGATCGTACTGCCGATAGTGGCTGAAAAGGCGCCGACGGCGCAATATCAACTGCTTCTTGGCCTCGAGCACCTCGTTCTCCTCGACAAAGGTGCGCTCCTGCGAATTCTTCAGTATGCTTCGCTGTTGCGCAAACCGGCGCTGCTTCGCATGACTGTTGACCGAGAGCGGGAGCACGCGCTGCGGTGCCGGTTCCCGTTGCAACAGCTGCTCATCCTCGGCCGGCGGGCAGCCGTTCTCGCGTGCATCCGCATCGGCATCCGCATTCGCATCCGCCTCCCTATTGACCGCAGCGCTGTCTATGCTGTCCACATGGTCCAGCACATGGGCGCCCACAATGGACTGATTGTCGACGCTGGCGCCCCGCACGTAGGTGTTGATCGGCGTACCATGCGTATGGCTAACGACCGCCGTGGGCGTGGCCGTTTCACGATGCACTGGTTGCTAGCTCTCCACATCCGCCTTGTGCAGCAGCGCAAACTGACAGCCGCAGTCGCGCTCCAGCTCCCGGCGTGGATACTGAAAGCAGCGATCGAAGATTCCGCAGCCCTCGCAGCGGGGCAAGCACTGAGAGAGCAGCCATCAAACACACAGAGAGAAAGAGAGAGAGAGAGAAAGAGAAGGGGAAAAAAGTGGCGAAGAGAGCGGCAACAGCGGCGGGCGAGAGCGAGAGCAGGCGACAGCGAAGCCAGCCAAGTGGTTGGGTTGGGTTGGGTGAAAGTAAGGAACTTTTGTCAGTGATTTTCATAGAAAGCTCGAACCTCAACAAAGCTCAAAACCAAAACCGCTGAACTAATTACGAAATATGTTTTTTAAAAAAAACTATATATATTGGATATGCAAATGGAATTCGACTTGAATATGGTTTAATTGTGAACGATCATAATATTTATTTTTTTAAGTGTTTCCATGCTCGGAACCATCAAACATATACAGAATGAATCAATGGATCTGGTTCACAAAGTCAACCGCCTGGGTGCAGTTCTAAAAGTGACTATGTATATGGAAATTGGTTTAGAGAAAGTTAAAGCACGTTTCTAAAAGGAAGAAGTATATAAAAATAATTTCGGTGCGCGCCGAAACGAGAGTACTCTGATAAAAACTTTCTTGTTATTTGTTTTTAATAGAGTACGAATATATTCTACAAAATTAGGGAAAAACCAAAAAATATATGAAACGAGAAAAAGCTTTGTAATAAGCAAATTATATTAAAAGAAGTAAAATTTAAGTGTTTCACCAAGTTTTTTCTTAAATTAATACGTAATCTCGGAACATATGAAATGCCCGTAAAAGTATGCTACACAGATTAAGTAAACCCAACATTTTGATATAGCTCGGAAACAGACAACAATTTACAGGAACTTTCCAATTCAAACTGCAGAGACCTTTGACCGATTTAAGCCAGTTTTAAATACGTTCTAAATGTGTTTAAACATCCGAATTTCAAGTAGAAAGCAGTATCATTCTTAATTATTAAATTCAGCAGAAGGGGCGGGAGGAACTGTGTGCACTAGTTAAAGAAATTGTGCACAATTGTAGATATTTTCATTATTAATTCAAATAGTATTTACTTGACTTAATACAAAAAAGCAATGAAATGCAAAAAATTGTTCGTATGTAATAAGTAGTTGAGAAATTAAATATTTTGAATACCTTGACAAAGAAATCGGGGTGTAGGTTCTATAAATAAAGCATAACAAAACATGAACAATAGTTAAATTTCAATTCGCGCTTATAAAACAAATACTTAAAATCCCAAAATAGCCCAACGAGTTGCCCTGCGTAAACCCCCAATAAGCCCCAATAAACGTCGCGATCAGCCCCCTATATAACTACATATATTTCGAGTACAATCCATACCTGATGCGAGTGCTGACCATTGCAGCCGCTGGCGCTGCACACGCCCGTACCCGGCACCTTGAGCTGCTCGTGCTTGTAGTCCGGCTGGTAGGGCAACAGCATACGGATCTTGCCCCAGCGATTAAAGAAAAGCGCTATCGCGCCCGCCCAGACCATCAGCACGATGAGCACAATGCCAATCTCTACGCCACGTATCTGAAAAATTAATGGATATTAATGTCAAAGAATTCTTCTATACATATCGGTTATAATATTGGTTCCTCATTTACCGTTGGCAGCTCTCGTGAGGTTCTGTGCGTGAGCGTATTGGTGGCCGTGGAGGTAACATCGTCGGCAAAGCTGCTGCCGTTGCCGGAGCCATTGCGTCCGTTGCCATAGATGCCCGCAGGAAAATCCTGTTGTGATGTGTTCTTGGGCAGATCTATAAAAAGGAAATAAAAATATGATTGCATAGGAGAAAACCGTCATTTAACTCGGGCTGGGCACTTACCGAGGGTGCGAAATTTAATCTGGCCGCGACTGCGATATTTCTTGCCCATCCAGATAGCGGTTACGGATAGGGAATACTGTGTGCTGGGCAGCAGGCGGTCCAGGACAATGGCCTCGCTGCTGCCGGCAACGTCCTGTACAACCCTGTAACTTAAATTAATTCAATTACCACTCTCGAACGGCAACTAAGTGTGACAAGAAATGTGTGTGCGTGTCTATATGTGTGTGTGTGTAGCTAATTGCAGAAACTACAATAAATAGTTAGCTGCGAGCAGACGTGAAATATGAGGCCAAGTCCGTGGCTCGTAATTACAGCATGGGCCCAATATTTCACTTTGTCACTTTGCCAGGCAGTTAGGCAAACATGTCCTAGATTTTCCCGCAATTGAGCTCGTATAACGCCCCCCACATACATATCTATACACCATGTAAATATATATATATATTTATATATGTGTGTATGTGTGTGTGAGTGTGGCGAACAAGTGCGTGGCCAGGCTAAGCGCAGAGTTGCTCAGACTTCTGGCCTTTAGTGCAATGTCTCCTGTTACAGTTTGACAACGGCGGCTGCTACAAAACAGCCTGACAAATGATTCATTATTCATATAAAACATACAGTTACACTCAAACACACACACACACACGACGTCGCTATGGCCCCCAGTGGAGTTGCCGCAAAGCCAACACGGCCCAGAAAACATACGTTGTCCGCCTTTTGTTGCCTGTAGCCAAAATACAAACAGAGAACAACTATAGCCAAGTGTGCTAATAATCAAATATTAAACGATTCTTAAAATACCCTGTAACACCATTGTCGACTCACTAAATATTTATTCAATGCAAGAAATACTTGATATCATAATGATATAAAAAATATTTTAATCCAATTTAAAACACTAAAAAACGCGTTGCGGTCGTCTGCAACCGACTGCGCATTAATTTTGTGGCAGATGTGGATTTTATGCGGCTTATCCGCCCACAACGCACTGAGTTTGACTATATTATTAATTTAACAACCATATCAATTTAATGCTGCATAATTAAAACATAGATTGAATTATCAATTATCGCAGAGAGTCTGACAACTGATACAGTTATTTCACAAACTGGCAATTAATAGAACAATATCTCTTTGTCCTTCAGTCAAAAATTGGGAAGTATAAAAAAAAACTGACACTGGCAAAAATTTATGAAAATAGAGCATAAATTTACTTTTAAAAACAAAGTATTTGCATTTATGCCAGATGTTGCCTTTATTTTCCATAAATTTATAACTCAAATTAACATTGAGGCTATCTTCACTTCAGCGTGTGTGCGTACGGGAAGATACCCTACATTCCCGACATAACCATAAAACATAAAAATAAAGTCACATTTGGTACGCTGCGAAATCATAAAGCTAATACGCCCCGTGTACCGCTTAAGTGCCACAGAATTGTTTTTAGCCCGGTTTATGCAAACTTTGGAGCAACAGCAACACATGTGACAATGACTAAAGTTACGGCTTAGTTGCAAAGGGGAGGGGGTGATTATGTTGGATTGGGGCATCAAATCAAATGCCCTGCAGCTGTACATTGTTTCTTTGCCACCATGGCCAACACACCCGCTGAGCCACTTGGCGGCGCATTCGCCAACACTAACCGCAATTCTCACGCAAACCAAACCGTTCTGTTGTGGTTTATTGGCGGGTGGTGCGCATTAGAAATGCAGATGAATTTAGCGCTGGGGAACTGAGTTTTTCATATGTGCCCAATGCACACAAGTAGCTGAACATGTTTAATGCTCAAACAATTTTCCAAATTCATATTCAATTGTTGTTCTTTTTTTTGGTTTAACCCAACTTTCTGCCCTAACCCAAATAACCTTTTATGGTAAAGTTTCAGGAAAATGGATTTCCGGTGCTGTTGAATAAACAATTGGCTCAGAAAACGCGCTGCCTACAATTGGCCCCTTTAACAAAAAAAAAGAAAATACTGAAAATGGTGTCCATTACTCAAACTCTAAATTGGAAATTCCAGCTATGTGTACATAGTTATATACAGTATATGTATAAATAAATACAAGTTCGTATGTGTTCAGCATTTTGCTTGGCATTTTTAATAACATTGGATGCACCAATGTGCGGGCTCTATATTTTTAATACTCGTTCACGAAGTAAAGAGAGTATATTGAGTTTGCCCATCTTGCTGTTCATAAGAATTGAAATTTTCAAATTACTCGATATGCCCACTGGGCTAATCTTACCGAAAATTCTATTACCCAAATTTTAGAGTTTTTCTAAAGTAAAATTCAATATATGAATATATAACTTATTATACTGTGCATAAGTATTCATCAGTCGGCTACACCCGATTGCAATATTCTACTTATTTTTTTGCTGCACAATGCTTATATTTTCAAAATTTGTGTGACATGGACTAACCCTTGGCTTATACACGCTGTGTGCGACATGAAAAGTTGTGGTTCTGTTTTGATGTCATGTGCACAACACGCACACACATTGTGTGTACAATTTGTACAACTTTTGCTAAATCAACTAGAAACTTTGTTGGTCTCTGTTCAACTATTTGCAAATCTATAACGATTTGTTTGTAACTTATTTTGAGCTCTTGATAGAAATATCAAATATTGAGATTAAGGTAAAAAAATGATATGGGATATGTAGGGTAAGAATCGACTTATGGCTGTTTAAATCTGGTACTCTCAGCTATCGCTAAGATATGTCGGAAAAGTCGGGTTCGATATTGTTGTATCAATTTAAGCAATATTTATTCGATACAATAGTTAATTTTAATTCCTTCAGAAATTCGACATCAGCAACGGTAGATTTGCAAAAAGCTCTCCCAGCCAATTAAATTAGTTTAATTTCAATTTAAATTCCCCCACTCTCAATTTATTTGTTATTTCTGTCTGTTGTCTGAAAACTTCACTAGCCGACCTTTTTAATCTCTTTTCAAAAGCAGGAGCAAGAGCAGCACCATTGAAAGTAAGTTAATTACGTATACGACTGGTTGTGCGGCAGACACCAAAATTTCAACTATAATATTCGGGTCGAAACTGCATGCAAGATATTATAAAAGCCAATTAAATGCTTGAAAGGAATAAAGCGAAAAAGGTGAAGAAGTGGATAGTGAAGCGCACTTAGCCAGGCCTTGACTTTTAGCCTTTTCGCAACTATAATAATTAGAACTGTCAGTGGCAAATACTCGAAATATGTAAAACAAACGTTGTAAAGCCAATGCTCAAAAGGTTTTGTTGGGATAACTGCGCTAATAGTCCCATACAAAAATGTTTACATGTGTATATCGCATATAAAGTGAATATGTTTTAGCATATATTGATTGGATTTGTCCAACCACTTTTCCTGGTGTCTATGCAGCTCAATGGACAGTAATTGTTATTAATTATTATTATTATTGTTATTGATGGTGCTGGACAATTTGAGCTGCGCTGCCTTTGCATGGCGACAGACAGGCTGACATATATGATATGTGTGCACTTGGAGAAAAAAGTAAAAAGTTTTGTAAAACGAAAATAAATACTGAAAAAAAGTTAGAGTGAATAATACTGAAAAAAAGTTGCATTGTGGAATATAATAACTAACCATTGTAAAGTTGACCTTTTGTATCCTTCAATATGGGCAATCAATTTTGTTATTTATAGCGATTAATACATGAATTAGCAATATGCAAGTGAAACATGTAATTAGTAAAATTATTCATGAGTTTTACACCAGAATTGTGACCATTTTTTTTTTTATTTAAGTGTACACACATCTGTTTTTGTAAAGCCACTAGAAATATGTATGCAACTTCAGATATGTAATTTCTGGCTGTTGGTGTCTGACAGGAGGGCGTGGATACCGTTAGCTATACAATTGAGTGTGTTGTCTGTTTGTCCGACTGTTGGCCAGTCCCAATGGGGCCAACTACAACTATGTTATAGACCCGTTCAGTGAGTCAAGTCGACGTCGTCAACGTGTCTATGTACTAATCATACATTATTCATCAGCACAATTTTACTCGAAAAACGGCTAAAAGATACTCGCACACACACACACACAGACACACAAAAAACTAAGCTCCTTTTACCTACTACCAAGAATTCCCTGTAATGAGTGCGAGCACTAAAAATCAATAGTAAAGAAAAACACAAAAATTAAAAAACAAAGTGACTTATAAAGAACGACCAGCCATGAGAAATGAAACCAATGGAAAATAACAAAAAAACATTGAAAAGTAATAAAATTTTAATATAGGCGTGAACTTTATGAAACAATAAGAAAGAACAACAACAACAACAACGAGAGACAACAACAATGGTCCCTAAGAGACAAGCACGCGCATGCAGTCAAACACACACACACAACTAGAAACATACACACACACAAATACACACGCAATACGAGCTATTAAATTGAAAACACCTTGAACAGCAACAACAAAGGCAGACAGCAGCCTACTGGGCTGCCCAACGTTGCTGCAGCCGCACTCAAAAAGTCACAAAAGCCGAGCACTTAACTTATTACACGGCATTCCAATGTCCTTCCAACATTGACGTGCCCCGCCCCCCGACCCGCCTCCGTCCCCATCTCCCCGTCCCCGTCGCTCGTCTGGCTAAGCGCAAGCGGAAGTTCTTAGTTTGTAGTCGTTACCAGAGTCCTTCCTGGTCGCGGTTCGACTTCAGTCGAAATATGCAACGCCACTTGACTATTTTATTTTTCTTCTATCATTTCCTGCTCCTTGTCCTTAGACGAGAGAAATCGCAGTCAGGGCGAGGAAGCGCAAAAAGGGCGGTGAGCACACAACGTGGAGCAGCTGCAACTGGCGGGCAGTGTAGAAATATTACGATTATAAGCATGCTTTGTTCCTCCACCTTCCTCCCACTTCGCTTGCAGCTCTTCTCGCGTTTCTCTTCTTCTATGCCGCAGTTTATACGCCTTCGAGCCGCGTGCTTACAGTGCAATACACTGAGAGAATGCAAACATATTCCTAACTAATCTAAAATTAAATATTTATCACTTTAAGGCTCAGAGTTTATACTATATATTAAATTAAGAGGGATTAGAGAAAACTAATATGATACGCATCTTGCAAAATAAATTTGGTTCAATTGTTATAATATTTTTTTTTTAAATATTAAATTATACTATTTCTTCCCATTGGCTTATTTTTTTTAATACTTCTTTACTTTAGATACCAACTCATATTTTGGAATTTATTTTTAAAAACTTTTTCTTTATAGTGTTTTTTCTCTCTGTGTATAATAACTTTGGAAACTTCAAGTACTCGCGGCTTTTGTTTTTCTTTTCGGGCTTTCATTTGGTTCGTGGTCATTTTGGCTTTGACTTTATATTTGCTGTTGCTGCCTGACCTTCCCCTTCCCCCACGCACGCCATAATGCCGTTAACTTTAGTCGTTATTTAGCTCAGGGCCATAACACACACACACACACACACACAGACACACACACTCAAACACAAAAAAAACACAACAACCAAACTTTGAGCCTGTCAATTGCACAAAATTCTGTAAAGCCAGCGACGCCTCCTTTGCATAATTGCAGGAACTTTTTAAACTGAACTGAAGGCAGCGAGTGGTGGGTGGGTGTCTGTCTGTTGTCCTTTAATGGGTTCGGTTAATTTTTTAATAATGCCTACCTGTCATCTGTGGGCTTATAGGTCACAATGTATTTCTCAATGGGATGCGCCTTTAGATCAATCTGCGTTTGCCACGAGACACGCACAGCTGTGGGCGCCAGAAATGTAACGGTTATGTTTTCCGGCGTAGCTGGTATGGTGCCTAGAATAGAGGATATAAATAAATGTAGATATTGTGTATAGATATAGATAAAGTCACAGGAAATAGCGTGGGTTTGAATAACTTATGCATTAATCTTTAGTAACAGCAGAAAAATCTAAAAGGTCGGAAAGTATTTATAAAAACCGAGGTTCAAGCCAGTTTTGACATGTGAATATGTGAACCCAACTATTGACAATAAATGAATAAAACCTAAGTATAAGTTTAACTGCGTATAAATAACATTAATATATCATAATTTTTTTATCGCATAAAATTGAATTCAAATCAGAAATTTTATGGCAAACTTAAGTTTATCCTATACTTTTATTCTAGTTTTGAGTGGTGAATGCACCTGATATATTTGCTCTGAGTGCACTCGATATACTCACCAGCCAGACAGGCATTGACAAACAGGGCGACAATGAGCACAAACATTGCGCTTCAATTGCTTCGATAGTTTCAGTTTCAGTTTCAGTTCCTGTTGCTGTTTTTGATGGTGTTGATAAATTTGTTGTTTTTGTTGTCGAGGAAAGCGGATTTCCTAAGGTTTCCGCTTCGTTGAATTTGTTCGTTGTAAACTTTATAGTTTTTTTTTGTAGTTTTTAGTTTGTTGTTGTTTCCGTTTTGCCAGCGCGTTGAGTTATTAGTTTTTTGTTTTAATATGAATAAAGCTAACTAAAACATAAAAATCAGTCTTGCTTTTGTCGTTTTGCTGCTGTTACTTCTACCAGTTGTTGTTTTCCTTTTCTTTTCGTTGCTCTGCTTTATTCTATTGTCCCGGCCAATTAGGCATTGTTGTCTGTGGATTAGGTTTCTTTTTTTCTTTGTTTTACTTTGGTTTCAACTTTAACTTGAACTTTAGTGAATGTTTTCTGTTCCTTTTTTTTATATTTATGCGTTTTTAGTTTTTATAGCACATTTTTACGGGCTTTCTGTTTGTGTAGTTGTGTGTGTGTGCGTTGTCTTGAATCATCAGAGGGCATTGTTTAAGCAAGAGACAAAATTAGTTTTTTTTTTGTTTTTTATATGATTCTCGTATCTTTTTATTTATTTTTTCTACTTATTGTTTCGTGCTACAATTAAGTAAAATTATTCACGTTACGTTTGCTTTTTGTTTATTTCTTTTGCTGCTGTTTAATGCCATTTGTTGCTGCTGTTGTGGTTGATGTTGTTGTAGTTGATATTGTTCTTGTTGTTGTTTACACAAAATCAATAATAAGCGACAAACGACAATCGCTAGTTGACAGTCGTTGATTTTCTGTGGAAAAACGTTGTGTGAATGTGTATTCTTTTTATATTCGTTCACGAAATTAAATGAGCATATTGAAATTGTATAAATTTTAGCCGATCAAATCTATATATATTTATAAATTTTTTGGCAAATCGGACGACCTTTAAAATAGCAATAATAATTAAGATAATTTTTGGCTAATTTAAGCTGTTATTATTCTGTGAACGAGTACTGCACAGTCGGTTACACCCGACTGCAGCGTTCTTACTTGTTTGCTTTTCAATTGGACCGTTTTTTCAGTTTACGATTTTCCAGCAGACCATCGAATTGTGCTTTTCAGGCTGTTGAAATTAGCTCAATGCGATGGCGACGGCGCTGCGCCAATCTGCCACCTGTCGCCGCCGTCCACAGATTGGTTGTTTCGGTTGTTTTTGCCGCTGGCAGTTTAATTTTCTGAATTGCGCATTGTGCTAGCAATTTTTGGCTTAATTGCCAAAGCATTTAAGCAACAGCAATTTGTCGCTGTTGCGCTTTTTTCTTTCCTTTTTGCGGCTTTTGTTTGCCTATTCAATTTTGTGTTTGTTTTGCGTTCGTTTATCGTTAATTATTGCTGTCGCTTTTTTATGTGCTGTTGTTGGTTTTGTAGCTTGCTGCAATAAATCAAAGTTTTTGGATTATTAATGGGCGTCTCAGACAGCGTATTGCCGAACGTATTAGTCAAATTGTTTTTCATTTACATACATAATAATTAACGGGTAACAATTACACACACACACATACACTCTAAATATAAACGTACTATATACAAAGCATATCTAACAAAATGTACTTTCATTTTCATTACGAAAATTGAAAGCAAACAAAGTGCTGCCTACTTTTAGGCCAACATTGCGTATACGCCACGCATAACACACAGCTCTGTCAATTCTGTCAATCTGCGCCTTTCTAATACATAATTTCATTTCATATTCATTTCACGTTCAATTTCAAACGCTTGCATTGACACGCAATAACTTTTCCATGGCATTCGATCATGCGTGAATACCTTCAATAGTATTCAATCGGGTATTCACGGGGTTTTGTGGTTTGCGACCACCCACTAGGAAATGTTCAAAGCGTTGTTGTCTGTTTGTGGTTTGTATTGTTAAGTACACACATTTCATGTTTTTCAATGTTTCAATAACAGTTGCACGTGCCTATTTTATATATACGTGCTTATTGATGTAAATTCTATTGAAATTTCTGTGTAAAGCAAACAAACAAATTCGAAAGCATTCGGTACACAAAATTATATAAATAAGAAAGATTTGTTTGTACACAGTTGCAAAACATTCGTTCAATTGGTTTAGGAAACTGGAATAAATCTTAACAATGCTGTAAATTAAATACTTTATATGCATATATGTATATATTTGATTATAAATATAATAAAATAGAATAACAAACACAAGCCAGATAATAATTAAAGCAAATCATTTAGAATTCTCAAATAGTTTAAGCGCAGCTCCTGTTAACAGCTTGACGAAGCGTAATGATTGGCTCCTAAATAACCAAATGAATAAAAAGCCACCCGGCAAGCAAAGCGACAGTTGCTTTATATGCATCTTAAGCCAACTTATAAACTTCCAACAAACCCAAGCCAAATACAGAAAAAAAAGGGAAGCATACATTAATGTATACCTAAGAGAATAATTCATGAAGGTGCACAGTTGAGGGTGGAGAGTTAAAGGCGGGTGGGGGGTCCACATTGAATATTGATACATTTAAGTTGGTTAAGTAGCTTAAATGCGGTGTGTTACGTCTCTCTTTGATTGAATCCCGTGGCAGGAGCTACGTGTATTGTCCAGGGATTTACGACAGTTACATGACGGTCTATTTGTCTGACTGTCAGTGTGAGTGTGTGTGTGTGTGTGTGTAACAACCTGCACGTGGCATCATTAAAGTGTCACACGGTATTTACAGCCAGCGGAACGCGGCGACCCAAATGACAAAGTTAATTGATGCAATTGTAAATAAGTTTACTTTAGTAAATTTGAGCGCGTTTTGCTAAATGATTTGACATTTTGGTAAGGACTTGGTACATAGTATAGATGGAAATTATAATGCACAAATCCTTTGTATGTGCTTGTGCACAGTGTGATGTCATTAGCTGCCATCATGTCCAGAAATTATGAATGCCAATTGCGGACGGATTATTAAATGTTGAAAGCACACGCTTCGGCATGTTGCAAACCCAACAGAATGTGTAATATAAGCGAGCATACACTTTCTACTCGCAATTTAAATGTTAATTTTCAAAGAATATTTCTTTTGACAAAGAAAAATACGTATGAAGGCTTGAGCTAAGAGTGCCTGACTAGCACATACTCAGTACAGTTCCCCAAGAATAAAATAAATTTTGCTTCAAAATCGTTGTTTGACAAATTCAACAACAATTTCAGTCAAGAATTAAATATTGAAAGAATTGAAAGAGAGGAAGACATTGAAATTTCTCTAGAAACAAACAGATTTTGAAATTATCAAAGGCAATAAAGTAAGCTCTGACTACATACAATAAAGCCGGCATACCCTCTATCACTAATTTTCAATAGCTACAGGGTATAAAATGAATTGTTTAACACGCTGGTGACGTGCTCTAAGAATATGTACTCTTTGACGCTGGTGACGCACTGCGAGAATATTTTCTACTCCAAGTGTGTGTGTGTGTGTGTGTGTGTGTGTCGCCACATGCACTCCGCACACAATAGATGAAAACAAGTAGGTGAAAGCAGTTATCGTAAAATTAAAATGGCGGCTAGTACGCGCTGTCGCCGCTGACGTCGTCGTCGTCACTGCTGTTAATTATGGCGACAATACATGCACGCACACAAGCGCACGCTTCTGTTACACACACACACAGACCTCTTACATATACGGCAGCCCTTTCGCTTGCATGTCAATTGCCTCGACTCAATAAGCCGCTGTGTTTGTGTATGTGCTTGTGTGTGTGTGAGAGAGAATATACTAGATTGTTATTTCGCCTTTTTTGTTTTTATTGCACACGTTGCGACTCCGGCTTATTGAGGACTTTTGGCATTTTGTTCATCAACTTTTTATTTGTGTTTTACTTTGAATTGTTGTTTGTGTTTGGTGCTCGTTACTTGTTGTTGCTATTTCTGTTTATGTTTGTGCTGGTAGTCACTGAACAGACAATAAATCAATCAGCTGTGTTAACATTAAATTGCGGCCCCCAGACAACGGCAATGGCCGCTGTGTGCGTGAGCGCGCTCTTAACAAAAAGGTCAGCTAAGCCGTTGCTTAATCCAAAAGGCTTGTATTCAGTGCTACAACTCAATTCAGCCGCTCTCTGTGCGTGCGTTCACTGCGAGAAACACATGAGCTCTCATTTCATTAAAAACTCAATTAATGACTCATTTATTAAAGCAAAGTGCAGGCAAAACAATAACAACAACACAGCTTAAGTTGCCTGCGCTGAGCGAAAAGTAAAGAGCGCGCAGTGAACTCTAACTGTACCTGAAGCTTCCTCTTAGGTTGAGTTTCAAATGCATGTGTGCAAGCTGTAAACTGCTTGCTTTGTTACACTCATTATAAAAAATAATAGTTGTGAGTTGAATTCAAGAGTGCAAGTCGGTGCATGTCTGAATAAATTATTGTTCTTATTTTGCTGGTATTATTCCCTTTTTCGCTCTGTGTATTGTAAATTTTGTGTAAAAAGCTCACAAAATGCTATTATTTGCTGGGCTGCTCGTAAAAACAAAAGCACTTGCTTCAATCCTGTACCCAAAAGCGCGCTTCTAGCTAGGGGCGTGTTTGTGTGTGTGTGTGTGTGTGTGTGTGTGTGTGTGTGTATGTGCTATGTATTGTGTCTGTGTGTGCCTTGGCCATGCACTTTAAGTTGAGCTTCTGTTGAAAATTTGTTAGTTCCCCAACCCTTGATAATTCCCTAACGGCAGATATGCGCTATGTTCTTGCTGTTGTTCTTCTTATTGGTGTTGTTCCCGTTCGTTCTGTTGGCTGCTGATTGTTGCCCAACCTCTGTCCGCCCCCCTGGCCATACCCTTTGGAATTTCAAAAGTGTGTCGCTTGCCAGTGTGTACACCCACACATACATATTTTTGTGTTGTCATAGGTTCTTTACTGCGCGGCGAGTACGCAGCATATATTCGTGTGCATATGTGTGTGCGTGTGTGTACAGTAATGTATGTATGTGCTGAGTGTGAAGCTTGCTGGCAGTTTGAACTGATTTCGCTGCGTGCAATTTAGTTCGCCGCTGGTTCGGGCCAAAAATAACATAAATCGTATAAATAAATTGCCGCATTTCAACATTTCCACATGTGCAGCAAGCAGCGGCATCAGCAACGCACGCAACACTGCGGCTGCGGCGGTGGCAGCTGCGGCGGCGACGGCGACAGGCGGCGAATTTATTTTAAAATGTGAAGAAAGCAAAGGAAAAAACGCATTTGTGCGGCCATTGCCGTGTTTTCCATTCGAAATTCAAATCGAATTTGACCTGTTGGGTTTAGGCAAAATCAGTGTGTGTGTGGGTGTTAATGTGTATACATTGGCAGCTACTTTGTTTATAAATACGGTAAATTTTGTTATTTTGGCGCGCTACGTGCTACATGTTATGGTTCACTAATAGTCAAAGATGAAAAAGATTTATAATCACACACACACACACATACAGAGACACATACACTCACCTACGCTATGGCATTAACTTGAATTTCGCATTGAACATGTGCATAAATAGGACATTAAAATGAGTTTTTAATTACGGCAGCTGTCGTTCATCTCTCTTCCCCTCCCTCTCTCCCTCTTAATTCTTTCGCTTTGTTCTCCTCGAGATTGTTCTCGTTGTTTTTGCTGATGTTGTTGCCGCTTCCGCTTTTTATTTCGTTTTATGAAAGTGAAAACTGACAAAGTCCATTAGCGGACATTCGTTTCGTAAAATTTTGCTTTGTGCCGTTACATTTACCGTTTTTAATTTTAATGCCTTTTATTGGCTTAACATGCAGCTATCCCCACAAACAAAAACAAGCAAACCAGCAACAACACAAACAATTACCAACTTCAAGCCGCAGGGTCTGTCCGGGACTTTAATTGAGAGGCGCGAACTCACACACACACACATACATACACACACACGTACACAAGGACACAAAAGGTAGGCAGCTTACAAACAAGCAAAATCACACACACATACACTCAAAATTATAGGTACATAGACAAACGCTTAACAAAATACATATTTAAACACCTAGTAGTACATACATATATATATTAGTATTTGTATTTTTAGCTTTTAAGTGTATAATTTACTTTGTTGTCTTTGTGGCCGCCGGCTCTGTAACCTGCAGTCCACCTGTCAACGTTACAATTTGGCTTCACTGATAACACAAGACTAAACACTGGCACTGACTACACTTTGCTTTTGTCTGTCTCTCACTCTCTCTATCTCCTTCTCTCTCGGTTTTGTCGTTCGTTCGCTTGCTAAAACACAACTTTCGTCCGGCTGCTCGATAACTGCGTTGTGCTGCGGCCGACGCGTAAACTACAACTGAACGCAGTTCGTTTCATTAGGACACCGTCGTCGTGTTAACAGGCGACGAGGGCTGCACAACAAGCACTGTACGAAATGCGGGTGTACGTAGTTGGCAGACAAAGACAGCTGCGTGCTGGTAATTGCAATTAGTTCACTATATTTCTTGCTGTGTTTGCCGGCAGAGCTTTTGCTCTTACGTGCGCGCTCTTTTGCTTGCAAAAGCTTTTCGTTGTGTTAGGTCGTGGTTGCTGCCAAATGCTTGGAAAGGGAGAAATGTTGTATTAACTGCGGCGGGGCTGACTCTGCGACTGATTGACTGAGAGAACAGGTTTAGGGCTTTTTAAGCGCATTATTAGAGTTCAAGTGCGACCAATGGGGGTGAAGTACGTCAAGTTGTTGTTTTTGTTGTTTAAGTGAGCGCTTAACGTCAAGCAATTGCCCGAGCTGCTCGTAAATGCGGCTCGAGAGCCTTCTAGGAAATTAAAAGTATACTTAAAGGCGTTTAATTATTTATTCATGGACTTTTGCCACTGTTTGGCAACAGCGCAAGCTTTGCGCGCCAAAAAAAATAAAAACAACAAAATGAAATCAAAGAAGAAATTGCAGTCGGGTGTAACCAACTGTGCAATACTCGTTCACAGCAGAAAAACAGCTGAAAACAGTCGAAAATAATTGAATTTTTTTTTTTGCTTTTTTGCCACACGATTTTATGTATTCACAGTTTCAAATTTATAGCTTTAACAGATGGACGGACGAACGTAAAGGCAGACCTTACGAAACGTTAATATAATATACCCTTTTCACTTTGTGAACGAGTGTGAAAGCAACATGTTGTTTGGTTTCCCAGGCCCAATGCCATGGAATTTGCTGTCAGGGCTGCTTTAACAATTGCCTCGTTGTTTGATCGAAATTATTTAGATATATTCCTCGTGTGCTTAAGATACTCGTACACAACGTTCGTTAAACATTAAATTGCCCACCTATTCAGCGCATATATACCAGATAATTCGCCATATATTTTCTAGACACTGCTCAGCATGGAAGAGAAACGACACTCTATAGTTAATTCGGTGTCCATACGGCCCAAGCTTATCTATGGCCTGCGCACCGATGTCATTGGCAACATTCAGTTTAATCTGACCAAGGAGGTCATGTATCCGGTGGAGGGTGTCCTGGCCTTCCATGATTTCGTGACCAACAAGCAGCGTTTCCTGCGCTTTCCGGAAGATACCAAGGCGGAAATTATCGTCATGAGCTCACATCGCAAGCTGCTCGCCGTAATGGAGTTGCATTCGAAAAAGTGAGTGGCTTACAAAGTGAAAAGAGCATATTAGGTTTGTGCACTGTCCGTTCTATACTTACTCTCCTTCGAACTAGTGGTCGCTATATATCCATTTATGAGCTGTCCACGCTGAAGAAGCGGCGTCATCTGGAGCTGCCCGGCAACCATCGGAATGCGCAAGTGCAGCAAATGATCTTCACGAATGATTCGCGCGCGATTGCTGTGCTCACCAAGCCGCCCAATGAGATGATCTTTATGCTGGTGCTGGACAAGACCAGCACTGTGATCGAGGGACGTGCCACCGTGGCGGGCTCGAAAGGCGGCGCCGAGTGCATTGCGGGCAATCCGAACGATTGCGGCTTTCTGGCCGTGGCCGGAGATCGCACTTTGCTGCTGATGAGCAAGTCGGAGCGCGGCTTCACCGTTAGCAATAATCTGAAGATCACTTATCGGGTCACATCGATGGCGTTTCTGTCGATGGATCTGCTGATGCTGGGCACCGATCACGATGAGCTGATATTGGTGGAGAACGGGGAGCACAAGCTGACCCAGAGGGCGTCCATTGCGGAGACGGTGGACCTGATAATGGATCAGGAGATGTTCGACAAGGAGCGCGAGGCGCAGGATCAACGCTTCTCGGCAATTCAGCCGATGATCCTGCCCGATTGGCGTGTCCTGTGCATGACTTCCTTCGCCCGCGGCTTCGCCTTCATCATCTTCAACAAGGTGTTCGTCTTCGAGCGCGTCTCCAAGTTCAAGTTCGAGCGCAAAACGGTGCTAACGGTACCCATGACCGTCTACGCAGAGCCCCTGTACCAGATCACCAATCTGGCCGTCGATCACAAACAGGAAACGGTCATTGTCACCTGCGACCATGCCCAGATCTATGTCGGCATTCTGATCGTGCCGGAGACCCTCAAAACGAAACAGCTCAAATTTGAGCCTCTGGGCGTGCTCATCCACATCGGCGAGGTGGTCGACGTCTCCGTCTGCGCCTGGAAGCCCATCATTATGACTGCCTGTAGGTAAACTCACTTGGCCGGAGCATTCGGAGATTAATTGTGGCTTCCCCCTAGCACGGGATCAGACCATTCGCATCTGGAATTACGAGACGGCCAAGGTGGAGCTGGTGCGCAAATTCCAGGTGGATGTCAACATTGTAGAGCTCAACTCCACCGGTCTGATGGCGGCCATTGGCTTCTCCGATCAGCTGCGCATCACGCAGATCTTCATGGATGAGCTAAATGTGAGTTATTTTCAGACAACTCCGTTTTTCATTCATTATCATACTTATCATATAAGTGAAAAGAGTATTTTGTCCTTCTGTTCATATCAACGCAACTCTTTTTCCCCCGTTATTAAAGCTAGACACCTGAAACAGTTAACTGATACAAATTGACACAAAATTTGACATATGTATATATAAAACTCAATTTTCAAGCTCCCATAACTTATTTAAAATCGAACCGATTTTCACGTTTGAAAGCATTTTTTTCATGATTTTTCCTATAGATTGAATCTACATTCAAAGTATATGCATTTTTGAAAATAAAATTTTTTTGATTTTTTGGCAAAAAATCATGTACCCCCCCTTGTGAATTTTGAAAAAAAAATTTTTTCAAAATTTAAAATTGCGAATTTTTGTTTTTAATTGATTGTAATTGTCATAATTAGTATAAAAAACAACATTAAAAGTGATTTTGGAGGGGTCAAATTTTTGGTCAAAAATCATGCCAAAATCGACAAAAATTTTGACATGTTCAGCTCTCGGATCCATAGCTCCCATGCTTCAAACTCCCATAACTTCGTCAAAACCGAACCGATTTTCACGTTTGAAGGCATTTTTTTTTATGATTTTTCCTATAGATTGAATCTACATTCAAAATATATGAACTTTTTAATTTTTTTTAGCAAAAAATCAAAGTTATATAAGAAAAATTTTTTTAAAATTTAGAATGTTGGTCTGCACTCTTTTAATTCTTAATTCCCTCCCCGTTAACTTACTCCGTTCCTGCAGATCGTGAAGACGTACAATTTTCCGCACTGCAACGATGTGCGGTACTCGAATTTTGGACACCTGATGGCGGCCGCGTACGATAACAATATAGCGGTCACTTCGGTGTACAACCTGGAGGTGGTCATCCAGCTGAAGGGCCACAATGGCACCGTGCTGTCCGTGGCGTGGACGCGGACGGACAAGTACTTGATATCGGGCGGGGCCGAGGGCGCCATTTACCAGTGGGACATCGAGACGGGCGATCGGCTGCAGGAGATCGTGCAGAAGGGCACCGAGTACGTGACCATCTGCGTCAGCTTTAACGAGCCGATGACCATATTCGCGGGCACCAACCAGGGCACCTTACGCGAGTTCCAGAACTCGACGCTGCAGCGGGAAATTGTGGTGCCATCGCGCAACAAGTGCGGCGTCTCCGATGTCTGTCTGGCCCGCTCCGATCTGATCATGTTCATTGCAGACCGCGAGGGCGGCCTCTTCAACATGCAGCTGCCGTTCCTGGAGGCCGGCGGCGGCACCTTCACCAATTTTCGGTTCTTCGATGGACCCATCAACAAGCTGCGCTTCACCTACGACGGCACCATGCTGGTGGTCATCTCGAAGCAGGGCACGGTCTCTATTTGGACGCTGGAGAACATTGAGAACAAAGTGACGCCCATCGATCAGGACCTGATGAAAAGCCAGGAGGTGCTCATACCGCGCCTTCAACTCGCCGATAAGGTCGAACAAATCATCAATCTGGAGCTGCGTCTCAAGCAGCAGGCCGAGGAGTTTCAGTACCAGCTTAGCCAGAACGAGATCTTTGACGGACAGCAGCTGCAGGAGGTGCATCGTAGCTATTGCAGTGCGCTCGAGGAGCTCAAGGAGCTGAACAACGAGATCGTGTCGAAGCACACCGAGGAGATGAACCTGATTACGTTCCAGATCAACGACATGAAGCAGGAGCATCGCTCCCAGATGGACGTGCTGGCCAGCCAGTACTCGGAGCGCATGCTCATCGAATACCAGAAGTTCACCAATCTCCGGGAGAACATGCTGGAGCTGCGCGAGAGCTACGAGGATAAGCTGAAGAACTCGACGGGCACGCTGCAGGACACGATCGAGGCGCTGGAGAACGATTACAAGAAGCAGCTGGACGAGCGCAAGGATCTTATTCGCGAGCTGATGAAGGAGATGCAGGACAAGAAGGACGAGTTCATCAAATACTGCCAGGAGGTGGAGGCGGAGAACGACCGGAACATGGTCGCCACCCAAACCGAATACGAGAACAAGTTGACCACCGAACGCAACGAGACCCAAATGTGGCGCGGCAAGGCGGGCGTGCTCCAAAAGAAATACGAATCGCAGTGCATCGAGATTGACAATCTGCTGGAGGAGGTTGAAACGCTGAAGGACGAGCACATCAAGTCGCAGGGCAAGATTCTGAAACAGGTGCGCAACATCGAGGATTTGCAGAAGGATATCTCCGATCGTGACTATGCCATCGGCGCCAAGGAGAAGCGCATCCAGGAACTGCTGCACAAGAACCAAGAGCTGGACAAATATAAGCAGGTGCTCAACCACAAAATCGCCGAGCTGAAAGCACAGATCGAGCCGCGCGAGTTCCAGATTAACGACAAGCGCAAGCACATCATCGAAATGGAGCACGAACTGGAGGGCCTCAACCAGAACAACATCCAACTGGAGCTGCAGCTGAAGGAGCTCAGGGACAAGTATCTGAGCAACGTGGCCGAGCTGCGCACGGAGCGACATCGGGCCAAGGCGGCGCGGGAATGCCTGAATGCCATCTGCACGGACATTTATTACGTGGCCGGCGAGGTGAACACCGCCGAAGGCCTCAAGAAAGCGGTCAAGGAGCTCTTCCACAAGCATGCCAACGACGATGAGCTGAAGCGCTTCGTCACGCTGGACGCGGAGGTGCGCGATGAGTTCCTGCGCCAGCGCAAACAAATCGAGAGTGTCCTGGCGCGCTACAAGTCCGTGGCGGAGGACAAAAGCGTGCAGAAGAAGTACGATAAGCTGTTCAAGGAAAACTGCATCCTACTCGAAGAGATCGACAGTCTGCGCGAGGAGAACAAGGGCCTGTACTCACGCCTCCGCGACGATACGCGCCGATCGAACAAGGGCAAGCTAATGTGAATACCGGACATATGGATAAGTCTGTGTGGAAATATTCTTATAAAAATATGTCTGTGAGTTTCACATAGCATATACAGCATACATACAGAGGTTAAGCTTAGATTAATAAAGTAAATGGCATTAGTTTCAGGCTTCGACCAGCACCTTCTTTGTTTTGCTCGCTTTGGTTGCAGCTCTCTCCGGCTCCTGCTCCTGCGCCTCCTCCTCTTCCTCCTCCTGCTCCTCTTCCGCTTTAGATGGCAGCTCTTCGCTGGGCACATCTGGCAACTGTTGCTCCTCGGCTTCCAGGGCGTCGAGCTCGGCGAGCACATCCTCCTCGTCCTGTGTGCTCAGCACATCGGTTAGGATCGCATCGATCTCTTGCTGCTTTTCGATGCCCTCGCGCGTTTCGTCCATGATCTTCTCTACCTCGTCTATGTCTAGCAAATCGTGCACCTTCTTCAGCGCCGCATTGCCCTGCTTCAGTCCGTCCAGCACTCTCATCTCCACCTGCGCGTACTCCAAGTCCGCGGCCAGTTTCTCCAAGTTCTCCAGCTGCTTGTCGGCGTTCGTGAGCAGGCTCTCCTGGTACTTTTTCTTGCGCAGCAGCAGCTTCGCGCGGCTAAAATTAAAAGCTTGGATTAAAGGAGAACGCTTTGGCGCATTATGTAACCGTGCTTACTCTTTTCTGCCCTGCTGCAGGCACTTCTTGGCCAGTAATCTGTCATTTTCGAGCTGCAACTCGATCCGTTTCTGGTACTGTTTCAGACGATCTCGCTGCTGCTTCAGTTGCTGTGGTTTATCAACGGATTATCGGATGAGACGATACACAGACAGATGGAGGAGATGTTGTACCTACCAAAACGGCCTTGTCGTGGTCGGTAATACGACTTGGAGCTGTCTTTTTGCTAGATTTACCAAACAACGCACCCATGACTAACTCGCAATAGGCACGGACTGTGTATCGATAGCTTGAACTTACTCGATATATTTGCATTCAGCTGTTGCACGACTTAACGATACTGAACATCGTGTTTATATCGATATATCAATTTGAGCCCTTTCTAAATACAGGGAAATACACAAAGCGATTACGTGTTATTTGAAATAGTGGCGACTGCCTCACGATCTATTACAAAATTTACATATTTCGAAATCAACATATCGATTACATTTAATTTGAAATAGTGGTATTTTTATTCAAATATATGTATTAGAATTTCGCGCGCAATGCTTCATAGCACTGCGGCTTGTAACGTTTGTACATGCTACGCCAGAAATCCATACGCTCTGCATCCGGATTTCGCTGCATTTTGCACTCCCGGTCGAGCAGCAGATAATCCATTTGGCATGGCTCCAGTTCCCCATTGGCGTTCCTCTTCTGCTTCTGCACCGGCGTCCAGATGTTTGAGGGTTTGCCACATTTGGCAAAATTGGCCCATATGTGGCAAATACGATTCGACATTTGAGCATCATCGGGAGCCATCGTCTCGATGTCATTGGCTGTTTGGAATAGATAGGATAGATCGTCGGCGTGCGAAGCGCCCCGCAGTTTCTCTGCCTGGAAGATGCTCTTGTACATATTCCGGCCGCCCACATAGTCGAAGCGATAGAAGTAGAACGGCGTCGTCCGAAAATGGGCGTGAACTTCCGCAGCATGCTGCAGATCCATTGTAAAGTGCACATCGCCCAGCAAATCCACCAGATTGTTCACACATTCCGGTGTCAGGGACTTGCCGTTAAAATAGAATTCACGAATATCGTCGGCCGCCTGACGGGCTTCTGGTGCGTCTGGATTCTCGACCAGATTGCGCGGCACCAGGCGCGCCAAATCCTCATTGTAGAGCTCCAGTTTACGCTTGGAATTTGTGATCATGGCCGAGCCCTCGGCCGAATTGAAACCCAATATCATGGGCATTTCCGGCTGGCGCTGCCTGTCGTGCAACAGCTCAATGAATGGCGTTTGCAGGAAGGCATCTGGACTGCTCGCCTCCTCCACAACGGGCTTGAACGAAAAGGGCAGATGGCGACGACGTTCGTCGGCGTTGAGCACGTCCAAAGTCTTTGCCAGCATGTCCGATGGCGTCACCAGCTTGGACTGTAGAAATTCCAGCAGGCGGATATCAGGCTCGACTCGCTTGCCCTGCAACAGTTCGCCCAGCCGGCGCGCCTTGTGCTCCCCATTCTCCTGGAACACCCACTCCGCGTTTCCTGTGCCGCTCTGCATGATGGCCTTGTGGAACAGCTTGTTGGCATGCGGCGCATACATGTGCATGTGCACAGAGGAGGCGCCGGCACTCTCCCCGAACAGGGTCACATTCTGTGGATCACCATTGAATTGGGCAATGTTATCGTGTACCCACTGCAGGGCCAGACGCTGATCCTTCAGACCCGCATTGCCCGGTATGCCCGCCGCCGGTAGGCTGAGAAAACCCAATGCGCCCAGGCGATAATTCAGGGTAACCACAATGACCTCCTCTTGCATGAGCAGCGCCGGAAAGTGACTGCAATTCGATGCAACCCTGATGAAGATGATTGTCTCACGAATCCGTCTGCGTCTGCACTTACTAGTCACTGTTGCCGCTGCCGAACCAGAAGCCGCCTCCATGTATCCAGACCATGACGGGCAGCGGCGTCTGCGCCTTGCCCTTGGGCACATACACATTGAGGAACAGGCAATTCTCGGAGCCAACCACAGTCTGTGTCAGCGGATCACGCTGATGCGAAACATCGCCTTCCCTGCTGCAGTCCAGCTCGGGCACTACAAAACGCTCTAACGGCACGGGGCTCTAGATGGATCAAAAAACTTGAATTATATAATTCCTTCCCAAATTAAAATCGTTGCTGTTGGATGTAAGTGATAGGTTTTTGAAGATTTGGTCGGCCAGACAGCAAACCCAATACACTCTTTTCACTTCCTCAACGAGTATACTTATTTTCTTTTGTGCACGTACCCGAAAGCGCAGCTCACCCACTGGCGGCTGGGCGTAGGGCACGCCCAGAAAGCTCTCGTACTGCAATCCACTTGGCAGCTGTTTGCGCTCTCCAACCAGAACACCTTGTCGCACGGACACCTTCACCTGCGAATTGAGTCCAATTAGATTTATGAAGGGATGTCTGGAACTCGAAGGCTTACCTTGGTAGTACTATATAATCTAAGGCAGTTGGTGCAAGTTTTTGCGTTACGAAGGGTAATCAAACTCCACATCTTTATAGGTATAATTGTTACTAAAGTAACAACATGAAAATTATGTTTTGAATGCGCCCAACAAAAGTGATCTTAAAACAGCTGATTGATCTTTGAACTATCATTAGGCACTAAATGATAGCCTGCACAAATTAAATTTATAAGTATTATAATTGTAAAATCACAGTTGCCTTAAAAAATATTGTGCATTTTATGAAAACGCAGTTCAATTTATTGATTTATTATTATTGCTTGCTTGCTTTATTTATTTGCTTGCTTCCAATTCGTTGTGATATATCGGTAAATATAAAATAGCTTCCATTAGACATTGAAAGTTATCAACACACAAATTTAGTATGACGGCTTACAAGAAAAAAAAATTAAACAGTAACTGCCCTGAAATTGTTGTGTGTTCGTTTTTTTAAGAGCTGTAATATAACAAATAAAATATTTTTCTTGTCTGCAAACTCAACCCGCCAATTCGTTGCGATATATCGAGAAATATCACTCTTATATCGATGTAACGATAAGTTATCAACAGCTGTAGGGACCGGCGATAATCGCCTGGTGGAATTTCGTGAATTCTTATTTCATTTCAACTTCGGTTATGGATTTAACATTAAATGACGGCAGCAAGCCGCCGCCGCCATCCAGTCAACATCCATTGGTAAGTCTCATTTATAGTCTACCTTACCTGTTCCCAAGATCTTGACTGAGTTTGCTTCTGCAGGCGGACTACCGTTTCAGTGCGGAGGAGCTGAAGGCGTTACGTGAATGCAACCAGGAATCGTTTGTACAGCGTTCGCTCCCCTTTGGGACCGGCCTGGGGCTGTTGGCATATTTTGGTGTTAAGAACGGTTATCTGCAGGGCAATGGCAAGTACGGTGCGGTGCCTAAAGTTGTGCTGGGCGTGATCCTCGGCTATTTTGTGGGCAAGTTTAGTTATCAGCAAAAGTGTGCCGAGAAAATAATGCGCTTGCCCAATTCGCAATTGGGCGAGATACTGCGACAGCGGCGGCAAGGTGGCGGCATTATAAGCACAATAACACCCGATGAGAATCTGGGTCGTGCATTCACCCTGGCACCCTTTACGCCCAGCTCGCCAGATGTGTACTCCGATGAGGGCCTTCAGCCGTCGCGTAATACGGCGCTTAATCTCGACACGGACTCGCGTCCAAATCTGACCGGACTGGACGACATCTACAGGCCTACCTTGGACTGTATGTATTATATATGCAAATATTTTTATTTATATTAATTCACAGTTTGTTTCTTAAGCAGCAGCCAGCACATTAATGGATACGGAATTGCCCTTGGAGCCGGCTAAACCTGGCGAGAGCTATGAGGACTTGCGCAAGAAGAATCGTGACGAGTATACGAAGCGTCAACAGAGCCCCTATTCAAGGCCCTATGAAGCGCCTGTGCAGCAGCGTCTTGTGGAGCCGGCAAATGATAAAATCACGGGCAAAAAGAACAAGTACGGCGATTCTTGGATAGATTAGGCTTGTGATTATAAATGCAATTGTTAATTTATTCGCTCGTTTTACATGCGAAGCGTGTATACAAAATGTTAAAAAAAATGATTACAATATGAATATGAATATTTAGAATTTATATATTCGTATAAGCGCACATTTGTGATGTTGCATCGTGATGTGGATTGGATCCCTGTTAAATCGTTCTTACAACTTGCCCACCTCGTGCAAGTAGGCGCCCAGCAGCTTAGTCTGCAAATAGAACAAGTTATAGCTGGATAGAAGAAAAATTCAATAGGCGGAAACGTACGCCTTCAATGTAGTTGTATATGTCAATCTTCTCGTTTTGCGAATGTGCGCCATCATCACAGGCGCCGACGGGCACCAAGATCACATTCTTTCCGGTGGCCTCCTGCAGCGTTAGGGTAACTGGTATGGAACCGCCCTCGCGTGTCATATCTGGTTCCACATTAAAGACATGCTTAATGGCGCGCTTGGCGGCCTCATAGTGGGGATGATTGGGATCCTCGGTCCAGGGTTTGCCAGCGGACAGCATGACCACCTGAGAAGGGTATAAAGAAAGCAAAAGCATTAAATAAATATATAATGCAAATAATAAATGTGGGATTCCTTAAACTGAATTTGGGATTTGTATTATCAGCTGAGTCAATATAAATATATTTATACGAATATAAATGTATATTTAAATCGTCTTTGCGTTAATCACATAACTGTCATAACTACTGCAAGGGTATTTAATCTTCGGCGACCCGTGGACAACTCGATATATCAAATTATGTTACCTTTAGCTTGTTGGGGGAGCCACGCTCGGCCCACTTGTCGTTTATATACTTGACAACACATTCCTCAATGTGCTTGGGATCCTGGTTGGGCACCAGGCGAATGGAGAACTTGCCGATGACCTTCTTTGGTATAACAGTCTTGGCGCCCGCCTCGTAGAAGGCACCTTCGATGCCATGTATGGACAGGCTGGGGTAACGCCACCTGGCCTGAAGCAAACGTGTCTTGTTGGAATTGTGGGGCAGGTGTTCGACGCCAACGTCTTTTCTACAGAAGAGCGCGACGGATTAAATGGTGGAGTCAGTGATTTACGATCTTGCGGGAGATTAGATTAGGCTACTAACTTGTATTCAGCCACTTCAAAGTCGATGTTCTTGTAGATTTCCTCCTCGTTCGGCAATTGGGGAGCAACCTAAATTGAAAAAGAACGATAACTTGGCAACAGTTTGAGTTTGGGAGCGGCAATCTTCACTTACATCACGTTCGACGCCTGGGATTAGGATTTTGGTATCCTTATCAACCAGGTTGGCCAGCAGATAACACAGATCGGGCATGGCCTCGTGCACGGTGCCGCCAAACACGCCACTGTGCAGATCCTTTGAAGCGCACTCCACTTCCACCTGGAAGTAGGCCAGGCCACGCAGGCCGTAGGTGAGGCAGGGCCTCTTCTTGCCCAGCCAGTAGTTGTCCGAAATGCACACGAAGTCCACGTCGCCTAGGAAATCATTTTTGCGCGCCATCAACATCTCATCCAATCCCTCGCTGCCGCTCTCCTCCATGCCCTCGAACACGAACTTCACATTCAGGGGCAGCGGTATATTCAGCTTCTGGTATGCCTCGATGGCATGAATCCAGCAGAGCACGGGTCCCTTGTCATCGGACGCACCGCGTCCAAATAGTTTGCCATCAACTTCGGTCAGCTCAAAAGGACTGGTATCCCAGCCATCCTCCTTGAGTGCAGGCTGCACGTCCAAGTGACCATAGACCAGCACCGTCTTCTTGGACTTGTCGTTGCCCAGGGTGCCCAGCAGGAGCTTTGGCAGCGGAATCTCCTCGCCCGAGGGCAGTTTCTGTTTGCCCAAATCAACCAGCTCGATCTGGGTACCCAGTGCCTTCAGTTTATCGGCCGTCCAGTTGACCATGCGGTCGATCTCACCGCGCTTATCCGGCCAGGCGGACACCGATTGTATGCCCACTGCAGTTCTCAGGGTCTCAATGTAATCGGACTTCTTGCTATTTACAAATCTACAAGCGAAACAAATTAGATTAGCCTTACAAGCAGAGATTGAGGTCGTGTGAAAATTCTAGATCATATATAAAATAAAGAATGAAAAGTGTGCGGTTTAGGCGCAATGCTTATCATCATTAAACTGGGGTCTACTACCCCTTATCACAATTTGTGGGCAAAGACATTTTAGATTTCGCTTAGTTAAAATATAAGTATCAAACTAGAAATTATGATTCTTATCGACAACTTTAAATCCATTAGATTAGATTAGCGATCCTATAAGAATTTCATTGAAGGTTTTTAACGTTGGATTTTAAGATAAACTATAACAGTTTCGTGTAGAAAATTAATTAAATCATATGAATTAAAATTGTTCAAAAAAACAAATCGAGAATTTTAAAAATTAAATCAACGATTAAAATATATAGAAACAAATCATTGTTTGATTACCAATTTTTTTATCATAATAAGTGCGATATTAATTAACAAAGAATATAGAAAAATCTATAAATCGAATATAAATATTAATATTGATGTAAAAATGAAAGAGCACAACTAATAAAAATATATTTTGGTTTTTGCAAAGAGTATTTCATGTGCGGTTCGCCAAATGCGTTTGCATCTTATTCTTCTTTCATCTTGTTAAGGCATTTCTGATTAGATAAAGAAACACACAAAGCAAGCGGTTTTCTTTATGCATTTTCAAAGGCGTCAAAGCGAAACACGAATACGTGTATTCAATGGATTTTTGTTAAGCATTTATGGAGCGCAAATGTTTCGTGCAATTCATAAAGAAATCGTGAAGTGCAATTTTCAAATCAAAATTATGGACGTGCACTTTCATTTTTCTCTTTTCGCATGGCAAACTCTTATCGGCGACAGCTGTTGCCGCCCTTATTATCAAGCATAAGTATGAAAGTCTCATAATAACCATAAACAAGCAGATAAGCAGGATATACATATGTACATTTATGTATGCCTGTATGTACATGAATATACGGCGGCATCGTCATCCCGCATCCATAACCCCCACATACATAAGCGATTTTTATTTTTTACTTACTCAAATAGCTGTTTCATTTCACTTGGTAGCTCGGCCATTTTATTAACTTTTCTGTGAGTGGTATAAAACAAACTATGAACGACTCCTGTTGGCTTTATTAAATTGCACCGGAATTTCAAACGACCTCTTGTTTCGGCTTCTAAAACGGGAATGAGTCGGGAACGAGCGAAGCGCAAGAAAGAAAACTTACGTACATACATTGTGTGCACAACGTACATATTATGTACGTTGAGAGAGCAGCCTGCTGAGAGTCAACAAGTTTGCCAGTTTGAGAGTGAACAAGTGTACGTCGGCGTGCCGGCATTTTTAGCATATGATGTATAAGCTAAAGTGTACCTGTACCCATAAATGGTGAAATAATGTATTTCTTGTAAATTTATTAGTTAATTTATGTTAATAATTAAATAAAAACATATATTTATTAATAACTCTAACAATGAAGCGATATATCGATGGGAAAGACATCGATATTTTTGTCAGTGTCATCACTTATTTAAAGCACATCGTTCGACCGCCACAGTTTATCGGCCGTCATTTGCCGCAGTTAGTAAAGATAAAAACGCAAACGCTGCAGCAGTCGAGACATTCGCGATTTAATTGCAGTTGTAATTATGTCACAAAGCTGATATTCGCTTCAATAATCAGACAGCAACCGCAACTGCAAGACGAAGGAGCGCTGGAGGTGTGTGGGTGTTGGTTGTTTATTAATTAATGTGTCCATGTGTGTGTGCGTGTACCGTTTTGTGTGTACGTGAACTGCAATGCTGTCATCTACGTGTGTATGTGTTTGCATTTGTCAACCTCTATATATATGTGTGTGTGCGTTGTTTAATGAGTTAATTATTTGTGTTCAATTTGCATATATTTCCTGCAAGACAATGGTAAATTTAAGGCAAAGGACTTGGCCCTTTTGTGTCAGACATTTGAGTTAGCTCAGTATATGCGTTTTGTAAACTCATTATAATAAATTTCAGCGACTAAAATAGAACATATTGCGTGCCGTTGCGCTTGTGGCTGTTGACTCCAAATACCGCTGCCGAGCGGCATAGTCATGTTTTCTGTGACTGTGACTTCTTGCCGTTCATTTTATTTTATTTTTTTTCTTCGCTATGCTCCCCTTTTTGGTGTCTCCCTGCGCGCCCGGATTATAAATAGTTGGCGTTTTTGTTGTTGTTGCGCCCGGAGTTGGCTGCCTGGGGCACTTCTGCTGCTGCTGCCAATTATTTGTTTGTGTAATTAGTTCCAAGCTGTGTCATGTTATGGGAATTAAACGTGGAAAAGAACAAACTGTGTTCAAGACGAACAGCAGCAACAATAACACGTTAAACAACGGCGAAAAGTTAGCAAAGCGGAACTTGAAATGTAGACGTCAGTCGGTGCCGTTAGAGCTGCTCCCAGCGTTTTTAAGCTGCCGACTAGCGAGAAGCAACAACAAATATGGCGCAGACAAGACCAAAGAAGAACAACAACATACATAAAAAATAAAAAAACAATCTCCAATAGCGCGCAGCAGCAGCTCAAAAGCTTGCTGCGTAGCCGCGGCTGCTGTGCTTCTGTTGTTTTTGTTGTTGTTGTTTATTTGCCGTCTGCTTTCGCAGACAATTTTTGCCTTCTGCCTCCCACCCGTGCACAGTTATTCATTTGTCGCCGCCTTGACTCTGTCCAAAACGAGCGAGCGTGGCGATCTGCAGGCTGATTTCGCCCCCCTTCGCCGCCGCGCTGTGTTTCCGCTTTACATAAAAGGCAAAATTTGTATTAAAGCCATCGCCCATTTGGTATTTGCTCAGTTGTTTTGTTTTTTGTTTTTTTTTTTTATTGTTCACGATTACAAATTATTGCATTTCTCTTTTGCATGCCATTCCAAGTGCACAAACAAACAAACAAACCAAAGTGGGCGTTCATTTTTGAGCGCATTTGCAAAGCTTTCAGCCTGGTTGTAGGTTTAAATTTGTTCGTTTTATTTTTTATTCAAATTCAAATATGTTTTGATTTACATGCAATGTACATATAAAAATTATTAGAAAAGTGCACAAGATAAAAGCAGAAACAAAACCAAAAACTACTCAATAATTCGTCTCTAGCAGCCGAAAGTACTTCCCATGGATCGCAGCTTGGATTCCATTGGCAGCTGTTCATTAGACGTTGATGCCGATTCATCCGATATATCAGGTATACCAATCGATCTCTCACATACACACACACTTGCACGCACGCAAGCGCGCACCTAACCTCAATGCTGCCAAATGTATAGTTGTTTTTGTTGTTGTTTTTTATTTATACATATATTTTTATATATATTTTATGTTTCGATTTCTTTTTCTTTTGTTTGTGATTTTGTTTCTTATGTTATGGTTTTGTTTTGTTTTAATTTGCATTTAACACTTTCACTAAACATTTGCAGACACCAGCGGCAGCTTAAACTTTCCAACGCCGATCTCGGTGAAGGACATAACCCGGGAATTTACGGCAAATATACGAGAGCGTTGCACCCTGCGCTCACCGCAGTCGCAGCCTCAGCGTACAATCACCACAACCGCCTACGTCAATCTGGATCCACGAACGGGCGGCGTGCGCATGGTGCTGTCACCGCCGGCTAGTGACGCAGTCGATGATCCGCAACACTCGCAACACCAACAGCATCATCATCACCATCAGCAGCACAACAGCCTGGTTGATGTGGAGGCCGTTGAGAAGAAGCCCAGTTATTTGAATTTGGCCTGCTGTGTCAACGGCTATTCGAATCTGACCACCTACGACTCGAAGATCCGTCAGGACATCAACAAGTCGCGCGAGGTCTCGCCGATACGACCCTCCACCAGCAGTCTGCAATATTGCAAGCGCAACAATTCGCTGGCGGCGCCGGTTCTCCACAAAATGCCGCTAACCAAGCAGCCCGCCACGGCCATGGCCAGCAAATACACAACGATTAGCAACGAGAAAAACAACAATAATAATAACAATAACAATAACAGTGGCAACAGCAAGAATGGCCATCTGGAGAACGGTGATCTCGCGTACTGCAATGGCAGCAATGGTGGCGGCAAGTCTCATGGTGCAACCACCAGTAGCTTCATACAGCAGCGCGTGGAGCGTCTTTACGGGCCCGGTGCCTTAGCCCAGGGCTTTTACAGCCCAAAAAAGCACAGTTCACTGCAGTCAATTGTCCGGCAGCAGCAGCAACAGTTCTCGCAGCAGGACCAGCTGCAGGTGTCGCCACAGAGCACGGAGCTGTCGCGCAAATTCAAACAGCTCTCGCCAAGCAAGGACTATGGCGAGTTTCGCAAGAAACTCGAAAACAATTGCACACACACGGCAACGGTGCGCTCACAGTCGGAGCAGCCAGCGCATAGCCACAATGGCGACGTCGATTTGCCCGTCTTCAGGCATCTGAGCCACGAGTTTCGTGCCCAGCTGCCGACAGTGTCGCCCAAGCGGAATGTGACGCGCGTTTCACCAGCGCCTGAAGTGTTGCTGCCGCCCACCAATGGTGTTCCCGTAGACGTGGTGGATCATGAACCGATACGTACCGAGGAGTATTTGGGTACCACCAAGATTTCGGCACCAATGGAACCAGTGGCTGATGTTAAAGCCGTGCCAACCGACACCGCTGCGCCCGTCTACAACGATGTGGTGAAAGATGGCAATTACTTTCTGAAAATACTAAAGGATGAACAGCTTCGGCTACTCGCGCTGGCCGCCGTAGCTGAGAAATATACTGATGCGCTGACTGTGAGTAGTATAAATGTATGTAGGCATTTAAATTAGCCTAATCTAAAACCTAAACTACGAACCCTGCAGAACAATCCCGATATCACCGAGGACACTTTTGGTTTACTGCGTTCAGCCTCCGGCAAGGCACGTCTGCTCGTCTCGCAGAAAATGAAACAATTTGAGGGTAAAATCACACTTAATGCCCAACTGGATACGTGTTTCTCATTCCGTCTTCATTCTCCACTCAGGTCTCTGTCACAACAATTTAAATCGCTCGCCGGAGGATGCGTTTCCCACTACCCTTGATGATTTGCAGGGTTTCTGGGATATGGTTTATTTGCAGGTGGTGCACGTAGATTCCATATTTGCCGATATTGAGCAACTAAAGAGCAATGATTGGCACGTGAGTCATGACCATATAAAACTTTTCTGTAAATCTGTTTTTTTAAGACAAGTTTTGCTAACTGTTTACAGCGCGTTGCGGAGCCAACACCAAAGCCGGAGACGGCGCCCATTAAATCAACAAAAACCGCAAAGACTGGCAATCAGAAAGCGAAAACAGCGGTACCTCCCGCTAATTCGGTGGCCGCCATGAAGCGTGAGGCGCACCGAAAACAATTGCTGGAAATGAAACGTCAGCGCCGTGAGGCATTAGCCGCCGCTGCCAAAAATCAAACAGCCTGTGATGGTGTTCTGGAGGAGACTGCTGCTGGCGAGCTGCAGGGAACAATCGGTGATAGTGTCAACATTGCCGTTAAGAACAGCAGCTGAATCGTGCTAAATGCAAATGCAATACGCTGATACAACAAAAAAACATGCTCTCTAGTTATATATTTATATATTAAATTAACTCACACATGCATACTTACACAACCACATAACACACTCATACACACGTCAACAAAAACAAAAACAAAAAAAAAAATACTTAGAAATTCCTAGTTGAATTAATCCTTAACTAGTCCCAACTAAAAAATATATATATTCATATATTTATTAAAAGCTCCACACCGGGCATATATAAATATATATGCAGACGGTGTTCAGCTTTTAATATATTGCATAATAACTTAATCGGAATTGTGTCACAAGTTGTCACCACTTGTCACAATAACAACAACAAAACAGCGGCTGCAGCAACATTATCAGCTTACGCCCAATCGATATAAATATACAAACAAAAAGTAAACAAAACACAACAACTTAAACAAAAACAAACAAATCTACATGAATATACAGAGTTATCATTGTTAATGGCTCGTCGTAAATTGTTTATAAAGTTTGCCTTATCTACGTGTTTTTTGCTCGTTAAATAATTTTGCTGTGCACCCAAAAAAAAAAGAAAAGACGCAAAGAAACATAAGTATGTAATATTTTTTACAAAGCGTTTTGTTGTTACAAACCGCTCGTGCAACATTTATAAAAGACATTTATTTTTGTGTAATTGTATTAGCAACCTAAGTGCAACAAACGAAACACCAACAAAAATCACGAAAACAAAAAATAAATTGTATTGCATATTAAAATTTTGTGAACGCAATACAAATGAAACTACATTTTATATATATATATTTTTGGTATATTAGCTGCATGTATTGAGATTTATTAATTTGTAAGCTGCGATGCAAGCAAAACCAACACACACACACTCAGAAAAAACAATCTCACCCTTAATTAATTTATAATGTTTTGTAATAAATTATTTTTCACTTACCTGGAAAATTTGTAATTAACTGGCAAAATTGGGAAAACTACAAACAAATGTGTGTCTCGAACTGAAAAATTTAGTTTTAGCTAAGAATCATATTGATATTGGTTTTATATCAGGATTATTTTATGTTAGAGCTGTCAGTTTTAAAAATTAATCCGATTTGGAAAATATTTAGCTTTGGTCATCTGTCTAAAAATTAGATTTTGTATGTTTGTCTATTTTTCATTATATTCCAGTCAAATTCGATATTTGGTTTTTCCAATAAATTTACAAAATTGTAACGACACACTCAAAATTAAGTCATATAGGAACAATCAGCCGGCAACATAGATATATTGTAACGTAGTTAATTATTGGCAATCGAAAAATCATTTTGTTTTCTTATTAAAAGTAAAATAACATTTCAATTGGGCTATATATTGATTAATACCTTTTGCTGTGCTAAATAATAATTCAAAATTATTCATCAGTATTTTTGTTTGTTTTTTTTTAATCATTTTTATTTGGCTTCTATGGTACGACTTATGGTTAAACTATTTGTAAGTACAAATTTCTGTTATTCACTTTGCTTCAATTGCATTTCCATTGCTCATATTAACTTGGATCGTCTTTATATTCAGATTCTCAGCATGTTTTGCGAAGCAAGTAAATTACCGTAATACTACGACAGATATATCTATATATATATATATATTTATATATAATATAGAGCGCTTCGTTAAACTAAATTCATCTCTAACTATGTAATTTGGGCAATAAATATTAAATTTATATATTAGATTTGTTTATTTAATGTGTATGCTAGTTATATACGCATATGCATATATATCTGTATATAATATATATAATAATTATTAACAATATTCTGGTAAGCGCAATTACTAAGGTTCTAGTACATATTTACAAATGAACGATTTAGAAATATATAGAAACAACATTTTGGGGCTGGTTGCCAACGAAGAAGTCGAAGAGAACCTTGATAGAGCCTTGGAGTAGTCTGAAGTGCTGGCAATGGGCTAGAGGCAACTACAAAAATACTTAATGCAACAGCTACGTGAGGCAGCTCGTCTAACAACATTCTCTCTAGGCGGTTGCGCTGTGCTCTAATGTATGTTTGTGTGTGTGTGTTTGTGTTTGTGATCTCTTTTATGCATTTGAGTGTTGTTTTTTATTTGTTGAGTACAGTGAAAGTTCGTAAGTACGGACGCCTGCTTAAAGTTCGTTTAAAGGATATGTGTAGAAGTAACAAAAAATGAAAGTAATTTTTTTAAATTTGAACATATTTTAGTTTGTTTTTGATTAGGAATATATATGCCTATTTCAAATTTTTCTTTTTCGAAACGATCAAACTTTCAATCTTTTTCTTTTTTTATGAATTTCAATTCTGATTTTTGAAGCTGTCGGTTTTTAAAGGATATGTTTTGAAAATCAAAAAAACGTAGAATTTTCATGTATGTTATAATTAAAAATGGATAGTGGAAATTCTATGCATTCATATTCATTTAAGTTCTAATCAAATTTTTGCTTTCGTTGTTTTTGTAAAAGCTGCACAAAAAGAAGATAGTTTTTCTATGAAAAGCAAAAAATTAGTTTGTTCGAAAAAGTAAGCAAATAGATAGAAAATTGTTCAGTGTACGCCTAAGAGAGCTGTCCGTGCGTAGAGCTTTCACTGTATTTGACTCCCAAGTACAAGCTAATCGTCAGTGCCATTCAACAGGTCCGCCAACGACAGCATCGCCGGCGAGCAGCGTCCGTTGTTGCCACTTGACTGCAGCAGTTGCAACTCAATTGCGTAGGCTGCTGCAGCAGTAGCCGCAGCCGCAGCCGCAGCAGCAGTTGCGGCAGCATTAACTGTGCTGCTGGAGTTGGGGGCGGCATTATTGTGTTGCTGCTGTTGCTCCCTCTCCCTGAGCAGCTGTTAGTCGAGATTGTGGGGCGGCGTGCTGTTCGCACCGCCCAGCATGAACGAGGTGGGACTGTGCACCGAAATGCTGTCCAGATCCAGGGTGCCATCGCCCTTCTCCAGCATGCCGCTGCCATCTTGCTTCATCATCATGCGACGCCATTTGGCGCGCGCATTCTGAAACCAAACCTGAGCAGGAAACAAGGCGCAAAAGTTAGTGTCTGGGTTTTTTGAGTTTTGTTTTAGTTATTTGCCCACCTGTAGGACTCTCTTTGGTAAACCCGTTTTCTGTGACAATTGCTTTAGGTCCTTGGCGTCGGGATTGTGATTGATGGCGAAGTAGGACTTCATGGTGCGCAGCTGATGATGCTTGAACGAGGTGCGCATCCGTTTGGTGCGCGATGAGGCGCTCATGTGGCTGCCACGCCCAAAGTCCACATATTCGGTATTGAGATCTGTCAGAGAAATCAGCAAAGAAACAACCTTTTCGTTGTAGACTTTTACAGCAAGTTTTACAACGCCAACATGCGGCTTTTTATGCCCTGAACCCACTGAAAATGCCTAGAAACGGGCATATTGGTTTTCTGCATACGTATGTAACAGACAGAAGGAGGCATCTCCGATTTAACCACGTTTGCCTGTTCTAAAGAGTTGAAGTTGGATTTTTATAATCACGCCCGTTTTCATATAATCGATAAATATCGGTTTTTAGTACTGAAAATTTCTAGTTTAGAATTTGGTCAAGAATTTAGCTTCCATGAAAGGGGACTGAAATGTATGTAACGACTACAATATTCAGGGCATCTGCTGGTCGGATATTCCGGCCTATTATTATGCCTGAGACTGGGAATGGGCACATAAAAAGCCGCTGCATTGGCGCCAGAGCCCGGACCATAAAGGCTCAAGCAATTCGAGAGTCGGCTGCTGAATCGTATATATTGCTTTTATGGCCCTTTTCGGTATTTACAACCCACCTATATTCGCTGTGAACGCCTCGATATCCTTGGGCTTGCGCTTGCGCGGTCTGCCCTTTTGACGCGCCGGCTGCGGCAGTCCGGTGATGACATGCGATGTGGGCACAAAGATGCCCGTAGGAACAATACTGCGACTGGGATCCGAGTGCGGACTCGACGAGTCATTGTGCGGCGATCCAAACTGTGTGCTATACGGATACGTTGCGCTCATGCTCGACGAGGCGGCGTCCCCCTCCCGCGCTATGCTATAGTGAGTTCTGTCAAAAAAAGAAAAACCAGATCAAAAAGATATTCATCAGTATTGTGGATTGGTGAACGGATCGAAATTGGCACGCACCTGCAGTAGATGAGCGCATCGATGATGCCATACTGATCCCCCTTGGTGAGCGGCGTGTGGCAGACCGTGCAGCAGAAGCAGTTGACGTGAAAGACCAGGTTGCGGGCGCGCATGACCAGCTCGTTGGAGCTGATGGACGCCAGACAGCGGGAACAGCGGCGAGTACCAAAAAAACTGCAAGCACAATAAATGAAAAATATTTATGAAGAAAATGTGGTTTTTCGGTTTCGATTTAAAAAAAAAAACGCGTCGCAATACTTAGTAATACATCTTTTTGAAAAATTTTTTAAAATATTTTAGTTCTGTTTTAAAAAAAGAGAGCACGGAAAATGAATTCTCGAGTGAACTCAAGACTATTTTAATATATAATTTTTCTTTTCCATTAATATTTTCCATACGATCTTAAGAATTCTAAACTCGGAGCTGCCGCACAATTATTTGGCATGATAATAACAAAAATCGAAAGCCTCAATATATGCATATAAACTTATATGTATATATATATACAATAGTTGTATAGGCTTTTTAGTAGACGTGCAGTCAATAATCTTCGCCGGCCCAGACAAAATTATGGCCTCTCAACTAATAACATGTTACGGGGGACAGACAGGAAGCTGCTGTGCCGAGCTACTGTCCGCTCAATCTGAAGCTAAACTGAAGCTAAAGCAATCATCGCCAGCGGCAGCTGCGGTGGCGGCGGCAAACGAGATCTTTTGAGTCCAAGTCCAAGCAATGAATCGGTTAACAAAACGCCCACTCATCGTCAACGTCATCTGTCTGGGCATCACTTTGGAGCGTTGGCTACTGTTTTCACTTTCGCAAATGACAGATCAAAGATTACCCAGCATCAGTCATAATCATTGGTTCGTACACTTGGAGAAAAGGGTTTGGAGGATTTTTTTTTTTATAAATGGCAAATGTGTTTTTGCAGTACACAAATTTAATTTTTGTTCTCCGCTATTGCAGCTAGAAATTTGAAACTGATCGAAAAATAGTAGTGTCCATTTTCTGTAAGATTATTGTCAAATTTTTTTAATCAAAAATGTTTTATATTAAATTTTCTTTTCTCTAAGTGTAGTTTGTGCAGTTTCGTGCCAAATAATGATGACCCTGTACGAACAGGCATTTTCCTGCACTGGAGAAAGGAAGGGAGTCAGCAAAGGGGGGGTGGAGAACATCAAATGCACAAGACACGCGATTTCTTTGACATTAATCAAAATAATTGGCGCATTTCACTTCAACTTCGCTCAACAGACTCATTCTCACATTTTGTCGTACGGCTGCTTTTGGCAAAAATAAAAACAACTTGCAACGATTCCATATAAATTTATCATATTTATATAGTGCATTCGCCCAGAAGGCGCATCAGCAACAACAACACACAACAACAGCAACAACAGCAGCTTGCTGCTCTCGGCTTCATTTTCATTTACCATTCGCATTTCGTTGAAAATTATTTGGGATGTGACGGCGAGATTTTTGTCACATTCACATTTCGCTTGTCAGAGACTCTCACTTGGTGTATTTGGCTGTGTGTGCCCGCAGCGTAGAGGTACCTTTTGTGTCCCGCAAGACGTAAGCCCCATAAATAATATTAAACATGGATGCAGGCAGCGTTAACATCGGGAAGGCGACGGGAAGGCGACGCGGTGCCTGCTACCAACTCATAAAACTGTTTCAGACAACGGCCCAGGCGATGCCTTCATTTCGTGGCACTTTATTTTCGTGAAGGGAGCCCCGCCACCTGCCACGCCCCCTTTGGCGATGCGGCCGCGAGAGAGCGAGAGAAAAATGAATTATGATTATTGCCATGTAAAAGAGCAGGCGAAATGTCAAAGTGACAACGCCTAATATATGATTATGTTTTCGAGCGCTCGAAATCTGATACTCTCACACACGCACACACACAGACACACGCACACACACACACTTTGGACACTTTGAGCTGCTGCCAGCTTTAACCGCAGCCGGCAGAGCCCAGGAACCACAGCCTCAATGTCACTTTTGTGACGTGTTGTTGTCGTTGTTGTTGCTGCTGCTGCTGCTGCTGCTGCTGTTGTTGCTGCTGTCGCTGTTTTGGCTTCTGGCTGTGGCTGTGGCTGTTGCCCCGGCCGGGCGACTATTTCCCACCGCATAGTGCACATCAATCCCGAGCTGAGCCGAGCCAAAAACCCGGCTGACTGCCCCTTGGTTAACCGCATCGTTCAGCTGTGTTGTTGTTGTCTTTGTTGCTGTTGTTGCTGTTGTTGCTGTTCGTGTTGCTGTTGTCCTGCACTTGTTTCGGAGGCGTTGCCCACTTGAAGCGTGCGAAGCTGCGACACATGTGAGCATCAGCAGCAGCATCAGCATCAACAGCAGCTGCCTCGGATGCAGATCTCGCCCGATAGCCACGACTACGGCCTTATATATATTTATACCCTGTTAACTAACCGAAATGGAGTATATTGCAGCTAGAGGTAGAATATCTGCAAATACTTATTGGATAAATTGAGATCCTTTAAACTATGAAATTTAACCAATACTTTAAAGAGAGTCTGAAACCACTTCAGCATTATAATTAAAAAGTCGAAACGTTGCAGATGGGTGTAACCGACAGCTCAAAGGAAAGGTAAAAAAAGTTATGAAAGTTTTACATGTAGGAGCTACAGTTTTATATAGGTTTATGTGACGCAGGTTGTCACCAGTACGAACTCTGCTTATTTCGTGATTCCACCTGTTTTAAGTTGTTATTAAAATATGAACAGAGTATTGTTTAGTCGAATACAGCCGGTCGCAGCATTTGCTACTTGTTTATTACAGTATCTGGCAAAACAGTAAAAAGTCAAGTTTTTTCGGCCTCTGATTACGCAAATAGATAAGTTCGGGCTCGGCTTGGATTGGATTGGAGTGGGTTCGAGTGGGTTGGAGTGGGGTGGCATGGGGTTGGCTGTGCAACTTAGACGTGGCTGATAACAGACATCGAAATCGTGGCCAAGTGGCGCGCGGCACAGCCACTCGGGCCACTCACGGCCACTCCATGGATAGCTCGATGGGCTGGCATCAAAAACCTGAATAGGGTCCGTCTGTTTGGTAGGCGGAAACGCATACAGCGAGAGGGAGACAGAGAGGGTGACGGCGACGGAGACGGAGAGACCGAAGCGCGCAATGCACGCTGAAGTGTAAACCGACGTGTGGCAGCGACTGTCGTTGAAAAGGGGCACTGGCTGTTGCACCGCTTGTTGCACTGGGGTATGAGCCGATGATGCTGCTGCTGCTGCGCCGGCCACGTTTTGTAACGTGAGAGCATTTGTAACGCACGGAGGGATTGCGCCCGGCGCTCAAGTTTTTCAAGTGCCACCCGCTGTGGCCGGCTCTTCCGATTACAAGCCAAGTAATATACATGCAACAACAACAACAAAAACAACGCAACGACGGATTTCCCAGACGCCACCCCGTTCGCAGTTGCAAATATAAAAAAAAAACTAAATAGTAAATATATATACAAATTTTGTTTGGTCCGGATTTCGTGAGAGCGGAACGCGGCGAACAAAAATCCCCGGTAGACGTCCCATGGCGTTAATTCGATTCTAGGCTCTCTGCCCAGGGGCTGGCTGCCTGCCTAAACATATACAATAATTATTTGCATTTATTTTTTGTATTCGTTTTTAAGTACCGTGTTTTGGTTTTGTTGTGCGACAAGTTTTGGTTTGTTTTCTTTTTTTTAACGGATTTGTTATTCCTGTTTACAATTTTTTTTTTTGGTAGATGTTAAATGTGCTGGAAAATTAGTTTGTATTACTGTCTGTTGGCCGATCTATAAGCGATTAGCGTTAAACCGCATTGCGGCACGACTCGATGCAACCTCAACTGGAAACATAACCTCAATGCACAAACATAACCTTAACTCACACGCCTAAAACCGTTAATGCGCTGGCTGTCGCCGATAATTTCTATAAAGACATGCTCCCAAATAGTTTCATTTGCATTTACATTTTAAATTGAAACGCTTAAACGTTCTTTAATAGGCCTCTTCCGGCTTCCAAGAAGCGGCAGCGTACCCACTGAAATTGCATATATAATTTTTATAGTTTAGCTGATTAGATTAGCGCCCCATTGTTAGTTTTTTTTTAGTTTTTTAGTTTTTGAGTTTTTTTTTCGCCTGGTTCCTGTGGCGGCTGTTTTTCTTAAGTGTTCGCCGTGTCTTCGGGCGCTCGCATAAATTCGGCGTAAAATGATTTTTTAAGATGGCCATTAAACATTTTAATTATCGCACCGCGAGTAGTTTTTATTATATTTGTTTTTATCTTGCGTGCGACGGAAAGAGACAGCATTCGCGACCGGGCCAAGAAAGGTTAAACCATCGACCAGCGAAGCGAGCGACGTGGTTGTGGATGTGGATGCAGCGTGCAACCACCGTCAAAACAACGTCTTCACAGCGGCTCACTGTGGTGCGCACTCAACAAAGAACCCAGCTAAGTGAGTGGTAATGTCTGAATTAATGTGCTCCTAAAGGGAAAGTTCTAATCTGAATGCTAAATATGCGAGCATTTGCTACCGCATTTCTGTAGAAAGCAAGGGTTGTGCCCAAAATCAGCTTGATCAGTTTTTATAAAACATATTTTAAAGCTTTCCAAACTCTATCTAAAAATTGGAAGTTTGCATTTCTGGCATATACCTAACTATTAACCTTTATTCGGCTATGGAAGTTATATTTAAGTTTAATAATAATATTAGAATTTTCGAATTTAATTAGTTTATATATTCGTTTTTTAAAATCCTGCTTTGTTCTTAACAAAACAATGCTCAAAAAACTTTTTGAACAAAACTTTGCTTAGAATTAAATTTTGTTTTTATTGTTAACCTTGTTTTGTAATTTAAACCACACTTATAATTATTTTTGTAATAAAAATGTAACAAATAATTATTTCCACTTCGAAATTATTGTTTTGCTTCGATATTTTTCCCACAGTCGACGACTTTTCCTGTTAGTAAATCAAGTTTATTGTAGCTTTAAGTTTTGCATTCATTTCTCTGCTTATTGGAAATTCCTTTTTCTTGTTGTTTATCATATTATATCATATCTATAACATTTTTCATTTAATTGCCTACTTATTAAACTCACATTTGTTGCAATTTTTTTTGTATTAACACATCTACTCTTGCATTGATTACAATTGTTTAAGCCGAGCTTATTATTTCTGTGCACAAATTTCCACATTCTCAGCCATTGTAAGTTGGTTAAAGGTATGCCTTCTGGTACCGGGTGCTGGGTGCCTGGGTGCTGACGACGGCGCTACATGGGATCGCTGACAAGTGCTCATAAAAAATAAATACTGCGCTTTTTTCTCAGCCTTTTCATGTTTTATTCTCGCTCACAAGATGAAAAGAGTATATTCGGATGGTGTACAGACTTGAACTTTACAATTTATACTCGTGTAGATCCCAAATCAATTCCATACACAATTTATTCAGATAGATGACTGATGATCTTCTCTAAAGCTCTAAAATTAATAGAGTCATCAAATTTGTTAAAGTTACTTTATTAAGTATTGTGCCGCCGGCTACACCCGACTGCAACGTTCTTGTTTTTTTTTTTTGGTATTTAAGCCTTGTCGCCGTTTCTCCTGTGCATTGCTCAAGTTTTTGATGACGCCACCGAGTGAAGTGCCTGCCGCTGTGGGGTAGGGTAGGGTGACGTAGGGTGCGGGCAGGGCCGACCACTGGGGTGTGCATAAAAAGCGTCGTGAGACAGAATCGTTAAACTCTTCAGCTGTTTAACTCCTCTACAGCTGCTTTTGTGTTTGCTTTTGTTTTCTCTACTGATTTTTCAATTTCAATTTGGCTTTTTTTTTCAAAACACTTTTTTCTGCTCGCTGTTTGCTTAATGAATTCTGTGGATTTTCTATGATTTTTCGCATGGGGTGCCGCTCTTTTTTTTATTTTTGTTGTAATTTTTTCTTCTACTTCTACAACAAGAAATTATTTTATTGCATAACGCGCGATTTCAGGCCGGTCGTAAATTTGGTGCTCGAGTATCTCTTGGCCACTCGTTGGCCACAATTAAATGGACGCGCTCGGCTGAGTTTCAAAACTGTAAACATTTTATGCCAAAACTTTTTACACACAGCCTTTGGTCAAGCCCGTTTTACCCTTTTTTCCGCTCCTCGGCCTCTGCCTCTGCCTCCACCTCCTGCTGTTGCTCTAGTCGCTGATTAAGACATTTCGTGGCGCTGCGAAACGCATATTTTTTTTTTATTTTTCCCCTCCTTTCTTTTTTTTTTCTTTTTTTTTTCTCTTCAAGCCTGCGCTCTGATAACGAAGCCAATCAGCAATTTTCTTCAAAACGTGAAGACTGCGATTGAAACTAGGCGGAGAGGGGAGCACATAAAAATTATGACACCACAGCAGCCGCTTGAACGAGTATCTACTGTATATAGCATATATATATAATTTGTGTGTGTGTGTGTGTGTGTATATTGAGATGCTGTGGCGATAAAGCCGCAGTTGCAGCGTTTTCCTCGACTGCCGCCGCCGGCTTATCCGCTCTGCCATCAGCACAACATCATCATGATAGATAAGAGCCGAGAGTTCAGCTGGGTTGAGCTGAGGCCGGTTGGACTTTTATGACGTTGTCGCTCCAGGACGGCCACGAAATATGCAGAAACGAGGTGACAGACAACAATTTTTATTTCTGTACGGTTTTTGGGGCATTTTTATACTAGCACACAAAATGCTACGCAGAGATTTTAAATATTTGTTTATTTTAAATATAAATAAACATATCCTTGATATGTTTTTAAAGCCAGTTAATAAATTGGATTCTATTAAATACATTAAATCGGAGGCATTAGAATTCTATAAAAAAAACTTTACTGTATCCTGTAATATATGCAACTGTCGAGAAACTTTCTGTGAAAAATTTTACTTTTGTATGAAAAACATGTACTTTTTACCCTACATTTTTTACAACATTTTTAAAATATTGATTTGTTATTAGAAGAAAATGTTGCTAAAATTAAAATCTTATTATTTAAGCTTCGTAAGGGCATTTAAGCTTCGGCATGGCAAAGATAACGTTTTCCTTATATTTTCTGTTTTTGTTTTCTTTGTGCTGTGGCTGCTGCTGTTGTTGTTGTTGTTGTTGGCAGCGAAACAAGAATTGGCGAGCGAAACAGGTACATTGCCTGATTGTAAAATGTCAACGAGTTGCAGCGCGGGGACTGAGCGGGGGGAGGTTGTGCTTACAAAGGGGCAAGTGCAGCGCTTGGTTCTCGGTCTCAATGTAATCCACAGCAATCCAATTATTTGCTTGGGGAGCTTAAAAAACTAAACAACAAAATTATGACCAGGCCCAAAGAGACACACAAACCAACACACACACACACACAGAGACTTATATTTGATATATGTATGTATAGTTAACACCGCAACGGTGGCAAACATATGTTTTGATGGCCCGATTAGCGCTACAAAAAGCTGCCTATGTACAGGGTATATTCATAGTATTTGCGGCTCAATTCCAAACTGGTCACCGCGGCAGCCAATGCGACATGTGTTTTGGTGGCTTATCAGATGCTTTGTTTTAAGTTTATTGCCATCAGAGCCCGAATCCGACTATTGCATACCGCATACGAATTTGTTAAAGCCCGGCTAAGACTCTCGGCTCTAACGGCAGACGAAGGTCAGCAACAAATTGCAACTGGATTAAAACAAATGTGAGTTTGTAATTCATTAGAACACACACCACAGGGAAATTGGAAAATGGACGGCAGTGAGAAAATCGGAATTTAAGCTTAAATTCCCATATTGTGCAGAACATTGAGCATTAATAACTATTTGAATTATGTAGTTTCAAACACTTTAAGCGAATGCATATAAAGGGTGGAAGAAGATAATTTGGAGTAGATAATTAGATTATGAGAATTAGAATTAAATTAAAAGATATAAATTTTAATATACTTAAAAAAATTTGATCTATGCTTAGTGAATGAAAAAAGAATTGTAGATAAATTGAAAAGTTTTGATTTGCAGCGTTTGCCCAAAATCGATAAAAATCGATTCAGCCATATTGATAATTATAATTGTTATACATAATCAGGACTTTAGTCGACCCCATAAAGTATAGTTCTTTAGTTAGTAAATATATATAGTAAATATATCCATTTCTCTTTATTCGTCTGTTTGCTTCTTATATTTAAAAGACACCTGAATATAACTTGGTAAAGATTCCTGTTATTGTGGCGAAGTCGGTGGAATTGAAACATTATATAATATAGCTGCCAGAGGAACTATGAAAAACTTGTTGTTATTTAAAATATTGTAAACGAATTCAACAATGAAAAGATTATAAAATCTAGAAAACTGCTTGTTTATATATTTAACATCAAGGAATCACTAATGTTAACCTCAGTCTTTATTTCATTTGAATTGCCTGAGATTAAGCCCCATAATTGACAATTTTTTTCAAAGAACTACACTGTGCTGATAACAATATACATAGTTCTTTACTAAATTGCCCACAATTAAAACCGTAAACTTACTCTAAAATTTCACTCTAATTGCATTTGCAGCATTTCAGTCCAACTGACTGAATCGGCCAAGTTGAGAGTTAAACTATGCATTAGGTTTAAAGTTATTATTAACTGAAACAAATCTTGATTACGTATTTTTTGATTTGTTCAAGTTCACAGGTTTGTTGGGGTCGCAGTCCGCAATCAGCACGAAATCGCTTTTAATTGAAATACGATTGTAAATATGACACGTGTCTGTGAGTGTGGGTGTGCCCGTGTGTGTGTGTGTGTGTGGGTGTGCGTACTTACTTTTCAATAATTACAGTTGGCTTACACTAAGTCCACACATAAACACAAATTCATTGAAAAAATGGGAAAAATACATTTCTGTGGAAATTTCTGTGATTTTTATTTTTGTGGCCCAGGGAAAAGCCGGCTATAAATGAACTTTGATACCTTTTGATATGGCCATAAGACTAATTAAATACAATCTGCTTTAAGTGTATTTACAGCTAGCTACTTTTGGCAACATTTATGCCAATTAAGGAAAATTTAAATGGAAAATTGAGTTTTTTTGTTGTGTGTATGAAAAGTTCATTCTGTGGCTAATCAAAGGGTATTAAATCTTTGGCAACACAAATTTTAGTGTGCTTTGTGCGTTTTTTTTTTTTGAAAATTTGAAATGAATAATAACACTTCGTTTTCAATTTAACAAAACATGAATTTATTGCACTGATGCATTCATGATTTTTTATGTAAAGAACGAGAGAAACGAAGAGCAAGAGGGGGAGTGGAATGAGGGGGAGCGAGATTCGCGTACACCCACAATATTTCCCGCATAGAGTTAACGGTGCATAGGGCATAAATTTTGGCCTGATCCCCCAACCAGAGCGACGACTTTGTCGACTCGGCGTTGTCATATTTGACATCAGCTCTATAAATCAACAAAGAATGTCGTTGTCGTTGCGTGTAGGGGCCAAACAAGGGGGCGCAGTCCGAGGGAGTGGCGGGGGAAGGGGAGGTTGGTCGGGGTGCTTTCGATTTGATTGATAATACCAAGCAGCACACAAGTTGCCGGCGGAATGAAACGAAATGAAACATTACGGCGGAATGGATTGTGGATTGGACTGTGTATGACATGACATGGCGGCCGCCAAGCGCATCCCCATTTCCCTCCACTCCCCCGCCTCCTATATATGTACATTATATATGTGTGTGCTGGAAGCGGAGCGAAGCGGTTGCGCTGCTTGCCACGCAGGGGGATCAGACAGCATGCAGCATGCGGCATGCAGCATGCAGCATCATCATCCGACTGCGACTGCGACTGCGATTCCGATCGACGACTCACTGCGACTGCGTATTTTGAAATATGGAGCGGTAATAAATGTCACAAGAATCATTTGAGAGGAAATACGAGTGACGAGCGTGACTTGCATTGGATTTATGTTGCGTTGTGCGGCAAGTTGGAAATTCATCTACACCAAAAAAACTAACAAACAAAAATGCATTGCACAAAACAGACTAAAATTCATTCTACACAGTTTAGTGTCAAATTCTTAAAGAGAATTGAAACTGTGATTTAATCTTATTAACTTTTGACTAAAAAAATTCGAAGCTTGTGCATTAGAATAAAATTTATGAAATGTTTACGTTAAAAACGTTTTCAAATATAAAGTGGATTTTAGCATAAATAGAACAATATTTAGTCAACTACCTCACAGATATATCTATATATATATTTAACTGGCATATTTATTTATTTGTTATCCGTTCTTCAGACTGAATTTTAATTTTAATCCATGTTTTTAGTTTCAGGAAAACATATTTTTTGGGTACAATTTAGAATCTAACTTGAAAGGTTAAACTTTTTTTTTGAGTGTAGCTCATCTTTTCCTGCTTCTTCTGTGTTTTGCTTCTGCTTTGCTGCTGAATGATAAACTTTTTGATTTACGCAGTGGCCGCTGGCAGGTGTTGTTGCCGCTAGAAAACTTTAGAGCTGGCAACTTGCAACCGGCTGTTGCCGCAGCTTTAATTGCCGTGCCTCAACAAATTGTAGGCGTTGCTGTGCACAATTGAAAGAGTGTGTGGCAGGCTCTGCTTCTGCCTGTGTGTGTTTACCTGCGCTAAAATTTGGCATAATTATAACCTGTTTGCATTTTGTTATTGCTGCCTCCGATGATATTGCTGTTGTTGTTGTTTTTGTTATTGTACTAATCTTGCGTGTTTGTTGCGGCGCGTGAAATCGCGTTGCAGCGGCAGCTTCCTAGCCAAGTGGCACCCACCCAAGCGCAGAGTGTCAACCTCGAAAGCAACTGCTGCAACGTCTGGCTTTGAATCTGCCACTGCAACTGCAATTGCCACTGCAACTGCAACTGCAACTGCATCTGCGACTGCGACTAGCGTGCGGCTTTGGCGAGGTGAGCGAGCGTTGAAGTCGCGTTCTTGAGAAACCCAACGCGGAATGGGAATGCAAGCAGCAGAACACACGCAGACCCAATGCAGCCAGCCGGAGCTCCGTCAAGCCGGACAGCCAAGGAGTTGAGGCGGGTGGATAGGGGTGAGGAGAAGGGGAACGGGGGACGGCGGGCGATGGAGCTTCGCCGTGGTGTCTTTCACAGCGGTCGCGGTCTGCTTCGCGTCCGTCACCCGGCCGCTGGTAGCCTTCGCACAGTGGTGCAAAAACAATGCATGCATAAATATTTCATTTGCGTGTTTGGCAATCATTTTCTAGTCAATGTCTTGGCATGCAGTTCGAGGCTTTATCTGATTCATACGACCCCGCAGACCCGCAAAACCCGCCTGGCTATCCGTCTCTCTGTCTGTCTACCTTCTCAGCAGCACTACCATCACCATCACATTAGAGTCAGTGGAATTGGCACTTGGACCTAAGTACGACTTACCTATAATAATCGTTTTTGCAATAAATGTTGCCATCACGTGAATAACATGAGGATTCCCGTTCCAGCGGCTGACGACATGCATAACACTGCAAGCAGCTGGCGTGCCAGCGTTTTTCCACAGCGGAGAGGTAGAAACGATCCTGCAAGCAAGCATCCAAATAATACAGTAAACGACAGAAGCACATTTCTCATTATTATTATAAGTAAATTTGTGGAATTTCTGCCACAAAAATGAAAATATATCATTTAATAATTTCAGAATTCATAAGAAAAATATTTCAACTATAAAACGTATATGTATTTAATTACTTGTCTCCAAATTCATAAGAAATTACTTAGCTTTACAAATTATCTCTCTCAAGAAAATTTATCGGTAAATAAAACTGAAAATTAGTTTACCGAAGAAAATAAAATTTGAAACCAATGAAAAAACTTCGTTAAATACAAACAAAGAAGAAGCGTTGAGCAGGTACAAATTATAATAATAAGAAACTGCCCCATTTGAAATTCGTGTTTTTACACATCTTAATAAAAATATTGAAAATAATGATATGTTAATTTATATACATATTATTAAAATCATGAGTGGCTATATTCACGTTTTTAAATATATACATATATGTATTCAAAAGCCATAACCCAAGTGTTTATGACTGAATCAAGGCTAAAATATTTAAAACTGACTTTTTTTCATTCAAATCAAAAAGTGATTAAAAAAACACCTTTCACCCTACCTTTTGACTCCATTTTATGGGAGATATGAGGCTTATTTAGAATTGAAATATGAAATAGTCCGAAAGATTTTAATTTGAATGATGATTAAATAATAGGTATCACTAAATTTTTCTTATTGATAAGCTAATTTTTTCTCGTATTTTGAAGGGATATAATATATATATATAATATAGATATATAATATACATATTTTCAAGTTTAGCTACTGAACCCAATCAATGTATGTTGTCAAACGTTTATTCAGAATATCCCTGCCGTCGGCATATCCTTAATTGAAGGACGGCTATCAGCTTACCTGTATTTGTCGGCCGCAGCCGGCGCAATCATCTGGATTGCGGGTTACTTTGCTATCGTTGGTGGATTCGGGGCTGCTGGGTGGTCCAAAGGGCTCCGTTTTAAATGATATGCCCGATGTGGTCTCATCGCTGACCTCCGTGCAATCCGTGCGACTGCGGCTAATTGAGAATTTTGCCGTTGAGTCCTCAAAAGTAGCACGATCGGCGGTTTCATAGCTATAAATTAAATTCGAATCGTTATTAATTATGGGAATGTAAAATTGAATGGCTTGAATTCAAATTTACCTTCTATATGACTCGCTGCCGTATGCATTGCCAAATGGCTTTGTACTATGATCACAAATATCTGGGCACGAGGATGTGGAGCATGTGCGAAACAATGGATGATTGTTATTTGCACCTGCAGCACTGCCGCATTGATTGCTCCCTTGATGTGCTACAGGTGGTGTTGGACTTTTCTCCCTTGCGCCGGGCCCAAGAAATCTTGCGCTCTGCTGCTGCAAGGCCAATCGAAAAAGAAATAAAAACACAAATTAAGGTTTATGCATATGTAAATCGGTTTGACTGACTGATTGATTGATTGAGCTAGGACTCTAATTCTTTTTCAAGCTAATATTATTTCATTTTAGAAAATAAAAACAAAATATATTTGAAATACATATTTAACTATATTTATTTAGGCGCCTTTTGAGTTATAATCAGAGCATTTTCAAAATGAAGTCCGAGTCGGTTCATTGCCGTGTCGCTCAGCTCTGAAATTTTTCACAAATTTCAAAGGATGTGCCTTGAACACAAAATGATGCATGAAATTTTCAATGGCGGCGGCAAAAGTTAATTTCAATTAGGCAACTTTTTGCGCTGACTTTTCCAAGAATACGTTGCGCGACATTTGAAGACGACCACGAACATGTGAGGGAAACCCAACGGCGACAGATGAGGCACCCCCTATCCCAGGCCCTCATCATGCCGAGACATTCATTGAAAAAAGGAAAAATAAGATGCAGACCATATAATATGTTGTACAATATTATTTTTCGAGTACGAAACGGAGCGCAGACATCAAGTCGCACATTGCAAACAGACAAATCATATATGTGTAGGTATATAAATATGGTATAAATATCTGGGGACTCGCTACGTATCATCGATGCTCCAGTTTACTTATTTTTTGATTAATTAGTTGAAAATAGATTTCAACTGTTTGGCTGTGTAACTTAGAAGGATGACAGGTTTTCCCAACAGAGAAAATGGAAAACCGAAAACATTAGTTAGGGAGTTTTATTTTATTTTATTAATTTTTTTTTTTGCTGGCTAGCCAAAAAATGTTTGGTGGCTTTACAACCATTTTGTTGTTAGTTTGTTTGTGTTATTTTTTTGTTGGCTCTGTTTGGTCAGACATGGCTTTACCTTTGGGGGCAAACGCAACTTTGTACCGTGCGCACATTTCTGGCTGCCATTTTAGTATCAATATTTCACCATTTTCGCCTATCTATAGCCTAACTACACATAATCCACAACTGACATGGCATAACCACATTTTTATGGCAACTTTTTCGTGTGCAACATGATGGCTTGATTTGTAGCCTGCAGCGTGTCCAAAAGTGGGAGGCACAAACAAAAAAAAACAACAACAAGTAATACATATAAGCAACATAATACATGTATTACACATATCAACTATTTTTTAAAACTTTTAGAAATAAAAAAAACCCTTTTCAGGTAATATGATAGAACAATAAATAGTTTTATTGAAACGTTTAAATAATAAGCAGAAATATCTGCTAGTGTTTTAATTTTATCTTTTTAAAACTACAAGTTTACAAAATTGAGCCTGCAAAAATATTGGCCTAAAATTTTATTTAAGCACTATTAAATACATTAAATATATTGCATTTTAAAAATTATAATTATATGGAAAATCGCATTCAGGAATCTCCACAGGGCCAACCGTATAATGTTTATAATGGGTTGTAGATAAAACGTTTTAAAGTAATTTTATTTATATATTTTTTTTAATAATTTGGAGCTATTGTTTTATAAACAAAAGTGTGTGTGCTAAACACAAATCAACCTTTAACTGATATATCTTTAAAATGTATATATAATGGATTAACAATTAAAAACTATATAGAAATAGTGATTTGGTTTAGTTCTGAATTAAAAGTATTGTTGAACATATAGCAGCCAAAACGCAATATACAACAAAGTAAACTCAAATTTAAATTAGCTTTTTGATGTACCAACTAAACTTGTTGCTGCCTCAAAAATGGAAGATCAAAAACTTAGCATCCCTCAAACGTATTTTGCTGTACCGAACTTTGACTCTTTTTACCTTTTAAGTAAATCATGCGACCACGCTTTGGCTGTCGTCTTGTTGTTGTGTCTATCATAATATGACATTATGCATGGGTTACATTTAATCAGTTTCTAATCTGACTATGAAACTTTTTATTTTTTTATGGCTTAGAAGGTATACAATTGAAAAGCTTTAAATATCAAATAAATATATAAAGTGTGCACTAATTTAATCGTTACATATTGTTGTTCATGAGGCAGCAAGACCTTGAAAAACAATAAAATTTCTATAAAAATATCTATAAAATAAAAAACACATAAATGTGGGGCATCAATAAATGTGTGAAATTTTATGAAAAGCAGACATAAAACCTTTATAGGAAACTGATTGCATTGCGTATATGCATGTATAAATAAACAAACAAGCAAACACAATTTTAAATTCATTTAGATAAATCAATTCAAATTTAAAGTGTTGTTTTTTTAAAGCGTTTAACATGGCGTATACTTAATGTTGCCATTTGGTGTATATATTTATCTAGTTATTCAATTTGATTTACAACAATGATATTGACCTTTTTACTCATATAAATATTGAAAATTATTGACAACAATGAAACTTTACATATCAATAAATTTATTTTTCGATAAAAAAAATGTGCTATAATCTATCTATAATGTTAACTGTAAGCTTAACTCAACTGATTGTTGGAATCGCTTTTGGTATCGGTGCATGACAAGAAAAAACAAAACTGAAACTGAATTCACGATCTCTGGAGCCAAATGCATAGGGGGGTTTGTTCTTATCGCCAACTGCGCGGCAACTGCGCTTAGCTGCTGTCTGAGTTTCTGTCCCCATCTCCCTCCCTATCTCCCTCTCCGTCTACGTCACCCTATTCGTCTCCGCCTGCGATGTTGCTGCTGCTCTCTGGTGGGCAGTAGCGTAGCTTCGGGTCTGGCATTGATAACATTTGTAACCCGAACCCGAGATAAATCACAAATTAATCAGCGACCATAGACCTGATGCGTCTGCGTCTGCGGCTGACTCAAAATTTTGTCGAGAGTGTCGAAAGCATAAATGAAACAGTTTTAGAAATTTGTCGGGAATGGTTACGGTCAATCATAGACAACTTTGTGACTATCTATCGATTTATCGATGTTTAGCCAGTTGTAATGGGAAGGGCATTGATTTATCAAGCTATCCATCTACTAACTTATTAATAGTAATTTGTGGTAATCAAAACATACTTTGTCAGTTTTGGACCACATGATACAAATATTAATAAATTGATCGAATTGTCAGAAAATTGACAGTTGAGCTTGGAATTTCGCATCGGACTATTGATAAATTGATCTATTTAACATTTTCAGAGAATTGATTACTCAAAAGCTAGTCAATATAAAGCTCTATCAATATTTCCTAAACACTGTGAGGCTTCCAAATTCAGTTGGGTTATGTATCGCCTAAAAAAATTTATCGGCTTAGCAATATTTTGATAATTTACGATCACTTAGGTTTTAGTGGAAATATAAATTTATCAATAATCAATCAGCTTTGTCAGTTAGCTCATTTAAATTATTAAGGGAATATCGATCTTTCATTATTTATCGATCGATGGGCTTATCGATTTTTTTATATTTTTGAAGGGCCCAATTAATTTTTCATTTTGCAGTCATGGTAGTAATGTCATGGTAGTAACAGAAATCGTTCTATCGACTTATCGATCATTTGTAACCTATCGATGCTTACCCAATGCATCACAGGGCGCTCCTCGGTGCAGACGCCCATGTGCGTCTTTTGGAATGACACGAGGTCTATTTCCAACGATGATGATGTCTGTCTGGTGTATGTTTGTTGTTATTGTTGTTGTTGTTGGTATCCTGATTTTGGTTGGTGCAGCGACTGATCGCAAGGCGAAGACAAAGGCTTTGGTCCAATAATCCAGTAAATTGTGCGGTTTAAATAGATTTTATATTGAATTTGTATATGTCGTACTACGAGTTGATTTTCTAGAACACTTGGCACTGAATCTCTTGCTGTTCTTGTTGCAGTTGTGGTTGTTGTTGTTGCTGTTGTTGTTGTTGTTTTTGTTGCCAACAAACAACTGAATTTATGAGCGAGTTTGTTGAACAAGAAAACACTTTGAACATCGATTTATAGGTTTAACATTTTACGATCCGATGTCGTCAGCAAGGAAGCTTCTTTTTGTATTCAAATATTTTGTTAAAATTTATTTATTTCACTATATATATTATTTGCTTCTTCTTTTTTTAATCTTCCTCAGCTTCAAGGTAATTTAAGGAACATTTGGGTTTTAGGTGACGCACACACACTCGCACACACACACGCACACAAACACATACATGCACACTCACAAACTACACACACTTGACTTGTTAGCACGGCAGGTAAAGTTGACTTTGACGTTTTGAACCGACACGGACTACGGTTTTTTATTTTTTTCGATTTAGAGTCTCCGCCACCCGATATATATGTATACCGACGACACCGGTTGCAATGTCAGCGACAGTCCCAGTGGTTAGCCCGAAATTAATTTATGACATTAATTTACGAGACAGCGCGAGAATGGCACTCTGGCAATTGAGTGGTAGTGGACGAAGGTCCACTTGGTCACCGCTCGGTCAGTCTCTGTGTGTTCCAACGGCAGCCCCGAGATGCGTGCTACTGATAAGGCATTAGAGAGGCGCTCAGTGTCAGAGGCGGATGCGCCGTTCTGTTTATTGCCGATCGTATTGGTGTTGATAACTAAATAAGACTTTGACTTTGGACGGTTCGGCGGCAGCTGCTGCGCCTTGTTCTCGGTGTTGTTCTAATTGTTGTTGTTGTTTTGTGTTGTGCAGATTGAAAAAAGATCAAGCTTGAAAAAAATCCACAAAACCGACGGCGTACCGCGTAATCAGGCGAGGTTAGAGGTTATGCCCGCGGCAAACTCAAACGACGGGGCCGCGCGGTATTCAATTTGCTGCCTCCTTTTTTGCAGTGCGTAGCTGTTGTTGCTGGTGTTGTTGTTGTTGTTGCATTAAAAAACAAACGAAAATGCCGAGCCGAGCGACGTATCAGCGGTGACTGTTGTTGTTGCCACGCGATTTCAAACTGAGGCGACGTCCCAACGAAATAAAAACTCGACTCGCTGCGATTCGATCTAAAACATCCGCGCAGACAACCAGTCAGCGTAGCGGCGTATTACTGTGTGTTTGTGCCTGCAGCGAATTCACAAGCTCAACTCAGAAGAGACGCGCTCTTTCCGGCACAGCCAGCAGCAGCAGCGGCAGCAGTGGCAGAAGTGGAAGCAGCAGAGACAGCAGAAAACAACCACCTTTAGCGAGCTCTCGCTTGCACTCGCCAGCATGGCACTGGCTCTCTCTGTCGCAGCTCTCTCGCCGCTGTACGCAGCAAATGGCGGCGCTCTCAGCTGATTTGTGTTTGTATGACTTTCTCGCTCGCACGCATGCGGCAAGTGCCGTTTGAGGGCGTGGTGTTGTCGTCAGAGTCAGAGTCAGTCAGCATATTGACTCAGCTGCCCCCGCCGCTGTTGGAGTGTTGGGGGCACGATGGCTGGCTGCCAAACATGAATAATGCAACAGCAGAAGAAGCAGCAACATCAACAGCAGCGACGGCGACATCGGCGACGGCGGTGGCGGTGGCGGTGGCAGCAGCCGCCGATTGTGGCATCACTTGGAGACCCCATGACAGGAATTTTGCGCTCGCTCGCAAAAGATGTTCGCTGCTGGCTGCCTTTGCTATACAAGTAAGAAGACGTCGGTTGTCGTTGTTGTTGTTGTTGTCGTTTTTATTGGGTGCTGCATGTCTGTGTGTGTGTGTGTGCGTTTGCCTTGGGACCTCTATGGCTGCCCTCCTTCGTTCGTTGTTGCTGTAAAAGCAAAAAAATAAAAATGAAATAAAAAAAATTTGAAGAAAATCGAGCAGGTCTTATTTATTTAGATTTTTTTCTTTAGGCATTTTATGATTTTTTTTTATTAATTTTATTATAACTTCTTCTTTTTTTTTGGCTGCCTTAAAGTTTTTTGTTGCTCTCGCTGTCGATTTCTTTTCTGCTACCTCTTCTTCTTCATTGTTGTTGTATTGCTTTGATGGCTTATAGAACAGTTGTGGGCGCTTTTGGGGTGTGGGGAGTGCAGGTTTTTTTTTTTTGGCTGTAAGTATCGGATTCGCATTGTCAGCTTTTCTTATTCGGTTTATTTTTCTTCAAAAAAACATGCACACACAAATGTACACACATATACATACATATGTATTTGAAGCATATATATAAACTTAGGACCCGCTGCGTATTTTTATATATTTGCCTTCGGGTGAAATCTTTTTAACATCTGGCTAAGTACTCCGTTAAATGTTTTATATAAGCACGAGTGCTCTTTGGAAACTTAACGCAGGTAACGTTTACTTAAAAAGTTAAATATACTTTGCAGCACATTTTATAAATTAGAAATATATCAAAAATGTCTGCTAAGAGCACGTAAAAAAAAGACGGTCTCGTTACTTATACGTCATGTGGTCGAAAAGTTAGATACCATAGAAAGTTTATATAGTATTACATTCGTTTAAATTATGTGAATATCTATAAAAAGAATTCATAATCAATCTAAAATCATTCAGAATCAGAGTACAAATATAAATATAAATAAATGTAAAACTACCTGTTTCGAAGAAATGAGTCCCAAGTTTTCTTGAAATCATCAACTTTTATTATGAAAAGAAAACTTTAAATATATATGTGTGTATATGTAATTATAATGTGCACATTTAAGTCGCATTAAAGAAAAAGTTTTGTTTGTTTCCCTTCCATTTCATTAAATTCCCATTCACATTAAAAAACAGAACAAAGGAAAAGTTGTCACAACTTATTAATCAACTGCGAGATGCGTTTTAATTAAGTGCACACTTGGAAAAATGAGTGAAACGCAGATAAGATTTTCAATTTTCTTAAGTTCTTATCGATATTAGTCAAGAAGTTTCAATTCCCTTTTAAATAACTTGTTATGCGGTTGCATGGAAATTGGAAACTTTGCAATTATTCAGCAGGTAAGGGGAATAAAAAATGAACGAAAAAACAACACACAAAAAAAAATGTATACGTCCGCTATTCATATTTCCATATGAATACATTCATACTTGATGCACGACGCTGCGAAATCGAAGGAGAAGAAGGATCAATTAAAAGAATTGATAGATGCTCTCAAGTTGACAATGTGATTTTTATGCCACAATGGCGCTGTCTCGGCTCCTAACTGGTAGGATGCCGTTCCTGGATGCTCCAGCTTCTGGCCATGCTGCTGCTGTTGACGTTGTCGCTGGTTGTCGTCGGTTGTTGCTGTTGTTGTGGTTGTTGTTGTCGTTTGTTGCTGCTGTCGTTGTCGATGGCTGTCATTGAGTTTCGCATTTCAGAATAAAAATTCAAAAGTGCTGGGCATGTTCATCCGTTTCCAAAAGGGGGGTAACACACACACACACACACACACACACACACACTTATATATATATACACCTGCTGTGTGTGTGTCATGTTTGTACATCAACGCGCATATAACAAATAAACAAACAAACCAACATATAGTCGAGTGAGCGCCGACTTTTAGCTTGTTGTGTGCGCTTGCAATTGTGAATAACAACAACAACAACAACAACAACTACAACAACAACCATCAGCGTTAAACAACAATGTGCTGCAATCTTTGCCAAGTTTGCTGCCGCTCTCTGTTTCTTCTTTTCTTTCATTTCACTCAACGCAGTTGGCTCGCACTCGTATTTGCTTTTTACTTTTTATACATATATATATATTTTTTTTTGTTTTTATTTTTTATTTTTATTTATTTTCAAGCCCTGTAGTACATATTCTTGTATTGCCGCCGCTGCTGGAAAGTGTTGAATGTCTGCGGAAAGTTACAAAGGTGATGTTCGCGACGGCGGCGTCGTTGCTACCCCCTCCTCCACCTCCCCCACTCCCTATCAACCCCATCGCCAGCCCCTCTGCACAGCCTCAGTTCTTAGCCATGGCCGAGCTGCTGCTGTTGTGTACTTGGCCCGAGCCTGAGCCCGGGCCCGAGCCTGGGGCATGCTCTTCAACATTTTCTGTGCCGTTTTGCAGTACATGAAGTTTGCATTTCTGTTATACCCTACATTCAGTTCGCTGGGCGGGGGTATAAGCACAAAAGCTGTGTTGTTAAATCAGCATTGAATCAACATTTTTCTAAAGGTTAATTTAAAAATAAAAATAGAAAAATAGAAAAATATTTTCTTTTTGTCTAAAAAACTAAAAGCTAGCCAACTATTTATCATCTATCTATCTATCATATACGATTTATAAATCATTTTCTCTTTTGAGAATTTGAGCTGAACAAATTACATTTTTATTTCATTTTTCAAATTTTGAGTCTTGGCAAAAATAGTTGTGCTGCCTTTTTTATAGACGTAGTTAAGCTTAATTCGCAATGCCAGGGCATCTTTCAGTTGGGCACTTTCAATCGTAGCCATTTTATTATTTGTTGTCGTTTCTTGCTAGGCTTTTGGTATTCAAAGGCAGCTTCCTGGCACGTTTTGTATTGGGTGTGGCAGGCGCACCCACTCACACTCACACACACACACACACACATACTCACACACACGACATAACTTTGGACCGCCGAAAAAGCGAGACTTGAGCTTTACTTGTCTTTTGCCGTTGAATTTGCCATTTTAACTTTTTGTTTTGAGGCAGCTACCCACGTTGGGACTTTTCGAATGCGATGCAGTATATTGTACTTTTCTATATACATATATGTGTATAATATTTTCTAAAAGGATTCGAAACGAGGGCTTTGGTTTTGTGTGCAAAGTTTTTGTTGCCGTTGCAGTTTTTTTTTCATTTTTTGTGCTCTTTCTCTTCCCTTTTTTTTTTGAGTGCAACGCCAAAGCGCAGCACTTGTGTAACAAGCTCTCGCACACATATGAGAAGTGGAAACGTAATATCGGATTTTCGTATTTACGTAACTGTGGCTCCTGTACACACACACACACACACACACACACACACACACACGCACACACACACGGACACACAACACGTGCAGTAGTTTTTTTTGCATGGCTCTATGTACTGTTGAAACACCAAAAGGTTGCTTTTATGGGCCATGCCCACTCGTACACACACACACACACACTTATAGATACTTGGCCTCGCTCGTCCTGGCAGCAACAACACACAAAACAGCAGCAAAACGCCGCACACCGCACTCGAAGTGAAACGTAAACTTTGACAACCCTGTCGTAGTCCTGCCGATGCCAGGATCTGGCACAGTACAGTACGGAACAGTAGGGAGTGGTGGGAGTAAATAGGAGGCTATGGCATCAACTTCAATTCCTTTACAGCGTTGTGTTTTCTGCCCAAGTTTCAAAGACCGAAATGGTTTTTATGTTTCTTTATGTGGGCGCTGAGCAAAAAGGATTTTCACAACAGCCGCCATGTTGACTATTCCTCCCTTAAGCCCACCCCCAGCAGCCCCCCCCCCCCTTTCTTCCCCCGAAGTGCTCCCCTGTTAACCATAACCATCAAAGTTAAATAGACAGAAAATTGTGTACAATTTCGTGAGCTCGGATTTTTCAATTCGTTGCCTAGCATCATTGACTACTGAAAGACTCTGAATGCAAAGAGTATAGCGTATGTTTTGCCAGTTACTTTTTTGTATTTCTCCCTTTCTTTTGATCCTTGAATGCCGCACAGCACAGAAGCGTCCACAAAGGGCAGCTGCCTGGACGAGGGTTGGGCCTCAAAAGGGTATTGGGCGAGGCATATGCGCATACTATTAAATATAAGATGGTGGCTTCAATGGGGCTTCCGCAGGGCGCCAGAGCCAGGCGGGGGATGTGGGCTTGGGAGCAACTGCTGTGGGCGTGCCAAATGACTTTGTTTTTGTGCTTTTACAATGCAAAGTTTCTGGTGAAAAGTTTCTCACTCAGCCAAAGGTTTTAAAAGGTTTTTCTGATACTGAGAACGTTTCAAATTTTTCATAATTTTAGTTTATCTTTAAATCGACAATAATTTTTAGGTGATAACCAAAAATTTATTTTATAAAAAGTTTTATTATTTAAAGCAGAAATCGAAATCATCGCTTTTCTTAGTTTTTATGAATTATTCAAATAAATTATAAAACTTTTGGCTGTCTCATTAGCCAAGAAAAATATAACGCTTAAAACTAAGAAACTCAATTTTCCGTTTACACAAATAAATTTCAATAGATAAATATATATACATATGTATTTATATATATCGCATAAGATCAGCCCTATCATTGATGTTTCAATCAGCCAAACAAAGGACCTGGTAAATAAGCTCCTGGCAACTTGTGTGTTTTGCGTCTGTTTGTGTGTTGTTTTGTTAAGCCCATGTAAGCAGCTCAGTGATCAACAAAAGCCATGCGATAACACTGCGCAACACGGTTGCAGTCACGGTGGCTGCCACAGAGCCCACTAAAGTCACACTCATTAATGCAGTGTCAATGACAATGGGTGTGCGTGTGTGTGTGTGTGTGTGCGTGTGTGTGTGTGACTGTTAGCCGAACGTATGCCGGTCATTTTGGTTGGTACCTCTTTAATAGACAATGTGAGACGGGCGTGGCATGCGTGCGAACCGGCAACAGCGAGCGGCGGCAAATACGTTTTTGCCCCGCCTCCCCTCCTCCCACCGGTACGTGTACTCGTGCGTGTAACGCATCTGAAGTGATTTGTAAACAAATTAAAGGCGTGCACGTGTCGGCCTCGTTAAGCTTCCACAACGTCGGCCTCCGGCCGCCAGTCTCCGCCTCCGTCTGCGTCTCCGTTTGACTGCGAATGCGAATGCGGATGCGTGTGCGAGGCCGACGTCTGATATCAACTACAATGCTGCAATGAGCTTTGCGGTGGGCGTTGGGCGGGGCGAGAACGTTCGGTTTGCCATACCCTGTATATATATATTTTTGATTGGGAGTACATTTAGCGATATTTGTCTGGGAAAATGAGGGGAACTTAATATGTTCTCATATGCAAAACAATGTTATATTCGATAAGTTGCTCCGAAATCGATAGCTATCGATCGGAGTTTTATTTAATATATAGAAATATTTAAGTTTGTATACATCTTTTCGAAATTATGTATTTTTTTGTATAAATTAAATTTTATCTTCATATATACGTTATTGTCGTCTAACTCCAGAGTATTGTCTAGTCAGGCACTCTCGACTAGACCTCTTCTCGCTGTTTGTTCGGCTTGTTCTACACATGTCGCAGCGAGCAGCGGGCGCATAATTTGCATTTAACGCTCATAAGTAAACGTATCGCAATTATCAGTTGCTGTAATCAATGGAGCAGGGCGGGTGGTAGGGAGGGGGTAGGGGGAGTCGGCATGTCGAAGATTTGTGTGGTTTTAACTTTTGGCCATGTCCGTAAGCCAATCGCTTTGATAATATTAATTAGCGCGTGCGTGACGGAGAGTCGAGAGTGTTTGAATATTGAGAACGCAAAAGGGTTCAGTTGAATGATTTAAGCAGATTGTTTAAAATAATCAAGTTAAGCTGGGTGGGAAATCAGTAAGCCGAATATTCACAATAGACAGTGGCTATATCAAAAGCGACTTTAGCTGCAGAGGAAAGGCTTAAAGACAAGCGATTATGTTTTGCGATTGATTTGATAATGAGAGAATGATAGCAAATAATGACTGAAATTGCTGACATTTTATAATTTGAGTTTTGAACTGATTGAAAGCTGTAGAGGAAATGATTATGGACATATAACATGAGATGAACGAATGTAGGCAAATTAAAATGTTTTATTTACATTTAAATTAATTTAATAATAAAAGTATAATGATACGATATGATATAATGATAAAGTCCCTATAGCTGCTATTCGGAGTGTAAGAAAAACTGATTCGATTAAACATATAATTTCGCGATTCAAATATCAATATTATTGATAATTTATATCTGTATATAAATGAAGTTTGAAATCTCGGCAAACAAAAACATATGGACAGACGGGCTGACAAGGGGTAAACCCAATATACTGTTTTCCACATCGTGAATGAGTATAAAACATCAATCAACTTTTAAGATGGTTTTAACGCGAGCTGCTGTTGCGCTGTCGAGATGCCAAATTAGAATCAAACATTTGTCAACAGCTCTCGGGGAGCAGAGTCCAGCATGGAATTCCCGTTATGGGCCAAATAAGGTTGCCAATTTTTCTGCAGCCATAAAAATGGGCGACACATGCGAGCCATTACAATAATGTGCACAAGTCTTCTCCTAGTCTTCGGTCTATGGTTACAGTTGCGAGTTGCACAGCTTTTTAAATAATTTGATCCCCTGGGTCCTAATTTGTGACTGCCACTGTACAGTGAAACACGATGTCCATGCCGATTGGCATTGCTTAACTGCTGCTGTTGCTGCTGCTGCTGCTGCTGCTGTTGCAGATTGACTCTTTGTCCTTATGGCACGAGATCCGTGTACACAGCAGCAGCAACAAGAACAACAACAACAACAACGCCAGCAACAAACGACAACTTTTATGTGTCCCCAAGGCACATGCCGAGTGCCTGGCTGCCATAATTCCTGCGGCGTTGTCATAAAAAATGATTACATGCCGCACACGTAACCCAGGGCGAAAAAGACGTAGGTAACTCCGTGAAGTTCAGTGGGGCGGTTGGCAGTCAAAATGTTCATAGTTTTAGGTTAGAAACCATTAAACGGTTTACACTAGTCAACAAAGTTTTTGTTTAATTTAAGTATAGATATAACTATGATAGAGATACAAATAGATTCGTTTAGAAAAATATAAAAAAATAGGTAATAATATTTTAAAGCTTATAATTTTATATATATTATATTATTATATTTTAAGGTAAGTAAATAAGGTTCTTTAAGGAAAGTAAACTTAACTATTTTATACAAATATTAATAGCAAGAATTTGAAGTTTTTATTTTGATTTTCAGATTCCTGACATATTGTTCTGCCCGACTTCAGTATATCTCGTCTCGTGTGTTGACCAGTGTTATGTCAAACGACATATGTTGAAGTATTTGATTTGATTAGCGACATTAACGGGTTGGGCCGCAATCTTAATGAAGTGGTCACTGCTGGGGCCATGATTTGCCTGGCTGGCCGTTTGTGTGCTGGGTGCTGGCCCAGTGTCAAATTGAGTTATGACTGCGATAATGCGCTCTTAAGCGTGCCGACAACGCCCCGGCGATGTGTGTGTGTGTGCGGCATTGTGATCCGATGTGGGAGTTGGGCGGGCTTGAACAAGTTGCAAACAACCCTAATTGAAACAAGTGAGATTGCTCTAGTCGGGACCGCCCGACTAGTAGATACCCTGAACCCAGAAATGAACACATACACACACACTCTCGGCAGTTGATGAGTCCCTATTAAAAATAATAATAAAAAAAAAAAAACAATTACCAACGGAAAAAGAAATGTTCCGCAGCCGGGGCTTGAACTCCGTCTCCCCGTCTTAAGATGCACGACTCTTACCAACTGCAACACACTACCACATTTTTCGCGAATGATATAACATTACTTAACCATCGCAAAAAGTCGAGGAAAACGAAAATTTTGCAGTTGTCATTAAAACGATACAAATTAATAAAAATAATAATTATAAATAAATAAAAAAATAAAACAATTCATCATTGCTCTACCATACCATCGCTGAATTCGAACACGGACCTCCGCGTTACGCGGCACAACTCTTACCCACTGGACCACGCTCTTACTTCACTTCGTTGTGTTAAAATTCAATTTAACCGTTGCCTAAAAAAATTCCTAGGAAAACGCAAGACTTTCTGGACGTGCATATGTATGCGTGCACATGTACACAGAAAATGCCAAGCAGCTGCGCTTTGCCCCCACTACTGAAAATAGATTCTTGATTTGCTCGTAAACTAAATGTGCGATCGTTATGAAATTTTCAGGACTTATTCAGATCATCGATATGTATGTACAAACCAATTTGCACGTGTGTAGTATTTGATTTGTGATTTTTTGGTTTTATCGATATTGGGGGCGATTGGGGGAGGTATCCAAAACCTGAAGGGCTTAAATTCTTCGTATGTTATACGCGAACATAAAAAAATTAATTTGGTGGCTCTAGCTTTTATAGTTTGGGAGTTATGCTTAAAAAACCGAGTCAAAAAGCGATAAATATCGATAATAAGAAAACGGAAGGAGTTATCGATGTTTTGAAATAAACTTGATCTGCGTATGGTATATACGAACCGAATGAGACCAAGATCAGCTTTCTAGCTTTTGTAGTCTCTGAAATCGACGCGTTCATACAGACGGACGGACAGACAGACAGACAGACAGACGGACAGACAGACGGACATGGCTAAATCGACTCGGCTAGTGATGCTGATCAAGAATATATATACTTTATGGGGTCGGAGATGCTTCCTTCTGCCTGTTACATACATTTGCACAAAACCATTATACCTTTTTACCCATTTTCAATGGGTTCAGGGTATAATTATGCGGCATGTCAGTGCTGCGATTGCTCGTTTAGGCGCGCGCGTATTGCCAAGGGAGCGCTAAAGGATTTCATCAAGTTGGCGGCAGCGAACCTTTTGCGGCGGAACTGATTAGCAGACAATATGTCAAAAAGCTTGCAAAGGGGCAAGGGGACGCCGGCACGAGGGTGAGGCCGTCCCAAAGGAAGCACCCAGGACTCCGGTACAGGGGTACAAAGTCATGACAAATAAACGGATACATGTGTCGGCAATAGTTTTGCTCATTGCCGCGATAATAATCGACATGAAACAACAAAGGCCTTTGTCCTGCGAGCCAGCTCCTGTTTGTTTCCGCGCGTGTGTGTTTGTGTGTGTTTGGGTGTGTGTGTGCGGCACATGAAAATTACAGGATCGTTTATAGTACGTGGCAACGGGTACCCGTAGACGCGACCTAAAAACAACCCTAAGGCGATTATCTCAAGTGCGCGACCCTGTGCCCGTAAAGTATGCAATGAGGACACAGTTCTGGCTGCCACCCCTCCACCCTTCCCCTCTTCATCTACCTCTCGCTTGTGTTTTTGTTCTGTTTGTATTTGTAGATGCTTATCGATTACACAGTGCGCGATGAAATCATTACTTCGAATTAAATAAACGTCATACTGCTTTGCCTTCCGCACAATTTTTGATGTCTCAATGAAGCGGATTGCACCAAAAAAAAAAGGAGTAAGTGCGCTCAAATCGAGAGTAGCAAATAAATGATACCCTGTACTTAAAAACAGGACATGCACACAAATCTTATTAATATGGTATATAAGTATCGTGATTTGATTCTTGAATAACTAAAGTGCTTTTGTTTAATCGAAATCAATTTTGTAGCGTATATAATATATAAAAAAGAATCGAAAATGTATACAACATATGATAAAATATTTTGTATCTCTATTAATCGATATTTATCGATTTTAAGGAAACGGAACGTGCTCTAAACTCTGAACTTAAATAAGTTTCTTATTTTAAATATAAAAAATAATGGATTTTGCAAAAGAAAAAAATTCAATTCAACTTCCTAAATATGTACAATTGCAATATTCCCTTATTAGCCACGTGGAGTGTGTACAGGGTATGCAAAAGCAGGGGTAGTAGGAGTTAGGGGTTGCGGTCTGTATATTCCACAAATCTACGAACATGCTGTTTATGGCCAAACTTTTGAGCATATTTGGGTTTGTTTACAGTAAACAAGCGTTAATTGAAATTAGCTGGTCTTCAACGAATACCGCAAGCGCCTCTTTTGCGGGCCACGCCCACTAACTTTTTGGGGCTTCTGCAGTGACGTCACAAAATGGCCCCCAAACACTTTCTAGCAGCGCCTGGGAGCAAAACCAGCTGTCCAGCTGTCCAGCTGCAACTCTCGCTGTCAAAAGTATAAAAAACAAAATACAAACCACATAAAATTATTTATTTATTTTGTTGTTGTGTATTTTATTTATGCTCGTTACATTGTTTGGCAGCGTCGCGTTTTTGTATTTGTACAACTTTGTTGTGATTACCGGGTGATAAAGCAGGCAAAGAAAAGTATATCACAATAAACAGCGCGCAGAAGGCGAGAAAGAAAGTGTGAATAAAGTCGCGCACAATGATTAACAACAATGGACACTAACAACAATGATATATAGTGCCAGGCATAATAATCAAAATGAAGAAATCGTAATAATAATTGTGACCACGTCACGAGCACGTTGCAGCACATCGCACACGGCGCAAACTTAGAAAAAACTTAGAAATTGTAGCAAGTTGAAAGAATTGTTGCTGTCATACCCTGGAAATGGTTAGATTTGTTTTAAAGCTATGCAAAACATAAAGAAGTCAAAGAGAATATATTCTCAATAGAATGTTAAACTTAACCTTTTATATTAATTTAGAATAAACCTTGTCACTTTAAATCATAAAGTTTATAAAATTAACAAGGTTTTTTAGATAAGTTAAGTTCAGTCGACACTTTTGAAGTGAAAAGTTATATCTCATCTTTTCAAGGAAACTCCCAAAGTAACACAACGGAATTTTTTCACTACTTTTAGTTAAATTCATAAAAAATAACGCTCAAAATACAATTTGTATTAATTTTAAATATATACCCCATTTCGAAGCCAATAGCCACAGGGCATAACAATTGTTGTTCACTTTCTGGGGCGTTGTGTGGTAGTGTAAATTAAGTTACTTTGTAGCGGGCTGGCTGACAGGCCTCCTTCCGTTTGCTACTGGTCTTGGGGTTCCCAAAAAAAAAAAAACAAAAACAAAAAATCGAAAACTGAAATAAAGAAAGAGACCGAAACCAGTTGTGGTGTTCATCAACGGTCAGTTGGGCCGCCTTATGGCCATGTCGGATCGTATATAGAGTACGTGTGTAATGTGTGTGCCCGCTGCATGCGTCAGCGTAAAATTAAATCGTCAACATTTTATTGATTGTTCGCTAAGAATTTTTGCATGATCATTGCCGGCTTTTGATTTCATGGGCATTTCCTATCAACTTGTCGTGGGATTTGTCCCTGCTGCCGCCTCGCCGCGTCGCCTGGCCCAACACATCGAAATGCCGGCACGTACGCCTAAAAATTATAAAGTCTCCACAATTCTTGGCTTGGGGGCGTCGTAATGACACAATGCGTTAGCCAAATTGCCAGCCAAATTATAGCAATAAGCCAGTCTCAAATGCGTTGGTCCACAGGAAATGCGAAATTCGGTAGCCGTTTATTAAAAAATATACGAGTATTCTCGCAAAAATATTTCGCTCGAGAATTTCGCTTTTGCAAGCGCCCAAAAAGGGTCGAAGTCTACCTGCGTGTGGAGGATCACATGATCACACGGCATAGGCGCTGCCATAAATTAGATGCTTATCTACATTTTGGCCCGAGCGGTGGGGGGGAAGAGACACTCGCCATAACAAGCGTTAGTCTCCGGGTGGCTGGCAGTCCAATTAAGTGGTAATTTTTATCATCTTTGGCGTCTTTGGCTGACTGGCCCAATTCCTCGATCGGTTCCCAATTCAAATATATACTGCGGCATAGCTGCTGACAAACGGAAGCGATATGTTCACATTGTTCTGACGAAAAAATACCTGAATCTGGTCTCATTCGCGACCTGCAGCCTGGGACTGAGAACACACTCTCAGGCTCACTTCAAAGGCTGTGTATACACTGAAAGAAAACTGTGTCCGAATTTAAATTAAGCCAACGAGGTGTCAAAAGTATGGTATATCCGGATTTCCTTGAACATAGTAGAAAATTCTTAATTCGAGTAAGTTTTTCTCAAATCCGAAATTATTCATTTGAGAATATTTTTGGCTTTCTTAACTGAAACTGAGCTTGATTGTAGTTCGTCAACCATACTCTATGCGATTCTTATATTCTTACATTCAAATCGTTACACATTGTAAGTAAAATTAATTTTAGCTGACAATTTACTTTAAGTAGAGGTTGCTTGACTTTTCTCTAAGTGTAAAACATTGCGTTTTGTATTTGTTTGCCCCGCGCTTGGTTGACTTTTATTTGGCTATGGAGAGTTCATAAAAAGTATTTAAGAACGCAGCTCTAATAGATTGAGCACATAGATCGGGCCCGCTTTGTTTATATTGATTATATGCATGCCCATGTATACACCCGAGCCGAGGCGTAGGTGCGACTTTTGGCCACTGCAACTGGCCCCCAGTTTCGGCCACTGCCACTGCCATTGTTTGCCAATGGCGTCTCTGCCGGCACTGCCGAGTTTGGGCCGTCAGCAACTCCAACGCCGATGCCAACGTCAGCGTGGAGTTCGGTGGTCTATGGCAACGTGATTGGAGGCGTACTTTCCTAAATGCCTATATGCCACGGGGCTTACATAGCACATTAGCGTCTCGCTTTCGGTGCGGGGTGTGAAATACTTTGATCATTTCGTTAGGGCTACGAGTGGGCTGATGTTAAACGATTGGTTTCTTATTTAACCTTTGATCATTTTATTATGAGTGAGTGTTTAAAAAGACGGAAGACTTTATGGCTGTGCACACAAAAAAAAAGAACCATATAGCATGATTGTTTTTTTTTTTTATTGTAGTTATTTTTGTGCATTTATAAGCGAGTGTTTGATGAGCGGGTATTTGAATTTTTAAAATATTTTATATATGCTTTATAATTTCAACAATTTTTACGTTTGATGGCATTTTTTCTAACAAGCCGAAATCGAGAAAAATTTGGCTATGTAAAGCTCTCGAAATCATAGCTCCCATTCTTCAAACTCCCATAACTTAGTCAAAACCGAACCGATTGTCACGTTTGACGGCATTTTTTCCATGATTTTTCCTATAGATTGAATCTACATTCAAAATATATGTATTTTGAAAATAAATTTTTTTTGAATTTTTTGGCAAAAATCATGTACTCCCCTCATGTATTTTCGAAAAAAAAAATTTTTCAAAATTTAGAATTGCGAATTTTTAGTTTTAATCGATTGTATTTGTCTTAATTAGTATAAAAAACAACATTAAAAGTGATTTTGGAGGGGTCAAATTTTTGGTCAAAAATCATGCCAAAATGGACAAAATTTTGACATGTTCAGCTCTCGGATCCATAGCTCCCATGCTTCAAACTCCCATAACTTCGTCAAAACCGAACCGATTTTTACGTTTGAGGGCATTTTTTTCATGATTTTTCCTATAGATTGAATCTACATTCAAAGAATATGCATTTTTGAAAATAAATTTTTTTGATTTTTTGGCAAAAATCATGTACTCCCCCTTATGTATTTTCGAAAAAAATTTTTTTCAAAATTTAGAATTGCGAATTTTTAGTTTTAATCGATTGTATTTGTCTTAATTAGTATAAAAAACAACATTAAAAGTGATTTTGGAGGGGTCAAATTTTTGGTCAAAAATCATGCCAAAATGGACAAAAATTTTGACATGTTCAGCTCTCGGATCCATAGCTCCCATGCTTCAAACTCCCATAACTTCGTCAAAACCGAACCGATTTTCACGTTTGAAGGCATTTTTTCCATGATTTTTCCTATAGATTGAATCTACATTCAAAGAATATGCATTTTTGAAATAAAATTTTTTTGATTTTTTGGCAAAAAATCATGTACCCGTGTGAATTTTGGAAAAAAAAATTTTTTCAAAATTTAAAATTGCGAATTTTTGTTTTTAGATGATTGTAATTGTCATAATTAGTATAAAAAACAACATTAAAAGTGATTTTGGAGGGGTCAAATTTTTGGTCAAAAATCATGCCAAAATCGACAAAAAATTTGACATGTTCAGCTCTTGGATCTATAGCTCCCATACTTCAAACTCCCATAACTTTGTCAAAACCGAACCGATTTTCACGTTTGATGGCATTTTTGCCATGATTTGCCCTATAGATTGATTCTAGACTTTAAATACATTCATTTGGAAAAGTAAAATTTTTTTAATTATTTTAGACTCCCCACTTATTTTTAAAAAATTTTTTTTTAAAATTGAAAATTGTAAATTTATGTATTGCATTTATCACAATTGCCATAAAAACAACATTAAACATAATTCTTTGGGAGTCAATATTGGCATGTAGTTTAAAGAAACTGAAACGATATCCAAGTTTGGTTCTGAATCGCGGTAATTTATTAAATTTTTTTAAAATATGTTTATGAAAAATTGATAAAATTAAAAAATAATTTAATCATAATTACAAAATAGATTGCATTTTTACAAAATAGTTATTAAGCGCCTCTTAATTATTAAGCAATTTCAAGCACAGACTTTAAGTAAGTCAATCAAACATTGACCTTAAATATATATCTATCTACAATATTGATAATGAACCAAATGATAGCTACAACTTAATCGCACACAATCGTACGCACGCCCCCGCCGCCACGCCCTTCAAAAGCACTCGGCCAAGTGTATTGTATTTAAACCAAATGCTGTAACTTATTGCTACTGAGAATTTGCGTCATTAAAAATAAATATGCTTGCAATTTGCCAAGAGATGGGGAAGGAAGAATTAAAATTCTATTTGGGGGGCGGGCAAATGTCAGGCGGCTGGCGGACAGGCGGACGGGCAGACGGGCGGTCGGTCGGTCGGCAGACGTCGTTGTCGTGGTGGCTGCTGCGGCATTTCAGATTACCCAAGTGGTGTCAAATGACACGGTTTGCGTGCTTTAATCCGTGGAAATACCTGCGGCGGTGCTGACAACCCCACCAAGGCTATTATACCGGTCACATGCTGGGCTCGAGCTGCCACTGTGTGGTGCTGCCGTTACGGGTGGTGCAGCCGGTGTTGATGGTTGGTGCTGGTGGTGGTGGCTGTGCGAAAATTTGTAAAAGTCAAAATCTATCTTTTGAGCAAACAGAATCTGAGCTGATTCAGGTGGGGTTTGAGGCTGTGAGCTGTGCCCAGCGGGTTGCCCGGTGGGTGTGCGCCCAGTACAAAGCATGATATTTTACCCTATGGCTCTAGACTTACATATATGACTGACGTGACTGCATTACATGCGTGTGTGTACGTGTGTGTGTGTGTACTGTGCAGTTGTCGGTGCTTGATTATGTAAAATCCCGTGCACGTGCTCAAAGCAAAGATTTTTCCAATGCCGAACAAGCTGCACGTGTTTGACTGCTATCCAAAACCAAAAAAAAAACATATATATATATAAATAAAAAAGCCTGAACCAACAGTTCTCTTTAATATACCGAAGCTAAAATGCTCTTAAAAATTTCAAAAATTCAAAAATTTAAATGGAAAACTAGCAGATTGGTTCTAGAATATTACAAAATTCTTGTTTACTTCAACTGAGAATTACATTTTTGAATGAATTAAATATTCCATATTTTCAGAAACGAAAAGTTTATTTTATGTGGAGCTTTTACACCTTCGAAAAATTGATAGAACATACAAAAATGCATCCAAAAAATTATAAAATATTTTAAATCGTGAAATATATAATTTTTAATGCGTGTTATTTTAAAATTTTGTAAAAAAATTTGTGAAATGAATTAGTGCATTTTCATATTTAGTTTCCCAGTTTTGTTCAATAAAAATACTTTTCCGTTTGTGAGTTTTTATAGATCTTATTTCCATACGTATGACCGCCTACTGAATACTATTTAAGTTTATATAAACCTTATCAGGTGGGTTACATATTTCATTACGTAATTATAATACCCTTGAAAATTGTGTAAAAAAGGCCGAACCTCCACCCTCAACACCCACTCGAGCAAAGGCAACTCGACGGGAGTTTTGTTTGTGCCGTGTGGCGTTTATTCTATTACACAAGTTTATTACGACAATCCGCCGTAAGAAACGTGCGCACATCAAGTCAAAGGAACCAAGGCAAGTCGAGCTGCAACTCATCCTGGCAGCGAGCAAATTTTGCTATTAGGCAGTCATTAGAGCAGAAGAGCGGGCGGACGGACGGGCAGCGGGCGGGCAACTAAGATTTCTCGCCTGGCATTTGGCCTGGTACGCTTGGTTTGCTCATAGCCCCGTTTGATGATGATGATGATGATGTGGATATGGATGTGGATGTGGATGATGAGTACTGCTACTAGCCGTAGTATGCACTCAGGCTCTCATATGTACGGGGATAGCAGGCACGACGGGCTGCCACCGTGTCCTCGTCGCTGCCGTGTCGAAAGTGTGTAATAAAGCGAAACGCTCCCACAAATTGAGCCACGCTACTTGAACCCTCAATTATGTGGCCATTGCCGACTTAACCGGGGCCCTGGCGACCGCCCCGCTTTGTGAAATGAGTGCAACATATGTCTGTGTTTGCTTCATGGCTTTTGCTGCCGATTTGCACGCTATAATTGGAGCCGCTTTGACTTCAACCGCGGCCCATAGCCATGGCTATATTGCTTTAGCTGGTGCTTATCACTGCTCTGTTTGGCAGCTGATTAAATTAAAATAAATCATTTAAAAAGGCGTCTGCTGCGAATGGGGTCATACACACACACACACACGCACACACATACAGAGATACGCACTCAATGTTGGACAGGTGCAGCTGCTGCAGATAACCCTTCAAAAGGCAGCGCCGCAATTTGCAACCCAACTTCAATTTATGTTTATGTTAATGCGCACTGCCAACTGAAAAGTGACCTCAGCTGACAGCAAAGGGATAATCCAATCTGCAAACAGTGCACGTGCTGCATTTATCCCACTCTCTCTTCCTCCCATTCTCTCTCTCGCTCTCTCCCACTTCTACTCCCACTGCCAACGCTAAGCTTACTGCAAATCAAAAATGGCTGCCATCGAAAGTCTGGAAACCTGTCGCTTGAGCTTGAGCTTAGGCAGTTGTTGTATTGTCACAGAGGTTGCCAGTGTGACCCCCCTCTTTGATTGTTTTTTTCTATAAGCGATCTATTTGCAGTGTTGTCACAAAAAAAAAACCATGGCAAATAATGCGAACGCATTTTTTTATGTTCAGCTCATAACTGCTTTTGCCTTTTGAGCTGCTTAAATGTAAAAAATGGGTTCAGTGTATAAAAATAGCGTCTATTTCGTGCACACTGTGCTATTCAACATTTCAAATGCCGTCTAGTTGCATCAATGGACCCGTCGCTGGGCAGTGTGCGGGTGCAAGTGGCGTGAAATCACTTGAAAAATCAGTTTGTTGCCGGGACGGGCAAACAAAGGCTGGCATTTTGCAATTCGAGAGACACGGGCAGCCCACGCACACGAACAATATGGACACGCAACTGTAGACAAGAGTCGAAGGATTGGAATTGAATATTGCGATTGTGCAACAGCAAAGAGGTACAGAGGGTAAAAGTCAAGTATATATATACAGAAATTATAATTGTATTAAGAAGACCCAAAGGCTATTATAATTTTTAGTTTAAATTAAATTTATTATTTGATTTAAGAATTGCAAAAATTTTTTTATTGGTTTTTTGCATATACATTTTTCTAATATATTTTTAGCTGTTTGAACTGGTTATTGTAGAAGTGAAAAACTATATAGCTTATGCTTTTAAAAATATCACATATCATAAACGAGAAAATATTATCGGAAATAGTTATGGATTAGGTTAACACACATACGTAAAAAAGGAGTTGAAATAGCGATGATTTTTATAAAGAATTATATGTACTTGTGATAAACGTTCGACATTCTGCTCATATTCAACACTTCTTAACATGTACTGTTCCATTCCATTGTTCCACGTGCTTTCTAACCTCAGTTAACTTTACTAATTTCAAATTTCTGTGGTCTTTTGTTTTACCCCTTTTTGTGGCATTCATAATACAATTATCAAATTTTAGGCGTATAATTTAGATTTGATGCCATTGTGCGGACTGAAGAAGACATCACGGATTATCCCAATTATCGTTGGATTCAAGTGAATTTTTGTCCTGGCTCTATAACTTTTTTGCTCTGTCGATGGGTGCGTGTAAGTTGTTTGTGTGCGTTTTGAATTTCGCTTTTGTTTTTCTGTCACGTGAACTTCACAGACAAAACGTGGCAATTGCTTAAAGTGTGCACGATATTTCAGTGTCTGTGTGAAGGTATTATTTTGTAGGTGTGTGTGTGTGTGTGTGCAGTTGAATTGTTGCCATTGGTTTCACTTTGAGCAAACTCGGCAGTAGCGCATTTACAGTTGTTGGGCGTGCAAAATGGCAGATTTAAAAGGCAGCGGCTTAAAAAAATGTTAAGCCCATTGTCTGCCTCAGTTGCTGCTCTTGCTACTCCTGCCCCTGTCGCTGCCATTTGGGTGTGCGTGCCCCACGCGGCGTATGCGCAATGCTAGCGCCGATTTTGTTGCTGCTTCTTATGGAGGAACGCATTGATTTTCCACGCGTTTCCCTTCGATGCGGCATTTACTGAAGTGGATAATTATAATCATGATGAAGATGCTGCCAAAGATGATGATGACGAACGGAAAATGGCTGCCAAATAGAAGACAAAAAGTCAGCTCGATGCGAAGACCAAACAGCGACTGTAGAAGGTAGTCTTAGAGAGTGGTGGGGGGGATGGTGGCAGAGTCAGCATCTGGATGCACGCGTGAGCAGAGGGAAAAACTATGTTGCTGCTTGAGCAAAAGCTGCTACAGCTGCTCCCTGTTGCTGCTGCTGCTGTTGTTGTCGCTGCGAAAAACGAAACATAAACAGTAACATCAGCAGCAACATCAAGTGGAGAAACGACGACGACGACGACGACTACTTTGTTGCCAAGTCAGGCAGGCGTTGCTGCTGGTGCTGTTTTTGTTGTTGTTGCCGTCGTCACCACGCCCCATTATGCGATTGGTCCTTGCGGCGTGTAGAAAAGAATAAGCATAAGAATTTGCGTGTGAAAAAATGATCGGAATATGAGAGCGAGCATGCGACACCGACACATTTCACAGAGTGTTGCTGCCAGTGAATGTCGAAGGGGATGGGGATGGGGAGAGGGCTGGTGGCGAGGTGGGGCACACGACGGCGACGTGTGAAGTACGCGTGCGAATGGCAGCCCGTGGGGCAGGAAGCCAACGACAACTACGACTACGACTACGACTACGACTACGACAACGACAACGACTACGACAGCAACAACTCGCACTCGCACTCGTACAGGGTGTCATGTGCTCTGTGCGCAGTGACAGCTAAAACCAACGGGCGCTGGCGGCGCTTCGGCTACAAAAAAAATATATATATGAAAAAAGCAACACCAACAAAAAAAATTGTAACTAATAGCAAGGGAGCGAAGGTGGCAAGCGTTGGCATCGATTCAAATGCTTGCCCCTTGCAGCGAAGGACCTTTCGTTTGACAGCACACAGGCGACACAATTGTGCAAGTGTGCCCGCCCCCCTCCCCTACCCCAACGTGCCTGCAACTTGGCAAAGAAAAAATAAAAAAACGTTGTTTATGTGCGCCCATTGTTCTTATGGCCAGGTTCAGTTCGAGGTTCGTGTGCGCCTTACTTGGAATTTTGTTTATTGTTGGCTACCTGCACTTCAATTCCATGAAATCTCAAGTATTTACATTTATTGGAGAGCTTTCTGGTTCCTGGCCGGACACGATGCATATATATGTATGTATGTATGTATGTATTTATGTATGTATGTAGCTATAGGTACTAGGTCGCCGGATGGTTTTCGCTGATTGAAGTACATTGATTGTGAACATGAATTATGGGAGGGCGACGTTTTACGAGTGCCAATGGCCAAAGAGTCCGTTAAAATGTCCAGTTTTGGAATTATGTATTTATGTATTTATTGAAGTAATAAGTAAGTAATTCCTAACAAACTAATGCTTAAATTGTAATGTTAAATGCATATACTTTTTGTGCGTTTATGAGTGCTAGCTATATAATTGACTTATAATATTCTCTATTTCAAAATTTTCAAACTATATAAAGTATTATAAAATGCGTTTTAAAAAATATATATAAAAAAAGTTATATTATATTAATTTGGAATAATTTCTTAAACTTCTTTATAAAAAAGCTGTTATAAATGAATGATCGATATACCTGATCGATAATATGTTATCGATTATTGGTAATTAAATTGGACAATACACGATATATATAGCAGAGTGGAGTTTATTACAAAATATAGCCAAGCTTTTAAACATTGAATCGCAAATAAAAGTGTTGAAAAAGTATTGTTAACTATTCCCTCAAAGCCCTCTCATAATGCAATCAGCTATTCAAATATCAAAAAGGCTATAAATATGCATAGCTATAAGTGTTGACAATGCAAATGCAGAAACCAAAAAAAAAAAAATAATAATATTAAAAATAAAACTAAATAAAACATGCATATTATAAGCGCTGCTTGCGTTTTATTCGCACAATCGTGCAACGCACGCGATTAAAACGGCGAATGGCGAATGAAAAGCAATTTGCAATGTAAATGAAAATGAATAAGCATTTGCGGCGCATGTGCAAGGGCTAGAGAGGAGCGAACGAGGTAGACAGCGGGACAGTGGGACAACGGGAGAGCCGCCAAGCCGGGCAGCCGGGCAGCCGACCAGCCCAGCGACTGAGTGAGCATTGAGATTTTGGCGCTGCGACAGCGGCGGCACGCTAACCGCCAGACGGGCCAGAGCGAAAATGGTGTGGGGTGGAGCTGCGGCCAGCGGAGAGCGTAAATCACGCCAATGAATGAGCAATGAGCGAGCCGAGGTGAGGCGAGGCGTACGGCAAATGCAAACAAATTCATTGCGTTTTACAAGTGTCAACGACAGCGTGCGCCCATATGATAACTAAACGAAACGTAAATTGCGACTAATTGAATTAATCCGGAACCATGTAAGCACACACTCAAACAAACACACACAGAGACACACACACACATACTTGAGCTCTTCTGCATAACAGTTGCGATCGTGGGAGTAATTAGGTACACGTGTTTACATAAATTGCCACTCTATTGGCATTTACAGCACCAAATGAGCAAATGAACAATAACAGAACTTTGCAACGAAATTATTATTTTCAAGAATTGTCGAAGGAAATTCATTGATGAATCAAAAATGTTAATAATCACATACACAGGCCACTTATGTAGTCTGCATCAGGTAAGATCAGTAAAGCTGCAAATGTTTTGACGCCTTAATTACAAACACATGTTTCAGTAAATTATCACTCCAACTGACCAGCAGCGGCGGCGGCAGAACGAAAGCGAGATGGCGAATTGAGAGCTTGTCGCTGTGTATGGGTGTGTGTGTGTGTGCTGCCTGCAATTAGTACGTTTTGGCTCTGTTGCTATTGCTATCCCTGTCGCTGGATCTTTAAAGCGCTCCGCAATTACATCAAGTGACACTTTCGCCTCGTCGCCCAAGTTTAACAGCAATTATGTTAAAAGTGAAATCTGCACAGCAGCGGCGGCAACACCAACAGCAACAGCAACATTCACGCAGCATTTGCGGCCATTGAGCTAATTTGCACGTTGCAGCCTGCTCGACGTCAGCGTCGTCCAAGTTTAGTTACTGTGTTTCGTTGTTGTTGTTGCTTTGTTTTTGTAGCCGTTGTTGTAATTGCGGTCGTTGGGCTTGCTCTCCTTGTTGCTCCATTTTGGAGCATTGTTTGTATGCTTTTTGTTGTTGTTGCTGCTGTTGTAGTTGTTTTTAATTAATTTTGAATACATTGCCGAAGAAATGCGCATGTCTGTGACCTTGAACAATTAGGCTCGGGCGTTCAGTGTCGGTGTCTGGGTCCAGGTCTGGTGCATACGTATCCATGAATGTTCCACATACCTATATGTTACGAATGTGTGTGTGTTAGTGTGCTTTTGAGCGAATGTGGGTGTGCGTATGTGTGTGTGTGTGTGTGTGGTAAATGCGAGTAATTAACACTTGAAATTTTCAAGAGCATTAGACGCCGCTCTCGCTTGCTCACGCTCTCATTCAAGTGCAGCAGCTATCTTTCTCTCTGTCTCTCACGGTGCGTCTGAGTGCTGCACTTGAATTGCACACACACACACACACAAACATACGCACAGATTTACAAATGCAAAATAGTCAATTGAAAAGGCCAAAGCCCAGAGCAGAAACCACGTCCAAAGCTCTGTAGTTCAACGAACTTTGCCGTTGGGGGGCGCTGTGATTTTATCGATCCCGTCAGAGCGAAACAAAAAAAAAACCAAAAAAAAGAAATATGGCAGCACTTTAAAATGGCCGCCATAATATTTATGGCACATTGCATATATGTATGAAAATTTATACATTATTTTGCAATTTAACAATGGAAAACACACACACAAACAGTGGAGAAAGAAACTGTTGACGTTTGACTGTTTTATGTTGTTGATTGGATGTTCTTACCGATTGTTGGTGTTGTTGTTGCGTATTCGATGTGTATGCAGTTTGTTCGGAGTAAATACATAGTTGTGCACTGGGAATTTACATAAACTTAACTCGGGGCATTCATTGTATGCCAAATATTGCAAGTTATGAATAAAACATGTGCAAAATGGCAAAAATAAATTCCAGCAGTCGAGCAAACAAACGAGACATGAACGACCAGAAACCCAAAAGGAAAATACAAAAGGAATTGCAAATGGAAATGGAAATCACAACAACAGCCACAGCAGCAGCAACCACAACAACAATGCTCCTTAAACCAATCGCAGCAGCAATCGCATATCGAATATGGGCTGCGAATTCGTAAAAATAAAACGCTCGACAGCCCAGTTGAACCAGCATCAGGACCTCAAAGAAAAGGAATATCTATGTATATATTTCTAAGCACAACTATTAATGTAATATTTTATTATAAAGTCTTTTCGTTTAAATTTTAAGCGAGGAATGCTTAAAAACACGCCTTTAAAATTCGCATACATAAATTTTTGTGTAATTTTTTATTAAATTCAAAGTGTGTTATTTTATGTCTTGTGTGTTTTGCGTGTGTAATAAAATATTTATATTTCGTTTTAGCCCAACAAAATATCCTTGATAAAAAAGTAGCCTTTTTCAACTGGGTTGCGCGACCGTTTTTTTTTTTTATTTTGTTTTTTATGTGTGGGGTGCGTCGTGGGGCAAACAATGGCTGCCCGATGCTGCTGACAGTGGTTGTGTCAGCAACAACAGCACGGCGACAACATCGGCAGCAACAATACATTGCCAACTCTTGTGCTCCCATGGCGACACACCAACCCACACACACACACACGCACACACAAATACATATAAAGTGACAGATACTTAAACATTTGTGCGCACAGGCGCAGTGCACAAGAAATGGCCGCCAAACGGCAAATAAAAGACATCATCATCATCATCAGCATCAGCATCATCATCATTGTTGCTATCATCATCAGCATCGTAATCATTGTGTTTCGGGATCCGTATAAAGTTTTTCCTCTATTGCGGCAAACATAACTCATGACATTTGGCAGACGAGGCAAACGCAGCTGCCAAACGCAGCGCAAAAAGCTGAAAGGCTGCCAACGACTAGAAATAAATACATAAATAAATAAATAGAATACGCAGCATGACAGCGCCAACTTGGCCAAAGCTTGTGGCCCCCGTCCAGGCCCGGCCTGACCAGGCCGATGCGCGCCTACTTACCTGGCCCAAACTCAGCGCACTCTGTGGCCATGTATCTATAGCTGTATCTGTAAAAGTATCTGTATCTGCGATTCGGACGAAATGTGCAGACACAAGTCCAGTTTTGGCTGCCAATGCATATCACTGCGCTCGGACACGGCCCGGACAGGGCGCTTCAACTTGGCCCGAACAATCATTGAAGTTGACATCATATTGCAATTCAATGCGGAGAGTTCCAATAGATACAATTGCAATTGCTCCAAGCCAAAAGTAAGATACTTTACAATAAATAAGATATATACATATAAATTTACAATTTTAAAATTTATTTTAAATTCAGTTGTTTCCGATTAAAGTTATATTAAAATAAAATCAATGTTAAAAGAATTTTTAAGATATAGTTAAAGATTCAGATATTAATCTACTCATTGATCATTAATAAATCCAATATTTTAACAAACTATTTAATTTTAAAACTCAATATAACTAATATTCTTCTTCTAATTGGATGTAAGTTTATTCGACTCAATTGGCAAAAGGCCAAAAAATGTTTGCTGTCAAATTTGGCTAAATGAAAACATTTTCCGAATATCTATTCTAAATAGCTGGCATATTTGATTCTGTGATTTGCCGAAATTAAAAACTTGATTGTGAACAATTTACTATTAATATCGAAATTATGCTGCTCTCTTTAGACACGCTGTGTGGGCCGCCGCCATAATTGCATTTGGCTTATAATGGCCCAGACAATTTGAGGAGCTATTCATGGCCATTTGGAATCTGCAGATTTCTGTAGATTTGCGCGGCGAGCATTTCTTCTGGCTTTGCGCTTTGCTGGAATTATGCAAATGCCAAAAGGAATCGAAATTGAAAATTTGATTATGCAGCTTCTGTTGTTGCTGCTGCCGTTTGCTGCATGCTAATGCAATGTTGCCGCCAATAGCAGCAACAGCAACAGCAGCGGCGTGACTACAACAACAACAACAATAGCAACAACAACTACAACAATAATGCATCCACATACAAAACAAGACTACGTATCCATGTTGGCCAAAATGGTTACAAAGCAGTCTAAGTTACACTGCGAACAAAAAACTTAGAATAGGTCTGCGAGGTTTTGCGTGGCTAAAATTGCGTATACGCAGCGTTTAATGGTTTTTTTTTTGTATCTGTAGCTGCAACTAGGGGAATTTTTGTTATGTGTGTTAAAATAATGTTTTTCAGCCTGCCAAAAGGCTATTAAATAATATAAGTAAAATAATATGATAAATAGAGCGACAAGTTAACTTTATTGATATTTTTGCTAGCGTATTCTCTCTTCGGCACTCTAAAGATAACTATTTTTTTTCTTGTTTTTCGTAGAATTTCACAGGAATCGAATTGAAACATTGAACAGAACACAAGCAGCAGCTACAATTCAATACAACAATGCCACCGAGCAACAACAGCAACAACCACTGACAGCAACAGCAGCAGACGTTGCTGATACGAGTGTATCTATGTATGTGTGTGCCTATGTGTGTGTGTGTGTGTGTGTTTTGCCCATTTCCAATGTCCGCTAGTCGATTTGTATGGCATTCGAAATGTTAACTGCCAGCAGCTACTCCAGCAGCAGCCCCAACCAAACAACAACAGCAACAACAACTGCAACAACAACATCAACAATGGCCAGCAATCCACATCAAAGTACATACGTGAGTCCTACGCAAACGCAGCCAATCTTTAAAGGCAGCCAGAAATGCCTGACAGCTCACGGTTGCGGTTGAGGGAGGAGGGCTGCGAGGGGTTGAGTATGTGAGGATGTGCAGCGTACCAATTGGATGCCTCGAACAACGACGACGACGACGACGTCGGCAAAAGCCAGCGCAGATATCAAATGTATTGATAAGCACAAAACCTTGGCTGTGCACGGCCAGCGCTGCTGGTACGAGACCGGGCCCAGACTCAGATTCAGATTTAGACTCAGACCCCAGCCCAACCAGAGGCCAGGCCTTTTTTCATGCTCTGTGCACCAAGTGCAAAAGTGTGTATTGGCTTGGTTTCAATTGTTGTTCGCATCTCTGGCGGAACACAGCTGGGGATTCTAAGCCAGAATATACTAAAATCGTTCATTTGTTTACCAGAAACAAAAAAAATCTATTAATTGAATTGCTTTAAAACTTTTCAAATTTTTTAAACTGTTTTTTGAGAATGTAAGCAGAGCATTGTGCAGTCGATTGCAGTTGACTGCAATGTTCTCACTTATTTCCAGTGAAAACGGCAAAACATTGTTGGCCGCAGCCTGCTGCCTGTTGCCTGTTGCTGTTGCTGTTGCAGCACAGTGGCACTGGCAATGGCAACGGCAGCCCGTTGACGTGCGGTGGCCATTATGTAGCTGCTCCTTTGGGATCCACAGCAACAACAGCAGCATGAAGAAGAGCAGCTGCAACAGCAACAACAACAACAAACATCTCGATGGACGATTGACGATGGTTGCTGCTCAGGTAGATAAATTCGTAATACAACTGCGGGCTGTCTGCAACAGCAACAACAACACCAACAGCAGCAGCAGCAGCAGCAGCTTTAACTTGGAGCTTGTCCATTGTCCGGCGAGGCAGACTGAAGTCTGGACATGGCACATGTTGCAGCCAGCAGTGGCGAATTTTCGTTCAACTTGTTTTGTTTTTTCCTTTTTTTTTGTTTTTTTTTTGTTTTTAGTTGGTTTTTGTTTTTGGTGCTGCTTTGAAGCATTTTGTATTGTTTTGTGTTTCTGCGGCTTATCCAGCGCTTTCAACGCCTCGAGATCGACGCTTTGCGGCAGCAGAGGCTGCTGTCTGTGCCACAGTTGCTGCCGCATAATTCATGTTTCACGCCCGTTGCCCGGCTGGCTTTGCAGCAAACAAATCCAAAATGGCAGCTGCTGCACAATTATTGAGTCGAAGCGAGTTTTTTTTAATCAAAGGGTTCGCTCTACGGATTTGTTTTCTCAGCCAAAAATTACATGCGGCCGTGCGATTTGTGGCATGCAAAAAATTGTTGCCGCCACCGCCTCCTGACATCGATAGTTCGTTGGCATTTCGGCCAGATTGCTAGTTGGCTAAGTGATAGAACACGAAATCCAAACAGAGCTGTATGTGTATATGTGTGTGTGTGTGTGTGTGTATGTGTGTTGCAGTTGTGAGTGTTGCCTGCTGACGTATCAACTTCCGCTTTTGGTTTTCAGTATTTGCTCATTACCTCGAGTGTGTGCGAGTGTGTGTGTGTTTGTGTAAGAGGACATTTCCGCTATTGGCTTGTTTGTGCAGGTCTTGAGTTTATTGAAAAATGTTAAATAAATAATAAACACGTGAGAGTGCCCAGGTTGACCTCCTCCCGTCCCACTCCACCTTCAGAAGTGTGTTTATTATTTTTTTTTTTTTATACTTAGGGTTCTCATAAACGCAGAAAATGCTCAAAATTCTACTAACAAAAGTGTTTAATAACCGATATTTATCGATTTTACTGTAACGAGTTGAGTTTCGAACAATTATAAATTTTATTATCTGATTTCGGTATGCAAAAACTTATATAAATAATTTGGTGTGTCTAGTTTTAACAACATTCGTTCTATATTAAACAATACGTCATTGAGAGTCGATATTTATCGATTAAATATAAAAGTTGATTGTTTCTTAAAAACTTATAAAATCTACAGATTTTATATTGAGCAAAATGTGCCCAACTATATGCTGCGCAGAAACCGATTCTTATCGATTTAGAAAATGGTAACAAATTGAAAAAAATCCAAATATAAAACGTTGTGCTCATACGGTCAATCTAATTTGCATACAATCATTATTTTATCAAAAAATGTAAATTTCTGCTTGGTGCAATATACAAATACACCCTTTTAACACCTTTTAATGGGTATACGAGAGTATTCAATGAGTGCGCACAAAAGCGCGCAACAAACACAGAGGGCAAATAGCTCGCCATATTGCACCTTGCAGCTGCAACTGGCAACAACAACAACAACAATAACAATACCAACAACGACAACGACCTTATCGAGTCGCACAATTTTATGGCTGTCAAAATAAGTTGGCAGCAGAAGCAGCAAACGGCCAAAAAAAAATAAAAAACAGCAGCCAAGAAATTGTCAAAGCGATTTGAAATCGTTGTTAGATTGGAATTTCGACCCAATTAGGAAATTTTTCGACTGCTGCTGTTGCTGCTGGCCCTTTCGGCGGAAAAATGCAAAAAACCATCGACTATGGTCAAGGATGCGAGCGAAACACAACAACAGCCAACAATCGAGCGATACATAAAATATATTGTTATGTCTGCGGTGAGAAAACTAATTGACGATGACAGCAGTCGCTGCCGCTGCCGCTGTCGCAGTCAAAGTCGCTGCCACAGTTGCTGCTGGCGTTGCAGGCGCTGTGGCAACAACCAAGGAGTAATTTTTTTTCTGCTCGGGCTTTGCGGACAGTCATCGATTGCACGCTTTTTGCTTGGTGCACGTATTGTAAATGGCCTTCGTAGATTTCTATTTGCTGCAGCTTATATGAAACCCCAAATCGTTTAAATTTATTTATACGCTCGGATGCTGTTGCGATATAAAAGGCGCCGCCAATGCAGCAGCAGCAGAGCAGCAACAGTAGCAGCAACAGTAGCAGCAGCAATCATTTTGTGGCAGTTGCATGAAATTATTGATTTGTTATTTGTTGGCATCGTTTGCCGCGCGGGCTTGTTAAAATGCTTGTGTGTGCATGAGACTAGTTGTTGTTGCTGTTGCTGATTGCTTAAACTAATAATTGTATCTTAATTTTGTTTTATTAATGCCAATTGGTAACTGTTGTGCGGCATTTTTTAAAGTAAGAATGCAGCAGAAAATGTTGCAAGTGTTTGGCTATGGCATTCTTGCCTCTTGTGTTAACACATAATTAAACTAAGCTTACTTAATTAAATACTGCATTCTTCCAACAGCTGTCAATTAAATTTTTTTATTCTGATTTATAATATTAAAACTCTTTAAATATTGCTTTCAACACTTATTTAAAATGTTTTTGTCATATAAAGAAATATTTACATATAAAAGTAATTTAGTTGTTTTAAAACAATTTAATTTTCAAATTAAAATTATTACCGCCAAATGAAATGCGATACTTTTTACTATCGATTCTATCGATACATAGTTCATAAACGAGCGACAGGCTGGCAACACCAATGCTTACACAGTACAGTGGCGCCTCTATGTTTCATTTCGGCGTGTGGTGGAATTGAAGTGGTAAAAAAAAGCGTTGTTGTGCACTTACAAAGTTGAATTTACATTTAAAATAAAATACGCGCTCAAAAAGTTGTATTTTGTTGGCCACACCCCCTCCCGCCTCCATAATCGCGAATACCAATATACATGAAAGCTCAAATCGATAAGTATTGCATATTAGCACAATTTAAAAACTAGAGTCACCAAATTTGGTATGTATATAACTGATGACGACAACTAGAACACGCCCAACGCCCCCTCCCTAAAAATCGGAAAAGCCTATATATCCCAAAGTTTTTAAGCAACAGTCACTAAATTTGGGATATATATTTTTTTGCTTACTATAGCTTTAATATACAAATAAATACATATGTAAGCTTTTCTTATGAAAAAAATGCCTTTACATGTTTTATTTTGTATATTTTCAGATTGGTAAGGAGTCTGCCAACGCAAATTGCAACAACAACATTGAAGTGCCGACCAAAAATACTGTTAAGTATCAATTTATTTAAGCAATACCTAAAAACAATTGGCAAATATATAAAAGTCCTAGATTTCAGGTGTTCGTGTGGAATTTAAGTCATTTGTAAATGTATCAACGAATGTTATGTATATTTATACAATACTGTACAAGAATAATATATTTAAGTATTGCAATAAGCTTGTTTGAAATGAAAGTAATATAATAAAAACATGGTGTAAGAGCAATACGCATACAAAATAAATATAAGAACATTAAAAGGATGTAAAGAGAAATGTAATAAATATATTTTAAAAAAATACACAAATTCTCTTTTATTGCTGTTAGGAGAATCTTTCTTTTCTGGGCAGTTTTTGTGTAGTCGGTTGGCAAATTCTCTTAAAAATCGAGCTAAAAGAGCAGGCCAACATAATCATCAGAAGGTGGACAGAAAAATTTAAAAATGTGCAAAATTTCATTGCATACTTCTAAGGTAACATTTTTGGGCCGCCGATGTGCAAGATTCTCAATGCAAAATCGAGCTGAAACAGCAGGCGAACAGAAACGTCAGAAGGTGGACAGAAAATTTTAAAAATGTGCAAAATTTCATTGCATACTTCTAAGGTAACATTTTTGGGACGCCGATGCGCAAGATTCTTAATGCAAAATCGAGTTGAAACACCAGGCCAACATAATCGTCAGAAGGTGGGCAGAAAAATTAAAAAATTTAAAAATGTGCAAAATTTCATTGCATACTTCTAAGGTAACATTTTTGGGCCGCCGATGTGCAAGATTCTTAATGCAAAATCGAGCTGAAACACCAGGCCAACATAATCGTCAGAAGGTGGACAGAAAAATTAAAAAATTTAAAAATGTGCAAAATTTCATTGCATACTTCTAAGGTAACATTTTTGGGCCGCCGATGTGCAAGATTCTTAATGCAAAATCGAGCTGAAACACCAGGCGAACATAATCATCAGAAGGTGGACAGAAAATTTAAAAATGTTCAAAATTTCATTGCATACTTCTAAGGTAACATTTTTGGGCCACCGATATGCAAGATTTCTAGTGAAAATTCAGAATCAGACTTAATGCAAAATTCGACGCAACAGCAGCAGCAGTTTCTGCAGGAAAGGTGTGAAAGGGATGGGGCAGCTGAAAAAGAAGCATACATATTTCTTGAGCGTATTCTTGCGCATTTTTCAAGAATGCAGCTCTTTAGGTTCACCAGGACTATACCTTTGGTATAATTACCAGAGATATGGAGGTCATCTAGGAACCAATTTGGTTTGAAAATTTGTTGTCCAAGGATCTGCGGACTCGGCCATATCCTTGACTATATCTTGGCCATTTGTGTATTGATTTCCAGCACAAAAACACGCATATCTCGGTCAAAAATGGCCACATCTTCGAATGTTATACCTTTTTAGACTCGTATTAATCAGGATTATCGATTGGCATTCAAAGTTCTCCATTCAAAATTTTGACCATTTTTGACAAAAATCACAAGGGGTAACATCACAATTTTTGCCAAAAACGCGAAAAATTTAAAATTCAAAATTTTTAATGCAGATCGATTCTTTGGACTTTTAAGAGTAGAATGATATATATCTTGCCCGAATCGGACTGCAAATGGACATGATATGGTCATTTTAGGCCTTTTTCCAGCACAAAAACACGCATATCTCGGTCAAAAATGGCCACATCTTCGAATGTTATACCTTTTTAAACTCGTATTAATCAAGATTATCGATTGGCATTCAAAGTTCTCCATTCAAAATTTTGACCATTTTTGACAAAAATCACAAGGGGTAACATCACAATTTTTGCCAAAAACGCGAAAAATTTAAAATTCAAAATTTTTAATGCAGATCGATTCTTTGGACTTTTAAGAGTAGGATGATATATATCTTGCCCGAATTGGACTGCAAATGGACATGATATGGTCATTTTAGGCCTTTTTCCAGCACAAAAACACGCATATCTCGGTCAAAAATGGCCACATCTTCGAATGTTATACCTTTTTAGACTCGTATTAATCAGGATTATCGATTGGCATTCAAAGTTCTCCATTCAAAATTTTGACCATTTTTGACAAAAATTACAAGGGGTAACATCACAATTTTTGCCAAAAACGCGAAAAATTTAAAATTCAAAATTTTTAATGCAGATCGATTCTTTGGACTTTTAAGAGTAGAATGATATATATCTTGCCCGAATCGGACTGCAAATGGACATGATATGGTCATTTTAGGCCTTTTTCCAGCACAAAAACACGCATATCTCGGTCAAAAATGGCCACATCTTCGAATGTTATACCTTTTTGGACTCGTATTAATCAGGATTATCGATTGGCATTCAAAGTTCTCCATTCAAAATTTTGACCATTTTTGACAAAAATCACAAGGGGTAACATCACAATTTTTGCCAAAAACGCGAAAAATTTAAAATTCAAAATTTTTAATGCAGATCGATTCTTTGGACTTTTAAGAGTAGAATGATATATATCTTGCCCGAATCGGACTGCAAATGGACATGATATGGTCATTTTAGGCCTTTTTCCAGCACAAAAACACGCATATCTCGGTCAAAAATGGCCACATCTTCGAATGTTATACCTTTTTAAACTCGTATTAATCAAGATTATCGATTGGCATTCAAAGTTCTCCATTCAAAATTTTGACCATTTTTGACAAAAATCACAAGGGGTAACATCACAATTTTTGCCAAAAACGCGAAAAATTTAAAATTCAAAATTTTTAATGCAGATCGATTCTGTGGACTTTTAAGAGTAGAATGATATATATCTTGCCCGAATCGGACTGCAAATGGACATGATATGGTCATTTTAGGCCTTTTTCCAGCACAAAAACACGCATATCTCGGTCAAAAATGGCCACATCTTCGAATGTTATACCTTTTTGGACTCGTATTAATCAGGATTATCGATTGGCATTCAAAGTTCTCCATTCAAAATTTTGACCATTTTTGACAAAAATCACACGGGGTAACATCACAATTTTTGCCAAAAACGCGAAAAATTTAAAATTCAAAATTTTTAATGCAGATCGATTCTTTGGACTTTTAAGAGAAGAATGATATATATCTTGCCCGAATTGGACTGCAAATGGACATGATATGGTCATTTTAGGCCTTTTTCCAGCACAAAAACACGCATATCTCGATCAAAAATGGCCACATCTTCGAATGTTATACCTTTTTAGACTCATATAAATCAGGATTATCGATTGGCATTCAAAGTTCTCCATTCAAAATTTTGACCATTTTTGACAAAAATCACAAGGGGTAACATCACAATTTTTGCCAAAAACGCGAAAAATTTAAAATTCAAAATTTTTAATGCAGATCGATTCTTTGGACTTTTAAGAGTAGGATGATATATATCTTGCCCGAATTGGACTGCAAATGGACATGATATGGTAATTTTAGCCCTTTTTCCAGCACAAAAACACGCATATCTCGGTCAAAAATGGCCACATCTTCGAATGTTACACCCTTTTAGACTCGTATTAATCAGGATTATCGATTGGCATTCAAAGTTCTCCATTCAAAATTTTGACCATTTTTGACAAAAATCACAAGGGGTAACATCACAATTTTTGCCAAAAACGCGAAAAATTTCAAATTCAAAATTTTTAATGCAGATTGATTCTTTGGACTTTTAAGAGTAGAATGATATATATCTTGCCCGAATTGGACTGCAAATGGACATGATATGGTAATTTTAGGCCTTTTTCCAGCACAAAAACACGCATATCTCGATCAAAAATGGCCACATCTTCGAATGTTATACCTTTTTAGACTCGTATAAATCAGGATTATCGATTGGCATTCAAAGTTCTCCATTCAAAATTTTGACCATTTTTGACAAAAATCACAAGGGGTAACATCACAATTTTTGCCAAAAACGCGAAAAATTTAAAATTCAAAATTTTTAATGCAGATCGATTCTTTGGACTTTTAAGAGTAGAATGATATATATCTTGCCCGAATTGGACTGCAAATGGACATGATATGGTCATTTTAGGCCTTTTCCAGCACAAAAACACGCATATCTCGATCAAAAATGGCCACATCTTCGAATGTTATACCTTTTTAGACTCGTATAAATCAGGATTATCGATTGGCATTCAAAGTTCTCCATTCAAAATTTTGACCATTTTTGACAAAAATCACAAGGGGTAACATCACAATTTTTGCCAAAAACGCGAAAAATTTAAAATTCAAAATTTTTAATGCAGATCGATTCTTTGGACTTTTAAGAGTAGAATGATATATATCTTGCCCGAATCGGACTGCAAATGGACATGATATTGTCATTTTAGGCCTTTTTCCAGCACAAAAACTCGCATATCTCGGTCAAAAATGGCCAAATCTTCGAATGTTATACCTTTTTAAACTCGTATTAATCAGAATTATCGATTGGCATTCAAAGTTCTCCATTCAAAATTTTGACCATTTTTGACAAAAATCACAAGGGGTAACATCACAATTTTTGCCAAAAACGCGAAAAATTTAAAATTCAAAATTTTTAATGCAGATCGATTCTGTGGACTTTTAAGAGTAGAATGATATATATATTGCCCGAATCGGACTGCAAATGGACATGATATGGTCATTTTAGGCCTTTTTCCAGCACAAAAACACGCATATCTCGGTCAAAAATGGCCACATCTTCGAATGTTATACCTTTTTGGACTCGTATTAATCAGGATTATCGATTGGCATTCAAAGTTCTCCATTCAAAATTTTGACCATTTTTGACAAAAATCACAAGGGGTAACATCACAATTTTTGCCAAAAACGCGAAAAATTTAAAATTCAAAATTTTTAATGCAGATCGATTCTGTGGACTTTTAAGAGTAGAATGATATATATCTTGCCCGAATCGGACTGCAAATGGACATGATATGGTCATTTTAGGCCTTTTTCCAGCACAAAAACTCGCATATCTCGGTCAAAAATGGCCAAATCTTCGAATGTTATACCTTTTTAAACTCGTATTAATCAGAATTATCGATTGGCATTCAAAGTTCTCCATTCAAAATTTTGACCATTTTTGACAAAAATCACAAGGGGTAACATCACAATTTTTGCCAAAAACGCAAAAAATTTAAAATTCAAAATTTTTAATGCAGATCGTTTTTGTGGACTTTTAAGAGTAGAATGATATATATCTTGCCCTAATCGGACTGCAAATGGACATGATATGGTCATTTTAGGCCTTTTTCCAGCACAAAAACACGCATATCTCGGTCAAAATTGGCCACATCTTCGAATGTTATACCTTTTTAGACTCGTATTAATCAGGATTATCGATTGGCATTCAAAGTTCTCCATTCAAAATTTTGACCATTTTTGACAAAAATCACAAGGGGTAACATCACAATTTTTGCCAAAAACGCGAAAAATTTAAAATTCAAAATTTTTAATGCAGATCGTTTCTGTGGACTTTTAAGAGTAGAATGATATATATCTTGCCCGAATCGGACTGCAAATGGACATGATATGGTCATTTTAGGCCTTTTTCCAGCTCAAAAACACGCATATCTCGGTCAAAAATGGCCACATCTTCGAATGTTATACCTCTTTAGACTCGTATTAATCAGGATTATCGATTGGCATTCAAAGTTCTCCATTTAAAATTTTGACCATTTTTGACAAAAATCACAAGGGGTAACATCACAATTTTTGCCAAAAACGCGAAAAATTTAAAATTCAAAATTTTTAATGCAGATCGATTCTTTGGACTTTTAAGAGTAGAATGATATATATCTTGCCCTAATCGGACTGCAAATGGACATGATATGGTCATTTTAGGCCTTTTTATTTTGCTTTTCAGACAGATCACTAACCATTAATCAAAAAATATGTACCCCAATTGTAGTGCTGGCGTTACCAAATTTTGCAGACAGTTTTCTGAGGAACTCCCCTAATTTCTCTTAACTGAGAAATAATCAAATAATCCAAAAAATAAGATCAAAAATAATTTCAACTGTTTTTCTTTAGCTGTTATTCTACTGTGGACGAGTATTGTGCAGTCGGTTACATCCGACTGCAACATTCGCATTTGTTAAGTTATGAATTTGTGGAATAAGTAACATTATAACAATTTTATTAGCTTATTGATTTTAGAATTAACAGTTTTTTATATGGTTATTTAAAGTATTATATACTTAATTATTCTGCATTTAATACTTGCGGCCCAGATTACCAAGTGTTATAACGCGAAGCGTATCATCGTGGGGATTGATTTGAAACGTGGTAGTTACTTTAAAAGATATTTGTGGCAGATAAGCCGGAAATGCATTTGAATCGAGTTTGAAGCCATTAATGAAATATCGCTTATGCTACAAAGATATAAGATAGATATTGATATATACATATATGACTCATGATATTAACATTACCTTGAGCAATGGACAAGTCAGCGGGAAATTGGAAATGCGACGCATTTCAACAGCTATAAACTGTATCATATATTGGCTGTGAAACATTCCCATTGCCTCGCAGTAGTTGAACTCCAGTGTGGTATAGTTAAAATATTTGGAGGTGTGCTTAGTTTGTAAACTGAAAGCCCCCGTTAGGTTAAACACGTCCTCGTTCAGTTCTAACTCCGCGTAAATAACAGTTGGGTTATTTAAGGTGCGATTTACATAACAATTAATAAACTGGAGTAGTTTCGGATTCAGGTTCTCACATTTGACTGCAGTAAATTCAGCTACATACTTTGGCTTACAAAAGTAAGATAATTATATTAATATTATATTATTATGCAATATATTCAAAATATTTATACTTTAAGCCACCAACCTTTGCAGACAGTGCCAGCAACACACAACAGAAGAGTGAAACAGACGTCAAAACGTTTAACGTGCGAATGTTCATGTTGACTGTTTAAAATGTAGTCAACAGCTTTTATATAGAAAAGTAGTGCAATGACTTTTAATTAATGGCAAATATTAATGAATATTTAATACATCTTTAAAAATATATGCTATAACATTATTTTCCGGTCTGTTAATCAAGTAAAATATACAGTAGTTTATACGATGAAGTACAGTGATGGATGATGACAATCAACACAATTTTCTAATCCAAATTAAAACCTCAATATTAGTTTCGGATGAACATCACCTCGTGGTGAAATTAAAGTAAAGTACGCTGTGTGCCTTTCTTGTGGTTTGAAACTTAGCTAAGATGCGGTGAGAAAGACTGTAACTAGTTTAATAAAAGCATTGTTGAACACTTGAAGAGTTGAATTTAAAATTTTCGAAAATTTTACCATGTGTTCCTGATTGAAATAAATAAATTTAATAAAGTTTCTGAAAAAATTGCAACAAAAATCGATTTCTTTACAGTAAGTAACGTCTTTATTCAATTGCATTTCTTTGTTGTTTGTCAGTTAATCAAACCATATCATAAATACATAAAAACTACAGCATGTCGTAAAAAGTCATCGTTTATCTCACACACAAAAACGTTACAACAGCAACGGGAACTGTCTTCAATTGTGTTTGTTTTTCTTTTTTTTTATCATATTTAGTTACAATCTTCATTCTACAGTTTTTAATTTAGTTTTTGTTAATTATTATTTTGTTTCTTGCATAATGACTAAATTGTATGCGTATTCATTGGGCCATTAAATATTCGTTATTATGTTGAAATATTTGCTTTGTTTGATTAACGATTTTTGAAACGACAGTTGTGAACTTATGAACTAGAGACAAATACAAAGGTTATCACTTGAGTATGTCTAACAAGCTACTCGTTTTGTTCTTTCTCCTCTTCTCCTCTTATACTTCTTCTGGTTTTCTACCAACTAACTTCTAAATGGTTTATATATGTGTGAGTGTATATGGGTATGCTATTGTTTTTTCGTTTTTTCAATATATGTATAGATGTATAACTAGAGTGGGTTGAGTAAATTCAACGATTTGGCAAACAGTTAAGAGCTGCTTTAGCGGCAGTTCCATCTGGCAGAGAGTTGTCTCAGAGGGTTTACACGCTTTGCCTAGAAACTTGAGTACTTGGCACTTACGTGCGCATACCTAGGGTATTTACGGTGGCTGCTAACTCGTTTAGTTTGGAAGTTTTTAAATGAGTTTTCAAATTTCAAATTATTTGTATGTAGAAGCAGTCAACGTGAATACCCTTTAGCTTAGTGTATAAGTTATAAGTTATACTAAACTAGTGTTTAAAACTATAAGTTTGCTAAGCCACAAATAACTTTATGCTACAGTTAACGTAATCGTAATCGTACTTTCTAAATATATATATATATATATGCATGTATATTTAATGTATTTTAGTTAGTATCAAAAATGCATGGCACCCATGGGGAACAGAGTTCGTTGAGCAGAAGTTCAAGGCTTTATACACCCGAACAAAACACACTACACATCTAAATATATATAAAGATATATATATATATAGGGTATATATATCTTTGACTTACTTGCTGCATAACTAGTACAGACTATGACTACGCCTATGCCTTATGCCTAGACTTTGATTACCATATTTTCATTTCGTTTCGTTTTTCCGATTCGTTTCAATTCGTTTTCTTTTTAAATACATTTTTCAAATAAAAGGCAACTCATGAACATTTTTCTTGTTTTATAACAACAATCCCCACCCCCCGGCTTAAATCCACAGCGGTCCTATGGTGTCCACTATGATGTCCAGCACATCCTGTCGCCCCATCTCCTTGAGCGTCAGCAGCAGCGCCATAATGCTGTTCGCCTGCGAAATGGAGCTGGAACTGTTACCGTTGTTACCGCCTCCGAATCCGTTTCCGTCTCCGCAGCCGCTGCTGTTGGCGCGGCACTCCCACAGATTCAGTATCTGCTCGGTGGGGGAGGGCTTGGTGGCAAAGTAGGCAATATACCGATCCGTGCTTAGTTTCTTGGCGAGCAGCCGCCAGTCGCGTTCGTCCGCCCGCGGCGGATCCAATGCGGCGCAGATCAGCCGCTTTGTCGCGTGTGGCAGCTGGACAAAGTCGAGGACACAGCTCTCGTTCACATAGTTGCCCTGGCGATCGATCGAGATGGTCGTGTTGGTCGTCGACGCCAGCTCCTCCGCGGATCCGCCCAGCGGCTGTCCGGGCATGCTGAACGTATACAAGTCCGCCTCGTCGCCCTGCCCAAAGTCAACGCAGAGCGCGTGCTGCTCGTGGCGCCGCACGCTGAACTCACAGTGCAAAATGCTGTTGTTGCTCAGGATGTGCTGGTAGGGTATCGCGTGCTCGTACGGCGCCGCATCGGCGTCCGTGCAGCGCACGCGTATATTCAAATTGAGGTTGTTCAGGACGAAGCCGAAGACCTGGCTCTCGCCCAGATAGCTGCCGCCCAGCTTGCACTCGACATTGGCGCAGATGTCGCGACTGTTGGGGAAATCCTTTACCACGTAGATGCGCAGGCTGCAGCTGGCGCTGCTCGGCGGCGTGTGCTGGCTGAATGCCAGCAGTTTCATTTTGATTGCCGGCTGCTGGATGCGCGGCTCCGCCACGACGGCAAAGTGGCCCAGCTGCTCGGTCATTATGTAAACGGCCGACGGCTCCAACTGCACAAACATGGGCGTGTTGATGGTCTCCTCGCCGACGGACACCGCCCGCCGCCAGCTGACATTGAGATCGTCGTGGTCGCTGTCCGCGTGGTAGATGTGCACGTGCCACTGCTCCGGCGCCAGCAGGCAGTGTGGTATCCTCAGCACCACCGGCTTGACAAAGCTGTAATTTCGTGGTGCACAGTGCACCACGCTGCTGCACAGAATGGCGCTGTCCGTGGCGCAGGCAACCCGACTGCACTCATCACTGAGCAACAGCAGGGAAACGTGCTTCTTCAGGTGCTTGCCAATGGCCAGTTCCGGCACAAAGAGCAGCAGCTCGCCCCCGTAGAGACGCAGCTGGCCCCCGCTGCTGCCCAGCAGCTCGTAGCTGCTGCTCTTCGAGGCGTTCAGTATGGAGAGCTTGTTCACATCGAATGTGGAATTGGCTGAGAAAGAATGAGGAGTTAGAAAAAAAATGATGGTTTTGTTTTAAGTGTTTACTCACAGGTATCCGCTGTGGAGGAGTCGCCAGTCTCTGACAGATAATCCCCGCTCAAGTCATCAATGGGATTCGTGTAGCTGAGAAGAAGAAGAAGAGCAGCAGTTAATCAATGCAAATAAAGCAACAAAAAACAATATAAACAAAGTTGCTCTGAACTTAAGTAACAATCAAAATAACAAAGCTTATTTAAATGTAAGCAAAATATGTTCGTTAATTTTGTTAAAAGCTTTTTGCTGAATATTTTTATGCAAATTGTGCACTGCCATACCATTAGATACCCTACAACTCAAAGCTGTTTACAAGTTTATTGAAAAGAAATTCAATATTTTGAAATTTAATGGAAAAGAAACCAAAAATTAAAAAGAAAAATAATGGAAAGGAAATCAAAAAAATTTAAAAAAAAAAAAATAATAAGCCGCCTATTGCAAACCTTAAATTCTTTATTTTTTAATCCTTAAAGGACATTTGTTTCAAATACAGCAATATCCGAAAAAATTGCTTGATCCATAAACACTCATGTCTAAAAATTTAAAAGTCTTCTTAAAGGAAAAATAAAATGTATCCACAATCTAATTATAAAATAAAGATTTTTCCGTTTCAATAGCGGAAGTTTAACTGTAAAAATGACAAATCAATTGATGCTCAATACAGTTGCAGCAATAATCCGCTTTGCGGGATTAAGGCACGAGAAACTGAACAGTTCTCAACTTACTTGGCCGCCAAGTTGGGCACATCGTAGTGGTGTTCGGTGACGCCGCCACAGCCGACGCCGACGCCGACGCCGACGATGTGCTCGCCGGGCAAATAACGATGTCCGGGATTGACATAATCGTATCCCAAATTGGCTGCCTCGATGTGCATGCGCATCTCCTTCTTATCGACAACGCCGGGCATATAATCCGCGTCCATAACTGCAAAATAAGACGGAAGTGCTCGATTCACCGATTCACAGATTCAATTGCCAGCAGCCAGAGGAGCCGACTTACCTGAGCGCGCCATGTTGTAGTGCGGATTGGCGCGGATGCCGCGGCGGGCGCAGCAGATGAGGGCGGTCCCGAACGCAAAGCAAACGGCGGTGATGAAGGCCAGACCCAAGTACAGTGTCCAATCGAAGTCTGTAAATAAAGGCGAGCGTTCAATTTGAGGGGGGGCAGAAGTAAAAGTGCTGAGCTTTGGTTTTTAATATGCGCCTCTGCCTGCCTGCATGCCAATCTCAATCTTTGTCTTTTGTATTAAAAACCAAAAGAAAGGCTGTTCATGTTTCTGCGTAAATCCGCAAAAAAAAAAACAGACGAGAACCCCCTTCGCACCCTCGCACCCTCGCACCCTCGCACCCTCGCACCTCGCATACCCTGGCCGCACATACGCAAAAGTTGAGTCAACCAAAAACTGAAAACCAAACCAAACGCGGTCGCATCCAAAAACGTTGCCATCAATCCAAAGCAGCCATGCGTATCCGTATCTGCTGCCTGGCCGCGCTCTGCCACCCCATCCACCGTTCCCATCCCCAACACCCCCTCTCTCTATCAGGCAATGGCCGTATATGTCTGTATTTAATGTTTTATGTTTGTATGCTCAGATTCCAGATCCCAATCCCCATTTCGTTACCCAGTCCGGCGTCTGTTTCGCATTATTGTGCGCTGTCGGGTGCCACCCCCCCTCCCGCACTTCATCCCCTCCCCCTGCTCCCCATCGCTGGCACCATTGTTGCTGCGCTTGTTTCCGTTGCTGTGATTGTTGTCGTCATTGTTGGTGGCGCTGGCGGTGACTGGTTGGCGCTGTGCCGGGCAAAGGAATCGCTGCAGCGCAAGGAATTACTCTCTGTATATGTATATATTATGATTATTACACACACACACACACATACACGCCACCACCAATACACATACAGAACGCATTATACAATGTATGAAATGAGCAATTATATTCGCTGTAAATCAGCGACAGCGCTGCTTGCAGAATCGGAAGCATCCTTCGCTGTGAATAGCCCTTTGCTCCGTTGCCTCCCCTCTGTCCATCTCCAGTAAACTTTAGACATTTTCTTGCGCTTTCGTTTTCCATTCGTATTTTTTTGTATTTTCCCTTCTATGTGCATTTTGCATGCTGATTTTTTTAGACTCCTGCTTGGGACATCAAAAGCGTATTTGTCATGCTAAGAGATTAGAGGGAGCTCTACTTTCCAGTACTCCCCATTCGCCCGCCGCCACAATGGCCACATAATAAAGCCTCAGGACCCGGCTCTACAACTGTTGCAGCAGCCCCCGGGGATATTAGTCCAATGCCAACGGGAGCTCTGAGCCACGGCAAATGTAATAAAATGGAAAATAAGCCAAAGGCTCAACTCAAAACCAACAAAGTGTCGCTCTTCATTCGCAGAAACTTTTCAACAGCAATCAAATAACAAAAAAAGACAAAATCCAAGTGAAAACATCGCAGTCGGGTGTAAACCCGCATCTCAATACTCAATACTCGTTCACAGACAAAGGAAAAATCATGACAAAAATACCAAAAAAAACATCAAAATTGGTTCAGTTTCCTTTCAAAGTTTTTGTCGTTTTTGGCATGAGTTAAGATATATTTGAATTTTTCAATTTGAATTTCAACACTTTAGCCTACATTTCAAGTTTCTGGCAAACCTAATATACCCATTTTCAATTTCCGAACGTGTACAAAAAGGAAAAAAGAAACCCGTAAATTTACCAAAAATGATGTGTTGAATGGCTGTGGAACTTGCCTCGGTTGATCCTTTCAATTACACACTGTGACAGTCGCATAATTGATCCCAATGGACCGCACGGGCTACCCCAAAAACTATATTTGAGTTGGGTTCAATCGCAAATCGCACACGCATTTCCCGCCCGCCTTCCCCCCACGCTTGTAAATCGCAGACCAAACAGCAACAATGGCACGTGAAAAGCTTCAAAGTGCTTGGGATATTGGCTTGGGGATGAGTTGGAAGGTTGGGAGAATCGGGGAATCGGTCCACGTTGAATGATATTATCCTGTCGTCGTCTTTGCCACATGCCTAATTATCTGGCAAAGCGTGAGTGGGTGAGTGGGTGGGTAGTCTAGTGTTGGGTGGTTGATTTATTTTACCATTTTTATGGTAGACGGCAAGTTCGGGCATGGGACGGACATGCACAAACAAAATGCACTTGGTTAATTTCCCATTGTGACAATCAGCGTTGAGTGCTCGGCTTTTGTGTGGCCTGTGTGCAGCTCTGGTCTGGATTGTGTCTGTTGTGCCCACTGTGATTGTTATTGTTGTCTAACTGTCTACTTTGTTGCTGACTCGCTGACTGGGTGGCTCTTTGGCTGTCTGTTGTTGTCATAAACACACTTACCATCCTTGCCAATCTGGCATTGCTCTCCACGGCATTCGGCCGTTTGTATGTCCTTTCCGGCGCACAATGATTTGCCATATCCTGAGCCATCAGCATCGCCGTTGTTGCTAATCCCGCTGATGCTGCTGCTGCTGGCGCCTTCGCTGCTGCCGGCGCTGAGTGCCGCGGCGCCGGCATCGATGAGTTCATCTGCCACATCGGCAACTGAGACGTGCGTCAGGCATTTTCTGCGACGCACTTGAATGCAATCCGCGGAACAGATGCTCCATTCGCCCCACGACGACCAGCGGGCAACTGTAAAGAGATGCGATAGCAAGTGGGTGGATGGGCCGTTTAGAAATCAAAAGTCATATTAACATGATTTAGCACACATTCCCGACAGCGCCAGGCCCCAGTGCCATTTATCAAACTAAGGCGCCCAACGTGGGCCAGGATATGCGTTATATATATACAGAGATGTTTTTGATGGGACCGCATTACATTTTATAGCAATGCTTTAGCTAATAGATGCGTCGCAATTATGGCACCTTTTCAACTAAATTCAGCGTTTTGGAATATTTATGGCGCGCATCCAACCCTGGGGAGCAGTCGAAAAATTGTTCCCAGCATATTTAACAGCAGCCAACTCCCCCCCCCACCACAATCCCCACGAGTTGCCCTCCCCGACTCGTATTTTGTGTGAGTAAAAGTGATTGTCATTTTAATGCTTTTCTATTTTGGCATTTGCTTCGTTTATTTAAATTTTTTTCTTCAGACTTGGGTTTTGTTTGTTGGGGGCGCCAAGTCCGAAAACTAAACAAAAAGCGCAAAATGTGCATGTCTTTGTTGTTGTTGTTGTTGTTGTTGGCCTGGCAAGATGTATGCCTATGCCAAACTTCTATATATATATACACATATATATCGGCATTTGCCACTTCCTGTGCCCGAAAAACCAACCCCTGTCAAAGGCAACGTCGCAAGTCCTTCGCCCCATCATCACTTTGCCTATGTTAGCATTTAGTTATGTGCTTTGTGTGTGTGTGTGTGTGTGTGTGACATACCCACTCTAGCTAACGCATTCTGTTGCCTGCTCCCTGCTGCTTCCAAGGGTCGTCGTCAGACTGTTGCATGAATCAGACAGCGTAAATCGTGGTAAGTGATTTTTAAGTTGCTGTTCAGCGTCAACAATGACGTCACTCTGGCCAGGAAAGTGGGCGGGGGGAAGCACCCGAAAATCTAGTTATATAGTTAACACAGAATCCAAGTCAAAATCAGCAACAGACACGTATTCAGCTTCCACAGCTGGCTGGAATGAATAAGCGCCATGGTCCGTTGGAGCTGGCTGCGTATCCGGCTTTAACTATGGCTATGGCTATGTCAATGGATGCTGCTGTTACGGCCTTCGGCTCAGTTTAACACAATTGTTTATTGAATTGTAAAGCGCAACCCCCACCTCCACTCTCGAGGGGAGCAATTCCAACTAACAATTTCGAGCTTGGCTCGTTAAGCATTCAACTTTAACGGCGCTTCATACACAATGTCATATTGAACTGTAACCCCCCACACCGACCCAGGGCACCCTTTGCTTTCATTCCATTTTTTTTTCGATTCATTTTTTCTCATTTTGAATGAGATGCATATTGTCAGGTTTTCGTTTCCAACTTACTGCGCTTACTCGACGAAATGTCAAATCCATCAGCGCTCACAATTTGAGTGTCCTCTGTAGTTGTTGGCGTTGTTGTTGTTTTTGTTGTTGTTGTTGTCAGCGTCAGCGTAATCACGGGCGTTGGCAGGCGACGCGGGCGTGGGCGTGGCAACGGTAAGCAGCCAGAGTGGCACCATGATGAAGCAGCATAAGGTTGACACGATTCCATGGGGATGAAAAAGTCATAAGTTGAGGATGGAACCGAACAGAAAAAAAAGAAAGAAAAAAAAAATAAATAAAAAATAGGACGTAGAAGAAGATGATCGCAAAAAAGCGAAACCGAAGCGAAATTTAAAATTAATTTTATGACACACTTTTCATAGAAAAGGCCCAACCACCACCCACTTGAAGTGTATTGCTATTGCTTCTTCAGCAGCCTCCCCACCCCCTTCTGCTCCGGCTCCATTTGCCCCGCTTGTCTGTCAACAATTGCTCATTGCTGTGCCCGCTGTGAGTCGTATGTGTGTGTGTGTGTGTGCATACTACAATACAATGTGCAATACAATAAATTTACATGAATAAAAGTGAAGAGTCTCAAACACATGCCGACCGTGCGTCTGTCACAAAAAGAGCGCGCCCCCAACTCGAGCGCTCCTGCAGCCCAATGCCAAACCGAAATCCCGTTGTGCAGCATGCCCTGCCCCTGGCCTGCTCCCCCCTCCCCTCTTTACCCTATTGTGGCTGCCCCCGTCAATGCCTTTGTCACCATTTAGTCAGTGCCTGATGACTGGTATGCAGACGCCCCCGGGTCCAATGCGTGCCCCACGCCCCTGTTCAGGTCCAATCTATCCATCTATTATATATATATATATATATATATGTATATGCACGTATGTGCAGATATATATCTCTGTTCGTGTGGAGATATCTGTCGTCATTTGAAAAGGCAGCACCACCAGCTACTCCGCACAACGGCCATTGCCACAACAGCCGCCGCAGTCGAATGCGTGTTTAAAATGAAATACTCGGCGCTCACTCAAAAATGTATGGGACGCTATTGTCCAAAACTGGGCATTGCGACTAATTCAAACGGTTTGTTAACTAATTAAAACTGAAACTCATTCAGATATTTGTTGGGTAGAAAGTATTTGATTCTCCTTTTGGAGTATATACGGAAATATGTAATATTAAATATATCAAATTTATAGTTAATAAAATGAGTTTTATCTAGGAATCTTCTATCTTTAATTTAAAAATAAAACTTGTTCTCTCAGCTAAGCCAAAGATAATTTCCTATTTCCTAGTAATATTTATTTATGTCCTTATTTTCCTTTTTACTGGAAGCGTATCTACTGTTCGACTTGGCACTTTCACTTTTTTTACACTTTGTTGTTTCTTTTTTTGGAACGCCCCTTGAACTTTTGCGGCGCAGTGCTTTGTGCTTTGGGCGGCCCTGTTTGCTGGCACAGCTTCGCTCGCTGCCGTCGCCTGGTGTGAAAAATGTGCGTTCGACTCGACGGGCGCTGTTTTGAGGTGGGTTTGGGGAGGGGGGGCAAACTGCCAGGAGCTGCTATTTAAATTGACAATTTTGTTGTTGGCACTTCAATTACGGTTACACTTTAAAACAGTTGCTCCCAAAAAAAAAATGAAATAAAAAACGCCCACAAATTTGTGGGTAACCGATGGAAACGCTTCTGGCATACCTGGACATGCAGCACAGTCGGCGGACTTTTGGATCTGGGGACCCGCACACTGGGCGCCTCCGTTCAAGGGCATCGGATTGGTGCAGGTGCGCGTCCGTTTGCGGCCCTGGCTCGGTTTACCGCTGCATTTGCACTCCCGCCACGGACTCCAGGCACTCCAACCGCCGTTAACTGCAGGTGCGAGGGGGGTGTGTTGAGAACAGGTGGATGAAATATGTGTGCGCACAAACCACAAAAATACTGACCATAGACAATGAGCACGGCCGAATCGGAGACGCGCTTGCCGGCAATGTTCTCCGCGCTGCAGCTGTAATTGGCCATGTGCTGCAGCGCCACCTGGCGGAAGGTGAGTGTGCTGCCGGCCACAGAGATGCCCGCGTCGCTGTCCCCATTTATAAGCGCATTGTTCTTGTGCCAGCTCAGCTTCGGCTCCGGAAAACCGCCGGGCGGCTCACAGTGCAGTTCCGCACGGCTGCCCAGCTCGAGGCGCAGCGATGTGGGCGACTGGCCAAAGGACTTGCGAATGTCTGCAAGAGAGCGGGGTGAAAAGAGGGTTACAATTTTAGAGCCTGACACACAGCTGCTGACAATCTAAAGCGGGGCGCGTGATCAATTATCCTTGTGAGTACGCATAATGAACACAAAATATGAGTTAGATAAAATTTAGATCAAGTAAATTGATTAAAACATAATTTTTGAAATAAACACGAAATATTATTTAAATATATGAAGAAATATGAAGTATTCTGTTTTTTTTTTTTTGTCTTTTAAATATAATTATAGCTTTTGCGCTCTTTTGAGAAAAATTAAATTATCAAACTTTTAACTTTGAATAAACTTCAATGTTCGCTTTAAAGCGACTAAATTAAAAAAGTTTTATAATCCTTTTTTTAATATTCTTAGTATTCCTGCAAATTTAAATTTTAGCTTTTCTTTTAGCCAATTAAATGTTCTAAACTAATTTTTTACACTGTACTTGTTAATTATTTTGAGAAAAATTAAATTAAATTGCAGGCTTATTCGATGTTTTCTTTTAATAGTTTGTTTAGCCAACTAAATATTCTAAGCTCATATTCATGCTGAAATCGTTAAGTTATTGTTTCTCTCATTCTTTCGTGCTCGTGTCACGACACTCGACCCATCTCTAGTTCAACCCTCCGTACTCACATGCAATGTGGACCGTGGCCGCTTGACTTTTGACCACACCGCGCGACGACCACGCCTGGCACTCGCACTTGAACGGCCCCTTGCCAAAGTATTCGTCGACGAGATCGCGGTGAATGGTGGCAGTCACCTCCTCCATGTGGACGCCCGTGTGCGGATCCACGTGCTTGTCGTGCGTCGACGGCGGCGGCTGTGAGCTGCCGCTGCATTTAAAGTGCAGCTGCAGCGCATGCGAAGCTTTGCACTTGAGCACTGCCGGCCGGTTCTTGACCACAAAGACGCTCTCCGGCTCGCTGAGGAATATGGGCAGCGTATTGCTGGCCTCCGCCGGAGTCAGCTTGCCGCCGTTGAACTCCTCCAGCAACGGCCCGCTGCCGCCCACAATTGAAGCTGCGGCGCCAGCGGCTGCCGCCGCTCCTTTGTTATCCTCGCTGCTGTTGGCCGTTGCATCCAGACTGATTCTGTGCGGCGCCGTCTGCTCGGTGACCTGCGCATCGATAACGTCCACATCCTCCAGAGAGCCGGAGATGCTGCCGTAGTCGCCGCTCAACGGCAGCTCTCGACAGCCGGCTAATGTTAGCCACATTAGCTGTAGGCTGGCTAAAACTATAATCACATTTCCGGTTTTATTAATCACCAATGACAAAGACGACGTCATGCTTCCACTCTGTGTCTCTCTTTTTCCTGTTCGTTGTTGTTGTTGTTGTTTTTGCTGCTCTTGTCTTCGCTCGTCGTTAATAATTCGTTGTCAGTTTTTATCAGTAAAATGCACGTTGTCGTTGTTCTCGTTGTTGTTGTTGTTGTTGCTGTCTTGTCCTGCGTTTCCTGTACAACAACAACTGCACCTGCTGCTGCTGCTGTCGGTTCTCCAATTGTTGTTGTTGTTGTTGCTGCTGCTGTGGCATGCAGGCATTAGCTGCACTTGGCTTACGTTGATGTCGCCACGGCGATCTGTAAAGTCAGATAAGAAATACATTTAAATGGCTTTTACGTACTTCACGTACTTCGCATGCATTCCAAACTCAAACTCAAATGTCAGCGTGCCCAACTCGAATCTCTTCCAACTTCCAACTCCCAACTTCAAGCATGCAATTTGCCCACTTGGCAATCAACAAATGCCGCAGCAGTTTGTCAAAGCCACTGAAAGTGTCCATGAATGGACTAAAGTGTTCATATCTTCAGCGTAGCGCGCACACACACACACACACACACACACCTACAACAGGGCATTAATAACCATTATGCCCAGCGTTTAATTTGTTATAGTCAATGCGACCGGCTAATCACCTACAGCTGCAACAGGATTGTGATTTATCAACTATTTTGATCAAATTTGTATCATATTAAAATGTGCTTATTATTTTTCCATTAGTTCAATCATTTTCCATTAGAGGCTCTGCGTTTTAAGTCGAGTCAAGGGTATATACAGGGTATATACCAAATTTGACACATAAATAAGAAATATTATTGCTAAGATAATTAGTTAATTTGATGGAAAATTTAAAGAAATGTATTAAAAAGAATTTAGAACAAATCTCGTACAAAACACAACTTAAGAAATAAAAGTATTTCTCGATCTCAGTTATACAATGTATATAAAGATACATTTAGTTTTCTGATCTTCGATACAAAAACAACCTACAAAAAACAACATACAAAAACAACCTAAATAAATATAAATCTTATACCCAAAAATTTAAATATTAAGCAATGTTGAGCGACATAAAAGTAAATATCATCGAACATAATAAATACAAATATCATCTTACATAAGAGCGAGTCTTCCCCACCTCCTCCCCCTTCTTTCTTTTAGCTATTATGGCACTTCACTTCAATGAGCATTCATTCTTTGTGCACATCCTGCAACAACTACAGCGATTTCCTTTTGATGAAGTCAAGTTTGTCATCATCAATCAGCCTTTGGTCTATGTAAAGCGATATGCCCCATGCTTTAAGGTCAGGTGTAGGGGCACACACAAAAACGCACACACACACACACACACGTACACAAAGTTGCCCACAAGTAACAACAATTGTCTTATTAGTTATGCAAGTCATGTGTCAAGTTCTACGAATCGCTGGTACCAAATCGAAATATTAATAACAGCTATGCATACGTATACTTATTGCCATGCCCAGTGACTGCTCCGATAGATAGCCAACTGGAGGGACGGACAGACGGACGGACGGACAATTGGAGTTTCTTTCAGGACGTGCTCTGTGGGAACCCAGCCTTTTGTCTTTTGTCTTCTGACGTCGCTTAAATGTTATTAGTTGTTGAGTCGTTGGTCATAGCATTAAAATGCGCCTCCCCCGCCTCCTGAACCCCCCATCTACCAACCGTGTCATTGCTAGCATGCCAGCTCGCCGGAGTTTATGTGCTTGCCTTTGTAATTATGTATTAATCATGCATAAGTTTTAACTTCAGTTCCCCCCCACTCCACAACTTTGTTTTTTTTTAATGACTACAAAGCGCTGCGCCTGTGGCATAAGTTAAAGCCGATATGTAAATGTTGCGGAAATGCGGCCCGATGTGAAATGTGATTATGATTGGGCCAACGAGAGGCAGTCGTGGGCCACGCGCACCGAAACAGTAGCTATAAAAAATCGGGTAATAAGAGAATTAAAAGGAAATAATATATATGTGTATTGATGGGCGTCTGCAATGCCCTTTTTAGTGTCTTCTCCTCTCCTCCTCTCTCTCGGTCTTTGTCTATCTCATATGCTTCGTCTAGCTATATTCTCATTCCTCTTGTTCATCATCGTCATCGTCACGAGCGTCATTTCTTTTGGTTTAAGCGCCTTTTATGCGTAATTCAATTGGATTTACAGGGTGCTTGTGGACACTTGAGTGTCTGTCAATATATGCACATGTATCTGTGTGTGTGTGTGTGTGTGTGAGCTGACCAGATTATAATAGTATTCCCTCTGGCATACACACATTTTTGTTGTTTGTGTGCATTCAATTATAGCCGAATATTGAAGTTGGTTTTGTTTTCGATTTGTCTAGACTCCTCCTTTCACGAGACCATGTAATATATACACAAACATAATATATATATATATATATATATGCATGATATTTGCTAGGCTGCTTAACGAAATTAGATTTTTGCCCGCTCCGGAATCGATATGTAAACAGCGTAAATCTGCACCCGCACCCGCATAATACATTTTAATACAGCACTATATATATAATACGATATAATATGATATGATTGATGGAAATTCGTGCAAATTTGGCAAAAATGATTGTTGCAACTTCCTGTTGCAAATTTATGCGCGCAAATTTATGAGCTTAATTATCAGGCATCGGTTGCCATTAAAATTGTCGGCAACCTGCAGCAGTCTGTAAAGATTAATCAAAATGTGCCACATGAAATCGTTAAATTCCAGATTCACAACTCCACCAAACCGCTGTCTTATCAGACAGACATGCGATGTACTTTGCTGTAACGCTGTCTGCTTGCACATTTGTATACCCTGTATGATTTTAACAAAGAGTGTTTGATAAAGCTAAGCAAAGCCATAGATAACTTTATATATATGTGTGAAGTTTTATATCTCAAAGTTTGAATAAAGTACAAAAAGAGTTTGGATTATCAACTCCAAATTATAAGGTAACTATCAGTCAAGCACACTCTATCAAGTGCATTCCTGCCTGTTTTAAATAGATTTTTAATGAAGTGAAGTAGGCCAAATGGATTGTGTAAAGTGCTTATCAGCGGCATTTCATTGTGTGTGCACTTTATAATCAAATGGATTTTATTTATTGGAACCGCAAAAGACATAAAAAGAAAAAGCGAACTTTGCATTGATTTTGGCATGCAAGCAAAAAAAAGGGGGGCAGAGACAGACTGAAAGACAGACAGACAGACAGAATGAATGACAGACAGGCGCTTTAGATTTATAGCCAGATAGGAGAGATTGCGTGCGCATATAATCATCTTATATTGTATGGCACATAGAGTCTGTGCGAGGGATGCTGCAGCCGGTTCCGCTTGAACTTTTGATGATGATTTCTCAGCTTTTGGCGGAGGAGTAGCTCGCAGGCAGCACTTGCTTCCTAGCCGGCAGTCAGGCATGAATGAATGAGTGAATGAAAGATTGCGTGGGATAATCGGCGTCGCATTCAATTTAATTTCACAACTATTGCGGCTGCCACGAAGCCCTTCCTGTGTGTGTGTGCGACAACGAAAGAAAAGAACTTTCAAAACTTCCCGCTGGCTCCCCTAAGGGGAGAGGGTCCCACACACAATGCGCGTAGTACAAGGCAGAAAACAAGTGAGCATTCTATAAAATAATTGATGACTGACTGACTCAGTCGCTCGGCAGCAATAATTTTTATGCCTCTGGAGCACTCGAAATACACACACACACACATGCACACACACATACGCACACGTACACTCGTACTAAAATCAAATGCCACTCGAAATTCAGCGGCAGTTGCTGTGCGACGCGCCTGAAGATGAAGCTAAAAGCTGAAGTGTATCTGGCAGATGCCGCTGCTTCAATTGCGTGTGACTTTTGTGTGTGTGTGTGTGTGTGTTGGAGTGTGTGTAGTTATGTTGTACAATCTCTGAACATCTGTAGCACAAATGAAATCTTCAGAACTCAAGGGACCGTGCTGCTTCTACTACTGCTGCTGCTGCTGCTGCTGATGTTGATGGTTACTGTGGCAATCGTTGCCGCATGTGGATTTCACATGTTGCGCATTTTGCCCACACACAACACACACACACACACACGCACACATCTGAGCTTCTCCTATATTATAAAGCCGAGCTATTGTGCTTGCCTTTTAATTTCCTTCTTCTTCAATTTTTTTTTTTTTTGGGGCCAGTCTTGTAATCAAACAATTAAAGATGATTTTAATTAATCTATTTATAAGCGGCTGGGCAAAAATCCACCCCTGCGCGACGCTGCTGTCGCAACGCCTTCATAACTGCTCAAAAATTTATTTGTCTGTCTAGGGGCGGGGGGAGGAGTTGCTTTTGCTGCCAGCAACAACAACGGCGAACATCTTTAAATTAATTAAGCGTAATTGTTGTTGAATTAGAAACAAAAGTTTCAGCCATGAATTATGCCCGCGTATCTGCTGGCGCACAATACATAGATACATAGATACATAGATACATATGTAGTTACAAGATACAACACAATAGATTAGACAAATGCTGGCCATATGCATGCAATAAGCAAATTATTTATTATGCCACATCAGTTAAATAAGTAGCACAAACTGAACATCTGAACAACTGGGCAAACTAAACAACTGGGCAACTGATGACTCTTATCATTTGTATCTCATTAGAAAAGTTTCAATCTAGCTGCTGATGCTGACCAGCAGGCATTTTAACATTAATTGTATAGAGTGGACCGGGGAGGGGCTCTGTAGTGGTTGGAGGTTGGCGGGAGGTCTAGCGAAACTTATTTGGCACACACTTGGGCCGTGGCTAATTTATGATGGCCAACGACAAACAAATCGATGGCACAACTCAATGTCATTTCGGGCTTTAACTGTACATTACACTAGTCTACAAGTAACACAGAAAGTGAAACTGAATAACATAAGTGAGATGTTATAATAATGAACATAGAAAGGAAAAGGATGAAGAATTTCAAACTTAAAATAATTAAATAACAGTTTCAATTTCGAATAACACGTTTTCAGGATATTTAAAACCCTTTTCAAAATGCTTTCGATCTACCTGACTAAAGCAATTTATCTGTTTCTTTAATTTCTTTCAATTCCACAATTTCTATAGATAACATTTCCGCTTTACGTTACGTTTTTTTTATCTTTGAATGGAACTCTAAAAATAACTTTCTACCCTTAATACGCTTAACTTTAGATAATATGGGTAGGGTTCCTCACCAAATTTATCAACGTTGCATGCTAATGCCCTTTCTATGATAGCTGAATAACATTTTGTGTAGCTCAAAGCGAATCCAACAATTTATGATCGGTTTTTCTTTTAGCTCATTCTCCGGGCTATCAGCTACCTACTTTCGGCTTTCAACGAGACAAAAGCAAGTTACGGATCGCATCAATTTCCATGTCGATCTGCTGTTGTGCCTATCGATGATCGACATCTAATCCAATGTTAAGTCGCAGCCCGTAAATGAACCCGAATGCCCTTCGTAGGTAGCTCTGTGTTCGGCTTAGGTTCGTCTCTGGCTGGGATGTCTGCAACATGCGTTGTTCTTCGTCTTGGTTTTGGTCTTTGGTGGTGTTTGGGGCTGTGCTCGAATGACAATTAATCACCACAGGAGTCAAAGATGTTCGATGGTTCATGTTCGGTCCCGTTCCCATTCCCATTCCCATTCCCAGTCTCATTCCCGTTCGCATTCCCTATCCCATGGATAATGTTCCCATGCCAATAGACGCTGGCTTGTCCTTAAACCAAACCCTTGTTTGCCCAGCTAGAAAATACAGAGGACCCTTTGAACAACAGCTGTAGGTTGTAGGCTGCTCAAATTGTACAGAAATACAACCCCTAAAATTATGACTAGCTGCCTGTTTCTCGAGTATCGTGTGTATTACGCGTGTGTGTGTGTGTGTGTGTGTGTGTGTGTGTGTAAGAGCGTGTGACTTGGAAAGGGTAACAGCTCGCGTAAATTGTTAAAAAAAAGAACCAAATACCAAATATCAAAGTGTGAGTTACGTCCAAATCATAACCATTGCATTTGTCACAGCCTGAGAATTATTTTGAGTGTCGCTGCTGGTTTTGTCACTTCGTCTGTCTGTCAGTCAGTCAGTCAGTCAGTTCAACCCACTGGCAGCCAGTTTTGAAAGGGGATCATTATATGCCAATTGGCGATTGTTTGTTGCCCACTCGTTAGCGACTCGTTGCAAACGAGGGCGGCTGCATTAGTACCCGCTTCTCAGTCCAGGACCTGAGGATATTATCCAATCGCAATTACTCTAAATTAGTTCAACAATTGCTGAGGGAGTTTGTAAATAAATTGATTGATTTGTTTGCCAGTTAACTTTTGTGTAATGATTCCAAATAATTTCAATTAAATAGTGGTTCATTTATGACTATCTTTATAGATATATGATCTCAAAACTGAATCTAAGCCAATTATAAGAAATTAGAAAATAATATTTATGTGAAAGTATTTTCAATTCTAAAATCGTTCTTCCCACTTTGCTTTTAGTTGAAATGTATATTCTTGAAATTCTTGTCAAACGTGACCTTATGTAATCAAATACATAATTTAAAAATTTTTCTAATTTTACTAATGACTTGAACTTAATTCCATCTCAAAATTCCATTAATAAAATACAATTTTCGTAGGCAAATTTAAAGCACAAATAATTTGTATCCCACTGGCTTTTGATGTTTTTCATTCTCAGGTTTTATGTGCTCAGTTTTATGGGCACCTTATTTGGCCCCGGCTGAAGGTGATTCACGAAGAACTCTTTGGGTAGTCCGCTTGCCATATGTGGCACAACTTATGGACAACTTTGACAACAGCGGCAATGTTTCCCAGGCGCTTACGCGATGAGCAGCCCTCGCTGTTGTTGTTGTTATTGCTATTGCTGTTGGGGGGTTGGTAATTGCAATACGCATTTGAATTTGAATAACGGTTACATGCCCAAATTATAACTGTAATTGCGCGAGCGTCGTTGCGGCATGTAGTACCCGAGTTTTTGTTGCATCTTTTATCAATGCATTAAGTGCCGCCGCGCACTCATTATGAGGGCTTCGCCCCGCACCCCGCCGACAAGAAAAAAAAAACAAAAATATACACACAAATACAAATACACATGCAGCAGCAAAATCAAAAAGAAAAAAACAACCAAAATAAAAATAAAATAAAAATGAAAATACACGCTGGCGTTCAAAAGGGCACGCTTGCCACAATAAACATTGGCGCGGCGACAGAGCCGTCAGTCGGTGACACAGCAGCGAACCGCTCGATCCGAGTGCCCTACTCCTGCCCCTGGCAGGCACTGCCTGCGACTCCTACTCGCATTCTATAGTTCAGCCTCCACCCGCTGGCGTCGCAGTTCGCATGGTTCGCTGGCGTCCGTTCTGCAGTTGTTGTTTGTTTGTTTGTAAATTGGTCGTCTTTAGTTACACTTGAATACGTTTTGTGTGTTCTGTGTGTCCGACTATGTGTGTTTTAATGTATGTGTGTGTGTGTGTGTGTGTGTGTAGTGTGGGTTGTGGCAGTTGCCCAGCAGTCGCACTCGCACTGCACTTCACCTACTTCGCTTGCACTTTGGCGTGCGCTTAAAAATAGAATTGCATACTTAGCGGCGCAGGAAGCGGCCGCTGTCAACGGCTTGTGCCCCCGCACCGCACTTTTCCTATACCCCCAACTCGGTTCTCTTTTGTCTTGGCCACAAAACTGCTGTCCAAGTCCAGGCCGGGGCGTCTTATTATAGCTAAGCATGGCTGCTACTTACGTCTTGTTGTTGTTGTTGCTGCTGTTGTTGCTGTTGTTGTTGTTGTTATTTGTTGTCTGCTGCAGTGCGGCAGCGTTGGGCGTGGACGTGGCAGCGCCTGCTTATGAGTAAACATGTATCCAGTTACAGTTTTGTATGCAAGTGTCCTGCGTATCCTTTTTAAGCCTGCCTGAATTGCCTGGCCGGCTGCATGTGTATGCGTATGTGTGTGTGTGTGTGCTTAGGACATCTGTAACCTTATCGCTCATACACTTTAGTCTCAGTTTTACTTTTTTGTTGTTTTGTTTGCACTGCGTATCCTGTCAATATTTCATAGTTGCTGCCCAGCTGCCTATGTATGCGTGTGTGTGTGTCTGTCTTTATCTATATACATATTATTCATATTTAATTGAACACTTCACATAATGTTGCCGCAGTGCACGCACACACATACGCGCACTCACGCTCGCAACGTTTCAAATATCCTGCTGGTGCTCTCAGAATAACAAAAACACAATCATAATAACAACAACATCATTATTATCATCAACTCAGCAGTGCGGCATTGTTATTGTTATTGTTATTGCACGTCGCTGTCGGCTTCACACGCACACACACTCTGTCACTGCAATCTGTCAAAGTGTTCGTGTATTTTCCCGCATAAAAACTTCGATCTCGTGCTTGCGATCTTCGTTGTTTTTCGGTTTTTTCTTTTTCGCGCGCCTCGTGTTGTTGCGCGACGATACGTGCGATTGCGTTCACGTTACGAATCGGAATGAAGTCGCCCGTTCTCACAGAGCTCTGCTCACTTGTAGCGCACACAACAGCGCCACCACACTAACGTAACTCTCTCACGCGCTCTCACTCTCTTACTCTCACTTTACGTAGCGCTCTCAGAGCGGGAACAGAGCAACAGCAGCATCCCCAGTAGCAGGAGCACGTTTTGTTGTTGCCGTTGTTGTTGTTGGAGCTGGCATATGTGCAGGAAGTGGAAGTGGGGAGCACACACAGAGCTGTTGCCGATGCTCTCCATCGCACTTTACGATGTGTGCCTCTTTGGCATTGCTATTTTGTATCTTCTTTTTCCCTGTGATTCTAATTTTACACACTAAATTCCAGAGATGCTTTCATATTTTCGTTTGATGATTTATTGACTGCAGCGGCAATTAAAGGCCTTTTATTTCACTTTTTATCAACTTCATTTCATTGACATTGACGATGGGGCGCTGCTTGTGTGTTTTATTTATATTTTTGTTGTGCGCGAACCCACAAGCACGCACACACACACACCTACACGCACTCACACACACCTACAACAGGAGACTTTTTGTCTGTCTTTTCACCTTTTGACTTAAACAAATTTCGTGAATGGCTAATAACTTGCTTAACATTAACACAACTTCAATTTGTTAAAGTTTTCATTTCAATTTATTAGAATGTTTATTTTTTTAATTTTACGTTTATTTTTTTGTTGTTTAAGGAGCGCATTCCAATGCCATCAGTCAGCAGCAGCGACTCCAATCTGAACCTGCTCCTGAAGTTTACAGCATCCAACTGATACGAAAAAAGCCAACGAAGCGGCATCTAGCGGAAAGGCTGGGCAGGCTTTGTGACATAGCAGTTAGCTTGTAAGGCAGAGCAGATGCGATAGGTCGATAGTTTCTGACGCTAGCCGATAAGTTCGTTCGGTGAGTATAGTTATTGTAGGATGTTCGTTAAGCTAGGAATATGTCGTGAAGTACAGGACTTTCGTTAAGTTAGTTTCGTTTTAGCACGGACTTAAACCACGTTCAGTGCTTCTCAAACGTTTGAAGAGCTGTAAAACTGGGTTTGGACCTGACTCGTGTGTCACACGTGGATTAGGAGAAAAATAGCGCGCGTAAATTTCAATAATACTTTATTTTAAATGTTGCACTTCCCCGCAACCCCAAGCCAACCGTTTCAGTTTAAATTGAAAGCTTTTAATTTAACATCCAAGACACCAAAAAACATATTCATATATTTCATTTAAATTACATAAAAACCTAAGCCACAAATGAACTAATTCTTATACATGTCGCAGAGGACCTTCTCCATGGGCGTGTTCCCGATGGTGCGCTGAAAGAAGATCGACTCGATCTTGTGGCTGTTGATCATCCGCAGCAGCGGCAGCATCAGCAGCAGGCGGCCAAATCGGGCAATTTGTGCGGTGAACTGGGTCTTTGTGTGCTGCGAGAGCATCACCTGGAGGGGAAGAGCAAATCCAGTTAGAGGCGAGCCGAGGCAATGCTGCAGCTGGAGTCTTACGTGTGCCTGATCCTGCAGGTTCTCGATTTGCGCCGGATCCTTGAGGCCGCGCGTCTCCGGCCGGAACAGCACGATGGCCTTGAGGCAAGCGAATTCGGCGGGATCCACGAGCACGGCCTTGTACTTGCAGAAGATCTCGTGGAGCGTGCGAACATCGGCCGCCAGCTGTGGATTTAACTGCAGTTGGTTGAGATGACTCGATTTGGTAATCCCGCTGCTGCCACTCACCTCCTCCTTGCTGACGCAGTTCTCGCCGCTGGCGCTGTTCTCCAGATTGTTGCAGTGCTCCGCCACGGAGAACAGCGCACAGCCCGTGGGATCGAGGGGTATGCACCATTGTATGGCGTTCAGCAGGAACAGCTCCGACCAGGACTCCTCCAGCAGAATGACCTGATCCCTGAACGACAGCCGCGCGAAACTGGGCAGATTCTTGGCCCACTTCACAGCCATGAAGAGCAGCCGCGCACTCGTCTCGTAGACCGTCTCGTGCTGATGCGCATACAGATTGGGCGACATAAACTGCGGCATTATAAAACTGGAGTCGGATCTGCTGCCCGTGTTCGGCTCCTCATCGTTGGTCACATCTATGGAGTCGTCTGCAAAATAAATCAATTGCTATTTATTGTTATTATTATTAAAAAAAAAAGAATATTGGCCACGTTATAATTTAAGCCAACACACACCATCGTTATCGTTCTCCGGCGTGGGACTGGACGAGCTGATGGAGGAGACGCTGCCGCCTGCGATGTTCTTATCATTGTTGGCATCCGGCGCCGGCGAGCTGGGATCGATGCTGTGATTGCTGCTCGAGTTGGTCGAGTGGGAGACGTTGCCGCTGCTGGACAGCTCCATGGTCACGCCGTAGCCGACCTTCTCCTTGGGCGAGTGGTGCAGTCCGGCGGCATTGAACATGGGAAAGCCGCTGGCGTGGTTCATGTGATTCGTGGCCAGCTGCATCGAGGAGCTGAGATGGTTGTGGTGCAGCAGACGACCCGCCGGCAAGCTGCCCAAAGCTGTGTTAAGCAACAGAAAGTAAATGAAAATGGTTTTCTCACACAAGCTAACTGACAAATTCACTTACAGGGCGGGGGTAGAAGACCGGAGCCGTAGCAGGGCGGCGATAATAGCACGGGTGGTCTGCAAATTGGAGTTGCCCACAGAGAGAGTGTGTGAGAGAGAGAGTTATGCAAATGACAGCTATGGCAAACTTACCCAAAAACACCAACGGCCACGGCCGCCTCGCGCAACGCCCGTCCGTGCTCCATCTCCCGCAGCGTCTCCGGCCGTATAGTGGCCGTGTTGCGTGGCTGTCGCTCATTTTGCACCGCTGTAATTGGAAAACAAAATGCAACTAACATCAGCAAATCGCACCACTCAAACGCAAAACCATTACAACCGGCTGTAACCGACTGCGCAATGCTCGTTCACAGTCGATTTGCAGCTCAAAATACATTCAAAGCTTTTGACTATTCTTATTCTTCGATAAATATCGATTAAGGTTTAAATTTAAGTTGTTTCTAAGTTAAATTTATCTATGTGCCACAGCCTGAAGGTGGTTTTTTTATCGATCTATGAAAGAGGTTGAATTTATCATGCTTTACAACTAATTACTAAACTAAATTGTAGCACTTCAAATTTTCTACATTAAACATAGCATAAACCCAATATGCTCTTTTTCACTTAAGGAACGAGTATGAAAACCCACTCAAATGCAAAAACAACGCCCAAATGCGTGTCCGTTCGCATAATGAGGAAATGTCACAGTGACAAAATTGCTTGACGCCTCGCTAAATTTACAGGCAGGTAGCTGGCAACTCTGGCAGCGCGTGCCTTCTCTCGGCGATTCTCAGTCAGTCTCAGTTTGGCACCTTCCCCGACCATCCTGGCAAATTGGTTTTGTGGTCACGTGCCGCTCACGCCCACAAATTGTTTTCCCATTTGTTTATGCAATTTTACCACACACACACACACGCGAACACAATGGGATGCTTTGAGCCTTGCACACCCCCCGCCCACCCTTAGCCACACTCTTTATAGAAACTGTTGCCATTTTGCATATGCCTAGCATAATTTATGGCTGAATTTGCGGCTTGGGGCAGTTGCGTAATGAAGTGCGGTTATTCCTGGAACTGTCGTTAATAAGCGACTCAAATTATACGGGCCGTGAGAAATCTGCATTCACAATTGACTCTGAAGTTGAGAAGCCAACCTATAATACCTGTAATTGACCCATTATATAATAGCTATTGTGGCTGTGACAAAGAAAATGTGTTAAATCTGAGCGTAGGGTATGTTCTTGCCGGGCACTCTCATAGCTTTCTTATGTGTTTATATATTTTGCAGCTATTGTAACATTTATCTCTGTAATACCCATAGAACTGAGCAACGAAAGCATAAACTTGTTAAGTATTACGGCTGCAAGCCACAAATATAATTTGAGGTTCGGTTCACGGCTCGAACCTAGATTTTATTTTGAATGCATGAACATTGTATTGCACATTAGTAAGCTCAGGTTTTATTATTATGTGTTTTTATATGTTGTGATTTATTTTAAACCAAGTAAAATATCTGATTACCTATGTAAATCAAACTTAAGTTGTTTTATAAAAAAAAAAAAATTAAACAGTTCGATTCGAGTTTGTATTCAACCGATTTTTTTGGCAACTGGTTCGGTTTAGATTATGTGAATAATTATTGATACGACTTTATTATTTCCCTCTCCTGTTTACGATAAAATTTTCTTAAATATTAAGCAAATAATTCTACTAAATAAACCACTCTTATTTATTAACATTTGTATTGCGGACAAGGAAGTCTTTTTAATATCAAAGCAATAATTGAATAATGAAGACAAAAAACAAAAGATACTTAATTACCCTCTACTATACCCAGACTGTTAGCATATCTTGTATATATAAGTATATATAAGTTCGATCAATATGTCATGCCATAAACATCCATGTCTGCTGTTTATTCAAGCGCTCCTGAAGCTGCTTAAAAATCTGTCAAAGACAACAACAGGCAGCAGGTAACAAATCAATTGAGTGAACAATATGTAAATAAAGTGCACCAACCCAACCCAAACCAAACCAACCCAATGCAAACAACCACCACCCCCCACCACAAAGCCAAAGAGACCTTTACATATACTTTTGAAGCGCTGTTCATTCGCTAGTCGGTTGCGTGGGAAAGGGTTGAGAGGGGGGTGTACACTGTTAGTACAAATAGAGATATTTACATTAGATGCTTTGCACGTGTCGCCAGCTTTTTGAGGTCATGTTAAAGAGCAATTAAACGTGCTTCAGTTCATTAGAGCGTTCGCCGGATTATGAATACGAGCGAGGGGCTTAATAGTGTGTTCATAACTATATATACATAAAAGGGACTAATACACTGTAAAAGCTAAAAAAAAAGAAGCAAATATGTCTCTGTATCATTTGTGGTTTTAAAAAAAATTAATAAAATAATATAACAAATAAATTTTTTAAAGAGAAAAATTGTCAAAAAAAAAACTGTTGATTTATTTTATCCGAATATTTTCAAATTTATATCTTATATGGCAAAAATTCACTTATTTTTCAGTTAACGAAAAAAATGAATTAGTTTTTTATCAAAAGTTAGCTTGAAATTTATGGAATACTTGAACCGAGCAACGCCGCGTATAACTGTAACACATACATACCGTCCTTGTTCATTCCCATTTGAAGGCACTTCTTGAGCCTGCAGGCCTGGCACTGGTTCCGATGCGCCTTGTCCACAATACAGCGTCCGGTGCCCGCCTGACAGCTGCAATCAAAAGAAGATCGAAGCGTTTTTCGATTAATTCAAATTGAAGTTAAGCAACCCCATTTGCAGCCGGCTGGTAATTAAGTTATGCCTCCTGACCAGAATTGTCGTGTCAAAAATTGCAACATTTGTCAAATCCGGCAGCAAGCGAACCGTAAGCCGCAGCCAACGGGCCAAATACAAAGGCACTTGAGCATCTGAGCTGCGGCCAAAAAGTATCTCAGCATCGTATCGGAGCGTATCTATTTGGCCTTTGTTCTGGGCCCGGTGGCCTCGCTGTGCGGCACTTGTGGCATTTTAATCAAATCACGCTGCTGTCTGAGTGGCGTGCATGAAATCATTGCCACCCACCCCACCCCACCCCGCGCCTTGGAAGCCGCTGCCACTTCAGCTTAGTGTCGACTCATCGTCCTGCATCCCTGTCGCTCTGGAAGTCAAGTCTCTGTGCTGTCCTCGTCCTTGTCGCACTCTAAGCCTGCGCCAAAACTCAAAACACAAAATGGCAAATGTTCTTGGCTGTGGGGCATTTGCCCACACCCCCTCTCCGCCCACCCTCCATCCACCCTACTTCTAAGTATCTATCGGATTTTATGTGTTCTGTGGCGCCGCTGCTAAAGTTTGACTAACTAACAAAGCACTTAGCTAAATGTATCTTTCAGATACACACAATTCAGTCCATGTGTGTGTGCGCGCACCCACTATTTGTGAATAAAATATGCAAATTCTCCGCTTTCGAAAACAAATCACGTAGATTGCGCCTTCTCAAGCTGTGGGCTGCTCTCTGAGTCGATTATTGCTGACATTTTCTCACATGAGATATACGAATATTTTTCGTGAATTTCTTTTCCATAGTTAAATAATTTGATTATCAGTTAAAATGTTATAATAATATAATCCAAGCAATCCAAATTTACTACTTTTTAAATATTTTCAGTTTTGAATTCAGAATTTCAAAGATTTTAAACTCTCATGACTTAATTTAAGCTGAACCAATTTAAGGAAGGTATATCATTTTGATCATGATATAATTGATTTGGCATTAAAGATGTTTTCGGTTTGGGGTAAAGTGTTTTTTTTTCACATTTTTGAATTTTTATCCAAGAAAAAAAATTGCAAAATGTAGAATCTCGAAGTTTTGTTTTTGATCGATTGCTGAGATTAAATTTAGAAAAACTTTGAATTATTTTCTTGAAAAACTCACAACTCAGTCAAAACTTAACTGTTTTCAGGAAGAAGCAGCAAGTACAAAAATGTTGGCTTGTGGTGGTTTTACCTTTACTGACTTTAAAGTCTCAAAACTGACTAATTTTTGTAATATTTTATATTTTATATATGCATAATGAAGAATAGGTACTCTGAGAACGACCACAGCCTTCGACAATAAGAAGTTTATCAATAATTTATGGTTCGAGTGTAAACTTTTACGCCTTTCCGAGCGTTACGTGACATAATTGATTAGGTTGCAGCTCTTTCTGACTGATTTATTAGTTTAAACTGAGTTGCTCCTGAATTATGCAGAAGTTAAACAACTAATCACGACAGCTGACCATGGCTGCAGGGTATTAAAAGGACAGCAACTGGACAGGCAATATTTCATTGTCTATTTGGTAGCTCCTGCCGCAGGATGGTCCTACGTAAACTGTTCCCGACCATGTATACGCTGCCGGCTGAGGCACCCGCTCAGTCGAGAAACGCGACGCTTTATTTGCTGCGCTGCGTCTTTTACATGGGCATCCGGCCGCCGCCGCGTGGCTACTTTTTGGTATACTGCCTGTGGTCGCTGGCGCTGAATCTGAGCTCCACGTTCTATCAGCCGATTGGCTTCATGACGGGCTACATTTCGCACCTGTCGGAGTTCTCGCCGGGTGAGTTTCTCACCTCGCTGCAGGTGGCGTTCAATGCCTGGTCCTGTTCCGCCAAGGTGATCATTGTCTGGCTGCTGGTCAAGCAATTCGACAGGGCCAATCTCATCCTCGACGAGATGGACAAGCGCCTGACCCAGCCCGGCGAGTACATCAAGGTGCATCGGGCTGTGGCCAGGAGCAATCGCATCTTCTTCAGCTACATGACCGTCTACATTGTCTATGCGATTAGCACGTTCCTCAGCGCCGCCTTAATGGGCGTGCCCATGTTCCAGAACTATTATCCGTGGCTGGACTGGCGGGCCAGCCGCTTCGAGTTCTGGCTGCAGTCGATCCTCGAGTTCTTTGCGATGCTGGGCGCCTGCTTTCAGGATGTCTGCGTCGATTGCTATCCGATTAACTTTATCCTGCCGCTGCGCGCTCACATGGCCAACTTTGCGGACCGGCTGCGTCAGCTGGGCTCCGATCCCGACGAGCAACCGGAGCAGCGCTACGAGAAGCTCGTCGAGTGCATTCACGACCACAAGGTCATACTACGGTGAGGGGGCGTGGCTTAAACTGACGCAATTAGCCCAATTTTTTTCATTGAGTTTCCCCTCCAGTTATTGCGATACTTTGCGTCCCGTCATCTCGGGCACCATTTTCGTGCAGCTCCTGGTTGTGGGTCTCGTCCTGGGCTTTACGGTCATCAATATTGTAATGTTCGCCAATTTTGGCTCTCGCATTGCGGCTCTCACATTCATGACCTGCGTCCTGCTGGAGACCACGCCCTTCTGCATCCTCTGCAATTACCTGGCCGACGATTGCTACAAGTTGGCGGATTCGCTCTTCGAGTCCAACTGGATTCACCAGGATCAGCGCTACAAACGAGCCCTGCTTCAGTTTCTGCAGAGTCTTCAGAAGCCAATTGTTTTCATGGCCGGCAATGTTTTCACCATTTCCGTGGCGACCAATCTGAATGTGAGTTTATTTATTTGATTTTATAGTTATTTCAATCTGCTAAATCTAAAACTTCTTCAGAGTTAATATCTGATATTCACATTATTTAAATATTTTATATTGCAGGCTACAAAATTTTCTTTCTCCGTTTTTACACTGGTTAAACAAATGAACATAGCTGAAAAATTATCCAGGCCAAAAGAAATCGAATAAATTGTGAAAATCTTAATATATAAATGTATATTATTTATTAAGAGTCAATAAAACTGGGCATATATTTATGTATATTTAAAGCAGAAATATTTTTCCAGTATAAAATTTTAATTCAACATTAAATTTCCCTTAATTTTTCTAATAATATGAATGTTAAACAACGATAATTAAAGCAAAGCTATATAAAGAAGATATAGATAAATTGCTTAAAATAAAAATTCATATACAGAAGAATTTTTAATCTCTTTTAAATACTAAAACTTACAATTATATATAAATATTACAGTAGTCTGCTCGTGATAATATAGATAAGATAATTGGATTAGATAAGATAACTCATATAGATTCATATGGTTTCTTTCGGTTATCTTGAAAATCTACGTTCAAATTCCACATTCAAAAGATTTTTCAAACGTGTTATTTTAAACAACTAGAAAATGTTCCAAGTTTTCCTAAGTGTCACCTGCTGCAGCTGGGCGTTCTGATTGGAGCCAATTGATTATAATTGAAATGGCCTTAATGCTGCTACCAGAGGGAGATATATGTATCTATAAAATACAGATCCTTCTGGCGGCACATTGACTTCGCTGACTATCGAAAAACATGTCACGTAGCAAAAAAAAATATACTCGTTCACTAGTCTCTGGTTCGGGTCCTGCTACGCGTCCTGCCTCATTCGTGTGGGTGTATAGTCTTTTGCGTGTCATATGCCACCCGCACCCGCACCCTCCTCCCCCTCCCCCCTTTTCACAAACTTTTGCTCTATTTGGCAGAGAGCCGCCCTCTGCTGTTGCCTGCCTTTTTTTTTTGTTGTACTTTGTTGCGATTTGGCCTGGCTTAGCTTCTTTCGTTGGTGGTTGGGTGGTTGGGTGGTTGACAGAAGGGTCTGCTTTTGGGCGTATGGAAGAGGGGGGGCGGTCACATTTGGCCAAGTGTTTTGCGCTTAAGCCCTCCATATCAATCTCATGGGACCGCAAGGATATAGAGATTTCGACGTTTGTGATTTACCGCGCAACTTGGCCAGGCTCAGTGTGCAGGATACAGGATAACGAAATAAACATTACAGAATCATAATTTTATGTTGACTCGCAAGGAATTTGTCGCTAAACTTATTTTTATCGTGGGCGGGGTTGGGGGAGTGGTTGGTTTGAGGGAAAACTAAGCGTTGATTTAATGATAATTGAAAATGAAACTGAAACGGAAACTGAAACAAGTGCGATAAAATATAGAAATGCGATGCCATAAAATAACAAATTAAATATAAGTTGGATATAGTTAAAACAAGGCTATAGCTGCGCCCACAAAATGGCGGTGTGGGGTGTATCCGACTGCGCATTACTCGTTCCAAATAGAAAACCATCTTAAAACAGTCAAAAACAATCTTAATCTTAATATTATTTGGTAAAAATATTCAGTAAATATTTCAAAATTTTTTAACTAAATTCAAATTTTGATATTTATAGCTTCAATCTATCCCTGTGTACAGAAGTCCCATATAAAGTTTATTCGCTTTGTGAAAGGCTATTAAAAATAAATATAAAATAAAATCCGCACTTTAAATTCAATTACATTTCGTGCCGTACTTGTTTTTTTTTTAGAAGCAAGAAAAAAAGTCAGAAATTGGTTTAGGCGCTGCACATGATGCTCGCTGGGATTTGCTGGCGAGCTGCGGAGGCCAAAGTCAACGCATTCAAAAGTTGACGCTCAAATCCCAAAGATTTGAATAATTGTAATAAATTTCGAAACATTTCGTAATCCGCCAGACAGCGAGCGCGGCACACAAAACCCAACCCAAACCACCCCAACCCCAATCTCAACCTACTACAACCACTTGCTAAATGGCAAGCGACATTTTAGGCAGGGTTCAAATTTGTGGATTGGGTGGTTTTATTTTTGTAGTTGTTGTTGTTGTTGTTGTACCTACCGATAGATGAGCTTGCGCCGCACACTGCGCTTGAAGAATCCGGAGCAGCCGTTGCAGGCGAGAATGCCGTAGTGCTTGCCGGAACTGGTGTCGCCGCACACCACACAGATGAGCCCCAGATTCTGGCCCTTGAGCCGCGGCAGACCCGACTGATCGCCCGCCGACTGGCCGGAGGCCACCGCCGCCTGATGATTGGAGGCGACAGCGGCTGCCGCGGCCGCTGCAGCTGCGGCCGCACTGTGATTCCAGCCCAGGAGGCGACTCGGCGTGGTCAGCGTGGTCGCTGCCGTTACGGCGGGCGGTGCCGCCGTCGGCTGGCCATGCGAAGGCGGCGGCGGCGGTGAATAACAGTGGCGCGCAGGACTGTGCAGCTCTGGAAAAGAAACAACAACAGTAAAAAAGGAGATGCCATAAAAAATCACTTATGTAGTTCATTTAAATTAAATTGTAATTTGTCTAGAGTGCTCGGACGGGGTCTGATCTTATCCCGGCGCGACGACATTGACGCCCTGTAATCCGCAAAATATATTTACACATACAATTAGGGTGCCATTAAGCCAAACGGGCTCGCAGGACTCACAGCATTTGCCACGGGGGACACAATTGTTTTGCCATCACACCCTAATTTGATTGTAGCTACCATTCTGATTCCTTGACGCACTTAACCCCCGGCCAGGCGGGCCAGCCATTTGTTACACTCGCCACTTGCCAGTGCGCTGGAGCGTTCCACAATTCAGTTCGCTTTGGTTTTCATGCCGTCTGCTCCGGTCTGGTAACGGTACTGGTACTGGCACACCAACTGCGGTCTAATGCCGCCGGATTAGCGTCATATGCTTGCATTTTCCGGCACTCTCATTCTCTTTGGGTTAATTTTGATGAGCTCGTTGAAATTCACTTTAGCGTATCCTTCGACAAAAGTGTTAAAGGCGCCCCCGTTTGTGTTATGAATTTTGAAATTTTGGCAGCCTGACTCGAGTCTAATTCAATTTATGTGATTATCATAAATTGAATTTGTTTGTCCATTCGTGCGTTTCCCCTTCTGAAGTCAATTTGTTTGGACTGAGTTTTCTCTTTGAACATACCGAATTTTCGTACAATGCGAATAATTGCAAAGATTCAATAGATATATTTAAAAAAAAAGAAACTTTCTATCTTCTAGGCAATAGATTATGCTTGTGCTTAACTCAATTCTAATTTAATTACTTAGTTAAGGGCTGCGTGGAATAAAAAAGGGACTAATTAATCTGCGCTGGTTCCGCCCATTTTTTTTTCAGAACAGCAGGAAAAGCGGCAATGCAAAAGAAAAGTGTAGAAAAAATTATAATTATGCGTGTTTACACAAACAATTTGCTGGCGTGCGTTTTGGAATTTTCGGCGTACTTTTTTTTGCTAAATTAAATTATGTATATATGCTGGCATAAGTTGTCCATTATGTTATGGAGCTTTTTTTATAGGAAAACACATAATGTTTTCTTTTTTTCATGTATTTCTTTTTTGTTATTTTTTCATATTTTTATATGTATATGCGCAATATTTGTTTGGAATCAATCAATTCATTCATTACACACTATTTATTTAATTCACTTTACTGTCAAATATTTATATAGATATTCCAAATATTAAAGATTCTCAAAAATTCTCAAATTTAAACCAGTTAACTTGGGCAGACTCTTGATAAAAAGCAGTTGGATTTACATTTAACTATTTTTTAAGCGCATAATTTATTCATTATTAAAAACACAGTTTCGTTTAATTTTTTAATTTAAAACCACGTTCTTAATAGAGTTCCAATATATGTTTCTGTGATTCACAGCGAACTTAAATATATACCTTGAGATCCGGAACGCGTGTCTGATAAACTTTCTTCTTTATTCATAGCTAGCTTGTGGAACAACTGAACAGATGTATATAATAACTGATATATAACAGTTGATAACTGAACAAACACTTTATGATTTTTGATTAAAAACTTTTTAACACATGAAATTTAATAATTTCTTTTTTTTTATATTCTTCTCTTTTTTTGGGTATTAAAAATTGTTTAATCGAGCACTTTTTTTGTAGACATTTTAAATATGTTTATAAAATTTGTAATCCGTAACGCAACTGAAAAGCCAAGCGACGGCAACGCGCACGGCCGTATTGGAGGCGTATCTGAGCGCGAGCTAAGGACGAACCAAGCAGGACACCAAATTGCACAGGCTCATGCTGGTCCGACGGCGATGATGATGTTAACGTCTCGATGTACGATTTCAGATTTATCATAAAACCATGACAGAAGCTAAACACAGTGATGTGTCCAGTGCAGCAGCCAGCCAACCAGCCAGTCGGCCAACCCCGAAATAGGAAAAAAAAAGCATCTCTGTAGATATAATCCGCGCTCGGCGAGTGGGCAGAGGTCGGCCATGAGTGCGTGTGTGTGTGTGCGTTTGTGTGTGTGGCAGAACAAAAAGCACACCACCAGCAAGGACAACACCACACCAATGCCACCCACCAACAACAGCAGCAGCAACAGCAGCAGCAGCATCAGTAAGAGCAGAGAGCAGCGAGCACAAGGATAACCGCATCCACAGCCGCCACACCCACCGCAGCAGAGAACAGAGCGCCCACTCTGCTCAGTGGTGTGAGCCTGTGTGTTTGTGTGTGTGGGTGGTCGCATATTATGCTGCGAAGACTTTTAGTGGCAACTCTGGTGGCGCATTTGCTTGTTGGCTTGCTTTGATTCGTTCCTTCTTGATGCTGCGGCGACGCCAGCGTCGACGTCGACGCTGACGTCAACGGCGACGCTGCTGTTTGAGCGTAGGTAAGCCAAGCCGCAATCTCAATCTCCAATAAACACCCAGGCTGCGCTCTCTCTGACACACTCACACACACACGCACGCACACTCACACACACACACGCACACAACGAGAATGGTGGCCGCCATCATGACTGCCAGAGCGGTAGAAGAAGCAGCTGCAAAATATAGCGCAATGGCAGCTTGGAGCAGCTCTTCTTCTTCTCCCACTGCCCACTCCTCCCTCTTTCATCTATGTGCCGCAGCTGCGCGGGGTGTTCGCTCACATAATCGTCTTGGGCTTTGACATTTTGTTTTTGTTTTGTAATACCTTCCGTGATGTTAGTGCTTTCGAATTTGCTTCAACTCCTGCTCCTGCTTCTGCTTCTGCTCTGGCATCATCATCCTTGGTCCGTTCCGTTTTTCGCACCCACTGCTCTCCAGTTAACTGTAATTGAATTGAAAACAAGTCCGCTGCGGCCTGTTGGTTGCGTTCCTTGTTTCTGGTGTCTCGACTTTAAGTATCCCAGATTTATGGCCAAAACAATAATGGATACACAGCTGCGCTGACGATTTCCACAAAAATAAGATTGGCATCCATTGGATGACGTCAGTTATACTTTTATATAAAACCCCATTTAGAGTGAATTACTAATGCCAAAATATTCTATATAAGATTTATAAAATGTAGTAACCAAATTAAAAGAAGCAAAAAAGTTAAATATTAATAGAAAAAAGGCAATAGTATCTCCCATAGTTCAAACTCCCATAACTTTGTCAAAACTTAACCGATTTTCACGTTTGATGGCATTTTTGTCATGATTTGTCCTCTAGATTGAATCTACATTCAAAATCTGTGAATTTTTCAAAATAAATTTTTTTTTGATTTTTTTGTCAAAAAATCATGTACTCCCCCCTTATGTATTTTCGAAAAAAAAATTTTTTTTAAACTTAGAATTGCCAATTAAGGTTTTTAATCGATTGTTTTAGTTTCAATTACCATAAAAAACAACATTAAAAGTGATTTTGAGGGGGTCAAATTTTTGGTAAAAAATCATGTCAAAATCAACAAAAATTTTGACATGTAAAGCCCTCGGATCCATAGCTCCCATATTTCAAACTCCCATAACTTTGTCAAAACTTAACCGATTTTCACGTTTGATAGCATTTTTGTCATGATTTGTCCTCTAGATTGAATCTACATTCCAAATATATGCATTATTGAAAGTAACAATTTTTAGGGTAATCACAGACAACGAATATTGGGCTATCGGTTTCACCCCACTGTAACTTTCTTACTTATTTTAAATATAATATATACAATTGTATTCAATATGAATATTGAAATATAGAAATATTGAAATAAAAAATTGGTTAGCTTAGAGAGTATACACAATCTGGTATATATAATCTTAATTGAACCAGAATAAATTGCTCAGGCAGAGTAATGGGTACGTGTTTGAAATTTCTTCAAGACAGATCCACAAACTTACACATGTGTGTGTGTGTGTGTGTGTTGTTTGTATATTTCATTTTCCTAATTGCATGACATCATTATTTCTGGTTCGTTGACGGTATTTCGAATAGGCCAAGCAACAGTGCCTGTATTCAATGCTCAAAAGCAAGTCGCTTTCGGCGCGGGCAAATCCAATAATCGATAAAAGTTCATCCGGCCACATCCTCTTAACGTGTCCTTTTCTTGTTTTTTTGTATATATTTTTTGCCCCCGTCGTGGCGCTTTTGTTGTTTTGAGGCTTTTGCTGCGCTTAATACGCCAACATTAACTTTGTAACAAATGAGATGTCGGAATACAACAATCACCTACCAGCTCCTACAATCCCCAACCCAAGACCGCCCTCTCCTCCCCCGTAGTACTCATTCCAGTCAGCCTCTCTCGCTCGCTCGCGCGCTGTCTCTGTCTGACTGGCGCTCTCTTTGGCTGCTGGAGAGCGAGCGAACGAGGCGAGGAGGCGCGGCGCCGGCAGAAGTTTATGCCCAGGACAAAAGTGAGGCGAACGCAAAAGTCAAAGCGCTTTGCTGTGCTGTGCGCTGGCCACGCCCACGCTGTAGGAGGAGCGAGTGAGAGCGTTATCCTGTAATATCCGTGCATCAAAAATGCCCGCCAGCAAAACAGCAACAACAACAGCGAGTCGCAAGCGAGACAACTGCTGCCAGTGCGAGCGAGACGAACATAGTCGAGAGGGTTGGTTCTTGACATTTGAACGGGCGACATCTCTTCGCAGCCAGGACACAAGCACTTTCTATGGGTGTGAATGGGTGTGAACAAGAGCTGTCTATATTTTTTTCTTTTTTCCAATTCTCTTTTGCCCCTGTTTTATTATCAAGTGCAGTGCACTTTATTTAATCAATCAAAATTCGCACAGCGAGTCTATTTCGCAGCGTTCGTTTCAGAAGTTAAGTGAGTTTTTTTAAATTGAAATCTTTAAACAGTTGACCAAAATATTGGGAAATTTAATATATATATTTCTATAATTGACGTATTTTGTTTTTTAATCAAAGTAAAACTTAAAAGCTACCTTTGTTATTAATTAAATTAATTGTTGTTGTTCTTAAAAAATTTAATTTTTATAGCTCTACTGGCTTTCTGTATATTTTTTTATTTAACACCTATTAAAATTCTTTGGAGAAACTTACTTTGAAAATGAATTAAAAAATTAAGCAAGAAAATATTTTTATAAATATTTTAAAGTAGCTTTATTTTGTATTACTGTTTTTTAAAGTATGAAATATCGTTATAAGCTATCAATCTAACTAACTAATCAACCTAACTATTTTTAATTAGCACTGCTATGTTCTTCGGCTAAGACAAGCAATAAGCATAGACACTAAAACTAGGATTCGGACCGATTTTTTCTTATCCAAATGCCTGAGAACTTAGACAACTGTAGCTCTATTTTATGTGCTTTAATTTCAGAATCCCAATTTCTACTTTTAGTCTCACAAGTATTTACTATAATAAAAGATTCTTAAGCCCATAACAGTTTAATCTCGCTTTATTTTCTAATTTTTTTATGTTCTTACAAAGTACTTTGTTTTTCTATATCTATTTGAAGATTTAATTGTTTCTCATTGAGATGGTTTCTACTTTATAGTGCAAATATAATGCTTATTCTTATAGTGTGGGCTGTTAAAACACTATTCAGAAATTTGTCGATTTTTAATTAAAATTCAATTCACGCTATATCAACGTATATACCTAACAATTTCGATGTTTGGCCAACCGAAATTGCAAATTTCAAATAAATAAACAAACAAAAACAACGACTCTTTCCGGCAAGGGTTTTGTTCTTCAACCGATTTTCTGCTGATGAAGTGTGTACATTAGCTGTGCACCCTCTCAGCAACAATTGCGAATTCGTATCTGCACATTATATGGTTGAATTATTATGAGAAAACTGCGCATCTTTATTTTGCTGTAAGCAAATACAAATCGGAGTCAATGACACGTGCCGTTTTCAGGTAAACTCGTGTATTTGCCTCATGCACTGTTGAAAACCAGTTTGCCGAAACAAAGAACAATTTAAAACGCCTCGTTTAGCAATTAATATTCGGTTCTTAGCTACCCCCAACCCCGTACGCCCGCTGAGCACCCTTGCACGTTGTTATCTTTATAAGTTGTGGCCATGGATTTGACGTATTTACATTTCAACTATTCAAAACAATAGACGAATCCGAACTGCCGCTGAAGTCAAGCTGTTTTCAGTCAAAGCAACTGATTGACAGGTCAATCGGGGGGTGGAAAATGTTAAAACACCTCAAATAAGCCACAATAGCGATATCTTGAGAAAGCAACTGCAAAAGTACAATATCATAAATTCTATATTTCATATAGACAAGCTCGAGCTGTAGAGATGAGGCCGCCACTGTAAAAGAAGTGAAGGAAGAACTCTTAAAGTTGAGACACAATATAGGAAGGCACAGTTACTATACGTTATATTTTGTGAAGACTATGTTTTAAACTAAAGCAATAGTTGGTTTGTTCTTCTGTATATCGGAGTGGTTTTCTTCTGTTTGCTTTTTTATTCTTTTATTATCGTTTGTTGTATCTGCGCTTTAATTTGAATATTTTATTTACAATTTATTTATTTTATTTACGACTTTCTCGTTTTCAAGTCAAATAACAGTTGCAATAAACAAGCATTCAACTTAATTGCTTACGTGGCTCATCATTATAATTTACAAGAAAAACTTACTTAATCTAAATCTGCTGTTGTTATATTGAGTTTTTATTATGTTTGTTTTTATTTGTGTTTTGTTTTATTTTCTTTTTTTGACTGTGCTTTTCGTTTTTTAGGTAATTTATTTATTTATTTACTTTGCGTTGTTTATTATGTGTATTTTTACTAGTGAGAATATTGATTGATTATTTATGTATGTATATCAGCATCATAATATATATCGACTATATATTGTTTGTTACCCACTTTAGTTAATTTCTGTTCTGTTCGATTTGTTTGGGATTTTTTCACTATGCGTCTTGTACGTGTGTATAAATAAAAAATATAATAATTTTGTTTCGCTTCGAATAATACATGCCATACATTGAAATACGCTGGATTCTGATTATGATTCTCATAATTTATGGTTCGACGTTAACCACGTTAGGCCCTCGTAGAGGCCATCGCCGCTTGTGGCACATGATGGCTGGACATACCAATTGCGATCTCTTATTCTAGTTAAACCTAGTTTTTCCGTGATTTCATGGGGTTTCATTGCTGCAAGAAAATATTGATGTTAATATGACAACTTAATCAGGCATGACTTCAGCTTAGTTACCATCAGCTAGATCCTGTTTATTAGCAAATATCAGTATAATGGCGTCACGCATCTCTCTATCATTAATTATCCTATGCAGTTCAGTGCGTGCTTCGTCTATTCTATCCCGATCCGCACAGTCCACAACAAATATAAGACCCTGTGTACCTGTTGGAGAATAAGAGCTCATTAAGACATTGTTTTATTGATTGTAGAAGAAGCTTTACCTGTGTAGTAGTGCCGCCAAAGCGGTCGAATTTTATCCTGTCCGCCAACATCCCAGACATTGAACTTTACATTCTTGTACGTAACAGTTTCCACATTAAAGCCCACCGTTGGTATCGTTGTAACTGATTGCCCCAGTTTCAGTTTATAGAGGATCGCTGTTGATGAGTTTTCATTAAATTAGTTAGAATTTGGAATATTGTGGGGGGTGGGGGCACTTACTTGTTTTGCCAGCAGCGTCCAAGCCGAGCATAAGAATTCGCATTTCTTTGTTGCCGAAAATTTTTGATAATAGCTTTCCCATGATGATGTGTCATTAAACGCTGGCCAAACTGCACGACGAGAAAAACGAGTGTATATATAAATAAATAAATATGGCAATAGGGTCAAATGCTTCGCTGAAGCTGGTAAATTTCTTGATAATTTCATTGTAATATAACTGCCACAGAACGAGCAGTTATCATATCAGCTTTTTTTTTTTGTGATATAAGCATGCCGCTACAAGGCGCGCGCACACACAAGCTCGCACACACACACAAACACACATACCCAGACTTGAATATATACAAGCATAATGCGTCAACGGAAGTTAAGAGTATTATTTTGCATAATAATTCAACTTACATTGTGTGTGCACAACAACCACAAGCGACTACAACGTTAAATTCAGAGAGAATTTATCGCTGCCACTACACACACACACACATACACACACATAGACATACACTCTCACACACTTGCACAGCTAACTCAAGTACAATTGGGCACGCATACAGCTCATAAACAGCACATAAGCGAGCGATCATAAATTAAACAGAATTTATCTCAATGCTGCCCGCTCCCATGCAAAGAGACAGTTATCTGGCCGGCCTGGCTAGCTGAGCTCCTGGCTGGGGATCCTTGGGAGCAGCATACGCTGCCTGTAGCTGTGTTTGCTTGCCGAACACGTCACATACACGCCCGAGTCACACACATACACACCCAATAATTCTAGGCGTTCGACGATTATGATGGTGAAGATTACGCTGCTTTTCGATTGACGCGCGCGCCCTGGATGGGCTTTACCATTAAGCGTTAACACGTCGCGCTCAAATTGTGCATACAATGCATTTGCGAACAAAAACAAAACTACTAAAGCAAATAAACTATAACAACAACAAATTTTGCACTAATGTTCTCATATTTGTATGCGCTGATGTTTTCTTGTTTTCAGTGTAACCACACACTCACGAGCAAAAGTATGTGTGTGTGCACACACTGGCAGCCCATTTGCTAGTGCTGGCAAATGCAGCAACTTAACGGTGCTTAGCAGCACTGCTGCCCATAGATGGCGTAACAACAAAGAGCATTCGTCGCTTGCTCAATGGTAATAATAATTATTAAAAAACATATAAAAATAATGGAATTAAGTTAGTTAACAAAGTGCACAAACAATAAACAATGGCTGGCATTTATCCCAGAGAGGCGGTGCGCGTTAAGGTCAAGGTATGTTTGCCATTTTTCAAGCGAGACAACAATTTGTTACCCATTCCCCTTTCCACTCTCTTCATCTAACGCACTCACACAAACACACATGCACACTTATAGAAATGCGAGGCCACCAGGACGCCGGAGTGGCGCAAATTCTCTGTGGACCCGCAGATAACCACTCTGGAAGTGCTCTACTCGCTGCTCGCCAAAGCCTTCGATATCAAATCGGACTTTTCCATCAAATACAAAGCCTTCGATCCAGCTGGCAACGAGATCTACCTGGCCGTGCTCTCCGACTGGGATTTGGACGCTGCCTTTCTACGCATACACAATATCTCCATACAGACCGCTTCGGAGCCCTGTCTGATGCTCCAAATCGACGTTAAACCATTCACCGTAGTGCGCGAATGCGAAACGGAGTCCACAACCACAGTCACGTCCACGAGCCGGACGGGCAGCATCAGCAGCACGGCCACATTTTCGGCCAGTGTGTCGCCGCTGCAGTCGCTGGGCGTTTCGCAGAAGTATGTGCAGCACATGCAGACGAAGCTGCCCGGTTTGATAATGAACCAAATGGAGAAGACCTTCTCCATTGTGCAAAAGGCCTTCAATTTGTCCGACGAGCATATGGCCAATCTTCCGCCACGTCCGCCCATGTGCGATAGCGAATTTCGCCTATTTCTGGATGCGCTGGGGCAAATCCAGCGACGAGATGAGCTGCGCAAAGTCGTCTTTCTGGGCGGCATTGAGCCCAGTTTGCGTCGCGTTGTTTGGAAGCACTTGCTCAATGTTTATCCCACTGGCCTGCACGGCCCGCACATGGATGGGCATCAGCGCATGGAGTTTATGCGTCGCAAATCGGAGCAATATTACAAGTTGCGCGATACGTGGAAGGCGGCCGTGCAACGTGGCTGTGCCGCCGGAGAGCTGGCCTACGTGACCAGCATGGTGAAGAAGGACGTGCTGCGGACAGATCGCCTGCATCCGTTTTATGCGGGCAGCGATGACAATCAGAACATTGCCTCGCTGTTCAACATACTGACCACATACGCACTGAATCATCCGGTGGTTAGCTACTGCCAGGGCATGTCCGACATCGCCTCGCCGCTGCTGGTCACCATGAATGACGAGGCGCAGGCCTACATCTGTTTCTGTGCGATAATGGCGCGGGTGCGCGGCAACTTTATGCTGGATGGCATTGCCATGACGCAGAAATTTGCCCATCTAACCGAGGCACTGAGCTATTACGATCCCGAATTCTGGGAGTATCTCAAATCGCAACAGGCGGATGATCTGCTCTTCTGCTACCGCTGGCTGCTGCTCGAGCTGAAGCGCGAGTTTCCATTCGAGGATGCGCTGCGCATGCTGGAAGTTCAATGGAGCTCACTCTGCTATGACAATATTGGTTCCAAGGAACTGTCTCTCTATGAAAAGGTACTTACTCTTTTATCTCTATTTCTATCAGTTAATGATAGTCTATAATTTTTTGTTTTTAACTTTTAGCCATATAAAATTGATAATTAGTTGTTTTTGTTAAAGATCAGAAAATGTATGCTGAATGTAGTAGGTGATCAAGTCTGAAAAATACCTTGTTTTCTATAATCTTATATGCGTTCAGTAAGTGGCATTCAGTATATATATTTTGTGGTTTTCAAGTCGATTATAGAATGTAAAGTTATTTTTATAAATAGGCTAGGAACTTTGTTTTTTACTGAAGAGATTAAAGCATACCTGTTCGAAATTTCGTATTCGCATTCTCTTGCAGACCGAATAGCTTCGACTGAGCACTTTTAATCCGAAAATCTTACAAATTGGTTATCTGTAGGCATTTTTTAATTTTTAAATTTGTAATATGAAAGTTATATCATGACCAGCTTTTTGGACTTTTCTTATGCAGTGCAATATGCAGTAAATTAAATGAATGTGTCCACATTTCAGGAATTTGTGCCCATTACGGAGGCGTCGGCACCGAACAGCGCCAGCACGTTTTCCACATCGTACAGCGCCACACCGACGAGTCCATCGTATCTGCTGACCAAGCCGCGCGAGAATCCCTACACCAAAGTCTGTGCACTGCGACGTCAGAGCTCCTCGGCGTCGCTAAGCTCGCTGAGCTCCTCGCTGGGCGCCGCCAGCAACAATGCGCTGGACAACTCGAAGCGTCTCAATCAGAGTCTGGATGACAACATGTCGCGGCATGCGGCGAGGCGCCAGCGACGCGCCTCTGCCAAGGCGCATCAGAGTCTGGATGAGTCGAAAATGCTGGCGCTGATTGAGGCCAGCGTGGCGGAGAACAGTGCCAGGTCGGTGCAGGAGCTGTCGGCCAGCGAGGATACCGATGACGATGTCTTCGATCGAAGCAAACAAGTTTCGGCGTCTCCGCCGCAATTCCATGAGACGAATCCCTTCAAGGAGGATGCCCGGCAGCCGAACAATAACAACAATGTGGCAGAGCCCGCAAGAGCGTTTCTCTCGTCAACGTCATCTTCCAATCTGTGCGAGGAGCGGGAGGAGAGTCAGGCCCAGGGCCTGGCCAAGCTGCAGCAGAAGAACATTCTGAACGTAAGCAATATCATTGCCAAGCAATTGGCATCCAATGCCAGCTCGGTCAGCGAGAGCGTCAAACGCGTCAGCAGCAGTAGCGGCGGCCACTTCAAGGATCTCAAGGAGAAAATCGCGGCCAGCAGTCGCATTGGCATCTCGTTCGATGCCGACGATGCCGCCACGGCCGCCGCCGGGAACAAGACGCCGCCCAAGCTAGTCAAGAACTTTAATGAGTTCCTCAATTTTGCATCGATCAACAAGAATCGCATCTCGGATCGTCTGGCCAATCAGCTGCAGATCAGCGAGAAGCCACAAAAGGAGCAACAAATCAGCAAGCCAGTGGTGCAGCTGACCAAGAGCGGTCCGCTGGGCAGCTCCCTGGATGAGTCAGATTCCTCGTCCATACCGGAGACCAGTTGGAGCGCCTCCACAGCGGCCACGGCCATACAGCAGGCGCAGGATCTGAGCAGCTATAGTCTGCATTTGGATCTGAATGCGACGTCGCCGGTGCAGGAGCAGAAGCAAGATCAAGATAAAATTACGCCCGATCAGGATGCCGATCAGGAGTATTATCCCATGACGAACGCCATCACGCGCGAACTGCGCCTGGAATCGGAGAATCTGGATCGTCAGGTTTTTGGGCTGCCCTTTACGGAAAAGCAAACGGCTGCCGCTGACATTGAGTACGAGAAACTGGACAAGGACACGTTGGACATGGTCGATGATCTCAAGGAGAACGAGATCATCACCTGTCCCGATCTCAGCGAGCTGCACATGCGTCGACGTCAGCGTTTGGCAGCCGCCAAGAGCAACAGCGTCCAGCCGGCCGAGACGCACGCGTCGAATCCCTTCATCGATGAGAGCCAGCTGCTGGAGCCGGTCGGCGGCAATGGGATGCGCAACAGCAGCAGCCTGCCGGAGGTGATAATGCCCATTTCAACGGAGCCCAATCGCGTAGAGGCGCCCACGCTGGTGGAGATTGCAACCAATGCGGATGACGAGAGCGCCTACAGCTCCTACCAGCGTTCGCCACAGCGCAACAGCACCAGCCCGATGAACGGACTGAGCGGCAACAGCAACAGCAGCACAGCGGCTGCGCTGCCGCCGCCCAGCGAATTTGGCGGCGGCAACGCATTTCTGATGTTTCTCTGCCTGACGCTGCTGTTGCAGCACAGGAATACCATCATCAAGGCGGCCATGGACTACAACGAGATAGCCATGCACTTCGACAAGATGGTGCGCAAACACGACGTCACCCGGGTGCTGAACCAGGCCAGACGCATGTACTTTGAGTATCTGCAGGCGCAGCGCAAACAGCCGCACAACAGCGCCCCGGCGGGCAGCGGCACGGAAGCCACAAAAATAGCCTAAGTTGGACTGAAGGGAACTTGTTTGAAGGATTGTTAGATACGTATGACTGTATAGAGTTGTCTATAACTGAGATTTGCATTCGACTTTTTGGTTGGTGAAAAGTGAAAAAACCGAGCTTAGCATTCTGTTCTCTGAACTGAAAGCTGCTCAAGCTGCACTCTGGAATCAAAGTTTTGTTTTTTTAGTTTCTATTATTTATTTATTGGATATATATATATTTTAAGCTGCCAAACCAAATAGGCCAAATTGCATTTGCTTTTGGGATTCCAATCTTTTTTATCTTTTTTAATTTGTTGCTACTTTCCATACACGCGAGCAAACAATTTTAAATCTAAATCAACGTACTTAACTGTAATTAAGCATAACTATTTACCAATGCGGTATTATTGTCTCTTAAACTAAAAACTTGTTCTCTTCTAACACAAAGAATTGATTTTTGTATATTAACTGAAGCTAAGATATTGTTTGTATTTGATTTTCCAAAAATTATTTCACCTATGTACTTAAAGTTAACGAAAAATGACAATTTTTAATAATCGCTAAATAAATGCATTCCAAAACATATAAAAGATTTAAGTAATTGCCTAATTTTAAATATCCTTGCAGGCAAATATCAGATAAACATAATTAAAAAATTTGTATTTTAATAAACGAAATTATGGGAGTTTGACATGTCATCATTATTGTCAAATTTAATGTCACAGAAAGGTCCTTTTAGCTCTTCGAGCTCCGAGCTCTCCGAATATGTTCAGCTTCAAAGCATAGCACAGGAACTTTATGAGTTGTGTAAATTTATTGAAACGCTCATACAATTAAGCCACAAAAGTACAAAAATATAGATTAGTAAACAATGCAAGCAATTTAAGTGGAACGATAAACAAGGCAAGTTAACATTCAATTTAAAAATTATATTTTCGCTTGAGACGCTCGCGTATAAGCAGCCCCTTGATCAGTTTCTTCCAATTGCCATAGACGCGCGCTTCATATTTCTCCTGCTCCTTGCGTGCCTGCTCCTGCTGGTCCTCCTCCCAGGCGGCGGTGACCACCTCGCCAAATTCCTCGCAAACAACAAAGCCATCGTACATGGGATGACAGGCGCCCTGGTGGAAATCAAAGCCAATTACCGCATTGGCGCAATCAATATTCAATTTCTTGCAGACGCGCATCAGGCCGGGCACTGAAACGAATCGGGAGATTAGGGATTACATATTCATATCGGTGTCGGTGTTACTTACATCTCAGATGCACTGTTTTCTTTGGCAGCATGCAGGCCTTGAAGAGCTCCACATTGCCGTACGCATTGCGCGGCACAAGGCCATTCTCGGCGGTGGGCGGATCGTAGTCCTCGGTTTGCCAATAGCCAAAAATCTCCAGCGGCTGATCCTTGATCACGGAGCGTGTAAGCTGTTGGAGATCATAAATTTTAATTTTATATTACATAAATATACTAAGTTAAACAATTAAATCTATATATTTTCAGTTAATCCGCTAATATTCTACAGGTGAAATTTGACAAAAACCAATCTACTAAAAGGTAACTTTATCTGTTCCGCTCCTACCTTAACTTAAATATAAATATAATGAGCATACCTTATCCCACTTTGGTCGCGCCTTGACAATCTTGTAGGGCTGCTCGCCCAGCTTCACCACGCGAGCGCTCTTCAGCCAAATATCGCGCGAGTGGAGCAGATGGACGCAGTCGCGCGAGTAAATTGCCTCGCCGCGTATGAAGCCCAGCGTGGGCGCATCTGCCGGATAGATGCCCTGGAACTTGAGTAGGTGGCGCTCCAGGGCGTACAACGGATGATCCTTGAACTCGGAGATGGACTTGGGAAGCGGCTTGTCAGAGTGGATGCGACGCAGCTGCTCATCCTCGCGTATGTCGCGCTTGGTGCGCCTGCCCAAATACGGCGCGAGGGTCTCGTCCAGCCAGGCCTTTTCGACGCGCGCCTTGCGCACCGTCGTCGTCCAGCTGGAACAGTAGCGTGCCGTCACATCTTTCACACTTAGATCGTCCTGGAAGGCGAACACGTAGGCCAGACTCGAGGAGGCGTTTCTCTGCAAGGCGTAACTCTAGCGGCTTAGATCTGGCTCCAATCAGGCTAAGAGCAGCCTACTCTCTACTTACCCTGATGGTCTCCACGCAGTGGAGCTTGCCCTTGAACAGATCTATGCATATCCATTGCTCCTCCACCTCGGACCACACCTCCACCCACATATCGGAGGCCGTTGTCTTGCGCTTCTCCTTGACGCCCTCGTCGTCCGTGGACAGCACGCGTCGATCCTTGCGCAGGTGCTGGATGGTCTTGGGCAGCACGGGCGCCTTCTTGATGGGTCGACTGGGAGTCGTCGAGTCGCTCGATTCACTGGCCTGGCTCTGCGACTTCTGCAGCTTCTCCAGCTTGGGTCGCTTCTTGGGCGCGGCCAGGCTATCGTCGCCGCCATCCAGCTGGGGTATAGTGAGCGCCTTCGCCTTTTGCTGGCGCGTGCGCAGCTCCCGCACAGGTTCATCATTCTGCAGAAACGTGGCCTTGATCCTGGCCTTGCCATCTGAACGTGATCGTGTCGCCGCGCTGCTCGCTGGCCTCGGTTCGGGCTCGTTGCTGCCGCCCTTCAGGAACACTGGCGAGATGTGCACCTTGGGCGATTTGCTGCGTGAGGAGGCACGCTTGATCTCGCCCGGATTGGCGTTCTCTGCATCGCTCTGCTTGCCATTGCGATGCCTGCCGCTGCTGGGCAGCATCAGCTTGGGTATGACGGGTGAGCCAATCTTGTCCGCCGGATACGCGACTTCATTGCGTGACGCCTTTTCCAACTCAGCGGACGCTTTGCGCGTGCGTCGCGCCACCGGCGTGCAACCAATTTCGAGCTGCAACTTTGGCTTCTTGGCCGCATCCGTTTCGGGCAAGTTGGGCGCACGCTTGAGCCGCACAAGCTGCGGCTTGGCTGCATTGTGGCCCTCGGCTGGCTTTGCTTTGGCTCTGGAGCTGCTGGGCTTCTCTTCCGGTTCGGAGCTGCGCGGCGATTGCTTGTATGATTTGGAGCTGCCGGGTTTAACATCTGGCTCGGAATTGGAACCGCTTTTGGCGCTGGATTTGGTCTCCACTTTGACGCTCGAACTGGACCTGATAGCTTTTGATGTTGTTGGTTTGGAATTGGCAGTGTTGGGTGAAGTTTTGACGGCTGCTTTGGATTTGGCAGCCGTTGTTTGTGAGCTGCTTTTGGTTTTCTTTGCCTTGCTGGGCTTGCTATCGGAATCCTCAACATCGTCCGCTTCATCCTGTTCACTTTTGATAGTTTGACTCTTGTTTTGCTCCTCGGGCTTCAATTTAATGGGTATCAGATCAGCAGCCTGCGGCCGCAGCGCCATTGGCTGCAGATTGACAACCAGGCGACAGTTCATGCCCATGCCGCGTGCCAGCACAATGAACATCAGGATCATGTCCTGCTTGCAGCGCGCCTCCTTCCGTTTGAACTGCCCCAGCAGCTCCTCGATAATGGCGCGCTTTCTGTTGGCCGATTTGGCGGCATACAAATCCTGGCTGAGCAGCTTGATGGCCGTCTTGAACCAGGTGACAAAGGACTCCAAATACTTGAGCTCAACGCCCCGATCCGTCGGATAGGCGTTCTTGCTGGGCAGCAGCTTCAGCGCCGTCTGCATCAGCGTGTTGTCCGCCAGCAGGCGATTGTACCTCATGCTGCGCGCAATGAGGCACAGCAGGCTGACCTTGTGCATCAGCAGCTGGCGATCCTTGATGTCGCGATTCAGACGGCGCTTCAAGGCCAGCTCCAGTTCGTGCTGTGTCTTCTGCTCCTTGGTCATGTGGCGCGAGGGCAGACCCACGTGTATCTCCAAATCGCCGGAGACATTCGGTGTGGCGTCCTCCTGGTCGCTGCTCAGCTGCGCGTCTGTAAAAGGGAAGTGGTTGGAGAAGGGGGGCTACTGTTACAGTCTGTTGATTAAGTATGTGCACAGGCGGGCAATGAAAGCAGTTGAAAATATTGTTGGTTTTTTTTTATCTATTTAGTTTATTTCATTTGAAACACTTTGCATTTATTTATTTCATTTGAAGTGCATTTTAAATTTCAATTGTTGAATTAAATACATTTAACATTTACTAAATTGCGCTAAAATTATGCATTTATTTATTTATTAACTATTGTTACTCTTTTTTATTATTATTTTTTTTTTATTTTTGTATTTTGTGAAATGAATACAATTTTGCTAAAGTAAATTCGTTTAACATCAGTTCTAATTTTTAGCTATTTTTTTTTTTTTTTTTTTTTGTTTTCGCTTCTCTTGAAACACTTGAAATTGCCATAAAGTAAGTACATAAAGTGTATTTATCATTTATGTTTTATATTTATTTAAAAACTGCATTTCGCTTTTGATTTCTTAGTCTTGTTTTTGCTTTTTTGTTTTGTTTGTTTTTTTTTTTTTTTGGCAAATAAAATCAAATTTAAAAGACACAATGAAATAAATGCAACTCGAACTAGTATATAAAACGTTGTGATCCTAATTATAATTTGGATTTGAATTTGAATTTTTTGATTCGATTTTATGTGTTTCGCAAATAATAATTATGCATAAATCAGAAAATTCTGTTTTAGAGATTCTAACTTGAAAACTTAAATTTAAATGAGTGATTTGATTTAATGAATTCTTAAAAAAACTGTTTTTTTTTCATTCTCAAAAATAGGAATATTTTTCTGGAAGATCAAAATTTTTGCGCTACCACTGTACGAAATAAACAATGGTTGATCCTAACATAAGTGATTGTAAATTTTTAATATCTTTTTAATGTTTTTTTCAACTAATCTATTTGTGTATACTTTGGTAACATTTAGTGTAAACATTTCAAACACACGCAGAATTCTTGAAAACTTTTTAACACTCAAAACATACATTTAGTGCCATATTTTTTCTTTTTTTGATTTATGCTATTTGCAAAAGACATTGAAAAGTGTTGTTGATTTGCTGCCAATTCTGATGACACGATTTTTTTCGGAAATTAGCTTTTAAAAAAGCATTTGCGAGCATTATTAGTTTTTGCGTACGACCAGTGTTGGGTAGTTAGTTTGTAGTGTAAATATCGCTGTTATCTGTATTTTAATATTGGAAGGGATAGTTTAAAGCGTGTTAACTAAAGCCTTCTAATGTTAATATGCTATTTCAGTCTAAGAGACTCTAAGACGCAGCTTTACACAGTTTGCATAACTGGAAAATAAATATTTTGTAAGAGTTCCTTTGGAAATACTCTATAAAATTGTTCCTTTTTGTTATACAAACTGTGCGAGCTTAGCTTAACAGTAATATACAGTTAGGTTAGGTTATATTGCAGTTAAATGTATATATATGTATATATTTGTTTATAATATTTTAACTCTGCTCTTTCTCAAATGTGTAAATATGTTTCTTTTTAAATGAAAACACACAAAACTACGCAGTCTCATACGGAGCAATTTGGAAGCTTATCATTTTTGTGTAGGTTTTTAATCAGATACGAGAATTTCTAAAATTTTTCTAACTACCATCAAGAACAAGATCAACAAACGACGCCACAACCAACTTGATAAGCCCTGCTACTGCTTTATCCACAACACTACATCATAATCATTATCAACATTTTGCGTTTTCTACTTGCGTTTCCTACCTGCAACTTCCTCAAAATCGGAGTCGTCGGTATCGCCGGTAGCCACCACAGTGGACGCCGGGCGTGTTTTTGTATGCCGCTTAATGCGCGTCGATTTCGTTTTACTCAGACGCGACGGGGCATCCAGTGGTGGCGGCTCTGTTGCAACAGCCGCTGCTGCTGCGACAGTTGCCTTGGGACGTCGACGCTCCTCGTGCCGTGTTTGGTGTTGTTCTTGTGTCTCATTTGCGTAGTTTTGGTTTTCGCCCAATGCAAGCAGTGCGTTGACATCCATTGCGGCAGCGTTGCTGTTGTGGCACGTCTGGCTGCTCGGAGGCGTTGCCGTGGCGCGTTTGGCGAGCAGCGCCTCGCGAGTGCGTTCCAGACTGTTGGCATTCTCGAGCAGATTGCGAAAGTCGAACGCCTTGCTGCTGGCATTGTCCTCAAGGCTGCTGTCGTTGTTGTCCTCCGAACCGGAGCCGGTGTCGCTGAGATTGGTGATGCCCGCATTGCAATCGAATTGTGGCGCTGGCGATTTTTCTTTAGTTGCCGTAAAGAAACTGGAGCGCAGATCAATGTCCGCGGGATTGACCAAATAGTCCTCGACACTCGATTCGCTGCTGGAGTCAACGTTGTTGCTTTCATTGGGCGTTCTGGCGTTTTTTGAGGCCGTCGAACGGGCGGCCGAACCCGATGCCGTTGGCGAGTTCTGTGTTGGCGATGTGGGAAACGTTTTGGGCGGCGGCCGATATTTATTGTAGAGCTTGGAGCGCAGCGATTGCCCACTCGGCTTGCGTTTCTTTACGGAGGCGCCCTTAATACCACTGGGCTGCTTTTGTTCTCTATCGGATTAAAAAAAATAGTGATAGGTTATTGGCTGCAACGTCGTATTGATTGATTGCCAACTTGCCTCTTTTTGGACGCGCACGCGGATGAGCGACCGCTGGCACTGGCCGCACCCGCTGCGCCTCCGGGCAACTCCTCGAATTCGCTATCATCATCATCTGAGGACTCGCCGCCGCGCACATCTTTGGCGGGCTTCCATTCGTCCTCTTCGCTGGCGGAGAAGCCCTCAGACAGGGACTCTTCTTCTTCATCCGACATTGTGAGTGTGTGCAAGGGTGCTTGTTGCTCACAGGCTGCGCGTTTTACATGTGTGTGGTTGTGTATGTGTGTGTTTGTGCCACTTACAGTTATTGATTTTTACTGCGCACTTTTTGTATGGTTTTGCTCGCTCCTTGCTGCCGTTTGAACAAAGTTTAATTAATGGCCATTTCTTTGATTTTATGCTCTTCAACTTGTTTAGGTTTATGCGAATGTTTTGCCTCTTTTCTGTTGGCTATTTAAACGAATTTGTGAAATTCACATTTCCGCGGCTGGATGGCGTTGGACCAGGAAATAGCGATAGGTGTACGATAAGTAAATGTGGTCGATAAAATGCCCAGGTGCTTATTATTGCGCTATTGACAGATGTAAATCGAATTTAAATATCTTTACGTATATTTTGCAAATAATGTACATATGAAAATCAATAGTATTTTTTGAATGTAGCTCCACCATTAATTGCGAATTGCAAATAAAAGTGCTGCAACCTTAAAAATTCCGAATTACTCTCACAGTTTGGATTTTTATGCTACATCTAGCTTAAATATAACAACTGTAAATACCAAACCGTAAAAAGTCATTTATTTATATTCGATATATCGATAAGCTTGCGCATAAACGTAAACAGCAGTGTGTCCACATCTGAAATGCAAATAAATATAAAACGTATGTGAGGTGTGCAGCGAAAGGCTATTGCAAAATTGCTTACTTTAATTTCCATGGATTCTTCCGGCCAGGAACTGCATCCAAACTGGCGTGCGTTGACCACATTGCATGTGCCACTGACGCGCTTCGTGCGTGCCGGAGCCGTCGAGCAAGCGAAGGGTAAAGAGGTGAAGCAAACAATTACAGGTGTGAGTGGCGCAGAAGTGCAGCAATTTTACAAGGAAATTCTGGACACACCCGCAACAACAAAAGCAAGCGGAATTTCTGCTAATACAAACACACGCAGTCGGGCCAGGGCAGAGCCACAGCTGCCCTTCGACAGGAACAGATTTTTTCGCCTAGCCACAAGCAACAATGTGCAGCAGCTGGCGCAGATGCGCATCACGGAGGAGCAGCAACTAAACGCCTGCGATGCCTTTGGCTGGACGGCACTCATGATGGCTGCCTGTGAGGGCGCCGTGGATGCAGTGGGATTTCTGCTGCAGCTTGGCGCGGATGCAAGCGTTGCCGACAAAACTGGCAATACAGCCTGGCAACTGGCCAGGAGGAAAGGTCATGCAGGCATTGTGCAACTGCTGGAGACAGAAGAAAGCAATGCTGCAGGCGACCAGAACGAGGATGAGCAACTGGAAACAGCAGCCACACCCTTCTACTGTCAAGTGTGCCAACGAGATTACAAGGAGTCAACTTGGCGCGCCCATCAGACCTCCACTGTGCATCGATTCAACATGAAATCTCTGCCCGCCCACCGCTTGCACAAGTTCAACATCCCGGCGCGAAATCGTGGCCTGCAACTGATGGTTAAACAGGGCTGGGACCGTGAACACGGCTTGGGACCCGCACAAAACGGACGCCTGTATCCGGTAAAGACTGTGCTGCGCAAACAGCGCACCGGTTTGGGAATTGTGCAGTCCCCGCCGCGGGTGACCCACTTCGAGGCCTTCGATACAAACGCCACCAAGTACCGGAATCAGGCTCCCCTGGCGCCCCAAACGCGTCGCACACGCAACGATATGCGGCGGGAGAAACTGTGCGAAAGGAGGCGGGAGCGTCGCCTGCGCAGAGAATTAAGTTAAGTTAAGGTTAGAAATTAAAGTTAAAATTTAAGTAGACAACCTGAACACTTTTATATGTAAGCATCAAATTTTACTATATAATTTCGATAATAAGTTCTGTGATTATATTTAAACTACAGTATAGTTAAATGTTTAAGTGTATTAAATTTGGTAATTAAGCCTACAAAATCTTAAGTTGTAGATTCATATCGATTTTTGGCAAAGGGGTGGTTAGCGAATATTTGAAAACATGTTAGAACGGGTGTAACCAACTGCGCAATACTCGTTCACAGTAAAAACAAAACTATCTTTATTATTATTGTTGATCTTGAGGCGAACATTCACACATTCTTAGAGGCATGGGTAGATCGACTTTGCTGATCAAGAATATATAGCCTTATTACGTCGTAGATGCTTCCTTTAGCCTGTTAAATACATTTGCCCTTTCGCGCATTTTAATGGTTTGCAGAATAACAACAACAACATTTAGCGTATATATGTATTTAGTTGTGAATTCCGTTGAATGCCAAGACGCAAGATTTTTGCGTTTGGATAGGTCAGGGCAGATGGCACCCACATGTTTGTGGCACGTGCCATGCTGACCTCTTGCACAGAGGCGAGTTGCCCGCATTTGTTATTGGCACCAGCGTTTGGCCTTTGTGTGGGCTGTTGCTTTAAGGGGGCGGTGAAGGGGGAGGGGTGGTGCTTCGCGAAGTTTGGCCTGAAGTTGCGAAAGCGAAAGCTGTTGCACGGCACCTCGGCGCGCTCTCATCCTGCAGCACGGCGTTGACACCGATTTCGCTTTGCGCCTGCGCCTTGGCCGCCTTAACCCCACGCAGCCGACCGTTCGGCTGCGCCTATAAAAGGCAGCCTCTCCGAACAGTGGCGCTCAGTCGCGTTCGGAGTGTAACAGTGTTAAGACGTGTTTGGACGCGGTCGCTCAACTGTTATTGCTGCTGCTCCTTTGCTCCTATTTCAAAGTGTAAAATCACAATGTGTGCGTGTTAACTAATAGTACTTTGTAATTAAACGAAACGTAAACGCAAAGGTCAGTAAAGAGCGTGCTCTAGATAAACGAAGAAAGATTTTAATTATTAAACGCAGCATGTGAAAGGAATTTACAGTTGCAGAGAAAATCAAAAAAATACAGTTTGAAAAAAAACAACGTTCCAATTGCATTCCGAATTTAGTGTGGCAACACTGCTACCCCAGTTTCGATCAACAGCTGTTCGTTCGGAAGCGCAAAAGCAAAAAGCAACAGCACAAAAGCAAGAGCAAAAAGGGAAACAGAAGCAGTGCAAAGACAAAACGTTGGCGCTCAGAACATTAGCGTCGCATTTGTTGTGCTTATTTGTGTTTGCGGCCCCAACGTGTTCGGTTTATATTGTGCTCGAGGCGCTTACCAACAAAAAATTAATATATTTTCAAATCAATTTAAAACTTATGCCGACGTCGTGTGTTTTGTGCAGTGTTTGGTATTTTGTGAAAACAAAATAAGTGTGGAAAATTGAAAATAAAGCAAAGTACGCAGTATGTAGTTTCTTGCGGAATTTGCATAACTCTACTGAATGAATTAAAACTATAGAGAAACGGCAACAATATTTTCCTGATGCATTCTGTCGTCGGGGCCCATGTGATTTGTGATTTGCGTGTGCATTGAACTTGACAACAATTGAAATATGCTAATAATATGCTTATGTGTGTGTGTGTGCATGCATGTATGCTCATGTATGGAATGCTTTTGCTATTGAAATATATTCAATATATATTTGGCTTATGTTTTATTTCTGTAGCAATTTATACATACATACATATGTACTTTTATTTTTGTGTATTTTGTTTGGTTTACATTTGAAATCGGTGCCTTGTCTTTTTTATCTCAGCATCGCGGTGCGTAGTCTCCCTCAGTCATCTGTCAGTGGGCCGATCATCGAACCGACTGCCCAGTGGAACTCACTCGCACTCGCTTACACTCACGCTCTCTTGCTCTCCGTGAACTTTGCGCGTGCCTTTCAATTTGTTTGATCTGTCATTGCGTTTCCATCTTACTCTTGCCCACTGGCCCACGCTCTGCGTGCTCGCTCACCCACGCGCTCTTTTTGTTATTTTATTTTTTTTTGCTCACTCACGTAACGTTTTAATTATTTAGAAATTAATGCAGTGCGATGGCTAAATGGCGGGGTAGGCGAGGGGTTGGATGCTTTGCATTTGAAATATATTCTGTTATTTTCCGCATTGTTTTTATATAAGCAAATTATGGCATCTTTCAGTTATTATTTTCATAGAGTATTTGGAAAATGTTATTTACGACCACAAAAAGTGCTCAAAATTATAAAGCTATAAACGTTGGTTAATTTGCTAACACTTAAAAAAATATTAAAATTTGTTTGAATGTTGATCAATCACTAAAAATTACCTTAAATAAACTACTTTAGTCCGCAATTTGTTAAAAAAAAGAGTACAAGAAAGGTTGCCAGTCACATGGGCTTTTTACCGTTGGCTTTACAAAAGCAATAAATACAAGGCCAAGAACACACGAAGCACACAGCAAAGAACTTAATGCACAGCAACTTATCTCGTAAATCTCTAAAATCTTAGGCCAAACAAATACACAAAAAATGATCGAGAAAACAAATGAAAATTCGGAATGTTTATTATTATGATGCAATACGCAAAGAACAGAGTATAAAATCAACTACTCATTATTTGTTATTCGGTACTCTCGTACCTCAGATGAATAATTTTTGGGCAAAACAGAAAAATCAACATTTCCGGGTCAATGCCAATAGCAATTGTTGGTCTCTGTTAGTTCATAAAAAATATTCTTTTTATGCCAGAAATAAACATTATACAAATAAATAAAATAAAAACTGCAATAAAGCGAGTCTAAATAAATTCTAATTGAATGAAATTGAATTTTGTGGAATTCGAAAAACAGAAACTTGCGTGTTTTCAAAATTATATTAAAAACGTTATTTTTATAATTGCTGTAAAAATGAAAATATATTAGTCTGTTTACGCGATCTAGAGCTTAATTGAAAATGCGCGAAATTAACGATAATAATAACAATTACAACAATTATAAACAATAGCTAAAAACAAGAACAATTGATTTTTCAGCCTTTTCCGTGCCACTTCAAATGCCAGGCAGATCTTAAAGGTGAGTCTTAAGAGTTTATCAAAGCCAAAGAAAATTAAATGAAACGAAAGAATTCACCTTGTCCGTCCGTCTTTCTGACTGTTTATCTGTCTGTCTAATATAAATAGAGGAGCGCTCGTTTTACCTGTGCCATTGGCAGCGGCTAATGGCTGTGGCATAAATCTCTCACCTGCTGGAATTTTCTAATAACGCGAAAGTGTTGCACGCTCAGCGCGCAGCGGCGCATGAAATGAGAAATTTGCAAAACTTTCAACATAAATTACTGCATACAATTAGGCGCACACAACACACACACACACACACTCACACGAAGACACTCGCGTTGAGCGCTCATAAAATAAAAAAAAAAAAGTTATCCTAGTCCTTCACACGCTTAAACCCCAGCTGGCCCCCTTCCCCTGCTGTGGTTTGCCCAAAGTAAATTAACAAAAATTAGAGTTAAAGTTTGTTGCTGTCCAAACTCGGTGAAATGTTGTTGTGGCTTTTCGTGGATGAAGATCTTAACTTTAAGCAGCTGTAATTAATGTTAACAAGCAGCAGCTAAAATAGTTTGCAAAGGGTTAAACAGACATAACGTGTAAACGCGAAACGTCCTGTTAAAAGTCATCAGTTTTAATTAATTTAAGTTAAGAACAAATTTCAGGAAAAACTTTTATATATATATAGCAAGAATCAGTAGTGGTATAATATATATATTGAATACAATTAACTTTTTGTTATTTCCTAAAAGTATACCTAAACCATTAAAAGCAAATATTGATTTCAATTATTGTGCCCCGAAGTTCTTTTCTAGCTTAAGCCGGAACGTGTGGGCCACATTTGAGAACAATTTTAAAAGAAAATGTATTGCTACATAAAAAATTCATTAGGCTATTGTTGTGGAAAACAGCCTGAGGTCTGTTCAAAAAATACAATTAACCAAATCAAGCAGATGCTTGGATTCTTAGAATGAAGAATTAAAAAAAATATAAAAATCTTAAGATAATAAATAATATTAAATTGAATACAAATTTTGGATTTAAGTTATAGATCAAAACAAATAAAATCAAAATCTTGCCAAGTCGTTTAAGCCCTCAGAATAAGTTATAATAAACGACTTTCGTATGTGATTTAGTGCGGCTTGCTTAAAGGCGCCAAAACTTTTCAGACGGTTGTATTCAAGGCCCATTGGAAAATATTTACATAAATTAGCAGTTTCTTATGTGTGTTAGCTGGTGTGTGTGTGTGTGTTGTTAAGGCGCTTGTTAAAAAAAGTTCCTTGGGGCTTTTTGTATGCATTGTGTTGACAGTTTTCTGTTTGGTAGCTCCCAATCAGGCAGTACAATAATCTTTAAATGAAGTACAAAGAAAAACTTTTTATTTAGGCCAAAAAACAACGGGGTCTAAACTCTTTAAGTTACAAGCTTCGATCAATATTTGATAGGGATTTTAATTGCTTAACTACAGCATGAAAATTTTTTAAAATTAAATTAGTTAACTTTTGAGCTTTTTAGCTACAGCTGGCGAAAGTTTATTATTGCTCCCGATTTATTAACTGTGTTTCTTGTATTGTTAATTAGTTTTCAAACAGAGGACGTCGTGGCAAAGGTAAACCAGTTAAAGTTGCCGAAACTCTTTAAAAAGCGCCATCAGCAGCCAGCTGGCAATTAATTATGAATTCCGCCAGCTGAACTTGGCTTTTATCAGTTGGCCAACTGCAAACTCTTTTGTAAATGCTTATAAAGCAACAAATAATAGAATACCAAAGTCACTTAACTGCGTTTAATCAAAGTAGCCGTTTTATTAACGTCCCATTGATTTTCGACACTAATTTTCTGATGTCACATACACGATATATATAAATATATATATATATTTTTTTTATATATATATATATACTCATGCATACGCATGTGTGTGCATAGTTTCCTGTTCCGAAATGTTCGCAAGGCGCAAGTATTTGATTGAGCGTGTAAAAGTGGCTTAGTTGCTTAGTCCTGAATGCGTCCTGAGAGTCTTAGCAAAAAAAATATATGTATATATATTTATCCACATATATAAAACCAAAGTCAAAGTTGTGGCGGCAACAAAATCCATTCAAGCGCGAAATCAACTTAATGCAATAGACTAGAAGAAGAAGAACGGCAGCAGAAGCTGAAGTATATACAGCTCTGCCTGTAAAAGCCGCAAGACAAATTCGCACTCGCACTCACACACTCACATTCACACTCAACACACACAAATACACGAAAACACTCACATATTTATAGTCGCCAAGCCACGTAAAGCAAACATTTGCAGCTTATGTTCTACTCATGTAGAAGTGCGCGCGCGTGTGTGCGTGTGTGTGTGTGTGTAAATGGCCATCCCACGTCATTTTCAGAAAATCTGCACGTTTATATACCTGGCATAAAGTCCAGCTAGGTAAAAATAACAACAGCCCACATAATAATATAATAAAGTATTTATGAGATCTTAATTATGCATACTGTCAGGTTTTTTTAAAATGTATTATGAAATTCATGTTAAAAATAAAATGTTGCACAAACCTCAACAAAAGCTAAAATGACACTGGGAAGTAAAAAACAGATAAGATAAAACCAAAAAAAAAAAAACAATCTTGTTGTTAGTTAAGCTTTAAAAGCACAGCATTATAGAATTTTAGATAAATTAATATGAATCAGATATGGTTAAAATACAATATTTAATTTTCACTAAATACATAAGTTTTTATAAGCTATCAATACTATTTGATTTAAACTTCTTTTGATTGTGAATTCTGAAACCTTACTCTAAGGAGTTTAAAAGATTGTCAACTAAGCTGGAGTTATATCGAAGCTTACCAATGCACACACATAGATTGACTGCATTTTAGCCAAGAGTGCTTTTGACTTCCACTCACACACACACTTACAGAGACACACACGCACGCTTGAGAACAAAATAAACACGCATTTTCATATCGCCCCATTGCTATGCAAGCTGATAAACTTGAGAAGACGACAACTACACGACAACGAGGCGCAATAAAAACAAACTAACAAACAGACAGACAAACAGAGAGCACAAAACGAGGAACGGATAAGGAGGAGGAGGAGGAGTAGGGGGCTGGTGTAGCGGCAAGACGCGACGCTGACAGGGCAAACACACAAAAAGATTTTCAAGGTACACGTGTCTGAATGTCAGCTAAAGTCAGTTTTGTGATTTAGATAAAACTCTACTAAAATAATAAGACGCTCCATGGAGCGTTTATCGTATAGAGGCAGCTTAATCTGCTCGTTTGTGCAATCACATTTTGTTAAATTCGCACCAAATTGCGTCAACGCCTAAAACTTTTAATTTCTGTTTTACCGTGCACAAAATGAGCAGAGATGCTGTAAAACTATATATGTTCATTTTGTTTATATTCAGCAATCAGATTGACGCTGAAAGAAGCTTTCAATTTCCTATGGGCATGAGTCGTGGCTAAATTGTTTTTAAATGCCACAAAATGTGTTTATTTCAGAATGTAAATTTACAGTCCGTTGAGCTTTATTACATTTTCCATAATTCAGAATAGTTTTTGCTTTAATATTCATGAAAGTATTATACTAATTAATACCCTTTTAAGAGATACAGGAATTGGACTTGAGCCATCTTCGTTTAATAGAAGAAGAAGAAAAAGAAGAATAAAACTTCCATTAAATAGCCTTACGATACCTTGTGGTAGAATATTTATCGTTCCAGAAGTTGGGTATTTCTGTTTTAAGGGCTTTAAACTTTGAGAAACACTAAAAATTTTTTGATATATTTTTATACTCTTCTCCTTTCCTCATTTTACTCTACTGTGTATCTAATTTTCCAGAATATCATTTGGACAGGTAGAAAACAATCTGCTAGCTAATTTTCGCATCCTGTTGATAGAAACTACTTGGAGCTCAGTTTGTTGTTCCCGTTTTTTTTTTCACCACGGCGTATTCGCAATAAATCAAATTTATTACAGAGTCTGCTGACACAGAGGGCAAATTGTGATATATATGCGAGCCATAAACTAAAATTCGCTTTCTAGCTAAATGCTTAAGAGCCACGCAGCTTGGATGCATAGACATGAATACACAAGCACAAACAGAGTGAGTGTATTCACAATCGGCTGCTGAACATTAACGTCAGCGATAAGAGGACCAGTATAAAACAGTTGTTTATAATGCATAGCGTAGAGAGTTCATTTATCCCGTGCCACAATAAAAGCAAAGTGTTTAACAATGTTTATTTGAAAAAAATATATCTGAGTTGGTAGCTACTGTGAAATAAAAAGAATGGTCATAAATTATGAATAATAAGCGTATATGATATTATCAAAGCCGGCCATCTGATTAGAGTCACACGTGCGGCCAATGGCAGGCCATTTGTGCGCGCCACGGTGCGTATGGGTAATGCAATGTTTCGATATTTGCATATTAAGTATGCGCAGTGTTGACCAAAACAGAAAAATAAAAACAGATCGAACTGCTAATAAACTTGGCGTGTCCTTGGGCATGCTGTATCCGCAATTTCGCAGGCAATGAATGCAGTGCCACATCGACATCGATGAACATTGCTTTTTAATGAATGTTTTGTCAGATTTTTGGGGCCTGCAAATACGAATAACATTTCGCATTAGGCAGCAGGGTTACACAGGCACCGAGGACCAAAAGGGAAGATGGTTCAACTGCAATTTAATTGGTAATATCAGCTTGACCAAATGTGTGGCCAACTTTTGGACGACAGCTGTTACTGTCTGTCTGTTTGTCCGTTTTGTGCTTGGTTTTGTATCGATTTTGAGTTGCAGCCAAGTCGTTTATAAAGTAGGCAAATGGAAGGTCAACGTTGCCAGTCAGCAATTTGGGAATCAAAAGAGTGTACTATTAATTAGGTTTATTAAACCAAAGCTTGTCGCACAAACTCAATTTGTTACAGTAAAAAGCGATTATCCATGTTATGCATTAAAAATATAGTGAAAACAAGCTTTTATGCAGTTGTCATTAATTTATGTCCTAGCGGATTAAAAAGCACAAAATCTGATTTGACAGGCTCTTAATTATTCATTACAATTATTTTTTCTGTTAGGTTGAAACACTAGAAAAAAATTTATTATAAATAATTTATTTATATTCATATTACAAAATTGATACACTTGTTTAATGTTGATTGGTTTTCACTAGAAATTGCCAAATTGGCCTTCGTTTTAAAAGTTGACTTTCTGAAAATATTTGTAGTTAATTTTATTTTCATTTACTTTTTAGACATTGTTGTTTATTATTTCTACAGACGTACATTTAGCTTATATTATTGGCCGTATATTATTTTTTCCGGCACATATTTAAAGAAATATTTATAAATGTGAAAAGCTTTGCCAAAAGTACAACGTAAATTGTTTTTCTGGAAATTGCACTTTTAGAATATATAATTGGTATGCAATAAAAACCATTCGAATATTTAATATTCGCATTTATTTGACATTTGATTTTATTGTGGTCTGTTTGAATATAGAATTGACGTTTGAATATGAAAACGGAGTATTTCTATATATATCAGATTTAAATTTTGCATTCGAATTAAAGATAAAAAACTGAAGAGCTTCTATAAAAATTTGTAAAAATTAAATAAGAAAAAAACGAACATTTAAGTTGTGATCCCACTTTCAATATACAAAATATATTTATATCAAAAATTCATAAATGCTGTTAAAACAGTTAAGCAACATAAGGAAAATAATGGTTTTTTCATATACTTTTATTATTTTTTCGTTTTATGAGTGCACACAAATATTTACAACTTTATCGTTGGAGCATTTACAGTGTATGCGACCATTAAGTATATACAGCTAAAAAAAATTTGACGCATGTCGTAAATCGGAGCGTTGATTTAGCACATATTGTTATTTTGAATGTTTGTCGCAGGTCGCTCTTAAATTTTTAATGAAACACAAACATATTTTGTAATAGGTTTGAAGTACGTGTCTCGCTATTCCACTCTATGGTTGAGTGCTTCGATAACTTTTCTAAGTGTGGGTTGACCGTGTTGAATACATATAACGGCTTGTAAATATGGCTGCAGATACTTGTGTTGACTCACAGGCAGGCAGCCAGCGAACATTTAACCCGCAAGGCACGCCCACTTTTATAAACGGGCAAATTGGCTCTTTGTGTTTTGGGCCTGCCCAGCCTGTCGGCCACCCTGGCCCTTTGGGTGCCGTTCGCTTTCTCCGCTGTCGGTTTGGGGCATCTATTACAGCTCGTTTGTTGGTTGGGCGCATGCATATGAAATTTAATTTAAACTTACCTACCATATATATATATATATGCTTATTTATATATAAGTATGTACATATGTCGTCTCTCTCTTTTATATTTTTTGCCATCTTGCTGTCATTTCAATATTTTAGCAACTCTTTCATTGAATCCTTTTAAAAGAAAACCCGCAGCTCGTTTAAGCGGCTTTATAACGGCCAACCCGGCTTAAGGTATTAACTGTAACATCTGTTTGTCTGTGGAGTGCTGACTGTACAGTGTGCACGCACACCCATTAAGCACGACAGACAGTCGGACACCTTCTTCCAACTCCCAAACACAGTGAGACCAAGAAGTTTTAGCCCAGTTACGTGCTTGCAAAAACTGCAAAAGTTTTACCTCCCTTGTTTGGACGAAGCAAAACCGACAAAAAACTGCTGACACCGTCTTATGCTAACAGCGTCAGCCACGTTCTCGCCTTTGGCCTGCCATTGGCAGTGCAGCCAAATGGGGTCAAATGCAATTTTTGAGCATTTATCTATGCACGTGGTCCAATAAACACGCCTGGACACTGGGCCAGGATAATGCAAATATTGCAGTTGGCATTTACATTTTATTAGATTCTAGAAATGTAAATAGCCAAAAAAAATGTAAAATTACATTTAATAACTGTCTTAAATGGTTTATTGTCTGTCGTTTGAAATCCTCACAAATCTTAATTTTTATTGTAAAAAATTCTACTTGCATATTAGAGAAGCTTAGCATACTTTTAAGAGAAGCACAAAAATATAAGTGAAGCCAAAACAAACAAAAATTGGAAAGATCGGTGTATTGATGTAGACAACAGCGATTTCTTATCTATCCTTATACTAACCTAACTTTCGTATTAAAATTATCAGCTCTAAGTTTTGAATTTGTCTCATTCGTAAACATAAATTTCTAAGCAATGTTATAAAATTGAGTTTTCTTTTACTTTTGCCCAGCACAAATCACATTAGGACCACGGTTAAGTAGTCGGTGCATATCATTTAAGTTGGCCTTAGTTTATTTTCCTGTTTATTTTTTCTCTTTCGTTTTTTTTTCATTTTATTGTGTTTGGCAGCCTTCAAAACTTGGAAACCCCAATTTTGAGTTTGGTTTTCGTTTTTTTTGTTTTTCGAATGTTTTCTGTGCTGTTGCGTGTTTTTGCTGGGTGGGCTGCAATATCGTCGGTTTTATGAAACTTTTATTTTCATGTTTTCCCGCATGTTTTTGAACTGTACGTATATACAAATATATGTATAGATATATATATAATGTTTGTTTGTATGTATTTGGATCTATAGTGCAGCAGCCGGAGGTCAGCTACGTATGCGTGACTTTTCATGCCACGTGATTAACTTGCATGACTTTTAATGTCCGCGCTGCGCCAAAACCCGTTCCAGCCTTTGGCTGTCAACTTTATGTATGTGTGTGTGTGTGAGTGTATGTGAGTGTGTGAGTTGGCCATATGCAAATGACCATGACTTGGCCAGGGGCCAGCTCCTGTCGACCCAATGTGCCGCGTGTTTGCATGTTATAAATACTTTCAGTTTTGTTTATGGCTCGCTCTACAGAAACAACTAGCATATTCTACACGTACACACACACACCCGTATATACACACACACACACACACCCACACACACCCACAACCCATTTAGTTGTGCGCGACTTTGCGTGAATGTGAATTTAACGCCTTTCACCTGCGGGCTTTCAGTCAGCTCTTTCAGTTCCATAACTGAGATTGCAGAAATTGTTGAATGTTGTGCAACTCGCTAGGCTACTTCTTCCTCTTCCTTTTGTTTAACAGCCACTTGTTGTTGTTGTTGCTGCTGCTGCTGCTGTAGTTTAACTGCTTGTTTTCTGGCATTTTATTGCGCAGTGCGCGAGCGCATGCTAAGAAAATTTGTAACTCATTTGCTTAACTGTTGAAATGCTTGGCCATTTTCACGAATACCCTGTAAAGCTAGACTATGGTTATATTGCTCTTTAGATACTATTACTATACTATATAATTAATTATGCCTAAAATACATCTATCGAATTAGATTCTAATATCTAAATATTTGATATATATTTAAATAATATATTTGCATTTAATAATTCAGCTACAGGGTATATTTAAGTCTATCACTGCTATTCTTTAATCTTAGCAAATAGCAAGCGTACATTATCTGCAGCGATAATAGATGAGGCAAACAATGCCGCAAACGCAGTGCAACAGTGAGTGAATGATGGCAAGGGGATAGGGTCGCGGGGCGACGTCAGCGCTGGCGACACTTTGTGGTGGGTTAAGTGCGTCAGTTGGTGGCAAGCGGCCGCAAGTGGCCACGGGGGGGGAGGACGGCCATTAACATGCAGCTGCCCCAACAATAACTCTATGCGGAGCGCTTTGCAAATGGCAGTTGAGAAAATTTGCTCACATTTGTTCTGATCACGTGTGTGTGAGTGTGTGTCTGAGAGTGCGACTGTGTGTGTGTGTGTGTGTGTAAGTGTTTGTGTCTGTGCAGACCATGTGTGCATGTAAATTAGCTTATTTAGAGGCAAAGTCCTTGAGCGACTGCTCTTCGCAGGCGTCTATTGATTGCTATTCAACGCGTTAACAGGCGGCGTCATATTGGCAGCTGTGCTACACTAAGAGAAAAATTTACGCATTTATAGGTGTGTGTAACATGTTGTTGCTTAAACTTCAACCTAAATATTTATGATTATAGCAAGAATTCTTATATTTGAATTTAGTATAAAACCACTAAAGGATTTTCAAATCGTTTGTACCTTAATTAAATTCAAAATTCTTGTATTTTTCGCGGAGTGTATAAAAGGATTATCAGACACAGCGACGCTAGTCGAGTGTTAAAGATGCGTAATACCAATTGCAGCTAGTGCAGCCAAGTTACGACACATTTGCCGGCCAGACTACTTGTCTCCACATATCCTTGCGGGGCACATGTGCCACATGTGTCGCTGCTATTTATAGAGACAGCCTTTGTTAGGTAGCGGACCCAATTATGCGGCCTATTTCAAGGCTATCTGCATTATAATGCTGTTAAAATCCCATTTACTCGCTAGTTGAGCACATAATCTGCGCCAAAGCAGCTCCCCCGGTTGCCTTGGCTTCAGCTGCATTTATTATCCTTTTCCCCCATTTTCTTTTGTTCGCGCATTTAAATTGTCATCAGCGTGTTGCTTGGTTAAGCTAATGTCATGGGCTAGGTTACATTAGCCGTGTTTATTTAGCGATAAGCATTGGCCTAATTGCACATGACATTATTGCCTGTCTTTAGCCCTTTTCAGATCGAATATAAGGTAATGTCCATTAACGGGTTCACAAAACAGAATGGGGATACAATACAAATGTATAAATAAATAAACCCTATGTAATACAATGTATTAAAACCAAATAAGATATTTCAATTTAAGATTTTCCTTGAGGTTTCTCAATAGCTTATAAAAAGGTCGTAATAGGTTCTGTCATCACGCAAAATGCACTCACAAAATAATCATACTACAATACTTAATGTAAGGATACGAAAAGGTGCTGTAAAAAATATACACTGAGAGAATATTTAAAAAATATTGTAGAAAAACGTGAAGCAATCAATCAAGAATTACTTAATGCATATATAATACAATATAAAACAAGTAAGAACGTTGCAGTCGGGCGTTACCGACTGCGTTATACTCGTTCACGTTCGTATATATTGCTATTTTAAAAAATTTCCGTATTTTGCAATTTGTGTGTTGCTGGGGGTGGTGGGGCGTGGGGAGTGCGGGTGGGGTGGTCGTCGGCAACATTTTGTTCCTCTCTTTAAAGGAGGTGACCAGCTATCTACCCACCAAATGTGGTAACTCTAGCTTGAAAACTGTGGGAGATATAGGCATTTCCGGCGGAGCGGGGGCGTTTGGGGCGTTATAGTGGGCGTGGCCGGGATGTCAAGTGTGCAATCTTTGGGGGAGGTCAGCAGCTATCTTCATATTCAATTTGGTGCCTCTGGCTTTAAAACTGTACGAGATATAGATTTTCGCGGGTTGCGGGGGCGGAAGGGGGAGGGGGGGGGGATACTGCCCGCACATATTTTTCTGTAACTTCTGGGGGAGCTTCCCACTAATATATATCCCGAATTAAGTGACTGTAGTTTAAAAACTCTGAGAGATATAGGCACTTTCGATTTTTTAGGAGGGGGCTGGGCGTTCTAGTGGGCGTGGGCGGGATATCAAGGGCGCAATTTGGGGGCAGGACACCAGCTATCTACATACCATTTGGTGGCTCTATCGCTTAAATTGTGGGCCGATATCAGGGCGCATTTGTGGGGCGGACACCAGTTGTGGCTCATCGCTTATTGTGGGAATCTGTTACGATTGGAACTGCCATATATAACGTGTTTTGCGATTACGGGGGCGGGAGGGGGCGTAGCCAAAAATTTTTTCCTGTGATGTATGGAGGAGCATTCTGGTAATATATCTGCCAAATTTGGTGACTCTAGCATTAAAATTGTTGGGGATATAGCCATTTCCGATTTTTCAGGGCGGGGGCGCTGGAGGGCGTTCTAGTGGGCGTGGCCGGGATATCAAAGGGTCAATCTGTGGGGGAGGTCACCAGCTATATACATACCAAGTTTGGTGACTCTAGCTTTAAAATTGTGCAAATATGCAACACTTATCGATTTTACCTTTCAGGTTTATCGGTTTTCGCGATTATGGGCGGAGCCAAAACTTAATTTTGGGGGAGCACCGCATGATATGCAAATTTGGTGCTCTAGCTCAAAAACGGGGAAAATCATTTTTGCGGGCCTGGGGGCATATGGGCAGCCGGTATCGGTCTTGGGGGAGTCACCAGCAATGTACATACCAAATTTGGTGACTCTAGCTCTAAAACTGTGGGAGTATAGCAATATGCGATTTTAGGTGTGAGCGGTTGCCAGGCCCACAGTGGGCGTAGCTCGATAAATCCTAACATCTTTATTGCGGGGTCACCAGCTATATATCCAAAGTTTGGTACTCTAGCTTCAATTGCGGCGACAATATTGCGTTATAGGACAGACGGCTAGACGGACGCACGGCAGCGAGCGGACGCTCACAAATCCTTATACTCTTGTCACGTCGTGAACAGAGTATAAAGTATAAAAGTCAAGAACTCTGGTTATAGCTCTCTGAACCAGGTTGAAAGCACATGCTTGTTCTATAGTGTATTCACACGTCACATATGCGGACGGACAGGAGTCAGCCAACGATTTTGTTTATTAGGACAAGATTAAGCCACTCTTTTCAGGCTTATTGCACAGGCCACTAAATTAGACTTAAACCGTGCATACGAGCACTGCTCGCTTTTTACTACTCTGAACCGAGGTTGACAGTATATGCTGTTAGTGCAATTTGGCCTGCTATCAGACTCTCTTTTACAAGTTTGATGATTTTCGTCATGACTTGACATAGATTTCGCACTTTGCTTTTTTTTTTCAAGAAGTTGAGATTCGAAGACACATTTTGTGTTTTCAAAGGATCATTAGAAACAATATTCAACATGTTTTCGGGATGGTCAACTTTATGGTCAAAAATCATGCACGAAATGAGAAAAATTTTGACTTGTCAAGCCCTCGGATCCATAGCTCCCATACTTCAAACTCCCATAACTTTGTCAAAACTTAACCGATTTTTACGTTTGATGGCATTTTCGTCATGATTTATCCTTTAGATTGAATCTACATTCAAAATATGAGAATTTTCAAAATAATTTTTTTTTGATTTTTGTCAAAAAAAGCATGTACCCCCCCTTGTGAATTTTGGAAAAATTTTTTTTTCAAAATTTAGAATTGCGAATTTTTGTTGTATATCAATTGTATTTGTCATAATTAGCATACTTCAAACAACATAACTGTCAACATTGTACTTAAGCCCTCGATCCATAGCTCCCATACTTCAAACTCCATAACTTTGTCAAAACTTAACCGATTTTTACGTTTGAAAGCATTTTTGTCATTATTTGTCCTCTAGATTGAATCTACATTCAAAATATGAGAATTTTTCAAAATAAATTTTTTTTGATTTTTTTGTCCAAAAAAGCATGTACCCCCCCCTTGTGAATTTTGGAAAAATTTTTTTTTTCAAAATTTAGAATTGCGAATTTTTGTTTTATATCAATTGTATTTGTCATAATTAGCATAAAAAACAACATTAAAAGTGATTTTGGGGGGGTCAAATTTTTGGTCAAAAATCATGCCAAAATTGAGAAAAATTTTGACTTGTAAAGCCCTCGGATCCATAGCTCCCATACTTCAAACTCCCATAACTTTGTCAAAACTTAACCGATTTTTACGTTTGAACGCATTTTTGTCATTATTTGTCCTCTAGATTAAATCTACATTCGCAATTTTGATTTTTGCATTAAGGTTTTTCAAAATAATTTGATTTTTTGTAAAAGCATGTACCCCCCTTGTGAATTTTGGAAAATTTTTTTTTCAAAATTTAGAATTGCGAATTTTTGTTTTATATCAATTGTATTTGTCATAATTAGCATAAAAAACAACATTAAAAGTGATTTTGGAGAGGTCAAATTTTTGGTAAAAAATCATGCCAAAATTGAGAAAAATTTTGACTTGTAAAGCCCTCGGATCCATAGCTCCCATACTTCAAACTTCCATAACTTTGTCAAAACTTAACCGATTTTTACGTTTGAACGCATTTTTGTCATTATTTGTCCTCTAGATTAAATCTACATTCAAAATATGAGAATTTTTCAAAATAATTTTTTTTTGATTTTTTTGTCCAAAAAAGCATGTACCCCCCCCTTGTGAATTTTGGAAAAATTTTTTTTTTCAAAATTTAGAATTGCGAATTTTTGTTTTATATCAATTGTATTTGTCATAATTAGCATAAAAAACAACATTAAAAGTGATTTTGGGGGGGTCAAATTTTTGGTCAAAAATCATGCCAAAATTGAGAAAAATTTTGACTTGTAAAGCCCTCGGATCCATAGCTCCCATACTTCAAACTCCCATAACTTTGTCAAAACTTAACCGATTTTTACGTTTGAAAGCATTTTTGTCATTATTTGTCCTCTAGATTAAATCTACATTCAAAATATGAGAATTTTTCAAAATAATTTTTTTTTGATTTTTTTGTCCAAAAAAGCATGTACCCCCCCCTTGTGAATTTTGGAAAAATTTTTTTTTTCAAAATTTAGAATTGCGAATTTTTGTTTTATATCAATTGTATTTGTCATAATTAGCTTAAAAAACAACATTAAAAGTGATTTTGGGGGGGTCAAATTTTTGGTCAAAAATCATGCCAAAATTGAGAAAAATTTTGACTTGTAAAGCCCTCGGATCCATAGCTCCCATACTTCAAACTCCCATAACTTTGTCAAAACTTAACCGATTTTTACGTTTGAACGCATTTTTGTCATTATTTGTCCTCTAGATTAAATCTACATTCAAAATATGAGAATTTTTCAAAATAATTTTTTTTTGATTTTTTTGTCCAAAAAAGCATGTACACCCCCCTTGTGAATTTTGGAAAAATTTTTTTTTTCAAAATTTAGAATTGCGAATTTTTGTTTTATATCAATTGTATTTGTCATAATTAGCATAAAAAACAACATTAAAAGTGATTTTGGGGGGGTCAAATTTTTGGTCAAAAATCATGCCAAAATTGAGAAAAATTTTGACTTGTAAAGCCCTCGGATCCATAGCTCCCATACTTCAAACTCCCATAACTTTGTCAAAACTTAACCGATTTTTACGTTTGAAAGCATTTTTGTCATTATTTGTCCTCTAGATTAAATCTACATTCAAAATATGAGAATTTTTCAAAATAATTTTTTTTTGATTTTTTTGTCCAAAAAAGCATGTATACCCCCCTTGTGAATTTTGGAAAAATTTTTTTTTTCAAAATTTAGAATTGCGAATTTTTGTTTTATATCAATTGTATTTGTCATAATTAGCATAAAAAACAACATTAAAAGTGATTTTGGGGGGGTCAAATTTTTGGTCAAAAATCATGCCAAAATTGAGAAAAATTTTGACTTGTCAAGCCCTCGGATCCATAGCTCCCATACTTCAAACTCCCATAACTTTGTCAAAACTTAACCGATTTTTACGTTTGAAAGCATTTTTGTCATTATTTGTCCTCTAGATTAAATCTACATTCAAAATATGAAAATTTTTTAAAATAATTTTTTTTTGATTTTTTTGTCTAAAAAAGCATGTACTCATGTCAAAAATCATGCCAAAATCTAGAAAAATTTGAACATGTAAAGCTATCGGATCCATATATGCATATTTCAAATTTCCATAAAATTGTCAAAACTGAACGTATTTTCATGTTTGATGGCATTTTTGTCATGATTTGTCCTATAAATTGATTCTAAAGACAAAACGTATGCATTTTTAAAAATTCCTTTTATTATTTTATTTCGACTCATTTAATTTTTTATACTGTGAACGAGTATTGCGCAGTCGGTTATTACCGACTCAAGTTTGTTTACGTTGTTTTTGTTGTTCCTGTGACGGTGCGCACGATAAGTAAGCAACTGTGTTTTTTATGCCAGCTGCACACGTGTAATGGCATCTGTGCCAATGGGAAAGAGAGGGAGAATAATGAGGGGAAAGGGATAGAATGAGAGGGAGAGAAGTGTGTTAATATTAAGGGCAGCCAAAAAACCAGTGCTATAAAACACCACAAAACGACCATAAAATAATAATAATGAAATCAGCGAAAGCCAAACAAACGTGGCCAATGGATCATAAAGTAAACAGCATGAAGTCAACAGCCAAGTGGGGCAACTATGAACCGCTAGGTGTGAGTGGTGGATTAGGAGAGAGGGGGAGAGCGAATATTGTACAATACAATACATATATAAACATGCAATCCGAGCCAAAGACAAATCCACAAAGTACATTGTATATCTTTTAGCGCCGTCTGCTCGACGTAGCAGTTTATTCTTGTGTGCTCGTGTGTGTGCGCGTGTGTGTGTGTGTGTTAGCACAACACCCCATAAATTGACCATAAAATGCTGCATTACAGCAGCGGAAAAAAAATTGGTCGCCCTGACAGTGAAACACTTGTAGGGGCACTTTAGTTGAATTAGCTAAAAATAACCCAAGTGGGGAATTTCGAGCTATTTGTGAACCTTCAGCGGGGAATGCGCAGATCCCTAAACTTGGCCGAGAATAGCATGTGCGATGGAACAGAAAATATGTACATATCTTGTATATTGTGCACACTTACTTAAGGTATTATCCCTTATGCGCTAATGTCAATTGGATCTATTTGTGTACCCCGAAAGAGACTTCAGTTTTCTTTCTGCTCAAGGGTCTGTACAGGTGGATAGGATTTTTTGAAGAGTAGCAGGCACTATATATTAGCGAATGTTCAGAAATAATTGGTTGACAAAACGGATTAGCCAGTAGTGGAATTAACTACATCTTGTATAATAATTGGACGTCGCCGCTTTCTGCATTTATATATCTATATATAAGACAAATTTTGAAATTTTATAAGTCACCCTCAAATTGTGTCGACATTCTTCAAATAACTGAACATTTTGACAGCTGTAGTTGGCCCAATTTATGCACTCTGAAAATTAGGCAACATATCAGACTAAAAAGCACCTTATTCAATCTTTCGAAACTCAGCCAACTAAAGTTCTTGCGCACGATTTCGATGAAACGGTTTAATCGGAGTTAAAAAGCTCGGGCGTTGCTTCGGCTGGCTAATGGCCTGGCCATGCTGCAGCATTTTGTTAATGAACTTGCGGCAGCCGCGGGGCAAATGCAATTAAGAGTCAGCACCAAAACACTTTCGAGCAATATGCAACAGGAGAGCAAAATGTGCAGGAGTTAAGCTGATAGTGAAATACTCTACCAGACGTATTAATTAATTAAAATATAATAAATAGTGATATATATATGTATATATAACCCTACTAACTCTTTAAGAACCTGTCATATGATTTTTTCTATAAATTTGTTACGAAATTTTGAATTCATTAATGGAAACATCTGCGACTCGATTAAATGTAAACATATCTTTTTAATTAGTACACATTTTGAATTGAATGTTGAATGTTTTATTTAATTATTTATCGAAAAATAAGTTATGTATGCCTTTATAGACGTTATTTCTACCTGTTTAAAGGTACTGCAATTTATATTTCAAAAATACCCCTTTGGTTTTTAAAGTTTTGTGCACTGCATTAATGTGACCTCGTGGCGAGGGGTGAGTTGTGGGAGATTCTTCCAAATGTGGCACGACAATGTCTCCTAATTGAGCACACTTCAGAGCACGAGTGCGTGTTGCCTGCTGCTTGCTGCTTGCTGCCTGCGCCTCAAGTTATGCCTGTGCCTATGTCTGTGCACCTGTCACTGACACCGACACGCACACCACATGCTCCATGCTCTATGCTTCAAGTTTCAGGCTCGATGCTTTTATCGCTGTTCTTCTTCTTGTTCCCAGTTGCTGCTGCTGCCGTTGTTGGCCTTGGCTCCTGCTGTTGCATTCACTCTTCCACACCGAGCTGCCTTTTGTTGCTTATTAAAGTTGAATGTCTTTGCCGCATGGGCGCATAAATTAAACAAGTCAGAACGTTGCGGTCGGGTGTAACCGACTCGCTCATCAACAGTTGAAAAAAATTCAATTTTTATAAAACTTCATCAGTAAATCTGATGTATCTTTAAAACTGAGAGGACATTCATTCGACAACCCAATATACTCTTTTCACTTGGCAAACGAGTATAATGTGCTCGTGCTGTTGTTGTCTTTGTTGTTGTTGTTGCTGTGGTTATTGCTGCTATTGCTGCTTCAGTGAACTGTTGAGCCTGGCCACTCGCCCCTAAACAGGAGTCGTATGCACTGCCAGCAAATGTCGATTCAGATAAAATTACGTATACGCATGCACACATACACAGCTTGATAACAATCCATGTGCTCGTGTGTGGGTGTGTGTGTGTGTGTAAAAAAGTTTTTGTCGTTTGGGCCATGGTAGCATTTGTCGAGCATTAGACAGCACCGGTTTCAATTTGTCGTCGTCTGTTTTATGCGCACTTTCGTGATATATTTTTATATATAAAAATTTCCTTTTGGAATTCACTTTTGCCTCTGTGTATGTGCATGTGTGTGTGTGGGCGGGTTGGTATGTGTGTGTGCGAGCTTAAAAAAGATTATTTTAGAATTATGTTTAGATAAACCGCACAAAAGGAAGCCCAATTACAATAAGTGAAAATGCTGTACACGAAATAACGAAAGGAATGCTCTAAAATAGTCCTGAGCAGGGTTGAAGAAACATTTCGGAATAAATTAAAAATTCAATCAGAATTCTGTTGGACCTAATTAAATTATCGAGTTGAATCAATCAAAGCCTTTGTTTGCCTATTCTCTATTGCTGTATTTTTCAAACATACCCCTCAGAGGCTTAAATATACGTTTGTTAGACACCAGCGTGTTTGTGTTTGTGTAGATAAATAAAAAAGATGGTAAATAAATAAAAAATAAATCAATACATTTTTCATGTAAATGTATTTTTCAGACAAACCCTGTGTAAGTATGGTGAACGAATCATTTAAACAAAAAAGGAAGCCTTTTCGATATCGTTGTAAAACAATACAATATTAATCCTAAAAAAAAACCTTTCCATAAAACTTGGTTAGATTTGTGTCAGCTTTTGTAGGGTATCGGTTTCTCTTTTGCCAGCTTGTCAATGAGTTTTATTTCAGCTTAGGATTGAGCACATTTAACTTACAATTAATTCACACACAGACACAAAATTTAAATAGGAGAAATACAAAAATGTTAACACAATTATTACCTCAGAATGGTTTATCTCTCCTGCGACACTGGCCATCGGGCATCCTGTCGCTGCTGGGAAAGGAGCCGATCCAGATTAAGGGAATGAAAAAGCAGGCAGCTAAGCCACCGCCAGCGGCCCAACCCACGGCCAAACCCACGGCTAAACCCACGGCTGAACCCACGGCTCCATTACCGCCGCCCAAGGAAATGCTGTCCAATAAGAAAACTGAATTTGGGCCGCTTCAGGATTCCGATCGCATCTTTCAGAATCTGTACGGCCGTCACGATTGGCGCTTGGACGGCGCCTGCAAGCGAGGCGATTGGTATCGGACCGCGGATCTGCTGGAAATGGGGCCCGACTGGATCATGGAGGAGGTGAAGCGCAGCGGACTGCGCGGACGCGGTGGCGGCGCCAGCTTTGCGGGCCCCAAATGGGATTTGCTGCGCAATGTGAAGGCCAATAACAAGATATTGATAGTCAACTGTGCCGAGGGTGAGCCGGGCACCTGCAAGGATCGCGAACTGTTGCGCCACGAGCCGCACAAGATCATCGAGGGCTGCCTGCTCTGCGGGCTCGCCATTGGCTGCGAGAAGTGCATCATCTATGTGCGCAATCGTTTCTATAACGAGGCCTGCAATCTGCAGTTCGCCCTGGCGGAGGCGTATCGTTTCGGTCTCATTGGCTGCAATTGCTGCGAGTCGGGCATCAAGTTTGAGATCCACGTGCAGCGCGGCGATCGCTATTTAACCGGCGAGGAGACGGCGATGGTCAACTGCCTGATGGGTAAGCTGGCGCGGCCGCGCAGGCGTCCGCCGTTTTTGCATGAGAAGGGCTACTTTGATCATCCCGCCGTTGTGATCAATGCCGAGTCCTTGGCCGTGTTGCCCACCATTTTGAGGCGCGGCGCCAAATGGTGGACGGGACTGGGACGCGATAAGAACTTTGGCACCAAACTCTTCAATGTCAGCGGCCATGTGGTTAATCCCTGCACCGTCGAGGAGGAGATGTCGGTACCGGTGCGAACGCTCATCGATAAACATGCCGGCGGCGTCTTGGGCGGCTGGGATAATTTGCTGGCCCTTTGGCCGGGCGGCCTCTCCACCCCACTCGTTGGCAAAAAGGCTGCCGAGAATCTGTCGATGGACTTCGATAGCCTGCAAAAGGCGGGCTCCGATCTGGGCACCGGCGGCGTTATAGTGATCTGCAAGGACTGCGATCCTTTGCTGATCATGCAGCGTTCCATTGAGTTCTTCATGAAGCAAACGTGCAAACAGTGCACCCCGTGTCGCGACGGCAGTATCTGGCTGCCCAAAATCTTCAAGAGCTTCGCCAAGGGTGAGTCGGTGCCCCACATGATCGATTTTCTGGATGTGATACGCAAGACCATGGTCAATACGACCATCTGTAGTCTGTCCGACAGCCAGGCGAACTTGGCTCTTAGTCTCGTCGATCAATTCAAGCCGTTGATTGAGGAGCGCATCCTGGAAATTGCCAAAGATTGCTAAAGTTGCATTACGCTGTGTTGGCTGCCCAATAAATTGCTTTTCAATTTCATATCGATTGGATGTCCCCACTCTTCGCCACATTTTATTGCACTTCCTTCACCCCTATCCATGACCGGAAGTCGTTCGCTTGCCTAGCGGACCAACAAAATCAATGTGTCACCCCTAGCCGGTGGCAAAAGAGAATGAATTCTAAATGGGCTGCTCGCTTAGCGCAGCTACTCCTCACACTCATCCTTTTCATCCTGCCTGTCGCCGCTTCTCGTTAGTTGTTACAGATTTACAGCGTGTTTCTGGCTGATGAATGTCATTATCGCTGGCTTAGTTGGTCTCAGCGTGGATTGGGAAACAAGTGGCTTTAGCAGAAGCGTGCTTCACTTTAATATAACCTATACTCACCACTATTTAGGCTTCCTGAGTAAGACAAGAGAACTTGCAAAAACTAACTACTTTGGGGTACATTAGCGAATAAATTAAATTTGTTTTTCTATATGTGAATCGATAACAACATTACCATCGATAGAAATACCAACACTATTAATTGTTATAACTATTATCTCAAATTAAATCGATATTGAAAACACCAAAGAATATATTCGGTTTCGATAGTCTAACAATCCAAATTGCGTTAATAGTGGGCAAATTGGATAATTTCTATCGATAACAGGAAGTACGGTAAAAACTGACTTGTCTTGGAAAACAGCCGATTGCAACAACTGAAGCAGAAATGATCAATGTTATCGATATACATGTTGTAATTTTCGATATACATAGTTATCGATAACAGTAAAAGTTATCTTTTTTTCAATCTGAAAGCAGACTTTATAAAAAAGTGTACATAGTCTCACTTACTCTACAATCGATAGTCTTTCGCACACATGTGTGCCACTTTTAGTGCACTTCCTGCACAGGATATTGAAAAGGATGCGGGGTCAAACAGGTTAGAGAGAGAGAGAGAGAGAGAGAGAGAGTGAGCCAGAGCAAATCAGAAATTCAGCTAAGAGCATGAGTGTGGAAATTGCAAAGGACACTTTGTTGGCGTAAACAAACACCACAGAATTTGTCTGCGCTTGAATGATTGCACCCACACAAGCACCTCGACGATGTGTGGGTGTTGGTGTGTGTGACCCGGTGATGTAGCTTTGTGGGTCACTTGTATCCTTTAGCCTTTTAGATAGCTTCCTTTTGCCAATAATCGCCAGCTGGAATACATAGAACCATATATAAGTATGTAAGTATCTCCTGGCCTTTGCAACTTGTTTGTCTTCACTAATTTGCTACTAAGCGGTTTTGCCCAAAAAAGCCATAAAAACTACATCCGAGTGGGTGTGTGTGTGTGTGTGTGTTGTGTGAGTGTTTGCTGGGTGTGCATTGTAGTTGGCACTTGCTTTGGCTCATTTTTCATTTGAGCCAGCGCCTGCTTGAGTCTTATCTCAATTAGGAATTCATTCATTCCAACAGCTGAGCACACTTGACAGTTGATGACGTTTGGCCCCATATCGTTGCGCCCGGCTTGGCAGGTCCTGCGCCTCCTGTCCACATCGTGTTGTCATTTGTGCAGAAGGAAATCTGTTAAAAATGAACGTGACGTAAATACGACTCTGTCTGTCAAATATATGTGTACACGCAGAGAAAAATAGCATAATATGCTTGACTCTAATTAAATAAAAATGTCAAATTTAACTTTTCCTAATTAATGAACGAAATTTACTTTTAAACAACGATTTTGCAGTTCAACAAAACAAAAATTTTTCTCAAATAATGTACAAAAAGAAGAACATTTATATACAACGAACAATTTTTAATACGAATCTAGCCAAAGTTTTCATATAATTTTAAAATTATAAAAACTGAACCGAATTTCACGTTTGAATTGTCCCTTAGATTGTTTCTTTGCTCTAAAACTTATATATTTTTAAAAATAAAATTTGTTACATTGTTTTAAAAAGAAAAAACTAATCAAAAACCAGCTTCCTTGCCAAGCTTTAGCTAATTACGCTAACTAGTCAAAGCTTGCGGTATTGCATTGCAATTCAACCGATGAAAGCCACTGGAAATTCTCAAGTTTTATAAAGCTAACTTCAATTGGGGCGGTTTTCACGGTTCGCCGGCGGCTTTTTGTTGCTTTGATGTGGTATTTGAGCATAATTTGAATGATATGTCGCACTGAGTGAACCGCTGTTAAAGGTAATTTGAATAATAGAATAGGTTTTACTTTCGTATTTGTATATTTTGAATTACTCTTGCGGCTTCTATTCATCGCGGCTGCGGTCGGGCCTGGAGTGTGCTTTTTCAATTAGATGAGCGGGTGTTGGATAATGTTTCAAAAGGTTTTGTTAAGTGTTCTAAAGAATATATGACACATACGTTTAAGTCTTTTTATCTACTACAAATCTTCCTTTAAACACTTATGTATCTCTCTTTCTACCTATTCTTATGCCACCTTCTCTGTCTTTCTACACGATTCTTAAACATTCAAGTACAAGACATGCAAATTTTATTTGGGAATATAATGACCTTTAGGACTTTTACACTCTGTCTGCTTAGTATATTAATACATATTTATTACGAATATTAAATCCCAACACATTCGTCTTAAAGTTCGCTCAGATTTCGCACTCAACTGCATCCCCCACAAAAAGCGTAGCATACTTTGTAGCGCAGCCCAGACACTAAGTCTGACATTTGCTTAACTTGTTCAGGTCCCCAAAGCGTTAAACATATTTTCTGGCTCGGATTTCGGGGCGCTCTCACATCGTCGGGCACCCAATTGCTTATTGAAGTCAAATTAGAGCTTTGAGCAATCATTAGAGTAATAAAAAAATGGAACAAAAAAAAAAAAGCAAAAGGAAACAAAACTTAGTTACCCAAATTCGGCGGCGTACGTGCCTGCACAATATTAAAATGTCTTTTGTTCCTGCATAATATTTAATGGCGCGTTATCTCAATTCCCTGCCTAACTGACTGCACAAAAGTTAATCACATACGCACAGACTAACCCACACCTCCTCCCCCCTCGCGAAGCGTATATTTAAGTATTGATTTTGGCCTGATACGTCTGTTCAGCAGGAGTGTTTACTCGCACTGGCACTTGATATCCTTGACTCGCGTGGCCAGCGGATTATAATACGCACATAATCTCAAATGAAAGCGAATGTCTTGAATTCCGTAAATTAAGGCAGCTCAGTGGCAGCAACAGCAACAGCTGCAACAACAACTATAACTCGAGAATACTTGGCATTTCCTTTGACTTTTTCGCTTCTTTAAATATCCTATAACAAGAATTTAATGTGGGTGTTTTATTTGCAAAGCTTTATTAGATTTAACTATTGAGAATTTCAAGCGTTTCAATTAATTTCAAATATTTGCTACTTTACATAGTACACTTTTCTGTATTTAAGCAAATTTTATTTGCTGTCAATTTAAAAATATTTGCAATTGCTTAATAATACAAATTTCAATACACTGCAATATATAATATTGTTACTGTTAACAGATATTATACGAAATTAATATGGTGCGTAAAATGTATTTAAGTGAAATATGGAGAGTAACTTAATATTTGGCTATTGTGAATAAATTAAAGGACTTGAAGCTAAAGTTCTTATACTTAGGAAAATTATCAAATTTTTATTTTTTTTAGTTTTTTATAAAATAATATATATATTCCTTATTTATAAGGCACCATATAGTCTGTCCGTTATTTTTGCCACTTGTTTGCGTCTTGTTTCTTGTGTATGTGTGTGCGTGCCTTTGGATGCTTGATGCAGGCTAAGCTGCTGAAATGCTTGGCATAACTTTAGCTTTTTGCTGTTTCCACTGCTGTCACGGCGAAAAATTTTCTTTTATTTCAAAATTTGTAAGGCAGCCGGGCAACATTTGTCGCCTGCGCTTGCTCTTGGCCTTGTTCCGGCCTTGTCGCAGACTTGGTCATGTCTCACTCCCTCTCTCCCTCTCTCTCTCTCTCTCTCTCGCTCAGTGTGCATTAGAGTAAATGAAGCTGTGCAGGTCTGCGACATTTGCTGTCGTCATCGTTGTGGCAAACAACATTTTGGGATCAACAAGGGTTCACAGTTTGCATGTCTAGTGTTTTATTTAACACTTGGCAACATAATCTACGTTTAACATATCAATTTGAATTTTAAATTTGCATAATTTAATGCTTCAGTTTATTGGCCCTAATAAACAATTCAAATTAGTTCAGTTTAAGCATTGCGTGTGTTTTCCCTGCCCAATGAGCTGTAAAAACTTCAAAAGCATTTAACAACTTTGTTTTTTTTTTGTTTTTTGTCCGAACCCCTGTGAAACTTTAATTTGTTTTCGAGCCACTTTTTAAGCCATTTCCCAGCAACTTGAACTCATTGAAAACTTTTGCTTTTGCCAGGAACTTGCAACGGTTGCCAGCGAAACTATCTCCACATGTTGGGCAAATTCACATCGAACCATGTCCAGGTCTATCACCAATACTCGCGCCCAGTGTCCGTGAAGAAGCCCGTCAAGGTAAGCTCAGAATCTTTGTGTAACAATTTGTGCTTGTTGCTTATTTGTGTTGTTGTTGCTGCTGTTGCCCACATTCTGTTTGTTCTGTTGCCTAAGTAAACACAATTAGCATAACATGCATTAGGTTGAGCCCCCAAGGCTTAATATCCCATCATATTTCATTTTCCAGCGTCTTCCCTTTGTGTTTCATTTTTATTTGTTAGCGGTTGCTGGGTATTTTATTTAAGTAAAACAACAAAAAAAATCTCTTTGTTTGCTTTTTGTGCATTTGTTATTTGCATCGCGCCTTAAACAATATCTTTTTCAGTTGTTTTGGAAGTTGGTCCTGCCAAGGCCAGTGGGGATGCTTCGCAGAAACTAGTTTAAAATAACACCTAACTGTACAGCAATCATTATTCTGTACTATGATAATAAATAATAATAGCTGCAGGGAACACTTTGACACTTGAGTAAGCCCCTTCTTTGAAATGAAAAATATTTAACTAAATTGCTTTTAAATTGAATTAAAACTGCTTAGTGATTTACTGTAGTTTTTTTGATGATGTACAAAAAGTTTAAATAATTGCATTATAATAAATAACAATAATTTTAGAGAGTTTATTCAGTTTAAACTACTTAAAGCTTGATAATGTTTAACTTTTTTTGTTTAGAATTCCAAAAAAACTACATAAATGAATAATAAATATATATTAAAGCTTACTTCATTATATTTTATACAAAGCATTAATTATTGTGATTATATAAAATCCCATTATCAGCTAATGCCAGTTTTATCTGTTAGTTAAAGCTTGTACACTTAATTTGTAGAGCACGATTTGCACGCCTGCATGCCCGCATCAATATGCTAAAACTATAAACTTTGATTATTCATGAATATATATTTTTCTTTCTTGCCCGCCCTCGTTTAACGCGCCGACAAACCAACGCAGGCTGCTTAGCCAGAAAGTTGTGCTCATTAATTAAGAATCGAATTGCCAGGATTACTCTCTACTCTCTGCAATCAGCAGCATCTCAGCGTCAGCATCAGCATCAACCTCTTCATCAGCCAGAGCACTCGGAATTGTGCTGCCCGCTCGAAACGTTTCGCTCTCTTTAACTCCATTTGTCTCTGTGTATGTGTGTGTCTCTGTGCGTCCATAGCGGACTATGTTGAAACCAAAACGTTTGGCCAAGCAGAAGCCCAAAGCGAAACCGGTAAGCTAAACCACAATTTCACAATCAACACAAGTTAACAGATAAACCAAAAAAAAAAGCTCAACCAAACCTTAAAAAAATATTTAAAATAACAAATTTGTCCTCTAACTCCTGTCTAATTTTCTCTCTAGTAGTACTCTTCTATCTTCTATCTCCCCCCAAATAATATGGTGCATACTTAACATTATTTATTTGCTTAATTTTCCTGCTTCCTTTCCAAAAACAAAAACTCTCTCTGCTAATTGCTACATTGACTGACTGCCAAACTGCTTTGTTGTGAAAGCAAACAAAATAAAAAATATATAAAAAGTAAAATAAATATAAAAGTTAAAGAAAATGAAATGTCTTGAACTTACAAAGCATTTCCTTGCTTTTCTTGATTTTATTTTCATTCATTTTGTACGTTTTATATTTGCTGTTTTTCCATTTTCGATCTGTGGTTGCCCAACTTTTTGGCACTGGCCTTGAAAACTTTCTAATGATATAGTCTAGCATCAAGTGTTAAGTAGTTTAACTATTTGCGATTTAATAAGTAGTTTAGTTATTATGTAGTTGGCTGCCTGCCTTGTATAGCAAATTGTTCAGTAGCTTGCCTTTTACAAATAAGTCTTATTAATACCTTTCTTTTTAATGCGAAAAATTGCAGTTCGCTAATTGAAAAGCCTAAAAGTATGCTCTTAATTTGGAATGAATTTGTGGGTGTCATGCTCTCTTCATTAGAGTAGCCGCTATCAGCTGTTGCTTATATCAGCTGTGACGTCTCGACGGAATTTGAGTAATTGAAAGGCGAAGTTTGAATTGCTGCATTGTTGCGGCAGCTGCAGCAAATGTTCCTAATATGAACATTATTATATTATTATTACAGTTGCCCTCCGCTTTTATGATGTGCATTAAAACTTTTTGCCCAGCGCCCACAAGTCAAAAGTTTTTAATGAAGTTGGTTTTGTGCCAAGCGATCTCAAAGAGCGGGCGCAAGAGCAACAACAACAACAGCAAAGCGTCCCCCTTATAAAAGCAAAAACGAACATGTGAGTGCCGCTCTTTGCTCTTCGCTCTTCACTCTCACGCTTATCTATGCCTGTCTCACATCTTTTTCGGTGTATTTGTTGTCATACGTTCGATTGCCTGACATTCGATTTTGTGTCGTTGTGTGCGGGTTATTTGCGCTTTTAATTGATACAGTTTGAGCGCTTTGGAAAGCAGAAAATAACAGTTGACTTACTCAGTGCTCGCCGCGACTTTGAAAACGCCGTGTGCGTGATGTTCTGTGAAGCGCGTGAAATTATTTATTTATTTGTTTTTGTGCTGCCATTAAAATTATTATTTTCTGTTTTGCTCCACACGTTTCGTGCGATTTGATGTTTGTCTCGAGCGTATTACAGTTATTGCTGATTGCGAGTGAAGTGCATAAGAACGTGTAGCAAAAACAACAGCTGGAAAATGTACTTCGAGACCAATTGGGTGTTTGTGAGTAAAAACCCTAAAAACGAAATCGTATTACTGGGTAATAAGCACTTAATTGGCTTGTTACATTATGTTAAGTCAAGTTAATTTACGATTAAGTAAAGTGCATTGTTGTTGTGCTAGTTGTTTTTTTTACTGCCGCGCAGTTGGTGCGAGCGGCGTGCGCGTATTAATCAGCAGCTGTTTATCGCGCTCTCACTCACTAAACTACTCACTGGTGTGCATAGAGACGCTCTCTTTAGCGGTAAATAGAATTTACGCTCGAAGTGAGGTTAAAGCTTTAAAGCTGACTTCCATTCACTGCAGTAGCAGCCGGCAGAGGCATCAGCAGAGGCAGCTGCTGTTGCTGCCAGTCGATGCGATCCATCAGTGGAAGCTGCACTTTATAAGCAACGCCAGCTTCTCTTTCAATTTTCCACTTTAACGAGTTAGAATGAAGCCCACAGCTGGTGAAACAGCAACATCGGATTTTTATTGCTCTTGTTGTTGTTGTAGTTGTTGTTGTCGGAGTCAAGACGTTGGCATTGGCCTGCGGTAAAAGCTGTGGTTCACCGTTATGCACGAACTGACGCATTTGATGTGGATATTAACAGGAGTTTATGCTGGTGCGTAAGTTTTATTGAGTTGCCATGTTGCCAGGTTGCCTTCAATGGAAACTATGCTATCGCTCAAGGATATGCAGAGCAGTGGTTTACGCCTGCTCTCACCTGCACCCATGCTGGTTGCCAGGCAACTGTCAATCTAACTGACAAATTGGCTGACGATTTGTATGGATGTTGTTGCTAGTTGTTGTTGTTGTTGCCCACTTTGCCATATGTGGCATAACAGGTGAAACGAAGATGGCGCACACTCAAGTCATTAATTTATCTCGAGTAAATCCTAGTGAAATAATTACGTATTTTCAAAGTAGCTAAGAACTATATTGATTATTGGGCTTTAATAAAAAGCAACAAATTTTGTTTTATAAAATTAATGTCAAATATCTTTAGGGTACAGGAACTATAACTGCTTGCAAGCAGTATAATTTATTTTGTAACGATCAGCTGCTATTTCTTCTTTAGAAGTCTATAAAAACTCGACGAATCGATCTACGAATTACAAAAGTTGTGCACTCTACTACTATAATAAATAATATATGTATATATATACATATATATTCTATAACAAATTTGTTATTTCCAGATCACATTGCTTCACATTTCTTTAGGAAGTCAATTTGAACTGCTTTCAAGCAGTGTTAAAACTACTGCAGCAATATGCTTTGCTTTATTGGAAAATGCTTTTAATTAAGCAAAAAAGCTGGACCCACATAATATTTCTCAATTTCATTGGGTGATGTTTTTGGGGTTTCATTGTGCAGCATTGCTGATGCATCCGTGCAGTATTAATATTCATTGACAGATGCACAGGAGGACCAATTTAATTGGCTGCACACAAATACATATCACATGAACATTTATTGTTGTTGTTGTTGTTGTTACTGGGCTTGATTTTGGCGCGTGGCAACCAGCTGGCTAATTGGTTTTAGTCATTTGCGTTAATGCACTGCTGAACAGCGCAATTCCCCTTCGCCGTGTTATTTGGCCCAAATGAACCGTTCACCAAGCTGTCAGTAAAATTTCATTTCGACCAAATTTTTAGTTAAATGCAAATTGCCACTAATTAATCTGAGCGCGAAATATCTCCCAATTCGGAACTGATTAATTTCAAATGTGCAGTCTTTTTAAGCTTGAATTGTTTTTCTACTGTTTTTGTTGTTGTTGTTCTGTTGGATGTTTTATGCCCGCGCAAAACTTTTTTTGTTTGCCATTTGGTCGCCTTGAGGGTGCGCACATAAAATGTCAAAGCTTTTAGTTTGATGGCCATCTTTTGGGGCTCTCGTTTCTAAGGAAATATAAAGAGACAGTTGCTCATTTTAAAATCATCAAACGTGCTGATATTCTCTGTTCTGTCCACATACTTACTTTTGTTAGCCAGCGGCAAACGTAAGAAAAATACACTGCAGTAATTTAATTTTCATTTTTGTGTTGGGTATGCAACTTTCGTAAAAAGTTTGTTGAAAAGTCTATAATAAACAGTTATGCTAGCTATGTTAACTATGAATAAAATATAATAAAATTGTTGTAATTTTTTATATAGAATTTCAAACGGTTTCCTCTGTTTTTTTTTTAGTAAAATTTGCCTTTTTTTCTGAAAATATCTAGTAAGTTAACTTATATATCCAACATGTATCAGGATAATATCCATAGTTTGCCTTGTGGCTATGCTGACAATACATTTTATAACGTTAGAGTGAAACCAGAGTGATAAATAATTAAATTGCCCAGTGGGCTTTATTGTTTATACAGTTTCAAATAAATGCAATATCGTTAATTATATTTTAATTTAAATTAAACAAATGCTCGTATGACTTTAATTACCAAGTTATACAACAGCATGTGTTTAATTTAAATGGAAAAACATAGCAGATATATTTATATATGTATTTAAATATATATTTTCCCAATTCAATATTTTCTTGGTCAACTGTTAATAAACTGCTGGGAATGCAAATATTGAATTATCTGGAATTTTGTGGGGTTAATTTGTTTAAAATTTGCGTGTGGCAACAGTTTGCATTTATTGATTTATTGTGGCAACAGTTAGTGGCAACTGCCACTGTGGTGCAACCAACGTGGCTTGGTCACATCAAATAGTTACCTTGCGGCGGCTGCCCAAACTGTGACTGGGGGTGTTTGTGTGTTTTTGTGTGGCAGACAGGCAAGAGAGGGATCCAAAGGGTGTAAGCAATTGCAATTCTTGTGAAGAGCACTCTGCACTGTGAGTGCCGCAACAGTCTGTGCTAGCTGTAACTGCACGTGGCACTTGGACAAAACAACAGTCACATTTCAGTGGTAATGAAATAAAAACTGGCTAAAAGGAAAATGTTATTGGGCTTGTGCAATATTCGTCTTGCTGTTCGTCTGCACGTCTGAAAGCAATAAAATTATTTAAACTATATTTTTCCGTATGCATTTGTTAATCTGTGTCTCACATTTGAAACTGATTCTGGGATGGTAATATTTTTAAATTATATTGTCATTACATTACAACGAGTATTGCGCTGTCGGTTACACCCGACTTTAATGTTTATAAGGTAACTGGCGCACCCACTCAATTTCAGCTTTGAAAAGCTACACACGACAAAACATTTTTGTGGGTGGATGTTTGAAAGTTTCGTTTGTGTGTTCAAAGTTGAGTGTGGATTTTTATTGAATTTTTATACCCCGAAACCAATAGAAAAACTTTGAATAAATTGTATAAAAACAGCCACATTGTATGTAAATTGGGTTTATAAAAGTGCAAAACATTTTGATATGTAAAATAAAAATACAATAAAATTTAATTTTCGGTTTACAGCATACTTTCAGGCTATGCAATTAACTATTTTTAAGTATTTTGACGTTTTAACAGTTGATTGTTGGACTTTTGTAAAATCAAATTGCTTGATTTTCACATAAATTAGTTAATAATTATTGAAAACTTTAACTTTATAATTGCCTAAATATATTTGTTTTATTCAAAATTGAGTAACGAGTCGCAAATACAGCTCCTCCGGCAAAGTGGTCTGGTAGTAAGTCGGTCAACAAAATATAATATAATAATAATAATAATAATAATCGTAGATCTCGTTGACTTAAACCAAAATAAACCCTCAATAAATGCAAAAGCTCTCAACTAATTTAACAACAATAATATTTTTCTTCTATTTACAAATTTGCTTTGCACCACAAAACAACACAAAATAAATACACAAAACACCCAACTCTCTCAACTCTACTCCAACACTTATGCCTTTTAAACTATGCTTTAATTATTAATTATTTATTTGCTTACTTACTTACTACTTATTTCCAAACCCCGCACACGCAAATTGGTTTATAACTAAAATTTTTAATGACATTGAAAAACACATTTGAACTTGTTCAAAATATTTTTGGTATTAATTTGTTATTATGTTTAATTTTTTCCATTTATTTCACACTTTTTCCACATCAAAATACACACTACAATAAACTATTCTGTAAAAAAAAATGTTGTTCACCGGTACGCCATGCACCGTTATGTGTGTGTGTGTGTGCGTCTGTGTGTGCGTGTGCGTGTGTGTGCACCGTAATTGCCATTGCACACAAATGCGATATTGAAACGCTAACAACAATAACATTAACAACCTGACAAAACATGACTTGTCAATCACGCATCAATCAAAAATGTGATGTATATATAAATATAACAATATATATACACTCACATACATATATATATGTATCAAACTACAAAAACTACACACGCGCAATAATTGTTCTATTTATACAAAAAAAAATCAAAAAAAATATGTATATCTCATAAAATGTGAAAACACACACATTAAAGATACCATGGGGACTGAAAAAAATCTGTTGGGGTCTGATAAATATAACTGTGCCCAGGGTAAGCTATATCAACATTTCAATTTTAACTTTAAACTTTGATTTGTCAGTTTGTGCAATAATTTAATTGTTTTATGTTGTGCGTTACACTTGTTGTTGTTTATTATTGTTATTATTATGTGTACACATTAACACGTGTCTTGGTTTCACTGTACTTTGCCCATATTAATCACAAATTTGTTGGTTTTGTTGATTTTGTACAAATTATTTAAACAAATTTTTTATTACATTATATTTATCTATGTTTATGTATATATTAGATGTTGAGTAAATACTTTTTGATGCAGAATGTAATTTGAATAAATTTTATTTTATAGTTTGTTAAAGTTTTTAATTAATATAAAATATAAATAGATCTTTGTTGCTTTTTAGAATATTTAATAATACTTCAACTAATCAAACCCAGTAAATTTTCGATTAAGTTGTGCTTTTAATTAAACCAATTAATGCACAGAGTTTGATTTACGACACATTTAATTCCATTGAAATGTGCCCAATTTGCTTAATTAAATGCTTGCACAATGTGCTTGCTGCAAATTATGTTATCGAATTTGCTTAACACTAAGTGCTCAAGTGACTTAACCAGAATGTAATTAAATTTCAATTTAATGGCAATGCGCATTCACATTTCAATTCGTGCAATCATTAATTAAATGCATTTTACTGGTCATTTTCAGCTGTCGAGCAGTTGGCCAAATGCTGGTTTCTCTGTAGTTAGCCAGTTTCAAATTAAAACCATCTTAAATTTTAATTTGTGCTGCTCTATGTCCGGCTTTCGACATGGCCAACAGATACACGCTGGCCAAATTGATTTGTTGCACTCGAATGCATCGCAGCTACACAGCGCCAAAATGCCAGAGACTAGGCGCATTTAGAGATGGGCGCGTGTCGTGACACGTTAAAATAATTGTGTAATATATTGTTAATCAAATGTTTGAAAAACACCTAAAAACTTAAATATGTAAAAGGTATTTAAATTTTGAATTGGTATTTGAAAACTTTATTCAATACAAAATATCCTCACGCGCCTGTTTCTATTCAACTTTAGCTAATCGTGAATTGGTTTGCACTTGTTGCTAAGCTATTTTTAACCGTGTAATGAACAGGGCTTATCTAATTTGAGAACTGTTGCGGCCACATAAAAACGCGTTTTCTCGCTTTCTCTCTCTTTCTCCCTCTCCTTCGCTCTCGCTTTCGCTCGGCCGCCCGCCCGCTGGCCAAATAACACATTGTAAATAACTCGGGCTTTATCTGGAGATGACGCCGCTCAGCTGGTTGTGCCGTTAGTTTAGCATCAGTTGGCAGCAGCCAGCAGGCAGCAGCATCAGGTGCGTGTCAGTCGAGATTCTCGCGCCGCGATGCCAACAACACTCTGAACAAAAAAATAAAAATGCAATTACCGCGCATTAGTGGAACACACACACAATAGTCGATAAAGAAAAGCGCAAAAGTTTCGTGTGCATTCATTCAAAATGGTTATCGATTCGCCGCACGCGGCACACAAATATTTGCGCCGCATTTCGCGAGATTTCTCCACGGTGCGTCGCTTCAGCAACACACCCGCAGCCACACTGCCCAACTGTGTCCCCGCCCAAGCTGATATTCAGCCGGAGGATTTGCCAGGCACGCCGCGCGGCATTCGCAAGCGTCAGCGAATGCGTAAACGCTCCTCGGTCTCATCGACGCTATCCAAAGTTTTGATACTTAACGTGCGAGATTTGCTTAAAGCGCAGGCAAATAACGGGCCATCCAAAGAGGTACTCGAAACGGAACCAGGCAACCAGCAGCCACGAGTGAATACAAGCTCACCCAAGCCCCACCACGCGTTGCCATTAATAACAGCCAGTTGTGCGCGCTTTTAGCCAAATACCCTATAGTAATTGTTGATTTTGAGTAGCTCTAATTTTTTAAAATGAATTTTAAAGCGTTTTAGTATCACCTTGATTAAGCCTTAAAGCATTGCTGCTAATCAAAGTAAATTAGTTATTATTATAGTAATTTTGCATATTTTGATAACTGAGCATATTGCAGGGTATCGGCTAGTTTGACACTACTATATTCTCTTAGCCTTTTCTTTATATACATTGGTTTTTATGGCCAACTGTTGATTTTGTTACAACTTTAAGCGGCTCGCGATTTCAGTTTGAGACTGCAAAATAGTTTTTCAAGTTTTTCCGTTTGGCTTTTCTTTTTGCGTTGTTTTGTTTGTAGTTCTTTGCAACTATTTTGCATGATTTCGCATGATTTTGCTTTGTGTTCTTAACTGCAGTTACTTAAAGTTTTGATATGATGCGACCATCATATTGAATGTATATATAGCATTAAGATAAAGATAGATTAAGAAGCTTTTAGGGTAATCTTCTATTGGATTATTATAATAAATTTTTTGAAATATCTCAAAGTATTTAAATGGTACACAGCAAGTTGTAAATATAAAAAAAAAAAATTTATTTTTTGTAGTATGCATAAAAGACATTTAAAATATAGATGAAGTAAAAATGATTTTACCTCTACTTGTTAAATTAGACAATTTCGCTATCAGTTAATTGACTCTCTTTTAATAAACTTAATTATATGATTTCTTTATTCATTTTCTTGCTTTCTATTAGTTCTTAAATTTAAATGTATCTTTTATGTTGAGATTATTATGATTTTCCATGTTGTATAGCTGCTTTCCATATACTCTCTCACCGAGCACTTTTGACCCTTAAATTCTGCAATCTATTTGTACATAAAATGTACTTCTTGTGTTTATACATAATTAGTTGTTATATATACAGTTATGTTAGCACTCTTTAAACAATAACAACAACAACAACAATGCAGTGAATCAAATTAGATATCACACTCACAAATCTAAATCTCTATTGAAAAGTCTTATTTTGATTTTAGATGTGTATAGCTTTTTATTATACATACTATTTCCGTTTCAACTCTTGCTGTACTTTAGGTGTATACAAAAATTTAAGATTGTACAAAACAAAAAAAAAATACATCTTACTTTAAAATTAATTTAATGTGCCATCAAAAATTTAATGAACTGTTTTTATAGACTGAACTAACAAAACTTTTGTATTTCTGTTAACTTTTCTTTTGTCTGTTGTCCAAAAACAATAAAAAAAAAAACAAAAAATTTAGCATCAGCCGCGCAGTTGGATCGAGACAAATTTCCAGAAACGCGAGTGCATCAAGTTCATACCATGCCCAAAGGACGATACAAAGTAAGTGCCAACCCCTGCTTTAAATCCAATTGCAATTCATTTACTAATTAAGCCAGTGAAGTGCAACACTCCCTCCGTCATTCCCTTTCCCCTTGCCAGCCAAGTTTTGGCTCGCAAGTTTTGACCCAGTTTTGCGTATTAAAAACCCGTTTGATGCACCGAGGCGCAATCTTTGTGCCCCAGTTGCCTCTCTAGCTGGGGGCGGTTAGTGTATTTAGCTTCATTTTTTGGCGTTGGCGTTTTGTTGTTTATTTTCATTATGGCAGTTGATCCCTCCCCCATCTCCGGCCTGATCTTACTCAAGATGCCGCTCTATAGCAATTGAGATAAATGCGTTATAAACTTGCCTGTCTGTCTGCCTGTCGCGTCTACTACTGTTTCCTCTTCTTCTTCATTTTCGCTTGGCTTATTTGGGTGAAAGTTTTTCCGTTACGTATACGCCGTACAGTTTATGACAGCTTTATGGCTACGCCCGACTGAAGTTCTTATCAGGCTTTAGCTGCTGCTCAAATATTTGGAAGCGCTTTTAACCCACAATCATCAAAGTTTTTGCCTGGCAGCTGTGTTCGTCCACACACACCTCCACTGCCTCGCCCCCTTCCCGTTGCATCTGTTTAATTGCTGCCACTGACAATTCTTGTTGCCATTTAACAATTGTTGGCTGGCCCCAACAACCAAATACCTCACCCTGTCCTGGCCAAATAAATTACGTTATTTACACATGCTTGTGGGTGCTTGTTTGTGTTTGTGTATGTGTATGTGTGTATGTGTATATGTGTGCGTTGTATGTGGGTGTATGTTAAACATTATTCATGGCTTAGCGTGCCTCGAATGGCTTTATTGGTGGGCTGGCAACAAGTGTTGCATGTGCCACACACAAATTTATTTAATATAAAGGAATGATAGTGTACATAAAGGAAAAACAAATAGTATATTTAGTATATAGTACACACATAATTCTCTCTGTTCACAATAAATGCGTTCCCAAAAAGATTTGTTTAAAAAATTGGTGTAATAAAGAATATGTCTTAATAAATTATGTATTGTGGGAAAATAGTATATTTATGTCAGAGATAATAAAACCACATAAAAATAATATTAATATTGTTGGAAAATATATTTTACCTGCTTGCATATATTATTTATTAAATTTATTGTAATGAGTAAAATAATGAAATTATTCTAGGAATTTTACCTGAACATCCGCAGCAACTAAACGTCGTTTCCATTTAAATGTCAAAACCAAACCGAATTGCGTACAAAATGCATTACGTATTTAGCTTATGTACAATTCGGAGAATCGCATTTAAACAGAAAATTATTAAATGTGAAAAGTATAATGACATGTTAAAATGTAGAATTGGTGTGGAATGAAAACAGAAGAAATTCATAGGAAGAAATTTCATAGAATATTTCAAATCGTGTTAACACAAAACTATTCAAGTAAAAAAATGTTTTTGTTGTATTTTTAAAGCCTGATTTTCTCTGGTATAAGGTATATATAATATAAAGGTTTCTTTCATTTCAACTCTACTCTTCCAATATAATCAAGAGTTCCCCGAAGATTGTTGCATCTTAACTTTGCTGTAATTAAAAATAGCCTAAAGTAACGATTTTCTTTTTATACCTAACTGAAGATATTCAGTCAAACTTTTCATTAACATATACATATATTACAAAAACAAAAAAAGTTTTTATAGATCGTATCACACTTTGTTCATAGTAGAACTTTTTAAATTAAAAACTTTTTTAACATTAAAGGTATTTACATGATATAAATTGAGTATATGTATGAAAATGATGTTCTTTGAATATAGACATGAAAAACTTTTACGACTGTTTATCTAACTTATCGATTAACAAATGTATCGCAATTATCGATAGTCTGCACATCTAAATTTGAAATTTTGAATTAATAAAAAGGTCATTGCAATAAGTTTCCCATTTTTAAAGTGCTAAACGTGTCACACATTAAAAGTTGGCCTTGTCTAGTGAAAACCCAGATCAAAACTTTTTCAACTACCAAGTTAAGGTATTTGGAAAGGTAAAGATACAATTTATGCGGAGAAATTGTAATTTATTTATTCATTGGGCAATTGTTACTGAGTGATGCATATGCGTGGCTTGTATTAGTAAGCTGTAATTGAAATGTATTATTTAACATGGCCAAAACTTTTTAGCAAGTGCCAAGAGCAGTGCTCAGAGAAGAGATAAAGATAGAGAGGGACAGAGACAGGAAGACAGACAGACAAACAGCAGGCAGCTTTTGTTACACACAGATAAATGTGACAGGTTTCGTGTGTGAGTAAACAACAACTACATGAGCTGAAACGGCAGCAACAGGAACAAGGCCGCCCACAAGCGCAAACACAAAAGAGACGAACGTGTATAAATAACGGTTTATTTTACACGTGAGGCTTGCCATAACATGCGTGTGTGCCACACGCGTGCGTGCGTAGGTTTGTGTGTGTGCTGCTGCTGCCTCGTGTCATTTATACAACACATATATTGACAATAAATCAACGCGTCCAAAACACAAATTTGTCAGTGATATATCCTTCTGCAACATGGCGTATACTTAATATGGATTTAACTGCATATTAACAACTTTTTGCGCTCGCTCACAAGTGAAATGTGTATAATGCGCTTGTGCAACGTCTGTCATGCTGTCCATTCCATACATTTCGACCCGCGTCAAATAAAGTGTTCAGATTTGGATCTAATATAGATTATCCACCTTTCTTTTGACATCCTTTAAAAAAGGCACAAAAAAGGAGATATTTGTCTTATATGAAATATATATGTCTTCGAGCGGGGTCCTATAACCTCCTCGAAAGATTAAATCCGACAACAACGTGTTTCAATTCCTTTGCTTTTGTTTTTTTTTTCAATTCTCCCTTGACAGATGCTGCTGCGGCCAGGCACACATCACGCATCAGACGATACCCGGCATCGAGAGCGGGTCGCCGGGCGATCTGTGGCTGCCCACAAAGCACACACGACCGCAGCCCACCGATGCGTATGGCACCATTGAGTTCCAGGGTGGTGCGCATCCCACCAAAGCGCAGGTGAGTTCATTAGACCCAAAACGGTGTGTTGTGGCACGTGGCGGCATCGCACCACATGCCTCTCTAAATGGGAATTCGTTTGAGTCGCCGCAGGCGGCGTCTCCTCTTCGACTTTGGCCAATAACTTTTCAACAAACGCACACTTTTTGTGTATCTTTATCGTTGTCTGTAGTATGTCCGTTTGTCATTCGATACGCGGCCGGAGCTGTTGGTGCAGCTATTCACCAAGGAATGGAATCTGGAATTGCCCAAACTTTTGATCACCGTGCAAGGCGGCAAAGCCAACTTTGATTTGCAGGCCAAACTGAAAAAGGTAAGTGGCCAGCACAACAACAACAACAACAAGAAGAACACAACTTTTCCATTTCCCAACAGCAAGTGTCGTCTTTCGCACGCTAATTGAATGGTCGAGTTTGACTTTGGTCTCAACTTGAACTTGAACTGAAAATCTGATTTCTCTTATTTTTTTTTATTTTTTGTTGTGGCAGGAGATACGCAAAGGACTTCTGAAGGCGGCCAAGACCACGGGCGCATGGATATTCACTGGCGGCACAAATACCGGTGAGTTTCATTTCACTTTTACGAGTGGGCACTACAAGTTTTATGGCCCACTATTAAACAGAAGTTGAATAAAAGTTAAATAAGTTTAACAAAAACCCAGAAAAATATAATGCCCACACCAACAACAACAACAACAACAAGTTGAAGTTGGGCAGTCAGTTGAAAATTAAATAAATAAAACTCCCCAGCGGAAATCGCGCAGCCAAGTGATTGCACACACTTTCTGTAACAGCTAAGGGACATCGAACATGCCCTAACAAAGTCAAACGCCAAGGCGAAGGTGTCTCTTGGCAATGTCATGAAACTGAATTTATTTGGAATTGTTTCTTAACAATGCCATAGAGATTAACTTTCGGTTGATGATAATTTGGCTTGGCTCATTTGAAATAGTCCTCTGACAGACTCTGTTGAAAATTTCAAGTGAAATTTGTGGCTTATTCATTTCAGTGTAAAAAATATAAAGTAAAATAAAATACTTTTGACTTTTCATTGAATTCCAATTATAATATAATATATTTTTTTCAACAATTTTTAAGTTTTTTTATTTTTAAAATGTGTTTTAATAAATTCAAATCTTTTTTTGTTTAATTATAAAATAATTTTATAGTTTGAATAATTTGAGCTTTATTTTCACCAAATTTTTTGTTAGGGTATTTCAATCGCGATCTGCTGCAGACAACTTGTGTTAACTTTATAGTTTTTTTTGCCGTCTTTCTTTTGTGCCCAAGCTGTTATTAAATTTTAGACACGCTGCTTCGTGTCTGAAATGTATATATATATATATATATATATATATACATATAAAAGAAACTAAAGTGGAAGTCAAAGTCAAGGTACTTCGGTTACCAAAAATAAAAAAAAACCAAAAAGGAAAAAGAACAAGGAAACATAGAAAAAAGCGCAAAAACTTATTTATTTTAGACATTGTTGTTGCTGCTGCTGATGTGGTTGTATCCAGACATTGTTGTTGTTATTCGCATTGTCATTTTCTTGTTCCTTTTTAGGCGTCACGAAGCAAGTGGGCGACGCACTCCTCCTGGAGGGACAACAGCGGACCGGACGCGTGGTCAGCATCGGCATCGCGCCCTGGGGCATTGTCGAGCGCAATCATGAGCTGTTGGGCCACAATCGTGAGGTGCCCTGCCACAGTATTAGCTCGCCGAGGTGGGTGAACAGTTTCTGATGCATATTTTATAAAGCCGCAAGTCCACAATTTAAAATGGCTTGGGTCAGAGTTTGGCGCACCTGTTGCAACCAATGCTTGTCAGGTTGCAACGTCAACGTTGATGAAATATTGATGCATGCACACAGCGTTTGCCACATGCTATTTTCCCATTATTAACTTTATATTTGTGCTTTTGCTGTTTGGTTTCCAGATCCAAATTGGCTGTCCTGAACAATCGGCATGCGTATTTCCTGCTCGTTGACAATGGCACACAGGCCAAATACGGAGCTGAGCTCATATTGCGTCGCAAATTGGAGAAATTCATCTCGAATTTAAAGCTGCACCCATGTAAGTTCCCCCAAGTCAAATGAACACAGCATTCTCAAGGCAATCAGTTTAGTTCGATTTAAATTCTCGAAGCGAACCAAGATTAATATGCTCAGATATTCCGTGCAACAAAGCAACAAAGCATTTTGCGAAAGCTGAGTTGTTGCCATTTTCAGTGCATAGAAATTGCATAAAGCCGTGCTCTTAAATCCGATTCATAGTTGCAGGTAAGAATGAGAACCGAGCTGGAACTAAGCTCCTAGCTGGCAGCTTTAATTAAGCTTTAACTTTGATTAAAGTTACTCTGGCAGCTTTCATTTGGTGTTTAAGCTTAAAGCTGTCAAGATTTAGTTAAAAAGGTTTTTTAGGCAATAAGTCAGCTTTTAGTGAGCTTTAAATCTGTTTTATCTTAACTTTCAGCTAGTGTATTTGCGCACTCAAAAGGTAGAAAATGCATTTGTCTGTAAATACGAGTGCTGTCCTGATGATTATTATAATGTTTTACCTTTATTATTGTAATATCGCTTGTGATTGAAGACGACAGTTGTAATGCATAAATCAAGCGGGGGTCAGCTCAGTTCTCACTCCTCACTCCTCAGTGCTCACTGCCAGCTCATCTGCTACTGTGAATCGTAACTTTGACTTGCACCTTTCTTATAACTTGAACATAATTTATTTATGCCCTTTGTTTTTGTGCCTATTTTTCTCCCGTTTCTCGTTGCAGTCACACATTCCAGTACGCCCGTCGTCTGTCTGGTGATTGAGGGCGGCACAAACACAATACGTGCCGTCCTGGAATACGTGACGGACTCGCCCCCCGTGCCGGTTGTTGTATGCGATGGCTCCGGGCGTGCCGCCGATCTGCTGGCCTTTGTGCACAAGTAAGTTTAAACGATATTTTATTTGGCAGTGCTGGAATCAGACTGATTGCCAGCTAGGCAATTTGCCAGACATTAGTATCAAAGCAATTAATGAGCAACCGCAGTTTTTGTAAATTTAATTACGAACGTGTTGTCATGCAGGTTGCCTCCTTTGACTCCTGCTGCGACCGCATATCCTTTCTTATTTTCTTTAATTTGCGGCACTATGCCTGCCGTTTGCTGATATTGTTATTAGTGGTGGCTGCTGCTTCGGGCCGAGCAGATTCAAGTTCATTAAGTACACGACATTTACCAAATTATTTAAATTCAGCAGCAGCACCAGCAGCAGCAGGCCCCAAAGACAAAATGTAGGCCACAAAATTGCGTATACGTCGTGTAGCCCGCTTGTTGTTTGTTTTGACAAACTTTGGCTGTTTTTGTTGTTTACCCAACAATTTGTGCCCCTTTTGCAATGCTCCATTTAATTAAATGTGCTTAATTAGACACCATAATTGCGGTAGGGCACAGCTGTAGAATTCGTTTGCTTCTTAAATCAATATATGACTTTAACTTAAACTTTTCCCATATATATATTTAGATATGCATCGGATGGCGAGGAGCAGCCCGTGTTGGAGTCCATGCGTGATTATCTGATTGGCACCATACAAAAAACCTTTGAAGTTGGCCTAGACCAGTCCGAAAAACTTTACCAAGAGTTGCTGCAATGTACGCGCAATAAGAATTTGGTAAGTGAATTTATGAAACTATGAATTTAAAATAAATTTTTAAAGGTATCCAAATAGTCAAAAATTACAGGTCATCCTCAAGTCGAGCAATGCCTTGGCATAAGAAGACTACAATTAATTTTGTGACAAAATTAGATTAAATTGTTGAACATGACACAAACATAAGTTATGAAAGATGAGCAAACATATTGTTTGATACAAAGAGGAGCATCATCTTCAACTTTGCCTGCCTATCTCAGCAGTTTCACCTGTATTGAAGAAAGTATACCCTTGAGTAGGATAAATGACTCTGCAGTTAAATGGTTTCCAAAGAAGTGCTTACTGATGCATTATTAAGTTTTTCATACACTAAGTGAAGAGTATTTAGTTTTCATTTAACACAAGGGTACAATGATTAATTACAAAACGAACCCTAACGAGAAGCCTTTGTGTGGGAGTTTCATAAGCTGCTATCAAGGACTCGCAATTAAAATCGAATAAAGTACACATTGAATACGAATTTCACCTTGAGATTTAAATTCGCGGTAAACTTTTCAATCACTTAAGACTTTTACGCATACAAATTTAAATATTTAATTAGTTGTATACTCTTATTGGCCCCGTTAACCGTGAATTAAGTGCAAAAATAATTAGCCGACGAAATTCAATTGAACGTGTAATGAATTTTAAATCGCCTACAAGCCGAAAATATTTGCTATTTCTAGACCAGAGAGAATTTTGATGAATTCCCGTCGTCGCCATTAAGATTTTAATTGGTTTTCAAATAGGCCGCTGTCGCTGCTCCCAAAAGTAAACCCAACTCCGTTCCCACTTGCAGGCAAACAGTATTTCCATTTGGCGGTTTGCATTAAGCATTACTTAAGGATTTTTGTATATTTTTTGATATTTTCTTTCTTTCCGGCACCCCACAGATTACCGTCTTTCGCATTCAGGAAAAGCCCGAGGGTGAGGCGCAGGAGCTGGATCAGACCATTCTAACGGCGCTCTTTAAGTCGCAGCATCTCAGTCCGCCGGAGCAATTGAGTCTGGCACTGACATGGAATCGTGTGGACATAGCGCGCAGTGAGATATTTGTCTACGGACAGGAATGGCCCAATGGTAATGGCAACTAATACACAAACATATATATACACACATTATTTATCCAGTCTTTGAATAATTTTCAATACACTGGAATTACGTTCCTTATTATAATTTGTGTGCATACCCACAGGCGCCCTGGATGAGGCCATGATGCAGGCACTCGAACATGATAGAATCGATTTTGTCAAATTACTTTTGGAGAATGGCGTCTCGATGAAGAAATTTTTAACAATACCCCGCCTCGAGGAGCTCTACAACACAAAACACGGTCCGGCCAATACCTTGGGGTAAGTTTTGTTTTTTCTTGTGTCAGTTCCCATGCCAAAAATACTTTTTTGCCTATGAAAATGCCAACTTCAATATATTTTTGATACTCGTTCACAAAGTCAAAAGAGTATATTTGGCTTGTGTAAGGTCAGTCCGTGTGAAGTAAAAAATGTGTCCTGTTATACTGTAAACGTGTATTGCAAAGTCGGTTAAACCCGACTGCAACGCTCTCACTTGTTTTTTTATGTGTGCTTCTTTTCTATTTCCTTTTCTGTTGATAACCTTTCTTGCATACTTTTTATCCACAATTTCAGTTACATTTTACGCGATGTGCGCCCGCATATACCCAAAGGCTACATTTACACGCTGCACGACATTGGCCTTGTCATCAATAAACTAATGGGCGGCGCCTATCGGTGAGTAGCGGTAACATGCAGGCACGAACACGTGCTGCGCTTAAAAGTATGCTATGCTAATGGCAACCAATATACGCAGTCCCTTTTAATACCCTTTAAATAAAGTGGTAAGCTGGTCAAGGGGTTGTATTCAATCTGATAAAAATTTAATTAGCTTTAATCAAGCTTGGCATATTTTAAAGTGTTCTAATTGATTTTTTTGTGATCAGTTAATCTTTTCCTCAAGTTGAATTATATATTCTATGGTCATGATTTATACACAAGATTGATTCCGCACTTAAACTAAAAGATACATCTTCTGTACATATTCTTTTAACTTATTTTGATATCCTGAACAGTTTTTTCTGCTGTGTTTACAGGGTATTTTTTAGTGAAAGTTTTCAATTTCTTCTCGCTCATTTCAAGCATCCATATTTGATGCGTTTGTGACCCAAACCGAAGTGCAAACACTCTACGCACGGGTTAGGGCCTATAAAATCAAGCGTTTCAAGTAATTGTTGCTGAATTATTAGAAGCAAAAATGTTTTATGCTGGCCGAAATTTCAGGCTAAAAGCCTTATAACTGAGCCGCTCGTAAAGTTGGCGAATGTGCGGCAAGGTTGTGACAAGCTTTATGACAAAGTTGTAATGATCATCTTTGTTTAGCCGGGGTCCATATAAAGCGCTCGGCAATTAAAAGTAAAAGGCAGCAAGCATTCCGAATGGTCAGTGGAAGGGTTCGGTCACTTTGATTACAGTTTCAGTTTGTGGGTGGCAAATTCTTTTGGGCAGACCCTGCAAATTAGTTTATCACTGCACGACTTTCATTTTATGCCTGTGTTTTTAACTTTGGCCCCGCCATAAATTTTGTTACCCCATTGTGGGTTTGCCCGTGTTATGGACCGACGCCTTTAACTTGTTGCCGGATTAAATTTGATGACGCGAGCGCTAAATTTGTTTATGAAAATATAATAAGTTTGCACAACTCGAAGCGCTTGTTTCAGCTTGTCTTGTTCTTGGCAAGAAGTGAAAAATTAAAAAACCAAAGTCAAAGCTGAAAGTCAGAAACAACAAAAAAAGAAAAAACAAAAAGGCAGCTGGCAAAAGGCGCCTATAATTATTCCACATTAACATTTTGGCCAGCGACGCGAAAAACGTTGCGGCTTAAATTTAGTTAACGCGGCTTTTGCGGTCGCTTTGTGTGCGAATTTAATATATTCTAAAGGGTCCTTTCCTACTCTGGTGGTGGGGTATTCTAAATATGTTATGACATGTGTGGCAAAAAAAAACAAACATTGATGCGGGTGCCTTTTGATGCCATTAGATATTAATAAGAATAAGTATTTTTTTGTAAGCATAAAAACATGAGTTGTAAATTATTCTTTTAATTTTAAGCAGGTTGTCTGTTTGTTTTATTCATCAAAATATCAATTTAAGAAAAAGTCGAGGGCATTTCTTCTTCGGCCCTTAAACATTTATTTTTCCAGTTTATTGCTCATTGTGAGCTGACCAAATTGTTTGAGGTTTCAAAAAGAAGCCAAAACATGAAAAATGTATCAATCAAGCAATTTAATTAAAAGCTAAACTCATTGAGTAGGAAACATCTTGCAAAAGTTGCCAGCAGACCGAAAATCAACAATGAGCTCAAAGTTAAGGGTTACATTTTAAAGCTCTGCTTATGAAGTTTAATTTACAAAAAAAAAATCTAAAATAAAATCATTTATTATCTGCTGTGAATAAAGTGAAAATGAAATGAATAAAATGCCTGTTTTTGGCACTTTTTTGTATGCAATTTGTTTGCCCTGCGGCCTTATTTATTTTGGCAAGCTCATTGATGTCGTTCAGCTAGATAAACTACTTAATTTAACACTAGCCTGGCGCCCTTTTGTCCTTTGGCTTTTGTGCTTCCATCAAAGGTTGCAAGCTATCTGACAAATGCCCATCTAAATGCCATTCAGTCTGAGCCGAACTGAAAACTGGCATCGAAACTGTTGTTTAGATTAAATTACGGTTCTTGTTTGGCCTTTTCTTGCTCGGCTTGGCCTGGCTTCCCAAATACCTTTGAGGCGTGAATTTCGGGGCGGGTGAATTTGTGTGTGTGTATCTGTTTGCCATTCGCTTAAGCCTGTTGTTTTTCGGTAGCCATTGTCTAGACATTTGAATGTTGTCATCGCCAGCATCTGCAACAGGCAGCCAATCATCAGGCAAAAGTGGCCCCAAGGAGCTGCCAAATTTGGCCGTAATTAAAAACGTTAAAGTTTTTGATTTGCTTAGCATCAAATTTGAATAGATTTACCAAATGAGTCCCCACTCAATTGTCGCACGTTTATGTCTCATAAATTTTTTACGGCAATTGTTTTTCTGCCTTTTTTTATTTAATGGCTGCTTTAATTGCCTTTCTCGTAAAAAGGCAGCAACAGCTGCTTAAAGAGCTACCAAAAATAACGTAAGAAATACAATAAATTTGTATCTTTTGTTCGAGCAAGCATTTTAGCATGTTCAACGTGACGTATACTGAATAATCTTGCAGAGCTGGTAATCAAATTGTTGCCAAAATAGTCTTAGCCTTAAATAAAACAAATCTATTTAAACTAAAATGTAACACACATTAAAAAAATTTACTACTTTAAATTTAACAAATCTTAATCAAGAATGTGTTTTTGTTTAATTTAAGTTTAGATACAAAATCTTTTAATTTCACAGCAAGTATTCGCTAAACAAGTTTTTAAAATGTTGAATAAAAATATACTAGATATAGGCTCAAGTATTTTTAATCCTTGTGAGAAGTTTTATCTAAAATATGGGAGCACGAAATACTTCATATTTTCTCTTTGTGTATAAACTCTAATGGGAGCAACATATTTGTTGATCAAATTTCCATATCTTATCTAACAGTAAATAAATTGTAAATTGGCCACACAGACAAATTTACAAATACAGTTACAAATTTATATACAGCATCAGCTAGTTTGGAAAGTGAAAAATATTCAATTGGAATGCGAAGGCAATTACTATTTGTGAGTTTTGGGCCAGAATGGAAATCACTTAAGCCGCCTCCGTTTGGCAGTCCGCCGAATAAACAAACAAAGGGATAAACGCCAAAAACTGCCCTTACCCTACCCACCCTCCCCCGCTGATGCCAAACGGCAGTGCTAAACGAAATGGCAGCGCAGTCAGAGCTTAGCAAATAATAAAAAATATCCGCAAAAAAAAGAAGTCGCTCAGCGACGTTTGTCTTTTTATTATTTTCATTCTGTGTTTTTTTGGCCAAATAAATTTCGCTTAAATGCAAATTTCGGTTGAAAAATTACTTTTCTTCACGACTATATAAAGTGTATATGTATATTTGTTTATACTGTGCATATATATTGCAGATCTTATTATACGCGTCGGAAGTTTCGGCCCATCTATGCCAAGGTGATGAACAGCTATGCAAATGCCTGCCGCAAGTCCTCGTCATATCAATATCAACGCTATGCGGGCGCCAATTCGCTTAGCCTGGTCACCGGATTGCTGCCATTTACCACCGAAATGGCCCTCTTCGAGTTCCCGTTCAATGAGCTGCTGGTGCGTAATGAACGAATGCTCATTGCTATTTGGCCATTTGACCATTTGGCTATTTGACCACATTTGGCTTTTACAGATTTGGGCGGTGCTGACGAAGCGTCAGCAGATGGCGCTGCTTATGTGGACGCACGGCGAGGAGGCGCTGGCCAAATCCCTGGTTGCCTGCAAATTGTACAAGGCCATGGCCCACGAAGCGGCCGAAGATGATCTGGATACCGAAATTTATGAGGAGCTGCGCTCCTATGCCAAAGAGTTTGAGAGCAAAGGTTGGTACGCGCTGGGGACCCAACCGAATGGGTAGTTAATTGTGGCAGAGCTGTCAATTTAATTAAGTTGCGGTCGTACTTTGTAGGCGTTTGTCAATCACGCACAAGTTCCCTAATTAACGAGCCTGACCTTTGCGGTTTTCTAATTGCCTTGTGTCATTTGCAGGCAACAAACTGTTGGACTTTAGCTATCGCCAAGACGCAGAGAAGGCGCAACGTTTGCTCACCTGCGAGCTGCATTCGTGGTCCAATCAGAGCTGCCTCTCATTGGCCGTCGCCGCCAACCATCGCGCCCTGCTCGCCCATCCCTGCAGCCAGGTTATACTGGCTGATCTTTGGATGGGCGGATTGCGTACGCGCAAGAATACAAATTTTAAGGTAAGAAATCTTATATATTTTTGACTATTTAAATATTTATTTTTAAACTCGTTCACAAAGTAAATCTAGTATATTGGTAGTAGTAAATTTTTTTTCCCAAATTTCACATGGGGGAGTACATGCTTTTTTGACCAAAAAAATTCAAAAAATTTTATTTTCGAAAATGAATATATTTTGAATGTGGAGTCAATATATAGGACAAATCATGATCAAAATGCCATCAAACGTGAAAATCGGTTCAGATTTGACAATTTTATGGGGGGTTTGATATATGGACGCTATGGAAACTGACAACTTTACATGTCAAAATTGTTGTCGATTTTGGGATGATTTTTGACGAAAAATTTGACCCCTCCAAAATCACTTTCAATGTTGTTTTTTATGCTAATTTTGTCAAATGAAATCGATTAAAACTAGAAATTGGCAAATCTAAATCTTGAAAAAATATTTTTTTCCAAAATTCACAAGGGGGGAGTACATGCTTTTTTGACCAAAAAATTGAAAAAAAATTTATTTTAAAAAATGAAGATATTTTGAATGTAGAATCAATATTTAGGAAAAATCTTGATCAAAATGCCATCAAACGTGAAAATCGGTTCACTTTTGACAAAGTTATGGGGGTTTGATATATGGGAGCTATGGGATTCGAGAACTTTACATGTCAAAATTTTTGTCAATTTTCGGATGATTTTTAACGAAAAATTTGACCCCCCCAAAATCACTTTTAATGTTGTTTTTTTTTATGCTAATTTTGTCAAATGAAATCGATTAAAACTAGAAATTGGCAAATCTAAATCTTGAAAAAATATTTTTTTCCAAAATTCACAAGGGGGGAGTACATGCTTTTTTGACCAAAAAATTGAAAAAAAATTTATTTTAAAAAATGAAGATATTTTGAATGTAGAATCAATATTTAGGAAAAATCTTGATCAAAATGCCATCAAACGTGAAAATCGGTTCACTTTTGACAAAGTTATGGGGGTTTGATATATGGGAGCTATGGGATTCGAGAACTTTACATGTCAAAATTTTTGTCAATTTTCGGATGATTTTTAACGAAAAATTTGACCCCCCCAAAATCACTTTTAATGTTGTTTTTTATGCTAATTTTGTCAAATGAAATCGATTAAAACTAGAAATTGGCAAATCTAAATCTTGAAAAAATATTTTTTTCCAAAATTCACAAGGGGGGAGTACATGCTTTTTTGACCAAAAAATTGAAAAAAAATTTATTTTAAAAAATGAAGATATTTTGAATGTAGAATCAATATTTAGGAAAAATCTTGATCAAAATGCCATCAAACGTGAAAATCGGTTCACTTTTGACAAAGTTATGGGGGTTTGATATATGGGAGCTATGGGATTCGAGAACTTTACATGTCAAAATTTTTGTCAATTTTCGGATGATTTTTAACGAAAAATTTGACCCCCCCAAAATCACTTTTAATGTTGTTTTTTATGCTAATTTTGTCAAATGAAATCGATTAAAACTAGAAATTGGCAAATCTAAATCTTGAAAAAATATTTTTTTCCAAAATTCACAAGGGGGGAGTACATGCTTTTTTGACCAAAAAATTGAAAAAAAATTTATTTTAAAAAATGAAGATATTTTGAATGTAGAATCAATATTTAGGAAAAATCTTGATCAAAATGCCATCAAACGTGAAAATCGGTTCACTTTTGACAAAGTTATGGGGGTTTGATATATGGGAGCTATTGTTTAATGGTATTTTAATTGATTATGTTTACTGCTCATCCAATTACAGGTTATTTTGGGCTTGGTGATGCCTTTCTATATCAGGCAATTGGATTTCAAATCCAAGGAGGAACTACAACAAATGCCACAGACCGAAGAGGAGCATTTGGAGAATCAAAATTTAGACAACGATGATTCCGATCGCTCGCAGCCCGATGCTGAGGTAAGTTGCATAGTTGCCAAACGCGCTGCTTTTGTTCTGCTGCTGTCGTTTAAACCTATTTTCTTTGTTTAATTTCTAACAAGTATTATGATTGAAAAAGCGTTATTTATTTATATTCTGTTATGTTTTGTTTTTTTTTTATATATGTGTGTGCCAGTCCGACATTTGTTATTATTCAATTTTCAGCTAAGCTAAATCTGAATACTTGATTATATATATAACCAACACATATTATCGTATATATATATAAAAACTTAACTATTTTTCGTGCTATCATACCTAACAAAATGCCCTACCAAATACCATCTACCCGCTCTATTTGTTTTAGAATGCCCTTTTAAAAGCCAAAAGATCCATTTCCTTGAGATATAGGATGGGCGCGGGCAGTAATAATCGCGACAAGGTAGTAAAAATCAACAGATAAAAAATACCGAAAAATTACAAACATCTTTCAAGCATTTCCTGTTTAAGACTCTTCTATGTATCTATACTATATATATGTTCATATTCGTATTTGTTATTTTATGTATTTGCTGTCGAACTGTCTGTCGGTCTGTTTCTGTCTCTCTCTGTCTCTTTCTCTGTTTAGCTCTTTGTGTATTGTGTACTCTCTCTTTCTCTGTATTCTTTGTATTCTGTCTATATAAAATGTGTTTCTATACTTAACTTAAATTTATGGCATCTAATTTGTAACGCATTATGTGTTTAGTTGATATTTATTGATTTCAATGCTCAGCCGGACTTAATCGGGTAATTTGCGAGATATTTTCAGTCAAATCAATGTGAAATTTGAAATTCATCTCATTTTAAGGTTAGGAAGTAGAACGGATATAGTTACAGTTAGCAGAAAAGTATAACAGTGCAACTTGATAACAGTATATTGAAGCAAAGAAGTTGATAAGAACTGTATCGCATAACAGTTAACTTAACTACATAATCGACACGGTCCATTCCCACTCTCTCTACAATTTCTCACTCTCTTTTTCATCCATTCTCTCTCTCTTTTTCTCTCTCTCTCTATTTAAAACTAATTCCTAAATTAAACGCATAAAATAGTGCAAATTAATACCAGTTGAAAAGCATTCGCCATCATTTCACAGTCCAGCAAACTCTACAGATGTAAGTTCTCAATAGAGCCACGCCTCCCTTTGCGCCCAATTCGATATGATGTAATTATATAGCAAGCAATATCGGCTTTATAAGTTTTATGCACATATTGTTGTGCTTCCGCAATTTTGTCCGTCAGGGTTCTTATTAAGTGCGAATAACCATTAGCAGGCTTAACATAATCCTTTGCGGCCATCGTCTCTTGGCTTAAGGCTTAATTTAAAGTTCAATTAAGTAATAACCGTTATGAGCACAATCACACACATACACACACAACACACACAAGGCTATCAGCAATGTCTGTGGAAACTACCCCTCGCTACAATATTACAGATATGTCAAGCTGTTTGCTTATATGTTGTGCTCGCAGCTCTAAAGAGCAAGCTCTGCAGTTGTTCAAATATTGTTTTTCACTTACGGAACACACAAGCACACCCACACACACACACAGACTCACACACAGACACACACACATGCTCGTTTGTATAGATGAATTCCATGACAGCGGTTGAAAATCCTTTAATCAGGAAAATCAAATTAAAATCCATTGGATTTGTGCGCAATGCAATAAAGTTGTTAGGATAATGACATCGAGTGTTGCCATTGATTAAATTTTACTTGTACACTCCCCAACCCACCGCACCGCACTCGGACTTTGTATTGTTGAGGTTACGTTTATGTTTTTCCCGTTGTAGTTCGTAGACAACACACCTGTACAAAAACAATATGTGGCATGCATCTGAAACTTTTTAAAATTGATTTCTACTTGATTTCTATTTTATTTGTGCATTTCTCATTGTACAATCAGCACAACAAAAAAAAAAAAAAACAACTGTAATTTTTCCACAATTTCTCATCTTACGTATTCAATTCATCAACTTGTACGATTTCTAGCAATTTACTGCATTTAATAGACTTCATTTAGATGATGTAACATAAACCAACCAAATCGTAAATCGTAAATTGTTATCTTTTAAAATATATATATATATATGCGAAACGTGTGCCCCCCCTTCCCCCTTCAACCCGTTGCAGGCACTATTGGCGGATACTTATTCGGTGCGCGATACAAAAGTACACGAAAATGGCAAAGTGAGTAAATTCACAAATACCCACGAATACACTCATACAAACACAGACACACTCACACATTCAATTACACTGAATCATTTCTTTTCAATTGAATGCGCTCAAATATATATTCATATTCAGTTTCTTTTTTTCCTACATTTACGTACAAAACAATTGAAAACCTTTTCGTATAATTTTTACTGGTGTGACCATTTTGTACGTCTAGCACATTATTGAATATATACTTAGGCTAAGCAGAAATATAACAGCTCTGATCATCATTTATAAACTAGAACACATTGTATGACATGCGCCGTTACGCATACGTCCCGTAGACCGTCCAAATACCCTTTAGCTGAGCAAGCAAAGTGCCGCCTTGAAGCATATGACTAAGCATATGACTAACTAAAACATTAACTCGTTAACATTATCAATTTGTTTTGTTAAACATTTTAAAACACCAGTTTTCATGCATATTCAAATTTGTTATTCCTCCTCCTCACATGGCGTACTTTTCAAGTACCACTCGTAAAGTACTCGTTCGAATTTTACAGGTTAATCTCACTGCTGGAGCGGATGAACCACCCTCCAAAGTTAGTGTTGAAACCCCTAGTATTTGTTTAACTAGTAGACAAATTTTTTCTGTTTTTTCACAAACTTTTTTCCTTAACAATCGTTCACTTATGTTTCTGTCTTTCAATCAAAACCAAAGTTGGCTTCGATTATTGCTTACGTATTTGATTTGCATACAGTAGTTGATTAATTAAGAGAAATTTACTGCATGTTTCCTATGCTATTAGCGTGGCTTATACCTAATTGACCCATAAATAAATTAGAAATCAAATCACACGCTGACACACAATGCACACGCAGTTGAAATTAGATTATTTACCACACTTTAACTAAATATATATGTATATTCCATATACAGTGTGCACATGTACATACATACATATGTATATATATATTTAGCTATATATATATCACGCACTTTGTATGCTCCTTTCCATTTAGCTAATATTGACAATTGAATCCAACTCAATTTCAAACTAATTTCACATGCATTTCACTCGCTGCACTTTGAACGCGACGACAAACTAAAGTTGTGTTTTTTATGTGTTTTGTACTCTTTTCTGTATAAATTTGATGAAATTTTTGCGGGTCACAGGTCTCGTTGACAGACTCGGATCCGTCGCAATTTCGCGAATTCTTTCACCTGTCCGAGTTCACCAACGAGATTAAACAGCATCAACCGCTGCGCCTGAAAAAGAAGTTCTACGAGTTCTACACAGCGCCCATCACCAAGTTCTGGGCTGATTCGGTGAGTATTCAAGCCAAGGCTTATTTAGTTTTTAGCTAACGGAAATTAGCAGCTTGTGTTTAATTTCCGCTCGTACCCGCATTAGACAGCTCTTACTTATGTGGATAAGTGCTAAGTTTTTTTTCTTTTTTTTTTTTGTTTAATTTTCTTATGCCCTGTAATTATTGGAAATGGTTTAAAGAGGGAATGTCAATATCTAATCATACGGTTTTTTTTATATTTATATAAAGAAAGGATTTGCCCGTTTTTCAAATTTATTCTTAGCTAATATAAAGTTATATTTTATTATATAAAAAAAACGTACTTTTCTTTTCATATAAGTTCAAGTTATAGAAATACATTTTTTATAGGGTATCGTTTAGTGGGGCACAGGCTTATGTCGATTAAAGTTTGTTCCGCATTTTCTGTTTTCATATAATTATATTTCTTATAATTTCAGATTGCGTACATGTTCTTCCTGATAATGTTCTCGTTCACGGTGCTAGTCAAAATGGGTCCCATGCCGCGCTGGCAGGAATGGTATTCGATAGCGTACATAACGACTTTGGGCTTTGAGAAGGTGCGGGAAATCATATCCTCCGAGCCGGTGGCCATTACGTAAGTAATTCACAAATTGAATTCAACTTGAGAACACGTGTGTGTTCATCTGTGTGTGTGTGTTTGTGTGTTTAATTGCATTTAATTTAATGATTATAAATGAGCTCCACATTGGCGCATACTTTATGCCTCTATGCATTTTGATTACTTGCCTGCTTCCTATCTATATCCTGTGGCTTCGGAGCTTGTTCACGCTTGATTTACGGCTCTCGATTTCTGCGGCGTCCTTCATTAATGCGAATCTGTTGTGGCTTTCTTCATTTGCCGCTTCTTCCAGGCATAAATTCTCGGTGTGGGCGTGGAACATGTGGAATCCCTGCGACGGCGCTGCTATAATACTCTTTCTCATCGGCCTGGCCTTTCGATTTCGACCCGCCACCATGGACATTGGCCGCGTCATTTACTGTGTGGACAGTATTTACTGGTATTTGCGCATACTGAACATTCTCGGCGTGAACAAGTATTTGGGTAATTATTCACAATAATTTCTGTAGATGGTTAACAGTTACAATTTAAAATTACGCACAGGTCCTTTGGTCACCATGATGGGCAAAATGGTTAAGAATATGATATATTTTGTGGTTCTATTGGCTGTGGTGCTCATGAGTTTCGGCGTCAGTCGACAGGCCATACTCTATCCGAATAACGAGCCCACCTGGCGGCTAATTAGAGAGGTAAGCAAGCCAAACTGGCAATTTATAGAGTATATTTAAATATGTGTGTGTGTGTGTGAGTGTGAAATTATGTTTATATGATAGGAAATACGCTGTATACCCTTGCAGAGCTATAATTTGATCACATAGTATGTAAAGTATATATATTCTTGATCAGCTTACGCAACTATGAAAATATTGACAAGTCTGTCTGCTTAAATCTTTTTATGATTTACTATATATCTTAACCTGATCTATTGAAAAAAATTCAATCAATTTCCTGGTTTTGCAAGGGTATTTAAACTTCGGCTGCTCGAAGAGAATTGTTCTTTTAAGTTGATTAAATATTTATATAAGTATTTTTACAGTCATGTAAATAAAAATATGCAACAGGAAAAACAGAAACTGTTGATTAATTTTATATGAGCAGCTGTGTGCGTGCGTGTGCGTGTGTGTGTGTTGTTTTTTAACAAATATAAACATATATATATAAATTTAAGTATATATATAAGATATGTATATGTATGCTCTATGTACACTGACAATTTCCATTGCAGCGCTTGAATTGTGTATTTTTGAGAGAAACGGAGTACATGCATTTACTTAAATAGCAAGCAAAAACGTTTTTTATAAACTCAATTACTTGTAGCTAACTAAATACTTGTATTTAAGTAGAACTCGCAGCGAGTAATAATTTTTTTTATTTTTGGTTTTCTCTTTGGTTTTCGTTTTGACTAAGTAGTGTTTCATGCTCAATGAGTCCATTTACAAAAGCGATACTCGATACTCGATACTCGATTGACTAACTTCTATTTTCTCCATTGTGTCTTGTATTGTATTTTTCTATCTTTTGTTCCTTGCGCAACATCTAAAAAAAATCAACTAAAATGAAAAAATTAAATTAAAAAAAAACTGCACCATTCACTATTCACTACTATTCACCACTTACTCACACTATATTCACACACAATTCACATGTCTCTCGCATTCGCATTGATTTGTATAAAAAATAAACAAAAAACCTGCCTCGAAATGGCCGCCAGGTTATCGCCGGCTCAATTGTGGCGCCCGGATTTCAAGGGGCTCTCGGCCATAATAGTCGTTCACACAATACACGTGTCGCTGGCTTCGGATCCAGCGCATTTGCTGGCCATCATCGCAGCCATGCAGCAGCAGCAGCGGCAGCGGCGGCAGCAGCAGCGGCGGCGGCAGCTACAACAACAACAACAAGCACGACACCGGAGGCACCCTCTACTATGACGCCCACAACAACAACAACAACAGAACATAAAGCTGCTAGCCCCGATTTCTTGAGCGGGAATCTGACAAATGTACTACAAAATTGGTTTGCTATTTAGAGAAAGAAAAACAAAAACAACGTGTAGAATTGATCCTAGCGTCCCTGCTGTGTGTGATATATGATAAACCATATATATATATATATATCTATATATGTGGAAAGCTGTCTATAGTTGTTGTTGTGCCTCAAATTTTGGTTTATTGTGCAAAAATATTTTTGTCTTAAATTGGTTTCTTATCAAATTCTTTCTTATATTTCTTTATATTTCGATGTTGTCCCAAGTAAACCCCGAAAAATGAACCAACTTTTGATCTATTTCAATCTCTCTCTCTCTACCCTCGCTCTCTACTCTATATTCAACTCTCTTTTCTCTCAACGCGTTGGTTTTTTAACTCTAAGCAGAGCTAAATCTACGTTGCTCTTTATTTCTTTCTATGAATACCATATGCTCATATAATTTGTATGACTTATATATCACATAATAGATAATGCATGTTTTGAAATTTATATATAGCATAATTCAAGTACTTGCATCTGATAAGTAAATGTGTGTACTCAGTTTCCAGTTGTTTGATATACTCAAATTTTCCTTTTTCCTTTTTATTTTTGTCATTTAAATTTAATTTAAATTTAAGATGTTTTACGATATTTATTAATATATGCCGTATTTAATTGTTGCATGCGAAATGCTTTCGCTGTTTACACAATGCCATACAGCTTTTCAGGACACAAACAAGGACCCGGCAACGAGCCAACGAGCGCACGTCCTGCAGCTGTGCTGCATTGTCTGCCGTTGCGATTGTCGCCGGGTTCGTTTTATAACTTGTGCTTCAATCAGCTGAAAACCGTCTGCTGTAGCAATACTTTTTTGAGATACTGTCAACACGTTGCGCAGCAATTTGCATGCAATATGCAAATGCTGATCCACAGTCAAAGTATATTTACTTTTTATTATGGACTAGCGCACCTTTGACGCTGTTTTATTTGAATCCTTTGGCTAAAAAGGTCCTTGACTCAACCGAATTCTGTTCAAAAGCAAAACTAAATAGTTCAATATATATTCAATTTAATAAAAAAAGTAGATTGGAAGATAAAAGTGAAATAATGAACTTTTTTCTCAGTTGAAATTCACCTTTCATTAATTACACTTCGAATCTCTGCTGTGCAAATGCACTCAATCAATGTAATTTAAATTGAAATTAATCAACTACCGGCTGTGTAGTTTGTAAATACCAAACCTGTCCAGCCTTAATTATTTCAAATCTATCACAAACGCTCCGTCCGAAGCTGTGGCATCATCCGTGCCCCCTTTCGTGTCCCGTGGCTTAATCGCCGAGCCATTAACCCGGCCAACTTCGCAAATGCTAATGAAATGGGGCAGCATTTAATGAACTAACTACAGTAGCATGCTGGTAAAACTAAAAGAAAATGTTCACTCAACACACACACAAACACACCCAATACACACACATACATACATATATAGCCCATAGCAACTGTCTGTGTTGATGTGTAAAACTTGCATAACTGTTGACCCAGTCGGGGGAGCGGTCGTTTAAGGCCCAAATTGAATTACGCTTGGCCATTTTTTGTTGCCCAGCATTTAATGATGTCCCCGTTCTCTTTTTTTTTTGCTTTTTTTAATTTATCTCTGCACAGGTCACCTATCAGCCCTACTTTATGCTGTACGGCGAGGTCTTTGCCGACGATATTGATCCACCCTGCGGCGAGGATCCCCGCCAGCCCGCCTGTGTTACAGGTAAGTTAAAGTGCACTATATTCGATACATTATTTATCAACTTTATGCAATTTTCAGGTCATTGGGTAACGCCGATAACGATGTCCATGTACCTATTGATTGCCAACATATTGTTAATTAATTTGCTCATTGCCGTCTTCAACAATATATTCAACGAAGTCAATTCGGTTTCACACCAGGTAAGCAAATTTACCGAAAAGTTTATTTGAATTAAGAGTCTTATTTAATTTGTAATATAATGTAGAAATATAAAACTTATTTACATAATTAACTGCTTAAAATTAAACTCGCGTTGACCTAACACTCATTTTCACGACAGATACGTTAAAAAAACGTTAAAAAAGCTCGTGTTAAAAAAGGATAATCGCCAAATGGCATAACAGTTTATTGGTGGCAGACATACAAAACCACTTTAAAGTATAATAAACCATATAAAATTAAATAAATCTGTAATTAATTGAACAAATACAAAAAAAATTAATCAAAAAATATATTAAAATTCATGCAACATAAAAAACATGATTTACCAAACAATTAAAAGCAATAACAAACTGAACGGCATGGCTTTGTTTTAATAAGGCAAAAGTTGTTTAAAAACAATGAGTATTGCACAATGCTCTGTAAATTGCATTTAAATGAATGAACAAGATTTTGAGGTTTAATTTAAATCATATAATTACATTTATCAATAATTTTAGTTGAATAAAAATAGAAATGCAAGTTTTTAACTATTGATTTTGTTTTGATTGCAGGTGTGGATGTTTCAGCGATTCACCGTTGTTATGGAGTATCAGCAGAAACCGGTGCTGCCGCCACCTTTCATTGCATTCTGTCATTTCTATTCGCTGCTCAAGTATTGCGTGCGTAAAGCGAAAGGTGAGCCCGGCATGAGCAAGTTTAGCTTTGTTCCCTGTGAGTGAAATATTCAGAGCGTGCGCTCCCTTTAGCCCCAACGAACGAGAATAATGTACAAATCTCTATATCTCTCTATATATTCCCTGCTGCCGCAATGCTGCATCGTCAACAATCACTTTGTGTCAATATACGATTTCCATATTAAAAAAAAAAAACTTTGTATTGTTCATTTCCGTGCTTCTTTTGCTGTTATATTCTTGTTGTCATGTTGATTAATTCCATTTCGTTGTGTCTCAATAGGATTGGAGGTGCAGCGGGACAATGGTCTCAAGCTGTTCCTTGAAAAGGACGATCTGGAGCGACTATACGACTTCGAGGAGGAGTGCGTCGAGGGCTTCTTCCACGAACAGGAAATCATATTGAATCAGTCGACCGATGAGCGCGTCAAGAACACAACGGAGCGTGTCGAGACCATGTCTCAGAAAATCGAGGACATCAATCAGAAGGAGAACATACAAACGGCCACAGTGCAGGTATGTGACACACACACACACAGACAAACACCATCACATTCACTTAATTTCAAGCCCAGTTTTTAGTTTTTGTTATGCAAATTCACAATTTCTTTTTGGCACATTGATTTGGGTTTTATGCGCTTTGACAGGCAGCAGCAGCAACAGGAGAAATTGAAAATGTCCATAAAATGTCCAGCAATACAAGGGTTGCCTATAACATTGTGAACTGTAATCAATCATTGCATATGTATATATATATTTTTTTTAGCTATTTTCTATGAAAATTGTTGCAATTGGATGCCTAGGCTAATAATTTTTAGAAGTTAACTGATGCATTCAAATTTAAATCATAAAACATAAATTAACTCTTGAATATGCTTGAAATAGTTTTAAATTAATTATATCTACTTAGAAGAGGATAATTTTTATATTTACAACTGTAATCAGTCGAGTTTCTTTTTTTGGTATTAATGAAACCTGAGAATTAGCCTCTGTGACTACCTCTTCTAATATCAATTATAAGCTGGCCCAACAATTGCTGGGGCAACCCTCGCACATTTTTATGCGGTTTCTGCTGCCTGGATAGATGGCCTCAGGGTTTCCATTTACTTTTATTGCAATTGTGACATTGTTGCCGTCTTGTGTGCTTGCAGAACATTGAATTCCGTTTGCGCAAGATGGAGGAATCATCGGAGCAGATACTGTCGCATCTGGGCGTCATACATCGCTTCATGTCCGCACATACCGCCGGCACGGAGGAGCTGCGCGGCTCCGTGATGAACATTCCGGGTGAAATGCATCGCATGCGCACCATCTCAATGTCTGACACTGAGGGTGGCGGCGGCAGCGGCGGTGCTCCAGGAGCAGGAGGAGGAGGAGGAGGCGGCGGCGGCGGAGGTGGAGGGGAGTTGCTGCGGCTTTGGGTCTAGGTGCCACACTTACTTTAAATTCGCTGCAGGTGCGTTGCGCTCAAACAGTTTCCCCCACCCTCACCTGTTGCTGATTGTTGATTTCTTTTCGAACCGCAGGTGAACAACCGACGGCGATTCAATCGCTCGCTGACCGAGGTGCGACCGGACGCATACATTCTGGATGAGGGCACACACTTTGAGGTGGTGCCGCTGCCCGAGGAGCCCGACGAGGTGGTCAAGTCCCGCGAGGCGCTCAACGAGCAGGTGGTGCGCAAAGCCTCCATGCAATCCGAGGCCGATTCCGATATTTATTTGCCGCTGTCGCAGCGTCCGTCCACCTGTGAGACGGTGAAGCGTACGCCGTATGTGACGGTGCGTCAGGATACGGGCGCCAGCACCGAAAGCAAGGACACCCTAACCCCAATGGGCAACAACGATGACGATCAGACGCTTGTCGGCGGCGACAATTCCGACGATGCGGCCCCGGACATGAACTTTGAGGGTAATGCGATTAGCCAAAAGCAAACGCCTGGCAACTAATCCACTTTCGCTTACGCTTCCACTTCCGTTACGTTACGTTGTGTTACGTTGCGTTACGTTACGTTAACTTTTTCCACCTACTGTGCTTCTGTTTTGCGTTCTGTTTCGAAGTTCCTCTTTGTGTTCTGTTCGCCGCCCACGCAATCTAATCGTATTTAAATATAAGTAAATCTGAGTATTCTTCGCCTTCTTCGCATACAGCTGCCAGGCATCGGGCGCTACGCCAGCGCACCGTTTCGCTCTGTCGCCGCAACTCGGAGACGTACTCGCTAACCGGGACGGACATCAATCGCTCCCACATCAGCCTCAATCAGCTGACCTCGCTGACGCGCCGCCAGATGAGCCTCACGCAGTCCGAGCCGGACAGCGACAAGGATGCGCCAGTGTTGCCACAGACGGGTATGTTTGCGTGTGTGAAAGAGCTAGAGAGTAAGTTAGACTAGTGCAGCAGCTGCAAATAATGCGCTCCAAATTTCTGCTCACTAACCTCCCCCTCTTCATAACATACCCCTCAACTAACTCTAAACATAACAATAAACGAACCGACCAAAACAAGCTGCAAAATTGGCCACACAAAAAGCCTTAACCAAAGCACATAATGTTGTTATTGTTGTTGTTGTTTTAATTGTATATAAATATATGCAGTGAAAGTTCTCTTGAGCGAACTACGACAGTTAAAACTTTCTATCTGCTTAGAAAAGTTAAAGACAATAAATGAATTGTTCGGTTTCTGGTTTGAAAAAATGCCTCGCATTATTATCGTTGTGCAAACTATTTTAAAGTACAAAATTATATTTATTATTTATAGGAAACTATTTAATTTTCATCCTTTTCGTTGTATTTTTACTCGGATTCACAGCTCCCACATTTCAAACTCCCATAACAATGTCAAAACTGATCGGATTTTCATGTTTGATGGCATTTTCGTCATTATTTGTCCTCTACATTGAATCTACATTCCAAATATATCAATTTTCGAAAATACATTTTTTTCTTCTTTTTTTGGGCCAAAAAGCATGTACCCCCCCTTGTGAATTTTGGAAAAAAAAATTTTTCAAAAATTAAAATTGCGAATTTTTGTTTTTAATTGATTGTAATTATCATAATTAGTATAAAAAACAACATTAAAAGTGATTTTGGAGGGGTCAAATTTTTGGTCAAAAATCATCCAAAATGGACAAAAATTTTGACATGTAAAGTTCTCGGATCCATAGCTCCAATACTTCAAACTCGCATAACTTTGTCAAAACTGAACCGATTTTCACGTTTGATGGCATTTTTTTCATGATTTGTCCTCTAGATTGAATCTACATTCAAAATATATGCATTTTTCAAAATAATTTTTTTTTGATTTTTTTGGCAAAAAAGCATGTACCCCCCCCTTGTGAATTTTGGAAAAAAATATTTTTTCAAAATTTAGATTTGCGAATTTATAGTTTTAATCGATTTTATTTGTCAAAGTTAGCATAAAAAACAACATTGAAATTGATTTTGGGGGGGTCAAATTTTTGGTCAAAAACCACCCCAAAATCGACAAAAATTTGGACATGTAAAGTTGTCAGATTCCATAGCGTCCATATATCAAACCCCCATAACTTTGTCAATTGTGAACCGATTTTCAAGTTTGATGGCATTTTGATCATGATTTGTCCTATATATTGACTCTGCATTCAAAATATATTCATTTTCGAAAATAAAATTTTTTTGAATTTTTTGGTCTAAAAAAATGTACCCCCCTAAATTCCCATAAACTCCCATAACTTTGACAAAACCGAACCGATTTTGATGTTTGATGGCATTTGGCTAAAAAGAGTAAATTAAAAATGTTTTCTAAACGTTTTCTTTGAAAGCCACGTTCAAGAAAAAAGTTCGCTTCAAGGTAGCTGTCCGCTTGTAGAGCTTTCACGGTGCCCAACTAATTTATTTTTACTCTCACCACTCACACACACACACACACACACAAACGCTCTCTATGTCGATCTCTGACGCATTCTCAACCTAACCTCGAACTCTAGGTAAATCAGTTTTGCATGCGAAACCCTCCAGAAATATATTGCTGAAACTGCACAGCGAATATACATCCATAACGGACGAACTGGAGAACGTCTGCCATTTGATTGCCTCACCGACCGTCTCACTGCAAAGCAACAAAGGTAAGTTGGCGTTGCTCCGATCCGATGCCAGAACACCCAACCGAATCACCTTGCCTATCTAGCTTATCCTACCAATTGGCCGTACTGTCAAAAAGCAATTGAAAGAAAAACTCTGAAGCCCGTAAAATGTAATCTGTGTATAGCTAACAGGGCGTATGCGTAATATTCATTGCCTTGTGCTTGTGCCGCCAACCAAACCCAACCCAACCCAACCAAACGAATTCAATTCAAAATGCCTGCGCCTGCCTCAGATCCTGAAATTAAACTGGTAGCCTAATTAATCCTTTGCAAACACTATTCGCAGCCTCCTTGGATCGCCCCAAGATAGAAATGTCGCGCGCCGAGGCCGCAGCGCTCCAGGAGAAGCAGCATCTGAAGGAGTGCGAGGAGAATGACTATCGAATTCTGGAGGGTCTCTTCGAGGCACGCGGCTCCATTGACGCCGGCGTGCAGGCCTATGAGGTGAGTCTATATAAAAGACAAGCTCGCACGTGGAACCTCAGTTTTTTTATACCCTGAACCCATTGAAAATGGGTAAAAAAGGGTATAATAGTTTTGTGCAAATGTATGTAACAGGCAGAAGGAAGCATCTCCGACCCCATAAAGTATATATATTCTTGATCAGCATCACTAGCCGAGTCGATTAAGCCATGTCCGTCTGTCTGTCCGTCTGTCCGTCTGTCCGTCTGTCCGTCTGTCCGTCCGTCTGTATGAACGCGTCGATTTCAGAGACTACAAAAGCTAGAAAGCTGATCTTGGTCTCATTTGGTTCGTATATATCATACGCAGATCAAGTTTATTTCAAAACATCGATAACTCCTTCCGTTTTCTTATTATCGATATTTATCGCTTTTTTGACTCGGTTTTTTAAGCATAACTCCCAAACTATAAAAGCTAGAGCCACCAAATTTATTTTTTTATGTTTGCGTAAAACATACGAAGAATTTAAGACCTTCAGGTTTTGGATACCTCCCCCCAATCGCCCCCAATATTGAAAAAACCATAAAAACAAAGCAAATCAAATACTACACACGTGCAAATTGGTTTGTACATACATTTCGATGATCTGAATAAGCCCTGAAAATTTCATAACGATCGTACATTTAGTTTACGAGCAAATCAAGAATCTATTTTCAGTAGTGGGGGCAAAGCGCAGCTGCTTGGCAATTTCTGTGTACATGTGCACGCATACATATGCATATGCAAAATTTGTCTTGCGTTCTTCTAGGAATTTTTTTTGCAACGGTTAAATTGAATTTTAACACAACGAAGAGAAGTAAGAGCGTGGTCCAGTTGGTAAGAGTTAGGCCGCGTAACGTGGAGGCCCGGGTTCGAATTCAGCGTTGGTATGGTAGTAAATGTTGAATTGTTTTATTTTTTTTATATTTATTTATAATTATTATTTTTATAAATTTGTATCGTTTTATTGACAACTGCAAAATTTTCGTTTTCCTCGACTTTTTGCGATAGTTAAGTAATGTTATATCATTCGCGGAAAATGTGGTAGTGTGGTGCAGTTGGTAAGAGTCGTGCATCTTAAGACGGGGAGACCGAGTTCAAGCCCCGGCTGCGGAACATTTCTTTTTCCGTTGGTAATTGTTTTTTTTTTTATTATTATTTTTAATAGGATCCATACTCATCAACTGCCGAGAGTGTGTGTGTATGTGTTCATTTCTGGGTTCAGGGTATCTACTAGTCGGGCGGTCCCGACTAGAGCAATCTCACTTGTTTATAACAACATTTATTAATGTCGAAAAGCGGTTACATGAACATGAACCGGTTCAAACCGTAAATCAAATCAATGACATGTTTTTTTACTCGTCCTTCAATCCAATCTTGTGTCCTACTCAGATCGGTGTCTCTGTGGACTACAGCCATCGCTATCCGTTGCGCCGCGAGACGGCCATCGAGCTGTCCCCATCGAAGGCGGCCGCGGAGGGCGGACTCCTTGGCGCCGCGAATGCTGGCGACAGCAGCGATACTAGCGGCGCCGGCAGCAGCCATGCGGTGGCCAGCGGCTTTCAGCTGAAGAACGAGCGGCCCTGGCAGCGCAACTCCTCCATGGAGCAGGCGGCGTATCAGTCGCCGCTGGTGCCGATGCGGGCCACCAGCGATTTCCTGAATGCGCCCTACGACAGCAGCGGGCGGCTGTTCAAGAAGTCCAGCGAGAGCCTGCAGAAGAACTCCAGCACGGACACGGACTACTCGGCGCATCCGTATCGCTTCATCAAGCAGAGCTCGAACGAGACGAACACCTCGCTGACAGGATCCTTTAATGTGGACACGCCCTCGCTGACGGCGGAGCCATCGCTGGACGCGGGGGACTCGCATTCGGCGACGGGCATTAGCATGTGCGTTGGCGCTGCTGGCGGCGCTGCGACGGCGCGTTACCAGCCCAAGCGCACCGCGTTCCGTTGGCGCTGCCGATGGCAGGCGCCTGCGCGACGAGAGCTCCAGTTCGCTGGACCTGAGCGCTGCGCCAGTGATGACGCAGGCGGCGCCGGTGCCAGCACTGCCAACGCGTCCCATGCAGCTGAAGAAACAGTTTAGCATGGACCAGGGCAAGCCACTGTCGGAGCCAGCGGGTTCAGCGGCAGCGGAGGCAGCTGCGTTGCCCGCACCGGTTGGCGCCAAACTGATTTCGACGCTGAAGCCGCCGTACGCCAGCAAGCTGGGCATGAATGTCCTCAAGGAGAGTAGCTCCAGCACTGAGGAATCCCGCGACGGTGACGCCGGCGGCACCGGTGGCACAGGCACCACCTCCTCCTCTGCCAAGAGCAGCAATGTGGCCCTGGCCATACCACAGATAAGCACTCATCTGGTGCAGGACGAGATCGCCAAACTGTCCTCGAACATAAAGAGCAGCACCGAATCGGAAAAAGATCCGCCATATAATGAAACAATGTGTTAGCTTACCCATAACTATTTGTCGCTGTTGATGTTGCAAATGCTGCAACTATATCTGTAACTATATCTATTAACTGTACAACTAAGTGTATCCACCTTGTGCTCAATGAAGAAACAAACGAAAAACAAAACCCCCTTTAATGTTGAGAATGAACACTTACTCTATATGTATGTATATATATTTCCTGTTAAAACTGCATAGTTTAGCGCGCATATCAAGTATGAATCTATATATATATATATATGTACACACGTTTCTGGTGGAATGCAGCGCAATTTAAATGATTTTTGACAATACATAGTAGACAGATTATCTGTATTTTTATAAAATGTATTTATTTACAAATTGTCCGTTTTTATTGTTGTTATTAAATATGAGAAAAATAGTATATAAACAAGGAGAAATCAAAATGCATGCATTTCACTTAACGACACATATAAATATATATAAAAATAACTGTTTTTACCACCCTTAAGCATACATATATGTCGTATACTCTATCTGTAACCAAAACAAAACAAAAAAAAAAAGATACAATACAAAATGTTTACAATCTACAATACATATGAAAAGTAACATGTAATTTCACATATCCTATGCGAACTATGAACTTATCTAAAATGCAAAAAAAACTTATATATATCTATGTTAACTTAAAGCAAACATGTTGTACTTACGCGTCGGCTATATATGTACTTTTATTTAAATGTGTTAAAACTTGTAACAACTATATCAACTATATGTGTGTGTCTGTCCGTGTGTGTGTGTGGTGCGTGTGTGCTACTATAAAGTTAGTTAGTCCATTTTACTTATTTATAAATATGTGTGGCTGTGTATGTGTCTACGTATGTGTGCATGTTAAGTTATATAGTCTAGTGCAAACAAAAAAACAAATTGTATATATACATTTAGGTATTTTTTCAAAAAAAAACAAACCAAACGCCCCAAAAACCTTGTTAACGTTTTGCTTCATGTTAAATGCGTTTTTCATAATTAATTGGTAAAAATTATTGCATTTTATTAGAGTTTAATGAAAAGAAAGAAAACATTGTACTTATTGATTTTAAGAAAAGAGCAAAATTTAATTATTAAATGATAAAAACAAAGCGAGCTGCAAAAATCTGTCAATTATTTAACTTAAATCATAAATTTATTTAATACTTATATAATACTACTGATCTATAAACTATTTAGTTGGGTATACAATTCCTTCTCACTTTACACGATTCTTATTTTTTACACGGCTTTGAAAAAACACACATTTTCAGCTCTGAAAAGCAATCTAATATTTTTCGATTAAGGCAATATACTTTACATGTATTTTTTCGGAACTTATCTATCGTGTAAAAGAAAATGTTTGGTTTATTTTGTTTTTTCTTGTTTTTATTTTACATTGTATAAAAAATGTTCAAGTCTTTTACGTTGCCATTGCATCTTAAGAGCTAAACAATGAATCTTTATTTTATTAATTGTATTTATTATAAATATTTTATAAATATTTAAAAAATAATGGCAATATGGCTTGACTTTAGCATCCCATCCATAAAAATAACATTCCACAAGGCCAACAATTCCAACAAATCCACAAGAACATTCGATGCTTCGCGGCTTACAACTTGCACTAGGTTATCATTTACTCGTTTTTATGTATTATTTTAAATTATATAGGTTTCATATTTATGAACACATTTCATGCGGCAGATCTGTTAAACTATCAATCCAAATCTTCTTTAATTTTCGTTAATGTTTGATTTTCGTTTTTGGTCGATTCTTTTGTGAAATGTGATGTACTTGTCTATATAGCTTAGCAATGAGGATCACAATGTTTGGGCTTAGTTACTGCCACTGTTAAGGTTCTCAGCCTCGGGCTCCACGGTGCCCTGTTGCACCAGCTTGTCCATCTCCTCCTTCTTCGCGCGCTTGAAGAAGCCAGCCTGCAAGATAGAGATTTAATGTTGCAGTTGTGTCTGCCAAAAATATCTTGATCTCATAGTTACTTACCTTATAGAGGCCATAGACCAAAGCTCCCAGCAGTAAAATGCCAGCTACTATGCTTAAAATAATAATCCAGATGGGTGTATGGCTTTCCAAATGCCTTGATATAATGATCGGCTCCAGCTTGCGCCTGATCGCCAGCGAGCTGGCCGTGGGATCACCTTCCTTGCGCACCACCAGATCGTTGAGTATCACAAAGTACTCCCAGGGATCGATCAGGATAGCATTCACCTCGTTCAGATCGACGCTGTAGCGCATATTCAGGTTGATCGGCTTCTCCGGCTTGAAATTGTACACGCGCATCACGGCGCGCAGGCAGACGGTCATCTCGGGATCCCGGCAATTGAACACAATGGTGCGATTCACCGGCAACTTCCCCTTGAAGTCTTCGCTGAGCAGATCGTGCGCCTTGATGTTCGAGATGCGCGCATATTGCTCCCGATTGGCGGTCAGGGCTTTCAGGTCGCGTCGCTTGCGTGTCATCGAAGCCGTCGCCACCGAATCCGAGTCCAATATCTGCCAATCGCTGCTGGCCTCGTAGTGCGTTCCATGCTGGGTGACCACCACGCGTTCCGCGTGCTGGCTTTTGCGTGTGGTTGAGATCTCAATGGGATTCATAATGATCTGGGTGTTGTTCTGGTCAAGTAGCTCAATGGACACCAGCTGGGAATCGTAGGTGGCCTGCATGGTGAGGTTGGCCACATTGATGATGGGTATGGTGGCCGTGGAGCCGGCTATCTTGTATGCAACGGGTATGTGGAAGACCAGCTCCAGGCCATCCACAGTGCTGGGGCCATTGCTCTTGATCTCATAGTTACTGACCACCACCGCAGAGTTCTTGAAGTTCTCCAAATCGATTTTTCCATTGGTCTGGCCCCTAAACATGAAATTGACTTCGGATTAGCTCAAGATTTGATGAGCTGCAAATGAAGTGACCTACCCGGAGGCGTCGATTTCCGTGTATTCCTTGAGTGCAATCAAGCTGGTCAGCTTGTTATCGCTGGGATTCTGCTCCAGGCCCGTGCTGAAGACCTCGGCACTGATGGTCAGCGCGCTGCCCGTCAGGCTGCTCATATCGAAGCTAATCGTGAGGCTGTCCTTATCACCCTTGCCCAACGGTCGTCCACGGTTCAGATCACATACCATGACGGCATCGCTGACCTTGCAGTTGCCCGGTATTTGGGCAAAGTTCAGCCGGCTCGAGCTGGTCACATTCAGCTGGGGCAGGTAAGCGGTCTCTCCGCGGTTCGTGACCTCGTAGTTGATGCGCAGCGTCTTGTCGCTGCCCAGTATATAGCTGGAGCTGTTCATGTGAAAATCGGGACATTAGACTCAATTGAACAACGAAAGTAAATAAAAGTAATAAAGTGGGGGAGATGTGGATTTACCTGACATCCTTGGCGCTCAGCTGCAGATCGGCAATGCACACCTCTGTGGCACAGCCCGTGCTGAAGATTATCTTCTCGGAGTAGACCTTGGCATCCTCGGGATCCACGGCCACACAGGTCTCACAGAATGCTAACGGAGTGAATTGAATGGGAATGTATGTTAGAAACTAGGTTTCCCACTTTGGATGAACTTCTCGCACTTACTCTCAGAGTCCGGCACCTTCTTGGTCAGCTCGTAGTGCATCTCCAGCTCGATGGGCTGGAATATGTCCTTCTCGCTGTAGCGCACCTCGCACTCGAACACGCGACACTGCTGCGTGGTGCCCGCTGTGGCGTTGAAGCTGAGCTCACTGGACTGCGACTGGATGAACGTTGCCCGCTTCAGCTGGGCATCGATCACGATCCGCATAGCCATCTCCTGCTGCTGGGCGGCGCTGCCCTTGGCCGTTGTGGAGAGGCCATAGCAGGCCGTGATCTGCACACGGTTCTGCTCCGGTTTGATTTCACGGTTCTGCGACCGCACACTGGCCACCAGCTTGACCACGGGATAGGCGCGATACACGAACACGGCCTCCGCATTGGGCGCACCCACGGCAAAGTCGTTGAACCCGTTCGCATCGATGTCGGAGCCACGCGACAGTCCGTGTCCGAACATGTGCTGGCCGTATTTCGAAGGCTGCTGCTGCTGCGGCGAGTCCAGACGCTGGCTGGGATGATCCCGCAGACCCTGCTCGGCACCCAGGTAAATAAAGACGGAGCCGTTGCCAGCAAACGGTGCTCCAACGGCAATATCTGAAACCGGAAATCAAGATTACATAGTTAAATGAGGTGAGTAATAAACAAGAAGATCAAATAGAAGTTCAATTTTGATCATATATTACTTCTAAGCACAAAACTTGTATAGACAGACAGCCGAATATACTCCCTTTACTTGCCGAATAAGTACACAAAAAGCAACACAGTAGCTGCAAGTTGTACTCTGACAGGAAAATAATGTTTGTGTGGGAGTGCGAGATATATATAAAAAGGGAATGAATCGGGCCAACTTACCGTTGTAGCCATCGTGATTAATGTCGCCCAGTCTTGTCAGCGTGGTGCCGAAACGTGCCTTGGCCGTAACGGGGAGCGGACAAAGCAGCCGCTTGACCTCGAAATTGAACTGGAATTGATTGCAGCACATTAGTCAGCCGCAGTCGTAAGAATTCGGAATTTAGCGTCCGAGGTGGTTACTCACCCGTCCCTTGTTGAGGAACACGTAAATGGCGCCGTTATCGTGGGACTCTTCCAGCGAGTGCTGTGGTGCCGAGATGATCACATCGGTCAAATTGTCGCCGTTGAGATCCTCGGCTAGCACCGCATAGCCGAAATACTCGCCGAACTGTTCGCCGCGGAACACGTGGTATTTTTCGATCGTCTTGCCGCGCACATCGAACACGTAGCCCTCGCCGGACTGCTCGTTTGCCTGCGGGGCGGTGGCCACGTACAGCAGACGCTTCAGATCGGTGCTGTCGAAGTGCCCGGAGCTGACCGCATACCCGAAGTACGAGTCGTCCGGCTGGCCCCACCGGTCCGGATTGGGTATGTCCGTCTTGTAGGTGACCTCCGACTGGTAGTCAATGTAGTCGCCGCTGCCGCGCGTCTTGCGCCGCCTCTGGGCGCTCGTGTCGCGCCGACTTGCCGAGGGGTCATCCACCTCGGTGACCTTGCGGTACCGTATGACCGAGCCGCGCCACGTGAAAATGCCCGGCGCACCGATGAGGAACTGCTCGTTGTCATCGGAGACGTGAGCGCTGAGCCCCTGCTCGGCCAGAATGTAGAAATAGTAGCGCAGATCGTTGTCCTCCTTCACCTGGTCCGTTTTGAGGCGCAGCGGCGAGATTTTCGTCACGTTCTGCGGCTGATCGGCGATCGTATTGGCCACCCAGTAGCATATGCCGTGCATATGGTAATCCTTGGAAGATGGCGCCACAAACCGCGGCGCGCACACCAACAGCTTATCCTCGTCCCGTGTACCGCCGTCCATGGAACCGCCCAGCCACTGAAAGTCGCGACGCTCCGAGTCCCACGTGTACTCGTTGTTATCAACGTTCCGGTTGCCCTGGTCATCGAACACGTACGGACTGCACGTGCCGTCTTTCAATAAGCACTTGTAAATGGCGCCCGTCTCGTTCACGTTTCGCTGTTTTTCCAGCGTGGATTGCGCCTGTGGTGCGCCCACAAACACGCTGCAATAGAGTGACATAGACGGAGAGAGAGAGAGAGAGAGGGGAGTAAGCATCTTTATTTTTAGAAACAGAAATAATATAAATAGACGCGCATATCAAGTTTGATCGATAGCTCGGTAAAAAGAAACGTCGAAGTTATCAAAGAAAACGTGTGATAAAATGAAACAGATTTATGGGGCAATTAACAAGCAGTGCATGTGCAAGCAGTGCATTGCGTAAACACGCTTTCATACACACATTTATTTTCGTGTGAACACTTTTTGTTCGTTGTAAAAGAGTTCAAATGCTTTTAAACTTGGTTCAGGGTATCTTCTAGTCTTGGCTAGTTCACTCTTACTCTCTTTGTTTTTTTTTAGTCTGATCTGTTACTGTATGTTTAAAACTTGCATCACAGAGAATATCGAGGGTTCTGCAACAATTTGGTATGTACAGCGAGCTTAATTTATCATAATTTGTATAAATTTGTTAGTGTATATGTTTTTTGCTCTCTTCTTCTTCGTCTTTGAATTATCATACAGAATCTGACACTGAACCCTGAACAAATTGACTTGCTGTGGAGCAATAAAATGCCAATTGTCTTGTCATTGGTCCATTTGACTCAACAATTAAAATTTCTCGCATTTTCAGGTTAAATACGATTGCTCAGTTTTAAGCTTTTTGTCGTTGGACACCTTTATTAATAGCAGTGGTGACCAATCTGATAAAGACATTATCTGCGAGCATAACGGGCGTATACTTGATAAATAACAAGTCAGCAGCAATGGCAACTGTTCATTTATCGCTTGCAATTGCAAAATGGGTGTGGAATGGGTGTGAGATGTGAAAAGAGAGTAACAATTGAAAGTAAACATTCCATTAAAAGCTTACTTATATGCAACAATGAATAATATATTTATTGATTTCCTTTAAATTAAATAAAAAAAGAGTGCGTCAATGTTTTAGTCAAGACTCTCGCTGCCATCGCTATTTATCATTTTTGCTATAACGATAGAGCACTTAACAAACAAACATCAATACAGACACACACACACACAAGCACACACACACACACACACACACACACATACCGGTAATCTTATCAAAGAAAATCGACTAAACGCAAAGCTGATAAACACAAAACAAAAAATTGGCATTGACAAACTTTTAGCTAGAAAAATGAAATAAATGTGCTCTCAATTTTCAGAAATTGAACATGTCTCATTGATCGAATAAGAATCAGAGAATAAGTGAACAAGTACGTTTATTTCTGAGTCGTAAAGCACCCATTTATATTTAGTAATATCTGGTTTTAAGGGCACATTGCACGAACGTGCAATGTGGGAATGTTTCAATATTTGCATAACTTCAGCTTTCGCATAGAGCGAGCCATGTTTGATACCGAGCACACACCTAGTTAACCCCCCTTCCCCCTTCCCCGTTTCCATTTTCAATTGAAGGCGAGTAAATGACTTCATCATTTGTACAACTTATTAAGTTGTGTTTCATTTTTTTCATTCACTTTTTTTTATGACCCCAACACCAGAGCACCTCAGCTCCCCCATCGAATCGATTTGGATTCCGATGAATCATCTGAAACTCCAACCTGTTTTCTCTAACGGACGCCCGCGAGCAGGCGAGCAGACGCTCTGAAAGCTGCCAGCTTTAGTTTTCAATCTTCAACGTTCAATGTTGGTATCGTCGTATCTCAAAAAAACGGCACTTACCCGTGCGGTCGCAGGCTGATGCTATAACCGAAGTATGACGCACGCACTTTTGGCATTGCCGTGGCTAGCTGTGGATCTTTGATCTCCCTGTTGGGCCGCGGCGAAATGTTGTAGGCGCAGGCGCTGCCAGCGAGGCAGGCGGCCAGCAGGAGCAGGAGCAACATTTGCGGCAAGCGACCTTGCCTAGCCATCCTGATTAAATAGCTTTCAAATATTTAACACTAAACGGGTTTACTGCATAAGCAGCGATACTCTTTAAATGTTGAATTTATTATCACTAATGCCACACAGCGACACACGCTCAAGCGACGAGCAACGTTTCAATCGCAACCGCTTCAAATGAATGTCAAAACTTAACTGAAAAGCACTCTGAGTGCCTGCAGCCGCACTCGGCACAGGTAGCTTTTGAGAGTGCGCAGCGCTCTCATGCTCTCATGCGCTGCTTGTTCGCTCTCGCTCGCGCAGTATCTGTTGCTCTTGCACTCAAAGCTGAGACTGGCTTACTCACTCTACCGTTGCTTGTCTGTGTTGTGGGGGGAATGTGGGTTAAGAGGCATGCCTTTTTAATCGCCACTGTCTCGAATGAATGAATGTCAAAACTAACCAAATAGCGTTTAGAGCGTCTTACGAGAGAAGTAGCTTTTGAGTGTGCACTCGCTGCTCTCATAAGCTGGTTGCTCGCTCTTCCTCTCCCACCCGGTATATTTGTTGCTTTTGCACTCAAAGTTGTGTGTGGCTTACTCACACTACCGTTAACTGTATTGCAGTGTGGTATCATGCGTTTATCTCATTTCCATATTTGGTATACAAATATTTAAAGTCAATATGCTTGGCCTTCACGAACAAAATAAAATTTCCAACTGCAACAGTAACAACTTGTAACTAGCTGAGCGTAGCTGATTACAAATGAATTCGATTATAAATAAACTAAATACAACCGGTTAATCAACTTTAAAATAACAAACACAGAACGCCGGCTTAACTTTAACGCGTTGCTGAGTTAAAAACAGCTTGCGCTTTATTTATAGTCGCTGATAAGAAAAATATAATAGCATAAGAAATACAATAGAGTTAGTCCGTCTCCGATTTCTTCCGGCATTGTCCTGAAACGCATTAAATGCTTAGTCAGCCTCAGGTGGGATGAATCATAGTTTTGCATCGATGCGATGCGCATTTTGTTTCACATTGCTGTCAATTGTCACGCCAGCGTAATTAAATTGTCAGTTAGCAAGTACATGTCGGCCACCAGTTAAGAGTTGCCGTTTGCACATTTATGCAAAACAATCAACAAATATTTGTTGTTCCGAAGCGACAACAAAACAGCATAAAAAGCCGAAATACAAATATCCACATAAAAAACAAACATCAACAACAACATTCGTTGACTCGTAACTGACCGTCGTAACACCAACGCCAACTATTTTTCCCCAAAAAAAAAAAAGAAGAAGAGATTATGAGTCATTCACTCAAAGACTTTGCAATGTGTCACCCAGTTACGCACACAGACATGAAGGCATCTGCAACCAAATACACTGAACGACATTTTTGTTGTATCGCTGGTTATTTTGATTGTGGTTGTGGCTTCTGAGCAAGGATTGAAAGGAACAACTAAGGAAATGAAATAAACAGTTCGTTTTCTCAGCTTACAATTACATTGTATGTACTAAAATTTTTGCATATTTTAAAATTAATTTCTAAAAAAAAACATTTATATGTGGATTAAAAAGTATGTTGCACTTTTTTGGTTCCAACATATTTGGTTACACAAGTGCTTTGTTCAGGTTCAGAAAAACAATGTGCAAAAACTATTAAAATTAGAATCGTTTTATTAATAAGATTTTCTTTGTCTTTAGTGTTTCTATTTTGGTGCGGCGAAGCGTACTCAATTTTATATCTAAGTATTTGTACGGAATGTCCCTTTTTGGTAAGTGCAGCAAACTTGAGAGAGCCGAGGACGCGCCGGTGGGTGGGTATATATGTATGTATATATGCTATATATAAATTATATTTTTATATATCCATGTGTCTGGGCCATTGACTGGCGCTTTGTTGAAATACGAAGGTAAGTGCAGCCAAAACGGTTTTGTGCGCATGTTAACGGGCAATGAGAATAAGTTCGGACGCGGACCACACAAATCTTCTTTGTTTCGCGCTGTGATTGCTGCCATCTCCATCATCAACAGCGACAACAACAGCAGCATTAGCAGCAGCAACAACAACAACCACAACGACAGCAGCTTGCGGTCAACAAATGTTCAAGAACAAAAGCGGCCGCTGCAGCAAGAGTTGCTGCATTTAATTTTTTGTTGCTGCTCGTTTTGGAATTGGGTTTAATGACCAAGAGAAAAGCGGCTAAATATATTTGTGTGTGCAGTGTTAACTTTGTGGCTGAGTTCAATCCACGGCGACGCGGGGGCGCTGTATGCCACAACTGATATGGCGCCGACGCAGCAGACAGCACTTTATGCATTATAATATGCAGCTGTTGTTGTTGTTGCTGCTGCTGTTGCTGTTGCTGTTGCAGGCAGACGCCACTGGCAATTGTCGCCAAGCGTTGCCTGTATCCATGTGTTGCGCAATTCGTTTGCTGCTCACTTTACACATTTTGATATTTGTGCATGCGAAAATGAATCATAATCCCAAGAAAGTACCCAAAAGAAAAATTAAATGGAAATTGCAATCGGGGGTCATTTGCCCCGCGTGGAAATTGGATTTAACAAATGCATCTAAATAATTCGACTTTGTGCACAAATTGAAAAAACGGTCTGGAAATAATAATACTCGTATTACAAGCAAATTACAATTTCTTATCTAAATACAAGTAAACAACAGAACTTTTGTTATTGCTTGTTTTTCTATTTATTATTCAATTGGTTTGATTCTTTATCAAGCTAGCCTAGTTGTTGTTATATTATAGAGATACTAAGAAATGTTTACACGTTGGATGTTTCCATTCCAATAAACTTAATTTGCTTAAATATTTACATGCATAAATATTTAAAACGTTTTAAGCAACTTTTACATGCTTATATAAAATATATTTACATTCCCCCCACCACTTTAGGATAAATATCAAATGTTGTTTTTATTTTGCCTGTGTTTAAGCTTTTGTTTTAAATAACTTCAACTGATGTAAAATACATGGCAAAATCAAAAATTTAATATACCCATTATAAAGGCAAGCTTTCTCCATTGCATTATTACAAAAACTTCCCAATCTAATTTAATTTAATGTATAAATTTAATGAACTGCGAATGTAAAATATTTACATACAAAATTATTTAAATTTTTATATGTTTCTCTGTCTCTCTCCACTCAAACATATCTACTCTCTATATTTTTTGTGTAGTGTTTAAATTCTATTTCAACCAACTTCAATTGATGTGAAATAAATTACAGGCTGGCGTGATTTTACGCGTAATTTCCGTAGATAATTAGGCGCACTCGCAGCTAATTGCAGGGCGCAGTTGGCTAACTACAATAAAAAAAAAACCAAAAAAAATAACAAGAACAAATTGTTATTGCATTAGATTTTAAAGTGCGAGTCATAAAAAGCCAAGCAACAACCAGCAGAGGAAGTATTCCAATTAGTTGTACCCAACCAAAAACCAAACACAAATGCTAAACTCGTTATGAACACGTACGACTCATAGTCAAACTCGCACTCAAACACAAAACCAAGATTGTCAATTGCCAAAAAATTAAAGAAAAAAAAATAAGCAAACATAAACACACGAGCTTGGTTATGAAAAAAAGAGAAAAATTATTACTACCAGCGCGCGAAATTAAAAAACAAGTATGAAATCTGATGCTTTGTCAACTGAATCTGTGGCCCAAATTTGGAGACGCCCGAAAAATGGGCATAGTAAGTTCGTGAATCAGCTTGGCGAAACCTACAGTATTTGGTATTCCGTAATAATAATAAAATAAAAAGAGGTTTAAATCAGTACATCATATACTATGCTAGATTTGTATATAGTATTATCAAAGCGTCTAAACGAAACTACTTGATTCATTGCTATAATGACTCAATATTCGTTTACTTGCCTTAAATGCGCTAAATTCAATCTGTATTATTATCAGGAGCCGGGTTTCTTTGCGTAAATTATATAAGTAATAGTTATATACGACTGAATCATCTGAAATGTGCAACGAGTTCACATTCAGAAGAAGTGCATATCTGTACATATATATCTGTAACTGAATAGTAAGCTGAATATATTCAGTGTTCTCTTTTTTGTATTCTGTATTGCATATTGCAGCAAACTTCAATTCTATAAAACTTGAGTCATCATTCAAGAGGGTCTTTAATGTATTTTTTTATTATGATTATTTTAGAGTATTTTCCCAGCGGCTTGGACCTCTGCCAAGCGTCACTTTCCTCTGTCTTTGGTTGGTTGAAATTTTAAAGCTTGATTTAATTTGATTTGCGGTCTTAGTGTGATGTCATTGCCGGTGGCCGTGATCTAAGCAAATGTGATCTAAGCAAATGTGGACGCCATCAGGTCTATGCACAAGTACTCTACACGAGTGTATATCCATAGCATATGTGGGTCGCGCCGGCCAAGAAGTGAGAGTTTGTCAATTGCCAAACTGCTATCTGAGAGATCTGAGAGCTGCGATCTCTGGCAATTGGAATTGATGGCAATTGTAGTTGAAGTTTGTTATTTTAAGAAAATGTTGTTTGTTAAGTGTTTTTTTTTTTTGTGTGGTTTCGAGTGGTTGCTGAACCAAGCATTTTTTACGCTTTTTTTAACTATTACTTTTGTTGTTTTTTAGCGTTGTTTTTATTTATGCAGCTGCGAGCTGAAATTTACGGCTGAGAACGAATTTCATCGGTTTGCTCTCGCTGACAAACTATCGCCATTATTTGGCGCTGTCCAAAAACAAACATTTAATTATGGGCCACATAAAAGTAGTCAATAGTAAATAAATGCCCACTACAAGTGCTAATTGACGCTAATTAATGTTCAATGCATGTGGTTTCTTATACCCTATACTTATTGAGAAGCAGTTATGATCAAACTGCCAAAAATTATGGAAGTTGGATTATTCGTAATACTTTAAATTTTCGAAAAAAATTTTTTTTTCCAAGTTAAGTCAATGAATTTGTTTATTTTATTTTTTATATGAAGCTACAGGGTATCAGACGAACACTCTTGATGTGAGGGGGCCTGTCTGAAGTAAAATCCAATAGCAAATTTTGTTTGCCACAAATAAACACTCACATTCACACTCGTATGCCTGTTCAAGCACTCACCTGGTTGGACGTATGACCAGTGTGTAGCCGAAATAGCTGCTGCGCGTTTGGGGCAATTGGAATTTGAGGTCTTGCGGGGCGCGTATGACTAGATTCGCGCGCGGCGCGTAGTTGAAGGCGTCCACGAAGCCTAGGGGGCGTGGCAGCAGCTGCAGCAGCGCCAGCAGCACAAGCGAAGCAGACAGACGGCACATCTTTGTTGTTGTTTTAGGCAGTTAAAATTCAATTTGAATCAAAAGACATCAAATTAAATTTGCGCATGCGTAATTTCACTTGCTTTGAATTGAATTTTATTAACAAGCCACAGACATAGCATATAAATATTCGCATATAGCTTTATTAAGCTTATAAATCACAATTAAAACCAGCTCGGGGATTATTTATGATTTATTGAATTTAATTGGTGATTTAGCACGCACTTTTTTGCTGTCCGCAATTTATTTAATTTATTTTTATTGCATTTGGGCTCGACACGTTTTTGCTTGTTTTATAAAATAACCCGAACTTGTCGTCGGCTTTATTTGAATTTGTTTTCACTGCCTGATTCAAGTACGAGGCACGCTTTATAACTGTTTCGCTTTAATTGCACTTATATAAAAAATAACTGTCGCGTATGTGGCAATCGCCTTTTATTCACAGCCTCAACAACTGCTACTCCTGTCTCGTATAGAGATCATGCGTAAACTGCGTGCGAGTGCCTCCGATTTGCTTGACGTTCAACTTCACTCGACGACCGCTTGCAATGAACTGCCTGCTGACAGCGGCTCAATCGCCTCTGTGTGTTCTCTTGTCTCTTTTTTGGTCTCTTTTGGGTTTCGTTGTGCTTTGCTTTGATTTCGATTGTGCATGTGTTAACGTACACCAGACAAATTTGTCGCCAGCAATATGAACTCAACTGGAGTGAATTAATGCTTATGAATGATATATTTTCACATATCATGACTGGCGCTGACCCAAACCAGTGTAAAAACATTTTAAATCACATGGAGCTTACAACTCATCACCTATACATATATGCTTATGTTCATTCATTCATAACATAATAATGTGAAGTCAAGCAAACGTAAAGTATATTTTTGTCGGCTTGCTTGAATACCACTCTCTTCAGACGCATTGCTCTCGCAGAAACCGCTCACTCTCTCACACAAACACACACATACATATAAAATCTGCCAGAGTTTTGTGTTTTTTTGTTGTCACCATGGCGCGAATGCAATTTGTATGAGTGGACTTACTTGTTCCTTTAATGAGGAATAACTCCCGGTCGAGAGGGAGAGCTGCTATTTGTCAGGCTTTTATTTGTCGAATAATGCGCATAAATACATATTTGCGTATAATTAAAAATTATATTCAGCATTCAAAACGCCCGCAGACCAAGTCGAATGATCAGTTTGGACATGCAAATGAAGAGCACATGTCGGCCATAAAAGTCCAACAAAGGATGACGATTTATACATGTATGAATATATGTATATATGTGCATATGTGTGGGTGTGTATTAGTTATGCATGCAAGTGGTTTTGCTTGTGCCTTACATTGCCCAAATACTTGGCTTGATATGTTGCAGCAGTCATTGAACTTCTAGGGCAAATAAATACTAGGGGCAACGCTTTATAAGGCATTGTTTATATACAATAAACGTATATAGTAAAAGTGCTTATCAGCCATGCCGCGATATGAAAGCAGACCAACAATTTGTTGGGGTAGGTTACTGCCAGGCCGCTGTTAATGGGCCCGTGACATGAAATTGAACCAAATTACGCGTTTGCCAGGCAGTTTAACATGCGGTCAGGTCACTGGCTCAATTAGAAAGCACTTAGCAACAGAGGGAGCGAGGGAGACTGTGTGTGTGTGTGTGTGTGCGTGCGTGCTAGACGGAACCAACCGTCGCACAGTCAGGGGGCTGATAAGCCGCAACTTGCTTGTAATTGAATTAGTTTGCCGTTTATCAAGCGCAATTGTAAAATAATAATAATAAACCTAAGAAAAATCAAGCACTGATAAGCCAATTGCATTGCCCCATAAATGTCAATTCACAGTTTGTGAAATGATATGAGCTTCGAAATAGCAATTTCAATTTCATTCTCAGTTTCACTTTCGAGTTCCAATTTAAAGCACACGTTTTATGCATAAATAAAATTCCTGTTAAAAGCCATAAATACATACGTAAACCTATAGTTGAAAGCCATAAACATCTGTGTTTACTTGAGTTTGGGGTGGCACGCTGATAACAACAGACAGCATGGGTTTCTGTTTTTTATATGCCCTACTATAGGGCATATGCATATACTATATATAAGCTAGATCAACGAGAAATTGGTCTAAGAATCGAGATTAATCCACGAAATTCATAAAATCCATTATGTATAAATAAATTTATGTAAATAGGGAAAATTTTCAACTTTTTAATAACTGTTTAAATAAATTCTTGTTAAAAGAGAACTAGGGTATCTCTTCGCTGAGCACACAACCACATTTTCTTACAGAATTTCTAGAGTAAACATTGACTGCGGCAAATGCAGCCATGATGGAATTTTTAGAGCGCGCTCAAAGTGTCGATTGTCTGGGCCACGCCCACATTAGCTACGCAGGGCGGCACGTTTGAAAATCATAATGCAACGGATAATTATGTGCTCGCTAGCTGATTTGACAGCAATTAAAGCAACAGCAACAAACAGCAAACAGCACCAACAGTGGCAGCAGCAACAGCAGCAGCAGCAGCACCTGCCACTGGGCGCAAACAAGCTGCGGGGTGGGCAACCAAATTGTGGCTTCTAATTGAAGTTCATGACCCAACAGTCGCCCTCGCACGCGTCTGTTCTTACGCTGCTGCTGCTGTTGCTGGTGGTGCTGCTGGTGGTGCTGCACTTGAAACGGCTGCAACATGTGCTTGCAACAACAAAAAATGAGCACAAATTGAACTGTAGAAAATGACTTTTGCTTTCAAATGGGGTGCGGAGCCGTTGAATCTCGCTTATAGGGCTGCCCTTGAGATGATCTCTACTCCAATTCATTTTGAATTATGTTGCTGCTGTTGCCAGTTGCCTGTTCCTCTGGTGTCGCCCCCAATGAATTTTACGCGCACTCACAATTATCTGTCGCCATACTTGACGGAAGTTTCATGCACTTCTCCACATTTACAACTTCACGAACGCTTCGCATTTATAGAAATGCATTTATCAATTTATCACAAGCAAACATACACATAATATATGTATGTATATGTGTATACAGTGCGTATAACTCAGATATACGTGGTTGCAGCCGTATCTACAACAACTAAGTAACTATACTGAAGCTGACTACGTGAATCTACCCGCTTCCCCCTCGGCTCAACCATCACTTTTGCTGCTATTGCTGTCGCCTTTTGTTGCAGCTGTGAAAATATTGTGAAGCGGCGCCTTATTTGGTCATCGTGTGGGGCTTCTAGGAGAAGGGAGGGGGAGGCGTGTGTATAGCTTACAAAACGGAAGTGCTTTCTGCTTTTTTATTTTTTAAAACGATATCAATGCAGGTGTGCTGAACTCTGACGTCAGCGACATTGATTTGCTGCTGTTTTTAATTTTTTAATTCCTGAATGAAGCGCTTCAAATTACAGTTTTACCAATGTTTTACAAATTAAAGCTCTAAAACTTTTACATTGAGTTCTATTGTATTTTTCTATTTTATATATATAAATTGTTTAAAAAAACGAATAAAAAATATATAATTGTGTATATTATTCAAATTATTCTTCTTATCACATATAATTCGTGAACTATTGCACTGGTATTTTTATACATATATATTAAGGCAAAACTTATAAATGATTTTCATTTGAAAACTGTCTTATACTATATAGTTTTAGCTATAATTTTCCATTCAGTGTCGCGCCTAATTACGACGATCATGAAACAAGCCAAACAATTTCAAAACCCTTTTATTGAGTCAATGTTTTGGCTGTGTTCGGTTCGGTTCGGTTTGGTTGGGTTGAGCTAACGTGTCTAAATATTGTGTTTGTTGTTCATAAATAAACCACTGCAATTTTGTCAAAACTGAATGGCATGCCAATCAATGTCAGACAGTCTGGCTAACCCTTGCCATAAAAACCAAATGGACAACCCCTTTACGAGCAGGCGCCGCTGGCAGGTATATGCAAACGTATATATAAAATTAAATATACACACGTAAAAAAGACATGCAAAGTGTTGTTGTCGTTGGCACTAATTGAAACGGAAAGTGTAGCAGTCGCAGGTGCGTGGTTGTGATCTTTCAATGTTGGGCAAACGAATATCTTCAAGGCGAGGCCGAACAGTAGACGCCTACTTAATGTCACCTTTCAAGTGAAATATTCAAGTGATCTTTGAAACACTTTCGCTGTCTGCCGGCACAAACTAAACCATTCAATTCTCTTCTTCTTCTTCTACTTCTTATATTCATTTCCAATTCAGCTGGCGTTTTCCGGTCCGTGCGCAGGCGTCGCGTCGCGTCGCACGCAATTGTGTCAAAGACATAATCGGGCGTGTAATTCGAGAAGAGCAATCTATCTTGGCAAAATTGTCGCTGTAATTGCAGATAAATGTAGTGTGGCGCACTTGTGAGTATGCAAAAGGAGAAACAAAACAAAACACAAAAATAATAATAATAATAATGAATAATAATTACAATACAATATTTGACTCATGGTCGTGTCTTGATTGAATAACAAATAGAGTTTTGTATTTCCAAGCTATAAAAACCCCTAACCCAATATCAAACGAGTGAGAACGCTGCAGTCTTAGTCACTTTAGAGGCGGAATTGGTCTAAATTTATTTATTTCTAGATTGAAAACTTCCATGCAAATTTTGTAACTCTAACTTTAACTATTGTTACTTGCCCCAAGATATTTACATAGAGTTTATTAATTTACACAGTTAGAGCTACGGCATATGTTATTTCTAATCGAATATATATATTTATACATATATTCCAAGTTTTTCAAAAATTCGTTTGTATACCAAAATCGTTAAATATCCAATATTTTAACGAATATAATTAGAAAATTGGTTAACACAACTTCTTAAGCAGACTCGTATTTATCGACAAGCAAGAAAATGTTCTTTTATGTCATATTCGGCTTATCTGCCCCCAAATTGTACTTTCAGTATTGTTTTTGTTGTCGCCTCGCGTGCGTATTGGCACTCGTCCATTGCGTTTGGCACGTTGTCGTCATAAAATAATAAGACGATCTGTTAAATGTTCTTTACACATAGCATTAAAGTTTTGCTGTGAGTGTCTCAGCAATTAAAATTCAAATCAGGGATCGCCTCAGGCAAATGTGGTTACCGAGCGGGATGCGGGAGGTGCGAGTTGGGGCAATGAAGCGTTAAGAGCTGCAATGCAGCTGCAAACGTTCGCCTTTGAAATAAATATAAAATGGGCATAAATTTAATAAATAATTATCAGTTTTATTAACATGTAAAGTGTTTATAGAATTTTAAGCACTTTCGTGGCATGGAGATAGCCAAACCAACACTTAAAAATTAATGAGTTGTTTTTATTGCCAAATTGTTTCCGACTTCAATTCGTTTGTCACACAATTATTTATTTTTGCTTGCGTTGCCAACTACTGCGACTAAGCAACGGCGCGCTACACTCATTGCCAAGCAGTGCACGAGGCACCGCACAGTGCTAATCTAAGCAGTGTACAATACAAGCAAGCAGTTAGTGTTAAACCGGAAGCACAGCAAATGTGCGTTGCATACTTTTACGCCGATGAATTTGATTTCAAATTGTGGGATGCAAAATGCCGCCAAAAAATAAATAATTAAAAAATGAAAATAAATTCATAATATAATATAATTAGAGCCACATAGTTTGCCTGTTGATCTGTGTATATAAACAAAAAACTAAGCAAAAAAATAATGCGTTGCTATTGCCATATTATATTTTTATAGCTGCCCTTGAAATTGATAAACATTTTATTTAACTAATCATATATTATACAATTCAAACTGATAACGAGATTCACAATAATTACTATGTAATTAGAAGTTAAAAATAATTATGTCAGGTCTGATTTAAAGTGTTGATAACAAATCTGTTTACTTGGAAATTTTAAAACCCCTTGAAGGGTTGACAGATTGCAATACAAAATAAAATTTATAAAATCCCTATGCTATATTTCACATAATATATACGCATGGTACATTTTGGCACACACACTCAAACACACACGAGTCTTACCTGCATAATTTACGTTGGAAATAGGCGCATCTATTAATTTATGCATATGCACACGAAACATATGAACGAGCACACACAACAATGTTGTACATTGGCACACACACAGACTCAAACACACACACTCACACATGTGCTGTCCAACTGCAAACCGACTAACGAGGATTATAATGACGCTGTCTAGCCAATTGCAATGGCTTTTGCTTTGATGTAAAGTGCCGACAGCAGAACAAGCCTAAGCGGACTAATACACACACACACACACAGACACACACACACACATACGCTCAATTTTACACACACAGAAATCAGTCTAGACGAGACAACAGGCAGACAGCTTAACGCAAAGCAATTTCTTTTTGTCATCGAATATCCTTGAGGTACCGCAAATTGCCGCCACTTAAGCTGCCCCCCGCACCCAAAACTTGCCCCATTGCCATTAGCCCAGCCCAGTGCACTAATTAGCGTGAGAAACGTGTGTATTCAAATTGAAAAATGCTGCATTTGAGTTGCACTGCCAATAATCTGCCTCTAACGAGACTTTACTGTAGCACAGCTCACTTTGATGTTTGCCAATAGTCGGTTTTTGTTTGGTCATCCATTTCATTTGATATACGATATACGATAGTGCCCCACCCCCCACCCATCGACCACCCCCAAGACTTCCTGTTTGCGCATATTGCATTACGCTTTGGCGGCCCTTAAAAGGCAGGACAAAATATTACGCATACGCAGCGTGTGTGCATGACCCAAAGAACAAACTGTAACTGGCCACAGTTTTTGATTGTATATATATATATATATATATTTTGCCATAAACTTATTAATATCATTAATCTAAAACTGATTCATTTCCTGCGCCCAGCTCAAATGTCAGAGATTGCGCTTTGATGTGCATTTTGATTTATTTTCGACCGGGCGGAAATCAAAACAAAAACAAGAATCTGCATTTTCAATTATATGTGTGTGTGTGTGTGGCGTAATTCATTCATAAATTAGAAATTTGCATTGCCAACCAATATAAATAATACAAAAATAAAACAACACAAAAAGTGCAATTCAAAGAAAGCGGCAATGAAAATGTTCATTGCAATTTCCATGCAATTGAGATACTATATAAATTTTGAGTGGGCGGCAAATATAGAAAATTAAAATTGGTAATTGTAAATTAATGTGTTACGTTTAGCCCATGGCCCACAATTTAGCTGGTCCAGCTGATTGCGCATACGTCATGTGGTACTCGCTTTGAGCACACGCTAATGCTGCACTGACAAAAAACAGTGAATAATATGTAAAGCTAAGCATGAAACTATAATTAAAGACACTATCTATACAAAAATATCTAAAACTAAAATAAAAATATGTAATTAAATAATATACTTTAGCTTAATATATAATAATATTAATAAGCACGCATTTCTCTGAGTGTACACAGACTGCAGACTCCAGACGCGTTGCACTTACCAAATGTGGCAGCCACATGCATTGCTGTTGTCATTAGTTAAGGCGCGCAAGAAAGAGAGGTAGATAGAGAGAGAGCGAGAAATAGAGAGAAAGGGAGCGAGAACGCAGCTAAGCTTTAATGCACGCTCGGCACGCCATTGCCCAATAAAACGCTCAACGACGCTGCCGCGCTGCAAGGGCCAAAACGGCGAGACGCAGCCGCTCATCGTTGTCGTCGTCGTCTTCGTCTGTTGCACATCAAAATTTCTTAATTTTGCCAGCTAAAAGGCAGAGCGGCCAGCGGCCAGCGGCAAGCGGCAAGCGGCAGAGTCCAGCGCAAGCCCAGTGCACGACGTGCAGTTTGTTTTTACAAATATCTGGCAATTAGATCTAAATTATGACGCTGTTTGCGCCATAAAGAAATCGCTTTTCTCGCTTGCCAGTTGCCAGTTGCCAGTTGGGCAGTTAGCAGTTGGCCAGTTGCTCGCTTGTTGCTGCTGCTTCGGCTGCTGCTGCTGCTGCTGCAAACAATAGACAGTTAAGGCCAGGCAGATATTTTTATGTTTATGTTTATGCTGATGTTTACTATATGGCCACGGCATGGCATTTGCTGCATTTAATGAGCCACGCAGCATGGCAACACACACACACACACATACATACACACACACATGAACATCAGCTCACAACACAGCCGGAAATGCACACATACACACAAAATATTAAATGAAAATAAAAAACTTAGGCAGCCCAACTATAAAGTACCCTGTAATTAGATCTTTAACGGTCGTCAACTTTATTTTTTTATAATCGTTTTATATTGATTTTTTCTTTTTTTTTTGTAACATCTTAAATGAAATAGGAAAATAACAAGAATTTCTTGATCTTGTTTACTTTAATTTTAAGTTGCTTTTTGGCTTTTTTTTTGCCAATGTCTTCCTTTACACAAATTGTTGGTGAACGTATGTTGCTTGTTCGATTCCAATGAAAATATATGCACATAAATTGTTGTACCAAAAAATCACGGTATTATGTTCACTTCTCTTTCAATTTATTTTTGCATAGCAGACAACTACAATTTATAATGCTTAAAATCGCAGCTGATCATGAATATATATACATATATTATCTTGTACTGCCTGCGTCACTTGATGATGTTATTAGCTTACCCATTTTGAATGGTTACAGGGTATATAAAATATGTAAAAAGTATAAGAAAAACAACCAAAAACCATGGGCCGCATCAGCTGTTCAGCGAGTCAGCAACAACAACAACTGCAACTGCAACTGCAGCAGCAGCAGCAGCAAAAAGTGCAGCAGGTTCCATTAAATGCTCCCGCTCTCTCTCTCTCTCTCTCTCTCTAGTCAGTCTCACTTAACTTATTAAAATAAAATTTAAAATTTCAACGGCACACTTTTGCATTTTGGCCAAAAGTATGAAAGTCCTTAAACACGATGCAACAAGTAACAAAAACAACAATAAAAACAACAACAGCTATTTCTCAAATCTCAAAACGTTTGTCAAGTTCTCGCATTCCCACTCTCCCTCTCGCTCACTCTCTCGCCCCTTCTCTCTTTCTCGCTCTCTCGCTGTTGGCTGTGTTAGCTACCTAAACGAGAACTTTGGTTTTCAAAATTCAGTCGGCATTCGACCATCAGTTGGGGCGCACGTATTTCAATCCGCCAAAAGTCGAACGGCAGCGGCAAACTTTCTGTCGCGAATATTTGTTAATTCAAACAAAAAACACATCAAATTTTTGTATAATTTTATGTTTCATTAATTTGTCGCCAAGTTCGATTTATATTTAAATGTTATATAATTTGATTAACTTGCAAAGCTATGTGAAATGTAAGCAAAAAAAAAACGCGCTAAAAAAGAGACAACTAAATGCGAAATTACTTGCATATGCAGTTATTATTCACATATATTCCCAATTAAATACTGGTATTGAAATGTTTACTTGAATGTTATAAAAGTTTAACTGAAAATTGTAATAAAAAATTATGACAAAATTCGTTAACCGAAAAAAGCGTGCGACGAACAAGCTCATAAAACTACGCAAATTGAGTGCAATAAAAAATTATAATTATAATTAGCAAACCCAAAAAATTACTAAAACTTAAATAAATAATAATAAACTGAAAAACTATAATAGCCATTTGCGTATTTTCAGAGCAAATTTGATTTTATTAAAGTTGAAACAGACAAAATTTTAGCTAAGAAAGGTAAGAGAAATTAATAATTTAAAATTAATAAGTAAAATAGTAAATGTTAAGCTCAGAGCTTTTAGCTATTAACCCTTTTTGAATGCTCTTAATCAATTTTTTGTTGTTGCAATCAATACAATTGTCGAACAAAGAATAAAGCCTGATTTTCTACTAAAGGTGCTCTTCTTCTTTAAAGCCATTGATCGATCGCCCGATTCAAGCAACATATGAAAGCTACAGTAGAGCTTGTCTATGTGCAAAATGTTAGCATTGTTAACACCTTTATGGTTTGCCAACAAGGTGTGAAGATTGCTTTCTGTATTTGTTTGTTTGTTGCTGTTGTTGTTGTTGTTGTTTATTTTTTGTATTTTAGCAGAAAACTGTCTGCAAACTGTTTCACCCAAATGCAGCTGCAACAGTTGTACACAAATTTACAGTGCATTCGCTTCATTGAGAATGCAAAGCCAATAATGAAAACATTATAAAAATAATAAAAACAAAAATAAAAAACAAAATAACAGAAAATAATTCCACGTATATTTCGTCTCAGACAATAACAAAATTCTTGCATAGTTGTCAACTGAATTATCGAAAGACTCAATAACAGATCCAATTTCAAGTGCGACGATATTTATTTTCATTTTGCTGCGACAATACTAGATGGTTTATTTCTTTTGTGTATTTTGCTCGCCGGCTGCAGTCAGTTTTGACTGCTCTTTCGATAGAAGACGAAAACAAGCTACGAAAACAACAGAAAACAGCACTTGTAAAAGAACGAGAGGGCGGAGGCGGGGGGAAGACTGCAAGTAAACAACAATTTCACGCAACTAAGATGGCAAATAAACAACAACAACAACACAAAAAAAAGAGTCGCGCGCGCTTTTCTAAACTTTGGCAGCGGCAATTGCAATCCTGCTGATTTCCTGTTTACCGAAGCTGACTTTGAGCTGAGCGCTGAGCTGCCGCTGGCGTTAATGAGGCGTTGTTGTTGTCGTCGTGTATGTGCATTAGATCACAGTAACAGCCACAACAACAACAAATATGTGCCTAGCACTTTGCAAGTGTCGGGTTTTCGGCCAACGTTGCGTATGTGCAATGCAAACGAACGCGTGACGTTCGAGCGCTAAGAAAACAAACAGACGCCCAATGGATCACATGATGCGGCTGACTGTCTCTCTATCTAAACGACTGTGGGAGGCTCGACTCACACACACACACACACAAACACAGACAGACACACACTCACACACGCACAACATAGCCGGCAGCCGGCACTGACCAACGGCAGCATCAGCGTCAGTTTGGCTGCTCGATTGACCGTCGCCGTCGTGTGGCTCTGCGTTCGTCGATTTGATTTGATTTGTTTGTTGGTTTATGTATATTTATTGAAAATTTACTGCTTGCATAACAAACGACGACGTTGACGATGATGCTGCCACAACAGCCGCTGCCGCTGCCCCCAACCCCGCCGCCGCCGCAGTGTTGACAACTCTTGAGTGCCGCAAAAAAGGCCAGTTGTAAAATAAAATTAAGGCTTTCTTTTTTTTTAACAAAATCATTCTTAATGATTTATTCAATCAGGCAATTAAAGCTAAGATTGCCTAACAGGATATAAGCCAGAAAAACAGAACTTTATAAAAAGAAATAATCACTTCTATATATACTGAATAATCATTTGAAATATTAATGTATCTTAAAATGTAACTTAAATTTTTTGAGACAAAAAAGATATTCAATTATAAACTGCAAATATCTTAGAATTATTTTTACTCTTAAAAATGAATACAACAAACGACACTCTTCTCCTTTCGTAAAAAGCTAGATTTGACGGAAAACAAGCCAAATTGGCATCACTGTGCCCGTTGCTGCTGCCCCAGCTGCTGTAATATGCAAATTTGCGTATGCGTAAGTGGGCGGCATTGGTTGTCCGCTGGTGGGTGGAGGGGATCAAGTGGGGCCACTGTCCAAAGTGTCATTAATCTCGCGCCAAAACTGTGCAACTTTACGCTTTTGACGCTTCGTTTACTTTGGCTTGATGAGTTTGCTGAAAGGAATTTCCTGTTGTTCCTGGCCAATGACAAAAAAAAACAATATAAAAAAAATAAAAACGAAAAAAACAAAATCGAAAAATATTTCCTAAGAAGCGTTGCCCGATTTTGTTTGTTATTTATGAAACCAAAAACGCGCTTGACCCTTTTTCTTCTCGCTTTTGGAGCGAACCTACGCTACGCCTGCGACACAACACAGTTACACAGGCGCGTAAGATACAGATACATAGATACCGATACTCAAAGACCCAGACACAGACCCCGATACGGAGCCAGACTCAGACTCAGACTCAGACTGAGACTGAGACGCTGACTGAGACTGCGACTGAGAGCCGCAAAAGTGCGACGTGCGCTAAAAATAACTCAGGTCGGCATTCGGCGACTGTTCGCCCGTCTGTTTGGCGGCCCCGCGTCCGCGTCCTCAGTTATTGCGCAATCGCGGCGGCAACTTTGTTGCCACACCAGAAGCAGGAAGCGGCACAAATGGTCACAGACCCGGGGTTTCAGTTGTCGCGGAATGCCAAAATGAAAATTTGAGCATTCGCCGCGTAGGTAAACGGATTATCTGCAGATAAGTTATCGACATAAAAACCAAATATTTGTGCAGGGTCTGTGTAACTTCAGCGGAGCATATTTAAATATAAATTTAGCACTTGGAATTGGGTTCAGTATTGCCGGCTAGAAAAGCTTGGCTTTTATGAAGCTAAGCTATTTTAAAGCTAGATGGAACAATATTTCCATATTGTTTTTTAACTTTCTTGAATAAATTTCCAATTTATGATATAAAACTTACATTTAAAAACTTCCAAAATGCACACTCAAAATAAGTTCTCAAGAATTTTTTTATCATCAATTTTTGGCTTTTTTGTGTAAAATTATTTTTGGATTTTTTTTAAACATATTTTTCGCAGCACTAGTCTAATTTATCTGTTTATTTATTTATTAATTTTATTTTTGGCCACGTGCTAATGAGCATGACCTGGCCGAAAGTAAACTTTCGAGCTTGCTAAGCTGCGACTATACCCTGGAAGGTAAACGCAAATAGTTTGCCAAGCTGGTACAGCTAAATCTGATGCAGCTTGCATCTTCGCTGTTTCTGCACTGAAATTTAGCACCACATTCCAAAATGCAGCACAAAAAGATGCTCGCTTCGGCTACCCTGGATTTTTTCGGTGCATTGAGTTTGAAATGTGTTGTTTTGAGTGTGCTGCGGTCTCTTCTTCTTCTTCTTGGTTTAATATAATGCACTTGTTGCTGAAGTGCAGCAAGAACAACAACAACAACAACAAGAAGAGACGCCAGCGGATGCAATTCAATACAAACAAAAACAAAGTAGTAGAAAAAAAAATGTTTTGCGAAAATCCAGAATAAATGCCCAAAAAACATGAAAACAGGTCTTTAAAGCCGACGTCGCGTCGGCCAACGGTCAAACTGCATCAAGAAAAAGGCTGGCTATATAAGAACATATACATATGCACATGGATATACATATATAAGCATGCATTTATATACATATATATGTGTATATGTATTTGTATATGTATATAATGTGTGTTGTTGTTATTGGGTTTGGCAATGCAGTTGCTAAACTTTTGCCTGCTGCGGTGAATGCATTTTATGCGGCTGTTGTTGTTGTTGTTGTGGCTGTGGCTGCTCCTTGCATTTTCGTTGTTGTTGTTGTTGTTGTTGCTTTTGTCGTTGGCTGTGCTCCTTCAAACCCAATTTTTGCCGCTACTGTTGTTGTTGTTGTTGTTGCTTTTGTAAACATTGTGGAATTTCAAGCATTTGCGCGCGCAAAAAAATAAACTTTAAGTACAGTAAACACACTTGAAATTTGTGAAACTGCGCAGGCTGCGGCCAAATCAAATGGAAAAACTAAATCAATAATAACAGACGAGACAATAACACAGAGGCACAACAATAGTGCCGAATACTTAAATACCCTAGCAGGCATTTTGATCATTTTTGAGATAGGTTTTCTACCATTACTTTTTATTTAAAAAAAACCATCCAAGACGTTAAATTGAATTGCTCAAAAAACACACACATTCGGTTTGGAAGAGATTCATACAAATTCGATTGTTTCGATTATTTCGGATATATTCGAATATTATTGTCCTGATCAAATGTTGATTCCTTCTTTAATGCGTCACACATTTTGTGACATAGTAAAAAGGCCCTTTGCCAAGGTGCAATAAACGTAGAAAGCAGTCAGTTTTACTAACAACAACAGCTAGTAGTTGTTTTTTTTTGTTTTATAGAAAAAAAAAGCCCACTGACTGCGCCAGGTCTAAAAATAGCCAAGCGTCTTGCACGAGGCACGACAGGAATGCAGCTCCAATGCAAGTGCGTGTGCTGCACTTGGACGTTGTCCGCGGCGGCTATGTCTGCGTCTCTCTCTCTCTCTTTTTCTATGTGTGTGTGTGTGTGTGTATGTAGACAGCGTCTGGCAGGCCGGGTTAACCTGGAAAGCCACTGGCCAGGCTACAGCCGGCAAGGCAACCGACCGACCGACCGTCATATAAAATGTCGCAACGCATGTTAACGCAATAATTTTTTCTCGGCTCGTTGTTTTTTTTTTATTTTATTTTACTTTATTTTTTTTGTGGCCCGCTTGCTGGTCATGAACATGAACCATGACGCAGTAGGTCATTAATTGTTTACGAGAAAATGTGCAATGTGTCTGTCTGTCTGTCTGTCTGGTTGTCTGGCTTGAACTGCGCGCGGTCGAGCAGGCTAATTTTGGGCTAGAGTTGACAGCCTGCGGGCCAGCACTCAGCTGGCTAAGAAGACATTGACAATTGCTGTTGCTGCTGCTGCTGTTGCTGCTGCTGTTGCTGTTGCTGTTGCTGTTGGGGCTGCTGCTGCGGTTGGCTCAAGGACGTTGCCAAGTTGAGCAAATTAGGATGCTTGAGTTAACTAACAGCAAGTCACACTACAGTCACGTTTCGCTACGTTTGCGCCTACTCAATGCAATTGTTGCATGTCTGTCGCTCAGTCTCTCAGGTTTGTACGTCCATCTGTCTGTCTGGATGTCTGTCTGTCTTGCTGGTCGCGTCGCCGTCTGCATATGTTGGCTTGAGCACGTCCTTAATGTCATGACGATGACGGCAGCAGCCAAAATAAAACAAATGCCAAACTAGCGCGCCAAACAAACTGCAAGTCAGCAGAAACGGGCAGACGTACGGACAGACGGACGGAGGAGAGGACGGACAGAGCTAAAGACAAACGCGACTGCATTATGCGCCAAACCTACCCAAAGCTCGCGCACCTGCCTCTGCCACAGCCGCAGCCGCAGCCGTGGCAACATTGCAGACAACGACAGCGATGACAGCAGCAGCAGCAGCAGTGACAGCAGCAGCAACAGGTTCTTTATTTTTAGTAGTCGCATTTTGAAAACCGCCTGCTCAATGTCAACTCAACGTTTGAGACTTAATTGTTGCCTCTTTGCAGTCTTTTTTCTTTTTTTGTTTTGTTTGGGTTTTTTTTTTCATATAAAACATTCTTTGTGCTGCTGCTGTTGCCGTTGTGGTTGCATCATGTTGCCTGAAGCATGTGCTTCATTCAAGTGGGGGGTTACATTCTGGCTAACAATGCTTCTAAAATACTTGCTCACATTTTTGTGCGTTATTTAATTGAAATTTCTTATATGTTGATTTTTATGTTTGCCTTCTGCTTGCAGCTTTCATCGATTGTCGTTGTTGTTGCTGTTGTTATTGTTGTTGTTTATCTTATTCTTATTGTTGTTGTCATGCAGCAGCATCAAACGAACAGTCAGAACAATTTGACATTTCTAAAATCAAATTACAAATACAAGCGCAGAAACATGCTAACAATGCGCGCACTTCCGCTCGCAGCGCGTAAGCCAAATCAATTAGCGGCAACATTGTCAAAGATGAAGAGGAAGCAGAAGGAGAAGACGTCAGCAGCAACAGAGGCAGCAGAAGCAGCAGCAGCAACTGCCCGCGAATGTAGCACAATTCTAAGTTTATTTATAGTAATCATATGGAAAGCTTTGCAGGCAATGGCCAATTGCCTGCGCTATGCTGCCCGCATAATTGCCAATGCCAATGACGATGATGATGATGATGTTGATGGAGATGGAGATGATGTTGGTGATGATGGGAATGCGTATGTGAATGCTGGCCATGACCATGACGTCAATACACAAACACAACCAAACAGCGACGACAACATTGACGCTAATGACGAGGTGTCAACGGCACGTGAACAACAACATCATCAGCAGCAACAGCAGCATCTACAGCAGCAGCAGCAGCAACATTTATCTAGTTCTAGTCCACAAAAGAGCAGCCGCTGCAAGACAACAACATCTGCAACAGCAGCAACACGAGCCATGTTGCCGGCAGCAGGCAAGTCTGGACGGCCATTGATGACTTTGTTAATTGCATTGCTGCTGAGCATGCGGCTCGCATCGGGTAAGTCGCATCCGTCAGATACATTTCACACTCTTGACTCACTCAGCTTGACCCAAAATCGAAAATGATTGCCTTAAATGCCGCACACACAAACAACATTCAACTGGCGCCAGTTTGTCAAACGAGTATCTTTTTAGCATACATTTCGGTATCTTTGTATCTTTGTATCTGCATATGTATCTGTATCTGTTTAGCTGTGCGTTCATTCGCCTCAACGTGATTGAACGATAAATGTGACACATTATAACCAAATATGACGCAATTTCTCATCACATTCTTTTTTGTTATTTGTTTATCCCATGTGCCAAATCAACTGAAAAATATACAAAAAAAAATAACACCCAAAAACGTTGAAAAAATCGCATAAAATAAAAATTGCAAACAAATTTTCGGTTTCGCCTGCCATTTATTAGCACCCAGCTACAAAATATTTTTGCTTTTCTATTTATTTCTAATATTTTTGCAATTTTGCTGTCATGCCTTGTGTTTGTCCGCGCTTAGAAATAACATTTGATCAATTCATCAGTTAAATAAATGCGCGAAAATAAGTTGCAATAATTAAGTTGTTTATTTTAACAGAAATAAATTACAAACGATTTCGCTTACAAATGCTTTAACATTAACATATAAATGCTTTAATTTGTCATTTATCAAATGCCTTACCGTAATACTAGAATTTAATAAAACTCGACTGACAAGCTGCTAATATTGTTTGTGTCTATACATTAAATACTATATACATATATTATTTATTGTATACAAAAATTCAATTAAGTTTGTAAATGTTAAGGAAGGGAAGCCTTAAATATATATATATTTTAAAGCCAAACTTAAATCCGCATTATAGAAAATAGTTTTACTCTATCACTCTTCTCCATTAACTTTTGCCTTGCTAACTGTCGCCTTTCTATGCGATTTTCATAAATTCAAGTGGGGGCTTTAAGATTTCAGTTTTTTGTTTGCAAAAATGTTGTTTTAAACGTTGTGTTGCTGTTGTCATGATTGCAGCTGGCACCTGTTGGCAGACGCATCTGGACAGTGGGAAATGCAACCAAATCTATTCAACAAACATCACAAAATCAGATTGCTGTGGCGCCAGTCAGACATTCTCCTACACGGATCGCGAGCTGAGCAGCGTCGAGTTTTTCTTTGCCACCGCCATTGGAGGCGGCGTCGAGTGTGCGCCCTGCATAGGTGAGTGCCGCCGCAGACACAGAATGAGATATTATAATTTATATAATTTATGCAATTTCTATGCGAACATTTGCAGAGAGCTGCAAGGGCTTTAAATGTGGGCCAAACAAGAAATGCGTGAAGCGCAAGGGCAGGCCCAAATGTGTGTGTGCGCCGGAGTGTGGCGCGACATTACGCCGGAAGCAACAGCAACAGCAAAAGCAACAGCAACAGCAGCAACTGCAGCAACATCACAATGCACCCGAGCAACAGCAACAACAGTGGGCGTCGTCGTCGTTGTTGTTGACGCAGCGCGGTTCACGTAGTCTAAGTAGCGAAATTACAAACAGCAATTTAGGTTTAGATGGCGCCAAACGCCAGCATAAACAAAGCGACAACAACAACAGCAACAGCAACAACAGCAACAATAGTAACAACGGCGCTGATAACCAAAGAAAACAACAGCAACTAGAGCAACAACAAAGCCAAGAGAAACGTATGCCAAAGCGACCGAGCCATCGAAGGGGCACGCCGGGCGAGACGAAGCACAGAAGACTTTTGATTATAGACAGCAGCAATTTGCAAGAGCAGCCCACAACCAGACGACTGCAAATGGAGGGGAGCAGCGGCGGTAAAGTGCAAATGCAGATGAAGGTAGAAATGGAGAGAATGACGCCGCCGTGGGGCAGCGAGCGGCGCAGACATAGAAAAAATAACAGCAGCAGCAGCAGCAGCAGTAACAACAACAACAATGGCAAACACTTAACAAGATCAATGACGACGGCAGCAGCAACAGGAGCCAATGACTCGTCCACGACGCCTGCGCAGACGGCTCAGTCTAGACACAAGTTGGCAAATGCTAATGAACCCGCCAACGACATTAATAGACAGTCGCAGCAAGACAATGCGCCAGCGCGAGTCAGACACAAACATCAGCAGCAGCAGCAGCACCAGCAACATGCTCCAAATCACGAGCAACAATCCGACAATGGAGCGCAGCAGCAGCGCAGGCGTAAGCACAAGCACAACCACAAGGATCAGCGGCGCACAGCGGCATCGGGGGGAGTTGGGGGAGCAGCAGCAGCAGCAGCAGCAGCGAATACCACAATGTCTGGGTCTGGCGGACGTCGTCGTTTGTATCTGGCTGAACACGGAAGTGAAACGGCTGCGTCATCGGCCAACAGCCACGGCCACTTGGCTAATGCCGATGATTTAGCATTTCTGGCTGGAATTTATGAGCCAGCGCCAGCGGTAAGTCAATTCAAATACATTGCATACTATTCGGGGCATGCCACAAACACTCTTCCAACACAGCAGCAGCAGCACACGAATCCGGTTTGCGGCACCGACGGACGCACCTACAACACCGAATGCCAGCTGCGCAAACGCGCCTGCCGCACCAACAATGCCCAACTGGAGGTCGCCTATCGCGGCCACTGCAAGAGTGAGTACTGTGACTATATTTTGGAGCTGATATACCCTGTATTTATTGCTAAAAGCGGGCATATTTCATTACATATTACGTGAAAACATCTCCAACACAAACAATAGCTCAAAACGGTCTCAAATATTATTATCATTATTTTTTTCTTTAAATATGGACTCTAAAAATTGTGGAATATCGATATATACATTTTATCAATTTGCCACGCCCATAGTGGGTATATATAAAAAATATTTTTACGATCTTTGGAGAAGACCATCTGAAATCAGTCTGCAAAATTTTATGCATCTAGCTTTAAAAATAAGCTACATTTTTAATAATTTAAAAAATAAGCATTATAGCTGCATACAGGGTATCTATTAGTCGGTCAAGAGAGTACACTTTCAAGTTTTGGCATAAGTATGAGCATGAGTATATGTGTGAGTATGATTATGAGTATTAGTGTGAGTGCGAGTGCGAGTGTGAGTGTGTGCTCGCGTGCCAAAACGCAGCAGCGTCACAATTAGATTAGATGACAAATTATTGCACATTTCAATTACGGCCAACAACTTGTCGCCAGTGGTGAAATCAACTGAGCCACTGGCCAGACAGACGGAGAGACAGACAGACAGACAGATGGACAGAGAGACAGACTGGGGGGACAGACAGCCACGTTGGCACGATAGCAATCGATCGAGCGTAGACCTTGCCCCTGCCACGCGCTGCCCGCCTTTGGTTGTGTAATAATTTATTGATACAGGAAGCACTCGCAAACATGACCAAATGATCAATAAAAACGTACAAGAACGATGAGGAGCCAACTGTTTTGCGAGGCCACAAGAACTTGTTGGATTAGCCGCAAGCAGCCTGTCGCTTGTTGTTGCCGTGCCAAGACATAAAACGGCAGTGGCACCGGCAACAGCAACAACAACAACAGCAACATCTAATGTTGGCGCGTGCCGACATGGCAGCAACAGCAACAGCAGCAGCAGCAGCAGCTTCAGCGCCAACTCCAGCTTTGTGGAATGTGCAATCGGGCAATCTGGAGATCTCTCTCGCGCATTCCCTCTACCCCCTACCCTCTCTGTCTGTTGGAGCAGCTAACTTGCAATCGCCTTCAATAATACTCACTCGTAATTTTGTGCAGAAAAATGAATGCAATTTTTTGCGAGTGTCACAGTTGGCGCCAAGGCGTTTCAACGGCCAATGTGCAATGATAAATTTGACAGTTTATAGCTAGCCACATAGAGTATATATGTATATATATGTGTGTGTGTGCGCGTAGGTATGCGCGCTTTTGGCGCTAATCATAGAAATTGGCAAACACTTTATTTATAGTATAATCAGCATATAGACGCTTATATAGGAAAATTTTTAACAAAGTTGCATAGACAAGGTAATTGCTGTAAGTGTTCCTATATAACTATAAGTTAAGCCAGGGTATATACACTATATACAAATTTGACAACTTTGACAGATTTATATACATGTATATAAGATGGTGCCAACAGTTGCATAAAACATTCAACACATCAATTTGCTGTTGATTGAGCAGACAACTTTTATGTTTAACATAACGAGATGGATGCCACATTCATATTGTGAAAAGACCAACAACAAAATAAAACAAAAAATTGGCGCTTTTGACAAAAAAAAATTGTACCCCCTGTTGAAAAAATTTTAAGTTAAGAAACTTACTATTAGAGGAACACAAAAAAATCAAAAAAAAATTTTTTTTCAAAAACGGAAGTATTTTGAATGTAGATTAAATCTAAATGCCAAATCATGAAAAAAATGTCATCAAACATGAAAATCGGTTCAGTTTTGACAAAGTTATGCGAGTTTTAAGTATGGGAGCTATGGATCCGATAGCTGAACATGTCAAAATTTTTGTCGATTTTGGCATGATTTTTGACCAAAAATTTGACCCCCTCAAAATCACTTTTAATGTTGTTTTTTACACTAATTATGATAGTTACAATCAATTAAAAACAAAAATTCGCAATTTTAAATTTTGAAAAAATTTTTTTTCCAAAATTCACAAGGGGGAGTACATGATTTTTTGCCAAAAAATCCAAAAAAAATTTATTTTCAAAAATTCACATATTTTGAATGTAGATTCAATCTATAGGAAAAATCATGAAAAAAATGCCTTCAAACGTGAAAATCGGTTTGGTTTTGACTAAGTTATGGGAGTTTGAAGCATGGGAGCTATGGATCCGAGAGCTGAACATGTCAAAATTTTTGTTGATTTTGGCATGATTTTTGACCAAAAATTTGACCCCCCCAAAATCACTTTTAATGTTGTTTTTTTATGCTAATTTTGACAAATAAAATCGATTAAAACTATTAATTCGCAAATCTAAATTTTTAAAAAATATTTTTTTCCAAAATTCACAAGGGGGAGTACATGCTTTTTTGAGCAAAAAAATTTAAAAAAAATTATTTTCAAAAATGGATATAATTCGAATGTAGATTAAATCTAGAGGACAAATCATGACGAAAATGCCATCAAATATGAAAATCGGTTCAGATTTGACTAAGTTGTGAGATTTTTGAATCTGGATTGGGGCCTTCATAATATTTGCCAATTTTGTAAAGATGAAGATTACTAAGCAGCTTTTCAATTCAAAATGCCCATTTTAATTTGATTTAATTAATAGATTTTATTTAATTAAAAATTTCCTTAGCCAGCTGCAATGGCGTCCAATGTCTGAACGGTCTGACCTGTGTGGAGGATCAGTACATGATGCCGCACTGTATAACGTGCAAAATCGAGTGTCCCTGGGACGATGTCGCATACGATCTGGATGGCGATGGGCAGCCGGATGAGGCGGCAATTGTGGAGGAGCGTGCGGTTTGCGGCGTCGATGGCAAGACATACAGGAGCACTTGTGATATAAATCGTATGATTTGCAAAATTGGACGATCAATTGCAGTGGCATATCCGGGACCGTGTCGTGGTATGTACTCATGCGATCATGTCTATATAATTTGTACATTTTGATGATTGATTGGTCTCTAAAACCCAATCAAATTAATTGAAAGTCTCTCTCTCTGCTCGAAGTGCACTTTGGCAAATTATTGCTAGTTGCAATTGCAGTGGTTGTTGCTGTTATTGTTGTTATTGTTGCTCGGATGCTGTTGCAGTTGCTGTTACTGTTGTTGGTAACGATGGCGGCTGTGCAAATTTAACAACAATCAACGCAGAACCGCAATTTTGCATTTGATTGACTTGACTTGGCTGAGGTTTCAAGTCGACTCACAACCGCAAGTTGTTGCTTTGTTTTGTTGTTATTGCTGTTGTTGCCGATGTCGTGTTGTTGTCGTTGTTGTCGCGCTGTCGTCTGCAACTGCCGAGCCATATCAAGTTGCGCTCGGTGTTTGTTGCCTGAAATTGCTACATTTGCTTATACGGCTCCATGATTGCCAGCAATTTGATTAGCCAGTTGCTGTTGCTGTTGCTGCTGCCATCGTTGCTGTTGTTGTTGTTGTCACTGTCAGCATTGCTCTACTTTGACTGTCGCGCATCCACAACGACATCGTTGCAGTGTCTCTCGGCATAATTCATGCTTATTAATTTTGTGGTTACATTGCGATTGATCGACTCTGATTTCCAATTAATTACATGCAAACAGTTGCCGCCTACAATGGGATGCTGCTGCATCTCAGCAACAGCAGCGACAGCAGCAGCAGCAACAGCAGCAGCAGCAGCAGTTGCCGCCTTGGTGTCAGTCGCCGCACCAATTAAAGGCGTGGCGGGTGTTGCATTCTCGCGCGCCATATCTGTAGACCGACAGAGAGACAGACAGACTGCCCAAACTGGTTTAGTGTGTCAGAGGCGGCTGCCCGGCTGCAATTGCGTGCTAATTGCTGTGTTTTGTTGCAAATTACAGCTTGTAATTAATGTGTAAATAAAATAATAAAAAACTAAAAGAAATGCAACCAACTTAAAGCTCGAGTTCAAGCAGCTGCTGCTTACGACAAAAATATTCCAACCAACAATTATATATATTTTATATCGCTCACCTGTATTTGCATGCAGTGGGGCGGGGGACGTTGCGGTGGGGCGCCTTAATTACACGTTCAATTGACAGGCCACACAATGCCTAATTAGTCTCTTTGTAGCCCAGCAAGACTCAAGTGTTGAGTACTGGATTGTTGTTATTTGTGGGCGGGTTAACCTATTAACCCATTTATCGATTCGCTAAAATATGTGCAATAGTTGCAAGAAAAAGGTATTTTCAGCTGAAAAGTGCTGTAATTATTTTTGGTTTCAACTAGAACTCATTCCACTTCTGAAACTGTAGCTTATTGGTGTTCAAAAAATAAAACATCGATGTATCGATTTTTTCCAATTTTAGCCCAGTAAACTTATTTACGATAATTCGATGTAAATCGATCGATTCTTAAAAATAAATACCTTGGAAACAGATATTAGAACAATTCTTGTCTATGTTCTAAAAGTTGTTGACAGCCTTTATGTAAATTGTCTAGCAAGGAAATTTAGACCCCTCTATGCGATTCTCATGAATTTAACTTGTTTGTGTGTGTGTTTATTTTTTTTCAATATTCAAAATCTATAAATCGTCAATTTCCAAAGATATATATAGATACATACCCTTTCATATAGCGGCTGAAACAATTGACTGTTACTCATAACATAGCTGTTATACATTCATGTATTCGCTTATTCATTCATTCATTTGGCGGCTGACTCTTCAAGGCTATTGCCCCAACTTCGTCATTAGTTTAGCTGTCTGCGCTAAAAAACTCATAAATTTTGCACACCTTTGTTGCCACCCTGCGCCAGGAACCCCTCGCCTTGCGACGGGTCTGGTCAAGTTGTTGCACGGTAGCCGGATATTAAAATAAATTAACATCATTAACAATTATTCACTTTTGCTTTTAGCAAAACAGTCTGTGTGTGTGTGTGCGTGTGTGCGTGCAGTTTGTTTGTTTGTTGCCTGTTGATGATCTTCGCATGCAAAGGCTTTAGATTCAGCTTCAGCTGCTGCTCCTTCTCCTTCTCGGCCAGCTTCTGTTCCTGCGCCGCTGTCTGCTGCCCTGTCTGTGACTTTATGTTGATCGTCAACCGATAAAATAATGCATAAGCACACACACACACACGCACACTCAAGCGATCAGTTTGTTTGTGTGTTTGCGTCTTGTGTTGGTTTTTTGAGCATTTTATCTTTATGGTTAGTAAGTTTATGGTTTTCGTGTGTTTGTGTGCTTTCACATAAATATTTGCTGCGTCGCGATCGAGCCTATAAGACCCCAAAAACCAAGAACCTTGGAGTCGGGTGTAACCGACTGCGAAGTACTCATTCACAGTGTGAATTATAACTTTTTTTGAAAGAAATCGAATCTGTTTTTTGTGGTTTATTTAAACTTAAGATTCATCGATTTTATAGATTTTATACAAGAGTATATATTCCATATTTCAATCCAATATACTCTTTTCATTTCGTGAACGAGCATAAGAAGACCTCTGCCAGCAGGCACAACCACAGACGCAGCCATGGAAAGTTGCCCCAAGAAATATGACTACACGTACAACCCATTAAAAACGCCATTTTCGCGACGACGCTGCCTGGGGGCAGGGGTGGTGTTGGGGGGGTGCAACGCAGGTTCTGTGATTGCAGCTGGCCGTCCGGTCCGGCTGAGTCGCGCCCGTCCCTTGTCCACCGTCCGCCATCCACGACGACGTCACTTTTGTCTGGCTCAGCGTCTGCTGCGTCTGGGCCGGCTGAAGTTTACGATCGTATTAAAATCACCTTAAACAACACGCAATGCCAAAATGGCCAGACAGCTCTGCTCAGCTCAGCTCAGCTCCTCTTTACGCGGCTCAGAGCTGCCCGGCCCGGCCCAAGGCAAGGGACGCACTTACATATATGACCCATGCGGCCACAGCGAATCTGTGGCCGTGCCACACAATGTTGCAATAAGTTCCGCCAGCCAACGGTGGCAGCAGCAACTTAGACGCGTCTGCAAAAACCGGATGGACGGACATACGGTCGGACGGACGGACTTTCGCAGCCGCTGGCGTTGATTAAACCACGTCGACATAACAAATTACAGTTGGCTTGCATTGTGACGGCATTATCAGCCCAAGCCCCGACATATTCATCACAATCAACAAGTACAAGTGCGTCCGTCGGGGGGAGGAGCGTGCCGCATGCAACAGCGGGGCAAAGGACGCTCGTTCAGCCTGCGGCGAAAATTGGCAGTTGAAATTAATAAACTTTAACTGTTACGAATTGCCAGGCGGTCAACTTTTCACGCACCGTCGTCGTGACCATTGCCAGCAGGAGCTATGCAGATATCTGCATATATGCATCTGCCCCGCTCCAACAACTCCCCCCCTTACCCGCTCCTCTTCGATGCCCTCGCTCGCTAAGCAATTGCGCACAACATTTGCCGCCGGGCATTTTGCAACATTGTTGCCAAGTTCCAAGATCATGTGTACGATACATGTGTCTGTGTGTGTGTGTGTGTGTGTATTTGTTGTTTGCGGCTGCGCCGCTTGGCTGCCTTGACTTGGAGTTGACTTGCCTTCGTTGCCGGTTACCTGGCTACCGTCTTGCGCATGTCAAGAATGGGGCGGGCTCTTCCATACATTATATAGGTGCGCACATTGCCATTGCCTGTGGTGTGAATAATGTGGCAGCGTTCAAAATTGCAGTCTGCGCCGACTGTTTGCGACAACAACAACAACAGCAACAACAACAACCAAAAACGCCCAATTTTAAAAAGCCAAAACAGCTGTAAGCCATTTAAAGTATAAGACAGAAACAATAAGGAATTTAAATATACTAGACTTTCGAATGCTCTAAAAAGTACCTAAAATACCAATATTTTGGATTTTATTAGTTAAGTGAAAGTATTTTATTGCACTGTTAACTTAACAGATTTACCATTTGCATAACATGGAGAATAGATAATTTCCCTGTCTGCAACATATATAAATTCTAAATAAAGGGAAATATTGGGGCTTTTCTAATTTAAGACTTTATGAATATGATTTATCAGTTAATTTTTTTTGGTTACGTTTTAAAAACCCTTAATACATATCCTGTCAGCAACTTATGTTCTCTGTCAGCGCATAAAATCTGCGAAATATATGTATGTGCACAAATTCAAAAATTTTGCTGTTCATGCCAGGTGCCTGTCTGCAGTCAAGAAATCTTGAAATAACACCTGCCCAAGTTCACATGATTTTTTGGCCAGGATATGCGCGAGGGGCCATTAAACCCCAACCGAAATTGCCAGACATAAAAACAGAGCAAAAAATAAAAAAAAACTTAAGTGGAGCTGCTTTAAATGTATGACTCGTAAAATTTATATTTGCAGCGGACCGCGTCACCTGTGCGGACATCAAGTGTGGCCCGAAGGATACCTGTCTGGTGGACCTGCAGACGCAAATGCCGCGCTGCGTCGCCTGTCGTTACAAATGCGCTCGCAAGCAGCAGCGAACGGTGAGTTAAGGGTAAAACACTGAAGCCTGAATTTGTGGGAAATTAACATGGGGAAATTTCGTGTTGTTTCTTTAGCAATACCGGGCGGAGAAAATCTGTGGCCACAACAATCACACGTACAATTCGTGGTGTGAGATGCGGAAGGACTCGTGTGCCACGGGCTATTTCATAGGCGTGCGATCCACGGGCGTCTGTTAGATCAAATTAGCGAAATATTATTATAAATCAGAAAATCACATTAGCATATATATACACATACATATATAGAGCGTATATATAGCGCATCTCTGTGTAGTTCCATCCAAAGATTCTCGTTGTGCGTTTTGTATGTGTTGTAAAACGGTGCAAGGGCCTTAGGCTGCTGCCAACTTTCCACTATATAGACACATATAGAGTACATACATATACAATAATATTTATATATATATATGCACTTGGCAAAGTATTAGCGCATTTCAACACCATCAACAGCAACAGCAACAACAACGAAAACAGTAACACGTTTAACATATTACAACAATTGGTATGCAACATCCATGGCAAGAGAAAACCACATATCTTAAGAGGCTTTTGTATTAAACATATAAACATAAACGTAAACTAATTCATAATTAATTTATATAAATTGGTTGGCACGCGCATTTCGTTCACGTTTCGTTTTGCCACAAGCTAAGCAAACTGTATTTTATTTATTTTAGAGTTTTAATTTATATTTTTATTCATGATTTTCTTTTTTTTTTTTGTTTTTTTAATGTGTGTGTTTTGAGCGAAGCTAAATTAATTAATTGACTGATAGCTTAACCTTACATAGCAAGATTTTCTAATTACATAATATATATATGTATACGTTTGTATACTCATATCTATATATAATATATATGTATACTTATGACCACATCATGTATGAGTAATTGTTAATTAAATGTGTTTCAAACTTAACTCAAATTCAATCGCTTTCATCGGACAATACAAATATATCGTTGGCGCGCTGATAACGCGCCTGCGTTATCTTCAAATTGGCCAATTTGCGTTTATCCACGGGACGAGAAGCACCTGTTGCCAGCGGCTCGTTGCTGCCCAGGCCGGTGGTGCCCTCATTGGCCACCACATTGATCTATTGATGAATATAAAATGAGTAAATCTGATAAATAATGCTAACCGATTTGTGACTTACAGGTGTTAACAGTCCCTGATTGGTTTTGCCGAGGGTGTCGCCCTTTTGCCAGCCCAGTTTGCTGAGCATTTTGAAACCCTTATTGGAGCTGGCAATCTCACTGTAAACGGAAGTTGGTTTAAACTCATTTAGTCTGTGTTTTTTTTTGCGGTTACTAAACTTACGTGTGCACGCAGGCCACCTCCGTTTTTTCTTTATCCGTGCTGCTGCCCACTTTGATGCGCCGCTGGGCGCTGCGATCATTATAGTTGGGATTGGAATTGGAGCTGGCCTCAACGAATTCTGTGAATACATAAAAACTTATTTATCAGAAACAGTCGACAAAGAGTTAACAAAGTAAATAGATGAAAGAGATATAAGCTACTTACTTTCATTTTCCAAACCATATTTCTTTTGCAGTTTCTTCAGCTGCTCTTTGTGCGATAAAACAGTGACATTGGCGGCTGTCGCTGCCGTTGCCGGCGTCGGCGTCTCAATCAGCAGGCCTGGCTCGCAGAGTCCGCACGTGCTGTTTCCTTCGTGCACGTGGCAGAGCAGCTTCGTCTGTCCAATGCCAATGACACTGCCGTGCACCAGGTCCAGTGTCTCGCTGGGCGCCTTTGACTCGGACATCCGCACGCCGTTGAGCACGGTGCCGTTGCGGGAGCCGAGATCGCGACATTTATAAACGCTCTGCTTGGTGTCGTAGTGGAAGTTCAAATGGCACTTGCTCACATTCACGTCGGGTATGATCACATCGTGTGCGCCCTCGCGACCCAGCGAGCCGCCTTTGTAGGTGATCAAATGCAGGCTTCCCACCGTCAGCTCCTGCACATTGGTCTCCTGCACAATGATGCGCAGCGAAGGCGGATATTTCTTGGCAATGTCTGGTGAATGTAAGGAGACATTAGAGTATTGTGAATAGAGAGTAAAGTGCGGGACAAAAACGCGAATTTCTTTAAACACCTTGAAAGCGACCATTGGCCTTGAAGACGGGCACGCTGCTGTCGCTATTGCTGCTCTCCTCATCGCTGGAATCTGCGCTGGAGCTGCTCGTGGATTGGGAGAGTTCGCCGTCCTCCACATCGTGGGATTTGCGCACTCGCTTGCGAGTGTGCTCGATATCGGAATCAGCGTCGCTGCCGCGAGTTTTGTGGCGTTTTTTCGACTTGTGGCGATGCTCCTTCTTCTTCTTCTTCTTGTGCTTCTTTTTGGCCTTGCGTTTGCTCCTTTCCGCCCGCTCTCTAAGCTTCTGCTTCTCCGCCTTGATCTGCTGCAGCTTCGCCTTGTCCGTTATGACGCCTCCGAACTCATCGAACTCCACATCGTCGTCCTGGTTATCGCTCTCAGCCTGATCCTGTTGCTGATCGCCGCCGGCTTCACCCTTGGCAGCCGCACTGTTCGCCTGAAACCAATGAGAAAAAAAGAAATCCGCGTTTTTATCGCACATTCGGGTTCGCAGCGCTTACCTAATGCATTGCTACGCATTCGGTCTATGCTTAGTTCGCGAAAACGTGCTAAGAATCTACTATGATCGAGGCGCTCGTCCGGCGCACACTTGCGATAACGAGGAGGAAGGAAAAAATCATCAAGTAAATCAGTTTTTTTTGTGTCAACGTAGCGCCAGCGGCAACATGCCAAACTCTCACCTGCACCTGCGCCTGCGAGTGAAACTCGTACGAATCTTTCGCCTGATCGTAGCTGTAGTAGCAGCCCGTATTGCCGTCGTAGTAAAGACCGTATTCCTGTGTGTGCGTGTCGCAAATATAAAAAATTATTAGATGTCATTGCTTGCTTGCTTGCCAGCTAGTGGCCAGGGGTGTTGATGTAGGTTCATCGCTGGCGATAACCTCCCAATGTCACCGGCACACGCGCTGGATCGGCACATCATAAAGATTACTTACCGCGTTGTAGTAGTAGCCCGTCTTGGGATCGTAATACATCCCCGATGTTGGCTCGTACACAAAATTGTTCAAGTTCTCGGCATGTTTGGCCGCCTGACGCATCTCATCCACAAAACTGAATGCATCTGTGGGCGAAACTGCAAAATGAACACTTGTTTATTCCAATTTTCCATATCGAAACATGAATTTCAATTTAAAATGCACCTGTAGAAAATATCAACATGTTTACATCATGATGTAAGCGGGAAATTGGAGCTAATCTCCCCCATTAGAGCCGTCAGCTTTGACGCACTCTTGGGGGTTTTGTTTTTATAGTAATTGTAAAAATAATAAAAGAATCAAGATTAAATAACAACGTACGAATGTAGCGCTAAGCTTTTAAAAAACGTTTCCTTTAGGTAATACCTCCAATAAAATAACATGAGACCAAACGTTCCATTAGAACAGCTCTTATCTATTTCTAAACGACCGCTATATGCTTTTTATATACCCTGAAACCATTGAAAATGACTAAAAAGGGTATAACGCATTGTCGATTTCAGAAATATAAGATCTAAAGACATCAACTTTTAGAATACAGTTTTAATTTAAATAACCGATAACTTACACTTAAAAAAAAGATGGAAATCTAAAACTTTTAATGATTTAAGCTTATTTTGTATATTGTATTCAAAGTGAACAACTTTGTTTAGGGTATCTTCCAGTCGAGCCCTTCCAACAGCCAAAATACTGGTTTTTTTCTTTTAAAAATTTCAGGGGTGTGTGAGTATGACTAAAAGGTATTTGAACTTTGTCTACCTGCAGTCAACTGGGTTATTTAGGGTAATAAATCATTTTACAGTACCAATAGCGGAAAGTTAAGAAATGTTGGAAGTGTTTCAGAAATTAACAAACACATTTTATTCGAAATTTAGTCATTGTTATTATTTCTGTTTGTTAATTTTGTGGAATTTTTAAAAATTCAGATTATTTAAGTGTTAACAACAAATAAAATGATGAGAAACAACAAGTAGGTCAAGAATAAAAGATTCAAGTTCAAGGTGATAAGGGCATATGAATTTTTCCATCTAAAAATTAATGAAAATAAAATGTATACATTTTAAAGATAAACATTGAAGTCTCGTGGCTTTGTCCTTCTCAAAGTTTAGGGTATTTGAAATACCCATTAAGAACATAGGGCGAGCCGTGACAAAATAACAGTGTAATTGTCGCACTATCGCCAAACGCAAGATGCGGACGGTTAGCAGACGCTGCGAATTTTTAGTTGGTTTAGGCAGAATCTGTTACTTGCGCGTTTCGTTTGTTGTTTTATTGATGCGAAGCCAGATTGCACAACGTCTGGACAAATGTAATGCGAATTTTTTAGCTGCCTCTTATCAGGCGTCGCCGCTGGCAGGTGGTGTTTAGTCCGGTTAGTCGTTACTCCTCACTCGAGCCAGGCGGTTGGACGCAAGTGCAGCAAAAATTGAAACAAAAATGGTCGATGTGGAGATACGCGAGCTTATGCAACCCTTTGTTCTGAGCGATTATCAGGTGCAAGAGGTGTACAGTCGCTTCTGCGGCGAGATCGCCAAGGGTCTGAAGCGCTCCTCGCAAGCGCAGGCGAGCACAAAATGCTTTCCCACGTATGTGCAAGATTTGCCGACGGGCGATGAGATTGGCAAATATCTGGCGCTCGATTTGGGCGGCACCAATTTCCGTGTGCTGCTCGTCACGCTCAAGGGACATCACGAGGCGACCGTCGAGTCACAGATATATGCGGTGCCCAAGGATCTAATGGTGGGGCCGGGCGTGGAGCTCTTCGATCACATAGCCGAGTGCCTGGCCAAGTTTGTGGCGAAGCACGACATGCAGAATTGCCATCTGCCGCTGGGCTTCACCTTTTCGTTTCCGTGCGTGCAGGTGGGCCTCAAGGAGGCCATGCTGGTGCGCTGGACCAAGGGCTTTGATTGTGCCGGCGTCGAGGGCGAAGATGTCGCCCTGATGCTCCACGATGCCATTCAACGGCGCGGCGATGCGGAAATCGCCGTCGTGGCCATACTGAACGACACCACCGGCACGCTCATGTCCTGCGCCCATCGCAATCCCGAATGCCGTGTGGGCGTCATTGTGGGCACCGGCTGCAATGCCTGCTATGTGGAGCATGTGGACCACGTCGAACTGCTGGAATCGGAATTCAAGATCACCCAAAAGCAGGTCATTATCAATGTGGAGTGGGGCGCCTTTGGCGAGAACGGACAACTGGAATTTGTGCGCACGGACTACGATCGCGAGGTGGACAGAAAATCGATCAACCGATCCGAGCAGCTCTTCGAGAAGATGACGTCCGGCATGTATTTGGGTGAGCTGGTGCGTCTGGTGCTCTTGCGTGCGCTCGAGCGGAACAAGATCTTCAAGCTCAGCTCGAAACGGGCGCATTTGGTTGCCGTACTGCAAAACAATGTGGATATCTTCGAGACGAAATATATATCTGAGATCGAAGACGACTCGTTTCCCGACTTCACAAAGACGCGGCAAATCGTGAAGCAGCTGTTCGGGCTGGAGAAGGCCTCCGTGGAGGATTGTCAGAAGATCAAGTTTATCTGTGAGTGCGTGTCAAGGCGCGCCGCCACATTAGTGGCCATTGGCATCAGTGGTCTGATCAATCGAATCAAAGATCAAAAAGTGGTTGTTGGCATCGATGGCTCTGTCTACCGCTATCACCCAAAGTTCGACGGTTACATAAGGGAAGTGATGCAGAAGCTGGTCAAGTCGGACAAGGAGTTTGATATAATGCTGTCCGAGGACGGTTCTGGGCGTGGCGCAGCGCTCGTTGCCGCCGTGGCCAGCAAAACAAAGTAAAAACTATGTTCTTGTAGAATTTAATAGACTTAAATAAATCTTATTCGTTTTTAACTCACGTTCTTTCGCGGCTTTTTCGCCCTCCCCGTTCTCCTGTTCGTCCGCTAGCTGATCCTGCAATGACTCCTCCAAGTTGTGATTGGCCACCTGTGTCTGCTTTTCACTAAATATCTTTGATTCCCTATTCACCTGTCGGTAAAAATGATTCTATGATTAGTTTGTGTTGAACACAAAGCATTTTTTGCTGCTCACAAAATATTTCAGTTTCTGTTTGTATGATGCGATCTTTGTGTCATATTTCCTGATAATGCCGTGCAGTTTTTCTACGTACGCGTAAAGCTGCTTTTGTTGGAGAGCCTCCACTTCCTCCATAGATTTCAGTTCGATGTAATCGTGCGTCGGAGCATCCTCTGTGGAGGATGCCTGACAGGCAGCAGGTGGTGTTGTTGCCATTGTTTATTGGCAGTCCTGCAGGCGTGGCTTGGCAGCGTTCTTTTTTAAGAGTTTTTGATAAATTGTCATCGTTTATTCACTGTTTCTTTCACAAACTGAGCGGCGTCTTTTTATTTCCACCGGTAACAAATGTTATTTTTTACAGTGCTGATTAATGTTCTGTTTTTCGCTAGTGATGAGCGATATTTTACGATATTTCTCAATATATCAAAGGAAAGTGTTGATATATGAAGTTTGAAAATAAAACTGAATTGAACATGATCTACAAATTTATTTTGTATAAAAAGCTTTACAAAAAGAAGTAGAAGAAGTAAAAGAAGTGAAACAAAAAAATAATCGGTAGATAAATTACATTTGGCTTTATTTATGAGCGAGGAACATTCTTTCGCAAAACTTTAATTAAGATTTTTATAATTATATTGTTGAGTAATTTTAAAGAAATCGAATTTACTTGCCCGGAATTAATGTTTGAATTGGCGGTTTACAAATGCTATATTATTTAGCTTTTTTGACATAGGCAATTGGCTAACAGAAAGCAGTATTTTTCTGCTTTCATGATCTGGGCACACTTAACTGCAGCGCTCTTTCAGTTAAAAGACCTTGGCAGCAATAACAATGAGAAACACTGGGTAAGCGGGCCAACTTTAAGCGCTCAAAGTAAGTAGTAAATAAAAGGTAAATAGAAAATTACAGGGTAAAACGCTGTTTATTACGGGCGCATCTCGAGGCATTGGGAAAGCGATTGCCTTGAAAGCGGCGCGGGACGGTGCAAATATCGTTATAGCCGCCAAAACAGCTGAGCCACATCCGAAGCTACCTGGCACTATCTACACGGCCGCCGAGGAGAGTACGTACTGCACTTTGTATTCCAGTTGGAGTTTGCACCTGTAGTGTTATCTTAACATAATTTCGCAGTCGAAAGGGCAGGGGGCAGAGCATTGCCCTGCATTGTCGATGTACGCGATGAAAAACAGGTTCAACAGGCTGTTGAGGCCGCCGTAGCCAAATTCGGAGGCATAGATATTGTGATAAACAATGCGAGCGCCATTTCCCTTACTCCGACACTGGACACAGATATGAAGCGCTATGACCTGATGCAGAACATAAACACAAGGGGCACGTTCTTGGTGTAAGTTTTTATTTCATCTCAGAGTTCAATAATAATGTCGCATTCCGCAGTTCGAAAGTCTGCTTACCTTATCTGCTGAAGAGCGATAATCCACACATCTTGAACTTATCGCCGCCGCTGAGCATGAAGCCCCACTGGTTCTCTAATCACACCGCCTACACCATAGCAAAGTACGGCATGTCCATGTGTGTGCTGGGAATGGCAGAGGAGTTTCGCGACCAGGGCGTGGCCGTCAATGCTTTGTGGCCTCGGACAACCATTCATACGGCTGCGGTTGAAATGTTGCATGGCGCGGAGGGTGCAACGTATTCCCGTAAACCTGAAGTCATGGCAGATGCAGCGTACACAATAATTTGTCGCGACTCTAGGGAGTACACGGGTAATTTCTTTATTGACGATGAGGTTTTATTGGATGTGGGCGTTAAGGATTTTAGCAAGTATGCATGTGACCCAAAAAATATGCACAAATTGCATTTAGACATATTTTTGGATGATGAGGGGCCATTTGCAAAATTGTAATTACTGTTACTGTTTTGTTATGCTTTGTTTAATAAATCAATGAACATTTAGTTGAAATTGGCGCCAAAAAGTTAACCGCCTACCAAAAGCAGAGAGCAAATATCGCTTTGTCGATTCAGCCAGCGTCGATAGATTAATCGAACTTAGTTTTACGACTAGTTCGATTGAACAAGTTCGCAAACAAATAACGCAACTCGAGGCGCGGACGCTTGCATGTGCCAAAATGAAAGGCGCATTTTATTTGTTTTTGCTGATTTTTGTGTCAAAAGATGTCGTTGAATCGGCAAAACTTAACCATCCGCGCGTCCTGCTACCCATATTCCAGGACAAGTCGATCAACTTCACACTGGAAGTGGTCGATCCCAACTGCTACAAATGGTAGCCGGCTTTATAACCTAAAATTGCGATTGTTTTTAAACGTTCTTGTTTTTCGCAGGACTTCATCCCGCCAAGATTTGATAAGTGTTACGCCAGTGTACAGTGGCTTCAGCGAGTGCGCCAGCCAGGCCATTGTCACCGTGCAGACGCGCGAGCGTCGCCGCAACACGGCAATTGTCTTCGCCGAAGAGCTAGCGACGGGCGCCACGCTGCGCTGCGATGTGATCGTCGATACGATTGAACGGCTGAACGTGCGCACGGCGACGCGCCAGCTGTACCTGGAGGAGGCGCCGGCCACGTTTGAGCTGCACGCGTTCGATTCGCAGGGCAATGAGTTCTTCACGCTGGAGGGCATTGAGTTCAACTGGGATATATCGGCGTCCAGCAACAATATGCCGGCGGCGCTACGGTTTCTTACCTTCTCGGACAGTCCCTTTCATGTGGTGCCGCCGTCACTGGAGAAGTTCGAGGCCGCCGGCGTCAAGGGGTACATGATACTGCTGGAGGGCATCAACACGGGCACCTCAAAGGTGGCTGTCAGCATGCCTCAGCCGGAGTACCGCCATGTGCCGCCCATTGAGGTGTACATCAGCGTGCTGGCCAACATCATTATCGAGCCATCCGAGGTGACCATCATGGCTGGCGACACGATCAACTTTCGGATTATGCAGCTCAAAATGGACAAACTTTACGACATAACAGCTAATCGACAGTACTACCTGGAGGTGGAGGATGAGGATATTGCTTACCTGAAGGCCAGCAGCGTCACGGGCTCACGTCTGGGCCGCACTCAAGTCTTCCTGCGCGATCGCAACATGCCCCAGCAGGGCGACAATGCGCCCGACAAGCCCAAAGGACCCAGTGCGCTGCTCACTGTCGCCGAGCCCCAGAAACTGGGCATTAGTCTGCTGCCGCATAATAACTGGGTGACAGTTAAAGGGGAGCGTCACGAGGTGGCCCTGGATCTCTATGCCGCCGATGGCCAAAAGATAACGCTGGGCACCCGCTACTCAATTGGATCCGAACTGGACGAATCTCTGTTTACAATTCTGAAGAAGACGCGCAATGGTAGCCGGCTTTATGGTGAGGCCATCAGACAGGGATCCACGCAAATCTATGGCTCCCACAACGATGTAAGTTGTAGAATATAGTATATATACAAATTAAGAGAAGGATGCGTACATCATATATTTACATATTCATTAATATCGAATAATGTCTTGCAGCTCTCGGTGCAGGCAGAGATGCAAATCTTCGAGGAGTTGCAGCTGCAGCCGACCAAAGTGATACTGCCCTACGATCCCAATACGATTAAGCCACAGAAGTTCCAGTTTCACGCAACTGGCGGGGATTACAACTATATGTGGTTCTCGGGTAATCCTCAAGTTCTGCAAATCGATGGCCAGGGTCTGGCCACGACGGAGATACGTGATGTGCGCATGCCGGGCGTCTCCCAGGAGCTGATTGATTCCGGCGTACAGCTGGCGGCGCACACCACCGTCCGGGTGGCGTTGGCCAAGAATCAGAAGATTTCACGGCAGGCGCAGATCTACTTCTTGGCACCGCAGCGTCTCGAGATCAAGCAGTATAATTTTGAGACAGCTCTCAGGGATTACGTGCGCCTGCATGTGGCCGTCTATGCGCATGTCAATGGCACATATGTGCCCTACACCAAATGCGACAATTTGCACTTCCAGTTGGACTTCTCGCAGCAGATACTGCAGCTGGAGAACGGAGCTGTGACCGATACCCAGGAGACGCTCGCTCCCGAGGCCTGCCATGTGCTGCGACTGCGCAGCACGGCTGTGGGCAGCACCTTGTTGCGCATATCCTACAGTTTTCAGGGTAAGGTGCTCCAGGATTCTGTCGATCTGCATGTGTTCGAGCCACTGTCTGTTCTGAATCCGCTGGAGAATGAGCTGGTTCTGCCCATTGGCGCTTCACGTAATGTTATCTATGCGCATGGACCGCAACGCATCTTCACCCTCGAGGCGGAGCTCACCAAGGACACCAAATTCGATAGCAAAGTAATTCAAGTGTCGGAAATCGAGTTCGATACTCAGAATGCGATCACGGCCTTCACCGTGCTCTGCCGTGAGCTGGGCAAAACAGAGTTTACGTATCGCGTACACAACACGCTGACCACGCCCAAATTTGCCGCCTATCACGCCGAGATGACCACCAAGGTGCACTGCGTCCGTCCGCGTTTCCTCAAGCTGTATGCGCGTCAGCAGCTGCGTAACTCCTGTCCCGTCGAGATGCGCTCTTCACTGCTCTACCTCAAGGAGGAGGAGAACAAGTTCAACATTGAGGTGGAGGTGCAGGACGTCAAGAATCGCAAGCTCATGAACATCAGCTCGCTGTGGCTCGAATGGGAGTTTGCCGCGGGCGATGAGCGCTATCAAACGGACAGCATTCCACACCAGCTGCTGCCCGAAGTGGAGCTCTACCATGGCGTCCGCCTGCCGGCACGGGATGTGCTCACGCTGACGCTCAGCGAAGTGGCGCCCAACTTCCGCATCAAGGGCACAGTGGCCCACTACAATGACAAGCTGCTCGCCCAGCTGGGCATCAAGGCGGAGCGTCCGCCCTTTGGGGTTCAAAATGTGAGTATATTCAAAATGGGATGGACAAAAGAGATCCATTTTTGTTAAAATTTATTTAAAGATGTATTCTTTTTGCTCAATCTAATGTTTTTTAAATGCAATTATATTCAAGACTTGATTTTCCTTGCAGCCAAAAACCGGTGAGGTCACCAAGCCGGTGATTGAGAACGAGATACGCTTCCATACGGTGAATAGCACGCTGTTGCCGCAGGATCATGTCAGCATCTATTTGGCGCCGTCGCACTGCGAACGGATACCCATCGCCCAGGGCAGCGGCTTCTTTCAGCTGGAGCTCTCCGAGCAGGGCATTGTGCAGGTAACTCACGACGAGAAGCAGCAGCAGTTGGTGCTGACTCCACTGCGTTTGGGTCATGTGCGACTGGAGCTTACGGATCGCTGCCTGATGAACGAGCCGGCATATTTATCCATCTCTGTGGTGGCCATTGGCGCCATCACTGTGCGCGCCCTGGATCGTGTCGAGCGCACCAACTCAATTGAGGCCATTGTGCGTCTGTACGACACCAATGACAATCTGCTGCAAATTGATTCCAACATGCTGGACATCTATCAACTGTCCGAGCTGGTCTTCGATCCCAGTGTACTGAGCGTCCGGCTGGACGAGCAGCAGAATTTGGGCGTCGGCGAAATACGCTACAGCATCACCGGCAACAACATTGGCGAGACCAAGATCGTCTTCCAGTCGGGCAAGGGCAAGGGTCAGGTGGCCAGCGAGCCGCTCAACGTGCAGGTCTTTGCTCCCATTCGTCTTTATCCGCGCAACTCGACGCTTGTCGTCGGCTCCAGCATACAGATTTACTACCAGGGTGGACCGCAGCCCAACACCAACATTGTTTACACCGTCCAGCAGCGCCAAGTGGCCAGTGAGTAGCCAGCATCTAACCTACCAAGAGAACGTATTTATCCTGTGCATTCATATCTTTCATAGCCATGAGTTCAGCCATTGTCACGGCACATAAGCTGGGCATTACCCGCATAACAGGCAGGTGCTTGCTCAAGAATCCCATCAATGGCAAGGACGAGGTAGTCTCTGAGGATACGGTGGAGGTGCGCGTCGTCGCCCTGACCGCCGTCCAAGTGCGCGTGCCGCTTTTGCGCATACGAGCGGGAGCTGTGATGCCCGCCACGTTGTGGGGTCAGCCCGATCTGTCGCCCATGGTGCTGGGCACACTGGAGAATATGCGCATCACCTGGACAGTCAACCAGGCGGACGTTGTTGAGATCTTTAATGTGTTTACGGCAGCGGGTGAGTTGAGATTTTTTTATATGCGGCTTTGACTTTTTTTTTGTAAGCAGATTACTGTTGACCTTCTCTTAAAAGCGCAAATTTTCGCCTGTTTCAAGCTGTAAACCAGAATTGCGCTAAACTATAGTTTTTTTGAAGTGTGCCCAGATACCGCATTGTTGCGCAGAGATTTCAGCTCAATGCCCACCAAGTGCACGCATAGCAAAGCTGTTCTCCGATGAGCCTGCACGGTTGAGTTCCAGTGCAGGAACAGATACGGAACACACAATTGTAAATTAAGTTAGCTGCATTTCAGAATCTGACTCAGCGGAAACTGAGTTACTATATATATAGGCAGTATATATACATATGCACATGCATGCATCTTCATCATATCATCTGCCTCCCATTTCCACTTAATTTCTTCATCGTTTCAGGCATCGAGTACCAAAGCAGCGATTTAATTTCCGTACGTATACGCGCACTCAATCCCGGCAAGGTTACCATCACGGCCTCTGTGTATTTGGCAGATGGCGTCCGGTTGCCAGCGTCGAGCGTGGAGCTAATTGGTAAGTGTATTAGCCATTGGACTTGGTGGTACTGGTGTATTAAGAGTGCCGCAAATTGAAATTGTTATCGCCACAGTTTTCAAAACACTGGAGCTGCTCACACTGGATTGGACTGGATTTTGGCGGCGCCACGCAGTACGCTTCAGTTGAAATGTAATATGGATGATGCGGTCTATAAGTTGGACGCGCAGAGCAGCGGCATTGTGGCTGTGACGCCAGATGGTGTTGTCCACACAAAGGATACCCTCGGCCGTGATCTGATAATTGTAAGTATGTGTGTCTGTGTGTGTGTGTGTGTGCCTAAATCGGCTTACCTCTTGGAAATTGCATTTGATTTTATACGTATATATATTTTATTTATATATATCTAATTTTGTTATTTATTTTCGTTTATCCAGGCTAAAACCGTCGACCAGACGCTGCCTATTGGCATTGAAGTAAAGAATGTCCAATACATTTTGGTGACACTGCAGCCGGACATCAAACTGAAGCAGCTAGAGCGTAAAATACCACGCGGCATGAATTTCGTATTTAAGGTCTCGCTGCACGACAATCTCGGCAACGAGTTCTCCCACAACATTGAAGATGCGAATGGGCTGCGCTACGATTTGGCCACCAAGGATGTGGTCGATGCACAGATTGGCAATAATCTGACAATTGCGGTGAGTGGCCTCAAGTAGATTCTTTTTGACTGTCGTATTTAGCCGTGCTGCACAATATTCTCTCTATATATGTATTTACTTTAATACTGTCTGCTCGGCTGACCTCCTGCTGCGTGCTCGTTTATATGTAAATGTGAACTTTAAACTTTGAGCAAGTTATTTCAATTTCATTTTTGTGCGCGCCTGCTAACAACAAAACCGCTGCATTTTAATGCACTCGCAAAGACCTGCTGTGGCACCTGAGCAGCATTCTCCAATGGAAGGAGAAAAGAACAACCAAACCAAAAAAATCTCAACGTTCGGCCGCATGGCACGTCGCTTGGCTTGGCCAGCACAATTTTCGTTTTATTATACCCTAGCAATAGGGGTATTCCAAGTCCTAGGTTTCAAGCTAAGTCAATAAAATCTTGTTACTCTGAACTTCTTCTTCTTTGGTTGAGGTTTTTTTACGAAACATTAAAATTCTTAATGTTCGGATAGAATATCCATCCATTCGGCTTTACGATGCACTTTGGCAAATTTTTGGGGAACAGTAAGTTTTATAATCTGTTAGGACCTAAATATGCCTTTTGTTAAAGTAAAACATTTATATTTTAACTAAAATATTTCAACTAAAATCTATCATTTGTTAAAAATTGGGGTTTTCTACACAACAAACAAAAAGCAGAGGCTGTTTGCTGTTCTATATAGTACCCGTGTTAGGGTATTTAATATTCGGCACACCATGCTGTACTTTCGCCTTTTATTTTTGTTCTTTATTTTACTGGCCAGTGGCACGTTGATGTCACCACATAAAAATGCAGCGATGCGTTGTCGCACATGCTGCAGCTTTTGGCTCTTAAAAATTTCCGGCTGTCAAGTGGCCGCCGACCACAAACACAAAACTCTTGAGCTGGTAGAGGAACATGCATTAAATTCAAATGCTTGAATGAAACGTGCAGCTGGCAAACTGAAAGAGATAACGCTAACCCAATTAACCCCGACTGGCCAAACCATATACACATAGATATAAATGATTCTTCATTTCGCACACAGCTGAATTTACAACGCGAGACAAGCAACATGATTGCCATCAGTTTAAAGGATGCAACCGGCGTCAAACATGCCGAGGATTACATTAAACTCTCAGTGGCCGAATCGCAGCTTATTTATCCCACCAAGGTGAGTTATATATATAATTAATGTTTAGCTAAAACAAAAAGTTTTTTTACCATTTTGATTCCATAAGCTGAGCGATAGTTCTTTTGTAGAGTATATTTTACATGTTTTGATTACTCTCTTTGCTCATAAATCAATTTTCTCTTCGCTCTTCGCATGTGGCCATCAAATAACTGTTAACATTGGAAAACTGCGTCACTATTTTACGGGATTTGTCAACACGCTGAATACGAAAACCGCAAATGTCCGCCTCGAACCACGCATTCGACGACCGCCAAATAGACAATTTTCTCTGTGGGTGACATCATTTGCTTCGATTCACCGCTAACATTGTCATCGATTTGGGGCAGCTCCAATGAGCAGATGGTGACGATTAATAAAAACACAGGTGAGTTGTTTGCTCCAACAACAATATAAAGAACATAAACTAAATTTACTCTATATAGGAAAATTCCCACAAGGAAAATTGAGTCACAATTTTAAACATGTAATTTATCTATTTTGTTTGTTTTTATTTTATGCTTAACTTATCAGATTAATTTAATCTCGAAATTATTTTCACATTGTATAGGGTATCTGTCTGTCTGGTGTCGTTTGTTTCCGTATTATCGACTATTTTAATTTGTTTTCATTATATATTGCGAATCCTGTAAAGTTGGGTGCTAATTCTCTATCCAAACAATTCACAATTTGCATTTTATTTCAATGCTAATTTATGCGCTGCATTTTACAAATTCAACACCAGTGGACGCATTGTATAATTGTGGGTCAGGGTGGTGCGGTGGTACAGACACAATCACACCACGCCGCATTCGTGTACAAACAGTTTGTTGATGTAAAAATCCTGTAAATTGGCCAATATTTTACGTACGATTTATCGATAACCCAATTAGGCTTATTTTCCGCTGTTTTGTAAACAATTCAACAATTGACAGGCAACAAACAACGAACAACAAATAACAAACCGGTTCAAAATAACAGCAACTATTTGGGCTATAATTTCTGAATTAATTACCTAACGCTATAGATTTGAGTGCTCAATAGATTTTTGATGATATTGAGAAGTATTCAGTGCATATATATGTATCGTTATTTTTTTACATTTTATTCACTTTATTTTTACAATTTACAATTGTTATGCTGAGGGGGTGTGTGTGTGTGTGTATAGATCCGTTCAGCCTTTGAGTGGCGCGTAAAGTGTTGTACAAACATTGTCAAGCGTACATGCACAGTAAATATCGGCTAAGTTCAACAATGTTGCAAGAGTTTTTCAAATTGTTGTATTTGTTGTGGGTCAACATACCCTGCAGACTGTACAATTTGTATAAAAAGTTTTGCAGCTGTGTGCAACAGATAGAAGCAGGCATAGCTGAGCTTGTAAACTATATTCTCAATTAGTGAATTCAGATTCCATTTTAGTTAGAGAATATTTGTTGTATACTAGCTATAACTAGATAAAATTTGAACACCTTGAACTTTGGTAACCGCATATTAAGCTATTTCGTACAACTGCTTCCATTGTCTGACAATAATATTTACAGATTTTTGCCATAAAAATCATAGTCTCTTGTTTTATGTCAAGTACCTGCTTGTTGACTATAGTTTTAACCAGTATCGTTTATATGCTGTTGCGGCCAACACACTCCCGGAGTTGAGCAATTGCAAAAGTAAACTTCTTCTTCTAACGTAATTCACAACACAACGCAGCTAAGCGTAATACATTATTCATAAAGTGCCGTCCGCCTTCTGCTGCCTGCCACAAAACTCAATCTTCCAAAAAAAAAAGAAAGGCGAGAAAAATTGTATATGAAAAAAACAATTTTTCACACTTTGCACGTCGCAAGGCGACGTCGCCTTGGCAAAAGGATAAAGCAAATAAAGTCAGGACACAAGAAGCAAACAGCAATCGCGATTATGCAACTTAAGTGTGTATGTGTGTGTGTGTGTATGGGTGTATTTGTTATTGTTAACTGCGAGCTTTGCAAACTTCAAGCTGCAACCGAGCATAAAGATAAAGTATCTATGTATTTGCCAAATATCAATATGTGATGCGTGTGCTGGTGTGTGACCAAAAATGGGTTCAAACTTGGCATACCTTTGTCTGTTCTTCGAAAAATTTAAGAACTCAAACACGACTTGAAATATCTATAAAATATATATCTATATAAATGTACATATATAACGTGTGTGTCGAGACTGGCAAAACGTTGATGGAAAATGAAAATATTAAGGCAAGAGCACAAACTCGTTCCAGATTGACAGAGGCAGAGCGCGCACACACACACACACACATACACAGCTGTATGCTTAAACCGCTTGCACCACTCTAAACATGAGCAACTCAGCAACTCGAATCCAATTGCGTTCTCACTGCAATTTTCAGCGAAAACTGATTTTCGATAGCCATTAAAGTGCAGAGCGAGCTTGTTGCTTAGTAACTGTAATAGGGTATAAGGGGCATATAGAGGTACCCTCTAGCAAATTTAACTCCTGTTGTAATTTAATATATATATTATAATGCATAAAATATTTTGCATTTTGTCTGATTAGCCGAGCTAGCATCCTAGCTGTAGCTTGTAGCAGTGAGCAGCTATTAAAAAGTTGAGTAAAATTAGTTTCAAACTATACTTAAAATAAAATAATCAAGCTGCCAATGACAGCTATGTTTAAGAGAACTGTAAATGGAAAAATCCTAAAAGTTTGGACGTGCACTAAAAAATTAAACAAGCTGTTGCTGCTATATATATCTATGTATATATAAAGATATATGTGATGTATGTACTATACGTTTCAATTGGCATTGTCTTCATTGTGTGACGGCCAAAAGAAATCCCCAAGCAATTTATACAGCCAATATTCCACACAGCTGCAGATTAGTTTTAGTTGTTGTTTTTTGCCTGCTGTTGAGTGCAAAACGAAAAGTGGAAAATCAAAGCTGGTTTGTGTCATGGCACTAAAACAAAAGAAAAGCGTCCCAAAACAATTAGTCTGATGTCGCCTGCAGTGCTTTAAAATTAATTTAACCATATTCAAGTAATTTAAAGTAGACTCAATGCAGATACAATTGCCGCCTATATATGTATATGTGTGTATGTATATATATATGTGTATTGCGTATTTACTATAACGATAACTTTCTGCTCGAAATGTCGAGAGTGCCATGTCATGTTGTCGCATAAATTAATTAAAAGTGCACAAAAGCGTTAAAAGCACAACACACAACTGACATCTTTCGTGTACACTCGAAATACTAAAGCTGTCAGCTTCGATCCTATTGAAATGTGTTCCCGTACCCAAAATCCGGACACTTCACTACACTAACTCAACCCGACGTAGACACTCATATAAGCCCTTCAACCCTTTAACTGGCTCTTATCATTTATGCTACATTTGAGTAGCCAGCTGACCCATTTAGCAGCAGCACCAGAAGCCGTTGACATCTTCTGCCGAAGCAGTTGCTCAGTTTCCCCCTTTAAAGCCGAGCCGTCTCTAGTATTCGAGCTGTATTTATGCTTCGCTGAGCGTTGTTATTTACTATTCAATGCGGCGCACCATTTGCATTGACATGCCACGGGGGTTTTCGGGGGAGCAGCAGCAGCTTCAGGTAAAAAATCATTCAAGCATATTTAATGCCATCAAATATTAATATCGTTGTTTGTTTAACAACTTCTTCGAGCACAGTCTCAGCGACATTCCTTGCATATTTTCGGGTTCCCTGGGTAGACATTTTCGGGGTAAGCCAGAATTAAAGAATTTGACGGAAATTTGCCAACCAATATTTTTTGTTTGTGCCATAAATTATTGCGCTTTTGTGAAGCGATTTTAATATCAAAACAAGTCAAAAAATATATAAAAATATATAATTAATAATATAGTATATCTTTTTTTTATTTCAACAATTATTGAAGTTTTTAAGATTGAAATTTTTGTAGTATAACTAAATATTTGCTGACTTTTTGAGCAACCCACTTAAACAAAGTTTAATCGAAAGTTTCATAATGAAATTGTGTAATTACTTTTTGCGTTTAATACCGGTGAGCACTTTGTAAAGTCAACGTTTTTATTTATTTTCAGGCATCGCTCGCGTTCTGAACCATCAGCACAAGCTGGGCGAGAAGGTGGTGGTGACATGTGGTGATAAATCGCGTCGCGGCGGTTACCTTAAATACGATCTGGAATTGCGTGAATCGGATGCGGTACGTAGCCAACGTGTAGTTCCCTAACCCAATTCAAATGGTCATAACTCAAATCTCGTGACGCCTCGTTGCCATTATTGCAGATTGTGTTTGCCAAATCGCTGGACATATTCAGCGGCTCGGAGTATACGGCGCAGCTCGTGCTGCGCAACCACATGCAAACGGACAAGTACAGCAATCTGGTGAGTTATATATATAGAAATGTATATATATAGAAAAGTGCAAACTCTGTGGAAATGCATGACTCAGATATGTACACACAATTATTGCAGATTGCCCACAATATATCCAAGTGCATAAATCAGCTGCACCGGATCGCTGTGGATGCTTACACCTGTCGCCTGTTGGCCAAGGATGAACTGGGCGAAAAGCTGCTGAAGCTCTATCGGGTCGAGGCCACATTCGATACGAGCAGCAGCCAGTATGCCTGCAATCTGCAGCTAACGGCCAGCTTTACGGAATTGCTATCAATACTAAAGACAAACAATGTGTTCCTCGAACTGCAGGTAAGAATTGTGGATGGTGTGTGTAGTGGAGTGGAGTGTAAAGTAGTGTGCACAACAAATGCTTGCATTTTGCTAAACTATTTGATTTTGCTCTAATTACAGGCGACAATGCCTAATGGCGTTATGGATACCATGTCGCTGAAACTGGTGCCGGGCATTAAAGTGTCGCTGAAGTCCTTGCAGCTGCATGATCCAAAATCCCAGGAGCTGCACATTGCTGGCCTGGACAATGCCCTGCAAAAGCTGCAGGTGAGTTGACTTCTGAAATATGCAATATTTAAGTATTAACAAGGCGAAGTGTTGTTTGCGCTGGAAAGTATTAAAATAACCGGAAACATATCTTTTCTGAACGTAAAGTTGGATTTGCCAAAGTATACGAAAGAAGCGAGTTTGATAAAGCAAGCGAAAAGAAGCTTTAAAAGTATTGAAAGTAGGTTTAACGAAATCTTACCTACTACTCCAAGAATATATATATATTTTTTAATATATTAAAAAATATATATGTTTTTGTATATATACATACCATATTTACGCATCGTGTGGTGCCGCGGATTTCCGTTGCTTAAAGTGGATCTTTTGAGCTGCACTCGTACCTATTTATACGCTTGCCTTGAGAAACAATCAGGAGCTTGGGGCAGCAGCAGTCGCTGCATTGGATGGAGCGTAGAACATAAGGACGCACATTTTATGTGGTAATAAAATGCAGGAAATTGCTTTACAATGTACGCTCCTGTTTTCAGGCAGCGCCATTGCCACTGGCGACAGCTCTAAAAGTACAATATTATGTACAACAAGTGTTGAGAGTGCGTCCGTCGGTCTGAGCGACGACTGAGCAACTGAGTGTGTTCCATGAATTTGAAAGTTCCTGCTTATGGACTGTCCTTGCAAGAGCCACCCAGTCAGACAGTCAGCCAGGCAGACTATTGTTGCGAATGCGGCTGCTGCTGCTGCTGTAGTGCCGCAAGTGCTGCCGCAAGTAGTTGCGGCTTCTTAGGCCACAGCCGCTGCCTAGCAATGTCAATGTCCACCCGCAGGGTTGCGGGGCCAGCTCGCCTCGTTGCTCCATTTTGAAAAATGCAAAATGACAGCATTTTGCTTGACTTCCGTTTCCGACTAGCTGCTGGCTGGCTGGCATTATTTGCCCAGTGTCTTTAGCCTGCTTCCACTCTAAAATATTAGCTGCACATTTCAAGCCACTCTAATTACAGTTAAGTGGCCCATTTGAAATATGCTGCATCATTTGCATTAGCAGCAAATTGTGCAGTTTGCCCAACATGGCATTGGATTAAAACCAAACTACCAATTGCCAACAGTGGAGTCACTTTCAGTTAAGGACCTGCACAGGACATGCAACACTCGATAGCTCAATTCAATGGCGCATAATGGCCGGACATCACAAATCGTATCAATGCAACTTCAAAATATCAACTGTCTGAATTGGACATTCGGTGCTGGCCATTGTCATTTTCGTAGTCGCATATGCGACATACTTAGACTCAGGTCAAGCTCCTTAATGTTCTACTTACTCAAGTTCCATTATATTTCTTGGGAAACACACAAAAGGCTCACGAAATGTGCATTTGCAGTCAGTTGAAAAGGACATTTTATAAAAATAGTATATACCTTTAATATAGGTAGCTGGAGTCGAGTTATTTTTACTATACATTATACATTCCTTTAAATATCTGTCAATGAAGTTGTTTGTCTGTCTATAAATTTTGCATAAACTTGTTAAACAAGTCGAAGTTTTATAAATCTGCAAATGTTCTTTTTTATTTTCTCATCAGCCCAATATTGTTTCTTGTTACAATTAATTTCGTATTTACTTGAGTTGTTGTGCATTATTTCAGCATATTAAAACATTAATTTCTTGTTGTTGATTATCATCAATTAATCATAAAAAGCTGCTGCTGACCACAAAAAGGCAAATTATGCGGCTGTCAATTTTCAGTGCACTTGGCAATTTTATTAAAATTCACATTTTCCAGCAGACAGCAACGGCGAACCGCACGGCAGATCATGCACATATATATTTATATATATTGTATTACTGTAAAGTTTATACTATATACGTATTTACATGTTAATAGGCATATAGCTTACAGCTTGATTGCATGTGTGAACGTTTTGGGCTCTGGTTAAAAGCGCATTGGTCTGCATAATTTTCAATTAATTATTAAATGTTCTTTCGTGTATTGTCAATGGACTAACAAGAATTGTTTTTGCTGCTGCCACTGTTGCTGTTGTTGTTGATATGCTTGCGCTTCCGTTTATTAACAATGTTGATATATTATTATTTTTTTTTGTTTTTTGCAAGTGTTTATTATTACATATTAATATTCCGTTGATAAATGAATACATATATATTATTTTTTTTGCAATACCCCGTAAGCACTATAGTTTTAGTAAAGGGTAGCTTTTAATACAGCATGGGTATATATATATAATAATCTTTATTGTCTGCTTGGAAAACTGTTTAACCAACTGCGTTGAGCAACTCCCAGTTGAAGAGTCTGCAATCCCTTACTTTTGCATCGTTTTATGACTTTCAAACAATTCCATTAGAGCTTTTCTGTACTTTAGAACTACTTACAGGCTTACTTTGAGTCCAGCAGTCTCTTCTCTACAGCTATCGTGCTTCTTCTTGTTTATGTGCACAAATATATACACATTTGTTAAGGTATATATACTCGGATGTGTCAGCATTTGCTCTCGGTGCACATCCGTTGCAATAACAACATGTTTTTCATTTATTCGCATTAATTTTGAAAATAAAAATGACAAAAAACAATGCGTGTTTGGGGTATGCGCGACTGTCATATAGTTAAATTCTATACATTAATCATGTGAATAGTAGTAGTAATAATTCTTAAGAATTGTTTATTGTTATTTTTAAAATATAATTCACATCTAAAGTTAAATTATTTAAACGGAGCACAGAGCATCACGTAGTCGATTATGCCAGAAACGTGTCAATTTGTTGATTGTTAAGTTGTTTATTATTTTCTTCTTGCGCTCACATATTTTCCCAATTGCGTCAATTGTTGCATTTTGTGACAATTATTTGTTTTTTATTTTATTTATTCAACTTTTGTATAATTGCAAATATTTGTGGTATTAAATTCAATTGATAATCGCAGCACGCTAGCTAATCAATTGGCCAATAATGTCATTGAATGCTTTTCCAATTTGTGCATTAAAAATATTTTTGGGCCTAAACACATATATTGAAACATAAACAACTGCCTTGTTGGCAAACAATAGGCAAGAACAACTGCTGCCAAAATTGGAAGATTGTCGGGTGACAATGTGAGAAAATTGCAATTTCAAATCACAAATTTCTCAGCAGGCATAAAAATCAACAATATATTTGACAAACACTTTAAAATATACACGCACGCAACACAAACTAGAAATGGGTGTGTGTGTGTGTTTGTGTGTGTGTTTGGAATGTCACACAAATGCATTTTGAGTTTAAACATTTTAATTAAATGAATTTGAAGCACGCAGCACGTTGAGACTTTGGCCACACACACCGAAGTATCAAAATTTCATTTGTATTTTGCTTTGTGTTCGAGGAAATTGCATATGCTGCAAGCCGTTGCAGTTGTTCCTGCAACACAATGCACTCAAAACCATTACACAACCCCCCCCCCCCCCCCCCCCCCCCCCCCCCCCCCCCCAATACAATACAATATTTCTTGTAAATCATTTAATATAGTATAACAATTTAAGATTTCTAGATTTCATTTAATTAAATTGACTTTCTCTTTCATTTTTTATCTCTCTCTCTCTCTCGCAGGTCAAACCATCGAATTCCAAATACTTAACCGTTGAATTGATCGAGCATGCGCACGGCCTGAGCAAATATCGTGTGCGGTTCTTTAATGATTTTCCGCTGGATGAGCATTTCTATGTGCTGGTGCACTCGCCGGAAACGAATCAGAGCCTTGAGGTAAGTTCACGTGTTCCCATTCTAGGGGCTTGACAAGCCTCAAAACTTTACAAACATATTAATTAAACGGATGACATTCTAATTAACTGCAAGTTATTAGTAAAACTTGTAATTCATAACTATATACATATACAGCTGCGGTGAAAATAATAGCACTATAGGATGTTGCGAAATTCAAAGTTGTAAAATTTTGGAAATAACTGACTTTTTTGAACATAAAATGATTTTATTCAATTAATTAATCTATTAATATATTTGTAAAAAGAAAGAACTCCATATTTCTTAAGTATTTCAAAATATATTCACTTATCATATTGGTTAGGCCAAAATAAGGCGGTAACAAAAATAGCACTATCCAGTAAAAATGGCGAAAACAACAAATTAACTTAAAAATGTAAAACAAAAATACTTTTAATTCAAAACTATGATATTTAACTAGTGTGTTAATATTTGGTTGAGTATCCTTTATTGGCTATTACGGCCGCACAGCGCCTTGGCATGGAATCCACTAAATCCTGGCATCTAGAAATAGGAATCCTTTCCCAAATTTCTTTTACAACCATCCAAAGTGCTTCATTTGATGTTGGGTTGCAGGTGTGAACTGCCTTCTCAATTGGATTGAGATCCGGGGACTGTGGAGGCCATTCCATGATGTTGATGGTTTTGTCCACAAACCACTTTTTAGCTTTCTTGCTCGTGTGCTTGGGGTCATTGTCCTGCTGGAAGACCCAAACTAATGGCATTTCATCCTCTGCATGTGGTAGCATTACATTTTGCAGGATATCAACGTAGACGTGCTGATCCATGATCGTCTTAATCCAATGAATCGGACCTACTCCATAATACGAAAAGCACGCCCATATCATAATATTGGAACCCCCGTGCTTCACCGTTTTTTTCGTGTACATTGGTCTGTACTCCTTATTTGGTGGTCTCCGAACGAAAGTACGAGATCCTGTCCCTCCATATAACACGATTTTGCTCTCGTCTGTCCACAATATATTCCTCCACTTTTCCACTGGCCATTTGAAGTGTTGCTTGGCAAACTTCATAAAGTGAGCTGCTTATTTTGGTGCTATTTTTTTCACCGGCACTGTATATTTTTTAAAGGCAAAAATTTTACTAATTGCCACGAAATGGCTTTCCATATACTCCTGTTGAGCACTGTTAGTCAAATTGATCTGAAAGTTATCATCTCAAATACTTTTTCAGTTGTTACTCCACAGTTTGGTTACAAACTATCTTCTAGTCAAACAGTTTTTATAATAAAAATTCATTCTGCTGTTTACTAACAGTTTTTATTTGGCTTTTGTTGCTGTTGTTGTTATTCAATTCCGGCACGTTATTCTGTAATATTTCACCAAAAACATTTCAAATGCAACATTTTATGTACATATTCGGCTGCGTTTTCAATTTCGCCGAAAATGCTGTTTATTTTCGCGTTGCAGCTGCAGCAACAACAACAACACACAACAACAACAGAAGCAGCCGTGGTAAGCGCAAATGTAAATACGCTGCCATTGGCATTTTTCATTGGTTACCTGATGCCATTAGATAGTGCAAACAGACTGATAGCAAGCCCCACCGGCGAGGACGAATCCGAGGCGGTGGCGGAGGCGCGTATCAATTTGTTACTAAAGTTTTCGCCATTTCCTGGCCCCTGCAATTTAACTTCCTGTGCACGTTGCTGCCAACGTTGTGGCCAGCAGTTGCCGCAGTTGCAGCAGTTATTGCATTTAAGGAAGCCAAAAGCGCAGCAAGTAGCAGAAAACAAACAAAAAAAAACACAAAAACAGAAGAAAAATACAATAGCAACAACAAATTGTGCTGCACATATAAACCGGAATTGCATAAATAAGTTTCGTTTATGTACAATGGTCAGTTGTCCAGCAGCAGCAGCAGCAGCAGCAGCAGCAACAACAAAATGGCGTATATCTTGCTCAGGCAGCTCCATTCCATGTCCGTTGCCAGCCCCCACGCCCCAAAACCCTGTCGCTGTGCGTTGCCAAATTGCATAAATTTCTGTAGCGAGGGTAGGTGAGAGGATGATTGGGAGGCAGGCTTATTCCCCGTTGGCCTGGGTTCATCTATAAACGCTATCTCGCATACAGCTGCACATAAACAAAGGAAAAGTCGTTAAGTATGTGCTGTGCCCCTCCCCCTCCCCTCCCCCGTCTTATGGCTATTGTGTCATCTGTGGTGTGTTCATCCAACGCTTGGGGACGCACACATCATGTCAATAAATTCCGTTCCATAAGTCGATCGCTTGTTCGCCGTCTCGCAAGCACCGAATGCTCATTTATTAGCCCCAAAAGCCACGAGGTCATCTCCGTGTTGCTTCTTGGCCGGACTCAGAGAGCTGTAATTGACGCGGGCAAACGCTTAAAATGTTGAATTGGTCAACTTGAAACGGGCCAATCTTCTGGAATGTGACTTTAATTGCGCACTTTCGGCACAGACTTCAGAAGGTTGACAGGAGTCTAGAGATATTACATGCCACAACCACTAAAACGCCACCCAAAGCCCTCCTTCTAACAAATAATGCAAACATTAAAAAAAATTTGATTTGGATCCATGGTTTCCATAACTTTGTCAAAGTTGAATCGATTTTCACATTTGATGGAATTTTCTGCATGATTTGCCCTATAGAGTGATTCTACATTCAAAATAAACGCATTGTTAAATATCAAATTTTATTTCTTTTGACAAAAAAGCATGTCATATATTTTCGAAAAAAAAAATTTTTCAAATTTTAGAATTGCGAATTTACATTTGTAATCGATTGTATTCGTTATAATTAGCATAAAAAACATCATTTAAAGTGATTTTGGGGGGGTCAAATTTTTGGTCAAAAATCATGCCAAAATTGACAAAAATTTGGACATGTAACACTCTCGGAGCCATAGCTCCCATACTTCAAACTCCCATAACTTTGTGAAAACTAAACCGATTTTCACGTTTGATAGCATTTTTGTCATGATTTCTTATATAGATTGATTCTGCATTCAAAATATATGCATTTTTGAAAATAAATTTTTTTTCAGTTTTTTGCAAAAAATCATAAGGGGGGACCCTTGTAAATTTTCGAAAAATTTTTTTTTTCAAAATTTAAAATTGCGAGTTTACATTTTTAATCGATTGTATTTGTCATAATTAGCATAAAAAACATCATTTAAAGTGATTTTGGGGGGGTCAAATTTTTGGTCAAAAATCATGCCAAAATTGACAAAAATTTGGACATGTAACACTCTCGGAGCCATAGCTCCCATACTTCAAACTCCCATAACTTTGTGAAAACTGAACCGATTTTCACGTTTGATAGCATTTTTGTCATGATTTCTTATATAGATTGATTCTGCATTCAAAATATATGCATTTTTGAAAATAAATTTTTTTTCAGTTTTTTGCAAAAAATCATAAGGGGGGACCCTTGTAAATTTTCAAAAAATTTTTTTTTTCAAAATTTAAAATTGCGAGTTTACATTTTTAATCGATTGTATTTGTCATAATTAGCATAAAAAACATCATTTAAAGTGATTTTGGGGGGGTCAAATTTTTGGTCAAAAATCATGCCAAAATTGACAAAAATTTGGACATGTAACACTCTCGGAGCCATAGCTCCCATACTTCAAACTCCCATAACTTTGTGAAAACTAAACCGATTTTCACGTTTGATAGCATTTTTGTCATGATTTCTTATATAGATTGATTCTGCATTCAAAATATATGCATTTTTAAAAATAAATTTTTTTTCAGTTTTTTGCAAAAAATCATAAGGGGGGACCCTTGTAAATTTACGAAAAATTTTTTTTTCCAAATTTAAAATTGCGAGTTTACATTTTTTAATCGATTGTATTTGTCATAATTAGCATAAAAAACATCATTTAAAGTGATTTTGGGGGGGTCAAATTTTTGATCAAAAATCATGCCAAAATTGACAAAAGTTTAGACATATAAAACTGTCGGATGCATAGCTCCCAAATTTTAAACTCCCATAACATTGTCAAAACTGAACCGATTTTCATGTTTGATGACATTTTTGTCATGATTTGGCATCTAGATTTTATCTACATTAAAAATATTACCATTTTTGAACAAAAAATTTTTTATTTTTTTTAACAAAAAGGCCTTACTCATTGCGAATATTCTGCTGTCGGATACAGCCGACTGCAAAGTTCTATCTTCTTAACTATAAAATTCAAGGTTGATGCATATTTTTAAAAAATCGAACCGCATTCAGTTGTAGTTCTCCCTTTGCAGAAAACTTTAAAAATACATTGAAATTCACCCGCTTCCTAAGAAAATATTAATTCAGACTGAATTTTTTTCAGCCGCCTTAGCAGATAGAGTATTTGATAGTCGTGGGTGTTTGTTTATTTTCAATTGCTTTTCAATTTCTAGCTGAGCTTGTGTGCAATGTGGCCTAAGGACGTAACTTGCTTAAGAAAATATACGAAATGGCAAGTGAATACTATGAATATCAATTGAATGGTAATTTGCAGTTTGCCATTGCAGCTGGTCAAATGGCAAAAACTTTTGGCCATTACTTTTAATTGATTTCAATGCATTTGCTGGAAATTTTATTTGTGTAGGTTGTTATTTTTGGCTTTGACTTTGGCTCACTCCTTTCTTACTCTGACTACTTTAACCCCTACTTTTGCTCTTGTCATTGCAGGTGGCCATTGTCGGCGACACCAGCCTGGTGGAGAAGTGCTCGAATCGGCAAGGCGGGCCGCTGTTACAGAATCTACTGGAGAACCTGGGCTTCATACTGACAACAACGGTCATCGTCATCGTCTCGATTTGGGGTAAGTACCATTCTTCCGCTATTCCATTCTATGTCAAGGTAAGTAAATTTTCATATATTAATAAATTCAATTGGCGCATAAATCATGCAAAAAGGTACAAATAAGGCACATTGTTAAAGCTAAAACGCTCATAAATCATAAGTGCTGCTGCGACCCTGGCAGATGCTGTTCTGCTTGTTGTTGTTGTTTGCAGTTAATCGCAAATTCCATGAATCTTTAATCAACTCCCCAGCGGAGACTGGCTTTTTTTCACCTGGGCTGCAGCTCAAGTCCCGGCCGAGGCTGGCATCATCCTTGGCGCTATCCTTTGACGCAGTCCTCCTTTTTTTTAGTGACGCTTCATGCGACCTGCGTTTTAGGACAACGCTTCGTTAAACTTTGCTATTTTCTTGCATTTTTACACGCAGCTGCAGACCGAAGTCGTGTCTTGGCAAGGGGTGCAAGGGCTGTTATAGGGGGTGCAGAGGGACAGCCTGCCCATGGTCGTGGCAAAAGTTTTGCTTTTGGGCGCCGGCGCCCATGTTTGCCATTTTTCAATGTTGTCTACTCGCTTTGCGCTGGGACGACGGGTGTTATCGGCACGAAAACACTTTACACCCAATATAAAAAGACGAAAAGAAGCTGTGGGAGTGCTCTGGCCGGAGAGTATTCGAATAGGAGATACCCTGTAGTCAGTTTTGAGCTGTGGTAAAGTACTTTTCTATATAAATTTAAAAAAATGGCTACATAAATATGATTTCTTGATTATCTTTGCATATATTTAAAAAATGATACTCAGTAAAGTTTGACGCGACTGAGATAGACTGTTTGGAGTAGAAATGGGCTCCTTCTGCCTGTTGCATATATTGGCACAAATTGCTTACACTCTCTTTTATACTTGTTCAAGGGGTATAAAAAGGTAACTGTTGTAGCAAACAAAACTTAACTAGGGTTTACCTTGTTCGCTTGCCAACCGCAAAACTGATAAGCCGCAACTTTTCGCTTAGGTGTTGTGTTACGTGCAACGTGCCACCCGCAACTCCCTGCTGCTGCCCCTGACCCTGCGACATTCTGCGTAGACACACGAACAAATAGCAGCGCGCAGCTTGCAACTTGATTAATTTCACGTTACATACATGACGCTATATACTCTCTTATCTCTCTATATATATTATACTATATATATCTATTGCCTGCAGTATTTTTGTTATTTCTAAGTATTCTTTTCTTCGCTTTCTATCTTTGCAGCGTACATAACCTTCTTCCAGACGCAGGGCGTCACGCAAGTCAACTCCGAGGGTAAGTTTAATTAATAATTTTGAGTGCAGCAGCAGCATCAGCAGCAGCAGCTCCCGAGGCTCTGGCACAACTTTTGCTACACTTCTCTCTATTAGTTTTAAGTTTTTAGTCATTTCGTGCATGAATACCAAAAAGTTTTGTGGGTAGCGATAACAGGCCGTAGTCTTTGCACTATCATCATCATCATCAGTTGAAGCATCGTTCAGAAAATTTCTTATTTATGACTTAAACTTTGATTTTGCAGCTTCTTTTTTTACATTCTCTTTATTTATTCCTACCGTTTTTATACTCGTTCATTCAGCGCAAAGTGGATATTAGTTTTTGGTTTTTGCAGCTATTGAAGTTAGAGAATTGAAATTTGAAATATTTACTCGTGTATAACCGAGTCAGATTTTTAGGCAGGGGGATATAAAATTAATCAAATCTAAATCAATTGTATGTCTATAATCTATGCTTTTAAATAAGGCAGCCAGTTTTCTGATTACCTTTACAAGTCGGGCCGAAAACAAATTACAAAAAAAATAAATGTTTTCCAAAAGTAACTTTTTCATGCCGTTAACATACCGTGCACGAGTATTGCGCTATCGGTTACACCCGATTGCACGTTGTTGCTTGTTGTTTTTTGCTACCGTATCGGCTTTAGTTTTTGCTCTTGGTCGGCTCGCTGAGGCGTGATGTGGCTGCAAATTGTGCACACTTGAGAGTGCCATAAATACTCGATACTCGATACTTGGCGGCGCGTTGAGTGAAAGTGTGCAACTGACCCGTTGCCAAAGCCTGCATGCTAATCAGCCAATTGGCTGGCATAAATAACGGCTCGCTTTCCATTGCAATCAATTTGATTTGAAATGCAATCAATATCCTGCCAAAGCATAAGCCCAACCAAAGGACATCAGCAGAAAGCACGCCTCAAAGTGTTGCCTGATTCAATAAAATGCATTTGTAGCAGCCATAAATAACATCAAGGCCCAAAGATTAGCTTTGACATGCACCTTAAAGTGTTGTTTTAACTAGATTCTGTGTGCTTTCAGCGCTTTTAGTTTTTGGCTTTTAAAGTGTTTGTTGTTGCTGCTGCTGTTGTTGTTGTCGCGATAAGCGCGTGCCCCGCACTTCTTTAGCATTTTATCAGCATTGGGCCACAACTTGCCAGCACCAGTCAAATTACCTTAATTACAAAATTAGTCTAATTACTTAAGATTTGTGGCGCCACCGCCCCAGCCCCTAATGAGCCTTTCGGCAAGCTCGGCATGTTGCCCCACGTCCAAGCGTCCAGCGTCCTCCTCCCCTTCCCTCCCTCCGTGCCCGTCCCATTTTCCAGCTCTATTTTCGCGTTTCTTTCGCGTCCATCCGCACGTAATTTTTACACTAATTTTAATAGCTAAATTATTTGTTGTGTGTGTGTTTTGTGTTGCCAAAAATGTTTGCTGTTCGCCATTTGCTGTTTTTGTTGATTCTCATTTTTCATGCCTTGAGAACACTTTACTAATTACCTAAAGTCTTGGGAAGTGGGGATTGTTCCCCTTAGGCAATAATAGCCAAGAACTCGAATCTTGAATATTTCTTTAAGGTGAAACACAATTTTGTTGGCTTGCAAAATTTTTTATTGTTTTTTTTTTCAAATGATTTCTACATAAGGTGCTTAAATATAAATTTGATGAACTGGTAGATTACATATATATATTTTATCGCTTTTTCTTTCTTTACAGCTTTCCAAAAGAGATCAAACAAGTCCGGTTCGCCATCAGCCCTTGAGATTTCTGGAGATGGTTCATTTAAAGGTAAATCCTTCCCAATTTGAACTAATTCATGCTAAAAACATAAATTTTCAACTATTTTTCAGAACATTCATATAACCGACTTATCAATCAATCCCCAACTAGAGAGGAGTCCTTTATCTATGGCCATCCGCAGATGAGCAGCCCAAATAGATCGGACACTTTCCGACGTTACAAATAGTTTAGTTTAGTTAGAAGATGTGAATAATGCAGAACTGACATCCTAAGATTAGCTGCTAAGGTGACTAAAAAAAACTAAAAACAAAACATAAACTCAGGTTGAATATGTATAGATGGTAAAACTGGACTGCCGAACATTTATTCAGTTAAAACTTATTGAAATTCTTTAGATTATTTATGTTTATTTAAAAAACACATTTTAATTTATTAACAATAATTTAACTTGATCACAATTTAAGTTTTGAGTTCAGTTGCTTGTCAAGCATTTTTTACATTTAGTAATAAATAAATATTTAGTTGGGTTGTTCATGAAAAATAAAAATTTACTTCTTGTATATAATTTATTTAATGCATTGTAAGCTCTTAGGTATAACAAATTAGGTAGCAATAAGATACTTATCCAATTTTCAGGAGCTGCTGATTGATCACGCTTGATTCAATTCAATAACTAGTTTTGTATAACTTCGCTAATGCTAATGAAAATAATTTCTATGATATGTTAAATATTAAAAACGGTTTTGTAATAAAGTTTAAAAATAGTAATTATTTATTTATGTATATTTATGCATGTGTTATATATTGTAACATATTATTTATATTATTTTTTGTAATATTTGTGTATATATATTGATACGGACACGCGTCCATCTCTAGCGGCTGACACCCCAACGCAGCTCTCATCAGACAATTTCAGTTAAGCTTTCCGTGCGCTGTCCACGAAACCCATCGCGGACGCTTTAGCTGAATTTCTCAGCGAGTGGTTGCATCGCACGTGCAAACCCACTTCAATTACTTAAGCTGATTCTTCGTTGGTGTATCTGTCTATGTGTGTGTGCGCGTGTGTGTGTGTCCCTGCTCGAGCAAAGTGTTAAGTGCAAGCTGAGTAGTCGAGTGTTCCGTTTTAAGCGCTTTTTAGAGCTGAGCTGCAGCTGAAATGTATGCTACGATTTTTGTTATATGCATTTCTAATTAGAAAAGCATCAAGTCAAGTATGCCATTAATTTTACATTTGCGCATTTCAAGTGCGCCGCACTGCGCCACGCCCACTTGAAAAAATGGGCAAGTGGTTGGCACTTAGCGTCGATCCTTTCACTCCACTCCACTCCGCTCCACTCCTTCCCCGTCGCACTTGATAATTTCTTTTGTTGCGTTTTCCAGTTATTAATTAGTTTTCACAAAGGGCGCGCTTCTGCAGTAGGCAATTGGGTCAGCAATTAAATTAGTTGAGCCCCTGTTCGATACGTTTGCATGTTTAATGAGAGCAGCGCATTGCCGATCGGCTTGATTTATTAAACTTTATGGCCCAGTCGGTTGGTGTTAATTTAACATGTGTGCGGATAAGGCTCATACACACATATATGATATATATGAGGGTATTCAAGCATTTGTGTGTGTGTGTGTGTGTGTGTTTGTAGGTGAGATTTTTCTGCCTGCTGCACACACACTCACAGCTTCATCATTTTAACGCAATTTCCTTGGCAGTGAAATGGAAATTTTCATTTCGTTTTGACTTTTTTTTGCCTTTTTTTATATATATATAAAAACAACTTATTTCTTTTGTTCGGCTTCATAAATTATAAATAACTTAATCGTGTCCGAGCGTATTGAACTGTGTGCGGCCTCAGAATCGAAAAGGGCTCAAGGATCGAGCAGTTTGTTCAATTTGAAGCGGCTTAACAGCTGACAAATGCACAGGCATCATTCAAACTAGCTGCGAGTGTGTGTGTGTGTGTGTCGACTGATTAAGATGCTTAGACTTGACTTCATTCATGTGTTAACACTGTACAGCGGTATGTGTGTGTGTGTGTTTGTTAGCCATGCTTGATTTGCTCATTTCCGGTTCATTGAATTGCGGCATTAGAGTGTCCGAATGTGTTGAGATGCGATATTCTAATCGGATTTGTGTGTTTGCCCAATATATGAATTATGCCATATATGCGACAACTGTCGTGAGTGTGCGTGTGTGCGTGTGTGTGTGCTTCAGTTAGCAAATGAATTATTAAAACAACAATTAGCGGCACGAAAAATAATTATGTATAATCAGGATATAGAGGTAGTAGAATAAATGCAAGTCAATTGCATGCTCGTTAATAATAATGCATAAATAAATATTTATAGCAGAATTTAAATGAAAATATTATTAATGAACACTGCTATCCAAAAGTATCAATACCTAATTAGAAATGTTTAAAATAAAAGGAAAAACGTTTTTTTAATGCATATTAAAGAAAGAAATTATCTAAATTGTTGTCATATTCATACATGTGAACATATAAATATTCTATATTGAAATACAAACCTTTGTATCCTATATATCCTATCTGCTTACTGTAATTAGCAAAGCGTTCATAATATGCAAAATGCGCTGGTCAGCTTAAATATCAAGTATACGCGGGTTAAAATAACATTGGCTTTGATGTAAAGTCATTTCAATTTCAATATTAATTTGTTAATTGCTTTTTATCCACGGCACCTGTTACAATGCGCAACGATTGGGGGTCGATGTGAAGTGACTTTCTAATTAAAATGGGACCCAAAGATAAGGACATCAATTACCAGAGTGCACAGAGTTTTTGCTTAGCAGAGCTGTCGCAGCTTACTCCGCACTCGCGAGCACGAAATCTGTCTCGCTGATGCTGCAAATTCTAATTAACTTATAAACGTGTGTATATACTATATATGGCTGACTGCTGTGCGTTTTTTTTTAACAATATTCTGCACATTTGCACAACTAAAAAATGTACACAATGTCTTCGGCTAATTGAAATTCTAATTATTTTCATGAAGTATGCGTGGGCTTGTCTGATAAGTAATTAAGATTAGGTAGGCGCTGTGCGGTATCTGGCAATTTGTCAAAAATAATAATAATAATAAATTACTATAGAGTGGGAAATGATCGCCGTAGTAAATATCCAAATTACCTTTTGTCAGGCGCCTTTAACTCTGAAAGATCGTGTTGAAAATCCAAAAAAAAAAAAACCTTAAAAAAATCTATTATTTATTACGTATACTTAATACTTGTAACAATTTTTCTGGTATGGCCCCAAATTGTGTTGGTAATACAGCATTAAATAATAAAACTTAATATCATAAAAATTAGCTTTATCTAAATGTCATTAAATCAATTTCAAATTAGGTTCCCCCTTTTTTTTTGGCGGGGAAGGGGCTCTCTAAATAATAATACAATTAAAAATACAAATACAATCACAATAAATGGTGCCGTTTGATATTGTTGCAGGCACGCACAAACTTTGGTCGCTCAAAATATATATTGCTGTTGCTGTTGTTCTTGTTGTTGTTGTTGTTGCCTAAGTGTAGGGGTAGTATAAAACTTAATTACGCTATTGCAAATTTCATAATTGAATTACTCAGTCAAACGTTCGATTTGTATGGTCGCATGTTTGATGTTGTACTTGCTGCCGCTGGCTAATTGCGTTGCCAGCTCCAGCACCACATTCGAGTCGCTCAGCAGGTCTGCCAGATAAGATATATATACATATATACGTGTACAAATATTGACATGTGTGTGTGTGGATGACTTACCCACAACCAGATGAGCCATCAGCACGTTGTGCCCGCTCGTGTGCTGCCACACATTCAGATGGTGCACCGATCTGTTCGGGAAATACATAAGCATTAATTAAAGCACTCTACAGAGATGGGGTTGTCGGGTTCATTGACTCACTTGACGCCCTCGATGCTGGCCAGCTCGTGCTGCAGCGCTGCGAGGTTGACGCCGCGCGGCACTGCGTCCAGCAATATGGAGACGGACTCGCGGAACAGCTGCACCGTGGTCATAATCACAATTACGGAGAAGAGCAGCGTGCACAATGGATCCGCATACTTGGCGCCCGGCTGCAAATTGAATTGAATTAACACCGGGCTAGTCGGCCTTATGGCTAACCACAATAATTATTGACTCGTCTAGACCCCAAGCTAGACATGCGACTCACATAGAATTTGATTAGGATGGCCGCCAGAAAGACGCCAATGCTCTGCACCAGATCGCCAATCACGTGAATCATCGCTGCCCGCAGATTCAGATTACGCTCCGTTGGCCTGTTTGGGGGCGAAGGGAAGTTGGTGGGGTAAACATAGAAGCAAGTTAATCATTTCAGGCACATCAGGGTACAAATTAACAACTGCAAATATGGCATAACTAATGCAGTTTTGCTGTTTCACTCTCACTCACACACTCTGTCCCTTTCTCTGTGTACAGCATTCAACTAAATTAAATTCCAATTAAATGTAATCAAACAAACAATTGCCTGCAGTCAACAGCTGTTTGTTGTTGTTGATAAAGTTATTGTTTTTACTGCGGTTATTGTTGCCATTGCCACACGCTGCAGTTCCTTAAACTGGGTCGATGGCTAATTAAATGGCTTCGAACAAAGTCTGTTGATCAGTGGAAAAATCTTGAATTGAATTTATATCGTATCTCTTAGTCACGCATCACCTTTTGAAACTCGGAATATATAATCGTGTATACCCGCATCAGACAAGGTGTGAAATAAAATGCATATATCTCCTTGAGTTTTAAAGCTAGATATATCACAGTTTTCATTACTCATTACTCATTACTTCATTAGTACCACAACTGTCTTTTAAAGATTAAACCGAAACTTCGTTTCCTAAAATTACAAATCTCGTATAATATTTAAGACCCTTTCTGAACCAGCATTGCGCAGTCGGTTACACCTGACTGCAAAGTTATCATGAGTTTTTATCTAATTTTTACTGCTGTTTAACAAAAAATTCATGGAAGCTGCAACCGCAGGCCATAAAATTGCAACAGGCCATTTGAATCAATATATGCTGCTGCACCCCAAATATATATTTATTTATAAGGATATTTTATCCGTACATAAAAAACATAAAAAACCCGCACAACCTACCCGTTTGGCTGAATTGGCTTTAAGCCATTTGTTATAACAACATTATGGGCATCGTCGCTGGTGTTGCCAGTTGTTGCGTGGGCGTGGCCATGCCCATGACTGTGTGCATGGCTATGTCCATGACTGTGACTGTGACTGTGACTGTGGCCGTGGCCATTGGGTCCCATAAACCAGGAGCCGTGCAATACGAACATCATGCTGCGGGCGACCAAAATACATTTGATATTTATATTTAATTAAAAGTGCAGTGGCAACCATTTCAACTGTGACAAATTGGAATATTACACAGATCAAAACAGGGGGTATTACAAGCTTAAAGCATAGGGCAATTTTCAATGCATGCAATTTTTATACGATTTCTTCTATTCACATATATATGAATAAAACTGGGGGCTTTTAATCAAAAAACAACAATCGTGTTAAATAAGTAAAAAGAATAATTGAAAAAATGTTATTTGAAATTTCCTGTTTTATAATCCGATCAACTTAAAAAAACTTTGCTGTCGGAAAATGTGTGAATTCTAATCTACAGTTGTTTTATATATATATATATCCAGTATATATATTGTCATCAATTTAAAATTTAAGTACTTACATTATATTAATGGCAATGCCAATGGCCGATATGCACATCATGACATTGACATCGAGCTCAAAGTCCTGCGAGTAGATGCGCTCGATGGCAACAACAACCAGCATTGCAGTAAGCAGCCAAATGCCCAGGATGGAGGCCACTGCGCCCAGGACCTCTGCGAAGAAGGAGCACGAAAGAGTCTCTTAGTCGAATGGCTAAATGCACGTGTGTGTGTGTGTGTGCAGGACATGGCCCAATAATAGACTCTATGATAACTAACATGCACTGTGCTAGGCATAAATGCAATTACTGCAAGTGTGTGTGCGTGCGCGTGTGTGTGTGTATGGGGGTCGTGTAAGTGGTTGGCCTGTCAACTGGTTGTACACTCATTAGCATAGTGTCGGCCATAATTGGGTACTTACCGAAGCGTTTGTAACCAAAGGACATGCGTGCGTCCGGCGGCCGTCCGCCCAGCCAGATGGCCACCAGCCCGATGACGAAACTAATGCAATCAGATGCCAAATGCGCGGCATCTGCCATAATGGCCAGGCTTCCGGCAACATAGCCGCCAAGGAATTCAATGATCTGCCAGTTGCGCGAATACATACATATATATATATATAAATATATATTGAAGTAGTTGTTGAAATTGATCATAATTAAATCACATTGCACATTCAGGTGTGTGTGTTTGTGTGTGTGTGTTTGCTTACCATGAATATGCCACAGAGCGAAATTGCGAGCAGAATTTTAAATTTCGCCTCCTGCGCCGATTTGCTTTTAAGGTTCGCGCCAAAGCCGGGCTGCGAGCTGCGACAGCCGCCAAAAGCGTCGGCGCCCGGTTCCAAGTGCTGCAAGCATAACGGTAATAATTGCCTTATAAATATGTCAGCCTATATATATATGTGTGTGTGAGTATGTGTGTATGCATATAAATGGCTGCCAACTGAACGCATGCAATTTTTATAGCAAACGGCAGCACGCCAGCACTTTAATTTACCAATTTGAGGTTATGTTGAGTTTATAGATCGAAATATCTTTCTTTGGTTGGCAATAAAAATGTGCTATTTTCAGTTATAATTTGTTATTGGTTGTGATATCGACCGTAATCGGTTTCTCGACTCTCATAGAAAGGAAAACAAACGTAAAATCGCATTAAAATTAAATTTTAAGGTTATGACGATACTGTTTTTCTAACCGGTATAAAGTGTTCTGGGTAAGTGCAATGTAAAAAAATTTGGCATACAGTTTGTGCACTTTTAAATTGAACGAGTATTGCAGCGTCGATTACACCCGATTACAATTGATGTGTTCTTTAAAATATTTACATTCAATATAGAAACGATTATTAATGTGAAAAACTTGCCAAATTTGTGTGACTATTGCTGCTGCTGCCGCTGCGCAACAGTGGAACCTCCCATGTGTGCTCCTCCAGTTCGAGTGGGTCGCCCGCAGCAGCTCTCGTTCGCTGTGCAGTGTCCACGAGATTGTTGTTGTTGTTGGCATAGTGGAATTTAGGATTACCAATTGGCATGTGAATGCTGCTGTTCAGTCTTATATGGTTGTTTGTAGGATTGTGTTGCTGCTGTTGCTGTTGCAACTGTTGTTGATTATCATCCGCATAGAGTGAAAAACTCTCATCGTACTCGTCATCGTGCATTGTGGGTGCCAGAGCGTTGTCAAGTTTTTGATATTTTGACATTGTTCTTGTTTTGCTTTCTCGCTTTTGTTTCTGCTATTCTTGCAAGAGTTATGTGGTGTGTGCCTGTGTGTGTGTGCGTGTGTTTGTGTGTTTTTGATTTGAGCACTAGGTTCTTTGTGGTTGTATCTCGCTTATCTACATTGCATTTATCATAATTAGTGCGAGCGTGTCATCCTTCAGCCATGCATTGTCATCCTCAATATCATTATTGTCATTATTGTTGGCTCTTCGCGTGCGGCATTAGGGGTACTCGTGCTTCCGTAACTCGCGTGTTCAACTGCGCGTTATATATAACAAATATATATATATACATATGTATTTGAAAATTGTTTAAAGTTAACTGTTTATTCTGTATTGTTTATATGTTTATATAAGTTGCGTGTGTGCGTGTGTTTGTTTTAAATTTACTTTGTTTACATTCATAAGTCGAATTTGATTACTTTGTTTATGGATGCTGTTCCGGTTGTCAGTTCGACTTTCGACTATGAGATATTTTATATCAAGCATTAAACGGGCTCTAAAAGGGAAATCAGAACTTTAAAAGACTCTAATTTTTTTAATTTGGATCATATATGTATGCAGATTTATAAAAAAGTGAGTAAGTTGCCAGATTAAATAAAACTGAAATTGTGTTTATTTAGTTTTTTAGTTATTCAGCAATAAAGGTGTAGAATACCCTTCAATCCGACCTTGCTTAACGTTTTAGCAAACTGTTTAATCTCATTTTCCTATAGTATAAATAGAACTACCGGAAACAGCTAATATACAATGATAACTTGAGGCAATATAAAACATAAAACAAAATCACAAAAACAAAAATCACTATAACTGAATATTCCTTCACCACATTATGAAAATTATTTACTATTATTTGCTTTTTTTAATATCACTTTTCTTTATTTTTGTTGTACTCATTAGTTAAACTTTTCGTTTCCCGCTTAAAGTTAACATAAATTGGGTTGTCTCACAATCTTTCAACCTTTTTGTTAGTTATCAGTCATGTGTATGTGTGTATTTAATTATGTCGTTTGCATGTATTTAGTGTGTTTGTTGGCTTGTTTTTTATCTTTTCATTTGCTTTGCGTCAAACGCATTTTTTGTGTCGTTGGCTTCGGTCTTGGAAGTTTTGATAAGCGTTAGCGTTTCCACAGAGCAGCTTTTTGTGGTGGCACACAGCTATGATTAACTTGTCACACACACACACACACACACACTTTATACCACAACTGATTCAGCGTTTAGCAAACTCGAAACAACAAATAATATTTGAAATGTTTTCCCCACTTCAATATTATTTTTTAGGGCTACTTTTAATTTTGTGTGAATTGCAGTGATAAACGAAAATTTTGAAAAAAAAGATAAGATAAAATGCTGATAAGACTGAATGTAGTATATTTAAGCAAGTGTCAAACTACCGAGAACTTCAAACTAAAGACACATGTATAAATGCTTGAAATTTAATATAAACAAAAGCCGAATGTTAATTTAATTTTTAAGTTTTTGCCGCGTGAGAAAACACTTGAAAATTGCCGTCGCTAGACTTTTTAATGAACTGTCAGCACAATAAAATATAGCAGCCTATAAGTATCATATAAATATGTGCTATATATTTATATATAGTATGTGTATAGATACTTTTGAGCAGCTAATACCCGCTGAGTATTGATAAAATGTACGTGCACTTGGCACACTTTTCCATTGGTCGTCTGTCCCCTCCCCCCTCTCATTGTACACTTGGGAGCATGAAAAGGTCTAGGAGTATGATTTGAAAAGAATTTATTGTTGACAGCAAGATTTAGCCTTCATGGTTGTGTGTGTGTGTGTCTGTGTGTGACTAAGTTGCTTTTGCTGTTATTTCAGTTCAATTCGCTTTGCTTGTGATTTCCATTTATAACAGTTTATTTATGGAAGTCTGCGTTTGCGTCTTTCTTTGACGTCTTTTGTTTTAGAATCTCGGCTAAAATTAGGCACTCCGAGTGGAAACATTTACTTAAAGAATACGTACAATTCATATTGAAATTTCGATTTGAAGTGTGCACTTAATTTTTTAATGTGTTTCTACGATAAACTGAGTCACTAATTAATGCGCTTTTCAATAGCTAAAGCAAAGCAACAACAGCAACTTGTAGTGCAATTGCACTGTTATGTCTGTACATTGACCTTCTCAACAGGTTTTTTTTGCACTTGTTGTTGTTTTTGATGAGCCGCTGCTCGATATGTTTCGAACTAGTTTGTTGTTGTTGCTATTGCTGTTATTGTTTATGTTCAGAAGCTGCGCTTTAGCCGGTAGCTGCCCGAGCCACGTGAAGCCGGTCTAACGAGAACGAGAGAGTAAGCGAGAGCATGCGATTAACATAAAAAGAGAGCTTGCGACGCAGCTTGGGCTTGAGCGAAGTCGGAGAGGGAGAGTAAAAGAGCGCGGCTTTTGAGATGAAGCCGTTATCAGCTACACAATTGAGTAGCAGCAGCGATAAAGCAAAATGTAAATTGAATTGTTTGCGCGTCTGTCATCGCACCTTCCACGTGATTTCTGTTTATTTCACACAATTGCTCACATCAGTTTTGTTTATATTGGTTTTTGCGCTGGCTGTGAACTAACAGCTTTAATTATGTATTGTTTGATTGTTGTTTAATTCACTATTATTTTTACTATTAATTCATTTGCAGTGTCAAATTTGTCACGGTGTAAAAGCACATTTTTGTGGTCACTTTTTAAAAAGAATTCAATTGTTTGTGGTTTTTGTTTAATTTCCATATTATTTTCAATTGCTTTTGTTTACATAATTTTTTTTTGGTTTGTCTTCCTTGACGCTCACTTAAAACAACTTTTAGCGATAATTTGCGAATTAAATTACGATTTTTGTGCGCTGCCAAGATCATTAGCACGGCGGGGACTTTAATTTTTGTGGCGTTTTTGTCACCGTTGCAGAAGCGCTCGTCGCCAGCGACGCATGAACTTCAACTGACGGCGGCAGCGGCGAAGCCACTGAACAACAGCCAAGCAGAGCGAGCAACAGAGAAGGGGAGAGCGTGCTGGCGAGCGCCGGGAGCTGCAAATAAGCGAGTGTGTGTATTAATGTGAGCATGAACATTTGTGGATACGCGTCACCTTGTACTACGCCTGCAGCTGGCGCTGATTGCGCGCCCATCCATACCCTCCCCGCCCGCCCGGAGCATTAATCAGCGAGCGCCCCGCACTCTGTGTGCTCAGCACTTTTGAGTGCTTTGCCAATTGAGCGCTTTAATGGAATTTGACTCAATTTCGGGGTCTGCTCTTCTGCTGAAGATCAGTCGAGCAGTTTGCATTCGACATTTGTAAATAAAAGTTGTGCTTCAGAAAATAATAGTTCGTGCATATTTAATTAGCGATCGGGTAAATATAATCTGCATTCATTCAATACCTTGTGTGAAATAGAGCGACAAACGTTTGAAAATGCTACTCTCTCATTCAACATCAAACAATTGATGACAAATCAACGCGATGCATATATAGTGCATATATATAGAAGTGTGTGTTTGTGCAGCCAGACCACAACAATTGATTTATAATAATTGGTTATTTTTGCAATGCGCATTTCCACATGTCATCTGTACTTATATATGCATGTCGAGGCTTTTAATACTTTTGTATGCAGTTATTTAATAATTTGACACACTTTAAAAACGGGATAAAAAGGGTATAATAAATATTAACTTGCATAAGTTGTAACTTAATTCCAGGCAATAATTGAATAAACACCGCGTTTTAATAATATTGCAATTAAATTGATTTTAAGTTTGGGAATCATAAGATTACTGTCACCAGGCAGCTAAAGATATCTTTGATTTTAATTTTTATAATATAAACATATAAATATTTCCGATTGGTCAACTATTTACAGGAATTGACACAAAAGCGGATCGCTTTAAATAAATTCAAACAAATTTAAGTTTATTATTATATTCCTCATAAAAATTTTCTGTTACTCATCAATTACCCATCTTATTTTTATTTAAAATTTAACTGTGGCGGACAATTTTCACGTTTTGCGCAGTTGAAACAGATATTTTTATTAGCCAATTCACGGGCTTTTTCTCTCACTAAGCCGTAAATGGCGCAATTTACGGAAAACGTTTACGCTTCTTGTCCGAAATGCCCCAAAACGATAAGATTTCAATTAATATCTAAGGGATCTGTCCCCTCCCCTCCCCCCACAGCTTAAGCATTGATGTCAGAAGGAGATATATATAAATAAAAAAGAAAATACGTATTAAGTTACAGACAGGCAATTGGAAGACTTCAAAATGGCTACTTATTGCCGGGACGGGACCCGAAACTGTTGCCAGCGCGAAATGTACAACTCAAGTGAAGGTGCCCCCCACGCCTTGCCACATATGCCACACGGCACTCTTCACATGCTACACGTATTCTATCTACTTGCTCAGCTGCGTGTTGTTCTGCGTTACACCTTAAACCGCAAGTGGATGTTTTCTTCAATTTGTATTCTCGTTCACGAAACAAAGAGAGAGTATATTGGATTTTTACAATTACTTTTTGTCTGTCCGATTGTCCGTGTGTACGAATTTGAATTTGATATTTCTATTCTATTTATTTAATTCAAACTCTCATAATATTGTCAAAACTAAACCGATTATCACGTTTGATGGCATTTTTGTCATGATTTGTACTATAAATTCAAAATGTATGTATTAATTCATCAATAATTTAAAAAATCCTTATTTTTTAAATTTAGAATTGCGATTTTATGTTTTTAATCGATTGCATTTGTCACAATTAGCATAAAAAAACAACTTTAAAAGTGATTATGGGTGGGGTCAATTTTCTGGTCAAAAAACATGTTAAAAATTGACAGCAATTTTGACATATTTCAAACTCCCATAACTTTGTGAAAAGTGATCAGATTTTCACTTTTGATGACATTTTGATCCTGTTGTTATTGGTGCATAAAATGCTTGAATACATTTGACTATTCGTGGCTGTTAGCGTGTATGTCGCTGTCGGTTACATCCAACTGCAACCTTCTTACGTCTTACTTGTTTTCTTTTTAGAAAAATAAATAGAAAATAAGTAGAAATTAAATTTTCTTGGAATTTCCCTTTTTCATTGTTATTTTTTTTTTGGTGGCACGCCCAGGACTGTAAACACGTTGCGTATACGCCCCGATGCCCGCCGCCAGTTTGTCTGCCCAAAGGCAAGTTAAATATATACGAGTGTATGTGTGTGTGTGTGTGTGTTTATGTGTGTGGTTAGGAGCGTTGCCACCCATTTTGAATAATCGCAGACATCTGAGCTGAAGCTGCCTCTGAACTATTGACGCCGCCGTTGCCACTGATGATGTTGTTGATTGCGTTTGTTTTGGGGGCTGGCTGTGACTTTTTGCTGCCACTGTGTGTGTATATGTGTGTGTGCGTTCCGGTGTGTGTGGGCGTTTCACACTGATTGCTAAGCAACAATTTGTGTTTTTTTTTTAGCCGTCTAACGATAACTGACAAACATGGATCCCAGATTAAACATTAAACATTCTACTGCTGAACCTAATCGCCAGACCAAATGGCAGTTGCTATCAACCTCAGTGACACCTTTCGGCACAGGGACACGCACACACAAACACAAATACAAACACAAACACACACACACACAGAATTTAACATGTAGCTGCGCGTAATTAGAAAGTCAAACAAATTACATTGACGGCATAACTGCCACTTAACCCACAGAACGCGCCAGCAGTCAGAACCAGTTCGGCTCGAATCCTGCTGAGTGCGATTTGAAAGCCATACTCACACACACACACAAAAACACACCTTTTACTCACACGAAGGGAGCCATCATCGAGCCGCATAACGAACGAAATCAAGAAGCTACTTCACATGGAGAATGAGAAGAATAAAACTGGTGAAAAAAAGAATTTCCTTGGAGGGGTTTTCGTTGTGTCCGTGTGCGTGCCATGTGTTGGCCATGCCCAGAGACTAAAGGTAACTGGGCCTCTGGTAGACGGAGTAGACAGTAGACTAAAGGGCGTTGGTGGGCGTGGTGCGCTGGCAGGTGACAGGCAAAGTGAATTTAATACAAAGTGCCTTGAGCATTTCAATGTGAGCGCCTTTGTCTGCGTAGGTGTGTGTGTGTATGTGTGTGTGTGTTGATTTTTGCCTTCCAGGAAATATGGGATACCAGTCCTTAGGCATGGTCAACAGCACGAAACATGATTGCTCTTTGATAGGAAATATTTGTAAAGCAGAAATCGAAGTTCTTCAATGCAAAATTTAAAAGCTGAAAAGCCAAAAGTTGAATTCTGTTTTCGTTAGCGTTCAAACAAAAAGTAAATTTCCTTAAATGCAAATCAAAATTTCGATTTTACAGTTTTTTAAACAAAATCTAAGAAGAAAAAAAATGTACTTTTTGATTCAAAGGAATTTTATTTTATATAATTTTGTTTGTTTTGTATATAAATTTATTAGGAATACAATTTTTTAAGAAAATGTTTGCTATATGGTTTTTAGGTTTTTATCTTGGAGTGCAACTGAGAGAGTATCTTAGTTGATCTAAAGTTGATGTTACTTGTTTTCTTACTCGTTTTCCATGCTCCCAATATATCGAGTGCTCTCTAATGACATCACAAACTTGATATATCCGCGTTTGATAGAGCACGCCTAAGGGGCATATCAGCTGCTGCTGTTGCTGCTGTTGCTGCTGTTGCTGTTGCTGCTGCTGTTGCTGTTGCTGCTGCTGCTGGTACGTGAGTTTATCATTGACATCAAGCCATTTTATTTTCACAATTTTGTTGTTGTTGTTGTTTTTTTTGGATTTTTCGATAGCTCAACGATGGGTGAATGAGGACGTTAGACGTTAGCTTTGTGCTGTTAGTGAGAATGTGTGTGTGTGTGTGTATGTGTGTGTGTGCGAGTGTGTGTGGGTGAGTGGTGCGTTCGTGTGCATTTTGTGAGCTTAATTGAAAATTGAGTGCTTAACTTTGATTTTGTTTTCGACGGAAGCGCCACTCGAACTCAACTCCGTCACCAGCGACGGCGACGGCGACGGCGTCGGCATCGATGCTGCCACGGCTGACTGACTGTCCTGCCAACGGCTGCCTGATTGTTGTTTGTGTGTGCGGCTTTTGGCACGTTGAATATTGCATACACACACACACACAAGCGCGCAGCGGGTGCGAGCGAGCATTTTCCACACACACACACACATACATATACATATTTTTTAACACCTCGCATTTCTGTATTGTTTTCGTTGTTTTTTTTTATACAGCCCTCACAGCGGGTCGTTGTCGATTCTGTTTTTTTGTTTTTGCTGTGGTTGTTGTTTTTTTTTGTTTTTGCTGTAGTTTGTTTTAAAATTGACAAATTGACTTGTTGGCTCTGGCACGCCCCCGTTGCTATTTTTGGTCTGTGTGTGTGTTTTTCGGCGCGCAGTTCAAAGTGAATTCATTAAACACTTTAAAACACAGCACGCCTCTGCATGGAAGGGGAAGGGGAAGGGCGGTATTTGTGTGTCCATTTAATGCAAATCTAATTGCTTTAACCGAATGCTCGCGCCCAACAAATTATAGCCGCGGTTTTCAGACTCTAATAGTTATATTTAATTGAACACGAACAATGCGTTTGCTCACAATTGCGAGTGGTCAAACTCATTAAATTCAATAAAAACAATAGCAAACAGTTTGCTGAGAGTTGCCGAAAACTAAATACCCTGTCAAAAATTATCAATATATCAAACTATTTAATTTGTTAATATATTTTAATATATTTTCAATGTTTATAAATTTAGCTAATTTATTTTGCTTTTGCAAATTCAGTGCCAAAATTATAATAAAATAGCTGAAATATATGCGGTGGCAATGTACTTAGGACCCATACCGCAGTTAAATGAAAAACAAGAAAATCCATTAACAGCTCCCCAGCGACTGACCCACCGCACCACCCACCCACTGGTGGGCAGCTGTGTTGACAGTTGTTGACATATGCAAGTGCTGTCTTATTCAACTTATTTTCTTTTTTTTTTGGCCACTCTAACCTCTGAGCTTCAATTACTACGTGTTTGTTTGTGTTTACTCAAATGTCAGTTGTTGTTTAATTATGTAACAGTCTCTAAACATAATGTGTGTGTGTCTGTGTGTGTGTGTGTGTGTGTGTGTTTGCCAGTCTGCTTCTGTTTGTGTTTGTATTTGCTTGGCCAGCACTGTGTTGGCTTAAGCATATTTGAGTGTCCGTTGAATCCAGGCAGTCGCTGTAAATAAATGGCGCATAGCAAAAAATAAATAATCCACACACACACACACACACACACACTGACACACACTCAGAGTTAGCTTGTCTAAACATTTGCCTGCACTAATTACAAACAGTGCATACTGCAAGTTGCGCATTAATCATGGGAATTATCGGTGTCTAGCATAAATAATGCTGAACCTCAGCAACACATTCATGACTTTAACAACAACAACAACAACAAATATTTGAGCATTGTTGTTTGTGCGTTGACCACAAAAAGCATTTTACTTATGTGGTTCGCTGCGGTTGCCTTGTCTTTTTGCGGTTGCAACCACTGCAAAGCAGGTCAGCAACGAGCATTAAATAATATACACTTATATGCTGGTATAATATAGAAGCAAACACACTTTTGTATATATCGTTAACGTTGATTAGATAAGAGAACAATTGTAGTGCCGCTAAAAACAGAACTAAATCGTTTTAGCAAGCAAAACAATGGAAGTTATTTTTTGCTTCCAAATGTTTTGTAAACAACTCTTAAAATATAAAAAATAAATAACATGTTTTGTTAAGAGCAAAGAACAATTCCCAATAATATATCAAAAGAAAACAATGGAAAACGATAAAAGACTTTTAACAATCAGCTCGATTTTTAGAGTAGTTTATTAGAAAATATTCTGTTAAGTTTGGTAACTTTAGTTCTAATATTGTGGGATATTTATCGAATATTGTGGGATGGTTATCGAATTGCGAGCCTAGCAAAAAAATCATAAAATATTTACACAGGCATTCACGAGTCTAAATTTTGAGTATACAAATTTAATTGTAAATAAGTTTGAGAGTTTCTTAAATTAAAGCCAAAACTTTAATTGGAGCAGCCAACAAAATGCTTGTTAATTATTATTTTAGCTGCGTGTTTTCTTTTGATGATATCCAAGTCGGCTTTGTATTCACCACTAACCCGATTTCATGCTCCATCTAAATGAATAGACTTACGCACACACACACACACATACGTGCCTATATACTACTTATATAAATGAGTACACATAAAAATCACATTGCGCACTTTGAAATAGCTGGGCGCAGAAATGTGAGAAGTTGGCAAGCTTGATAAGGTCACCAGGTAACCAGGCAGAGCAAACAAACAAAACACGAGCACACTTACACACACACACACACACATACGCACAGGTGACATACATTCTATGGGTTGTTGACATCATCTCCCCCTCCCTTCCGTTCCCTTCTCTTCCGTTACCCCCAACTCCCGCTTTGTGGCAGCCATCATCGTCATCAGCATTAGCAACATCATTGAGAATAAATGCTACGGCAACTGGCTGTGCATTCAAGTGACTTAATTAAACGTTTTCCTGGCACAGATAAATGCCAAGGTGTGCGCGTGTGCGTGTGTGTGTGCGTGCGTGTGCGTGAGTGGGTGTGTAAGGAAATCGTCAGGAGCCTGCAGCTGGTGCTAGACGCAGACTATTGGGAAGTTAGCCCAGACAGAGGCAACGTTAGAATGAATGATAGCAAGTGTGTCTCTCCGTTTGTGTGTGTGTGTGTTGAAGCACGTTCTTATAAATTGCACACGCACACAGTTAGAAGGTGCTTCAATCTTCAATCTATTCGAAATTAATGCAAGACAACGCTGCCCCCCAAGGTCGACTTCAGGTCGTCGTTCCAGACGGAGCCAGCGAGTTCCACTAAGTAGGCTTATAAAACTAAAACTGTGCGTGCTGCTCGCCCCAATAGCTCCCCCCATTCACCCGCTCTGCTAAAATGTGCCAGAACTTTCATCTCTTGGCAAAAGTGCATTATTAACACTTCAGCTCGGCGCAATGGAATAATTTTGTATACAAGTTTTGGGTGAAAAACCAAACCAAGAGCCAAAATATGTTGGCCAGGCAGGTTGGTGGGGGGTGGGGAGGCTGTGGTTGGCTCAACCACGTCATCATCAGCTTTTGAAAAGTACAAGAATTGGCTACTCACCTGCGAGGCAAGCCAAAAGTGGGGCGGTGCGGGAGGGAAAGGGCTTCAAGCGGCTATTGCGTAAATCCCAATACAACTTTTATGTTTCGCTTAGCAAAGGGAAGGGTATTATAATTTTGTGTCGTGATTCAGAGCACAATAAAAGAACATCGATTTTTGAGTAGGTTCATTTGTTGAAAAGATATAAGATAATAAACTAATACAAATATTATAAATTCTCTTTTAAGAATTAATTAATTTTCTTTTTCTATAGTTTTTTTTAAGAAACATATGTCAAGCTTTCCCATTGGAATTTCAGCTGTGAACAGGATTTCATTTAAATTTAACTTTCATCTTGAAAAGCTGAAAATTGTTTTTTAAGTTTTGTATTTAAAAGTTTTAATAAACTCCTAACGTAAGAAACTCCAACAAAATTTCGCAATTGCCAGTTTTGCTAACAATCAAATATTTTAGTAAAATTAAACAAAAAATTATTTTTTAGTACTATTTTATATAAATTCTTTCAGTAAAAACATGAGTTGCTCAATATTGTCAATTGCATTGAACATCTGCCCGTGGCAAGGGTATTACATCTGCATCAACCCAAATATAACTGTTTTCTGTTGTTCTGGTTTATTTTGAGAGCGGCGCTGGCTAAACTTTTTAACGATAAACTATAACGGCGCATAAAAAGACTGTGCAAAGTTGGCAGCGGCAAAGTTTTTAGCAGAAATTTCCTGCTAACGATCAAGTTTTATTTTTTTGCTGTTGTGCAGCACGTGGCAAGTTGTATAGGGCTGAGACTGAGACTTGAAAATTGGCCGCATTTGTGTATTTGATGCCAGCAGTAACCGTTCCAACCGGCCCACACGGCGTATGAGTATTCGGGAATTTCACTTAAAACTGTTGGGCAAAAGTTGTGGCAACAACAAAGCAGCAGCTGTTGCAGTTGTTGTTGCTGTCGATTGTCCATTTAATTTTAATTTGTGTTCAAATTTCATTTTTATGAAACACAATCTCAAGTCATGTTGCATGCATGTTGCAGGCTGCATGTTGCAAGCGGATAAGCAGCAACCGAAATTCATTTTTCGCCCTCGCTTTTCAGCGCTCCGTGTTTACTTTTGCTGCAGTCTGGCTAAACTGATAAGCTGCAGCTGCTTAAAATGCAAGCCCCCTCCTCGCCCCGCACCGCTCTGCTCTCTATCGCAACCCCCACTCGACCCTGCCGAGCACTTAGATATGCTCTCTATTATTTTATGTACACATAATTTCGGTGGTGTTGCAGTCATGCGTGCATTTGCTTGATAGCTGCAACATGCTTGCATCTTGCCATATGCGTCAGCCTCGGCGTTTGGCCTCTTGTCGGCCAACTGTTTAAGGCCCAGACCCTGATCAGGCGTACCTGGCGCAGATACCTTTGAAATAATTAAGACTTTTCGTGCACACACACACACACACACACACGCACACACACGGAGACAGGCTGGAACTGTGGCACTGTGGCCATTACGTGCCACAATTGCCAACGGTGCAAAATATGCTAAGCACTTTTGAGTGCCCGCCGGCGGAGTGGGGCAGTGTGTCCTCGCAAGGATGCGTCTGCAAATGCAGCTGGCACAGTTTTTGTTGTCCCGTTTTGCCGCCCGCCTGCAGCTGCCTGCTGTTGTTTTTGCTAACTGGTGTTGTGGCTCATGGTTTATTCATGAAGCGTCGCCCGACTGCCTGCCCAATCCCCCAGCTGCGCAACTGTCCAGCCATCCAACTGTCACATTTTGGTCGTCTCAGCACCGGTGTGCGTGTGTGTGTGAGTGTGTGTGTGTGTGCCTGTATGTTGACCAATTGCATTTGGAAACAAAAATGTTGCAGTCGAGTGTAATCGACTTCGCCATACCCGTACACAGCATAATAACAGTCGAGATTTATTAGTTTTTCATAACTTGTGTCCAAAATTATTTGACTCGAATTTTAGAGGAGATCATCCGAAAACTGTCAGTCCAGATTTTATATAGTGATAAACCTAATAAACTCCATTCACTTTGTGAATGAGTGTATTGAGTCGGCAGTTGGTGATTGCCAGTTAGCACACGAGTGTGCATAACACTCGCTCATTCATAGTCCCAGTTACCAAGCCCCTCACCTCCCCTCCCCCGTTCAAAACACACCTTTGTGATAATTCGCTTTGCACAGGTTTGAGCATTTTTGGTGATTTACCTGTAAATCTGACTTTATTGCAAAATGTTTTGGCATTGCATTAAAATCAAGTTATATGACTTCATCAGACATTGATAGCCACCCCCTCCCCTCCCCTCCCTTACAATTCAAAGGAGGCACAAAGGGCTCTGGCTGTTAATTCGATTCGCTCAGCCCATTGCTACAATCGGATCGAGTGTTTGCAAAAAATTTATTGATAAAGCCTCGTCAGCTTGTCTGCAGTTTTTATCCTTCAGTCAGTGTGCATTTTCATCGCTTTTCTTTCTTATTTTTTTTTTTAATGTGGTTCACTGAAAATCTGCTCAGCTAACTGAACTAAAATGAGTCTTTTTGCGTGTGCATTTGTCTGACTGCTTGAAAGAATGAGAGTCATTTCGACTTTTTGATTAAGGTCGGAAAAGCCATAAATGTTTACACTTGAGTAATGAACAGTAACGGGATCCATGTTTTAGTTTGAACCAATCCAGTACCAATATTATAGTTTATTTGTATAAATTGAAATTGAAAGCTTTTTGGAAAAAATAAAATAGGACTAAAATAATTTAATCTATTTATCTGCTCTTACAAATATGTTTGAGGAGCTTTTCTAAGCTTTTAGCAGCTTTTATTTGGTATTAAAGCTTAATTATTCGATTAATTACGCTAAGTTCCAATGTATATTTTGGATTGAGCTTTTTAGAGCAGGTTTCAGCTTTTAGAAGCTTCCAAAAAGATGAACTTTAATATTAATTAACACAATGTCAAACACTCGAGTGTTTTTGTGAACTTTAATAAGTTAGTTTTGCTAGCAAAGATTTGTACTAACAATCAATACAAAAAAATATTTGACGATATTTGAGCTCTGTCCATTAAGTAAATTGACATTTATTCAAAGCTTATTTCTGTCAACCGCACAGCCTTTGTTATTTATAGATTATTATTGGCATGTTATTTGCTAGATTAATCGCAGATTTTAGTGCCGCACTCAGCTGGTCGCCATCGAACTTTATTCAAATCTGATGGCACACGGGGTCAAGGACCGGAAGTGATTTATAAACGAGAGTAGATAAAATAGAAGGTGATTTCATTCACGCCACAAAACTGGCTTCAAACAAATCAAACATTTCTTTTTTGTGTTGTTGTTGGCCTACATTAAGAGCACTTGCAGGAAATTACATTTGTGTTTCTTATTTTTAGTGACAATTTCCTGGCACACAGACACAAATCAAAATTCATTTGATTTGATTTGATTTATTTACCGTCCGCATGGACAGGACCTCTGACCCAAAGTAAATCCGTGTCCAAATAGTGTGACATAAATTGAAAATGGCGGCCATGTGGCAGCGAAAAAAAATACAACAAAAAAGCTGACAAGAGAAAGATGAAGAAGACAAAGATGGTAGAAAGTGACAGAAAGAGTGACCAGTAACGAGTATATCGATAGATGGGCTGCACTAACGCTCGTAACTAGTTGATGTGACTGCGTCCCATAAACCCAAATCGGCCAACGAGCGTGGCTTTATGTTTATTTGATGCTCATAACGCGCCGTTGTTCTCCATGTTGTCTTTGTTGCTGCTGCCGTTGCTGCGTTTGGCTTTGCCGTAAAATTGATTGTCCTGCTGCGACAGAGAACCGAATGTCAGCAGCGCAATTCCTGGATTTGTCGCTTCACCATTGTTGTTAGTTTGCTGTTGTTATACGCACTCACAATATGTAGAGCGGTATTCATTCAATGAAGCGTGGCAAATCGATCAAATCTACAATATATATATAGCAGACAGTTTTCTGATGACCTCACCTAAAGATCACACTAAATTACATAAATTGAAATTTTAGATATTTTATTTAGAGTCGTTTCCGACTATTTCAAGCTGTGAATGTGTAACGCACAGTCGGTTACACCCGACTGCAATTTTGCTTTGCTTTCGGTTTTCTCTCCGCTGTCAGCCAGCGGCTGCAGTTTCATTTTTCGGCACTGAAATTTGTGCCCGTTGCCACAATTGAACTTATGACATGCAATTTGCTCAGATATTAAGACAAATTGAATGCCTACGGCTGTGCTATCATGACCCATAAACACAGGCCATACAAATTGGTCCACATGAGAGACATGGCTTATAGCTAAAACAGAACTATTAAGCCGTAATGCCTCCGAGCTCTGTGGTGTGGCATTATGATTGGGGGAAAAATTTCTAGGCAAAATAGCCACAATAAACAACGAGCATATTTCCAATTACACGCACCAGACTAAAAAAAAACTGCAAGTTTGAAAAACGCAATTCGTCCGCTTAACAACACTGGTCAAATGCAGTATGCAAAACGGCTCACCTCAAATTTCAATTTGCTGTTTTCTGTGCGTAAACACAATTTTTCGCGTTATTTTCACATTTTGGGCTTTCGTGTACAAAATGGGTGCCCATGTTTTATGGAGCGCTGATGATGATGATCATGATGATGATGGCTGCCAGTGTCTGCCCTTGGCCCCCTCTTTACCACTCCATATAAACTTCGTATGCGTGTGCGGCTAACCACCTTTCATTGCTGCGGTCACAGGTCGGACTACTCTTTACTCGCTTTGAACTTATCAAATGCACTTACAATATTTTGGGTATTAGCTGTTCTTGGAACAGTTCGTGGGGGGTGGAGGAAATCAAAATTAACAATGTTGTTTAGCAATTGCCAACACTGACATATGAGTACGGTTGGCTTAATGTGTCTGGCTGTACTTTTTGAACAAGGATAACATAACCGCAGGCTATTTTAAAAGTTTCTGTGCAAAAGTAATTTTTAAGAAACTAAAGGATATTCAATAAACTGTTGGGAAATTTGCTATCACAGAGCTGAACACATTTATTGTAGCAACATAAATCTTAGTCATCAACTTTTTATAACTGTTTTAATTTTGTAAACAACAATTGTTTGGTTTTGATAATTTTATAAATTACTTTTTGACACTCAAAGCATTTCAGTGTATTCATTGTCTGCCATAGATTTGAGCACAATTTAATTGTAAATTTTTTATGCGCAACTTTTGCATTTGTTTTGTGGTCCTTTTCACATTTAAATGCCGTATAAACAAAATGCCTTTTTAAATTTATTTCGAATAAATTGCATATACAATTTGTGCAAAATGGTTGAACAGAAAATTAAAAAAAAAAAGAAAAAAAATAAAGACAAGTAAAATGCAGTTGAATGTGAAATGTGGAAAATCATCTGTCAAATGGTTTCACATAAATGCATATGTATAGTTATGTGTGTGTGTGCGTGTGTGGGTATGCAAAAATTGCAACATTGCAATGTGATTGTGGTGGTAATCTCTGATGTTGGTAACGCACGGGGCTTTCATCATCGAACCCAATGCAATGGCCACTGGATGCGCGCCTGTGAACGGTTCAAATGATGTGTTGCATACTTTTAAGCGCATCGGTAAGCATGAACCAACTGTAATCGCATTAGGGATGGGAGCGTGATGATGTTGCTTAATACGATTCGATGCGAACATGAATACCAGCTACATATGGAAAAAATAACCAAAAACGAAGCATGTGAATTCCTTTTTTCAATTATTGCAAATATGATTTTAACGCTTTTGTTTTAATTTAATTACAAAGCATTTATTTAAATAGCATTGAGATTCAAAAACAAAGGCTTTAACTTTAAAATAGAATGACACAAATCATAGTAAACATATTTAATAGTATTAAAATGTATTTGTCCATATAAGCCCCAATCGATTACTTAAGTATTTTCTCTTTATTTTACCATTGGGATAACCGGAAAATCTTTGCTTTGCTTACGGAAAAGTATAAAATCGAATTGAGTTGGGAATGTGTGTATTAACACACACACACACGGCAAGCCCTGAAACCATATAGACAATTTTCTGTCATACTCGTAAATTTTTGACTTGAGTGTAAGAATGCGAATATGATTGTGAATGTGAATGGGAATGGAAATGGGAATGTGAATGGGTAGTGCAATCGGCTTAAAGACCCGACACACGGACCAGCAGGACTTGGCGCTGGCTTTGGTTCTTTGTTTTTAATGACTCGTCGCCATTGTTTGGCTTTTTCCGTTGGCTTTTGCGTGGCATGCGTCCAAGTAATTTTAATTCTATTACCCATTACAAGCGCGGCAAATGCTGCAAAGGGAGCCACGTTCTGAAGTGCTGTGGATGCTGCAGCTGGAACTGGAGCTGCACTTAATTTCTATTATAATGATGACATGCCGTCTGCAAGGCGGTCGGTGCTGCAGGCTGGCCACCAGCAGTCGCGACCACGCCCCCGAAGTGCCCACACGTAGCCGCATATACATACACACACACACACACACATATATATACATATTTATATATAGGACGCTGCCATATTATTTTTTATATTCCTTTGCGCTCTTTATTTTTGTGCCATTTGGCGACACGACGCGACGCGACGCTTCCGCTTTTATGGACATTTAGATGCAAAGTTTCTGGCATAAAAATGGCGTGGCAGATAATTTTCATAATTTTCAACTACATTTCATTGTGCAACTGTGCGCGGGCGTTGTCGCTGGCGCTTGGCGACGGGGGCGTGGCCCTACCAAGGCCTCGCTCCTGGCCAGTCGCTTTCAACTGGCTCGTTATTCTCAGTTTTATTTTCGTGTGACACTAAAAAGGAAGCGAAAAGTCAAAGTCGTTGCTGCAGCGGCAAAGTTGGTTTTTATTAGCTCGCTGCTTGCATTTCATTTGGTCATTTTTTCTTTACGCGCACTGCAATGTCGTTGGCAGTAACTGCCTGTGTTTAGAATATACCCTGTAATAAGTCAAATTTTACTTACAATGAAACTTATAAGTTTTAATACTACGAAAATATTAAAAATAAAATAAATAGAAAAAAAAATTAGAAGTAGGGCAAACATTTGGAAAATAACCTGTAAAAAATTTAATTATAAAAATACCCAAAAAAAAAACTTATTTTGTATATCTTCCACGCAGCAATTGAAGCTGGCAGTTGAATTGAACATAGAAAATAATAAAAAAAAATGTATTTTGCCATAAAATATACAAAACTTTAGCACTGTAACAACACTTTTGCCTTCTGCATCGTTTACAGGGTATATAAAGAGCTGGAGATCTGTTGTAGTCGTACTTGGACGCCAGACGGTAGATGGCAGTGTATTATATTTTATTAGCTGTGCTGGCAAATTTATGTTATTAAAGGACTTTAAGCTGTTGGCTTTGCCATGACAAATTCAGTTAAGACAGCTGAGCGCCGCCTGAAAGTATGCCATTAAATTGTGCAACGTGTTAAACAGTAAACATGCTCCGCAACACGCACTCTGTGTGTGTGTGTGCGAGTGCGTGAGATAGAATGCTTAGCATATTGCAATCAAAATGGAAAATGTAACATAGTTACGTAAAACGCATTACGCGGCTGACAGGCGACAACACACACACATGCACACGCTCACACACACACAGACGCATATGTCGTCTCTGTCGATGGGTTGCAGTTAAGTGCTGCATGTAAACGGGTTTATGACATGCACTTCGTTGTTAGTTACACATATCAACATCGTCTTCTACTTGTTGTTTTTTTTTATTTATTCTTTTGACTCTCCATTAATTCCTTTGGCACCTGCAAGCAATGAAACAAAAAACAACAACTTCTACTTCTACTTTGCTATGCCTTCAGCTTTCATCTGCTTTAATGGACACATTCTGATTTATTCATTAATCATACGAGTCGAAGTTCTTGTTTAGTTTAAATGAAATTTCGTATTTTATACTAAATGAAATCTTGTAAACCTAATTCTATCTTTTGTTAGGGCATATCAACTTTGAAAGGAGAATTGTCTTTCGATTACTCATTGACACGTGCGACGTTGGTATTCATAATTTGCAAATAACTGTCGGCTATTTATGTTGGCTTTATATGCACGCTTCAAATGTATTCCAGTAAAAGTAATACTAATAAGTTAGTTCCCAATTGTTTCGTCAAATATGATTTGCAAACACGCGCGCAACCGCAGTGGAAATGAACAAATTTTATGCAATGCCATAAATTTAATTTAAATGTAAATTAATTTTTCTCACATGCGTCAGCTTTGAGTGGCTGCAGGTGATTTTGGGTAGTGGTTTGGCATTGTAAAGTTTTAAGCTTACTTATCCAACTGCATTTGAAAAGTCTGCCGTTTGCGGTTGCAGTTATAGATTGCAGGCAGGAGGCACCTTTTGAGCCGGGGCCCCGAAAGTTAGTGCAGTGTTAGTTGGCAACGGTTTTTGCTGCTGCTTTTCTGGCATTGAGAGTGCAGCAAACGTTTCCGTTTTTCGAACTTTGCCATATCCGGCATTTGCTTACAATTCAAATTGGCTTGCCAGTTAGATAGACAGAAAGACAGACAGTTGGCCGGGCCGTGGGACAGACCCGAAGATGGCATATTTCTCGGTACCAAGTTTTGGCAGCTGCAAAGTTTTCAACTTCAGGTGTAATGTGCGGAAATGCTCACATTCAGTGTTGGGGCCAACGTGCACCTTGGCGTATACGTACTTTAAAGTAAATATTTGTACATTAAGTTGACTTTTCGACAGCTTGTCTGTGTCTATCATGCTCTAACTCTTGCCCCGTCTCCCTCTCTTACTTTTCTCTCGTCCCACCTCCATATGCAAATTTGCTTAGCCTGCAAATCAATATGACCCAGTACAAGTGTCACTTTTTGCACCGTTGCTGCACTGGTTTATATAATTTGATTGTGTGTACACACACACACACACACACACGCGCACATAAATGTGTACATATTCTCATCTGGCTGATGCTCAGCTTTTCCTTAAGCAAAAAGCTTGTTTTACGTTTTTACTCTGGCAAAGCTAACAAGAAGTTTCTTCAGTTGCAAATGCTGCAAGTTGATTTTATATTGTTCGCCCGCTGACAATGCAAAATTTGTTGTACGAAACTATTGTAGATTACCTATAAACCATATACGATATATCTCATATACCGTTGCGTGCTGTACATAACATATTTCTTATCTTTCTGGCCACTGACACTCGAAACTGTTTCACTTTGTAAATAAAAACAATTAAATTTTTAGTGCTTTGTTTAATTTAATTGAAAACTTATCAAACATTTTCCACTCCAACTGCCGCCCTGCATTGCATTTGACTTGAGCTCTGCAGATAAAAATTGTAATTAATTCGAGTATTTGCTACATTTGACCAATGCACCGAGCACCTGCACACAAAGTGTTGTTCAAGTGGAAAAGCGATTGTGTTAAATATCATACCCTGGAATCAGAAAAAATGTAGGCATACCTACAAAATATACTGCAGCACCAGCTACAACAATGTATATGATAAATATAAAATTTAAACAAATAAGATATCAAAATGCATATATTTCTTACAATTTTAAGGTATCTGCCTGTCGATCATAAAAAACTGTACATGACTTGTTTTAATTATTTGATAGGCATGTGACATGAAGTACGTAACAAATTAGTGAACCACTCAAGACCGAATAATGACATTTATTAGGCTACTTTACTAATCTTAATCACACTCAAAAATTAACAATTATTTTCTCATCGATAATCATCAGAAATCCAGCTTGATTGCAATGACTACCAATAAAATACAATCAAAGAGTTCATTTAATTTTGCCTCAATTATCAGAAAATTCAAAATTTAAGCAAATACGCACTTTTTTGGCAACAACTGTAAACCGTGTTGGTGGTGGCGTACAAAGTGCGCTCAGATAAGCAGCAAATGTTTTGCTGTTGCCCCTGGTAAACACAAGTGAAATAGAGTGCTCGAAAACTCATAAATCATAGGCAAACATTATTATATATTTATCTGTCTGTATGTGCGCAACAATCAGTGCCATCGCGGGTGGTAAAACAAGCGCTGACGCGCGCTCGATCAGCTGATTTGTATGCTATGATTTGTGATGTCCGCCCACAGGCTGTCAGCACAAATGCCGTCTGCCAATTTTGGTTCTGCTCCCGTGACGCATTGCGCTTAATCTGTGTAATCCGCTGCTAAACAGCTATTAGTTTATTGGCCATCTTGTGTGCGGTAGTTCTGCGAATCAGACAGATTCAATCAACAGCAGTAAACGGCAGCTAATAAGCTTTGAAGCGCTGTTGTAACCTTAGCTAAATTGATTTCACGTTTAAGCTAAATTGGCTTTTTAGCTTCACTTTTTCAAGTACCTTTCAGCAAGTCCAACTTTGAAAAATCTTTCTATAAAAGTTGTAGAACTTTAAAATCTATATTAAATATGCGTCGCTTATCAACACTAGTTTATTGCATGCAATAGTAAAAATTGAATTGAAAACTCGCAAATGTGTTAACTGAAATATCAACTGCAATCGAAATTCAATTCAAAAATTAAATTCTGAACTTAAATTAGGCGTTCAAATTGTATTTTGCTCAGTTTCAACTGAAACTAACAAAATACAGTTTATAACATTTTTAGCTTAAACAGTTGGTAAACAAAAGATGTCACCCGTTACCAAAAAGAAAACTTGATAACAGCTCGATGAAAATACTAAATTAATATTACCTAATAATAATAGTTATAATAATGTATTATTATCATATTCAAAATTCAAGAAATCAATCTGTAGTTTTTTTCAACAAATAAGTTTATTTTGCATTTTGGATATAACTGAAATCTATGCCCCAAAACTGATGTTTAGTTATTTATAGTTTTAAAAATAGCGCACCGTAAACGTGCCATAATTTTTAGGCTATTTTGAGTCTTAAATTCAGCAAAGTCAAGTGATAGCGGACAGCACTACGACAGTGGTCGTATCTAATCTGCTTACCGCACGCCACGCTAGACCCCACCGTGCGGTGGGGTGGCCCTCCCCTGAAATTGATTGACATTGTGATAAGCAAACAATTTGCATCACAAATCAATCCCGCTCCACGCAAAGCCCATTGACCAGCCACGAATCGGCAGCTCTGACGAATGTTTACGTCTTGTTTTGCAGGTGACGCGTATAAAAGGCCGTGCATCGTCTCAATTGGATTCAGTGTGGAACTGGATTCCATTCAAACAACAGCAGCAGCAGAATGTTTCTGAGCAAAGGTCTCGTTTGTATTGCCTTCTTGGCGCTGGCCCAGGCCCAGTTTTCGCCCAACTACCAGAGCGGGCGCAACGGCATGGTCCACCTGTTCGAGTGGAAGTGGGATGACATTGCCGCCGAGTGCGAGAACTTTCTGGGTCCCTACGGATACGCTGGTGTGCAGGTGAGCTAAACATAAGCTAGTCCTGGCTACAGTTAGTTAGAGATTCCGTTCGTAGGTCTCGCCAGTGAACGAGAACGCCGTGATCAGCAATCGGCCCTGGTGGGAGCGGTACCAGCCCATCTCCTACAAGCTGACCACCCGCTCCGGCAACGAGCAGCAGTTCGCCAGCATGGTGAGGCGTTGCAATGATGTCGGCGTGCGCACCTACGTGGATGTGGTGTTCAATCATATGGCTGCCAATGGCGGCACCTCCGGCACTGGCGGCAGCACTGCCGATCCCAGCTCGAAGAGCTTCCCGGGCGTGCCGTTCTCCTCCCTGGACTTCAATCCCACCTGCTCCATTACCAACTACGCCGATCCCACCAATGTGCGCAACTGCGAGCTGGTCGGTCTGCGGGATCTCAACCAGGGCAACTCATGGGTGCGCGACAAGATTGTCGACTTCCTGAACCATCTGACGGAGCTGGGCGTTGCCGGTTTCCGTGTGGATGCCGCCAAGCACATGTGGCCCGCCGATCTGGCCGCCATCTACGCACGGCTGAACAATTTGAATACCGCGCACGGCTTCAGCTCCGGCGCCAAGCCCTATATCTTCCAGGAGGTGATTGATTTGGGCGGCGAGGCCATCTCCAAGGACGAGTATACGGGCATAGGCTCCGTCACCGAATTCCGTCACTCTGACTCCATTGGCAAGGTGTTCCGCGGCAAGGATCAGCTGCGCTATCTGACCAACTGGGGCACCGGCTGGGGCTTCGCCGCCTCCGATCGCTCCCTGGTCTTCGTGGACAACCATGACAACCAGCGCGGCCATGGAGCTGGCGGCGCCGATGTGCTCACCTACAAGGTGGCCAAGCAATACAAAATGGCCTCCGCGTTCATGTTGGCCCATCCCTTCGGCACTCCGCGTGTCATGTCCTCGTTCGCCTTCGATGACACCGACCAGGGACCGCCCACCACCGATGGCCAGAACATTCGGTCGCCCCAGTTCAACAGCGACAAGTCCTGCAGCGGCGGTTGGGTGTGCGAGCACCGCTGGCGCCAGATCTACAACATGGTTGGATTCCGCAATGCCGTCGGCGATGCCCAGCTGCAGAACTGGTGGGACAACGGCAGCAATCAGATCGCCTTCAGCCGGGGCGGCCAGGGCTTTGTGGCGTTCAATAACGACAACTACGACCTGAACAGCTCCCTGCAGACCGGCCTGCCCGCCGGCACCTACTGCGATGTCATCTCCGGCGAGAAGAGCGGTTCCGGCTGCACCGGCAAGTCCATCACCGTTGGCTCCGATGGACGTGCCAACATCTCCATTGGCAGCTCCGCGGAGGACGGCGTCATTGCCATCCATGTCAATGCCAAGTTGTAAGGCAATATCCGTAATCCCCCCACACCCCCTCTCACTTAGTTAGCACACAATGAGATTATTTGCGTTTAGATTATATCGAAGAACATAAAAGCAACCGACTTTCAATTTACCTGTTGAAGTGCTCAGTTTTCTTTTCCCCCCTCATTTTTTATCGAGTGACAAACCCTTTTTGGCCATGTGTCCTGCTTCAAGCTGCTTATCACAATTAACGGCACAATAAGGCCACGCTTAAATGTGAGTTACGAGTGTCCTGAATGTGGACTCAAGAAAATAATGGCTGGCAGAAAAACACGCTGCTCGACGGACAGACATCCGGATATCCGGTGATATCCACTTTAGAAAATAGTTTCTACTTGTTTTTGTTGGTACGAATATGAATTTAAAATAAAGTTAATTTTATGCGAAACTAATTAATTTTAAAATATCCCAAAAAAAGGGAATAATAATGGAAAAAAGAAGAGAATTAAAAAAAATTAACATTAATGTAAACATAACTAAATTTTAACCATTCATAAATTGTATAAATTGTGAGGAGTGTAAATTCACAGAAAAAATTCATTGAATATTTAAAATCGTGTTAAAAAAAATATCAAAAATGTATCTTTCTCTGTGCTCGTCCAGTATACCCCGTTTGGCACACTTTTTCAACCTACATAAAAACTAATTAAATAGCACAATACAAAACGCCAGATGGGTCAACATTGATAAGAGTCCATTAGGTAACTGACAAACGCAGGTGTCAGTCGCAAGGTGAAAGGTTAAAGGCCACTTCAGTCGCAGCTAGTGACCCCCACGTGCTAAATGTAAGAATTAAGCCAATCTATAGCTAAAAAAACTCAGCACTCAGCGTCAGTTTTCTAATGCTGATTTACGCAATGAGTGACCATAAAAACCTACATAAATACGAGCCATTATCCGGCAACTTACATGCCAAACATATCGCACAACATTATCATTTGTCAGCACACCCTCTCTTTCTACATCTCCCCCTCTCGCTCTCTCTCTCTGAGACATTCGGCTTCTGTGTATGCAGTTGTTTGTAGCAAATTTTGCGCTTGGTTTGGGGAAGTGCGGACCATAGCTTGCATTTAAATCTATAGAGAGCAAATAGAAGTGCAGCTGGAATTCAGGAGAATTGGCTGCGAGTCCTGTGCAGAGTGAAGTCCTTGTACAATTTTGTTGCATAAAAATATGCACTCATAACTTGTGTCCATGACTCGACTTGATATGAATGAATGTGTGCAGCTCTATCAAAGGATTTTCATGTCATTTGCTAAAGGTCAAGTGAGTCTGGCACACACACACACACACATACGCATGCAAGCCAGGATTCAGCCAGGACACAACCAGGACGCAGCCAGGACTTAGGGTAATGTATGCACACAGTTAACTAGCTTGCATTTTGTGTACGTTTGTGCGAGTTTCCTGCTGCTGCTTCAACTTCCTGTATGTGTGCGTGCATGCATGTGTGTGTGTGTGTGTGTTTTGTATTGTAAATATATACAAAACAGCGCATAATTCTTAATAAAGTCATAAAATTGCAAAGTAAATCAGTTTTTCTGAGCGAACGCAGCGCAGATAAACTCGACTTTTTATTACACAAAACGCAATTTTCATATGCTGCCTGGCAAAGATTGTGATTTAGCAAGTGTGTGTGTGTGTGTATTTGTGTGTGTATCAGTGTGCCAAACCAAATCCATCTGCATAAAGCAACAGAGAGCAAAAAAATCACAAGTCCCATCAAATGTTGTGTATATATATAAAGGCCGTGGCATGTCTAGATTGCTTCTTAGGGGACCACAGCCAAACTTTGCGGCATACTCTACAAACACACACACACACACTCACATATTTACATATATACGACAGGGCATATAAAAAAATAAAATTAATTTAAAATTGCTGACAAAGGAGATGCGCAGGGAACGCCTCGGTCGTATTTATGCAAAATATCAAAATATGATGCGAGTTTCTGCTTGTTGCGGTTGTCGGTTCATCTGGTTGGTCGCGCCGTTGTTTTTGTTGTTGTTGTTGTTGTTGTTGTTGTTCTCGCCATTGTCAAGCATCGAAAATGGCAGCGCACACGTGCAGAGGCCCTTAAGGATCGCTGCCGGGACTGTGACTGTGAGTTTGAGGAACGGTTCCCCGCTTCAAATGCGCGCTTCATTTGACATTGTCTGGCTGAAAATAGCCAAAACGTGCCTTTATTGAATATTCACTATTCACTTTTAAGCGCTTTAAAGTATTCACGTCGACTTAGCGAACAATTTCAAAGTATATCTGATATACAGTTGCTTCATGTGGGGGCAGAGGGTATATTGCAAATAATAAATATTTGATGTCTGTCGGTACTCTCTCTCTCTCGCTCTCTCTCTCACGCTATCTCTCTTTGAATCAATTTCGTTTGAATCTCAAGGTAGGTGCCATGCCCAAAGCTCCTTATTAGAAAAAAATTCCAAATATTCAAATGATAAAATTACAAAATTTCACAACAAAAATGTCTGCAGTTAATCATCTACCATATAGGGTTGCCACGCCCACTTAATCAGCTGTTGTAGAAGTACAGTTAGATGTTTGTCGACGGCAAATATTCTACTTGTATTTATTTGTGCGTGTTTTTCGTTTCATTTTTATTTTACTTATTTTTTATGTTAAATCCAAGTTCTGGAAATTCAAGAACTGTCTATTATACATATATGTGTGTGTGTGTGTGTGTATATAAATGCGCTCACTCCGCACATGCTTTCAATTTAACGTCAGTTGGATAACATTGCTACCCTTTGCTGGTAAACATGTCCTGACAGCCTGTCAAACAAGTTTCAAAGCTGACTTTTAAATATTAATGCCTCGTTGGACGTTTCTAATGCGGTCGCTGCCATTGCCAAAACTCGCATATTTCTTATTAGTGGAGTTTACGCATTCTCCACGAATTGAGGGGAAACTGCTCTGAATGTATGTTTCGAAATTGAAATTTTCGATCCACTAAAGTTTTATCATATTTTTTAGAAAACAAATTTAATGCATATGAAAAAGAATTTATAAGGCAATAAGAAAACCCAATATCCAGATTATTTTTTATAAAAAAAAATCAATCCGACAACAAATTTCTTATTTATTGAAGTGAATTATTCTTGCGTACAATTACAAATTCAAAAAACATATATTTTTTATTTTAATTCCTTTATCAAGCATTCAAATTTAACCAATTAAACATTCGGAAAAAATGGTAAATAAAAGGTTTAATAAAAATCAACAATATTATTGTTTCTCCGCTGGAAATGTTCATCATAAATATGTTGATAAATTTATTGTTTTTAATTGCACGATGGCTAAAAAGAGATAATTCTGGCCACAAATTGTTACCGCATGCAATCAAAATTCTAAGGCCCCAGAACAAATAGCAAGTGCAGCGTAAATGGACGCAGGATATTAGAGCTTTTAAAAATTACGTTTACCGACATTTATCTTCAATTTTTTATGCGACCAACTGTGGGCAGCGCAGTACCCAAAAACAGCAAAAAAAAACAAAAACACACAGAAATAACAACAAAAAAGTACGCGAATAAACTGTACGCTGGGCAGACGAAAATATAAAAAAAAAATGAAGCAGAAAAACAATTTGATTTAGCTGCAGGCAAATATTAAATGCATGTGAACAGAGTAAGATAGATAGCGTGGCAGAATGCGAGAAAGAGAGAGAGAGAGTGTGTGAGAGGGAGCGATAGGGGGGGACAGCAGGACAGCATCAAAATCAACATGGAACAAGGCGAAAAGCAGAGGCGACTGCAGTCAGGACGCGGCCGCGAATTGTAGCCACGCTGACAGGCAGCGGAAAGCACATTTGTAACGATAACGTTCGTTTCTATTTCTAAACTACCAACAGTGTGTGTATGTGTGTGTGTGTGTGTGTGTGTCAGTGTGTGTATCTATGTGTGACCATTAATTTTGAGCGCGTTTAACATGAAAACTACATGGCACAACTGATTTCGTGCACCCAGTACAAACACTGGCCACACACTGACACAACACAGAGAGACACACACACACACACACACACACACACACACAAATATAAGCACAGATAGTTCATGCCCGGGAGCCAACAATGAAACAGTTATACTATAAATAAGTAAGCAAGAGGGCGAAAAATAAAACAAAACAAAAAAAGAAAACGAAGGCAAACAAAATAAAACGGCGAAATAGCAAAACCAAAATGTAATGGGAAAAGCACAAAAAGCGGGTCAGCGAGCACAAAATGGCAGCAATGATGATGGCGGATGCCGCCGCCGACGAGCGGAAGCTGACGAAAGCGCAAAAAAGAAGCAGCGGCGGCGCGTATGAAATGCAGATATTGTCCAGCAACAACTCCAACTCCAACTAGCATGCCTCGTACATCAAGGCGTGGCGCGTATTTTACGCAAAATAAAACAAATAAAAAACTTTAAAAGGCAACAGAACAACAACAGCCAAACAATGTACATGTGTGTCAGATTGTGTGTGTGTGTGTGTGTGTGTGTGTGCAGACGAAATAATAAACAGCGTGGCCACAGCACGCGTTCTTTTGCAAAACGAGAATCAGCAGCTTTAGTTCACACACACACACACGGGCGCACGCGGCGTATGCGTTACGGCAAAGTAAATAAGTGCGCTGAAAAGTATGCAGCAGAAAGTAAGCACCAACGCAACTGCTGCAAAATGCAAGTGCAATATTTATACGAACACGCACATGCACATGCAAAGCGATGTGCTAACAAAGTGTGCAGAGATGACAAAAGCAATTCTCGTTTTCGAAATATTACAAACATTTCTAATTATACCCTGTAAACATTCGCATTATATATATGATAAGTAACTATGTGCACTTGCACCAAAATCAAAGACAAAATAAGTTACAAAATAAGTTGTAATTGTAATGTTTCAGTGTATATAAAAGTTGAGTACAGGGTATCTCCCAGTTGAGAACTTGCTGCTTGGCTACAATTTCATAATGTTCGTATGCATAAAATGCGTAATTGTGTGTTAGTCTTATTTAGACCTGGCTACAGGCCATCTACTGAAGCAGTCTTCATTGATTGATGACTGTTAAAATTTGACTGTCACTTAAAAATGCAATTGCTTATTTGTGAGACTGTGTGTGTGCGTGTGTGTAAATGTCTCTGTGCATGGCCAATGACATGTTGATTGTGATTACGTTTGTGATTGCTTTGTTGCTGTTGCTTTTGCTGGGCAAAATCAAACCGCTAATTACTGAGGCGCGCCTCAAGGCGACGGCAGCTGGCAACACTCAACGTCATTAGCATCTGGCTGAATAATACAGACACAATGGCAACTCTGCACTGACAGCTGCTGAGCCCAATTTCAAAGGACATTCGTACTGTCAGCTGTAAGCAGCTTGTAAATTTAATGAGAAATGCATTTCAATTCTGACACTCAAATAAAGCTGTAAAACTTTTGCCTGAGCCACGTCGTCGCTTTTAGTTCTGTTGTTAAAGTTAATTAGTTGTTGTCGCAGCTGTTAAATTACAGTTAACAGTTAACTGGGCTGCTGCCGTAGGGCTGGCGTTGCGGAGCTGACAAATTACGCATACGCCAGGTGTTGCATTGATGCCACTTCAGGCAATTAGGTCAGCCGTGTCTGGAGAGCTGCCGTATGTTCGTTCTCATTGAGATATGTGCCTGCAGAACGGGTAAATGACAGAAGGGGATGGGCCAGGTGAGGTGGGGAGGCAACAGCTGCCCCTTTGACAAGCACTTTTGGCTGCAAATGTCATTGTCACATCTTGAACACTTTTTGTGTCCCGTTGCTGCTGCTGCTGCTGCTGTTGATGCTGCGTTGACATGCACATTATTAGGGCATCCTGTGGCAGGACTCGACTGCCGCATTGCCACTGACGACAACGCTAACATCTGCCTGATAAACAGGCTTTGGCCCGTCTGTCCTTTCCTGCTCTGGCCTGTTGCCCAACAATGTCAATTACCAGCACCCGAACACATGAGCCTCATGTCGAATTATCACTCAGCATCTGCCACTGCAGCAGATTTCCACATCCTTTTTACCTCTTCGATTTATTTTTTCTTCTTTTTTTCGTTTCTATTTTCCTATTTTTTTTCTCAGTGTGTCTTTCTACTTTAAGTGCTATGCAAATAGCTTTGCTGGACCGCTGCTGTTGCTGCTGTTGGCTTCCGACTGATTTCGTCCTTTTATTCTTTTGTCGACCCGCTTTCAGCAAAAGCCATTGCCATTCATTCAGACTACGTGTATGTCTGTATGTGTGTGTGTGTGTGTGTGTGTGTGCGTGCTAGTGTGAGTGTTTAACTTGCGGCCAGCTTGTGGTGTTGCGTTTGTGTGTGGGTGTGGGTGTGTGTGTGTGTCCTTGTGTATGCGTGTTCGCCATTTACTTTTTATTGGTCAAGTTAAGCATTTTGTGTTTAGCATTTGAACACTTGAAATTGTTTGTCGATTTGTTAGCTGTTTGTTCACAGCCAAATTGCCTGTCAACAGGACAACAGGTTTAAGACCCCAGCTTCCTGTCTCCTTTGTTACTGACGAAACTGTTCTGTCCATTTTCGATGCTTACATTTAAAACAGGTTTTACTTAACTAGCCAAGAATTAGTTATTTTTTGAAATATAAATTATCTGATCATTTTTTATTGCTAAATTTTACACATATGATTTAAATCTATGAAATGATCTTTAAATTAAAGTTAAAGTTAATTTTTATTACGGCCCAACTTGGTTCAACAGTGTTCGTTTGGGCGCTATAAAACCTGTTTATTATATTATTTTAGGCAAATAGTTTTTATTTCAATATTGCAATTGGATTTCTTTTGTATACAAAATACCCATTCTAAATTGCGGCGTACTTTCTTCAAGCGATGAAATAATGTTCTTATTCATTTGTTTTCCTTTCAGTCTTTTTTTTTTTTTTGTTGCTGGTGACAGTTGACATTCATATTTCTGACAGTTGGAAAAGACGTCCTGCTGTAGGTTGTTATGCAGGAATGTTTGTGTGTGTGTGTGTGTGTTTCGGTGTGCTTATATATTGTGGATTGCTCGTTTATTGCATTTTACGGTGCAGTAGATATGTTTTTTGGTTTATTATTACGCTCGTTGCGCTCGTTTTTGGCAGCGTTGTCAACACAACCAGCGGGCAGCACAGACCGGGTCCGGGTCCAGGACCGCACCTGCAACTGTGCGCCGGGCTGACAATGTAAATGTTTGGGTAGGCGGTGCAGAACTAATATATGCTCTGTATTATAAATAAGCGAATTTTTTCAGTTTTTTTTTCTCCTCACATTTTTTCATATTTTCCGCTCCTGGTAAATGCATGCATTGGGCACGCAAGGTAAGATTTTTGGAAATATTTTATTTTCGTATTTATTATATTGCTCAACAGGAATTTCTGCTTAAATGCGCACCGGGCTGCGCTGCCTGAGTCGATCAATCAATCAATCAATTGATGCAAACTGGCGTGTGGATAATTAATGCCAGCCGCACTCGCCTATAAAGAGGAGGCCATTTAAGTCGAATGCTTAACGTTTAATCAAGTGCTCAGTTTGTGATTTGTGTGCGAGATTCGTGCGCAAAGCCGCAGCTGACAAACTTGATAAGGTGCCCGCCCGGTCAAGACAACGGTCGAAGGGCACTGCGGGGGCATAAATTAGCGCAAAAACCTCAAGCGATTTGGGTGAGCGAGTGGAAATTGATTTGCACGTAATGGCCTATAGCTGTGGCATGGCCGATAAGTTAAATGGCTTAGAACTTTGCCAAATGCTGCGCTACTTAAAATGTAGTTAACAAACAAAAAAAAAACTAAACAAGTGCGAATGTTGCAGTCGGATGTAACCGACTGCACAATACTCGTTCACAGTAGAATAACTTCTAAAGAAAAACAGTCGAAATTAATTAAAACTGATGAAGATATATATAGAATTAAGCCAGTTATTAATGTATCAAGTCTAGTTGGCTTCAATAGTAAACGAGTATAATAATATAAAACTAAAAATACTAACTGCTAATTATATAAATTTTGATTTACTACCATTTTAGGCCTTTTTCTATAGCTAAAACTCGCATATCTCGGTCAAATAAGGCCACATCTTCGAATGTTATACCTTGTTAGACTCGTATTATTCAGGATTATCGATTGGCATTCAAAGTTCTCCATTCAAAATTTTGACCATTTTTGACAAAAAACACAAGGGGTAACATCACAATTTTTGCCAAAAATTCGAAAAATTTAAAATCCAAAATTTGAAATGGAGATTGATTTTATGGACTTTTAAGAGTAGAATGATATATATCTTTCCCGAATCGGACTGCAAATGGACCTGATATAGCCATTTTAGGCCTTTTTCTAGAGCTAAAACTCGCATATCTCGGTCAAATAAGGCCACATCTTCGAATGTTATACCTTTTTAGACTCGTATTATTCAGGATTATTGATTGGCATTCAAAGTTCTCCATTCAAAAATTTGACCATTTTTGACAAAAATCACAAGGGGTAACATCACGATTTTTGCCAAAAATTCGAAAAATTTAAAATCCAAAATTTGAAATGGAGATTGATTTTATGGACTTTTAAGACTAGAATGATATATATCTTTCCCGAATCGGACTGCAAATGGACATGATATAGCCATTTTAGGCCTGTTTCTAGAGCTAAAACTGGCATATCTCGGTCAAATAAGGCCACATCTTCGAATGTTATACCTTTTTAGACTCGTATTATTCAGGATTATCGATTGGCATTCAAAGTTCTCCATTCAAAATTTTGACCATTTTTGACAAAAATCACAATTTTTGCCAAAAATGCGAAAAATTTAAAATTCAAAATTTTTAATGGAGATCGATTCTATGGACTTTTAAGAGCATTACGATATATATCTTTCCCGAATCGGACAGCAAATGGACATGATATAGCCATTTTAGGCTTTTTTCAAGAGCTAAAACTTCGCATATCTCGGTCAAAAAAGGCCACATCTTCGAATGTTATACCTTTTTAGACTCGTATTATTCAGGATTATCGATTGGCATTCAAAGTTCTCCATTCAAAATTATGACAATTTTTTACAAAAAACACAAGGGGTGTAACATCACAATTTTTGCCAAAAACGCAAAAATTTTAAAATTCAAAATTTTTATTGCAGATCGATTTTATGGACTTTTAAGACTAGAATGATATATATCTTTCCCGAATCGGACTGCAAATGGACATGATATAGCCATTTTAGGCCTTTTCTAGAGCTAAAACTGGCATATCTCGGTCAAATAAGGCCACATCTTCGAATGTTATACCTTTTTAGACTCGTATTATTCAGGATTATCGATTGGCATTCAAAGTTCTCCATTCAAAATTTTGACCATTTTTGACAAAAAACACAAGGGGTAACATCACAATTTTTGCCAAAAACGCGAAAATTTTAAAATTCAAAATTTTTATTGCAGATCGATTTTATGGACTTTTTTTAAGACTAGAATGATATATATCTTTCTCAAATCGGACTACAATTGGCCAAGATATAGTCATTTAAAGCATAAAGAAGAACTAAAATTTTCTTATCTCGGGTAAAGAAGGTCATAACTTCGATTAATATACCTTTTTAGACTCGGATAAGGACCTTCAAATGACATTAAAAAATTCTGAGTCCAAATATTGACCAAATTTTACAGAAATTACAATGCTCTGAAAAGGATGAACATCCTTTCAGAAGTTTATATAAAATGACACTTTTGTAAACAAACAACTGGCCATACTCGGCCGTACATCCTTGGACAACAAATTTTCAAACCAAATTGGTTCCTAGATGACCTCCATATCTCTGGTAATTATACCAAAGGTATAGTCCTTGTGAACCTAAAGAGCTGCGTTCTTGAAAAATGCGCAAGAATACGCTCAAAAAATATGGTTCCTAGATGACCTCCATATCTCTGGTAATTATACCAAAGGTATAGTCCTGGTAAACCTAAAGAGCCGCATCCTTGAAAAATGCGCAAGGATACGCTCAAGAAATATGTATGCTTCTTTTTCAGCTGCCCCATCCCTTTCACACCTTTCTTCCAGAAGCTGCTGCTGCTGTTGCGTCGAATTTAGCATTAAGGGTCTTTTTTGTCTGAGTCTGAATTTTTACTATAAATATTGCACATCGGTGGCCCAAAAATGTTACCTTAGAAGTATGCAATGAAATTTTGCACATTTTTAAATTTTTTAATTTTTCTGTCCACCTTCTGACGATTCTGTTGGCCTGGTGTTTCAGCTCGATTTTGCATTAAGAATCTTGCACATCGGCGGCCCAAAAATGTTACCTTAGAAGTATGCAATGAAATTTTGCACATTTTTAAATTTTTTAATTTTTCTGTCCACCTTCTGACGATTCTGTTGGCCTGGTGTTTCAGCTCGATTTTGCATTAAGAATCTTGCACATCGGCGGCCCAAAAATGTTACCTTAGAAGTATGCAATGAAATTTTGCGCATTTTTTATTTTTTCTGTCCACCTTCTAACGATTCTGTTGGCCTGGTGTTTCAGCTCGATTTTTAAAAGAATTTGCCAACCGAATACACAAAAATTGCCCAGAAAGAGTCTCCTAACAGCAATAAAAGAGAAAATATGTATTTTTTAAAAATATATTTATTAAATTTCTCTTTACATCTTTTTAATGTTCATATATTTATTTTGTATGCGTATTGCTCTTACACCATGTTTTTATTATATTATTTTCATTTCAAACAAGCTTATTGCAATGCTTAACTATATTATTCTTATACTGTATCATATAAATATACCTAAAATTCGTTGATACATTTACAAAGGAATTAAATTCAACACGAACACCTGAAATATACAACTTTTATATATTTGCCAATTGTTTTTAGGTATTGCTTAAATAAATGCTTACTTACTAATATTTTTAGTCGGCACTTCAATGTTGTTGCTCGCATTTTGCGTTGGCAGACTCCTTACCAATCTGAAAATATACAAAATAAAGAATGTAATGGCAATTTTTTATATAAGAAAAGCTTACATATGTATTTATTTTTGTGATGTTACCCCTTGTCATTTCGAAGATGTGGCCTTATTTGACCGAGATATGCCAGTTTTAGCTCTAGAAAAAGGCCTAAAATGGCTATATCATGTCCATTTGCAGTCCGATTCGGGAAAGATATATATCATTCTTCTCTTAAAAGTCCATAGAATCAATCTCCATTAAAAATTTTGAATTTTAAATTTTTCGCGTTTTTGGCAAAAATCGTGATGTTACCCCTTGTGATTTTTGTCAAAAATGGTCAAAATTTTGAATGGAGAACTTTGAATGCCAATCGAAAATCCTGATAAATACGAGTCTAAAAAGGTATAACATTCGAAGATGTGGCCTTATTTGACCGAGATATGCAAGTTTTAGCTCTAGAAAAAGGCCTAAAATGGCTATATCATGTCCATTTGCAGTCCGATTCGGGAAAGATATATATCATTCTACTCTTAAAAGTCCATAGAATCAATCTCCATTTCAAATTTTGGATTTTAAATTTTTCGAATTTTTGGCAAAAATCGTGATGTTACCCCTTGTGATTTTTGTCAAAAATGGTCAAAATTTTGAATGGAGAACTTTGAATGCCAATCGAAAATCCTGATAAATACGAGTCTAAAAAGGTATAACATTCGAAGATGTGGCCTTATTTGACCGAGATATGCAAGTTTTAGCTCTAGAAAAAGGCCTAAAATGGCTATATCATGTCCATTTGCAGTCCGATTCGGGAAAGATATATATCATTCTACTCTTAAAAGTCCATAGAATCAATCTCCATTACAAATTTTGGATTTTAAATTTTTCGAATTTTTGGCAAAAATCGTGATGTTACCCCTTGTGATTTTTGTCAAAAATGGTCAAAATTTTGAATGGAGAACTTTGAATGCCAATCGAAAATCCTGATAAATACGAGTCTAAAAAGGTATAACATTCGAAGATGTGGCCTTATTTGACCGAGATATGCAAGTTTTAGCTCTAGAAAAAGGCCTAAAATGGCTATATCATGTCCATTTGCAGTCCGATTCGGGAAAGATATATATCATTCTTCTCTTAAAAGTCCATAGAATCAATCTCCATTACAAATTTTGGATTTTAAATTTTTCGAATTTTTGGCAAAAATCGTGATGTTACCCCTTGTGATTTTTGTCAAAAATGGTCAAAATTTTGAATGGAGAACTTTGAATGCCAATCGAAAATCCTGATAAATACGAGTCTAAAAAGGTATAACATTCGAAGATGTGGCCTTATTTGACCGAGATATGCCAGTTTTAGCTCTAGAAAAAGGCCTAAAATGGCTATATCATGTCCATTTGCAGTCCGATTCGGGAAAGATATATATCATTCTTCTCTTAAAAGTCCATAGAATCAATCTCCATTTCAAATTTTGGATTTTAAATTTTTCGAATTTTTGGCAAAAATCGTGATGTTACCCCTTGTGATTTTTGTCAAAAATGGTCAAAATTTTGAATGGAGAACTTTGAATGCCAATCGATAATCCTGATAAATACGAGTCTAAAAAGGTATAACATTCGAAGATGTGGCCTTATTTGACCGAGATATGCAAGTTTTAGCTCTAGAAAAAGGCCTAAAATGGCTATATCATGTCCATTTGCAGTCCGATTCGGGAAAGATATATATCATTCTTCTCTTAAAAGTCCATAGAATCAATCTCCATTTCAAATTTTGAATTTTAAATTTTTCGAATTTTTGGCAAAAATCGTGATGTTACCCCTTGTGATTTTTGTCAAAAATGGTCAAAATTTTGAATGGAGAACTTTGAATGCCAATCGAAAATCCTGATAAATACGAGTCTAAAAAGGTATAACATTCGAAGATGTGGCCTTATTTGACCGAGATATGCAAGTTTTAGCTCTAGAAAAAGGCCTAAAATGGCTATATCATGTCCATTTGCAGTCCGATTCGGGAAAGATATATATCATTCTACTCTTAAAAGTCCATAGAATCAATCTCCATTACAAATTTTGGATTTTAAATTTTTCGAATTTTTGGCAAAAATCGTGATGTTACCCCTTGTGATTTTTGTCAAAAATGGTCAAAATTTTGAATGGAGAACTTTGAATGCCAATCGAAAATCCTGATAAATACGAGTCTAAAAAGGTATAACATTCGAAGATGTGGCCTTATTTGACCGAGATATGCAAGTTTTAGCTCTAGAAAAAGGCCTAAAATGGCTATATCATGTCCATTTGCAGTCCGATTCGGGAAAGATATATATCATTCTACTCTTAAAAGTCCATAGAATCAATCTCCATTACAAATTTTGGATTTTAAATTTTTCGAATTTTTGGCAAAAATCGTGATGTTACCCCTTGTGATTTTTGTCAAAAATGGTCAAAATTTTGAATGGAGAACTTTGAATGCCAATCGAAAATCCTGATTAATACGAGTCTAAAAAGGTATAACATTCGAAGATGTGGCCTTATTTGACCGAGATATGCAAGTTTTAGCTCTAGAAAAAGGCCTAAAATGGCTATATCATGTCCATTTGCAGTCCGATTCGGGAAAGATATATATCATTCTTCTCTTAAAAGTCCATAGAATCAATCTCCATTAAAAATTTTGGATTTTAAATTTTTCGAATTTTTGGCAAAAATCGTGATGTTACCCCTTGTGATTTTTGTCAAAAATGGTCAAAATTTTGAATGGAGAACTTTGAATGCCAATCGATAATCCTGATAAATACGAGTCTAAAAAGGTATAACATTCGAAGATGTGGCCTTATTTGACCGAGATATGCAAGTTTTAGCTCTAGAAAAAGGCCTAAAATGGCTATATCATGTCCATTTGCAGTCCGATTCGGGAAAGATATATATCATTCTACTCTTAAAAGTCCATAGAATCAATCTCCATTACAAATTTTGGATTTTAAATTTTTCGAATTTTTGGCAAAAATCGTGATGTTACCCCTTGTGATTTTTGTCAAAAATGGTCAAAATTTTGAATGGAGAACTTTGAATGCCAATCGAAAATCCTGATTAATACGAGTCGAAAAAGGTATAACATTCGAAGATGTGGCCTTATTTGACCGAGATATGCAAGTTTCAGCTCTAGAAAAAGGCCTAAAATGGCTATATCATGTCCATTTGCAGTCCGATTCGGGAAAGATATATATCATTCTTCTCTTAAAAGTCCATAGAATCAATCTCCATTAAAAATTTTGGATTTTAAATTTTTCGAATTTTTGGCAAAAATCGTGATGTTACCCCTTGTGATTTTTGTCAAAAATGGTCAAAATTTTAAATGGAGAACTTTGAATGCCAATCGATAATCCTGATTAATACGAGTCTAAAAAGGTATAACATTCGAAGATGTGGCCATTTTTGAGCGAGATATGCGTGTTTTTGTGCTGGAAAAAGGCCTAAAATGACCATATCATGTCCATTTGCTGTCCGATTCGGGAAAGATATATATCATTCTACTCTTAAAAGTCCACAGAATCGATCTCCATTAAAAAAATTTAATTTTAAATTTTTCGCGTTTTTGGCAAAAATCGTGATGTTACCCCTTGTGATTTTTGTCAAAAATGGTCAAAATTTTGAATGGAGAACTTTGAATGCCAATCGAAAATCCTGACAAATACGAGTCTAAAAAGGTATAACATTCGAAGATGTGGCCTTATTTGACCGAGATATGCCAGTTTTAGCTCTAGAAAAAGGCCTAAAATGGCTATATCATGTCCATTTGCAGTCCGATTCGGGAAAGATATATATCATTCTTCTCTTAAAAGTCCATAGAATCAATCTCCATTAAAAATTTTGGATTTTCAATTTTTCGAATTTTTGGCAAAAATCGTGATGTTACCCCTTGTGATTTTTGTCAAAAATGGTCAAAATTTTGAATGGAGAACTTTGAATGCCAATCGAAAATCCTGATTAATACGAGTCTAAAAAGGTATAACATTCGAAGATGTGGCCTTATTTGACCGAGATATGCCAGTTTTAGCTCTAGAAAAAGGCATAAAATGGCTATATCATGTCCATTTGCAGTCCGATTCGGGAAAGATATATATCATTCTACTCTTAAAAGTCCATAGAATCAATCTCCATTAAAAATTTTGAATTTTAAATTTTTCGCATTTTTGGCAAAAATCGTGATGTTACCCCTTGTGATTTTTGTCAAAAATGGTCAAAATTTTGAATGGAGAACTTTGAATGCCAATCGAAAATCCTGATAAATACGAGTCTAAAAAGGTATATTAATCGAAGTTATGACTTTATTCACCCGAGATATGCAAATTTTAGTTCTTCTATATGCTTTAAATGAGTATATCTTTGCCATTTGTATTATGATTCTATTCTGATTCTAGCTCAAAAACTGTGGGAGATATATGCATATCCGATGTTTGTGTTAAAGTGGGCGTGGCCGGGATATCAAGGTCACAATCTTTTTGGGAGGTTACCAGCTATATACATACCAAGTTTGGTGACTCTAGCTTTAAAATTGTGGACTTTATCGATATTTGATTTTAGGTGTTATCGGTTTGCCACGCCCTCAGTGGGCGCACCCCAAAATGCTTAACACTATCCGACGCGGGACTCTGGCTTCAATAGCGGCGAAAATAATTGCGTTCATACGGACAGACGGACGGATGGACAGACGGACGGACGGACAGCAAGACGCACATTGCACAAAACAAATATACTCTATTCACTTTGTGATCGAGTATAAAAAGAAAAATAAATAAAAAGAGAAAATGCTAAACTAGCACGCCTGCTGATAAATTGCTCGGCCAGACAGTTGGCTACAAGAACTCAAACTAAATTAAGCCGCAGATGAACTGAAGGCAACGCCCCCCCAAAAAAAAGTAGCACAACAAATGAAAAACTTTGCAACATGACCAAAAAAGGGGGGGGAGGGGTCTACAGTGTGTTATATGCCATTTAAATGCGAGCCACGTTTGGAACGATGTGAAAAGTGGGCCTATACTTTGAATACGGTTCACACACACTCGAACACACACACACACACACACACACTCACAAGCCCACACATCCATGCCAAGCTTAGGGGGCAACACATGACAAAATATATTTGCAGCATGTGGCAAGTATCTCAGCAGCAGATAAAATTGCTGCTTAATAAAATTATGAAGAGCTGCAGCTAAACAACAGCAACAACAACAAATGCGAAACACTTAAAGTTTAAGTGTAATTGAAAACGACAAAAAAGAAACACGAAAAAATACAAAATAAAAGTTCGCCTGCAAATCGTGTCGCCTGCCCCCCACTCCTTAATTTAACTTTATGTGGTCTCACTTCAAATAAACCTCAAGTAAAACTTGGCAAATTCCTTGGCAAAATACACACATAAAAGCTGCCATTGGCCACGTCCGTTGCAAAAGAGCAGCGCAAGCGCTTAAATGTTTGTTTATGCAAATGTTGCGCATACGCCACGTTTGACGCCTCAGGTGAAATGCCGGGCAGCGTTTGACGTTTGCGTTGTGTGCAAAAAGTTCTGCGTTTACTTTATATATTTACTGCCTAACTGCCAACGGAATTTCGCATATGACAAACACATTTTAAGACTCTGCCAGAGCTGAAAAACACGCATCGCTAACTTAGTTTAAGGCAATTTAACAATTAAAAGTTGCTAGAATTTTTACAAATTTCTAAGGCTCACAAAATATATTTGTAAGATAATTTTTGTTAATAAATTGCGGTTGAAAACAGTGTGCACATACATAAAGCTTACATAAATTATTTAGTAGCAGACACAGCTTTGTACTTTTTAATCTATAATCTGCCCATCATAATTTCCTGTAGAACGGTGCCTACCGCGTCTCATCAGCAGCTTGATTGCTGCCACACGCAGTCACCGTTATAATTTGTTGTGCGTGTGTGCTTGTGTGTGCCTTGGGAATTTCTGCTAATACATCTTAAAAAAATACATATGCAAATTTTCAACTTCTAATCGACTTTCACAGAACTTTGAACTTGAACTGTCTTATTCTGATACATTTGAAACATGCAAAGAGCCAGTCTGCTTGGCCATTAATTCATACCTTCAAAGTTTAAATATTAATATTTCCAGCGAAAACTTTTCAATATGTAAACCTTGATGTCTTCAAACAACAGCAATTCTTATTTATTTTTATTAGCCCATGCAAATCATTTTAAAAATAAATATATATCTTCTTTAATTTAAAAGCATTTTTTGTTGTTGCTTGAAGGGCATTTAAAAATAATAATAAATGTGAGGCTAAATGCGTGGTATCCTTCCAGGTGAAAGACTTAACTGAGAAGGCGACAACTTTTTGTTGGGTAGGAGTAAAATTGCCTTTTGATGACCTTTTTTTGTTGTTTTATTTTATATTTCGGTTGTTGTTGTTTACCTTTATCACACCACATTGTTAGCTGTTTTATTTATGTGTAAAGTTGTACAATTAAGTTGTATTTTACTGCAAAATAAAAATAATTATTTCAACTTGTTGGGCACTACAATAATTATTGTTCTGTTTGGTATATAATTCAACGCAGCTGCAAAAAAAAGAGAGGTAAAAATAAAAATATGCAAATGCGAAAAGTCAGCGAAACTTTGCCGTCTGGTGTGTCAATGCTGCATGTTCGCCAATTTCGCGTGACAAAACTTAATTAAAGGCAGAGAGCAGGACAACAAGCATTTGTCATTTGTAGCATTTATCAAGGCTATTCCTCATTAACCCCCTTTTCGTTTTCGACCTTGAAAGTTATTTTCTTTTTCATGCGACAGCTTAAAATTGTATGACATTTTTGTTTTTGCATTTCACCAGATGGATTTGAAGTGTACATAAAGTATATTTCTGCATTTATGTCTGTCAGCGAGAGGCAATATTTAATTAAAACTCAGCTTTTACCGCATTAACTTTATGTCATTTGGCCGTTGGCACCGAATACGTAGAGACACACAATACCCCAGGCGATGTACAGCATCGTTTTCGTGTTCAGAATTTATACGAATTTTAATAAATGTCATGTTTTGCATGCAGTTTGCTGGCTGAGTGATTGATTTATGTCACAATATTTGCCTGGCAAATCCATCGCAATCTGCTCTGTGGCACATTCGGTGGCTCTGATTCTGACCCTTTGCCAGGTAAGCAACCACAACGAAGGGCAACAAATCAATGTGTGTGTGTGTGTGTGTGTGTGTTGTGTGTCTGATTTACAAACTGCGCAAAATTAATTTCAACAGCTCGTCTGAGCTACATATCAACCATATTGTATACCGTAGTAGAAAACTTAAAATGTATATACAATTTTTATATTTTTCCCTGAATTTAACAAAGTTTTTGAAATACGACACACAAAACAAGTTAAACTCTTTCTCTTTTTGCATGCATTTAAAACAGTTTTTCTGAACTTTTGTTTTTTATTCTAACTGCTCAAAAAGTAATATAAGTATAAATTAAGTTCAGTATTTACGTCTTAAATCGCTTTTCCGATCAACTTTCAATTGTCAATTAGTTTCGCAGCTATCAACTTAAAATATAAAAGTTGGTGAATTCAATAGTTCCGCCCTGAAGGGATATTTAAAACCTTGTCAGCTCTTTGCTAACTTCTCTGTCTGCAATTAATCTTTATTCTAAAAAAAAAAATGAAAACCTGAATATTCGCCGGATTTAGTTATTAAACTTTTAGCTGTTGGACTTGTCAGACACAAACAGCGCCCGAAAAAAGTGGCATTCGATTTATTTTTGGCTTTCAATTTGCGGTGGCCTGCCAGAAGCGTTTAACGAGCGCATTTTGGTGGTGCGCTCGGTTACCAAAAGGCCAACTGTCAAAGCATTGCGAAATCTTCAAGCCAACTGTCATAAATGTCGACATCATTAAAATGTCATAAAGTTGCGCCAGGCGGGCCCACTAAACCACCCGCACAGACATGCCCCAACAACAACAACAACAACAGCAGCAACAACAACAGCCGCAACAACTGTAGTAAGTAGATGGAGACGCTTTCAAAAATGTGCAAAAATTTCGCGCACTTCCGTTACATTTCGCATCCTTTTTGGCTGTTTATTTTTTTGGCGGCGCTTCCTTTAGACAAACCGCTGCGGATGCAGCCGAACGAACCCAACCCAATCCAGTCAACCACCCGCCACATTTTGAGGCAGCACTTGCTGCAAAATGACAAAGCAAGTTGCAACAACTATTTCCCGTAAATGGAGAGAGCGGCAGAGATATAGACCGAAAGGCAGCAGTGGCGGGGACGTTGGTGTTGGTGTTGGGCTATAGAAACTGCAGCAGTTCATGAAAATTTCATTTTATGAAAATACTCGTACTTGTATTTTTATAGCACTTACTGCCGCAGCGAATGAGTCAGTGGCAGCCAGGACTCGCCGATGTGATGGCATTTGAAACTTTCGAGTGTTTATGCCACAACAAGTCTATTAAAGTTCCTAATGGGCGTGTCAAATGAAGCGTTTACCGTCCCCAATTTTGATTCAGGTCAGGCCGGCATTAATCATACGCACCGTGGCCAAAAGTGCTCCAATTTAGAGATCTACCTAAATAAATCTCTAGCTAAATCCAAATGTAAACAATAATCGTTTGTTTAACTCGCAGTTAATAAACACAGCTAAAATCGAAGCCATTAAAATATATTTCGAGGGCATTTTATTTTGAAAGCTAATTAAGTGCGGCCATTAGGCGCGAGCAGCGTTGCCGTAGGAACCCAGGAACGAGGAAGCCGATTTCGATTAATGGGGCGCAACAAGCAAGCAAGCGAATCTCACACACACACACACACACACACACATATATATATACACAAACATTGAATTAAAGTTCAATTGAGCAAAGCAAGCCAAGGGTCGTTAATAAAGCTACTAATAGCCAGGACTAAGGATAAGCAATACAAACAGCTGTTTAAATTGCGTTGCGGATCAATGTTTATTGATATGCTATCCTGTCGGTTAATCCTTGTCGTCCTCATAATCCGAAGACTCGGACTGATAGGGATCCTTGACCAGCGGCGTATCCTTGTAGTGTATAATCGTAATCACAATGCCAATTACCTGAAACACAAACAATGCAATATTATCGCGCGCTATTTCCAATTCAATGTTAACCAAATATTCATAAAACAAATCCCGGCATCCCGCGCATTTGGGCAGCTCACAGCAGGAGGCCGTCGACCAGGTGCGATTCATAATAATGTAATCAATTTGCCCGTTGGTTCCACAGCAATCGAACAGTCCCTCGATTGGCTCCATTTCGTTCTGCACCCACAAGTCGCGCAGCATCATATTTGTGTAAAACTTGAAGTTACCGCCAAAACGATATCGGGAGATCGCAATGCATAACGTGTAGAGCATCAAAATGCAGCCGGCTATCATATAGATGGTAAGCTTGATCAGTGTCGGATGCTTACTCATCCGTATGCCCAGTATGGCGTTCAGCAGATAGAGCACCAGGCAGAAACCGCGAATAAAGAACACACGGCTGGAGAAGCCAATTGCGCAAACGTCCGATTTTGTTTTGTACCACTGGCGCGAGTACAAGTGATTGTAAAGATCAACCAGAAACAAAATGGTCACCGCCACCAGCACTATGTTGATCTCAACGACGAAACCCGGCGAGACGTGTAGCCAACCCAGCAGATCGCCCATGTTGTGTTGTTTTCTCTCCAGCCACTGTTCTCTCTTCTCAACTGACTGAAATATGACACAATGTTTATTTACTTTGAAGTCGAAGTGCTCGAAAAAGCAGCTGCCATTTTTTTCGTTTTTTTTCTTCTTCTGAAGTTCACCCCAGAGCCAACTGGTGATTTCGGCTCACAGCAGCTCGGCTGGCTAATATTCACATTTCTGCCTGTTGGCTGGTGTCCTGTGGCCGCCGCTTCAGACTTGTTGCTGGGGCTTCAAGTGCAAATGAGTTTGCTTTTGGCCATAAAAGGTGGCACCTGTTGCGATGTACGCAACCCCCACCGGCAGAAAAGGGAAGCCACTGCTAGAATAACAGCCAACCGAAATTAAATATTTGCGCGTCAGCCAACTTGATGTTGATTGCTCATGACTCCCCCGCCACACCCCCTCTTATCGTCAAATATACTCACTTCGCAGAAGAGCGAAAAAACAAACGGGCAACGGAAAATTCTGTATGGTTCTGTTGGTAAAAACATTTTGACTCTAATAAAGAGACTTAATCGATACGCATTTCTAATTTGATACATATTTTTAAATAGATGTAAGCAGGCTAAATACTTTTTAAACTGGCAGACAATTTAACTGGCGCGCTCCTTAAAAATAAAGCCCAAGTCACGCTGTGACAGGTGTAGTCCGTCCGTTTGGAAGTTCGGCGGCAACGGAACCCGAAACACGTATTGTTTTTGTCTGGACAACGAACCCAGCTGCCGTTTGTTCATTTAATTAAGAAACTGTGACAGACTTTAACTGGGCCTCCGGAAAGGTGTCAGACTTGAACGGAAAACTTTTTAATTAAGCACTTTAAAATCCGAAACCTTCAATTAAAGTTGCAAACATTTTAAACAACTCACTGGAATAATGCGAAACGATACCGTTTCCCGCTTACACTATCTACCAGACCTGTCACAAGTCGCCGGCTAATTTTGGGCATTTCCACCCGGCAGCCTCCCCCTCTTCAAACCAAAAACATAGAAAAAGGCCGCACTAACACTTCCGCTTTCCAAACTTCAACAAAGAAAACGGTGAAAACAATGAACGGCGCTGCGGAAACTGCGAAAACAGAGGAAAGAGCGAAAAGTCACTGCACAGCGAAATTATGCCATTAGAATTTTTACCTTGAGCGAGTACGATTGCATTTAGTAGACTCAAGGAACTTTTTTTATTGCATCAACTTGGGTCTAAAACAACAGCTGACATTTGATTTGATGCATTTGAAAGAAGTAAGAAAAGCGCTTACGCAAGGGAAATTCCCTATTCGATATCTATCGGAAAGCGCTCTCTAAAATATAAAAAAGTTCATCTTGCTTAATTTCCATTCCATCCTCTATTTTACACTTTTTTAAATATATTTTTATAAATACTGTTTTGGACATATTATTACAGATAACAAAAATAATTTAGAGCAGTTGCATTTAATTGAAATTAAATGTTACGGCCGCAAGCAATACTATAATTAATCTAAAGAAACGTTGTTTAAATATTAAAAAACAACATCATTTAATGACGTGTATATTCTGCCAATGGCGTATTTAATCAAATATGTTTGGTATTTATACTCTGCCTACAACAAAGAAAACCAATTGTTAAAGAAGCGTCAATTTAATTTGTAACAGAAAATTTAAAAATCCTGTTTATTCAACAAGGAGAGAGAAAAAATAATAAATTGAATTTATTAAATGTCCCGTAAATGTTTTATAGCATCTACCAGTTTTAATGATTATCTGTGACTTGAGTGGAATGATCCGCCAATAAGTGGTGTATTATTTCATAATTATACTATAATAAATTGCAATATTTTATTGCGCTAGGTGAGGATATGTGTATTGTATATTTAACTTTAAATTCGTTTAAATCGAGCTTTATTTAAGTGCAATATTCGTCAGTTTAATTGCATTTCTTTTTTGCCCGTTCAATGTGAGTAGTCGCAGGTTGTGTAACAAGATTCATCAATTATTTGTAGGACAGTGTAAGCATTAGCACTTCGATAAGTGTTACGTGACGAGCTATTTCGGTGAAGGCAGCTCATTCAGCTATGCCTTAATTGATTTTAGCTAACGCGTTTAAAAGTGTTGGCCATCAATTTTGCACGGCGCTGGACTTTGATGGGTTTATAATCACAGGATTCATGGCTTATCAATTGCCATATAAAGGGCAACCCCATTAATGAACAACCAGCCAGTTACAGTTGCAACATGCTCCTGCGTCGCATCTTTCCGAGCATGTACACGGTGCCGGACACCAGGCCCGCTGCGTCTCGCCGGGCCACACTTTATTTGTTGCGCTGCATTTTCCTGATGGGCATCCGGACGCCGCCCAAGCGATTCTTTTTTATCTACTGCCTGTGGAGCTGTGTGCTGAATCTGAGCTCGACCTTTTATCAGCCCATTGGCTTCCTGACCGGCTACATCTCGCATCTGTCCGAGTATGCACCCAGCGAGTTCCTAACCTCGCTGCAGGTGGCCTTCAATGCCTGGTCCTGTTCCGCCAAGGTGATCATTGTCTGGGTGCTGGTCCGGCGCTTCGACGATGCCAACGACATACTCGATGAGCTCGACAAGCGACTGACGGAGCCCGACGAACGCGCCCGCTCGCATCGCGCTGTCTCCAGAAGCAACCGCATCTTCTTCTGCTACATGGGCGTCTACGTTGCCTATGCGACGAGCACCGCTGTGAGTGCTGCTGCGATGGGCGTGCCCTCCTTTCAGAACTATTATCCGTTTTTGGACTGGCGCGCCAGCAGATGGCAATTCTGGCTGCAGTCGGGTCTGGAGTATTTTGCCATGCTGGGCGCCTGTTTCCAGGATGTCTGCGTAGACTGTTATCCCGTTAACTATATGCTGCCACTGCGCGCTCACATGGCCATCTTTGGGGATCGTCTGCGTCAGCTGGGCACAGATCCCGACGAGAAGCCCGAGCAGCGCTTTGAAAAATTGATTAATTGCATAAAGGACTACCAGATTATTCTGAGGTGAGCTCGAACCATTTATTGTACCTTTTGCAGCACTTATTACTCTGCTCTTTCAGGTACTGCGATAGTTTGCGTCCACTGGTTGGTGGCACCATATTTGTGCAGTTTTTGGTGGTCGGATTAGTCCTGGGTTTTACCCTGATAAACATTGTGATGTTTGCCAACTTCGGTTCTCGCATTGCTGCCCTGTCCTTCGTCTGTTGCATTATGCTGGAGACAACGCCTTTCTGCATACTCTGCAACTATCTGGCAGATGACTGCTTCAAGCTGGCGGATGCGCTGTTCGAGTCCAACTGGATCGAACAGGATATGCAGTACAAAAAAACCATTCTTCAGTTTTTGCAAATTCTACAGAAGCCCATTACCTTCTTGGCCGGAAACATATTCTATATTTCTGTGGCTACGAATCTAACTGTAAGTTATGTATTGGTAAAAGTCTCAATTTTATAACTATTTTATTCCCATTTTGCAGGCAACCAAATTTTCATTCTCTGTTTTTACTTTGATGAAACAAATGAATTTATCCGAAAAACTATCCAAGTCAACGGAAACCAATATAAAAGAAGCAGCGATAATTTAAAAACGATTTATATTGAACTGTTTTGCACCAGAGAAAAACGGATTTAATCACTTTGTGAAGCTAATTAAATGTGCTTTAAAACTCTAAATTCGAACGGCACTTCTGAATAGTAGCAACACACAATTGCCTAATTGATTGAATAATTTATAAATAATAATCAACTTAAAAAGTATTTACAACACTGAATCTTGAATCGAAAAACAGTACTCTGAACAACACTACAAAACAGACAAAACTATGTTATTTTTTATTTATCAATCTGAATCAATGGATTTTTAGACAACACCTTAATTTTATAAATTATAAATTTAAGAATTATAAGTTTATAAATTAAATATTTCAAAACACAACAAATAATCACAACATCAAGAAAACAAATTAACCAGCACTACACAAAATTTTGTTTAAAGAAATTATGTAACCAACACTACACTGCATTAGACTAGATTTGTTAACAGTGGCTCAAGCTACTGTTAAAGAGTTAATAAAAAATATATATATTTAGTGAGGGCACACAGAATTCAATCAGTTTTAAATTTATCCGCAATGTTCATTTGCTTGGTGATGGTGATGACCGAAAAGGCAAATTTAGCGACCTAAAAAAAGGGGAAAACACAAAAACCAGTAAGAAAGTTGCAGTCGGGTATAACCGATTGTGCATATATAGAATTTAGTAATTCCGATTTATATGTGATCTTTAGTGAAAACTTTATATTATTAATTTGCCACACCCCAGAGGACATTGCAAAAATATCTTAAAAATTTTATCTGATTTAGTCTTTTCAACCCGAGAACGAGTGCAAAAATTGATGTATAATGAAAGGTTTTTGGTACAACTTACGCTGATGTTGCTGCTCATCGATATCGGAAAGATGCCGCCGGCGATGAACGTGATGGGCTGCTGCACATTGTGCAGAAAGTACAATAGTGTCGACTGATATCGGCTGCCGGAATCTATCCAATTGCTCTGAAAGATGGTATGGGAAAGGGCCTCGCAGTCGTCCATAATCAGGTTGCAGGTGTAGCAGAAGGGAAACGTTTGCATCAGGGAGATGATGACAAACACGAAGGAGGCAATGCCCGTCCAGAGATCCGAGAAATAAAACACATTGATCAGTGTGAGGCCGAGAACAAGGCCGATCAGCAGAAACTGGGTGAATATTGTTCCGGATATGACAGGACGAATAAGGTCGCAGTATCTACAATGAAAGAATAGAATAGAATGGAATAGAATGAATAGGATAATTGTCTTTGCCCACTTTAGTATCAGTTTGTGGTCTATGACGCATTTGACCAGCGCCTCGTAGTTCTCGTCCTCGGTCATGGTGTCGTCGGTGCGCAGTTTGCGAATGCGCTCGGTGAGTATATCGAGATGGGTGCGCAGGATGAGCGTGTAGATCACCGGATAGACATCCGACAGCTGATCCTGCAGCACAGCACCGGACATGACAAAATACTCGAGCGTCGAGGCAATCCACAGATTGAGTGTGCCGTCGTGCCAATCTATGAAGGGATTGTACAGCTGCCAGGGCGGATGACCGCTCAGCACGCAGCTGAGATACGTGGAGCCCGCGTAGGTGCAATAGACAATGGTGAAGATTAGAAAAACGTGATTGCCGCGCGCCACCACGTCATGGATTTTCTCACGCTCCTCGTCGCTGGTGCAGCGCGTATCCATCGTATTTAGGAGATCCCTGGCCTTGATCAGTCGCCCCAGCTTAGAGTAGGTGATGAAAACCTTCACCGAGGAGCCGTACGCATTGATGCACACCTGCAGCGAGGTGAGAAACTCGCCCGGCGTGAACTGCTTGATCATCGTTATATAGCTGCCCAGAAAGCCCAGCGGCAGATATGTGGTGAACCACACAAATGTCATCAGTGTCCAGCTGAGATACAAATAGCGCAGTGGACCCGACTTCGGCGGCACCCAGCCAATAAACTTCATGGCCCGGAACAGATAGATGCAGGCATCCCGCGACTGTTTCTGCTCCGTCAGCGGAGCCGGCTTTGTCAGCTCGAAGAGCATCTTTGGCTGGATAACAGGCGTGTGTGAACCAGCCAGCCAGTGTTGCCGCTTTTATATAGGAGCTGAGACCGGGCGGGCGTTTGGGCAGGTTTTCAATTCAGTGGAAAAGTTTGCCAACAAGTTTGAAGCAGTTCGCTGTTGTTCTAAATTATTCACTTGAGAATTTCTCGCTCTGCTCCGTTATGTTTAATTAACAGAGCGAGAAAAGCGAGCGATGAGTGCAGCGCGGCGTCTGGCTTCTGTGCCGCATATTTCCACATGTTGACTTTCCGGCCTGCATTAATGATGGCTCGCAAAAAGTTAACCAAACTGCCAAGAACATTGCTCATACGCAGCGTGTGCCGCTTCTTGGATATGCATCCAAGTTGCTGCAAACATGCTTTCAATTTAAGCTGTCGTCTGTTGACGTCCTTCCCCTAAAGTCATTTAAAATAAAAAATATATATAACAAAAATTTCAGATAAATAAAAAGTTACGATATTATAATATGGAAACAGAGCAATTTTAAATCTACCAATGAATAAGATTTCTGATGAGCTCTCCGAAAAAGTAGACTATCAATTTGCCTTCCACGAGCAATCTAAAAAAATCTTTCTATCCTTTAATTTTAAAATCAGATTCAAAGCCTTTCAAATGAATATAAACATATGTTTGCCACGCCCACAACCGCCAATTTTAATGAACCAGCTTGGAATTTACATTTAAGTTTACAGGGGTAATAAATTATTGTCGTGATATGAAGTGAAAACAGTATAATGTGTTTGTGAAAATATATACTTGTTTTTGTCAAAATTACGATGAAAAACAACATTAAACTAGCTTCTATATTTCACACTCCCAAAACTTTGTTAAAAATGAACCGATTTTCATGTTCGATTTCTATTATGATTTATCGTTTATATCGGTTGTACATTCCAAATATATGCATTTGTGAAAATACATTTTTTTCGTTTTTTTTTTTTTTGCAAAAGGTTGCGCTGTCGGTTACACCCGACTACAACGTTCTTATTTGATTTTTGTTATCATTAGCAAGCCATCTGATATGCAAGACAGTGCCTGTCTAACGGCACTCTCTTGGCGACAACAAAGCACCGTTCTAAAATGGCGGCTAATCGCAGCCGAGTTCAAGGCGCAGTTCGGGTTTCAAGTTTGTGGAAATTTTTGAATTGCAATTATTAAATTTTGCTGTCAGATACCGAAGTATATTTTGCATAATAAGCTTTAAATCTGCTCGGAATGTGCTGTGGGTGTGCGAGTGTGCGTGCGAATATCTTTATATATCAGCTGCTTGACATTACAGTGGAGCTTTAATGAAAAATATGTTCGGTGAGTGTTATTAATATTCCTCAGAATGTCTGGCGTTTGACACATGTTTTGTTGTCGGTGTCGTTGTCGCTTTTGTTGTGCGTCTACAACGTGTGTGTGTTGTTGTTGTTGACTACTGCTGCTCCTTTTTATTTCTTGCTGCTGCTCCTGCTAGTGTCTCTGCTGTGCACAACTTGACATTTTTTTTCATTACATCAACGTTTCAATAGAAGCAACAGCAGCCAGCTGGCTGGCTACAAATAAGCGCCTGTGTGCTTTATGTGTTCATATGTGTGTGTGTCAGTGTGTGTGTGTGTGCTGTGTACAAAGCAAGTATGTTGTGACCAACGGCAGCGCGTGAAGTAAGGGCAAGGATAATCTTTTGTTTGCCATTGTACAGCTCACACTTCAGTTCTTTTAGCTTTCCATTCAGCTGCAGGTAAGCAGCTGCTGCTGGAAGCTGTTTTGGGCACAACATATTTGTGTTTTGCTTTAGTTATGTTGCCCCACCCCGCCCCCCGTCATGAGGTGTGCACACTCATATGTTGCCTGACAGCGCAGCTTACGTGCTGATATCTAACAGAAATTCTAGTGAATTTATGCAGCATAATAAAGCCAGAGAGCCACAGACTTGGCCCACGGTCAGCTTAGGTAAGCTGTGTGTGTGTGTGTGTGTGTGTGTGTGTGTGTGTGTGTGGCAGCAGCAGCTGTCTGGGGCCAGAAATTCATTTTGCAGCCAACCAATCGTATCAATTAAGCCATTTAATGTAGCGCACATGGCACAGGCTTTTAGGCTAAAGTTAGTATCAAACAGGACACTCTGCCCCGCGTGCCGGCAGCCCTTCGCGAGCACTTTAAAGAGGTCGTCCTCTCACCTAATTGCAGTTGGCGCGTGTCAGTTTCGCCTTTTATCCCAGCAGCCGGGATCCGTGGTATGTGCATTTAATATCATCAGCGAGTCATTTATTATCGCTTGACGTATTTATTTTAATTAACGGAAATTAATGCCACAGTGCGCAGTTGTGCGAACATGTTTGCAGTTGCTTACACACATTTCGGCCTGGCCCCGCCTCCCCCCTCTCACACACCGTACTCCACAATCAGGCTGGTAGCTCAGCTCGCTGCTCAGCAAACACCTGACGACAGGCGCACACATGAACGCACAGGACACTGGCTCCTAAAAGGATGCCACGCACACACACACATAGACAGTATTTCGCTCAATGTATCTTGATGAGAGTTCAACACACACACACACACGTACAGTCAGACTGAAGTGTCAATCTGTTTTTGATATGCTGCAAATTAATGTAGTTAACAACGAGGCGGTCTATCGGCCTTTGACTGGGCTAGCGATACATCGAGATGAGATACATATTGAAATATATATATATACATATATACTATATATTTATTTCATTAATTTGACTGCACAATTTGTTAATTATCAGCAAAAAGTATGTTGGCCAAATATAAAATTTCATAATTTATATATTTTTATAATAAATCTGCAACAATTAATTTGAAAGCTGCTGCAATTTAGAAATTTAAAAAATTTATATTTAATATAAATTTGTAAAATTACGCTTGTAGCAGCTGTGGCAAACGCATGCAATGTAAATTCAATGAAGTTTTGGAATCATTATTTTATTACTGGCAGACTGTAAGCTTTTCTTTAACTATAATTCATAGATTAAATTGATAAAAATCAAAACAAAAAAAGCAGATCCTTCTAATTTCTTTTATAACCGTAATATTTTTCAACATCATATTTACTCCTTTTACGCTCTTGCTCACTTTTCCTCTCTGAGCAGCGCCGTTCTATGCAATTTTCATTATCTTAAATGCGGTTAGAAGAATGTTGCTGTTGCTGCCGTAATGCGTATCCTCTAGCTACACAGTTTCGACAAGCGAACACGTCTTTTTTTTTGTTTTTTTGAGGTATGTGAATACTTGAAGCTTCAGCCTGGGCCCAGTTGCTGCAGCAAATTATTCAAAATCATGAGCGTGCAAACAAAAAAAAAAAGAAATGCTAGAATAAAATGTTACATAATACTACATGCATAGTTAAATGCATGTGTATAGCATAAAATGCTTAGAATAATTTCGCAGCCAAGCATTAAATTAATTTTTGTATTTTTTTTATGTTAAATGGCAAAAAAAAAAGCACTTTAGTTAGCTGCTGGTCTGCGCTGTTGCTGTAAGTGTGTGAGTGCCGCAAATAAAATGATGATGAACCAAATTCCCCAAAGCAGCGAGAGACCCTGAAGTACACACAAACACGCACACACACAGACACACACACACACACACGCACACGCATTGAAGTACACATGTAGATAGGACTGCAAGCTGTGAGTGTAGACCAGGGTCATAAATGCCATTATTATTTGTAAACATTGCGACAGCCAGTGGCCCAAATTGTTAACTTGGCTACAAGGTCGCGCTTATAAACGTATGTAAAATATAAAACAACACACACTCACACACAGACACACACACACACAACAATATTATGGTAGACAACACACAGAAACTTTTAATTAATTCGCTGTGTCTGTGTGAGCCGCAAGTGCACCTAAGCGCCCGTGTAGTGTGTGTGTGTGTGTGGGTAATGCACACATACACATTTGGGGCTGTTGTGTGACCAGCAAAAATAAAGTATATATAATGGCTTGACCCAAATGTAATCAGATAATTTGTTGTGCAGTGTCAATATTTGCACAACCGCCGCGTTTATTTGAAGTTCATAACAATTTTGCAAGATATTAAAGACTCAAGCACACACACACACACACGTATATGTTGGTAGCGTGTGTGTGTGTTTGAGCAAGCACACCTCAGCCTGGCTCAGATTTAGCCCCTGGGCGCTGTGCAAATATCGCATGCTTAGACTTTGAAGCTACTCGACGAAAACGTTGCCAAGGTAGTCAGCCAGTCTGTCTGGCCGTCTGTCTGTCAGTCAGTCAATCAGTCAGTATGTCAGTCAGCCAGTCTGTCAGTGAATGTGGCACAAAAGAGCAACAGCCAAAATTGATTTAATAGCCCCACATTATGCGGGCAGTGGGCAACACAGCTAATCCTTGTTTATATATTTCCCTCTGATGTGAATTCCAATATGTGATTTTGCTTGAGAAGCATTTGAAATGCATTGTTTCAAGCTGTCAATAGATTTCTGCTCGTTGAACTAAGTCGAGTACACAAGTCTGACACTGAGTGGGTGGGTGGAGAGAGTTGGGGCAGAGTTGAGGAAGCGAACGGGAAGCTACTCACAATCGGAACGCCATAGACATAAATAATTGTTTACCCGTTTCAATTGACTGTTTTGGCAAACTTATTTATAAGTTTGATATTAAAACTGACCTATCATTACTCACATTTGGACTCACATTTATCTGCTAGAGACAATTTCCATATTTCCAAGCCGATGACGTTGATTCAAACCTGACATAATTTATATTGTGTGCTTAATCATGTATAATATTTAGCCTAAAGTGTTGGATTGGAAAATAGTTTATTTTATTTAAAACAATAAAATATAATTCATATCAGTTAATCTTTGATTTGTATTAACAAAACATGTAGTTCAATTAATGCACAAGTTTTTTGCACAGTTCGCAAAACAGAAATATATATATATATATATATATATAGGGTTGGGATAGGCTTGCTTAAGGGTTGACAGTTTGTTTCCTGTCCACTAACACGTTTGTACACAATTGCTATCAGGCTGTAGTTTTTTTTGTTTTTTGTTTTTGTGCTGTAGTTGGTTGACTGTAAAAAAGCAGGCAACATATTTCAATTGTAAAGAAAAACTACATTTCAGTTACAACAAAACATTACACTCGGATAGTGTCGAATGGGCGTGGGTGCTCAAAGCGGGGGGAGGGTTTGAGGCGACTTGCAGGCAGACACGAAATCATTTCGAACGTGGCTGACGACAAAAGTTAAACGAGGTCAAAGTGTATGAATGCGATTCGAGCGTATTGACCGTTGACTGAATGGCTGGCAAACATGCGAGCCAACAATTCTACAGCAAAAAAACAAAAAAAACAGAAACAAACCGAAAGCTGTGCCAGCAAAGTATCTGTAACTGTGTGTGTGTGTGTGTGGTTTGTATCTGTGCATTTGTTTGAGTTTGATTGTCTGTTTGCATTATTTATTGAGCAGCAGGCGCTGATTAAATTTCAATAATATCCAAAATCCAAATGAAAATGCATTCTGAATGACTGGCAAATTGCAGGCACATTATTATCATTTTCCCGTTCCCCCCCGCCCGCAATTATGTTCGCTTGTGTTGCAAGTTTTCTACTTCTTTTTTTTGTTCAGTACAATCCCGCAGCTTCCTTTTTACTGACTACTTCGCTGTGGTCTCCAGTCGCTAAAGCGCTCATGCAAAAGCAATTTCCTGAAGTTTTTACCCCACACACACACACGCACACACGCACACACAGACACAGATACAGGACGCGACCTCAGTCGCAAACGCATTGGCCAACTTGTGTGGCGCACGGCACTCGACAGCATTCGAAAACCAATACGATTGCGATTATGCGGCTCTGCCCGTGCGTGTGTGTGTGTGTGTGAGTGTGTGTGTGTGTGTGTGTGTATGATGTGCGCGCACACTCAAGCTTACAAATTGCGCGCTGTAAGTAAGAAATCATTGAGGTTGGTCGCCACACTAATGGAAAACGACAAGCGGCATGTGGGCAAACGTTTTGCCGACAACACCCCGCCCCCCTTGCCCGCACCCACTCTTGCGTTTGCAATCTCCTTGGGTCGAGCAGCCCCTTTGCCCTGCGTCGTGCCACGCACGTAGCCGGATGTTGCCCGAGCGATAGTTGTCGTTGTCGTTGTCAGCTCTGTGGGTTGCGGGCTGCTGGTTGCGGCCGGCGGGCGGGCAACGGGCGGCGGGCGGCGAGCGGCATGCGGCGGGCGGTCGAACTGCGGTGCAAGTTTTACTTCACGTTTGAGCTTGGTCACCGCAAAAGTTTAGCTGCTACTTGCGGCCGAAAGTAACGTCCCTGCCAGCAGCAACATTACAGGATCAATTTCTTTTGAGCACTGATTTGCTGTCGTGGCCAGTTTCCCTATGCCAACCGCCTTCGAGCGGCGTCATTAACGTTTTTCTATAATTGCGTGGAGGTCCTTGCTGCTGCCAGAACTCCTTCCTTCCGCTGCTGTTTATGTTGCAGTCAGGCTGTCTAGCTGCTTGGCTTAATTAAATGGGTAACGCAATAAGCACGTGACATTAGCAAAGCAAACGCAATTTACAATTCTGACACACTTGCCAAGCATTTGAAGGCGTCTTAAGAGAACCTTAGCGCTCTCTTAAAAACCCAACTCGGCTGCGCACTGGAAGCGCATCAGCTGTCAAACGAAAATGAAAACGTAAACGCATAACTGACCTGCAAAGCTTGGAAAGCTCTTGCTCTCTCTCTCTTTCGCTCTTTCTCTTCCGTTCTGTTGGTGTGCGCATGTCCGGCTTTCCAGCTGTCAGACAGACACGAAGGCGAGACTTTGCTGCCTGTCGTCTTTGTCGCTGTCGTCCTGCCTCGTTGTCCTGCTCGTTGGCCGTGGCCAACAGCGCCGGAGTGTCCTTTTCAGTTCACTTCGTATACTCGTTGAAAGCTGTACACGTTACGGAAGCCACGCACAGCAATAATATCAAGCTAACAACAGCAACAACAACAACTTTTTAACAACAATCAGCACTTGGCACACAACAATAAGAGAAACGACAACACAGCAGAAGGCGAGCTCTCGACTTTGCCGGCGGCAAATATTCGTTTCAGATTTATTTTTGGCAACGCAAAGAATTTCAATAGAGCCGCCAAAAGTTCAAGCCGCAAGTTCAAAACAAACAAACACAAAAAAGAAGAAATAATTTATATATAAACGGCAAACGCGTGTGTTTTGCGTGTACGTGTGTGTGTGTGTGCGTCTTGTTTATCCTTGAAAGCGCATTTGTGCGCGTGAAAAATAACTGTGCTAGTGAAAGGCAGCAACAAGGCGTAAAATACGCGGCAGCTATCGTGTGTATGTCTGTGTGTGTGTGTGTGTGCCGCACACAGCAGCTTAAAATGTTGCTCGGCAAATTGTCAGCACAACTGTGAACGCAACTAAAAAGTTGGCCAGCAACTATCACAACAAAAAAAAACGAAAAAAAGTGAAAGCGCCAGGCACCCGGAAACGGAAGCAGCCAGCCAAGGGACCAGAAGCGAGTGGCAAACGGCAAACGGTAAAGCGGCAAAGCGGCAACTGCCATGTGCTGCAGCTGCATTGTTGTTCTGTTAGCACTTTGACCCAAATCGCATGCAGCTGAACGCACGTGTGTGTGCGAGTGTGTGTTCGAGTGTGTAAAATGCATGACCGATAAGAGAGCAGGTGCCAATGCCGCCCGTGTGACAAAGTTTCGCGTGAACAACAGATAAAAGTCGCGAACATACACAATAAATGTGCTAAAAGGATAAATGCATAAAACTGTGCAAAAAGTACACCAAACCAGATAAACAGTAATCTGTGACAATTTTTGAAAAGCTGTCGCAACATTTTTGGACTTGAGTGCATTTCAACTGGCAGAGCAGCTGCCACATATCTTATCCCCAGGAGCCAGCAGTCCTCGGCCCTGTTAGAAGCTACTCACATGTGAGTTTTTGACACCTGTAAAATGCATGACTTTTACTTTTACTTTTACTTTTACATGAGCTTCAGCTTTCGTTTTCGCTTTCGCCTCAACACCTACACCTACCCCGCCCATTCGTTTGCATTTTTGTCACGGATTTGAAAGTTTGACATTCGTTAGTTTATGGCCAGCGGCAAACGTAAAGTTGGCGGCCTGTCAACGCCACAAATATTCCCCAACCGCCCGCTGATCCCGCGCCATTTTCCGTTACACATTTTACGGCGTTTACATTTACGACCACATAAATACGTGTCTTTATATGACAGACACGAGCTGGCGGCAAGTCTTACATATCGTTTGTTATCATTTATTTTCATGACCGGATAAAACTAAGTAATATTAATAAATGTTTATTATAAGTTATTTAAAAGTCAATTACATAAGCAAAAATATTCCTTTGAATACACTCTAAGATCATTTAATAAATTATATATCCCATAATTTCTAAAAATAAGTTCATGTTGCAAAGAAAAGCGTAAGAAGATGCATTCGATCATTTAGCAGACATGTATAAAGTCATTCAATCATTCAATCATATTTTTTCAATTATATATTAACATGTTTGCTTTTCTGTTCCTAATTATTGTATGGTAGTCCTGACTACGCTTCCAGGTAAATCATTTATACCTGATTTATATTTCTTAGATTTTCCGATCGCAATCGCTTTGGCAACCATCCCCATTAATATGTCAAATGAAACGTATTTGACAAAATAAGCCTCATTAATTTCAAAGCTCTTAAACGGATAATATTATATAAATTATGCTCAATCAAATCTGAGTCGGAGTCTTAGCTCGATTTGAAATCGAAGCAGGCAATAAAATTGACATTTGAAATGAATTTCCGTTTCGCATGGAAATTATTCCAATTGAAGTGTGCACTAATTCCTAAATTCGAAAATTAAGCAAGTTTCGCTTAAGTTAATCAAAATCGGCAACGTTTGCTTTGCCGTCTGATTATTTTGGGCTGAAACGTGCCATAAACAGGGCCAATGCGATTATGGCAACTTAACGCAAAAACAGCCGCACGACTTAGCGCTATTTGCGGTCGGGCGACGGGTGACGGAGGGAAGGCTGATGGCAGAAATATCTACAGCAGCGGCTTCTTAATGAAATGACAAAATGAAAACACGGGAAAATTGCTAGGAAAAGCCAAATATTTGCGTACGGCCTTGGAGAGACGGCGCTAATGGCGAAAGTCGACGGGGACTACGTGAGACATCAGCGGTCGCACTGAATGAGTGTGCGTGCGTGTGTGTGTGTGTGTGTGTGTGTTTTGGCATGTGTGGGAGTTAAATATGACAAGGTGACGCTGCGGCTAGAAAGCAATTAAATATATTTCCGCTTCGATGTCAAAATTAATGTGAGTTTGATATTTGAAAGCGCGCACGCACACGCACAGCAGGGGGGTGGGGGCGGTGAGGGATGGGTTGTCTGGGCGTGGCTCGCTGGTTGACAAGATGCCTGCCCGTGTCAGCGGCTCGACAGTCAGGCATTTAACGAGGCCAGCTAACAACAACCTTTCATTGAAAACGGTCGACGGCACGGCTCAAAAGCATTGCTGCAGCACCTGGCGGATACACGTTAACATGCTAAATATGCCGACGCCTTTGGGCCACGTTGTTGTTGTTGTTGGTGTCTGGACGTTGACACAAATTTTAGCTGACAGCGGGCTGTTTCCCATAGGGCGCACATGTAATTGCTAATGAGTAGCGCGTCCGACGGGACGTATGCGTTATATGCGTTACATTACGCATACGCCACGATGCGCATAAAGCCAAAATGACAACGTTGGCTAGCCAAACATCTGCTGGCAAATATTTAAAAGCCGACTTTAGCAAAACAAAACAAAAAAACAAACGACAAACGCAGCACTTTTTTGCTACAGCCTCAGATTTAGATTGAGATTGAGATTGTTGTCTTGACTGGAAACAATATATATAATTTTATGTGTGTGTGTGTGTGTGTGTGTGTACTTGTGTACGTGCGTTTGTGTCCTGGCGAGTTATTTATGCAAAATATCTACAAGCATAATAACAATGGCAAATAAAAAGCAAACAATATTTAAATAAAGGATTATGAAGACAGGACAGCTAACTTGGCCTGCAGCAGCACAAGAAAAACAGGAAAATGGAAAACTGCGTGCGTGTGTGTGGGTCTGTGTGTGTGCGTACTTGGCTAGCTGCCTGACAGGACTCTGGACAGAGCTATATCATAGCGGCTGCTGCGTAGACTGGCTGGCTGCCTGCTGCGCTCCGTCTGCCTAAGTCGCCGCATATTTTATTGTGTCCCTCTTTGTTTTTCTGTGTTTTTCATATACATATATTTTTTTAAAATCCATTTTTATTCATTAGACTTTGTCCCCGCTTATTGCACGATGATGTCATGTTAACAAACGCGTCTCGACAACTCGACTCGCGCTCTTTCACTGTTTGCACGTACAACCAGTTATTACGTTAAGCATCTGGTCGCAGTCTCTCTGCCTCGCACATATGAATTTCTATCATCTTTTATTCAATCTTCCAGCCATAAACATTGTCAGCTGCTCTGCGTTTAGCCAGCCGCCCGCTTTTCTATTTCGTATGCATAGCATTTGGCGTCTGTTGTCGCCTTTTGTTGTGATTGCCAACTTTTAATTTCCATTTATTTTGGCCGACTTTTGGCCCAGCTGTTGGCCCGGGCTTATCTGCTGCACTGCAATCCTCGTCCTTGCCCCGCCGCTTGCCCAGCCATTGTTGCATTGTGTGTGCTGCAGCTGGCTTTGCTCCTTGTCCCGGGTCTGTGGGCTCCGGCCCGTATTGTGCTGGCTCTTTGCAGATATATATCGCTCGCCTCTTTAATGCTTTTCCATTTGATTGCTTGCCATGCGCTTAAGTTTCTTATACCCTATGCAGGGATATTATAAAATTGCTAGCAAATGTGTAAAATTTGAGGGAAAGAATATATATCATTTTCTCTTAATATAATATACTTTAAGATCCTAAAATGTTGGGAAAGTTTTCTTGAGATTCGACTTCTGCTCGGATAGGGTATCGGAAATTCGGCTCATCTCAATGGTTTGCAATGCTATCGAGTGTAAAATTTGAAAGTTAGCATTATATATTGAAGTAAAGTTTGCCCAGCGCATGCGGAGGCCAAATCATTTGATTTTATATGGCCAGAATAAATGTAGCTGCCAGCTAGTAATAAGAGGCGTATACTTAATGCCCAACGCTCTTTCCATTTAGCCGGGCACTTACAGAGAATGTTAAGCAAATTTACACAGTCCGATGGGCTTGCCAGGGGAAAGGGGTGGGCGCTGCGTAAATTTTAATGACTGTGCCGTATTTTTGGCTTGAAATGAAATGAATTTCAACTATGGGTCATAAACATTTATAGAATAATGAGCTAATTAAATTTAAAGCGCGTTTTGAGTGCGCTTAACAAATTAAGCGTCTAACGGGGGACTTTGCATAATCAAACGTAAGAAGGCGACAAGCACAAATCCAGATACTTTCAATGTAAGCCCAGAAACAGATATAACCACAGATGCAATTACAGACAACAGATACAATTAAAGATACAGTTAATTTACTTGTAAGTCGAACTGAATAAAATACAATATTGAAGACAAATGGAGAAAGTTGAAGATAAAGTTACAGATTCAATAAAGGTAATAGATACAGTAGCCAGTCTAGATACATACATTTAAAATTCTGGTTACAGATATATATATACACTTTCAGCTAAAATTACAGTTGTTGTTATATGGCTATAGACAGCTATCCTTTCATTGGGATCTGAACTTGTAAGTTAAGCACCATATGATTACATTTGCCCCATCCATCCATCCATCCGGCAGGCCATCAATCAGGTTCAGCCAGGTTTGCGCCCAGGTGAGGCAGGTCTCAAAGGTCGCAGCTCTTGTTTCTGTAATCCATTTACCATTATGTAAGCTAGTTTGACAGTCGAATTTTGTTTCGAATTGTCCTTAATTATTGAATATCAACTAATTATGCTAAGAGCCAAAAGCACAGGACACGAAAGCTGAGAGCGTGTTGTCTGTCCTACTGATTTATTTGGCTTATGCTATCGACGGGGGGAAGGGGTGGGGGGAGTAGGGGTAAAGTGGGTACATATGTTTGTGCCTGTTTTACCTTGAAATCCGAACATTCTATTAGCACAAAATGAATTATTAATAAGTGTGTCAATGCGGCCTGACTAACAAGGTGTGCGTGTGTGAGTGTGTTAGCAACGAACAAAGCCGTTAAGGGGGGCGTATACGCAATATTCCTATATGTGCGCTGTGTGTGCAAAGTCATTAAAAGCTGTGACAGACATGAAAATAGAAACAAAAGGCAACTTTGGATGCTACCTTTAACACAAACACACACACACACACAATCTACACACATAAACATACTCACACACACACATACAGTAAAAGTTTAGGCCTTGTTTATTTAGGCAGCATTTACTTGGCGTCGAGTTCTACGCTTAAGCAGAAAATCATTAGTTAAAATACGCAAATATTTCTAACGTTTTTATTAGCCAAGCAAAAAGTAATTGCCCACAATTAGGGCTTAAATTGTATGGTCATAGAGCGGCGATGCATTGTTCTAGGCACACACTTGGGTTCCCTGGGGATTAAGCAAAGCGTGAATACGTTTTTGCTTGCTCGTTAACTAAGAATTACTCCATGTACGCACACATATGTACACACACATACACATACACATACAAATCGGTCTGTTTCCTGTTGTACTTCTTTTTTGTGTGCTCTCTTTGAATTTGGTTTACTTTGTATTTTTACTGAAACCATTTTTGCCAAAGCGAAACAAACGAGAGACACAACTCAAATTGTCTCCTGTTTTTCTTTCTTTCTCTCTCTACGTTTCGCTTTTATATTGCTTTCTTTCTGTTTTTGTTCGTTTCTAAAAATGTATTTTCCTTTTGTTGCCATTGCTTAACATACAAATGCGCCTTTGGATTTTGTTTTGAGCGTCCAGTTCAGTGGAGCATGTGCTTATAAAGTTGTATATAAATATAACCATATATATATATATTTGGATATATATATCTTTGTATATATATATGCTATTCAGTTGTGTGCGCTGATTGACACTGATTTTGTTTTTGCATTTTTATAATGTTGTTACGCTAAAGCGCACACACATAAAGCTCTCGTAGAGAGTTATATACATATTCTATATAGCTGATCATTATAGTATGGCTTATAGCTTTTGCTGCTTACTCGTGCGTATTTTTGCGTTTTGTGTGCTAGTTTTTGTTTTGCTTTGCTGCTTTGCATAAAGTTTAACAGCAACAGAAACAACAGGCAAATGTGAATTACGCATTTGAATTTGAATTTGAATTTAAATTCCCAATTGAAATTTACGCTCGAGCGCATGGCCAAGTGACACTCGATAACAATTATTGAGAGCATTTAATTGAATTATTGAATGACTGCCATTTTTGGCAGCACTAAATGCATTTAAAGTTTTCTGTCCAAATTCAATTAAAACTTATAAAGTAAATCATGCGTAATGTAATATACACCCACACACACACGCACACAAACTTCCCGAGTTTTATGAGCACTCGCAAAAAGTACGTAAAATAAATATGAAATATATGCACACACAGAAACAAACACACACACACGCGCGCATTTTTATGGGCCTTGTTGTAACTCGTTAGCGGGCTGGCACCGAGTTCAAGGTCCCTTGCCGCAAGGATCAAGTTGTTGGGAGGCGCACAAATAAAAACGTGTAAGTGCCAACAATAATAAAAACAATGCCCAGCCAAAATGAGCACAACATCAAGATTTTACATTTATAACAAAAGAGGAGACAGGGGCACGTAACGAGCCGCGACGCGTCGCAACAAAAACGGAAAAACAAAGAACACTGCGAGAAACGGCTTTGTAGAGGCGCAAATCAAATGTAGAGGAAGGCAACTAGAACGCGGCTCTTGACGTGGGCGTGCCAGCCTGGCCTTTAACCTGTCAAGGAGAACGCAACCTGTACACACACACACACATACACACACACACGCACAGGCTCAGCTGTTGTAGTTGAATGAAACTGCATTCAAGCTCGAAACATGTTTCCAGTTCGTTTCGTATAGCGCCGGATTGAACAATTTAACAACGCGTTACGAAAAATAAAAGACGCTCAACTTAAATTACGGAAATAAACATTTCGCACGCTGCAGCGCCTTTAAAACGGATGACTCCTTCGCGCTGAATGTTGCGATTCCATTTCTGTTATGCGATAAGGCTGCGAAAAGAAAAAAAAGTTGAAAGCTGAAAGCACAAGCAACTTTTCCCAGCATGCCGATGCTTGCGAGGTGTTTTCGATGAATAATAGATGGTCCTACTTACTGAGGGAGCATCAAAAGGATTCATGCATTAAATCCACAAACAGGGATATACCCTAAGTGCATTCCGAAAAGATTTCGAGTTTTATGGAAATTTACGTTTCAGCTTGGATAAAAAATGAAAGCTTATAATTCGAAACAGATTCAGCTTGGAATTGTTTCTAATTATATTTGTTTGTGTCAAAAACTTAATCGCACCAAAAGTTTATAACATAAACTAGTATTAAATTGTAAACTGAAATTTTTGAAGCTTCGCAAAGTTAGGTGTTTTCACCCCGGAGTATTAACACGGATTTCGGGTTGTAAGCCAATTGGGACAAATACGCAAAGGAATGAGAAAAACGGACAAGCCAGTCAGTAAGTCTTTTAAAGGCTTTTCCATTCAGCTCTTTGCGAATTTCGCTTGAAAAGGCACAAAAAAATTCAATGCAATTTGTGAATGCGAGCCTAAAACTAAACTGAAAAAATGATTGAATGGGAATGAAAATTTCAAAAACCTCCCGTGAAAATATGTTTCACGTCGGGTCTTTAAAGTTTTGCCAACTTGCGAGTCTGTCGACATATCTGCCAACATATCAAACAGCCCGCTTTGACACTTTTTGCGTCTATCAAAAGGGCGTCATGTCAAAATGTTTCTTTGCTTTTGCGCCATTTCTGGCGCTGCTGCTTTCACTGCTGCTGTCGCTGTCGCTTGTAATGTGAGCTCATTACCATAAAAGCGTTGCTGAGAGGAAGCGACGGACAGCGACTGCGAAGTGTACGCACACATATGAACACGGCCCAAGTAGCTCGGGAAAAGAAAAAAAACACAGAAGCATGCAAGATGGAAAGAAAAGCGACACGAAAACTGGTAGCAGAACTTATAGATGTCTTCAATTTCAGTAATAGCACTTCGGGGCATGAGGGATTTGTATGGCTGGCTTGAAAAGAGACCCCTTTGGCCAAAAAGTTTTTAACTGCTGCCTGGTGGATTTTAAAGTGTGTTAGTGCCGACGGCAAATGGGTCGCTCTCTTGCCCTCCTGACTGAATGACTAACTGTCTAAGTGTCTCAGTATCTAAGTAACTGATGAAGCATGTTACTGATAGACAAACTACACACACACACACACACACACTAAAACACACAAAGCTTAAAAAAATATGGCAAATGGCTGCCCTCTGGGGCTTTGGCTATTAAGCTCAGGCAATAGAAAACATTACGGCTACTGTTGGCAATACATTTGAATGCCTGCAGATAGTTTGGGCTGCAACCGAGGGGAGTGGGGGGATTGACGAACGGTATATGCGCTGTGAACACATCAACACATTCAGCTGCAGTACGTTTTGCTGTGCATTAAACTGTAGGTTAAGGCATATTTCATGCAATTTCGCAAACGTTTCTACCAAAAAAATAAACAAATAAGAAAATTGCAGTCGTGTGTAACCGACTGCGCAATACCCATTCACAGCATACAAAACAGCTTAGAATAGACATATACTACCTTAATTATTATCGAGTTCTTAAATTCAGTCTTCAAAATATTACTATACCTGACTTTAAGCCTGAGTAAGATCTACATATATTTCAAGTTTCAAGACTTTACTTATACGGTCGGAAAGACATTCCACACACTGAATATGCTCTTTTCGCTTTGTGATGGAATATAAGAACTCAACGACTGGGCGACTTGTCGGATCGCAACGAAACGAGTTGTTGAGCCGCCTTGTGCTGGATTTGCTATATCCCCAAATGCCTGCTGCTGCTGCTGCCTTTGCCTGAAAGTATGCCATGGAAGTTGGTAAATATGCGCAGACTGTGCCTGGCGAGGCATTGGCGTTGGCATTAAGATGCTATTGAGCGTATGTGAGGCATGCCAAAGCTTTTTGGCATAAATACGCTTTGCTCTGCCACAAAATGCACAGTGAGCGAGTCTAGCTAGCACACACACACGCGCACACACACACATGTACACAGCACCCTCTTAGAAAAAAGCTTTCGCTTGCAGTGCGAGGGCAAGAAAATTGAATTTGTTTGCGTTTGCCTTCGCCTACGCCAACTGTAAACTTATGTGTGCTGCACAGTCCTCGGTCCGCAACGGTCCCAGGACCAGGACATAGCCAGCATTGTTTTGGTCTAGCTCAAACCACAAGACGACAACGTCTTTGTGTGGTGGTGTGTGTTTATTCCCAGCTCGTATCGCTTGGCAATCGGTTTTATCCGGCAGCGGTTTGTTTGTCCCACTGTCCGACTGCCCGACTGTCCGACTGTCTGTCTGTCTGTCCGGCTGGGCAGCTGCCTACATTCTGATAGTCGTCCTTGTAGTCATATTTGCCGGCATAACTTCATTCAAGATAAAAGCGTATATCATGTGCTTATGCCGTTATCCTTTTATGCTGCATTCTTTATGCTTTCATTTTATTATCTCTTTCACTTTCAAGCCAAAGTGATTGCCATTAGAGTGGACCCAATGCCAACAACAGGCCGGGTTTTATGTACTGGAAAAATGTATGAACGCTGTTAAATGCGGCCGAAAATATTTAAATGCAAGGGAATGGAAGGGGGGAGTTAGCTGGATTTGCATTCGACAGCAGTATGGTGTTACGTGCCTTTTGTCGCCCAGTGTGTGGCTCACAGTGCGGAAATTAATTTTATGCTTTATTGCAACTAATTCGATTATGAGTCGAAAGCGCAGTGACCGACCGCCCGCAGTTCGTGCTAAACACGCGCATAAACAATGCCAACAACAACTGGCAACAACAACAACCAAACACAGCAGGACACGTGTCCTGTCAATGCAAGTGCATTGGGTGGCCCAGCATTTATTATTCAATAAAAACACAAAACGAAAAGCAACAACACAAAAAAATGTATGTAAATACAAAAGCTAGATTTGCCGCATTATTTGCTTATTAAACACTGCGCTGCAAAATTGTGATTTATGGTTTAATTTTATGTTTGCGGCCAATCAATTTTTAGTCGAGCCCCCCTTCCACCCTGAACAGACAATTGAATTGCGCAATTCGCAAGTAAAGTAAAATTTCAAATTGAAAAGCATAAAAGCCGTCGCAAATGACGTCACGTGCGTCTAATTAATTAACCACACTGAGGTGAGGGTGAGCTATTCAGCCGGCGGGCAGATGGTTCAAGCGGACGTAAATTAATTTTACATTTAGATCCTGGCAAATGAGTCGGAAATCGGGCAGCATAAAAGCGGCCCTGCCTCTTTTGTTGTACCAAAAAACCCACGAATTGAATTGAGACCAATTTTTATTCTTCGGCTCCGTTCTATAAATTTATATATATATTTTTTATTTGCCGCTTTCGTTTCGTTTATCGATTTGCCGCGCTGCTCTGATGACTTTATCAGTGGAAGCGTTTGCCCTTTTTGCTAGCTGGTCACTTATTAAGCACCCAAACATACACACACACACAAGAGCAAACAGCAACGACACACACACACACACTCAAACAATTCCACTATGCATGAATATCCTGGCGTAGTCCTGTCCTGCTGCTTGGCAGGCGCCTGCAGCGCATGTTTTTGGGGGCTGCGCATTTAATGTGCGTTCCCTTCGTCGGGGGGGCGTGGCCAGCGGTGGCTGTGGCGTTGGCGGCGAAGGGCATTTGCGGCATTTGCACGCTTCATTTGACATAAAGAGCAAAAATAACCGCTAGCGCTTTTGTGCGGCTGGGCAGCATTGGCGTCCGTTGCGCAGATTAAGTATACGCCCCGTATTTGCTTTGTATATACATATTATTGCCGCAACGCAATTTGCGCGCGTCTAACGGCCTCGGCCCGTGCCCTCCACACTGTGTGGACACAGCTCATAATGTGCATAATATGCAATCAAAGCCAAAATTATTACAAAACAACATTATTTGTAGCACATTGTTAGCCAAGTTAGATAAACGCGATGCTGCCATAGACGCAATAACAGAAAAAACGAATTTCTAAATTTGGATTTTAGTTTATAATGTTGTAATAGAGTAATCAACAAATTTAATTGGGCAAGAAGAGAGAAGCCTATGTAAATATTTTACTAAGATTAAATTACAAATATTAAATAAATGTTTTTATTCTGCATTATTCAAAATGCAATTTTGTTAGAATTTTTGGTAAAATCGTTTAGTGATTGATATGGAATATTAATGAAAACTAAAATGAATACAGTATTGATTCGGTAAAAATCAGACTGTTTGTTTAGGCCCAATTAAGCCTAGTTGCCAGCCAGTTAGTTCTATTTGGCAGTCAGCAGATAATTGAAAGCATGTAAATAATTTGCTGGCAACCGCAAAATGTGAGTAGAAATTAAAAGTTTTATTGACAGAGCGCAACGGCAAGCAATTAACAAGCCAGAGAAATGAAATGAAACCCAAAATGAAAAACAAATGATTTTCATATTGATTTTCAATTAGCATAAACAGCAATTATTGCACGGCTGTTGCAATTACATTTCACAAAATTCATTAACAGCCGCGGTAAAGCAATGCACTTCAAATAAGTGTAGATATATGCATACATATATATATATACGATATATAATTATATCAGTAGTCCGTGTTGACAGACGACTTTAATAAGCTCAGCTGTGCGCACACATTATAGCTACTATATGTTTGTACGTAATTTCATATCGGATACGTGTAATATTTATTAAATTTAGCCTTCAGCAGCTGCCATTGTTGTTGTTGCTGTTGCTGTATCAACGTGTCTCATTTCAAATTTGTGGTACGTGCCGGCGAAAGCAATATCTTTTAGCAAATTAATTCGAGTTTTCATCCGCTTTTGATCATGTATATTTATGTACTTGAGCACTGTAAAAAAATGTGTGTTTTTTCTAATAACATTTTTTAGCAAGCACTTATTTCAATGACTCCGTTCTATAAAGGCAAACTTTGAGCAAACATTAAAATGTGTTTCCTGATTTCAAAATGTTAAAGTATGCTTCATAAATAGTTTAGTTTCTTTTGTGTACACGATATGTCAGACGAATATAATTTTCAAAATTTTTGTTTAACAACTTTCGTTAAAATAGCAGAGAAAGGCGCACAACAGGACATGCTTGTTTAAATTAAACTTATTTTTGGTATTTTATCATATTTATGTTCGCTTTTTTGTTGTATCCCAGTCATGTGCAAAATTGATGTGTCACACAAATAACGAAACGAAGAGAGCGAGAGAGAGAGAGAGAGAGAGAGAGAGGAGGTGGTTGGAGTTGGAGAGTATGCACAAAAGAAAATCCAAAGATTAAATTAAATTGTACACGTCCCAGTTTTAAACTAAACAGGCGGCAAGCAAAGAGCTCAAGACAGCAGCTGCTTAGAGTCGTATATCATAAGGACAGGCAGGCTGACACACACACACACACACACACACACACATGCACACGTAAGCCAGCTACTGGTGCATGTCCTGTTGGTTATTTGGCGACCAGACCAGTTACTTGCAAAGCGCTTTGGCGCAATAAATCACAACATTTTCAGATGCTTACACAAATGCCTTTTTGATCCTTAATTTTCTGATCAAATACGTGACATTAAACACGGCCAACATGTGTGTGCATGTGTGTGTGTGTGTGTGAGGGGGCAGTGGGTGGTTCAGGGTGGTTCGTTTACAGGCAACTAACAAATCGTAAAGATGTTGAAAATTGAATGAAAAGTACTGCGAATACCAGTATTGACAATGTTTGAGCCACACACAAAAAGGGATAAGTTCAGAATGAACGACTGGCAGATATCCTGTAGTAATACAATATACGAACTAAAAAATATAAATAATTATATGAATGTACTCTATTTAAGGTACTTTACTAACAAACACCCCTTTCAGCTGTTTGTAATGGGTATAGGGTATGAAAGTAAGCTGTGCACTAAGCGAAACAAAGCGAGTGAAATTTTTCAATCGCAGCTGCCCACATAAAGCAATGCCAAATGTGCGACTCGAGGATTTGTATAGCTATAGCTATATCTATAGCATTATATATATATATGTGTGTGTGTGTGTTTTTGTATTGTATTATTGTGTTTCAGTGGATGGCATTGTAAACTCTCGCCCCTTTAACGACTGTCTGCAACTGATAGTCGCCTTGGCATTGCCTATAATGCTCTTGTTGTTGCTGTAGGTTGTGTTTTTCGCCTGCTTTCTTTTCAATTTATTGCGGAGCATAAAAAACGAAATGTTTGGGGAAAAAAGGAGGAAATGACTGCGCTCAGCAGAGATACATGCAGGCGATAGATACAATACAATAGTAGTTCGATACTTACATGTGCTCGAGCAATAACCCATTGTGGCGCCCTTTGACAAAATGTCAATTGCAGTGTTGCACAGTATCAAAAGTTACGCACACCCACACACACTCAGGCAAATACATGAGAGCAAAGTGATTTACCAAATCGAAAACACAGTTCATCCAAGCAGCATAAACTGTGAAGTACTTAAAAGGGGGCGTGGCAAGGCTGCTGCAGCTTTAGTAATGAACAATGTGCGACAAAACAAGGAAAACAATTGGATTTGGTTCCAGGCTGGCAAATAAATTAGAAATGTGCTTTTGATTAAGAAACAAAAAAAGAGAATTTTTGATTTAATTTTTGTTTTCTTATATAGATTAATTTCTCAATGTTTTTACTTAAAAAAAAAAGGAAAAGCACTTTAATTTATTTTTGTTTGAAATAAATGTTTTAATACCTTCAGACTTATGTAGGCCAAAACTGTTCTATTAATTTGTAGCTTACGTCCAAGAATAAGTCCCCAAGTTTTTGTGTATCAAACATTTTCCTTTCATATATTATTAAAACATAATTTAAACAGCCAAAGCTTGTAGTTGGATAGTTCGAATGTGGCTCAAGTGAAAAACAGCCAGCACAAAATCCAGCTAATGCCAGCTTGCCTTAGGTCACGAAACAGATTTAAATGTGGATATTTATGCAAATGTGTATATGAGTTGCGCAAAACTCTAATTAAATTGGGCAAAGGATTTTGCTGCTTAAGCGTGCATGAATATGAAATTTATATCCTTGAGCAACGAGATATCATAGTTAAGAACGAGCTGCGTTTGTTGTAATTTTAATTATGTCAAAAACCTAAGCATAAGTAATGCAACATGCTTGTGTGTGTGTGTGCGTGTGTGTCTGAACCTGTTTACATGTGTGTGTGTCTATTTATACAATCATTGAGCTTGTCGAGCAGAAAGTGCGCACCGCACGCGCTCAAATTTTGTTTTAATTTTTATTAAATTTGTTGCACATGCAGCTTAATGATGTTACGCCCAAGAAAAGCAGCTGGCAGCAAAGTGTAAACGATCTGGCCTTAGAGTACGAATAAGCTAAGACTGTGCTGTAGCAGCGGAAGAGAGAGCGGGGGCCACCTGCTAAATATTTCATAAAACGCGTTCAACTTTTTGCTTGACGCAACTTTTGCCATGTTCGACGCACAGCTGCCAGCGCCGAAATTCCCTTCCTTCTGGGCCGACAGCCCTTTGCCCGACGCAGCGCCTCAGCTGGGCTGAGCATGCAAATATAAACACAAAATTATAATTATTATGAAATTTTGAAAATGTTTTGGGCCAAGCCGCACAGCCTCAACCCGAAGCCCACACCCCGTCGAAAATGTGGCTGTCAACGGCAGTGGCAAGCCTTCAACACGTTTCCCACAAAGCCAAAATGCCAAACGGCAACATTGAGCGGCAACCCTGCCCAAAGCCAAGACCTACCCTGAAACCACCCCACTTGCCGCATTCTCACTTTGAGTGTCGAAGTTGTGAATAGGGTTTTCGCATTGGTTCATTTGCACGTATTTTTCTGACGTCAGCGACAACGATTGAAAACTCTTTTCGAAAAAAAAGAAACTCATTTAAAAACAATTTGAATTGTGCGGCCAATTTGAGTTAATTAGCCATAGCGACAGTCCTGGCGATTAATAAACTTGTTCTTAATTACGTGACCAACATCAATGTTTAGCCAAGTCAATAAGAACCGAAGCGAAATCATTGACTGACTTGCGCGAAAGCGAATAAGAAAAGTGGAAAAACCAATCAACACAAAATTAAACAAGAATCGCGACCCATTTGGCTGCAAAATTAAAAATACCTCGATAGCCAATTTCTCCTGCTTCGGCCACTTCTTTGCTAAAATTGAGAATGAATTGCGTTTACCGCTTATCCAACCCCCCCAATCCCCACCAAACACCCGCTCCAATCGTTGCCAATACCATTAGTAATTCACCCAATCCATTTCCGTACATACCCCCCTCACGTTACACTTGCCAGCAGGTCGCGAGACATTCTTCTTGGCTGCCAGCACAACAAATTTGTCTATTTAAACTTTTTTATACACTCACCAATCGGGTTGTTTGGATATTCGGGTGACATTCGATGCGATGGAAAGTTATATTAAATTTTATTTTATCGATGCGACTCTCTAAAATGAAAAAAAAGAGAAAGAATTTATATTAGATGAGTTTGCTTAAAAAATTATGGTTTTTTTAATTTTGAAAGTGCATTAAAATGTTGGTGTTTAAAAGTAAGCTTTTTACTTTTTATTTTGTTTTTTATTCTTTGTTATTTGCATGTCATTTATTTTGTTAATGTTCGTAAATAAACAACCGCAATAAGGCGCTCGGCGCTGGGCGGGGCAAGTGTGGGCGCGGTCGCTGTAGAGGCGACGCCCATTTAGCGACAAGTCAAAAGCAACACAAGTAGCAGCAACACCAACAGCAGCAACATCAATTTCAATTTTCACACTTGCCACGCCGTGAACAGCCGAACGCAGCGGGGGTGGAGCGCCAATCGAAGCGCGGGGGGCTGCATAGTAAATATTTTGCGCTATGCCAGAAATATGGCAACAATTTATAAGTGATTCGTCATTGTTTATTGGCTTCATCGAAGCGCGAATGAGCCATGCCCAAGAATTATGGTTGACAATTTGCGCGCAGCTCCCCAGCCGATCATAAATTATATGGCCAGGGTATAATAACAAATCACAATGGGGTATCAGTGTCGTTTGCTATTGTTGTCATTGTTGTTGCCGCTGCTGCTTTGTCTTCATTAGGTGATTGGCCAACGAGATTTTTGGCCATTTATTGTTGATTTTGGCGTGTTGTAACAACAATTGCTTCAGGTGTTTGCCAAAGGCGGCCTTAAAGTATGCAATTATGTGTGAGAGATAGTGTCGAAATTTACTTGTTTCTTACTCATCGATCATTTCCGCTTCCGGCTGTCTGTCTGTTTGCCATGTAAGCACACCAATCCTTATCTACCTCAGGCCAACTTTTCGCGTTTTAAGCTGGGATTTAAGTTCTGCATAGATCGATTCAATTCGAAAGCAGTTTGGCGAACGCTTTACCAGCTGCGTCTGTGTGTGTGTGTGTGTGTTTGTCTGATAGTCGAGCGTCAAAAGCCCCGCAGCTGGAGTCCTTTATTGTTGCTTCTGTTTGTTCGTCCTTTGCCAGCTTTAAGGCAGCACGGCGGGGCTCAAAAACTTTGTGCACAAAATGCAAATACGAAACTTAAATGAAATGCAGTTGCACATGCCACAAAATGTAAACTTTTTGATTATCAAGTTTTGTGTGTGTGTGTGTGTGTGTGTGTGTGAATGTGCCAAATAAATTCCAGTCACAATATTAAGTGCAAATTGTTTGGCGCAATTGTTGTTGATATTCGTTCAGCTCTCTTTGTCTCTTTCTCTTTCTCCCTCTCTCTCTTTCTCACCCGCTCTGCGTATATGTTTGCGTCTTTTATATATTTTATGCACGCCACGGCATTTGAGACGACAGCAGCTTAGTATCCAAGCCAAACTCTGTGGCAAGCGGCAAGCGGCAAGCGGCAATTCGAGCGTGCAACGACAACAACAAAAATAACAAATACCAGGACGACAATTTTTGGCAGCCAAAGCGCTTTTCTATTAAAATTTTCATTAAATTGAAAGCAATTAGTATGAGACGCCGAGGAACGCTGGCGAGAACAAGCTGACAGGACTTCCAGTAACGGCAACAGTTTTCACTCTGCCACGCACTCGTTCTTCCTCTTCCTCCTTTCTAACCCAAGCCACGTCATGTTGTCGCCGTTGCCGTCGTTGTTGTTACTGTTGCTGTTGCTGTTTGTATTTTGATTATTGTCAAAACCCGAGGCAGCAGCTGCAATTTGCGGACACATTATGGAACCGGGGGCAGGCGGCGGGACGGGTCTCGAGTGGTTGCCATTCTATTTCCATGAGGCGCAAATTGCGTTGGCGATAATACGAACGTCCAGGCGTGCCCATCAAGATCTTTGAGCATGGCCCGAGGCAGTCTGAAATTAATTTGCTGCCTGCCTGCAGCAGAAATAGAATCGTTTCACCTTGATTTTTGGTCATTTTAAGTGGTGCTGCGGGTGCTGCGGGTGCTGCGTTACCCACACAGCTGCGTTTTATTTGCTTCTCTTGTGTATGTTTTTTTTTTTTTTTTGGCCATTTTCATTGTTTATAGCATTTGGCATTTTGTGTGTACTTCGGCTGTTTAGATCACTCAACTAGAAATTGATAGCGCTCTATGGGCGCCGACCATTATTTTTGATGGCCGCAATTTTGTTGCCAACCAGCGCCGACTTCTGTCAGGCATTTCGCCTGTCGCTTACTTTTTTTGACAGCTGCGCTGCTTATTAAGCAATTTCCGCTTTGCTGTGCTTTGCTTTATTATTTGGTTGTTCTCTTTTTTTTATATGATATTATTTTTTGACTGGTACAGGTTGCTGTCATAGCACAAAAAAAAAGAAGCAAAGCCGCACAATAAAGTGTTATTTATTGATATTCCGCAACACGATTTTATGCGCTGTGCGCATAAAAAATGTGAAATGTCCTTTGATTTTATGGCAATTGTTGTGCATTTGAGTGGGTCCATTACATTGAATCCGATTTTAATTCTTAATGCAACACACACACACAGATGCACACAAACAAATGAAATTGTTAGATATGCGGTTTTATGGCTATTTAGTTTTATTTTCTAAAATTAAATATTTACACAAAAAGTTCTTTGTTTTATGTCTATGAATAAATTTAATAGATACAAATAGATTTTAATATCTATGAAAGAGTAAATTAAAACAGAAATATATTTGCGCACAATCAATAAGAAAGCCAAATTCATTTAACATCATTTTACTGTACTCTTTTGCGTATTTATTTCTCATCTTATTTAATGCAACTGCTCCAAGTTTATTGCTTATTTGCTTGCACGACTTTGACAGCAAAAATATTGAAAATGAGCTCGGGCGAGTGCCCAAAAATTTCACAAAATACTTTCACAGCTTAAATTGGATTCCAGGCCTTGGAGCAGCAGCTGCAGTTGCTGCTTTGTCAACTTCTTCTTTCTATCAAGTCTAAAATTTCAGTTCAATAAAAAGAAATATAAAACAGCCGCCGGCGCCAAAAAAGAAAAAAAAATCGGAAAAACTCTTTGTGGCTTAGCAGCCAGTAAGCGATTTTCTTTTGAGTGCAACGTGTTTGTTTTGATTTGGAAAATTCGTCTGATCCGGCAAATTATTTGTCTGTCATAAAATACTCTTATGTTGTAGAGCAATGGCAAGGGTGAGAGTTTTAAAGCCAGCTTTAAGTATTTCCATCTAATTCACAGTAGCCACAGCACAGCCACAGGATAGCTGAGAGTATGCCGCATAGCTGCTGCAAGTAGCAAGACAGTCGTGCCGCATGCCACACGCATTCCTTTGATCAATTTCGGTGCGGCCTCAACCCAAGGCAATTCTGTGTGAGTGTGTGTGTGTGTGTGTTTTGCTAGCACAGCCTGGTGCTGACTTATTTCACTTTTATATATATACATATATATTTCTGGAATTTGGGCACGCACACGCACCTTGCCGCCGCTAGATGGCGTGTGCGTGCCTTCGCCTTCGCCTTTGCCGCTTGTCGCATGTCAACTTTCTGTTTAATTCGTTTCCCTCGCATTTGTGTTTTTCTGCTGTGTGTTATTTTTATGATGCTTAATTTCTGTCACCAACTCCCCGCACAAAATGTGCCATTTGCATATTTGATAAACTTTTCCTTTTGGCCCGCTTTGCTTCGTTCCTAACATTCTTGTTTTTTTCCTCCGTTGCCTTGCAGCATAAATAAATAAATTGTGCGTTTAGCGAGCGAAGAAATTCAAAGTTTTGTTTCGTCAAATGTTAACAAATATTTGTGATGGCCGTGACTGCTGTTTGGCTCTCATGATTGTTGTCATTATATTTATTATTTTGCTGCGCCCCGCCACCCAGCCAGGATACGCCTCACACATGCCTTACCCACGTCCCAGCTCCGGCGGCTCTTCCGGCCTTCCTGTATTTGTCTTCGGCTCCGCACACACGTGATGACTTCTGCTCCGCAAAGTAGGCAGGCAATTATTTTTGCTTTTAGTTGCTCAGTTTATTTTTGGCCAAAGTCAACAAAAAAAAAAACCAGAAGTAAGAATGTTTCAGTCGGTTGTAACCGAGCGTGCAATACTTGTGCACAATATAATAAAAGCTTAAAACAGTTAAACAACTGTCTAAATGTCAATTTTCGTAATTTATGGGTGCGGAAATGAACTGAGAGTAATGAATAAATTAAATTATCAAGTTCCAAGTTTAAAAAAATACAGTTAAATAAAAAGACGAGCCTTGCACAAACCCAATATACTCTTTCTCCTTCCGTGAACGAGTAAAAAAAAAGAAAATATCTCAAGCACACACACACACACACATACACACAGCAGGTGTCGCTGGCAGAAAATATGGCTAAACTTTGCAGTCTCAGACAGAGGCCCGTTTGATTTACTAATGGCCTGCCTTGCAGCGCACTTAATTTATCAACATCTTTTGCGGTTGACAGTGACATGTACCAGCAACAACAACAACAACAACAACAACTGTTTGCAGCTTTAATTGAATTTGCCATTTGCCAGTTAGCGGGTTAAACCACGACAAACACTTGCCTCAAATTATGCGATTAGTGCCATGCCAATGGCAATAAGATATCTCCTGCCTGGCATAACAAAGGGGCCTACTTTAGTGAGGGGCAGCCAGGGAGCGGTACTCATCTCTATTACATCGCCTGGGCGCATACATCAAGTGCAGAATAGAGAACAACTGTGCCCGGGCTGAGCTCAAGTTTGACATTGGCATCAATTATGCCGTTCGCCGTTTGCCGCTCATCGCGGCAACGTCAGCGTTTTGTTGCCACTCAAACTGATGGCAAACGACACTCAGGGCCAACGTGAAGACGTGCAGCAATAAATTAAAGCATCGCGGCCGTTAAAGTGCGACCAAAGTTGACATAAAGCGACAGCGCAAGTGCCAGTCCCAGCGCATAAAATATGATAAATAAAATGCTCAAAATACCAGCGACCATTCCACGCATTCACTTATTGAAATTTATTCATGACTTTTTTGCTTGTATTTGGTCAGCGCCCGCCCGAGCGTGCCAAAACCATACGACCTTTCATATCGGAGCCCAAGAGAATTACGGCTTACGCTTCCGCAAGAAGCAAAGCAAAGCGAGAAGCTATAAAATTTTCGAATAAAAATTAAACGTGAACTGAAGCTTAAAGCCAGACGAGAGGAGTGGATGGATGAGCTGCGAGATGAGCTGAGAGATAAGCTGAGAGGGTGAGAAGAATTTGAGAAGCTAGTAGTTTTTTTTTCTTCAAAATATACCACATTGCTTCTTGCTGCTTATCTAATTGCTGCTCGTTTCGGTTTTAGTCAGACATTCAGAGATTAACACAGTTTGTTGCTTCTCTAATTGCTTCTCGCTTCGCCTTAACTGCGATTCGCATCTTAGCAATGCTCGCACAATGTAATTTCAGTTATTTTGATGCGGAGCTGAGTGCAAATTAATGAAGCAATCTCTGGCATAAACAATTTGCCATAAATTTGTGCATTCTTCTGCTTGTTCACTGGCGGACCATAAAATTGCATTAGCGCCGTTTGGGCCATCATAACAATAATGCTGGAGATTGCGAATGCGAGCACCGAACAAAATGCAGTGCAATTTGCAGCCAACACTACACAACACAACATAATACAACAACAGACCGGGACACACTGCACGTCAGAAACGGGGCCAAAGCGAAAGTTCAAAATGTCGACAAACGAACAAACAAAATTTCATTTGCAGCGCATCGTAAATTGAATGCACATATAAGCGCATAAGTGTGTGTGTGTGTGTGTGTGTGTAAGTGCTATGAGTGTGTGTGTGTAACACAAATGTTGGCATTCGTGTTTGCTTGTATGTGTGTCAATGCCGTTGACGTCGAGTGAGCGTGAAACAAATGCAAGCTATAAAATCTCAACAGCTACAAAGCGCACTGCCAGCGGGGCAAAGGGAGATTGAAGTAGGAAAAGGTCGGACGCGGAACGGAATGAGAAACGGGGGAAAGGGTGGACCTGGCAATGGCGAGAAGTGCAAGTGTTGCTTATTATACCCTGCAGCCATAAGATATCTAACAATGAACAGCTCAGTTGCAGAAATGTGTGTGGAAATGTGTAAAAAAAAGGTAAAGGGAGAGCCTATCAGCTATATAGTTATACATTCTTGATCAACAACAGATACTTTTAGTGCTGGACATAATATATGTTAGATACTGATAGAGGATATCTGCTAGTCACTCACTTTGGTCGCGAGCATTCTCAACTTATTTGCATTTCTGGCATAAGCAGAGCGCAATGGGTGTGAATAGCAAATGGCGCCAACACACACAAACACACACACATACATACACTACTATACACACAGATGAAAGATTTTATATAAGAAATTAAGCATAATTAATTTTATGTGACTTAACAATTGAAGTTAAAATCATGTTAATTGATAATAAGATAATTACTAAAATAATCTTTTATAATAGAATATTTTTAGGTATAAAATATTCTTGGCCGCAGTCAATTGTGGCCAATAGAACGTATCGTATAAATAACTTAATCAATTTCCACTCAAGTTCAGAAGCAGTTTTATCCATTTAATTTATATTAATTTTATAGCAGTTAATACGTAAGTGTGTTTCCAAATAACTTTCTCAATCGTTCTTGTTGCCAATCCTAAATTATCCATGTTGTTGTCGCAGTTGCTGTGCCGCTTATCTTGACATTTCAAATCAGGCAAAAAGGCACAACAACAACAACAACATCAACTAGAACAACAGCAACAATGAAGCCACGGAACGCGCTTTGGGGCTTTTGCCGTAGTTGTGGCTAAGAACGTGGAGTAACTTTGCCGTTGGTCCGGTTGGTCCTGGCCACCCCAGGAACTGAGTAGCAATCGTGTAATCACTTGTCAGACAGCTAAGCTCTGACCAGCCGCAGTCCACCCCCCTCCCCCCGTCAGTCAGTTTTGCTTATTTGTAAACACTCTTCAGCTATTTCTCTTTGGCAGACACACACACACAAACACACATACTCACACACTTATATGTATATGTATTTTTGTTTTTTGGACAGTTTTCTGCAAATATTTTGAATCACAACTTGCGCAATTTATTGAGCTGATAAATATTGTTTGCTGCTTCTTCTTCTTCTTCTTCATTTGGCTGCCTGTCGCTCAGCATGTGAAATTTATATGAAAAGTTATTTGCCTGCCGGCGGCAGTGGCAGGATCAAAGTCTCAAAATAAATTAACTTCAAATGTTGCAAGCGATAAGCGCTGCCGCTCTGTGGCAACTCACGTGGCCCTTATCGGGCCAACAGTTGCGGCAGCTTAGATGCGTGTCGCGAATGCCAAAGTTGTTGTTGCTGTTGTTGTTTGTGTTACGGTTTGTGTGTGGCTTGTCCTAATCGGCAAATACCGGTTGAAGTTGGCCCAAAGCACTGCTGCTGGCCAGTCTGCAACTGAGTTATTGCATGCCGTTGGCCCGCCTGCAATTAGCGACGCGCTCATTAATTGAAGTGACTAACAGAACAGTTATCCACACACACACACACACACACACAGTTGATATTTGAATTAATGTGTGTACTATATGCACGACGATTGGCCTTAATGCGGGTTTCACGGCTAGACGGTTTGCAGGCATGCAAACTATCGCAAAACCTTTAAACCTGGTTAAAGCTAATCGCTGTTGGCTTGAGAAAAAACGCGGCCCAAACATATGTTGACCAAACCGCGGTTGCCTTAAGAAACTAAAACACTATAAACAGACCAGAATTCCAAGAAATCATTTTTGTATAATTTTAAACCAATCAATAACACAAATCGGTTTTTAATGGCGACTGACCAAAATACATGATATAAATTATAATTTGTGGGGTTTAGCAAATGTGATGGGCAAAAGGAGTTTATAATCGATTAGGACCACTATAATAATTGGCTTGACAATTATTGAATGCGGTTTGATAAAGATTTCTAAATTAAACATGCTTTTATTATTAACTATTGTTAAAGGAATATAACCATATATATATATATATATATATGAACATGTTGTTCTGTTAATTGAAGTGGATTAATAAAGTTAGAATCAGAAGGCGCTCAGGCTGAAATTGTAAGCTGATTTCTATGGATTTGTTGACCATTAATTAGGCCGCTTGCATTAGGTGCAAAAGCAGCTGCTGGGAACTGAATTGGTCGGCTGGTCGGTTAGCCGTCATTACAATTCTGTTATCCTGTCGGGCTGCGTAATAAGCGCAAATATTTGCACATAATCATAATCATAATGATCCTTTTTTTGTATTTGTTGCTGCTGCTGCTGATGCGGGAATATGTATAACGATAAATATATATATATACATATATTTGCTGCTGCCGCTGGAAAAGGTTTAAATATTTATGAAATTATGCCAGAGTTTCAACAAGTCATAAATCTCTGTTGATGTTTGACTTTTTATGCAAAATTTATTTCATTTGCATAAAAATGGCTGACAAAATATTTTGATAGGCGCGACCAGCAGCAGCAGCAGCAGCAGCAAATGGGTTGGTGCGAGCTGCGGGAAGGACACACAATGGCCAGGGCAGGCAACAAAAAAGAAAAGGCAACCAAAATAAAAAGATACACGAAATTCAAACAATAAACATTAACAGAAAGCCCGCACACCTGTTTCCCAGAAATTGTGTCTACCCAGTTTTTTGTTGTTGTTGTTGTTGTTGTCTCTGCTGTCATAAACATGGCATGGAATTTGCCCAGGAAACTTTACCACGTAATCAATCACGCTTCATTTATTGACACGCACAAAGGATGATGGGCCTAGCCGAAGGACAATATATACACACACACACATACACACAGGCTGTCTCGCTTCTTTCGGTCAAGATGGTGGCAAAAGTTTTGCATGCGCACAAATCCGACACAGACACGACCGTTAGCTCTGACAGCTCATTTGCAGTGCTGCTAAAAACCCCCGCCCCCCTCTCACTAACTTTCTCTTTCGCTCTTACCTTACCTGCCCCCACATCCTAGGTGTCGCCTGCTGAGCCGAAAAGTGCGAAGGATTTATGACACAAATTTATGAGCGCCAGGCGACGGGCAACACTCATACGCCACGTGAGCCGCCTATGCGGCCGCGAATGAGCTTGACAAATATTTACGAGCTCAAAGACACACCTTATCAACTGACACACACACACACGCACACACACACGACTCACTTTCTTTACCTGCGAAATTAATAGAGGTGAGCTGCAAACTTTGGTAATTTGGCAATAAATAGAGCATAAAGCCCATTTGCCACGGCTGGCTAATTTGTGTTTTGGCCAGCTTAGTGGCTGCTCAAAATCCACCCAAAATGTCCGTAAAATAATGTGCTCATTGTTAACTTCGCTCAGTATGTCTGCAGCAGACAGTTTAAGCCGGGCCAAGAGCTCATTTCAAGTGCTTTAAATCATGAATTTGATTGGCATTGCAAGCGAATAAAGCGCGTTTCAATTGAAGTGCAATAACTGTATATTACTCAAGCAGAAAATGTGAGCGAGAAATTTTATAAAGCATAGCTTGGAGCGCTTGTCAGGGTCATGAATTGTTTCATTTTTCTAAAAGTGAAATTACAAAGCTGCATTTAAAACGGGCAGCTGCAAACGCAGCTGTCACAATGTCAGGCCAAGCGGGCAGGCAACAGGCGAAGCTGTCAGCGGCGCCTGCAACGCTGGCAACATTGCAACATTGTTGCACAAAGGACATGCAATTAATTGCATACGCAATGCTCAACGCATAGTTGCCATAGTAATCAAAACGAGGTCGCCGAAGCTGTTTTAGCCGGTGGCTGCAATGCTGTCAATTCCAATACCAATTGTTGTTTAAGCAGATTATGGAAGAGGGGCGAGCACCGTTTTAGTTCAGTTCAGGTGGCACACGCACACGCACACACACACACACACACACACACTTACACACACACACACACTTACACACACACACAGACACTCTCCGAGTAAATGTCATGCGTGACGGTTGACAGTTGCCCCCACTCTGGTGCTGCCATTTGGGAATTCGATTAATTTTTGATGAATCAATGTCAACTACTGCTGCAAATCTGTGAACTGTCAGCGCTGCAAACGCGCCTCGCTTGTTGGCCAAACAAAAGCCACTGCTGCTGGCAGCTGACACTGATGCGGCCCTCTGGCAGCAGCACAGGTTGAGTTCGGGGGACGAACCCTTTATTTGGGCACACACACCGGGACACACATAATTTCAGGCACACGCACATCTGCACATATCGATGACATTTGTGAATACAGGCGCAAAAGGTGTGCCTGCAAATATGACTTAACACGACAACAGGAGCCCAGAGCTTCGGCTATACGTGACTGATGGCATCCTTTTTTGGCCTGCTTTGGGACCAGGCGCGTTTTCTTGTGCGCATCAAATAAAAATGTTGCATGAAAAACACTGGGCGGCAAGTGGCGAAATGTGCGTTCAATATTTTTCAATCAAATTTTCGTAAATGTCACGTATACGCAATGTTGCTTGCTGTACTTATTAATAATGCCGCCTGTGTGTACCAAAAGATGAAGACTCCACTGCGGAAAACCTGGCACGAAGCACCCCTCAGTGCAAACGGGCAAGTGTTGGGTATACTACACACCGAGAAAAAAGCTTAAACTATATTGAAAAAGTGGTCAGCTGTTGTTCTGTCACCTTTTGGCATACCTCGAAGATAGTATTTGCTTAATTGTTTAATTTTTTGTGTTTAAAAATAGTTTTTAGCAAAGAAAAATCCACTCTTACATATTTCCTGTCTAGAAATCACATTAACATGTATATAAATTACTTTATATTCAATTATTTAGCGCAATATATTTAATGATAGAATCTTGGCGGATTACTCCAATCTGATGCAAATTTTGATTTTCGTATTTTTTTTTCGGAGTGTATTAAGTTTGTGCAAACACGCATAGCGCAGTTGGCACACATGTTTGTTTCAAGGTGTGTGTGTGTGTGCACATGTGTGTGTGTGTGTGGGAAGGACCTTTCGCATGCTGTGTACACATTAAGCTTTATTCGGCTGCCGTTGCCAGCGCCTGTTGCCACATTTATGCCCATTAACGGAATTTTGCGTTACGGAATTTTTGGCATCTTTCCGTGTTGCGTCTGACGCTAAATTTTTGATGAACTCCAAATTGCCGATGACATTGAACCGTGTGAATTTCATATCAGGCAGCGATGCACGGGCTGCAGAAAGAACGTAGTTCGCCTTGTTTTTTGCTCTGTAGGCTCAAGGATAATGAAAATTAGGAAGAGGTCGTCGCAGCACATATTTTCGTCCTGTTTTGAAGCAGCGGGCTAAATATTTAACAGCTTCGAGCAATTTCATTAATAAATATTTCAGCCAGTGAATTCATAATTTATGTACAGGAAGAAAAAAATGATATATATATATATATATATATTTTGTGGGCTTACGTTGTGTAATCTTGGTTGCATAATTTAAGCAACTTATTCGGGCAACAAATTGTGCGAATTTCCCCATATAGGAAAGGCGCAAATATCTGGCAAATTAGTCTATATTTTATGTGTTGTTTTATTATGCATGCGCCCCAAAGTATGCAACATATTTCAATTGCTGCTTTACTGGCATTAAAACGACCCCAAAATAAATGGTACTAAAGTACATGTGTGTGCGCCAACGTAGATAAATAAAGCTTAAGCCAAAAGGTGCCACAAAAAAATGCTCGTCCCTACAGTTTCGGAGGGGGCCGTCAGCACCTTTGTCATTTATTTATAGTTGTGGGCGTGTCCTTTTCTCGCTCACCATCTCTGCAGCTGCGTGTGTTTGGCATTTGTTTGTTGTGCTGGAATAGCTCGTAAATAACAACTGCGAAGACACATGCCACTTTACGTCAATTATTTTGACAGCTAACAAGCGCAAATGTGCAGCCAGGTCGAACTTATAATATCGTACTCAATGCGTCCATTAGGACTGAAACTTTGCGCCGCTTCGACACAGAGTAGAATGAGCCAATTATTTTGCGATTGATCTAAGTCCAAAAATAAATATTTTTATTATGCCAAATTTGCTTAAAAAAACTTTATATAAACCACAACAACAACAACAACATGTAAGCAAACAAAACAAATTTGTTTATGATAAAACTGCGTGCAATTTTAAACAATTAAGCCGCCTCATTAACAAGGATTTAAAAGGCCAACGAAGGCCGCTGAATTGAGCCGAATTAATGCTGACCACAAACCAAAGCCGAAGTGCTTTTTAAGCAAAGTAACTGTCATATATCAGAGCGACATGCACACATGCGCGCATTTAAGTAAGTAAAGGGCCCCCCGAAATTATAACGAAGTTATGTCACGGCCTGTGCGGTCACGGGGCGTGGCACTGCTGGGCATGCTGGCGGATTGGCGGGCTGGCCAAGTTGTGCTGTGCTGGTCATATCAGAAGGCGATTTAACGAAATTACAGTCAATATTAATCACTGTCAGGGCTAATTGAGTATGAAAACAGGCAGAAGACTGCAGAAAAGATGCCCGGACACATGACCAACTGATGTGGCAACACTTTCCAGTAGCTGCCTCTGCTGCGTGCTGCGTGCTGCTTGCTGCATTCTGTTCCGTGCTGAGCGTTCCCTGTGAATCAGTGTCATCGTTCATTAGACGCGGCTGGTAACAAAAACGCCACTTGACAGCTTAAAAGGGTTTGTTTGCCTGTCAACCCCGGCAGGCACCTCCACCCACCATCCCCATCCCCAGCACCCCTCCCCAGTCACGTGTGTCAAAGCGACTTACGTGCTACCGTTACGCTGCTGCTGCTGATGAATTGATGCACAAGTGTCTGTCGGCCTGACATGAATTATGCAGCCCTCAACACAGCCCCGCCCCTCAGCGCCCACCTGGGCGGGGCTCCTGTTGCTGCGGGACACGCGCATAATTTGTATTATTTTTGATGGCCGACGACTGTTGCCGCGTTCATTTGTTATGTTCCAGCTGGCATTGAATTACAATTGTGAACATTGCTTCAATCCGCTAGGCTGGCCACGAGTGGGCGGGGCGCCCAGTGGGAAGGGACGTCGCACATCGTTTGTCAATCGTAAATTGTGTGCTGACAGGGACAAATGGCATTTGAAGTCGATTTTATTTGCCGCCGCCGCCGATTGTGGCAAATGAAGTGGAACCTGGTTTTTTACGACTGGGGCTGCCAAGAAAATTATTACCCTCAAGTTTGTCAGCTCGAAACTATGTAGTTGAGTGTATCGCATTTTAATGCTTAATGTAATCAAAGCTGATGGCAGTCGAAAAAATAAGTCGAAGGCCAGAGGGCAGATGCCACCTGCCACATGCCACCTGCCACATGCAAAATGAAATTAAGTGCAACTGACAAGAGGAAAGGAAATCCTCGTCCGCATCTGCAGCCTGTCAATCAGGTCTCGAACACGGACGTGGCCAACATTAACTTATTGAATTTTAGCCAATTTAGTTAGCCAGCTGGCCACTTAGCTGATCAGAGAAGGGCCGCCACAACACATGAGAGCCGGCCAAATTACCCGTGAGCTATGGATATGCTGCATGTTGCAGTGTTGCAGGCTGCACGTCAAGTGGCGCCGACATTTGTTGCGCTCCAATTTAATGTGGCAGCTCGGCAGCCCCGTCTCCTAGCCCAACTAAATCAAGCCGTTGCCGTGGCCGGCCACCTGTCAAGAGCATGTAGATAAATTTCCAAGCTAATGGTGCCGAGCGCTCGGCTAGCCGCAAAGAAACGTGGCTGCCACTGGGCGCCAGCTTTGGATGTGGCACGCTCTGTGGCAGGGTCTGCGGCACGGTCTGTGCCACTGATTGGGATTGGGGCTCTGGGTTCGGTTGCACCGTGCACAGGACGACTGCAGCCGGCAGCTGTTTAAACTGTTACAAAAATACAGTCAGCCTGACAGCAGGCAGTTCCCTAGCTGACCCTATCCCCCCTTCCCCTCCGTCTCACACTCTCGCTCGTCCAGTTAACTTAATTGAAAATCACAAAAATTGGTCATTCCGGCAGAATGAGCAAAGCAACTTGGCAGCCGGCAACGATAAATGTTACCAAAGTGCATGGCCAGAAAGCACAACAGCAAAAACAATACAATATCTGTGTGATTGAACGACAGCCAGTTACCCTTTAATAATATTTTTTAATAAATTTTAAATGGCACTAACAGGAATTGAGACAACTATTTATATATCAAGAGTGGAACATATTTCTGCTGCTGTCTGTTCACACATTAGCCCAACCTAATTACACCCATTTTCAACTATATTTATGTGTACAGGGTATTAAAAACAAAAACCCGACAAATTCAATTGCCCCAACCACTCTCGAGCCCCCACTTTAAGACTTTGATGCTGAAAGCCTTTCACTCTGCACTGCGAATGCCATGAAGTAAATGGAAGTAAAATAAAGTTGGCAAAGCAAAACACACACTCGCACACTCGCACACACGCACACACGCATATACTTGCGCTTTTTACTTAACTCCGGCTTTGTTTTTTCCGGTGCTGTCTGAATGTTTAGACAAAACAAAAAACTTTTTAAATACAACTCAGAGATGTGGCTCCAATTGCGTCCAATGCCAAAGCCACGTTCCGCTGAATAAAGAGGAATATAAATAGGAATCAGCGAGAGGGGGGAGCGAGAGGTAGAGGGGGTGGTGTGCAAGCCACACATTAATTCATTTAATGACTGTAGAGTAAAGTAAACATAGCGCACAAAAAATTGCCCTAGAATAAACACAAATTAAAGCAACAGCAACATTAACACTCGCACACCCACACACACACTCACACACACACATACACGTAGCGCATAGCTCACATAGAAAATCAATGTTGCGCATACGCCGCGTAGTTCAGCTTTGGCTCTGGCCACATGCAGCCAAGTGTTCATAATGCCATTACAAACAATTTTCAAAGCGAGCGAGACAAAAACGAGCATAAAATGTGAACTTAACTCCACGCTGATTACATAACTATAAATAGCACACACACACACACACACACAAAGCAAGAGGGGGAGAGTGGACGTGGGCGTGGCACTGTGCGCCCTGTTGTTTTTTTTAATTTTGCCTGGCATTTCAATGGCTCGGCAATTTCTGCAGCTCATAATTCAGCAAAGGTATCCTAGTTCAACCAAGAGAGAGAAAGAGAGAGCGAGAGAGAGCGATAGAGTTGTTGCCGAAATCCTTAAAGTCCAGTCACGTAAAATTTATAACCCAGTTCTGTGGCGCCCATTTTAGAAATCTGCAAGTATTGGTAAATTTATGAGGCCAAAAAATGAAAACATTAACTTGTCAGTCACACGTAGGGCAAATAAATTAGGCACCTCCCCGCAGCTGGTAAGCCTGTCATTTAGTCTCGACTGGTAATCCGATCTCATAAAGTTCAATAAACTTGAGAGCGGTTGAGAGCGGCTCAGCAACGTTTACGGGAGTAGCCCACAATAATTCGGAACTGTCCGAAAATTCATGCAGGAAGTGCACACTAATTTATGGCGCAAATGCCTCAAAACCGGAGCCAGCGTTATCCTTAGCTGACCTTTAGCATGGGCCATGGGCATGGCTGACATAAATAAAATAAGCGCACATATATAACGAGGCAAGGGGGCGTGGCATGGGGAGGGGGGAATGGTTGTGGGTTGTCGCAATTCAAATTAAATTGAGCATGCCGCTGATACGAATGGTCAAGGATCTGTTACGGGCTGCTCCTTTTTTAAATAACAGCATACTCAAAAGTGCGCTCATGTGTGAAAATTAGAAGCTGGACCCATGCCACACACACACACACAGACACACAGACACACACACACACACACACACACTTTTTTGGGACCGTGTGCGGTCACAAGTTTGGCAAGGACATTGTGTGTTATTTTGAATAAATTTAATTTATCTGCAGCCACGGCATAATAAGCACTTGCCAGCGCCTATTCTTCGAGCAAATGTGGTGCGGTGGTGCTGTGGTGCGTTGCGCTCCACGCTCCAATAATTTAACGACAATGACACTACAGCATTCGGCCAGCAGCTAATTAGGCGTTTTAAATGTCAACTGGCTAAAAAATGTTTTCGAGCAACATATGCTGCAGATCCGAAAGGGTAGGGAAAGAGACAGGGGCAAGGAAGAGCCGACAATATGGTCACACAGCTCAATATGGTCACATGAATGGGGTTGGGGGAGGGAACGACACATAAAGCTGGCCATTAATTATGCATATGTGTATGTGTTTGTGTGTGTGCTGTTGCCATATGGACCGAAAAAACACTAGGAAGACGTCAGGCGGCGGAAAAGGGAGTGAAGAATGGGCGTGGTCGTAGGAAGCGTATACTAAATCGAAGCTTTGAGCGTTGTCCATTTAATGCGGCTAATTAAATAAACAAATGGCAGCGAGTTTTTGGTAAAGTAGCATGCAAAAATTAAACATCAAACACACACGCACACACACATTGGCACTAACAAGGGCTACACTAAGGATTAGCAGAATCAGCTAATTAGAGCGCAGGACATTTAGCAGTAACAGCAGCAGCTGCTGCAGGGCCCAGGACAACGCATATTGTTGTCTTATGCATAATGAAAGCGAAATAAAAGTCAGAGCGTTATATTAATGGGTTTTTGGAATTTGTCAGTAGCATTAAGTGCGCTTTCCACTCGCGCTCGCTGGCTGCCTAATCGAATATTTAATTAATTTAATACGTTTGCAAATGAGCTTGAAGATTGCCATCAAACAGTTTACAGGGCACCAACACCGACAACATCAACTTAAACACAAAATACAAACAGCATGAATACGCAAAAAAAAAAAGAAAAAAAAGAAAAAAGGGATAGGTCAAGCGTTGAGATTTGAACCCAGGGCCTGAGCCCAGAAATGACCTCAAATACAAGATTGAGAACAAGAACTAAATTTCTTAAGTGTTTTCATGTGCCCAGTCAGTGTCCCAGCCCCCCCTCCCTCGCACGCAAGAGTCAATTGGCTCTGGCTGTGGGTCTGGCTCTGACGAGCGGCAGGACCCTTCGTCCTTTACTTTGCTTTATTACACTTGAATCATTTTCAAGAGTCAACTCGGCCGCTGTGCGACTGAACACAGAAAAGGGGTTGCTAAAACAATTTGGAAAATTTATTTTCATTAATTTTAATTCGCTGCAAAAGTTTGGCTTTCCCCCAAACAGCGGGGTAGGCTGGGGCCTGGTACAAATAATTACTTTTTCAGATTTGGCCAGCGCGTCCCTTTTTAATTATTTGCTAAAGGCTTGTCGCTAACTTTCCATAGCGCGCAGCCAAGCGAGCATAATTAATTTATTTCCATTTTGTTTCTTTTCTTTTTCTATTTATTTAGCACATTTTTGTATTGTTGTTGTTGTTGTTGTTTCTCACTGTTGCCTAGAACATTTGCCAATAATTAATTGAAACACTCGCTGAAAAGCGCTCGCAAATGCTTATATTTAATTAAGGGCTCGCCCTTTGCTAGGCAAAAAGCATTAATGCCTCATGCGCAGACTTCGCAGAATCCGCTGACAGTGCAAAACTTGATGCAAATGTCCCAATGATGATGCCGCTGTTGAGCACAATGTTGATTTAGAAGCTCGACGCTCGCTGACTTTGGCAGCTTTAATTGCACTTAAGCCGCGGCAAGGGCGCACAAAGCAAATTCTGATCCAGATTCAGAATGAGATTCTGTTTCAAATTCAGACTACACTCAGTAATGTCAATGACATTCGATATGACGCTGATGCGGATGCTGTTGATGTTGATGAGTTGCTGCTAGCTTCGCTGACTCAGCAGGCGGCAATCAGCCAGCTGCTGCTCTGCTCTGTCTCGGGCTTAGTTCAATGTCAATTGTTGTGTGTGTGTGCGTGTGTGTGTGCGTGTCTGCGTCCCACATGCTTGCTTTACATGCAAAGGCACAGCACCAGACACAACAAACACACATATTTATACACGCGTCTCGCGTCTCGTCTATAAACGAGAAAAAAATGCTTACATCAAAAGCAGTCGCATCCATGCTCACAAATTTGAAGCCCCTCAACCTGGTTATAATCGATCCAATTTTCACATTTGATGGCATTTGTATCATGGTTTATCATTTAGATTGATTCCACATTTAAAATATGTGCATTTTTGAAATATAATTTTTTTACTCGTTTTCGAACCAATTTTTTTTTTTTTTAAGATTTACGAATTTATATTTTTAAAAGATTTAATTTGGTATTATTAGCATAAAGAACAACATTAAATACGATTTGAAGAGGTCAAATTTTTGTTCAAAAATCATGTCAAAATTGACAAAAATATATCAAACACCCAAAACATTGACAAAACTAAGCCGATTTTCATTTTTATTATTTACTATAATACTATATATATTTTATATATATAATACTCTAATTCCTTTCTCTTAAATTCTCTTTTACTTTTAGCCATTTACTAGTGGAAAGAAGTTAACCGCAAAAGGGTGAGTAAAAAGCATTTACCTTGACCGAGTTAACAATTTTGGGCGTGTCCAAAAAAACTGACGCCAAGTATCGCTAAATCATGATCGACAGTGGCAGATAGCTGTTAATTGTATCGGCTGCGGCGATTGCTGGACAAATTGTTTGGCACATTGCGCATACGCCAGGTGGTCGCGCGTGATGCGCGGTCATTTGCAGCGCATATAATTCTGTCTGTAGCCTATTTGTGTGTGTGTGTCTGTCTGTCATTAGTCCTGGCATTTAGCAATTAATTGCAATGCCTTTGGTTAATGAACTAGCTGGGCAACAGAAAGGAGAATGGACAACATAGAAAAACCAACCCGAACATCAGTTAACAGCGGGTGTCGTCGGGTCGGGTCACGACATGGCCCTGGCGCAGATAAAAAAAAACAACAATAACAATAACAACAACATAAATAACAACTACAGCAAAAAGGACAATTTGCAAAAGTGACGTCAAAACAATTACGTGCAGAAATACGCTTGATAATAAAATGAAGTGCTGCTCTGGCCAGGTGCTGCTGCTGCTGCTGCTGCTGCGTCGGCGTAGTTCGCTCAACTGCTGAAACGTGCTTAAGTGTTGACTTTTATAAATTGTGCAGTCGTTTTTCTTGCCTAGTCAACGCCCCGTCCCGCACCCCGTCGTCCCTGGTCGTGACCAGCCTGCACACCTGCGTGCATGAAAATGTGTTGTGTTGCTGCTGCTGCTCAACTTGGCCAGCAATTAATTACACACAACGACTGGCACTGGCTGTCAGTCTGTCAGTCTGTCTGGGCCACAGTTCATCAGTTGTTGGGCAGCTTTAAAAGCGCATTTAATGCGCAAATTTAGTTGGGCCAATCAGGCTCGGCTTGGACAGAGCTGCTGCCCGGGGCCAGCCTGATCTCTCAATAAGCCGCGTTGTCCTTGCCGCAGATTTATATTTGGTTGCCACGCTTCACTGGCCACGAATGACACTCAACTGGGGCGCAACGGAAAAACGCTGAAGTGCTGGCCAGAGAGCCAAAGGGATAGCTCAAGGGGCTGATGCCGTGGCTCGGCTTCGGCTGGGTTAGTTTATCTCGCCGCGCTGAGCGTTAAAATAATTTCTGGCTTTCTTTTCATTTGACGCCGAACGCTTTGCGGTTTTGTGCAGCCTTTGCCGCAATTAATGCCAACAGATTAATTATACGCATCGCTGCATAATTTGCTGTCTGCTTTTAAATTTATTTTTATTTCTAATTTTATTTTTATGTTGTTGTCCTCACGCAAACAAACAAACAAAAGATACTAAAAAGAACTCGGCTCAAAAGTACCCTGCATAAATAATATGTAAAATTAGAAGGAAAATTTTATATTTTATTTATATTTGTAATTTTTTTAAAGTTATTCTTTTCGCTACACTTTTTCTCGATTGTTTTGAAAACTTTGATTGAAAACTTTGCATTCTTTACTTCGGCTTAATATCTCTCAATTTTTCTGCCCATTTTATGGCTACAGGGTATATATACAGAGAAGACAAAAAAGGGACAATATCGCGTGGCTCTAATGAGTGCACATTAGCTTGCGTTCGGCATTAAGCAAAAGGCGCTCATAGAACCCCAATTTGTCCGGATAATCATCAAGCTGGCAAAAGTCTCTAGACATACATTTATATATATTTTCTTCTTCTTTCTTATGGCGTTGGCTCCTATATAACAAATTTAATAAGTTTCGAGGGGGTGGTGGGTGGGCGCATATTTTAAGTGAGTGCAATTTGGTATTGATAGCCGGGCTGATAAAGCAATTGGGTGTGGTCCCAGCAGGCGGCAGCTGTCACTGACCTATTATTTATATGACTTTGTTTAGTTCGGGCAGCAACTTTTGCCACGGGCTGTGGCACTTTTTTGTTTGGGCTGCTCGCCATAAATCTTATGGCGTTGCTTGTATTAATGTGTCAACTACAAAGCAACTAAATGCGAAGGCCTGCAAAACACTCCAAAGAGTTACAATCGGGGATCGGGTGACCAGCGGGGAGATGGTCGAGAGTTGAGCACTTGAAGCCGCATATGGTAAGGCGTTCAGCCGTGTTGATGAAAACTCACTTTGGAGTTAACGGATATGGAGTGCAGGACGGACGGGAGGTGTTTGGGATTAGTGGCATTCCATGTTGATTTATGTGTGTCGCATGGGGCGTATGATTTATGCGTGTATTTATGAGAACAAATAAATATGCTGAAAGCCTGTCATTAAAGCGCACAAACACACACATTAATTGCATATTAAAACGTATTAAGGATACATTAGATGTACACTATCTGGCAACCGGGGCGCCCGCAAAAATGCCATCAACAGTTTCCTCTATTAAAAATGGCCGGGAAAAACATTCTCAGCAGCTGTCAGCAGGCGACAATTTGTGCCAAGAGTATTTGCTTAGCCATATTAAGCAATAAAAGCATTGTAAAAACCATAAAACGAAAGTACAAAACTGTGCGAGTGAACAACAACAGCAGCCGGGGGCTGGTGGGGGGAAAGGGGGGTTGCTTGCCGTTGTGTATTAAATATTATAAAAGGCAATTTGCAAATCTCATATAAAAGCCACACGGGATAGAACGAAATCTACATGCTAACTGCCACACATTTAGGTGCAAAAGGGGGCCATCGGGCGGCAATCATTAGCAACAAAAGGACCGTAAACAAACAAAAGCACAAGTAAACAGCCAGCTTGCCGTGTTGTTGGGGGCAACCGCAGCCCGCAAGGCCAAAATGCCTCTGCTACGCCTCGTACAAGCTGTTGCCACGCCCCGGCGTGCCACAGAAAACGTGGCACAAACGCAGACATTCAATTGCATATGCCAGCGGCGTTGATAATTGTGCCAGAATTAAAAAGATTTAACAGCAAAGCTGCTGCTTAAGCTTCCTGTTGGCTTCTTAGACATCACTTTTTCTTTTTTTTGCCTCTCTAATTAAAGCAGCTTTTTGTGCATTGGCGCGTTTGTTTACCGCTCATTTTGATGGCACCAGGAACTCAGAACTTTAGATCTCTCCATCAGTCGCGCTCTCGTTCGGTCTGTCTGCAGGTAATTAACATTTTTATGTACTCTTTCTGACGAGCGCGCACCTCCTGCCAGGCAGCCCGGGTTGCCACATAATTAAAACGTTGATTTATGCAACAGATAATAAATTAAACAATGGCACTGCCGCCCGTTCCTGCCACGCCCCGTCAAGAGTGCAGAGTGCAGACGTTGCCTCCATTATTTTTGCTTGTTGTTGCTCTTTTATTTATATTTTTATTCTCGCTTTTATTTACGAGTGCCGGTATGTGTCGCACTTTATGTTGTATTTATTTTATCGCCGTTTCGATAACGATGCTTAAAAGCATTTTTAATAAACCAATTTCTTGCGCTTTTGCCCACAAACACACACAAACACACACATGCACACCTTCTTTTTTGTTGTAATACGAATTAAATTTGTGCAGAGGAGAAAAAATAATGAACATCGGATAAGCAGCGACGACTTAATGTCCTTGCTGAAATATGTCACGGCTGACTTCTCTTTTTAGATAAAGCATAACAAATGGGCTTTAATTTATTCTGTATTTAATTAACTAAATCTATATTTATATTGCGTTGATTAAGCCACAAAAGAAATAAACATTCTTTGATTTATTTATAGAAAAAACTACTTTATTTAAATCGTTTTCTGATAATTTTTAATAATTTAATCACACAAGTGCCGCACACAATTTATAATTATAGTCGAACTAAAAATCAATAAACCCTTCGGTGGGGCATATCAAATGTCAGCAGTTTGTCGGTGGCTATTACAAATGCAATTACTAACTGCCAACGCAATGCACTTTGTCAAGTTTGACACACCCACAGAATGTCACTTTTTTTTTTGCGCTGCAATCGAGCATATCGGTTATTGATGGAGTTCACTTGAGGCAGCTGCATTAATTTTTAAACACTTCGAAAAATTGCGCCTTTTTGGCGTATGCATTTTTCATTTATGGCACCCGAGTCGACATTGACGTCAATCAGTTTTGAGTTTCACTTTTTTTCTTGTTCTTTTTGGTTTTTGTTTTAAATTATATTGTGTTCGCATCAGCGGGGCACAATCAAACTTTTCCAATAAGGTCTTTAGCGTAAGGACAGTGGATAAATCAAGCAATCAGGCCGAAAAGGGCTGTGCCGACAGCAGCGGACATAATTTATGGCAAGTGCTTTAAACTTGCCGCTGCCACAAAATTACTCTCTTGCGAAGGCCAACGGTACACGCCGTTAATATGCAGCTGGGCCAAATCAAAGCGGAGCGCAAAAAAAGTTGTCTGCAAAAGTGCGAAATTTAACTTTGCCGATTACACCGTCGAGACTAGGGCAGACCACATTGCGTATACGTAACGTAAACGTAATAATGGCCCCCGAAAAAGGCAAACTATGCACGTGGCTTGATGCGCAGCTTTTCCGGCCAGCCGACGAGCTTGTTAATAAAAAGGCCAGTCAGGCAAATGAAAAATACTTTTCGTGGCTGGGGCAAATTGACTTAATCTAAAATAAAAGTTTAGTGCGTCAGCCCGCACACACACACACACAGACACACAAATAAAGAGGAAGATATCGGTAAAGAGAAAGGGAGAGAAACTGAGGGCAAAGTTCACAAACGATATTTTTATAGCACTGTGTGCGTGTGTCCGTGTGTGTGTGCTGACGATGAGGTAAACGAGCCAAAGCAAAGATACACACACACACACACACGCACACAATCACAAAGGGAGGGTGGGCTAAGGCGAGGGCATATGGGCGGGCATGTTAATTTCCCAGGAAACGCACGATAAAGTTGAATGCTTTTTCGAAAAACTATTTGACTTTGAGCAAAGGGTAGACGCCTCACAAATACCAGCTCAAAGACTCGTTACATTTATCACAATTTGAGCGTCTGTGTGTGTGTGTGTGTGTGTGTGTGTCTTTGCATTTACCTAGCACATATGCAAAGCGTTAGCCAACAGTCGAAATTGGTATTGGTAACGAGCTGAAGCTGAGATGGAGGCACTGCACATGCGCCCGAATTAAATCAAATAAAAAAGTTTTAATAAGGAAATAAATTTTGTGCAAAATGCTGAAAAGGCAGCAAGATTTACGATGCACAAAAAGATAAATTTACAAATACAAGTACACATATACACATACACACACACACAGCTGTAACACATATGCTAAATGGGCATTAGGAGAGAGCGCAACAAATTTGAACTGCAAATGAAATGGCAATTCGTTTATTGCCCCCCACAGTATTTATGGGAAGCAAATAACTATATCTGTGTATACGTAAGTGCTATTTGCGTGTGTCTGTGTGCATGCATACATACGCACACACATCTGCATAATGTGACGCAATTACATTGAAAAGCTCATAAAACGAGCGAAGCATTTGAATTGGCAAATAAGCCGCAGCTCAAATGCCAAAGCAAGCAGAAAGCAGAATTGCCATTTAAATGCTGCCCAAAAATCTGTGCTCGAATTTTTGCAATAAAAATAACAACAACAAAAATAAATCAACATGAAAATTAAGCAAAGCACTTCGAATATCTATATATATGTATATATAAATATTATATATATTTAAAAAATATATGGCACACATAGAGTAAAATCGGAAAACATGTTCAATTTCCGCATTATAAACACAACTGACTTGTGATTATTTCCGTTTATGATAGTTGCGCAGTTTTTGGCATTTTTGGCTGCATCATGCTGCGTAACCGAGCCAAAAAGGATACTCATAACACACAAAACAAACACAACACACACACAGACAACACAACTTGTGCCAATTTTTGTCGCTCGTGCCGTTTTTTGCGTTTTTAGCATGACAACAAGAAATTCTTTCAGTGTAGAATTTTGTGTGACTAGCGCACTCTGGTTATTCAAACACTCGTGCACTCATTCATTCATTCGTTCATCCTTTCATTCACATACGTAATTTGTTATTATTATTTATGGCGCATGACAAAGCTGCAGCCTAAATAGGTTGAGAGCTTGCATTTCGAGCAGTTTTCAGCCGATTGTTTGCTTAAAGTATACATAAATTTTTATTATATATATATATTATATATATTTTTTATTTTATATTTTACTTTCGTCTTGCGTTTGAATATTTACGCTCAGGTTTTGCTTTTATTTTACACTCTTTCTGTTTGTTTTGAAGTTATGCACTGCGGCTATTCAAAGGTCAGCGGGGCGTATGCGTAACGTGGCCAGCTACAATGCTGGTCCCGGGGGCGCTTTAATGCTGACCCTTGGAGTTTATCATGATTTGCGCTGCTTGGCAATGACTTCTTCAGCGAACGCTTGGCTCTGGTCTAAAGGATTTTAGCGGTTCAAGTGCCCGCTGTCAGGCCGGGTGCCTTTGTCTGTCCCTTTCGGCCCGAAAGGCACACTTCGTCTCAGGCTCTGGTGCCGTGTGAGCTTTTGACACTGACAACTGCCGGGCCTGACTTTTGCTATATTTAGTCAGACACCACCCCACCCCACCCCAAGCCAGGGCACTCGCAATTTTCAGGCGCTGCTCCCGAGCGTTTTGTCAGCTTTATAATTAAAGCAAAAGTTAATTTTTTTTTGACTGTGTCATAGTGCGACCCACTCTGTGCGTTGTTTTGCATGCGCCCTAGCCGGAAAACTCATTATTTTTTAAATGAAACTCTTGCTTTGTGCCGCTAACCCCCGCTGCCCCGCTGCCGCAGCTCGCCCAGCCTCGTGTGTTTGTCTCTGGCATTGTGCTCGTGATGATGATCCCAGTCGCAATTAACTCAAGAAAATAATGTTGCGGCGATGACGAGCAGAAACGTAATAATTTTGCCCCGTTTCGGAGCTGTTCTCCCATCCTCCAGCCCTTCACACTCCCTTTAGTCATTCCAATATGAGCATGTTGCATTTGTAATAAGCATGTAAATGAAAATGAAAATGGAGTTAAAGTTTTTGAGTTGGAATTGGGAATGGGGAATGGAAATGGAAATGGAGTTGTTATTCCCCTTAGCGGCGTCTCATTTGTATGCCAATTGCATTTGCCGCTAATGTCAGCTGCTGCTGACTTGGCTCTTGGCTTGCTGCTAACTGGGCCAACTATTTGCGAAGCGCATGCCAAATGCTTGACGCTGTTTTATTGTCATGCAATAATTATAAATTTTGCAAAATGCGAATCCTTAAAGGACGCATTGACAGCGCATTGCGATGCAGAGCAAAAGCAATTTGAAAGTTTGCATTGACTATGCGCATGTGTGTGTGTGTGTGTGTGTGTGTGTGTGTTCGCAACTGGGAAGCTGCCGCTGAAGTCCTTGAGCAGGTGAGGGTAATTGAAATGTATGTGAGGGCATGCGGGCAGCAGCAGTTTAATGAACTTTGGCATGCATGCACGAGGCAAGCGAGTATTGCCAGACACACACACAATTACAGCACCCCTTACCACTCCACCCCCTCTTCGACACGCTCCCCTGTAAATGCTTGCATGATTGTAAGAATTGCTTAGCTGGGATTTGCTTAATTTTAGCACCACATCCGAACATGCCAAGGCAGCCCCACAGCCAGCCAAGTGAGATCCACAAATGCGTCTGTTTTCATCTTTCCCTCCCCCCACCCACCCTCTGTTTATGGCTATCAAGGGAATTGCGTCACACGCGTCGTATACGCTGTAACGTACCACTGGGGGCTATGTAGGAGTGGCACCTCTGTCTACTAAGGTTCCGGCCGTGCTCAGGGCAAGTGGGGTGGGTTGTTGGTGCCACGTCCAAAATTTTACATAGGTTACGAGAATAAAAATGTGTAGACAGAATAAGAGATCGGAAAGAGGCCAAGAATAAGGTAAAGATGAATGCTCAGTTTTGTCGAGGACTTCAGATGTAAGTGGTCCTCTTCTATACCCTCCCAACCTGTAGAATCAAACAGAAGCTGTCCGACCCTACCCTACGCATACTTGTGGAGTGAGTTACTTAATAGTGCCCATGAAGACGATAATTAATAGATTAGATCATAATTTCATTCAAAGCAGTTGCGGAAGTATTTAATAATTCGTTTTTCATTTTACTTTAGTATTTACTTTAGCGTGATTTTCTTCAGGGTTCTCACGATCAAGATATTAAAACTATAAATTTAACAATGCTAAAGCTATATGGAATATACAACAAAATATTTGATAATTCGATAATAATTACGATTCTAGTGAACCCTATTCATGGCTTGACGCGTCTCAGTGTTTGAGGCTACTTTTGTTGCACAATACGTTAAATCTTACATTTCGGCTGTGCCGTACTCACAATACCAATCTTAGTATCCCTCGATGTCAGCAGGCCTGTTGACGGTGATGATGACTGTTGGATGTTAAAAACAAGATGATATGCAACAAAAACACTCGACAGCGCTAATAGCTATGAATAAAATTGTACAAAGCGATATTAGAATTCAAGGATTGTATAAAGATTAAATTAATTTCAAAACTTCTTCCTTAAATAGCAATTATGCAACGAATCGCAATTTCATTTGACATGTTCCCACGTGGAGTTTACTCGGGGAGGACTCGCTGCAACGGTTGCCGGATGTGACTGAGTATCAGGCTACTGAGTACGCTTAGAGCTTGGACTTGGGCATTAAAGCTTGCTGGGTGTCGTGACTCAGTAGATCCCGCGTGGTTTAATGCATCATGTTAAGGCTTAGTGACTTAGCATCGAGACCCGATATTTCGCGGTCTTGGCTACGCTCGCCCCTTCTGCGTCACGCCTTTGGCGCGACTCTCGAAATTTACCCGAGGCTGTGTGTTACTTTTGTCCTGGACACAGAGACAGTAACCTTCTTCTGAAGAGAAAGAATGACTTAAGGGAGCAATCTATTATTGCAAACACAAACATACCTTCTACAAGAGCGCAACACAAGAAAATTACTTTTCCTGCCAATATTCGCAAAATATTCGCGCCACTTATTAGGTCAGGTCCAACAAAAGAGTAACGCAAACGTCGAAGAGTATTCAGAATAGGATGGATCGCGAAGCGATTGGATTATATTAGATTATGGTTAAGCACGTGGTGCTATAAAACTTAGGATCTTTTGTCTTTTGCTTCCAATTGTGCGTCTGGACGCTTTCGCGGTTGCAAAGGAAAAGACTTGACATTCGCAATGCACGCGTGCTGTCGCCAATTGATTATCGAAATATGCAACCATGAATTATCTAACAGTGATAGTGCTGATAAACATGCACTGATCTAAGGCGTGACGTTGGCGCCACTGTTATACAGTTGCGTCTCAAATTACAGTGTCAGTGTAATAAAAGAAAATAAGCGTACCCTCACAACGCAACGCTTCAACTTTCCATTCACTTTACTCGCTCTTTTCTGTGCTGATTTTTGGGTTTTGTTTTTCTGGTTTTTTGGAACACTTGATTTTCATTTCGCGCGAACTTGTTACTCATGCAAATGTCAGCGGCTGTGGCCACTTGTCAGTCAATCAATAAAATGCAAATATTTGTGAGATGCTTTCGCATTGTTTTGCGCATTTGCCACATGTGTGTGCGGGCGCTCTTTGAAGAGCAGCCGCTGTCGCCACGTTTGAACTTCAAAGTTCTGCATAAACACTTCACAAAATTCAATGACAACTCCAATAAACTGGCACTCAAATGCCAGGCGCAACAGCTGCGCCCCCTAGTGGGTGTGGCGCAAACATGGCCAACTGAAGCAGCCGCCCACAACCAAGCGCACACACACACACACACACACATGGGCACAGCTGCCCTGAATACTCGTTGTGGCAGTTGTGTTTGATGTGTGTGCCACAAATTGCTTTGATGGCCACCAGCAAAGAAGCCTGGCTAAAAGCCTTGCCAAATGCCTGCAAACGTAGCCCCTTTGAATTTGATTAATATCAGGGATAAGACCGGCTTTTATGCCACTTATTTCGCCAGCATCAATTAATCTGCTTATGAAAGAAATGTCCCCAATATGCCGAAATATTTTTCCTGTTTATTAAAGTTGGGGTTTTCCGTTCGAAGCTAGCTTAATGCAGAAATCAGAAAATATTGCCAATTTTGCAAGGGTATTACGGTTATTCCTTGTTGCCATATTTATTCTATGTTACAACAACAATTAGCCAGCCATTATAGAAGGATTTTCTACGTGCAGCTACGGGCTCCAATTTTGGCCCAATCTTTGCTACTTTGTCACACACAGATGCACACAGCTATACACAGTTATAACGGACTAAGATAAAGCCCATCATAAAATGCACAAATTTGTGTCGCTCGGGGAGCACTTTACATGCGCGCTGGCAATGCCAAAGCCAAATCCGACACCGCATCGAATCGAGTCCTCAAGCTACACATGTGCCTTCAATATTAGTTCAATCGACCGCACGGCAACGTTCGCTCCTGTTGTGTCCCGACTCGTGCGCAAATCCTTTGAGGTCAGCCAAAATGCCGGGGCAGAAAACTTTCGAAGCCGCACAAATGTGCACAGGCTCATACATAAACTAACACAAACACACACACACACACACACACTGAAACTTCGATTTGTATTATTTGAGGGGCGCACTTCAGCTAGAGCTTCAGTTCAGCCGCAGTGCATATGGAGGCCACTTTATGGGCATCCACTGATTTGGCCGCCATCTCGAAACCGTTTTTGGTTTTTGTGTTCGGCGAATTCGCAGCACACAAATGTGTATAAAAATCGTTAGCTCTGCTGTTGTTGTTGCAGCGCTTGTTTGGCCGCCACCAAAATCGCCTTAGAGAAAATATTGATGCCGCCGCCGACGCCGACGCCCAAAGCCCAAACTCAAACCCAAACAGAAACCCAATCCGGCAGCAGAGACTTTGGGCCATGTTTTACTGCAGTTTTTGTTTGGAGTTTTATGTGGCACATCTATGGGCCTGTCTGTGTCTGTGTGTAAGCTGCCAGCAACAACAATAACAATAGCCCGGGGCATATTTCAGAGTGCGCGCTGTAAAAATCATTTTATGAGTTTGCATAAAATTTTGTGGTTTTCACGCCCATGTTTATTGCAAGCGGCCGCATATGTTGTCCATTGTTGGCAACTGGCTCGTCTATTGATTTTATTTTTTGTAAGCCGCATTTCGACTAGGCTAAAACCAAACTGAACCCCAGCGCACGACTCGACCCAGCGCTTTAGCCAATTTTTAAGCAATTTTTTTCATTTCTGCTGTTGCTGCACTTTTTTGTGTACACACTCGACGAAGGATATTGTGTGTTTTTTGTGCAACGAGGACTTTGGCTCGAATTGCCAGATTTGCTATAATTTTGTTAACAAACTGAATTTGTATTTATTTGTTTTATTGGTGAAATTTGAACTCATTTTTATCTAATATCTGATTATAATTTAATGAAAATATAAATAGAATCAATCAATCAAAAAATCAATCATTTTTTCAATAGCTTAATGTAGCTTTTACAGAGTATTGTGCAGCCGTTGCCACGTTTATCTTTCATGTTTTAACTGCCGCAACTTGTGAATTAAATTTAATTTTACACTCGAAGTCAGATCAACTGCGGCTTATATTGCACACACAAACACTTGGCTTTTAATGCTCGCTGTACAGTTGAGAGCCACTTTTGCGGTCGAATCGTTGGGTTTTTCGAAAGTCACGCATTTGGCCATTTATTGGCTTTTGCTGGCCGGAACGCACAATGCGGCTCATTAAATGATTTGCTCATGTCAAATGGCCATCAAATTTAATTTGTCAAAGGCTGAGGCGCCGGCTCAGGGCTTGGCCGAGGCGTGCAATTAAATGTCGAGACGGTTCAACACCTGCACGCAACAGGGTGAACTCCTCCCTTTTGGGGCCCACCCAATTTCCGGCCATTCTAATGACAGCACAAATTTTAATAAGCATGCATTAAGCCAAAGCCAACAATCGACCCAAAAGTTGGTGTTTGGGTAATTACCAAAAAAGAGCGGCAGGTAGCCGCTTTTTAGTTTATCTAAACGAGCGAATTTTGGCGGGTTTTCTCTTCTGGGTTAGGTTTGGGATACGCCAGCTCACTTGCCAAATCCCGGCACGTACTTGGCGACTCTGCGGCTATAAAAATGCCACTTAAATCCAGACAACGACGACGACGGCGCTGTCCAGCGGCCAAAGAAAAACAATTAATATTGCCGTATGCAACAATAACCTTTTGTTTTTAGTGGCCCGCTGAACGGGGTGAAAGGGGAGAGAGCACTTCAAATCCACGTGCATGCAAGTGGCAGCGGGGCAGCGGATTGTTGGCCTGCCCCGCAGGTGAAATAAATTATTATTTATTACGGTCATTAGGGCTTAATGGCGGCAATGATGTCCACCACGCCGAGCGGCAGCGGCGGTCTTGCCACGGACACGGCCGCAGTCGACTGCCACGGACTTCCGGCGCTTAATCGAAAACGAAAGCGAAACATTTGCGGCCGGACAACCTTTGTTGTTGCCGGCGGGGGCCGCCGAGGTAGCGTGGGCTGCGGTTCAAGCCGGTTTTGCTGGACCCTTTTTAATGGCAGCCGGTTCACATTATGCGGTGGCCGCCTGCGTATTGTCCTTGAAAATATTGCGCATAAACCAAAAAAAAAAAAAAAAAAAACAAAAAGAAATCCGGCGCGGGCGCAACGTTTATCGTAAATTCCGAGCATTATTATCTTTGAGCTGGGCGTGTGAAAATATATTTATGCATTGGCAAACTTCTGGCCCCGGCCGTCATAAATATATGCGCCGAAAGGCCAAAGACCGTGGCATAATTTAGGCCCTTCACACACACGCACAGTCACACACTCGCACACACACACACTCGAACACACACTCGCAGGGGCATATTAATGGTGCTTCCAGTCCTGACACATTGTAAATTCAAATGCATTTCTCTGGCAGCTGTGACTCAGCCCGCACACACAACAACAACCAACAAGCGTTTGCTGTGCCCAAAAAAGTTGGCCGAAAGCTTTTACCGCAAAGTGAAAACAATCAATCAAAATATGCATATAGGCCGGTGAGGAGTGAGAAGGAGTGAGGCGGGGCCTGCCGGCTAAAGGAAATGAAAATGGAAATTAATTTCATGCATTTGCGACGCATATATACGCCATGGCGACAACTTCCATAAACCATGCCACACAGAGATTACTTCGTGCAACAAAAATAAAGGCGAAAAGAAATCAGTGGCAAAATATCAAGTATACGCCATGGTGACTTGCAACAATTGTGCAATGTGCAACGCTGATTTATTTACCACGCGAGAATTTCACTGCTGCTGCTGCTGCTGCTTCTTCTTATTATTCCAGCTCGGGAGTTACAACTTCATATATATATATTTATATATATATATATGTGTATATATGAGCATGTCTTTGTGTGTGTGTGTAAAGTTTTGCAATTTCTGACACAAAATTACATGCACTTCCACGTGTATGTGTGCATGTAATTGCGCTTGTATCTGTGTGCGTTCACTTGCACCAGTTTCTGTTGTCGGCGCCGTCGCCTTTCCCCCCACCCCCCACCCATACGCACCCCATGCTGCTGCTGCTGCTGCTGTTGCTTTGATAAATGCGCATAATTTCAGTAGTTTTCCTTGAAGTAGTGCAGCAAAAACTGTTTCGCCCAGTTGTATTATGCATGTGTATGTGTGTGTGTGTGTGTGTGTGTGTGTGTGAAGGTGGTGTGTTTGTGTGTGGTATGCTTGCGTTGCTGTGCTTTATTGTTCACAGCGCCGTGTTAAATATTATGCTACCTGGTTGGTTTGTCTTGGCGAAATTATGAAGACGATTACATGACTTTATAGCTGACTATACGTCAGGTGTACGTGCGTGTGTGTGTGCATGTGTGTGTGTGTGTGTGTGTGGGCGTGGGCGTGTCTATTTATTAGCAGCGATGCGCTGCGACAACACCTGACGCTAGTTTAATGAAATACCTGCCACGATTTATGTGCCAGTTCACTAAAACGACAAAAACGTAGCTGGAAAAAATGAAATTAATTTTCCATAAGAAACAGTGACGTCGCGTTATATTAGTCATGCCGCTGAACGCAGCGCAACAGAGTAGCTTTCATTATATCTTAAAACTTCAAGTGAAACGTTGTCAAGAAATAAGTTTCTCATATGCAAAAGTATTTAATTTAAGTCTGCTTAATTTTAAGAACATTTCAGCTTTTTATTTTGTTGTTTTTTGTGGCCAATGTTGCACAAACAACAACAGCTGCAAATATTGTTTTGCTTACCTGTAATCCAGGTGACATATTTTTATTATATATATAAATTTTTTTTTTTTGTAAACCTTTCCCCCCAGCTGTGGAAACGCAAAAATGTGCTGCCATTTAGCAAACATTTTTCATGTTGCAGTTGCAAGTTTTGGCGAACATTTTTTGAGTCTGTACGGTTTTTAGTGCAACTGGAGCAACGGCAAACTGTTGTCCTGCGTTTTCCTGTAAATAATTCAACTGAAAAATTCATAAAGCTACACCGCTTTCTATGCCACATTCACATATATCTCGTATCACGTGCGTCCTGTGCGTCCTGCTGCCGCCCGCTTTCTTTTTTGTTTTTCTTTAATTGTTTAGAAAATAAATCACCGAATCCCGAAATAAGTTGACAGCACCACATGAAATAAAAACGAGCCATGACCCACCCGGCGAGCCAACTAGCTAAATGGAACAACGAGCGGAGCGGTGCACGTAGCTGTGGGTGGTGCGCGCTCTGGTGCCGTGCGGAAACGGAACTAACAAAGCACAAAACGAGCAGAAACAACAAAAATCTTCACAACAGCAAAAAAAAAAAACATGCAACAAAAAAAAAAAATTGAAAAGAAAAATACCCCAACGAAACGAACGGAAAAGCAAAATTGCCAAACTAAAACTTTGCTGCAGTCACGAAAAAAACAAAAAAATAAAACAGTAAAGAAGAGGACCTCGTACTGAGGGTAACACAAGCACACACACATGAAGATATACCTGGGTGTGTGTGTGTGTGTGTGTGAAACTTTCGTTGTGACTGTAACAAACGTGGCAAGGCACAAAACAATTTACGAAAATTTGTACAATTCCGAAACTTAAATAAACACCGAGAATACTTTTATTTTTATTATAACTGCCACCATTTCACTTTAGACACACACACACTCGCACACACTGGCAATAACAAGAGCTTAGCTGAACCAAATGACGTCTTAAATATTTGGTAAAATAGTTTCGGCCAAACTGCAAACTTAATGAGCTGTTGACGTTTTGGCCATTCCAATTAGGACCCGGCTACAAGGTACTTACACACACATACGTCTGAATTAAAAGCCGAGCACGCCACACTTTTGGCCGAGAATCAAGTTCAACGCAACCGTCGCGCCGGCAGGCAATGACACGAAATAATTCAAATGCCACCCAAACCCAATTGTGCTTTTCAGTAGTAGTAAATTAACAAGCGACACACACACACATACATACATGCAACACGAGCTAAAAGCGTGTCTGCGGGGAGGCTGGCACTGGCTTAAATTGAAAAACTTTTGCAACTTGCAAGTTTCTTGAATCACTTTTTTCTACTTCGCTTTGTGCGTTGCTCACAACGTGGCCGGGATTCATTGCAGCCGGGGCAACAAACTGGTCACGCCCACACACACACACACACACACACACATACACACATAGAGCGATAGGGTAAAAAACAAACTGCATATGTGTGTGGAGCAGACAGTTTTAAGGAGCTTAATGCCGTAGACATGGCGTATACTTAACGCAGCGCACAGGCAACAACTTGCAAATTCAATTTAATTGAACCAAAATATTTGAAAAGCGTTTCTTAACTTTTTTAATGGCAAAACTGAAAAAACATTATTTTTTATTTTATAAATATGGCAAATCACGTTATTTAAATTGAATGCTTTAAGCCACTTTCGCTGTGTTCAGCTGAAAAACTATTTAAAATCTTACTTTTGGTGCATGCAAAATGCACGGCAATTTGTTGCCCGGCCAACACAATTGCTCAATTATTCAGCTTGGCCGAAAGCCGGCAGCAAGACTGTAAATAAAAATGGCGCAAATTAAAGTCATTCAAGTGCAACGCAGCGGAAACGGAAATGTGCGCAAAACAATTACGTGCGTGCTGGGCGAGGCGAGTGCAAATCCTCATAAATACGCACATGCAAACGGATATCAGCGGGGCTTACGCATATGTAGGGACAAGCCCATTACAACTACACCAGCAACAATTCAAACAACAACGCAACAACAACAACTGGTCAGCACTTTAAGGGCGAATTTATATAATGCGCATTTTTATGCTGGCACTCAAGTGCAATCAAAATGCGTTACGCGCAATTTCCATTTACAGCTGCAGCTGCAGCAACTGTGCTGAAGGGGCGGCTGGTTGGATAAGTTGGTGGCATCCACAATACAGGCCACAAAATGGTCATTGTTATGTCCGTGCATATTTATGGCCATAGGCAATTGTTACGCAGGTCGGCAATTGAAATGTGTTTAACTGCCGGCTAATGACACGACCCCGTACAAATCGACCATGCATAATGCCCAATAGTTATCTATTAATTTGACCGGCAACTGTAATTGCGTAATTTACCAGCGTTAATTAAAAGGCCAACGGCAGGTCTCAAATTGATAAACAGCAAACAAAAAAAAACACAAAAAAACAATATTCTAAAACACGATTTCATATCCATATACAACGGTTTTTTTACACACATATGCGGCCTGCGACCGCGCCCACAAATGAGCCGCAACAACAACGTGGAGAAAAAACAAAACACAAGCGCTTAATCAACGACATTTGTTGTTGCATAAGCCGGCGATATAATAAATATAAATAAGGCGAAAGCGATTTGTTTGGCTTTAGCTAACGACTCCCCAATGCAATTGGGCATCCATCATACGCAGCGTGGTCCGGCTACAGTTGCCATCGCCAGTATTACGGTTTCTTATGCGTTCGTATCTGCAAATCCCCAAATAAACATTTAAATAATTTACTACGGCCTCTCTCTCAATTACTGTCAACAATAATACGGCGCAGCAGTTGCATATGAAATATTTATGACAGTCTTAGTGAGCGTGTGTGTATGTGTGTGTGTGTGTGTCTGAGTGTGTGTTTATGCCATGTGGCATGCCGTTACATTTCCGACAGCAACAACGACAACGACAACGGGCCCAAGCGCAGTGCATTATGCAACAACAAAAAGCAGCAGCAACAACATTCGCATTCCATGAAACAGCAGCAGCAGCAGCAGCAGCAGTACTGAACGAAAACAACAACAGCAACAACAATAACAACTAGTATACAAAAGAAAAGCACATGATTGTCGCTTGAAACTTGAGCCACAGCAACTAACCTCATGACATCAGCTTTTTGGTTTTCAACTTATTACAATTTCCATATAACCTCCAACGCGCCCCGAGGCGCCTGCAGCAGGACATGCCCCCCCCATTCAGCCTGAAAAATACAAACAAATGTGCATATGCGAGTGCTATGAAAAGAAAGCACAAGCAGAGAAAGCAGAAGGCAGAGACAGAAGTGGAGACGGGGACTGTGAAAGGGGTCGGCAGAATGTGGGCGGCAAATGCCATGTCCTTCATAGCGAGCGCTGCGGCGTGCTCTCGCTTCTTACCCGCCCTCCCTCCTCCACCCTGCTCGCTCCTTGCACTTCAGCCGAGCATTTGCCCTTGTTGCCCGGCGTTGGGCCCGGGCAAAACTGCTGTGGGGGTCTTTAAGTTTTATGGCACCATTGTGTCAAGATAATAATATGTACGTTTGCTGTGTGTGTGTGAGTGTGTGTTTGTGTGTGTTTGTATACGTGACTGCATTTAAGTGCATAGTTGTGTTGTACACACACACACACATAGAAACAGAGACGTAGACATTGGCACATAAAATAGCATTCCACTTGCATGACATTTGCCAGCGAATTACTCTAAACTGCTGCATTTGATACAAATGTAGCAAAAGTGGCAAAAACAACCCAACAACCGACGCCTCCCCTCCCCTTCTTCTTACCAACTGCCCCGCCCTCAGCCCAGCACCATCAGCTGCTTTTATCAATTTAAATGAATTGCACACGAGTGTGTCATAAATTCATGCCACATGACATTTGCTAATGTTTGTTGCAAATAAGTTCGCATGGACACTGCTTAATTAAATATACTAGTAAATACACACACACACACACACACACACACACACACACAGACACTCTGAGCTAGCTGCTTGCCACATTGCATTGTAATTAAAATGAGTAGCGGCCGCTTTGGCAATTTTGCGGCTAAATTTCAATTTTAATTTACGCACACGTCGTTCGCAAATTCATTAGCTTTATTTGCTTAGCCCAACTCTCTCTCTCTCTCCTGGCCCGAACTCAAATATTCAAATACAGCACAGAGTGGACCATGGAGTCGTGTCCAGCACTCGGGGATTTAAGTTAGTGTGCTGCTCTACAAAAATACAATAAAATTACAATAAAATAGGAAAACAACAAAATATCATAAAAAAAACAGCTCAAAATTATGAGTTGCCTCAAACTTTTTGACCAAATTGCCAAATTTTTTTATTATGATTTTTACCATAAAAAGACCAAACACTAAAAAAAAAACCAAATAAAATGAAACTGAAACTGAAAGAAATAAATATATAATATAAACATGTAGCGACATCAAGAGTCCTCTTTAGAATCTCAAGCAGGACTCTCCCTGACCCAACAATCTTGAAGCAATTCATTACTCGTGGCGGTGGCCATTTTGCATAAACTGCGGCAAGTTGCCGCGAGTCGCCTCTTGTTGACCTATAAATAATGTGGCAAATTTGCTGGCACAATAAATAAATTCCATTCTGTATGCAAATGAATGGACCAGGAGCTTACAGCTTTGTATACACACAATTAAGGCGATTGTAAGGCACAGCGGAGGCTGCCGGCCAATTACAATGCGAAATACCCAATAGAACGGCGGGCGAACTCAAATTAATGCAACTGAAACAAATCCGCTTCAATAATGACAAAAAAAGAAAGAAAAATGCCGAATATAAAAGAATGACAAACAGCCGCAGTCGCATTCTAATTGGATTAATTGCCAGCTTACACTGAATGCAAATTATGCGAATTTCAAAAAAATGTATTATTGATTTTGAGCCCAACAAAAAAATAAAACAAACAATGTCAACTGGGTAATTCCGACAGCCAGATTTAATTTAACTGAATTCAAGAAGGTGGTCAAAATTCAAAAATAAATTGTTGTACTACAAAATATTTTATTATGAATATAAATTTCATTAGTAAAAATGTTTTTATATTTGACTTTTTTAAATTTAAGATCTTCTTTATTGTATAATCCTTTTATTTTGTTTAAAGCATATTAAAATCGAAGTTTTACTTATTCGTGCTTTCCATTCTATTTCTGATTTACAGAACGCCTCGACTTCATGGTTCAACCCGCACTTATTAAGTGGGCAGCGCACACTACATAGAGCTCCCCAAGGGAGGGAAAGCGGAAAAATACATTATATTAAAAGCGATTCATCATCGATGTGACGCGTGATTGTTGTCGTTGTTGTTGGTGTTCTGCGAAAGCAAAGGCAAAACAAGAAACGCAACTACAGCAAATTGAATGTAATTTCATAAAAAGCGGGTGTTAATTTTTTCTGCTGTGCAACACAATAGCAACAGCAGCAACAATACATACTCGTGGCTTAATGTGCTAATGCGCAGTGACATGAAAAATGATGGAGAACATGCAAGTTTTGCCCCGTCGCCCAGCCGAAGGAGCAAACTAGCCAAGTTATAGTATAGAAAAGGAGCCGAACAACAAGCTGCAAATTTGATACATATACACACAAAAGCAGAGTGGCCACCGTGCTTGTTGCTATCGTTGTCACAGGGGGCGTGGCAAGCAGAGACAGTGCAGAGCAACCGGCGGCAGACAACAGGCGAAAGCATTGACAAGCGACAACAAAGCGGCGCGCGAAAAAAAAGGAACTAGTGCGAAAGCAGAAGGAAGTAGCGAAAAGGGCTGCATCGAAGTAACGGCAGCAACAGCAGCAGCATCATTTATCAGCGCATCAACTCAGACAACAACAACAGCAACAACAACAACCGCATCGAGCATATGTGTGTTAGTTGATGTTGCCTTTGTGCTGGCATTGCTGAAAGGAAACAGCGCGTTCATTCAAAAAGCCATTAACCCTAATAAGCGAACAACAGCAGCAACAACAACAATACAGCAACAACTAACATCGATGTGCCATTGCGTGCTGTAGTCACAGTTAAAGACGCCAGCTAAGCTGCAGCAGCTGTTGCTGCCACAACACGTAAGCGTCACCGGGAAGCAGAAGCCGAAGCAGTAGCAGTAGCAGTCGCAGTAGCGAGAAAGAACCAACACCTGCCACAAATGTTGCCGCCACGGCTGCTGCGTTTGCGGCTGCTGCGTGTGCCGCTGCATTTAATGGAACTGCGCATTCTGCTGCTCTGCCTGCCCACGCTGCTGCTGGCCACCACATTGGAGCCAGGTGAGCATACAACCGTTATTTAATTAATGCAACGGCAACTTTGGCAACAAAATTACTTAAAAGCACTTCGGTTTTAAGTGACCTGACAATTGAATTTAAATTCATTTAAATGAAATTTCGCGCAGCGCCTCAAAGTATGCAGCAGTTTATTTTATTATTTGCATAAAGTCCGCGCTGATAGCGAAATGAACCAACTGTGGGCGGCCATCGCCACGCCCCACAATTAAACGCCTAATCCTAGACGCCAGCAACTTTGCCAATTTACGGATTTATTATGCCAGAAAATTTTATTAGCTCAACGGCAGCGTATTAAATTTCAGCGCTAAGTATGCACCTGCGGCTAAAACTTTTAAGGCCAAATATTTTCATTAATGGCCAAAAGCGACGTCAACGACGCTGCCGTCGTCGGCGCTTAAAAAAATAATGTTGAATCTTGTTCAATGTTTGTCATTCAATTTTGCAAATGTAGCGAATGAGCCTAGTTTCGTATTCGATGGGTCAAAAACTTTTCGAGCCACCTGGAATGCAGGTAAACATTTTAAAGGCGTCGTCGGCAATTGCTTGGCAAACAATTATTAATTTTTCATCAAGCTCGCAGCTCAGCGCTTGCAGGTCGCGACGCCCACAGCTCGCGGCTGTTTTTTGACCTTTTGCTAATTTGGTTTAAATGGACGCGGTTGCCTAAAAGCATGCCACACCCCACAACATTTTTTTTATTATTATGTGTGTGTTTGTGTGTGTGTGTTTGAAAGCATGTGTGTGTGTGTGCGCGCGAGCCTGCTAGTCGGCATCACGTATACGCATCGTTAGCCTCTCTAAGTTATGGCCAACACGTAACATTCACAAATAATAAGGATAATGAAAAATACACAGGGGAGAGATTAGCGTTAAGGGCGACTCGCCATTTGCTGTTGCTTCTTCTTTTAGTTGTTGTTGTTTGCTGTTACTGTTACTGCTACTGTTGCCCTTGTGGCTTTGGTTTTGACCTAAAAGCCCCAATGTGGCATGTGCCCCACGCCTTGCGCTTTGTTTCCATTTTTAAAGTCTTTTTTAGCTGTTTCATTTTTTTTTTTGTTTTTTTTTCTTTAGCTGGGCAAACGCGTTACGCATAAATTATCAAGCATAGGAAAAGCAACGGCGACACCTTATCGGCTCGCTCGGGTCGCTCATTACGGTGCCGCCGGGCGCTGTGGTTGCAAGTGGGTGGGGCAGCGTCGCGTGACAGCGCAAAAATTGAAAATTTATTGCCACGCCTTGTGGCTTAAAAATCTATGCAAAAACAGCAAAATGAAAAGGAAAACAGAAATACAAAGACAAACACAAAAATGAACTTTTTTAAATTGACTTTTAAAGTGCGTTGGCCAAAAACAAATGAAAATGCGAAATATGCAAATAATTCACAGGCCAAAGAAGTGGAAAACTCGTAGCTGTCAGTTTTCTTCTTTTTCTTCTTTTTTTTTTTGCGAGAAAGCAAACAACTCCTGAGCAACTGCTCTGAACGAGTTCAGCAAATATTGAAGCAGCGTTTTCGGAAGCCCTACACAGTTCATTATATATAACCATATACATATGTTTTGCCCGACTGGCAAAGTTATGGCCACGGCCCGCAAAAAAAGTATGCTTAGCACTTTCAGCTGTCAGGCAGCAGTGGCAACACACGTGTCAACTTCTGTCTTCCTCTTTTTCCAACCATCTCTCTGTTTTACCCTGTCTGTCTGCTTGTCTCTGGCATATTTCCCTGCGTCAAGGTCGCCAGGGCAGCTTCACACGCACACTCTACACACACGCACACACACAGCTAACATTTGCAATGTTTTCCTGTATTTATTTATTTTTTCCTCCTTCCTCCCCTTACCTGTTGTTTGCACTCGCGCTCATGTTTCAAGTGCAAATGAGTTCTGCCTTTGGATGCTCTTCTAATGCGCTGTAAAATTTCAGCTATTTTGCAAATTTTCTTAGTGGTTTTCATATTAAGCTGGAGGCATTTGTAACGCTAGACGCGCGATCTTTGGCTTACAGGGTTAGAGAGCTCAGGTTATGGCAGCCGCAGCAGCGGCAGCTTAAAAACTGCTAAGCACTTTGGCCACGCTGCCAAGGAGCGTTGACTTAAGCAGCTTTCGGGCTTAACTGGCGGCAGACAACGCCAACATATTGGCAGCGCATTAAAATATTACGCATACGCCATGCTGGGCGCTTGTGTGGGCTAGCAACTGACAGCTAAGTGGCGTTTGGAGGGGGAGGGACAAGTAAAAGACAGATAAATAATCATTTCAGAAACATGACAAGTGCGCACAAAACAACAACAACAACAACAACAGCGCGCTCTATCAGCAGCCATGTGTCGTGCCTCGGGGCCATAGAACTTAAACGCTCGCAAGATTGACAAGAAGTATTTATTATTAATAATAAACATGCAAGCCACGCCAGTCGCACTTGCTGACTTCATTATTTATCGCTTTTCAGTTGGACGCCCAGCCAGGAAGGGGTTGCAAGTGGTATGAAAAGCGAAAACGAACAGTGTTGCGATTACTTCATAATTTACATACCCTGTAGCCAACAAATCAAAGAAAACAGGGTTTGCTTGGAATGGGTTATATAATATTAATAGTTAATCAAATTTTTCAAGAATATATTTTACAATATTTATTAAAGATTTTTCTTTAAATTGTCAATTTATTTAAAATTTCTCCACATACAAAACTACTAGTTCCTAGTAAAAACTATAGACAGGGCAACTGCCAGTCGTGCACTTACTTTTAACTACAATTTTTTTTCAACTTGTTTCTGCTGCTTTTGATATTTTTTGCAAGACATCCGGTTGCGGGTAGCCATTGGATAAAGGCGGTCGCCATTTCTATTGCTTTTTGCGCAAGTTTTATTACAGTTGCCTACTTTCAGGCATAATATAATTCACACGCCTAAGCCGCGGGCGGCTGACATGCGCACGTAGCGGGCGGCACAGAACCAAAACCATAGAAAAGAAAGCCCAGCTAGTTGCAAGAGCGTAGAAAACAGCCAAAGAAAGCGACGCGTTGAAATACGCGACTTTTAGCCATTTTATTAGCAGTGCGTGTTTTTTTACTATTACAGCACGCACACACACACACACACAGTAGCATTCACATACCACAATCATAGTGCGGCAGGCACTTGACCTTAGACGCCGCGTGGAGCTGGGCGTGCGTTGGCTTCTGTTGGTTGTATTTGTGATTGCGTTTGTGTCTAAGCATTTACATTCCTCTTAACATGCGCAATATATTTCGGCTTGTCAGTGTGCCTGGGCGTGTGTGTGTGTGTATTTGTGCTGTCATGCATACAAATGCAAAGATAAAGAATTTATTCTTATATTTTTTTTTTTTTTTTGGTTGGCTCCCCAGCTTAATATATATGTTAGCATCAGCCATATATCTGCCATATATATATATATATATATATATGTTTTTATACATAAGTGTTTTTTCTGTTGACCACCGAAATCGACCTGACCCGTCATAAAGTCGTCGCTGCCTTTGTCCTGCCCCTGGCATATTTACTGTTATTAATGGCGCATTGTTATTGTCTGCCAAGTTTTAATGTGCTCGCAGACAAATAAATAAATACTTATATCTACACAAATTTAAACTCAATGCAGCGTGACTGAAAACCACAAAAAAAAAAGAAACAAAAGGCAAAGCAGAAACCAAAATTCTTGACGTCAATGGCAAAACAGGCGCATAAATTACAGGACGCGCTAGCAAAGGACAATGCGCATGTACTCAACAAATACGAAAGCGAATACAAATTCAATAACAAATACAAGTGCACACACACATGCAGTGAAAATGTAAGGATATGAGATCTGGGTTGGATTTCGGTTCGGATTTGGGTTTGGGGCGCTGCATACGCATGCCTAAAGTATGAACTATAAAAATTTACGAGGCAATAAAAGTGCGAGCTCGCTACGCTGTGTTTTACGGCTTGCAGGACGGCAGACAGTAGGTAAATATGGGTTGGTTGGGATGTTTGGTGGAAAACTGCGCATTGCTTCGATTTCTCACACAACCAATTGCAGCTAGGAGCCAGAGCCATGCCAAGGCCAACAGCTCATGTGTGTGTTTGTGTGTGTGTGTGTGCTGCTTGCTTAAAAGTTTCTTCTGCACTACGCACCGCTGATTGATTGATTGATTGATGGATTAAATTCCATTTTACCTTGCAGCGGATGAGTTTTTATTACGCCCCACTTAGCCAGCCCATGCCCACCATCAGCACCACCACCACCACCACCACCTGCCTGCCTGTCCGATGGTTAGTCATATTCCAGCTGCTTGAGCACGCAACCCATTAAAAAATACTACATCAAGCAAAAGATGCGACTCGACTTGGCACGGCGCAACGTGGCGGAAATTTAATTTGACTTCAGGTCAGCCACTCACAGCTGGTTGCCCGGGCAATCAAAGTTTCCTAATTAAAGTAAACGCCAACTTGAGAATTGTAGCTGTACTGTAGCGGCCTGATTAAAATTAGCATGCTGCGTATACTTAATAAATTTCATACTAATCATCTATAACGAAGTGCTCTGTGAAGAGGCGCCCGTTAAGAAGGCTTAACAGATGCACTGGTAGCCACTTTATAAACTAAGGTACTCTTTTTTTTTCTTTCTAGAATGCAATTGTACTTAATTCTTATTGATTTCTATTTTGACCACCCAGCGGCTTTTAATCAAGAAAATTGTATTCTAATTAGGGTCACAAAAGCCTAATTACACATTGACTACTTAGGAATTCGTCTTTTGACTCGTATTCAACTCTGTCACCGAAACCCTAAACTTTGTGTTATAATTCCCATAATTGGTCGGCTGCCCACTTAAATATCCAATTAAATATCCAAAATATTGACCTGAGCTACTTACAACATAAACGTTCTTTTAATTGTATGGCTCGTTTTTTATAGAAATAGATACGCGGTACATTTTATCTATATAGTACTTATAAGTGTCGGCAATTGCTTAATAGAAATATGAACAAGCAACGGGGTATATCGATTCAGCCTGTTAACTGGCAGAAAGGCTCGGTCAAGGACCTAGCCGGGCGGTGACTCTTTGTTTTGGGTTTATTTGCTTGTGCAGACTAATTGGATTAAACGGTATTTGCTTTTAATTTTATCTCTTTTATTTATCATAAAGTCGCGCGCGGTAAAAATTGAGGCAAGTATCAAAGTGCAACAGCTATTTAGCTGATTAAGGTAAAGAAAATATAACAGGTCATTGCTCCATGTTGTATTATTAATTGGATTTTATCAGAAAATTATGTGATTCATGGTCTACTAAATATCTTTAGATTGTTTCTTTGCTTTTTATCAATCTCAGCTTAATTAAAAGAATTCTTTGAAAAACGTACACAAAAATTTCATTTGTAAACTTAATAATTTCCTGCTAATAATCAATTTTTCAAGTTGGCCCCAAGCCCGGCTGATGTAATTACATTAGATGTAAGAACATCGCGTGCCCCCCAAAAATAACAACACAATAAAAAGCAGTTTGTCTTCTTTCAGTATAATACTATGTGAGTATGTGAGTGTGTGTGTGAGTGGGTTAGTTGGGGAAATCAATAAATGCCATGTAGGAGCAATAATCATAAATAACACGCTGAGTTTTCGTATGTCAATCAAATGCTTTATTATTTCAACAGTTGTAACTGATTTTTAGTTGGGTGGCGGGTTGCTATAAAAGCGAGGAAGTTGGCAAATTTCACAATATTTTATCTGGCAATTGCAGTTTGCACTAAAAAAAAGTTATAGATTATAGCTATAAAGCGATGAGGAATCAAGTGCCCGAAGTAAAGTTTAGCGCTATTTGTGATTGCACTTTGGAATTGGCTTGTTTGTCAGACTCTTGTTTAACGTTCTGTTCTCTTTGATTGCAGACCAAAAGTCAATACTCACAGATAACGATTGGAAGAAGCTATGGCTGCGCGGCGGTATAAATGCCGACTCAAAATTGGATAACAATCTGGACTCCAGCGACAGTCCCATGTTCGAGGACAGCGAGGTAAGTCGAGTTGAATGACAGACTGCTCAAACAGTTAGCCGAGTTAGCAAGGACCATCGATGAAGTGCAACGAAGTGTGTTTTAAATTCAAATTGAATTGACTTCAAACCTGCATTTGCAGCTGCTACGTGCAGCAAGTGGCACTTGTGTCCGATTCGAGTTGATGTACAAGGCTACAGTTGATCAATATGTTAATTTGATGGCAACGAAAAACGCACGAAGGACATGCAAATAGTTTGGCCAGGATAATGCTAATTACCATACAACATGAAGACGCGCCAAGTCTAATTAATCTTTAGTACTTATTTATATTTCATTCGCGCTCACAGCGAATCTAATTATCCAAAAAGGCCACGCCACAAATACCCCTCAGTGAACTCCGCTCCGCTCCGCCACACTTCGACAGCGCACAGATCGAGCATATCCTTGCTTATATATATCCTAGCATATATGTATTTGGTATATCGTATGGCGCTTTGTGTCCTTCTCGCTCTGTTCTGCTGACTAATTGTGCGACGTGGCTCGCATTTGGGTTTTTTTATAGCATTCTTTGTAATCGCTCCCCCGCGTTCCATTTCCCTTGGATCTACCTTTTCTTTTACAGGCAACACATAAAAAATGAACTTTTAACTTTTTGTCTTGTATTTTTCTCTTTCCTTCTCACACAGCTGATGGCGCACAACACAACCGTCCAACTGGGTGGCACCGCCTTTCTCGTCTGCAAAGTCTCCGGCGTGGATAGAGTGGGTGTAAATTGGGTTTGTTTTTGTCTCTCTAATTGTGCCGCCTCCTGCACGCGGCTTACCCACTCCCAGCACTCCTAGTTGTAGTCACTCACACAGATAGCGTAATTTAATGCATGCCACAACGGCGGCCCCACCGCACAATGCCGCGTTTTACTGGCTGTGACGGCGTCGCCAATTTATGTCAGTCCAAAACATTTGAAAATTGCATTTTATATTCGCTTGCAGTGGTTGGGAAGCGAATATTCTTTGGCGCATTCACCGCTGCATTCACATTTTTATTTTTAGTTTTTAATTATATGGCTTTAGCTTTTTTTCATTTTGCATTTTGCACTTTTTCTATTTTTCCCGCTTATTTGTATTTTATTTCGTCGTGAAATCGGGCACGCAAAAGCCCAATTTGTTTGGCAGTCGAGCACGAAACACAAATACTGGCTTAATTTGCAGCTGAAAGCCAGAAACCGTTTGCCATGACATTGTGTACACTTTGTTTGGCATTCAGCGTCGGCTAACAAGCAATTAAATGGCTAAATGTGACACGCAATTCAAGCCAAGCCCAAGCAACGGAACGCAGCACCACAGACAACGCCATAATTGGACCAGGCATGTGCCAAAATATCAATTAATCAGAGCCAAATACAGAGCGGAAGCCAGAGTCACTTTGTCCTGACCGATCAACAATTTCGAACTAAATGGAACATTTAACTTTTTAAAATTATTGTTCTTTAGACAAGGAATAATATATGAATTTAAATAAATCTAATAAAATCAACCTCAGCTCAGAAAAGTGTTGCAGAAGATGTGTTTTATTTTCTCTTTGTGGTTTTTGCATAATATATTATTTAATTAAATTATATATTTTTTATAAATTTTTTATTATAGTAGTATCATTCCTTTTATTGTTTTTCATACAATCCAAATAAACAAATGCAATTAAATAACAACCTGTTGTTGACCTCAACACATCGCGAATTAAATATAAAAATAAAATAAAAGCTTAACACACACACTTAAACAGTCCCATGTGAAGTGCTTTTTATAATCACACTTATATGTTATAAAATGGCGACAATATGTAGCACTAATTGCAAGCGCATGTACCGTGAATGCATTTTAAATTTTCCGTTGCCTACTTTTCAGCGTTTGTCCAATTAACATTTTATTGTGCTTATATTTTTGCATTTGCTTCGAACTCGCTACAGTCGATAATATATAAATATATCTTGTTTTTTTTTTTGTGTTCGTGTTTGTTTTTAAACAGAATCAAATATCTTGGATACGACGCCGGGACTGGCATATATTATCCTCCGGCGCCCAGCTCTATACAAATGATGAGCGCTTCGCGATACTCCACACGCCCGGCTCCAACATGTGGACGTTGCAGATAAAGTTTGTGCAGCGACGGGATCACGGCATGTACGAGTGCCAGGTGAGTGGGCGGGCAGGGGCCGCAATTCCATATTTTATGCATGCAATGCAGTTGAAATGAACTAAAGTGCATTTGCATATGCTCCGTTTCGGGTTGGGCGCGTATACGCAATATTGAGGTTTTTGGGGTTTCACTACATTATTTTATTTTTTTTTTTTCTGTTTTTTGCCCCTTTTTGGTTTACGTTGATTTCCACATCACTGTCGATTTTTACACGCCGCATGATTTAATTGTAATATGCAAATACAGTTTTTTATATGCAAACGACTTCGATTTAAGGCAACCTGCTGGGCGTCTGCGCGTCCACATCCGCATCCGCATACGCTTGTTCATGCAGTTGACAGGCTCGGTTCGGGCACAGCCGAAACCATGTGGCTGTCAAGTGCAGACGCTGCGGCTGCCAGATAAACTGGACATTGACAAATTTAGCCAGTGACTCGCACACCCCAATGCATACAGCGTGTGTGTGTGTGTGTGTGTGTGTGTGTGTGTGCGGACATGTATCCAAAGTAATGCAAAAGTAAGCCAGCAGACAAAGCCGAAAGTCATGCGGATATGGTAAGGGGCGTGTTTTGCCGCAAAAATGAAGAGGAAGAGAGTAGTAGTGTAGTCGAAAGACAACTAACCGAAATGCAACAAAGTTGCGAAACGCCTGAAATGGACACTTGACAGTAACTCTGTTTGTGCAGCAGCCGCACAAGTGCTTCTCCGAGACTTGCAGCTGGGCTGCTTCAGCTTCAGGAGGCCGGGTTGCGGGGCCAGCTTCAAAAACGTAGCTTCAATTTCAAAATTGTTTGCAACCAATTTCAATATGCGAGTGAGCGAGTCCACATGCCAGAACAGCCAGAGTCCGTCTGGAAGTCTGTCGGACGGACATGTCGGGCAAGTTCAGTTTTGGGTCGCTACGAGCACTGCATGCAAATATGCCGAAATGATTATTTTTCCTTTTGCATTTCAGTGCAATTGGTGCCTGCCCCTCTGGTTATTTTTGGTATGCAGCAGCGTGTAGGAAGCGCCAGCACTTTTCCACTTATATAGAAAATGCTCGTTTTTGTTTCATTTTGCGTGCCAAATTGAAATTGTTTGATTTGCATTTCAATGAGTGCAACATTTCTTGCACTCAAAACGTTTCACTGGCCGAGCAGCAGCAGCAGATAGCAGAGGGGTAGCGGGGGTGGAGTCGGTTTAGTTGTCGTAGTATAAACTTCATGCTAACATTGAGTGGCGTCTGTTCAGAATTCACTGATGCATTAACATTCGAGCTGATTACGACGAATGCTTAAACGAATGCGCATCAAATTCAAACTTGTACAAATGCTCGCACTCGTACTCAATTGCTGCATTATTTATTTGGTTTATCGCACAGGTATCCACACCGACTGGCATCATTTCGCACTTTGTGAATCTTCAAGTGGTTGTGCCCGAGGCATTTATACTTGGCTCCGGTGAACTGCACGTCGACATGGGCTCAACAATCAATTTGGTCTGCATTATTGAGAAGGTGAGTACGAAAAACACAAAGAAAATTTAGTGAACAAATTAAAAGTACGACAAATTAAGCTTTTTTAATCTAAAGAGAGTTGTTTATGAACATTTTCTCAGCAATTAAATTAGACACGTGGCGTATACTTGATATAATAAATAATGTTTCGTTTGCCCTATTCTATACCAACAGAGTCCGACACCACCGCAGTACGTGTACTGGCAGAAAAACGATCGTCTGATCAACTACTATGACTCGAGGCGGGACATATCCATTGAGACGACACCGGGCGCCCGCACGCAAAGCCGTCTTATCATACGCGAGCCCCAAATCACCGATTCCGGCAACTACACCTGCTCCGCGAGCAACACCGAGCCAGCTAGCATTTATGTCTTTGTATCAAAAGGTGAGAATCGCAGATGAGCGCCAGCTAAGCCAAACCTGGGAGGGGATTTAACAGCTGTTGCTGTTGCTCTTGCTGCTGCTGCTGCTGCTCTTGCTGCTAATGCAGGAAAGGCAGCTGCTCTGCTGTAAGCATTAGCGAGCAAATTGCCAACAGAGCTGGATTAGAGAAAAGGGTGTGCAGGGATTGTTGCACGTGAGAGTTGCATGCAATTTGCATCGCTGCCTCGCGGCCAAATTGAATTTCTTGTGATTTTAGCATTTAAATAGCCATCGTCAAAGCGCTCACAGCGATAAGAAAGTGTAAATGAAAATATGCAAATGGCGTCTGCCACGCCGGCAGCTTATTAAAATGATAATGAAAATGCAGCGGATCTGCCGCCAGTTATTCCATACAAATTCTAATTCAAATTTATACCCTGTCGCACTCTCTGCGTGTCAATTCCAGGCGACAATATGGCGGCCATCTCACGGCGCAAAACATCCTCGGCCGATCGCATCACGCACATATTCAGGTCGATGCTGGCGCCCTGTCTGCTGCTGAACACGGTCGTGGTAAGGTGAGTATTTATTGTAGGCCCCAACATCCCCTAGAAATCAACCCAGCAACTCTAACAATAACTCATTGCAAATGGCTCCTTTTTTTAATTTCCTGCTGCAGACGCATTTTCTTGACCTAAGAACCTTAAATCCGATACAGAATTACAGCGCAAATACAAAATGGAATATATATAGTAAAGTATGAGAATCCTATTTAAGCTATTTCAATGTTAGAATTAAACAACAACAACAAATATATAAATACTTATAAATAACAAATTTACAAAAAATTACAAGAAAAACAAAAATAAAATAAGCGTAAATCTTAAGCGAAGTCTCATTAAAAACAAAACTGTGTAAAGAATCATGTTAAAACCGACCCACACGCACACACACAGCTACTCATTGCGTGTGTGTGTGTGTGTGTATGTATGTCTATATGTGTTTGTGTCTGCAAGGCAATTACGCAAGCAACAAAAATTTAGTTAAACTTAAGTTTAGTTCGAAATCAATTTACATAATTGTGTACAGTAAGTTAAACAAGTTTTTTATCACTCAAATTTATAAATGTGTGTGTGTGAATATGTGTTTTGTGTAAGAAATTAGTTAAAATAATTGTAAAAGTTAAATGCAATTTTAGTTTAATTTTGAATTGTTTCAGCTGTTTGCTTTAACTTGTTTTTTTTCCACTTATACTTTTGCCTTGCCGAAGCAATCAGTGGCTAATTGCAATTTGATTTCGTTACATTTTTTCTGGACTTCAGCGGTTGAAAACTGCATGGATCCAACTTTGCGTCTAAAGTGTAAACATATATGCATATGCAAATTAAATAAATATTTATATTATAACGAAAAACGAAAAAAAGAAAACATTTTGCATAAGTAGCCAATTTCAGTCCATAAAAAACGAAAACAAAAAGAGTTAAAAAAAAACACAAAAACATACCAAGCGTTATTATTACTGTTACTAATTACTAATTGAAAACCAAAGCATAGAATTTAAAAAAGAAAAATAGAAATCAACATAAAACCCAGAAACATGAAGAACCTATGATAATTAATTGCATTATTATGTTTGTAAATAAAATAAATTGTATTGCAAATGGCATGGCAAACACAGCAACACAGGAAAAACACAGCAAAGAAACAAAAATATATTTAATTTCAAGTGTAAATAATAGTGGAAAATACATCAAATACAGCAACAACACACAAAATGACTGAATGAAAAAAATCCGACATTGTTGTAATCTTGAAAGCAGTAAGGGCAGCTGTGTGCTTGTGTGTGTCTGTGTGTGTGTAAGTACTAAACAGAGCAGAAGCAGGATCAGGCGCAGAAAGGGGGCCACAGCTGTCAGAGGCAAAGCTGTAATTAAGGCAACAATTGCAACAACTGAAATGTCAAGAACAGAAGCGATTGCATACAGAGAACTTATCTATAGCTCGAATCTATATTATATATAGTGTAAGTGACAGTGAGCCAAATCGGGGTGAACGATAGACATAGACAGATGTTAGATGTTGCTGCTTCAACTAAATAGAAATAGAAAATAAAACATAAAATTCCAAATAAAAGTTAGGAGCATACATATAAAATTCATTTCAATTCTATGGTGGAAAAATCAGTAATATAAACCAAATTAATAGATTAGCCATAAGCCAGCATCTAGTATAGCGTGTGCTCATGTGCATTTCATAATTACTTTCTACGCTTTCCCAATAAAAAAAATAAAAACAAAAAACACCTGAAGATTAAACAAACATCTACGTAATCAAATATGTACAATTCTCTCGACATTCAAAAGCTAGAAAAAAAATCACATTTAAAAAAATAAATATATATGAAAACATATTTGTGTGTTGTACAATTTAAGCAAAAAGGTAAAATAAAAAGCTTATCACATAAAACCAACAAAAACAAAAAACAAAATAAAATAAAAATACAATTACATGCATTGCCATATAAAGCAAAACAAATACTAATAACATAATAAATAACTGTTAAACATTTCATGAAATTTGAATAGATTCATTAGTGTGAAAAACGCAAAATGCTAAAAATTAATATACATAATAATATTAACAATAAAAATAAAGCGACAACAAAGCCGAAATCATTGCGAATAACGAATCCCGTTATAATACCAAATGTCAGTTTCCTCGATGTGTATGTGTGTATGCCTAAAGCCCCATTTAAAGCCAGCACTCATGATTTACTCTTTTTTATATATATGCTATCAAAAAACTAAAATAAAGAAACAAAAAAATTAAAATAAAAATAATATCGTTTGGTTTTCATTGTTAAGCATTTTCCACTGTACATATTTTAATTAAAGCATATGGTATGGCTGATAATAGCCATTAACTAATTAATGGAAAAGCATGCAAAAAGATAAAGCCAGAAATTAGTTTAAGTACGTACTGTATTCGGTAACAAAACACAAATAAATAATACGAAAAAAACCATTGATAAAAGTAAAAACAAGAAACAAGCGAGAAAATCATTTAAAAAAGTTTTCAATGTAAATGCTCGAAAGCGCATTAATGTGAAATTTAAACTTTACAAAAATTTGATGAATATGAATTTAACAAAAAAAAACAACACAAAAATACAATTAACACTTTGTTCTTGCCCCTGGGTCAGAGAGTAAAAAGAAAAACATAAATAAATTGGAGAAGCAAGAAAAATAGCCATACAATGATTGCATCGATACCCATAAGAAATGCATTCAAATAAAAAACAAGTGATTATCATGAGAAAATAAATGTAATTTAAATAATAACTACAATTCTGCATGTCTTTTGCTCTTTAAGAGGGTACGGTGTGGGCGGCGGCGCTCGGGGTGGCCTAAAAGTAGACTACAGTTTTTGGGCAATGCCAATCAGTCAGCCAACGGCACTTGCAGCACTTCAAATAACTTCAAATCGTTGGGTATTGTGGCACATCTCGTGCCATAATTGGACGCCATTGTTGGCACAACACTACCATAAACCCACACACCCACAAACCCACACACCCACACACACGCACACACATACTTATTGCGAGCATTTTTCAGCTGCGCGCCAATTATATTTCGACATTCTTTGTAAGCCTTGGCACTTGGCAGTTTTCAGTTTTCCGTTTGCTTTCTGTCAACATTTTATTCAACGCGCCGCCGTTCATTTCGGCAGCAAACATGTTGCACTCAAGCACACACAAACTCCCAAATATACACACAGACACACACACACACATACAGAGAAGCATTCAATTCGCAATTCTTAAAGGCGAAAACTTTGACTGGCCGTACAAAATCAAATGCATTGAACGCCGGCATTGCCAAGAACCGAGAGCCAAAACTTCTGTGGCCACCAAAGTTTCGGAAAATCAAATGAACCCCGAGTAAATTTTCCATGCACAAGTGCCGGGCGGCAGCAGCAGCCGGCAAAGAGCGTTAAAGTAAAACATTGAACTGCAAAAGTAATGGAAAATTTCAACAGGAATTACACACACACATACACGAGCACAAACAACACATATATAAAGCGCGGAGTGTGGTGCCTGGACATACGGCCTCTGCTCTGGCAGAAACTTTCCATTTATACACTACAAAAATGTTCTTCGATTGTGATGTACTTCTTAATACTTATACGTTTGTTGTACATAAAAGATATTATTCTTAACATTGTTAGAGATTCCATTTATTGCTGCAGCAAATATATATTACCGAGCTGAAGAATTAAGTTGTATTGGACCTCAGTTAACTTAGCCTGACTATTTGCTCGAAAATAAACTTATCATAGGCATAATTAGTATTGTAAGTGTATTGTAAATTCGGCATCTCCAAAAAAGCTTTCCTTCTTCGCTCTCTTTTTTGGCTTTTCTGAATTTCGCACAAGCAGGCCGAAATGTGCAAAATTGGCTGTTGACAGCCTCGAGTTGAGTGTGTCGAAATACTTCGACATTTGAAAGATTGAAAACTTTGCCGTTTTCTATTTTCGATTTGCTGTTTTGATTAAAAACTTTTGCGCACGTTAACTACAGCATGAACACGCAATAACCGGCACATAAACCCTGACGGATTTTTAACCAACACTTAAATCAACACTGAAGCCCTTTTTTATGCGCCGCTTAAAACGCAGCTGTTGGCTGCAATTTATGCGCTGTGATAAACATTGTCAGTAATCGAATTTTCTAGAGCATTAACTTTAATGATATAACATTGTGGCGCAGAGCACAAACATTATCAAATTTATTACGTTTCACGTAAAACAAATTTTATTTTTAGATTTTCGCGATTGTCTAATGTTATTTAGAAATTTGTCAAAATTTTATAAATTAATAAATGCAAATGTTTCTAGACAGCGATTCTATAAATGAAAAATATTTAAGTAAATTTGGGTATTTATTTTGGTATAAAGAATTTTGTAATCAAATACACCTTTGGTATATTTAAAAACTTATTTAATTCAATTAGATTAACCGGCTCTTGCCATACACTTCACAGTCTTCACAATAGGTCTTCCACTTGATAAGGCAGCCGTTCAAGCGGACTGCCTAACCTTAAACTTAACATGGTCTTAGTTGGTCTTAGCTTACATTTGACAACAAAGGATTCCCTCCCGGAGCTGTGCAGGGCTCAATTGCCTGAATGGCTGGCTTACTCTGACAGCTGAGCTGCCAAAGAAGGGCGCTCAATCAATGCTTAAAACCAACATTACTCTTGTATGTGTCTGCCAATGCGCAACATTTCGATTTCAATTGCCGCTGTTTGGGTTGCATCAATCAAAGTTGAAATGCCAAAAGTGCATACAATAAATTGCAATAACTGTAATCAACACAGCGTGGCGAATCGGGCCAAAGCAAACAGAACGCAGAACAATCATTCAAATGGCGCGCATTGCGCATACGCTCCGTGGACAGATAGACAAACAGACAGACAGACAAACAGACAGACACATAGTGCTCAAGTGTGCTGAAGGTGGCATTAAGCTGTCGCTGTCATGTACTCGGCTGCCAGAAATTATTGTGCATTTGTGGAAATCTATGCCAGGTGGGCGTGTCACTTCGTCGGGCTGCACATTTGCGGTAATTGATTGGAAAACATCGCGGCATGCGTCCGCCTTGCCTTGCCACCTGCCCCCACCCACACAGCCTGTGGCAATTGTTTAAAAGCTTTTTATTTCCCCTGCAATATGCGCTACAATGTTGTGCGCCGTGTGGCAAAAGTTTTGCGGCAGAAAAATGCGCGTATCTCGTGTTTAGCACTTCATATTTATTACCTGTCGAGTGCACTCAAATCAGTTGCACTCGCTGCCAGGCGTTGCCTGTTTGCGCCTCACACCAATGTTCCATCAGTTGGCAGGAGGGGTGGGGGGGGGGAAGGCTTATGCTGGTTGCTGGTTGCTGCAAAAGGGCAGCTTTGTTGGTCAGCGGCAAAAGTTTTACCCCTCACTGTGCTTTGATAAGCATAATTGATGATGCAACCGTGCACAGCATTGGCAAAAGGCAAAACAATAACAATAACAGCATCAACAGTAGCAGCAACAACAACAACAACAACAACAGCTGCACGCCATAAAATAAAGCCAAAAGCCATTTACGTGGTTGGCCCCCGTGACCCCTGTCCCATCTGAAGAAATATTTTTGCACATATTTTATAGCACATTTGTGTATTGAGCGCAAGTGCTGAAAAAAGTTATCATCATCAATGGCTCGTGGGCAACTAAAATGCAAGTGCATCATCACGTTCACGTTCACTCTAACGAAACACACACACACACGCACACACTTACACACCCCTTGGACACAAGAAGCACTTAAAGGCATGTAGAAGGTCAACAAAAAAAAAATACTGCAAAAGTATAAGTTTCAGTTTTATTTTGCAAGCATAATTAAAAAAGTTAGCCACATATGCAATGGCTTTCACTGCTGTTGAAAGTACAAGTTAAAAGTATTCTTTAATTCGATATAACTTTTGAGCAGAAAGCCAAATAGAATGCAAAAAAAAAAATAAAAAATAAAAATAATTAAATATACATGTATTTTTCCATTAAACTGGCAAAACTTAAGGCGGAACCACCTTGAGTTTAATGAGTTTTTACGAGATGAGCCAAGCATGTTTGCATTTTTATTAAGACGCAAAAAGAGTTTGTGAAGAGGAGAGAACTTTATTTTTTTTATTAATTTTGATCAGAAATATACTATTTATAAGAACTTTAACAAGTTAAAAAGAAACTTTAATAGGCATTTTCTTAATTTGAATTACTAAAATTTATTCTTTTAACAAAATCTTGAATATTTATATATTCTAATGACCATATTACTTGCTAGATTAGCCAATGAGTTAAACAATTAGGCCAAAAGCAATTACTGGCTCAGTCGAATGTTAATGCATACTTGGCGGCGCTCCCAGAAGTCTGAAACATGATAATACGATGTATTTACTTGACTGCACCGGATGCATTTATGCATATTTGTTACCTAATATCCAATTCTCATTAGAGTTGAGTTCACTGCAGCAGCCTTGAATATGCCATGTACATGTGTGTATGTGTGTGTGTGTGTGTGTGTTTGTGTGTTTGTGTGTGTGTGACATATGCATTTATTTTTGCATTTGTGCAGGTTAAATCGAAATCATTAATTTTAATGAACAGGATATTGTAGGTGCATCACATTGGGAATATGCAGCGGAAAACCGACTCGTTTACCCAGTGACATCTCGCCAACTAATGAGCGTCTCCTGGGTGTGGCCTCTACGCGTGAGTGTGCGTGTGTGTGTGTGTGTGTGCGGCATACATTTGTCGATTGCATGTCGCTATGGCACATAATTGACGCGCTCAACATCAATGTCAGAGCCCAGAGCCGAGCATTTAGCTCTTAGCATTTAGTTCCTTAGTTTGACATTTGTAATGACCTTGCATGGGCTAACAGCCAGTTGGGTGTATGCAAAATGGCCAATAAAGGCTTAAGCCCGGCCGGACTCACGCTTCCCGTCTGGCTGACCAATTTGCAGTCACTGAACCTGTACTTCATGTCGGCTTGATGTTGCCCCAAGTGCCAAGCTGTGCTCATTATAAAAAACAAACAGGCTTTTCTTATTTCCACTTATTTATTTTCGTTATTTTTCTTCTTTCTTTTTTTTCGTTCTCGAGTTTTCCCCACGTGTTTGTTATGCAAACAAGTTGGCAGCCCGCACACAGCAGGATGCCTTCGACATGCGGCACTTGTAATTTGTTACAGTACGTGCAAATAAACAACAATAACACCAATTGTATGCGTGTGTGTGTGTGTGTGCGGATGTGTTTGGGACATAAGTGGCTGGCTAGTCAGTGGAGTGGTGGACGCAGTCCAAGTAGCCCACGGCGATTGCATGCAACTTTTATCAAATGCTTTGTGACATGCAATGAACTCGGCTCTCTCTCACGAAATCAAATATGCAAGAACACACACACACACACGCACACGCACACATTCAGTTATACATGCAATGGCGTTTCGAATTTCCGCTTCCGGCTATTTTAATATTAAAAGCAAAGGCATTTTGTGCTGAGCGCAGCAGCAGCTGACGGAGAACTTCGAGCCGGAGTCAATGTCGGAGTCTGTCATTTGCCAAGATATCGCAAATGTTTGGTCTTGGCTGCTAAATGTATATATGCTAACACTGATATATATTTGTGTATATGTATTAGTAACAAATTTGCTTATGCCAGCAAAACATTGAAGAATTATGATTCGCATAAAAACCTTGAAAGGACAGATACACTGTGAAGAGGATGTTAATATCTGTCTTGAAATTAAGAGTTTTGAGTAAGTTTATGGAAGTGACCAACATGAGTATTGATTTTATTATATATATGTTCACATTAAAGTTGTCAAAAAAATGATTTATTCAGTAAAGAAAATATTGGCTTTCAGTTCTAAGTAGAACTTTAAATTGTTTTGGAATATTTTTATGCATTTTCCAATTTTGTAGAGTTTGAAATTGAACAACACAAAAAACGTTTGTTTCTTTGGCTGTTTTTCTATATACCTTTTATACCGCAATTTCCCTTGCAGGGCATTCAAAAATGTTGGTTTTTTTTGCCACGATTGTCAAAGTTGTTTTTTGCGTATTTTCATTTTCGTTTTCGCATTTAAATTAATAGGCCGTTGGGCATTTGTGTTTCATTTGGGCATAAAATACTGCATTTGAGTAGCAATATGCCACGCCCCGCCCCGGCCCACTCCTTAATTGCAAATGTGGAGTTTGCTTTTATGTTTGACGGAAAAATCCACTTAGCCGTGATATCCGGACGTCGGGCGACGTTAAATTAAACAGCAGCACTTAAAAAATTCGCGCGCGCCAAAGTAGTTGAAATTCATTGCAGCGGCTTTTGCTGGCGTTGCATTCGAAGATTTATGGCCGGCAATCAGGGTGGAGGAGGGAGGAGGCGGCAAGGTCCGTGTGGCAGCTACTCGTATGTGGCACGTAGCTGAGGTGTTAAATTTGCCATTTACATAATTGATAAAGTTGATGGCAGCGCGGGAAGGACAGACAGAGTCAAGGCTTAAACTGTCCAAGCGGTTAGTCTCGGTTGCTAGCAGTTGCCGGCAGACGCCGCTAGCTGGCGCCACAGTGCTTAGCATGCTGATTTCTGACCTATGTCGGATGTCCGCATGTCATTCCCATTGCCTGCCAAACGACTGACTGTGTGCAACGCCCTCTTCTTTGCCCTCTTCTTCACTCGGGTTCTTTGCATTTTGCCGCATAATTCAGATTTGAGCCATTATGGGCCACGAACTTCCGCCTCTACCTGTGTGTGTGTGTGTGTGTGTGTGTTGGCATGCGGCGAGTGCATAAATTCTTGTGACTTTTTACCCACGTACCGACTGCAGCAATCGCTGGGGCAAACAACTGGCCCTGGACATTGAGCTGCTTTCTTTAACTTTTGATTTAGTGTCGAGTTGGAGTTTAAGTTGCACTTAAAACTACCCCATCCAAAGGGTAGTACTTGCTTTTTATGCTCGTCTTTCCGAGTCTGTGTGTGTGTATTGCTGCAAACAAAGTTTTATTAGTTTCTGCATTGTTCGGCTGCCATATAGTCCCATGTTCCTTTTTCGAGTGCTCTAGTATTTCCAAAGAAATCAAGCTCTTTGCTTTTTATATGGCAGTCTCGCAGTCATAAAGATCCGGGCACAGTTGCAACAGTCGTCGCCTTTGATTAAGCTTAAAACGCTAAGGGTTATAGTCCCTTAGCTCGAATAACACTAAGTACAACTGTGTATCAGGAGTGCAGCTTTGGGGTGAATTACATTTAAAACAGCTGCGAAAAAAAATGGAATACGAATACACAGACGCAAAGTTTAATTGGCGGAGTGGGTAACACGAATCCAGGTTCATTTTGAAGCCTTTGGAAAAAACCCGCGTTAATTAGACTAATTATCCAATAAACTGAGCTGCCCGAAACAACAAGAACAACAAAACCGAAAAACAAAACACAAACGCACTGAAAGCGAAATAGATGAAGGCAACTGCAAAAGAAAAGGAAAAACAATGCTCCCAAATGAGTCATCAGCTCAATTCATCATCTCAGCGCTGTCTCTGAGGTTCAGCCAAAGAAAGAGAGAGAAAGAGAAAGAGAGCGTCTTGTCTACAAATCCCGTTGCCAGTTTTATTTATGCGCGTCGTGTGGGCGTGGCAAGATGTGCTGTCCAGAGAACACATTAAAATAAACTGTTTATGCTTGAATATTACGCGCTTAGAAGCATCTCAGAAGCCAACGCCCACAGCAAATCACATAAAACCCAAAACTTGTGACTGAACTTGTGTTCAAATTACCGCAGAGACTTAACGACTTAACCTGATGTATAAATATACTGTAATAAATATCTATATCTATATATATAAAACATGTCTAGACTTGATAAACATTTAAGAGCATTTACATAATTTAAACAAAGAGAACTGTCAATTGTATTTATTAGAATTAATATTACCCAATGAAACCCCTAATTCTAACGAAATTCGAACATATTATTTTAATTGCATTTTCGAACTTTCGCCGGCCTAAAAGCCAAAAACTTCAAAGTGATCAAGCAACTAAAAAGCCGCTTATACTTATTTCAAACAAACTTTTAATTAAAATCTATGCAAATTTTCTATTTAGTTCATCAAAGCAAATATTTTCCAAACAAAAAAAAAAATAACGCAAGTGCTATTAACGCCTGCTGAGGCGATATTTTCTTAATATTTTAGGTATTAAGTCGACAGAGAAATAACCTACGTCAATTGGCACACGTCGCCTGGCATTTATCAAAATTGAGTTACACACTGCCAGTGTTGACTAAGGACATTTTTTTCTTTGCTTGGTGCGTGCCGGCGCCTAATAAACTTCACGCAGAAGTGAGAAATTATGCTGACTGCTCAAATGTATGCAATAAAAATTTTTCAGCTCACGCACACAGTTGAGCGCCTCAGCGCCGCAGCCCAATGATGATGGCCGCCATGGCGACGTCTATGTGAACTGTGAGAAATGGCTGTCAGCAATGGAAACGCAAACCAAGGCAGCGTGGCGGTTGGTGGGGCAGCACGTTTTTGGCCAAAGTTATTAATTTCCTAGCTGAATTTAGATGCGCTAAATGGAGCGAGCTGCTCTACGGCATTTAGATATGCGCACGGCACAACTAGAGCGCTAGATAACAACAGCACCAACAATTGATACACACACACATTGACACACACACACACATACGCAAACATTGCTGAATGCCCCTGCGCCCCCTTGCGACTGCAATGCGACGCACAATTTCATACTTAATCTGCGCTTGGCGCTTGGAAATTTAATTTGCTGTTGATTGATTACAAGCGATTTTGTATAATGTCCCCAAAGGACTAAGGATTGGTTTGGACGAGGGTTACAGTTTTAAGCTTGGGCTGGTCAAGCGCCATGGTCAGAACAGCAGCTGCTCATTGTTACGGCTCTTGTGTACGCGCCATTTGACTTTTAACTGCTCACTTGTCCTGGCCGGGAGTCTGTTTTTGGCCATGGCCGTTAGCTGTGAGCTGATTGAATGCTTTTTTGGGTAGCAACATTAAATTTATTTGCTTGTTCAACTCCATTGAATATGGGCAGAATCTTTGTTAGCTGTTAAATGCAGCACACAAGCTACACTCTCGATATCTCTCTCTCTCTCTCTCTCTCTCTTTTTCTCTCTCTTACTCCATCTCTCTCTCATGCCATTTGCTTGCATTGCTGCTCCTTTTCGTGGCGTTTGTACTTGTGCATTTACTTTAATGACAATGCTCGAAATTAAATTCCTCGTTGCGCTTTTGCTTGAATTCGCTTCTCTGCCTTTTAATTCTCTCTCTTTCTTCTACGACGCCCCTATTAATTTATTGTGCTCGAATCTAAGGGCATTTATACTTATCTTAAAGTTTGCCAAGTTCTTGTCATTCAAGCCGTGCCTTTTATTGAGTTATTTCTTGGCAAAAGAATGCATTTATCGACGTTTGTGCAGCTATCAGCTGCATTTTTCATTTGCTCACCCTCCATCCACATCTCTCCCTCTCTTTCTATCGCTCTCCTTTTGTAGAATTTTATAAATTAGCTAACAAATGCCAAAGTTTTTGCACAGCAATAAAAACTTTACTTTAAACTATTCGAATGAAATAACTATTTCGAGGTCGCATATTTTATACCAAATTCTGAATAAATGAGCATTTACAGTTACCAATTCAGAATTTGATTAATGATTTCTGGCCATTTGACTTGATGTGGCGATTAAGCGAATTTTAATGTCAACTCATGTCATAAAAGTCTAAATTAGAATACATAAAAGCAGCCATTAAAGACGAACTTTATAACCAAAAATATTCCCATGTGAACTATATTTTATTATTCTGTTGTCTCTGGATAACAATCTTAAATATGTTGACATCATATCGGACAACAGTTTTAATTGCCATTGCCAACGACTTTCGTGGCTTTAAGGTGTGCGAGCACACAGCCCACATGAAACGCTTTCGATATCCTTTGGCAGCAGCATATACATTTACATACACATATAGATATGAATATGATTGTGTGGTATTATCAACTGCTGATGGGATTGCCAATGTGCGCCAACAAAGAAAACAGTTGCCTTTCATCAGTTGCAAATGGAAAATGAAATGCGTAATTGCGGCATCGATATACCACGGTTAAATTGCGAAAGTAAAGCCCGGACATGCAATTCCATTGCTCAGCAGCAACCGATGTATATGCTCCTGTTTATATATGTACATATATATCACATCCATTAACCTATCCCCTTTGTTCAAATGAAATACTTGCCTGCACCTAATATCATCAGAGCCTGCCTGCACTTGTCTGCAATTGCTGTTAAAGGTATATTTACCTGCGAACTGAAAGCATATTCGATATGCGCAGAGAATTTCATATTTGCTCAACTACAACAAGGCACTCAAATGAGGTATTTGAATAAGTTGCTGCACGCTCAAAAGCTAATTAAAATCTATTCGATTGCATTTGCAATCAAAAACCACAGGCAACCTAATAAACTGGAAACAGTTTTTGTAATTAGAGCTTCCTGTTAACATAATTAAAAGTACAAATTATAAACATAAAATAACATTCTTTTTATTTAAGAATGAATATTGAATATTACTTTGTAACAGTAAAAAGATAGATCCCTGCGGATCAGAAGTAGCTCAGAAAACAAAAAAATGCCAGCTACATGGCCAGCACTGATAAAGATATTATTCGCAGATACACTTCACATATGAATGAGCAGCATTTATGCAAAAACTTGCTGTTGGTTTATAAAAGAACATATAAAATATTTGATTGTGAATTGCGCATCTGAACTGAACTGCAGCAAAAATGCAACGAATGCTAAATAAATGCACTGGCCTGGCGGCACACAAATAGAAAGCGTCTTATTATCGTGCACACAAGTTTGTGTGTGTGTTGGTGTGTGTGTGTGTGTGTGAGAAGATAAAGCGAAACTGTGCGAGAAATGTTGGCTTTGTGAATCATTTTGTCCCTGGGGATGCACTGGAAATGTGCATTCAATGTGCAGCCAACGAATGCTGATGATGATGATGCTGATGATGATGATGTTGAGGACTAGTAGCAAAACCAAGATTGAGCAAGCGGTGATAGTTGCACACGCAAATAGCTAGCCTGTAACTAGGCAAATTGGTAGCAGGATAAAGAACAAGGATACAAATCGATTGCCAGTAAGCTGCCAGCTGCCAACTGCCAGCAGCTTAATTTACAGTCAAGTGCGTATGCTGTATATTGCGTATACGCACCGTTGAAATCAGCTTTGCCATTTACCTTTCTAACAGCAACTGGAACTGCTCATGTGCACATCTGCATGCGGTCGGGTCGCACAGTACTCTATTACTCTAAATAAAAGGGCAGCCCCTCAAGTAACTGGCATCAATCTGTGCAAATAAAAGCGCGCCACACACACATTCACACATATGGATGAAAGGGCATATGGCATGCACTAATTACGAGCACTATGATGCAATTGCCGGACCGTTGAGGTCACCTCACTACCGCACGTCCGGCAGCCAATCAAGTCTGTTTGCCCAAGCAAAGGTACATTTCAAGGCAGCTGCTGCAGCAGCAGCTCTGCGGCTTTGTGGTCAGCAAAACTCTTTGGGGGCGTACAAAAAAAAAATTCAAAAAAAAAACCTTAACTGAAAAAAGAAAATCAAAGAAAAAACCGGAGCAAAATAAAAAAAAAACAGTGAAATCAAAAATTAAGCAAGCGACTGGCTTTTGAATTGAGCCGAGTGGCAGCATTCTCTCTCTACATATTTATAAATATATATATGTACACATAGAATATACGTATATATATATATATATATATATATATTTGTGTGTGCCTGTGGGGGCGGCGCGTCGTTTATTTGCCAGCATGCAAAATGCAATAAACATGAATTTCAGCCCCGTTGCCATTAAACGAACCATGCATTTTTGTGCAGCAGCGACAACTAGCAGTCCGAATGGTGGGGTGGGGTGTGGCTAGTGGGGAGGGTGCAGGTCCATTGCAAGGGCAAAAGAAAAACGCAACTGAGTGCCGGGCTTTGTTGTCCATTTACGTCAACAATTTCATTGAAGCTGCACACAGTTACACAGTTACAGTTACAGTCACAGATACAACAGCAACAGATACAGATACAGATACAGTTACAGATACAGTTGCAGATACAAACAGAAATGCAGCTGCATCCAACCAAAGGCAGAGCATTCGCTGGAGCCGCAACTAGCTGAAGCTATTTGCCAAGTAGTTTCAGATAGATACATAGATAAAATTGAACTGGGATTTAGGGATTGCACAAAAGTAACTGAGCAAATTTCCGCAGCTAGTTGAGCTTTGTGCAGTGCCATTGCTGCTGCTGCTGCTAAAAACCAAGCAAATTGAATGCTGATGGCACACAGCTACAGCAACAACAGCAGCGAGTGGCCAAAACTGGCGCTGAATGTGTGTTAAGTGCGTTCAATTTAAAGCGGCGACCGCCATAAAACAGCGCCATGTACAGCAATTAAAGACAGCACAAGAAACGCAGCAACTGCTGCTGCTGCTGCTGTTGCTGTTGCTGCTACTGAAATTTACAACAACAGGAAATTGCATGTGGCACTCGACGCTAATTCACACCGGAAAAGCAACGACGCACAAGCCGATGTCCGCGCTCGCTCGCACACAGACAGAAAGACAGCAGAGGACATCTTATTCAAGCTGGCATTGTCCATGAACTGCACGTTCACTAGAGCACACAAACACACACACCACACACACACACACACATGCATGCATAAATTGCAATCTACACGCGCAACGTTTTCATTTATTAATAATGCATTTGCCTCGGGCGCTGGATGCCTTTGTGCCCAAGGAGCGACGTTTCGCGTGCGTTTTGTTTTCATTTGAGATTTGCAGCTGAGCCGCAGCAGCACCACCAGGAACAGCAACAGCACCACCATTTGCCCCACTAGCCGCAGACACATTCATTTGCCGCAGCTGCAGCTGCTTAAATCTTCATTAGTCCTGATTTCAAGTTTCAAATTAGCACAGATTTTTCAGCTTCTCCTTTATTTATTTTCTTATGGCGTTAATTTTTCACACGGCACACGTTTCTGTGCGGTTTTTCAGTGTTGACTAACGGCAATTAGCCGGAAAATGAAGTAAATGCTAGTTAAGAACAAATGAAAAATCACCAAAAACGAAATTTAAATGGCTGGAAATGGCATTAGAAATAAATAAATTATTTCTATCGATTTTGGCTCTTGCAATTGTCATTTTACGGCAACGACATTTATTTATTTTATTTTTAATGTGTAAATTAAGTATTTATAATATAGCTAAAATGACATCATAAATTCATTAGGCATTTCCGGCTGTTACAATTTTCAAAATGCACAATGAAATATGCGTGATAAAATATTTAAAATATGCAAATGAATTTCTTTCAAATGTGATAATTAATAATGATGGCGAAATATGGTATATATAAATGACTGCAAAATACACTTTTTATAATGACATAATAACTAAGTACAGCCCGATGGAAACTAAAAATGCGGAGATGTTTTTATTAATAAATAGTATTCCCTAGCAAACTAGGAAATGATTTTTCAGCTGACTCTGGTAAGAAACATAATTGTTAAACGATATGTTGGAATGTTTCCGTTTTCATCAATTTAATCTACTTACACAGAGTCTAAAAATTCATTCTACGAGGCTGGGAGTTACGAGTATCTTTGTATTGCGCACTGCATATATCAAATGCAGCCAGCTTTGCAGTCAAATAAATTATAATGGTTCTTGCATTTGACATTTATGTGTTCTAAGGTAGAGGCAGAATGCGCAAGGCACGCCCATTAAATGACCCACCGACTGTCAGCAAATATGTGGGCGTGAGAGAACACAGACTCGATTTACACACAAAAGTATTTGGAGGCAGAGTACACATACAATTTTTTAATATATAAGTAAGAAAACTGTTTACTCGACAGCTCAATACTCATTCGCAGTAAAATTAAATATAAAATAATACGTTATTTTTTGCAGCCAATTTCCTTCTAAAACGAAAACAAAAGAGAATCCAAATTAATTTCAAACATTGTCCGAAATGCCATCAAACATGAAAATCGGTTCACTTTTGACAAAGTTATCGGAGTTTGAAGTATTGGAGCTATGGATCCGAGAACTTTACATGTCAAAATTTTTGTCCATTTTGGCATGATTTTTGACCAAAAATTTGACCCCTCCAAAATCACTTTTAATGTTGTTTTTTATACTAATTATGATAATTACAATCAATTAAAAACAAAAATTCGCAATTTTAAATTTTGAAAAAATTTTTTTTCCAAAATTCACAAGGGGGGGGTACATGCTTTTTTGCCAAAAAAATCAAAAAAAAATTATTTTGAAAAATGCATATATTTTGAATGTAGATTCAATCTAGAGGACAAATCATGAAAAAAATGCCATCAAACGTGAAAATCGGTTCACTTTTGACAAAGTTATGCGAGTTTGAAGTATTGGAGCTATGGATCCGAGAACTTTACATGTCAAAATTTTTGTCCATTTTGGCATGATTTTTGACCAAAAATTTGACCCCTCCAAAATCACTTTTAATGTTGTTTTTTATACTAATTATGATAATTACAATCAATTAAAAACAAAAATTCGCAATTTTAAATTTTGAAAAAATTTTTTTTCCAAAATTCACAAGGGGGGGTACATGCTTTTTTGCCAAAAAAATCAAAAAAAAATTATTTTGAAAAATGCATATATTTTGAATGTAGATTCAATCTAGAGGACAAATCATGAAAAAAATGCCATCAAACGTGAAAATCGGTTCACTTTTGACAAAGTTATGCGAGTTTGAAGTATTGGAGCTATGGATCCGAGAACTTTACATGTCAAAATTTTTGTCCATTTTGGCATGATTTTTGACCAAAAATTTGACCCCTCCAAAATCACTTTTAATGTTGTTTTTTATACTAATTATGATAATTACAATCAATTAAAAACAAAAATTCGCAATTTTAAATTTTGAAAAAATTTTTTTTTCCAAAATTCACAAGGGGGGGGTACATGCTTTTTTGCCAAAAAAATCAAAAAAAAATTATTTTGAAAAATGCATATATTTTGAATGTAGATTCAATCTAGAGGACAAATCATGAAAAAAATGCCATCAAACGTGAAAATCGGTTCACTTTTGACAAAGTTATGCGAGTTTGAAGTATTGGAGCTATGGATCCGAGAACTTTACATGTCAAAATTTTTGTCCATTTTGGCATGATTTTTGACCAAAAATTTGACCCCTCCAAAATCACTTTTAACGTTGTTTTTTATACTAATTATGATAATTACAATCAATTAAAAACAAAAATTCGCAATTTTAAATTTTGAAAAATTTTTTTTCCAAAATTCACAAGGGGGGGGTACATGCTTTTTTGCCAAAAAAATCAAAAAAAAATTATTTTGAAAAATGCATATATTTTGAATGTAGATTCAATCTAGAGGACAAATCATGAAAAAATGCCATCAAACGTGAAAATCGGTTCACTTTTGATAAAGTTATGCGAGTTTGAAGTATTGGAGCTATGGATCCGAGAGCGAGAGAGATTCAATCTAGAGGACAAATCATGACAAAAATGCTATCAATCATGAAAATTGGATTAGTACGGACATTGAACAAATCTAATACACTCTATTCACTTCGGGAAATAGTATACAAAAAATAAACTAACAAAAAGCACCACCCTCAAGGTGAGATAGCAGCAAAGATTTATGTGCGCGGCGGCTTATCAATTTAAACCAACGGCAAACAGTTTTGACAGCTCCCTAAATTGCAATAGTTATCTTTTGTTGTATACACATACATATAAATTTAAATATCTAAACTATACAGAATTTCAGCTTTATTTTAAATCAACAGATTTTCTTATTATTTTTTATTTAATCTCCCCTCGGCTATTTCTGCTGATTTTCACTTTTCGCCTTGGTGAACAAATAGGAAAAAAATCGACTGACGACTATTTAACACACTGCCAAATGAAGCAGAGCCGCAACTAATCCCATTTAAGTTTTGAATGCTTTGGCCTGAATAAAATGAGTGTATTCTTATTTTCGATGCGATTCAATTTCATGTCAAATAACGCCGCATCACAAATTGTTTATTTTGATGTTTAAGTTTCAGTGCATGTGAATGTGTGTGTGTGTGTGTGTGTGTGTGTGTTTTAATACTTTGCATTTCACTTTTATTTCGGTTTGTGCCAATCGATGGCATTAGTGGAAAATCAATTGAGCGATGGCAGCAATCAAAACCGTAAGCCATGAAACCAAAACCGCACATCAGTTGTTATAGATGTTATTGTTGTTGTTGTTGTTGTTGCTCCTCCCTGCCACTGTGTGTGGGTGTGTGCGTGTCTGTTTGCGTTTCAGCTTAAATTGCCTTTGACAGCTTGAAATATGCGATTTTTATTCAATCTAACACTTGTGCCATAGTATTTTTAGTCCAAAATAAAACAAACACACACACACACACACACACACACACATAAATCACGCATACACCCTGGTTGACCGCCTAGCACTTTGGCTAAGTGTTTTCTCATATTAAACAAAGTTTAACTTACGCTTAAAAACGCAATGTGCTAACACACAAAGGGACACAAAACGACATGTTTAGCATTATTGTTGGGCAACACGAAAACACACAAAACTATACAAATTAATTATGCACTTTCAGTTTCAATATGCGCCCGCTAATTTTGGTCTTTCTACATTTCTCATGCACTGGGTCATTGACAAAGAGTAAGAAGAATTAAGTAGTAGAAGCATGCAACGCATTTGCATTAGCGTTTTTTCACTTTTCTTTTTATTATCTGGTCTCATTTACCTTTCAGGTAGCAGTTGCTTGCTGTTGTTTTTGTTGTCATGTACTAAATTACGTGCAACTATTTTTTAATGCGTTGCTTGTTTTGTTTCATTTTGTTTTGGTCTCTTTTTTATTTTTGGTGAAAATTCTCACTGCGTATCGCACAAAATTTATCACTTTCATTTGACTGGGTTCCAAAAAATGTGGCAATAAATTGACTAGGCGACATATAGAAAAGGAAAGCTATATGCAATTGCAGACTCGGTTGGATTTCAACATAAAACTGACCAGCACATAGGAGTTAATGAACTGAAACTGTTTGTAAACAATATATATATATATAAGCAAGCTGGGTTTATCTAAAGTTATTGACACTATTCAATGAGCTCGCTATATATATAGAATATGTGCTAGTTCTGTGTTTTCTTGCCTGTCCAAGTCAATTTTGTGTCTAGCTTTAACACATAATTTATATTGAGAACTATTTGTATCTTACATACAAACACACACACAAATCGAAAACATCTACAATTCTAAAGCTGCGGACTAACTAATAGCTAGTTTTATCTGGACACAGCGGGCTGTTAATTTATTTTAATGAAAATACAAAACACGTTTTCATAGCATATTTGCAGAACCAACAACAACGGCTATATGGCAAATAAAAAAAATATATATATATATATTGCCAAAGCCCTCTCAAAACTGATATATAAACATGTTATACGCGCACTTAACATTAATTTCACTTTCTTTTACGCAGACACACGCAGCGCTTAAATAGCATAAAGAAAGAAAGAAGGAAAGAAAAAAGATATGTTTGTTTGTATAAACATGTTTGATATCAACATAATTAGTCACGTAGTTTTTATGTTTCTTTTAATGTGACGACAAAGGCGTTCATAATGCGGCATTAACATTATGTGAGAAGCAGCAGCAGCAGCAAGCACAGCAGCAGCAGCAGCAGTTGCAGATGCGTGAAGGTAGCATCCAGCTAAAACCAAAATGTTATAAAACAAATAAATTAGCCATAAAGATGTGTGGCAGTTGTAAATAGACAAGCACAATAGTATGTGTGTGTGTGTGTGTGCAGAAGCTGGCAAAAATTTGATTTTACTTTCAGCAGCTGTTAAGTGGCCAAAAGAATGCTGACAGCCAACAATTTAATGCATTTTAATAATTCATAATTAATTTTATGACTCGACAATAGTTAAATTTAATTTTTTTCCGGGCCTGTGAAAGTAGTGTGCACAACGCGACATTTCTTTCAAGTGTTGATAATCGCTGCGAGAACTTTGGAGCTGGTATTAAAATGTATTTCATTGCGATGATTATCATCATTATAATTATGCGAGGCATTTCTAGAACAATGCGCGTGGTGTGGGAAAATTGCCACAATACTCGCTAACTAGTCAACAAACAACAAATACAATAAAATTAAAAAAATATTTAGTTAAGTAAAAGATTGTATCTACGCGCTACACAATGCTAAAGAAAAATGTGGAAGATTTATGCAGTCGCAGCCAGAGCCACAGAACTTTCACAGAAAGTTCATAGCAGCCACAATTCAGACAGATGGAACAGAGGAGAGAAGAAGAGACAGAGACAGACAGACAGCGGCCGGTACGTGAGACGCATGCGCATGCGTCTGGCTCTGACAATTGGAGTCCAAGTGTCGAGTTTGTGTTGCCGTTGCCGTTGCCGAAAGTAAAATTAGTTGCAACGCGGCGGCAGAGGCGTTAAAATCTGTGGCGGCTGGGCGTGGCACCTGGTAGAATAATGAACGTCGAGTGACTAACAAATTCAGCTCTTGCAAGCGGCAACTTGAAACGCGCTTCGGGCACGTAATTTGTGTCGCTGAACCAAAGCAGCTGTCACACAACGGAACTGAGCTCCAAAAAAGCGAACGTTGGTTATGAATATGAGTGCGAGAGGGTGTGTGTGTATGTGTGTGTGTTAGAGAACTTATACTGTGCAGCTGACCTTGCGCTAGAAAAGTGTTTTGTGGCTGGCAGCAAGGTACGACTCATCGCTCTGGCAGTCCGTCAGTCCGCAGTGCGCAGTTTGCTTTTTGACTCAAATGGGCGAAAGCTGAATGCCATTTTTGGTGCTTTTCACCCACGGTCGTCAACTGTGGCTGTGGCTTAAGCGATGAAAGCGCTGGCGTTCCGTTGCTGGCCATTTATCAAAAGCTGCAATTGAAATGCCCAACGCATTTGACTTAGAAAACAACGCATAAAATACAAAGCACAGCAATCTAAAGTGCATTTAAGCGCTTGACTGCAAAATACCCTGTTGTCATTTGTCAGAGAATAAAAGAAAGTTAGGGATTCAGCTTTGCTAGCCTTAATATTTGGTAATGAATAAACATATATATAAAATGAATTTATATATATATATATATATATATATATATATATATATAAACATATATATTAAATGAATTGATATTTACAGGTTGTATCTTAAAAGTTCTTTAACCTAAGAGAGAATAAAATCTGTGCGATTTGTTAAGGTACTGAGGCATAAAAAACTATACAAGTTGGGCAAATCAGCTCCGGCGAAATGTAGTTGTCCTGTCATAAAAAGGAAAATAACCCAATAAAAGGAAATCCCAATTATTGCAGACCCTGGCCAACACACACACACACACGCACATACTTTGAAGCACTAATGTAGTGAAATAATTTTTGTTAATCGAAAGTTGCGGCGCACGTTTAACAACTGGCCGTAAGGGCCAGCAACACGCTGCGCTCATAAAAAGACAATAAAAAATGCGACATTTTGGCCGAAAATACAGTTGGCCATAAAGCGAAGCAGGCGCTGCCGTTGGCCAAGGCAACGTTGGTGGGAAAAGTCAGCGGTCAGACAAAAATCAAATCAGTGCCAAAGTGGAAAACAACATGAACAATAACAACAACAACAGGGGCAAACGGCAAATGGCAATATTGACAATTTATGGGGCTACCAACTTGAATTGGAATCTTTATTTGGTGTCTTTGCCCACACGCAACGTGCAAAATTAATGCCCAGCTGACCGTTGTGTTTATATATATGTATATATATATATGTATTTGTGTGTGTATTAAGAAAAGTGCTTTATAAGTGCTGCTCCATCGAAATCAAAGTTCGGTAGCTTAGGCATTTCAACAAAACGAAAGTAGTTCTACGCCAGCCTATTAAGTTGGAGTTTGCTGCTCAAATGAAAACATAATTACACGGCCAACAACAACACACAGTCGCACATTCACTCTTCTCGCAGCAACAACCAACGTTTTTCATAATGCCAAATTCGAAAAACGCGCGCCATGTCAACAGCCTGCGGCAAAGACGTCGTCGCCCCGTCCATTGTCCATCTGTCCGGTTTGTCCAACTTGTCCCAGCTTGGAGAACGGCAGCACCACACGATACAAAACACGGAACGGTGCGGCACGACGTTGACTTTATTAAAGCCGCATGAAGACATAAAACTTAACTGAAGAAGATTTATTTAACAGTAACAAAATTCGCAGGCCGACGACAAAACTTGGCTAGAACGACACCAGCAACAGCTACAATGAAAGTGGGAGCGTCATGACTGCCAGATACTTTACTAACAATGGAATTAAAGCCCAAAACAAGCATGCGCAAAATTTACTTACAGTGTAAATTCAATAAAATTTGTCTGATTTTGAAAGAAAGAAACTTTAACATTCATTTTTAGTTCTTTAATGATGAAGCCAATATACCTTTGTGTACATGCGGCTAAAAGAGTATTAAAACTAGCCTGCTCTTTTGGCCGCCAGCTTTCGTGCGGCTTAGATTCTTGCCGTGGTTTTGTTGTTGTCTTTTGGGCAGCACATTTGGAAGCTACTTTTTTCTTTCAACATTTCTTTAACTTTTTTTTATTGCTTTTTAATTTCCGTGCCTTTAATAGCAAAGCGTATTACAGAATGAGTATTAAATATGTTTATAAGTATATATTTTTTTATTTATAATTATTTTTTTCAAAGACTTTGTCATGTGAATTGTAATTCTCAACAAGTTAAACTGCACAAAATAAAAATTCTTCATATTTATACATAATAAATTATGTTTGTATCATATCACTAAAAAGTTTTTTGTGGCCTTTTAGAGCATCAGTGGTTCGTTGTTAGCTTTGTACATTATTTTTGATTACTTTGTTATTACTTGCTGACACTTTAAGCTCCGATGCCAGCTCCGTTGTCGCCTGTGCTCGTGGATTCCGTTTATTTGTTGTTTTGTGCGATTTTTTATTAATTTTGTGTTTTCTAGGTCAATTCCGCAGACGGAAGCAGTTTGACCAGAATAAACTTTTTCCACTTTTGGCTTTTATATGCACACCGCTACCGCATCGCAGTCCCAGTGGCAAACGCACACACACGCAAACACACACACACACACACAGCGCATTTTTCTAGGCGCTTTTGTTAGCGACTTTTCTTAGCACATTATTTATGATGTATTTTTTTCGCGCACTTTCTTTGTCAAACTATTTTCGGTGGCGAAAAGAATGAAAATAAAAGAAAACCAACCATAAAAGACCTAAAAGCCTGGCAAAAAAATGAGTTATATGGCCCGAACAATAATTAACTTTGTTTGCCTGCTCATTGTGTGTCTTTTATTGAATAGAATTTAAAAAAAATAAATAAATAAACCTATTCAAAAGGTGGCAGATTTGGCGGCGATTAAAGCCAAGTATCCTAAATTAATAAAATAGAAAAATGTAGCGAAAAACAGAAATAAACAGACCAGAGCAAATCGAATTGAAACGAAATATTGTGAGCATAAAAATCAATAGGAATAAAAGTGTAGAAAGAAAACAAAAACCAGCACAGTTTAAGTGCCATGCTGTATAAGCCGAGAGCCCAACAGCTCAGCTCAGCCCGACTGCAGTTGCTACTCTTATGAGGTCGAACAGAAAAAAAAAAAAAGAGGCAAACAGAAAAAAACACATTGACAAAATAATTAAATAATAGCCCTGGGGCGCAGTCAAGCGTTGCAGTCGCTGCGCACAGAGGAAAAACTAATAGAAGCATATTTTCCCTCTTGGAAAAGAGCAACAACAGCAAACTGTAAAAACGAAAAATGTCCAACTGAACAGTAGCAACAGCAAAGCCGCTTGGCTTTTAAGAACAGAAAAAAAAGAAAAAATATATATATATAGTATATATCTATATGTAGGATAAAAAGAAACATGAATAAATAAAATTAAATGCAGCATACCCACTTAAGAGATGAGCATGCAATTTTAAATAAGAATTAAAAGCACAAAACTGTAAAACGAAGTTCCGAGACGAGTGCGAGGGAAAGCGAGCAACCCAAATAAAACAACAAGAAGCAGAACAACAACATTAAGGGCCAAAAGAATATTCTCAGTGCAGAGTATACTTTTGTCAATGCTGTATTCGGTATTCCATGTCCACTGCCATTTGACCATTGAAGGTAGCTTCGATGCGGCCACTCGAGGGACAATAGTCGTAAACGGTAAACGGACAGCCTCCGGCGTTGGCAGCAGCTATGAAAAACCTCTAACCGAATGTTCAATTACAAAATTGATTACCATTGAAAATTGAAAATTAAGTACAGTTTTGAATTTTCAGCATAATTGCAGTTGATTTGTGTGTTTATGTCAGAAAAAGGGGCGGGCTGAGCTGAGGGGTGGGGCAGCTTATACAAAATTTGCAGTGTCATTAGAAGCGGCTTGATTAGGGGGCGGCTTTTTGTCTCTCTGTGTGTGTGTGTGTGTGTATATTTGATTTTCAGATGGTACTATAAATGATTAAGTGAAAAAGACAAAGTCAATTGTGAACCGACATTGCTTGGCCTCTAGAGAACCAATCAAGCCGAACGTCAGCTTAATTTCATTTAACGTTCAAGTAGCATAATACACAACAACAACAACAACAACAACAACAACAACAACAAACCATGAGCAGAATAACAACAACTATTGGTTACTTGGATGCTGGCCAACTTAAAGGCAATAGCTGAAAATAGCCTAAGGATGCTAGAGTTTTAAATACCCTTTAGCGAAAATGTGAATACATAAATATTAATTAATTTTATCCCTTTATGCATTTAATTGGAAAAATGTTGAGTTCAGCTTTTACAATTATCAAAAATTAATTAAAATTTGCCTGAGATTTTTTTGCAATAATTGTAATTTTATATGTAAAGGTGAAATAAATATATATCTATATATTATTGTTATAATTCTTAATGCAATCAATAAGCACAAAAATAGTTTTTTTAAGCAAAAAAACACAAAATTTGTTAGTAAATTTTTTTCAACTTTTGTCTGTGATTTACGCGCGCCTTTGCCTTTGTTAAAAATATTTAATATGCTATGCTTAAGCCCTCATTACAGGGTATTAAGCAGAATTACAGCCTAAAAGTCGACAGCGGCAGACAAAAAAAAAAAACACAAAACGCAAATTCGTTTTGCATTATTTCGATTCGTTTTGGATTGAATTCGATTCTGTGCTCCGCTGTGCTTTTCTGTTTGGTTCTCCTTTCGGTTGTGTTGATTTGGTTTATCATCAATTTTATTGTCACTAGGCATTTACGAGCGATTATTTTAGTTGTTGGTTTTTATGGTCGCCAATCTGCGTTGTTGTTGTTGCTTATCGCTGCGCTGTGTCTATGATTATCTCTAAACGCTGGCTGCGAAAACAGGGCCTAAATCAGACCTCGTTGACTGTGGTATTTAATTTATAGTTGGGCCAACATTTGATTTATTGGTCAAGAGGTTATTGACCATTATGTTTCGCATATAACTCAGCTGTAATATTTGTTTAGATTTCGCTGTTATAATTGTTCATGTTGTTGCTGTTGTTGCTATTTTCCATGTTGATCAATACAATTATTGGCGTAATGTTGACAATTGCATGGTTGTTGGCTGTCATTGATGTTGCTGTTGCTGCTGTTGTGTTGTTGTCGTTGCTGCTGTTGCTGCTGCCACTCTGCCAATAAATTTTCAACGCTAAATGCATAAAATGTTTACAAAGCCAATGCTGGGCGATAAATCAAATTATTGGACTGACAATTGCATGTAGAAATATGCAGTATGCAGAGGAGTTGAACAAACTGCCAACCAAATACCCTATAATTATGAGTATTAAGAAAATTGCATAGGGCAAACTCAAGCTTATGCAATTTAAAATGGGGAGTAATTAAAGTAGCAGCATGAACAAGATGTTCAAGGGAACAAACCTCTTTAATTTTAGAAAGAATTTGTGTATAAAATAAACTTTTGCCAAATCAAATTGAAAATATTATATTTTATAAAATTATAGCAAGTATATGAACTTTTAACCTAAATTGCAAACTAGCCGTGTTTAAGAAAAACTGTCTGATGACTTAACCATGAGTTCAAGATAATATATATATATGCATGTATATATGCATATGCATGCTGCCAACAGTTACATTAACATCGTAACATTGGCTATTACGCTCGAGCGCCTCAGCTTAATCAGAAGTGTTAAATGCCTCATGAGCTGGCAAATGTTGCCTTCTCATGACACACTTTTGCGCCCCATCTCTCTGAGAGTGTTGTACAACAACAACAACAACAATTCAGCCGGCAATTGTTCGCGCATTTTTACTTATGATACGTTAGCATATTTCTTTCTGTTCTGTTGCACTCACAGATTGCGGTTAAGCATGCGGCAACAGCAACAGCAACAGCAAAAGCAACAAGCAACAGTCGCAAGAACAACAACCTGAAGAGCCATGTGAGAATGTTTTTGGCCCGGCCCAAACACGCACAGTTGCATGAGCGCTCCTCAAACGGTAAAATGCGTGCTCGCAGGGGGCCAAGTCGAGGCCGGGAATTGGATGCTGCGAGTGTGTCTCTGTTGCTGTTTGCCGTCTGCAGTCTGAAGTCTGCATGCAACCCGAAGAAATCGAGTCACATGCACGACAAAGCGGGACAGTTGGAAACTTTTGCTTATTTAACTGTAACTGTCTTTCTTTATGCAGACAACAACAGCAATGAGGTGTTGTTGCCACTTAGAACGGGCCGCCGCTGCGCAGGCGCAGCATCATTTCATTTTTCAACTGTCAATGGCAAGTGGCAATCGCCGTCGTCGTCGCAGTAGTTTACTGTAACAACACCGGCGCAAGTGCAGCGACAACATCAACAACAACAACAATATCAGCAGCATCTGTTGCCCGCTTCAACAGTTGCTGCAGGCGGAGATTGTTAAACAGATTGCCAACTGCCAGACTTCAACTTGTATTCCCCTCTCTCTCTCTCCCTCTCTGTCTCTTTCTCTTTTTGTGTGTCTCTATTGTGATTGAAGTGAAGCGGCAATACAAGTGCATTTCACCTTCTACTTCAACGCGTATTCTTGCAGCAAATTAAATCAATTCAACATTGGCCAGCGGTCATTGATCATGTCGATGTTGATATTGAGAGAAAAGTGTATTTTGGATTTGTGCAGTTTCCGTTAAATAGAGAAAAAAAATGTAGAATATATACTTTATATATCAACTCTCAATTGTAATTTCAGACAATTGTTATATTATACGAAAATCAAAAATCCAAGTAACAAAAAATCGATAGTTTGAATTAGGAAGAATAAATTATTACTAAAAAGCAAGTATTGCGCCGTCGGTTACACCCGATTGGAACGCTTTTGCTGGTTTTGTTGTTGCTGCTGTTTAACCAGCATTTAACTTAAGCCGATTTACGATTTATGTGAGAGTCAAACAAGTCAGGCATAACTGACTGCTGGCCATGCCTAACCCTTTGTGGCCCTGCCTCGGTGTGTGAGTGTGTGTGTGTGTGTGTGTGCGTCTCATTAGCATGTGGGTGCTGTGTGTGCTCTGGCCGATTATGCTGGCCACCAGATGCGCAGCTGCCGATAATGATGACCAAGCTGTTTGTGTCAGTTTTGAGTTTCCTTAGAACTTGCCGTTGTATATTCCATTGAAGCTGCAGCGTCAGCGGTCGCCGGTTGTATTGCATTGTGTGTGTGTGTCTATAACGGTGCATGCAACGGTGCGTAATTGAAATGTCACCGCAGGGTCAAGAGCGGAACGCATTATCTAAAACCAAATTCAGTTGCTGCAACAACAGCTCGCATATTAAACGCACATCGATTGGATGCGAGCGCGCTCCTGGCCGAAAATCCAATTATCGGCCGCAACGGCAGCAGCAGCAGCAGGCCAGCGACGATATTGGGCAAGCGGCGTGTTGGTCAGGTCAACATGTTATTATTGACAAATGGAAATGTCAAAATGAAAAATTAACTGTAAAATCAACAGTCAAAAACCAGCAGCGGCCAACAAACAGCCAATGACAATTGAAAATGTCAAAATTCGCGCGCCCAACAGCAGCAGCAACAACAACAACAACAACAGCGACAACAACTGACAACAGCTCGAGGTAATGGGCAAAAACGAGCAGCATATAGCTGCCAAATGGTCTGAAATATGGGCGTAATGGCGCTGTAGCTGCCTGTCACAACATGCCGCACGCCCCCCAAAAAAATCCAAGTAGCAAAAGTTGCGCGCGAATAACAGGCAACAAAATTGACACCGTCCAGCAACAGCAGCAGCAGCAGCAGCAGCAACAACAACAACAGTTGCTGGCGTTGCCTGTCGTCGCTGACCGTTGTGGACACTCGACGCGCCATTTGAATGGCGACTGTGCCGCCTGCCACTGTCAGCGTTGTGTGTGGTTGTTTTTGTTGCTGTTGTTGTTGCTGCTGTTGCAGTCAAGTTGCCGACGTTGTTGTTGTATTTGTAGTTGTTGTTTTGGCAATAACCACTTGATAAATGATAAATTAATTGAGTGCTATTGCCAAATAGCGGGGTTTTCATATGCCCTATGCAAATCAGTTAGTTCTCTTAACTATTTCAATTTGATTAATGTTGCTGCAGCTGATCTACTGCAGAATTTGTAACTATTTGTTAATAAACTTATAACCGAAAAAATCAAGTAACAACTTTTTTATTGAGAGAAAAACAAACAAGCTTTTCACATTTAAATTTACGCTTTTGACCTTTTATCGATTTATAAAAAATGCAAAGCCAACAAACAGACAGAAAGTTATCTTTGTCTAATTACATTAAAAAATCCAATGAATAAGACAATAAAGACATATAACTAAATTACATACACAGTACTATAAAGTAGCGAATTCTAATTCTACAACACTTTTTTTTGTATAGCGTATTTCCAATTCGTTTATTTAACTTTTTGTAATTCATTATATTTAGTGTTTGGGTGGCTGAAAATTGCTTTAAAGCACCAAAATTTCGTAAGTTTTGTAACTTTTCCGACGTTTTGGCTTTGGGTCACAAGGACGTTGCATGTGAATACAATCTAAATTCAGTGGTGCTGCTTCAGTTGGTGCTGAATGCGCCTCGCGCTGAGTCAACACGTTTGTCACCTGTAATTAGTGAACTTGTATTTGACTCGTGAGTGGAGATGGACGCTTGCAACTGCTAAGATATAAGTTCAGGTTGCAGCTTGCTTTATGCATCACCATCATCAAAAATATAATTTATATTAAGATACACTCTAGTATCTCTCTAAAAAGAAATCTACTCGTGTGTTCTGCAAGTGAAATAGTGTATTTTTCACAGTTAAATTAAAATCAGCTATGCAAACAGTTATAGACTAGCTCGACTAGGTAAGCGATTAACGATTATTCCTGGCAATTGAAGCTAAAACTAAATGCTGAAACATATGCATGAGTAAATGATGTGTAAAATTTCAATCCCGGCGACTGAGCAAATTAAAACAAAGCCAAATAAAAAATGTGATACACAAATATTTGCATAACACTTCATGTTTAGCAAATGCCAAAGCAAAACACACACAAACACACACACACACACAGAGACAGACACATGCTTAATGTGGCCAGAAGTTGCAGTAACAGCAGCAATCTGCTAAATATTGCTTATTTGCAGCATGAGGAGCCGGATGGGGAGAAGGGGCACGGTGTCTGGGGTATGGTAACAAAATCAACAGCAATGCTAAATTGTTTAATTGAATTTACCGCAGATGCGCTTAAGTTGGCAGTAATTTAGCAAAGCCATGTAGTATTTTCTAAATGTATCTCACAGTATTTGTATCTGTATCTGCATCCTTGTTGCCATTGCTGCCATTGCCAGCCGGGGACGTGCTAGCAGCTCAAGCACATGGGCCCGATTGTCGTCGCAATACAAATACAATACACACTACACACACACACACACACACACACACACACAGAGACACACACTTACGGCAAAGAACAACAAGCAGCATTTGCGATGCAATGAAATGAAATGTATCTATAAGCGACACACACACTCCAGATACAGAATGTCCGTCTGCTGAGTGGTATGCTATGTGTGTGTTTGTGCTTCAGCATTGGCAAGTGTTTTCTTCCTGTAACTATGCATTAAATTGAAAATGGCATAGAAAGTGCTACAGAGCGCCGTCTGAATTGCTTCGATTGCTTCGTCGGGTTCTAGATTTCTCCCGGGCCCAATTATGCGCAGCGTGTGCATGCTTTCATTTCTCAATTGGCCGCAGACTCGCCAGCTGACATTGCTCAATGTATGCTTAATGCTGTTGATATTTAAGCTAGCTATACTTTTTCTTATTTCTTGCTGCTGCTGCTGCTGTGGATGCCAAAGTTCGTCGCGTTGCCAATTGCAACATGTTTTCATAGATCGCTGCCAATTAATTTGTGCTTGCGCTTAGTTCATTAGTTGCAGTTAATTCTATGCCATTTTGTGGCGCTCGCCATCATTAGTTAACATTGACAATGCGATTGAGCAACTCTTTTGCAAGCGTTTTGTATAGAGTATTATAATATCTTAATAAATATGTATTCACAAGTCCGAAATGTGTACACCTGAGAGTCGATTTAATGTTAGCCAAGTGTCTCTCAGTTAAGCTATATAGATAACAAATTTTTTTTTCTTCAAATAACTATGGAATAATCGTAATTCAGTTATTATTCGTTTTTTTAACATTGAATACTCATTGTAAGCAAAAATATATTAACGTATATAGAAACTATAAAAAGCGATATTTAAGTTAATTTGACAGTGACGAATAGTTGAAATTTGGAGACTATTTAAGCCAAAACTAACCAAAGGGTAACACTCCGTTGTTAACGGTGTCTTCGTGTTGTTCTTGGCGACAATGCAGCTCATCTGCCTGGCGCACAACCAGCTGTCAAAACTCTTGGCTCTTGGCTAAGAGCGCATGCGCAGCCGGCTTAAATGCTCTTACAAGCGCGCATTGCTCTCACTCTCTCTCTCTTTCGCTCTCTCTCTGTCGATCTCTCTGTTTGTTGTGCTCTTCGTGGTCTGCCGGTTACACAGCGTTGGCGTCGTCATCGCGATGATAATGATGATCATCTTGACCATTTGTGTGTGTGCGACGCGACTCTTTTGGCTCGGAGCTTCCAACTTTTCTTTCTTGGCCTGAACTTCTTGGACTTTCTTGCCAGCATGCTTAAAAGTCTTTTGGAAGCGCCAAGACCACAGTCAGTACGCTTTGTGCGCTTCAAGCGATTGGTACGTTGTAACGGAAGTGTTTTAACCAACTCAAATACGATACGTAAAGGCCTTGGCCAAAAAGGATGCGAATAATGCAAAAGTGCGTGAATGCAATACGATTTTTATAATTAATAAACCCAAAAGAAATATAGCCCAAATCAGAATTGTTCATAAATCAAAGTAAATAAATAAAATAACAGAAACAATCAAATCGAATTGCAATTGAAAAATAAATATTAAATAACACACGCATTGCCGTTCGCGAGTTGTTTCACAAACTTGTTGTTGTTGCTGTTGTCGCTCAGTTATTGTTGTTTATGGATTTGCTCGCCTCTTTTTTTGTTGAATGCATTTCCGCTCTAACACTTTGTTGTAACTGCTGCTGCAGCAGCAGCTTCTGGCCACGAAGCGCGGCGCGTCAACAGGTAAGCCTCGCATTCAGCCAGGATTAACTTTGCTTAAACTGTTACAACAACTAAAGCGACAGCAGATAGTAGAGACAGAGACAGAAACAGAGACAGAGACCAAGCCCAGTCCGAGCCCAAACCGTAACCAAAGTCCTGCAATCACAATACAGCCCCTGGTCGAGTGTCGACCAAAGCGGATTACTCTACAAATATTTACAAGCCTTGAATAATGTTGGTGTGTGTGTGTGTGTGTGTGTGTACGTGATGTCCTTTTTTATATGCACATATTTCATATTTGCTGCTGCTGCTGCTGCTGCTGCTGCTGATAGCATATTTATTTTCAAATAGCCTGGCAACATAAAATGCAGCGGCAACAGTTGCAGCTGTGCTGCTGCAATCAACATTTTGGCAACAATGTTAGTTTTGTGGCCCAAACGCTGGAAAAGTTAAAGGCCAACAGGCGCGCACAGGTGAAAAGAATGAAATGAAAACTTGTCTTTAATTAAAGAAACGGAGCAAAGCGAAGCAGCATACAAAAAATTACAAGAAAAAAACAAGTGCAACAGCAGCAGCAGCAGCAGAAACAAGTAACACTCACACATGCACACATACGTGTAACAGAAAACAAGTTAAAATGCCTCAGCTACATTTGGTCAAGTTTACAGAACCAAACATAACTCGACTGTTTGTCGAGTAGAGCTAAGAACTTTAGAGTGGAGGGAGAAGAGAGAGAGAGGAAGCGAGAGCGAGCGACAGAGAAAGAGAGACGAGACGAGAACAGTTGCAGGCTCCTAAAACAGCTTTGTGTGATTTTTAATGAACCTACTAAGAACTTGGCCAACTAGCCAAAGCCCAAATCCCAGCCAACCAGTCAAACATAAACTAGCTTGGCTTAGCCATAATATGCTATTGTTGTTAGTGTTGTTGTTGTTACTGTTGTTGTTGTTCTTCGGCCAAAAAATAGACGATATTATAAAAGCAGAAAACAATGCGCAATATTTATGCAAGCATTAACAGGCAAATCCTCTACTAACTGTCCGTCCGTCTCGCGGTCTGTCTGCTGGGGTATTATGCTCAGCTTGGTAACAAACTTAAGCTGACAGCGCTTGCTGGCAAATGTATCTGCACAGTTTGAGTTACTTTCTAAATAGCATTTTACATTGTGCCTGGCCTGAGATTAGTGCAGTTGCAGTTGCAGTTGCTGCTGCTGCTGCTGCTATTGCCGTTGTTCTTATTGCGGTTGTTGTTGCGGTTAAATAAATAAGGCAGCGACGTGCTCATAGTTTTGCCACAGCTCAGCAAATAAGAAATTGCATTGCTGCAACAGCAGCTCAAATGTTGTTGCTGCTGCTGCTGCTGTGACTTGCACAAATGCAGTGAGTGATATTATAGATGCGTTCTGTTCGCTTTTCCAACCCACTTCCTTTTTAGCTGCTGCCCATACTAAGTGTTATAGCTGCCACTTCATTGTTCTAGCTGCAGTTAATAATTGCCAGACAGTCAGTCAATTTGCTGCGCTTTAATCAAGTCAAACTGCAATCATACACACTCTACACACACACACACACACACACACACGTAATTACCGCAACATAGCGGCTCATCTGTAATTTGAGCACTCGCAAGAGTATCTTTTGTGCACCTTTTAGCTGTGTTTCTTTTTTCATAATTTTTTTTTATGGACAAAACGTGCAGCTTGGAGAGTGTTTAGAGGCTTGTCCAGGTATTTAACTTGGTTAGCTGCATCGAGTCAAATGCCACAGCTGACCACGCAAAATCTTTGGCTCAGCTGTGGCCGCATGACATAATAACCAATTGGCCCACTGCAGATAGGTCAAAGTTACAATAGCTGCAGCCGTCCCCCATCTAATGCAGAAAATCAGCTAATACAATGGTGCATTTTTTTGGAATTTTCATTTCGACAACTTGTGGAAATGCTTGAAAGTCTTTAAATGTGATGAAATATACCATATACCATAGGGAATATAATAATAAAATTTGTGCCTTATTCGTATATATGTTAAATGTTGCTAAAATATGGCCAAGTATAAGAAGCATTAAAAATAGCTAAATATTGTTAAATACCTAATCGTGTTAATCCGAAATTCATACAGACAGGCGGATAAAGCTAATCAACTTAGCTGGATCAAATATATATGAATTATGGGCTCAAAGATGACTCGAACCCATATGTTAAACTTAAATACATTTTGATGGCAAATACTTCCTTTTCTATTTCTGCCCTTTTTATTCTTTCACAAATATCTCAGAAAACTTCACCTCCGAGAATAATCAGAGTTTTGCGTATAATTTATAATCAAATCGTATGAATATAGATTGCATTTTGCACAATTTTGTGCCGTGGCTAACGAGATGACAGCCCATATGTACCCAGTTTTAATATGAACGCTTTGTGCTGTTTCTTTGTGTTGCCAACTTCCATTATCTGAGGCAAGTTAAATATTATGCTGCTGCATGCAGCAACTAGCTGCAAGTTGTTCTTGTTCTCGGTGTCGTCTTGTCGCTGGGTAGGCAAATGGAGCAAGTTTTGCAACAACTTCGACGCCAGGCTACAATTTTCTTTTTGTTAATTAAACGCAATTATATTTATTAGTGCTGTGCTTCACACACACACACACACACACTGAGTGAAAGATATAGATACAGATTGAGATAAAGACCGTGGCTTAGATAGCCATGTGCTGGCTCTATAATTGGCGAAAATTATTTAATTATTATAAACTGCAGCTTCCATCCAAGCCAAGCAGAACTCGGCACTCAAGTCGCAACAACTTTTGTCTTTGCTTCGTTCGCGTTATCTGGTTGCAATTTCTGTTTCTGCTGCTGTTGTTTTTGTTGTTGTTTTTATTTCATTTATTTGTTTGCTGTCTTTTGCGCAAAACTTTTGCTCCACCAGTTTATTGCTGTCTATAGTTGTTTATTTGGCTGTTTACTTAAGCTTCGCGAAGTATTGTTGCATTTCCAATGCCATAATTAGGTAAAATCTAATTTGGCAATCGCACGCTGCGCATATGCAAACAAAGCCCAGCATTGAACAATGATGCACTGCCAGCATTTGGGGTTTTTGGGCATTGGGCTTGGGGTTTGGGCTTGGGGTTTTATGGTTTTCGATGTTGGTTTTATGGGTTTACCACCCGCTGCTCGCTGAGTGCCATGTAATTAATTTGAGGCGCGCATTGTTGTTGACAGATGAACGTGGCAGTTGCTGCTGCTTCTGTTGCTGCGCTGCTGCGCTGCTGCTGCTGTTTGTTAACTTGATTAATTAAAATGCAGCAGCTTTTAACGGCGTCGGGCTGCATGGCGTGCACATTTGCCATAAGTTTGTTATGTGCCAGTTTATCAGCTGCTTATGCAATGAACAATGTCTTAACTCATCGTCTCAGCCCCCAGAGACTCACAGATTTTCGAGCGTCTTCAGCTAAAATAAATACACTCGAGAAAACATAAGAGATTTTTGGCTTAAAGCAGACACAAAATTCTAGTTAAAATTATCCAAAAAACAACTATAAAAGTTACTCAAGAATGATGGAGAATACATGATTTACTTTTATTATATTTACTTAATATAAATCTATCTATGATTAATCCAATACTAGTGGATAGCCTTAAAGTGAACTTCAAATAAGCAAAAAAAAACAAATTTGCATGGATTTAATCAAAAGTTCCACAAGGCACTCAGTTTTGGCCGTCAAAAACTAGGTGGCTTCTTCGGACTGATTGCAGCTGAAAAAGCTGCCGTGGTGCACGTCAGCGGCAGGAATGAAAGTATGTTGGTTGCACAGTTTTTGGGCACACACAGGTTAATTTGAAAGCATCTAAGTTTTTGATGTGCTCGGGCGCAGTTGGGTGCAAAGAGTCGAGCAAAAGACTCAAAACAGCCAAAGCCAAAGCCGCTCACCAACTATGCTGTGTTGCCTGACGTTGACTTGTGGCCGTGTTGCTGGCAGCAGGCAAACATGAGACACACACAAACACACACCAATACATACACCAGAAGTCAGTCAACGTGCCACATGTCATGGGAACTTTTAGTCGACGCGAAATGTTGTGAAATCATGGGAGTGAAATATTTTACTTTGTTCATTGCACATTTATTAATAAAGATTTTCTTTGTTTTTATTTCTTGACTCTTTTATAAGTCCAGCAACATTTTTGCATGCAGCAGCAGCAGCAGCAGCAGCTTTGCCTTTGCTTCTGTGGAATTTTTAATTTAATTTATATATTGCATTTGGCTCCAAGACACGAAACTGAGACGCCGTTCTTTTCGTTGCAATTTTCTACTCGCGTGCCAGCTATGCTTTTTGGCCAACAAAACAGAACGTCAAAGAGTCTGGCAGTCTGCATGGCGTATACGCAATGCAAATATACGTATACGAGCCAAAGAGTATATATTTATTTGAAATAATTCATGCGCATCTGTGTTAATATTATTCTGCTGCTGCTGCTGTCAGACACGAAGCTTAACCCTTATTTGAACCCATCCATCCAGCAGGGGGCGGGGTCAGCTGTCGGTTATTGTAGGCGACTGACTTTGAACTCTTGACACATTTGGCAGTCGCCTGTCATAGTTGGCTAAAAAGGGGTAATAGGTCACTTGGGAATTTATGCTCGCCATGGAAACATGTGCTTTACAGCCCACATCAATTTTTTATATGCCACAAGTTGTAAGCCAGCTGCTGCTGTTAACAATTTGGGCCTTGTCTCAGCTCCAGTTGGCATCTGACCTTCAGCTTAACAAAGCGGCAATTGCTGCTCCGCTTATTGTGCACTAAATTATGTTATTAAGCTTATTTAAGCGCATTATACGGCTTGCAGCTGATAGCCAAGAGTGACTTTTCTGCTTCTTGCTGGCGTGCAATCAACAATTGATTTTTAATTTTCAATTTACAACAATTGTATTGTACATAGAAATGAATATTTATTTTGTGGCATATGAAAAAATAAACACGCATCATATTTTCATTGCCTGAAAATAATGCAATAGTAATAACAACTTTAACAATACGCCGCCACACATCAAATTTTTATATATATATATATTTTTTTTTAACATTTTTGATTATATTTTATGCAATCACTTTCACAATCCATCAAAGGGTCTGCAGTGCCATAAACAAATTGAATTTCCAGCGTTAAATACAATTAATCATTGTAATTGATTTGGCATATTGTTATTGACGTTGTTATTAAAAAACATATATATATTGACTCGCAAAAAAGATACTCATTTAATAAGTAGTAATAATCATATTTTTTTGTGCACATTAATTAACAATATCAGACGCTGCAATTCAGAGATAACACAAATGCTGAACAAAGTGATTAATTTGTTGCTGCCACAAAATGTGCAGTTAATCGTAGTCTCTTTATATATGCACGAGTTGTGTTTTTGTTTGTGTGTGTGCCAAAGTGCTTTCAACGCACATCATCATCATCGGCATGCTCATTATCATCAGCAGCATAATGAAATTCATGGCTCAATCAGCACTTGAGCGCGCTTTTCCGAGCATGTCCGGCAGCAACAATATGCCAAGCTAAACGCCGAGTGCTGTCCATAATCCATTAGAAAAAGTAGCAAATTATGATTTATTGCAGTTAAAAGGGGCGTCGGGGGCGTGCTCATGCCACAAAAGCCGCAAAGTGTGCGCAGCAAAGTATGCAGCAGCAGCAGCACCAACAGCAACAAAAGTCTTCAACAACAAACACACATTTTCTATGCGAGCCAGCTCAAAAATTGGTAACAAAAAAAAATATTAACAAACTTTGGCTCGTAAAACGAAAGAGTATTACTCCTAAATGTAAAACTCTTGTAATAGAGGGGGGAAGCAACTTATTTATGGCTGGCAACTTTTGTAAATGCGTTGCGGCACATTGGCTACCAAAATTAAGTAGACGCCGTGTGCTCTATTGGCGCCCACAGCAGCATTGCACATGGCCCAATTAATGCTCTATTTATGACAGAGGGCCGCAAAGCATTAGCTGCAAAGGTCACTGTGATGGCTCAATTATACGCATGAGTAATGTGCGTGTTTGTTACTGCTGTTTCTTCTTCTTTAACTTCTTCATATTATTATTATTATTTTGGCCATGATTGGTGTGCATTAGGCTTTACGCCTAATGAGCAACAAATTGGGCCAAGTTTTTGGTCAACCCTATTGCGTTATGCATGCAAGAAGAAGACCGGCTGCATCATTCAGTCATTCGCTCATTCTTGATTATTGTGCGCTCATCGGTGTATTTACAGTTCTGGCTGAGCTAACAAAATGCCACTTTAGTTAATAACTTTGACCGCAATACCAAAGAGCAAGAGCCATTAGCATATGCTTAGCACCAGAACCGAACAAAGCCAAATACCGAAAATCAAACAGCCAAATCCAAACCAGTTTTTTGTTAAGAATTTGACAAAAGGAAATCAGAGCTCGCCCCGTTAAATGGGTCAACAAAGTTTCCCACTGATCTGCTGGCACTAGTTTAATTAACACTACTCAAAACTCTTAACTATATTACTATTTCTATTTCTTTTATTATTTTTTTATTTTCTATTTTTTCGCGAACTTTTCACTACTCATTGAACTAGTGTTATGAATAGGTTTTGCGTATTTCACACGGCTTGAAAAACAACAAGAACAAACTAATTAAAGCCAAACAAAAGGTGTGAGGAATGCAGCTGAAAGCGGGCACTCGCTGCTCTCCAGCGTTGTATCTTCATATGGCTTTAAGTGTATCTGTATCTGTATCTGTATCTGTGAAATTGAATGACTCGACAGGGAAAGGCGCATAATAAACCATAATGACGAAATTACTATATTTAGTATGCTAAAAATCGGTTAAAGTGTCAGTAGGTTGTCAGCAGCTGCCTTCATTAGCACCACACACACACACACACACACTCGACTCCAGACTGCCGCTGAGCATCATTTTTGCTCTCACTTTAGCCAAATAACGCCTGCGACAATCGCATGATATTGCAATTTTTTTATTTATTTCTTTTTATCATCATTTGGCGTTAACTTCTTTTCACCTGAAGATGACCAGGCTGGAACAGTTGTACAGCCTCCGGTTAGTGTCTGGCAATGTCGGCTACTGCGTGGCCAATGCATGAAAATCTCTTCAGCACGATTTATGAGTGTATTCCTCTTTTGCTTGTTATTTATTTCTAGCCAAGCAACTTTCATTTTTGCTGCCGTAGAATATCAAAAGACAAATGCTTGATAAAAGAAATATACAAAAAAAAAACAAATGTGTATCGAGCATTTCAATAGGTTATTGGCATCTATGTGTATGTGCGAGTGTGTGTGTGTGTTTTTATAGCACTTTATTTAGTCCGCTTTGCGCACTTGACTTGCCCCCCCACCCTTCGACCGGCTCAAGTGATTGTTTGTGCTTGTTTGCTGCTGTTCATGTTGTGTTGTCTAGTGTATTTTGACGCGCCTAGAAGAGTGTGCTCCAAAGTGTCTGAAGTGCGGCAATTACTAGCGCAGCACGCGGCACACAATGATGCAAGTATTCGGTTGCAGCAACTGCTTTTGCTGCTGCTGCCGCTGATTAGCTTTTATCAGCCAGTGAATTTGTGTATGCAGAAGAGTCTCTTCAACGACATTCTGAAGTACATATCATGCAAAGCTGATCTTGAGCCAGATCGGCGCTTAAAGCGTGCAGACCGTAAATTGAGAGAGCCAACAAGAACAAGAACAAGAACAACAACAACAGCAACAGCAGCTTTGAGGTTCATGATTCTGTTCTTTGTCGTTTTCGGGTTTTTTTTTCGGTAACGTTATAAAAATTGAAAGCTACGCATTCAGGTGACCCACATTCGCTCAGCAGCAGCTGCTTGTCTGGCGTGTTTGGTGTTTGCCGTTCGGACCATGTTCTTTGCCCGAAAAATCTGTCCATGTTCGGCCAAAACAACAGCAACAGCAACAACAACAACAACTGATACACACAGGCAGCCAGTTTTTGTTGTTTTTTTTTATAACGCTTTTTGCTTTTTTTGATTCTTTCGTTCAGCATTGACTTTTTGGCATGAAATCAATCTCTTTGCCATTCCCATAAGCCGAACCCCTAACTCTCCCGCCCGCCGCGCATCCAATTTGAGTATTTCAATTCTTGTATTTTTTTTTATTTCGTTTTTTTTCTTGCACGCGTACCCGTCTGGAATTTTAAATAATACATTTGACGCTTTCATTTTAGCTAAAATGCTGCAGGCAATCGCAATTTTATTAACGCCTACCTCTTATACTTTTGCTTCCTACTTTTTCTACTCATTTTTTTTGTGTGTTGATTTGTTGCTGGCATATTTTGGCCAGTCTTAATGTCATCATTAACTTTTGGCCATTTCTCCATTGAACTTCAATTAGCCACGGCTGACACTCGCATTTCCGCAAGGCATTTTCTTAATTATTTTTTTATTTTTTTCTATTTATAAATTATTTTTTGGAAAGTGTCGCAATTTAAAATTAATTGCCATTTAATTAATGAAATAGGGAGTAGCTAAATTTATTATTTGTTGCAAATTCGCTTCGCTTACAAAATTCACTGTTAACAATTTCAACTTTTTCAATTTCTTTGCACAGATGCACGATTAACTATTGAAATGTTTACCCTGCTGAGCAATTAGCTGCATACGGTAAGTACACAATGAAATTGGTTTTCGTATACCCTGTAATCAATTGAAAGAGGGGCGAACAAGTTATCTGCTAATATATATGCAGTATTTTCACAAATCAAACAATAAATAAAGTTTTTTATTTAATAAGCTTCTACTTTTTAAATATTTGCATATTTTTACAATTTTTACTGGGTATCTGCTATGCAAGCAATCGAAAGAGACAGCACACATACGTATTTTAATTATTGAACAGCTCAAACAAATATCAGCTATTTTTGGCCAGCACACAGTGCCATCCATTATATGGCATTGGCTATAGTCAAAGTCGCGTGTTTTCCAAATGTGCGAAATATTTGCTAAAATCAAATGGTTAAATTATAATCCAAAATATTACAGCCAAAATGTGCCGCTACCAAATGCTCTACCTGTAGCTTTTCCAATTTCCTGCATTGCATATTCAACTAATTTAACGTAATTTAAGCCTTTTTGGCTCTCGCTGGCATGTGCCAAATGCATGGAATGCTTGGGGATTTCAATAAGCCCACTGATATTATGTTCTCAACTACACACTGGTTTCCTGGGCCTGCAGCTTAGCTTTAGCACATGCCAAACATTTCATTTCCATCAGTTGCCAACACTTTTTCGGGTGCCCATTTTTATTGAAAAGGAACGAGCCGAAATTTGGCCCATCGAAATTATTTGCACAAAAACAAGTAACACAGAAAATGCAAATAAAATACAACAACAATTACAAATATAACAATACACATAACAGCAACAACAACGAGAACAACAACAAGAACGATGCCAAACAAATTCAAGCAATATTCGCTCATTGAGCTTTTAAGCTTCGAAGGGCTGAGTGCCGAACACTGAATACTGAGTACCGAATAGTGAGTAACGAAAACTGGGTACTAAATACTGAGTACTTAAAACGACAGCACCATATTCATTTGTATACCCTATATAATATACCCTATATATATTTATTTTATTTTCTTAATCTAACCACACTTTCACACCAATTGATAATAGATAAATGAGTTTTTAAATTTTTTCATTGCTAAGGCTATTAACTTATCGTGGACTCTCGAGTTCTTCTTAGTTGTTTTTGCGGATGCCATTACTTTGATGTGGCCGCCATAAGAGCCAAAATAAACACAAAATGTTGGCTATCAATCGGCCATTTATGAATCTGATTTTGTGCAGAGTACAATTTTAATATAGGGGCAAACATAATCTGGAACACAATGTTTTTTTCCGCTTGAGCGCCCAACAAAGAGAATGGGCAATTACAGTGTTGGAAAATACACAAGACTCGAGAGTTGGATATTAGTATCATCGATTTGATTAACTTAAATAACCAGGCAATGTTTGTATCAATGTTCGATTATAGTTCGCTTATTTGCGATACTTGACACAAAAGTACTCATGAATGTTAAATACGCTCGTGTCTAAATGGGCGTGGTTGATTTGCCCCATAAAACACATCTCGACCATGGTCAAATTCCATTCAAATTTTGTTGCAAATATTTTTGGTGCATATTGCGCTAGTTTTGTTGTGTGCGAAAGCAAATTCAACAAATCAGTGGAATTTTGTATGCATATTTAAGCATTTGTGGCGCATTCTGGATATTGACATTGAGTACAAAATCGAAAAAGATTACAAAAAAAAAAGGTATTCACATAAATGCGAGATGTACTAACGAACTGTTGGATTTACATTTGTATATGGACGAATAGGAAACAAAAAAACAAAAAAACAAGTTAGCAAGCGAGAAAAAAGGAAACTAAAAATATACCCTGTAGCCAGAAAAGTGTAATAACAAATGGCCAACAAAAGGAATCAAACACAAAATAAAAATACATTTTTAAATTTGTTGAAAATTCAGTATATAAATATGTTATCTGAGTCTATTGAATTGAATAAACTGCAAGGACTTATACACTCTCTAACAAAACCCATTTAGTATTGGTTACAGGGTAAAACACACATAACCAATCATTGCTGCTGCTGCTGTGTGTGTGGCAACTGTTTTTGGCTAATGAAGCTATTAGTGTTGGCCTTGTTATTGACCATTCATCGCTCAGCCTGCACATTGTTTTTATTTTTGCTAGTCCCGTTTTAACCATTCCTCTGGTGCGACAGGAAACGTACATTTTCCGCAGGCCCCACAACATCAAAACCGACAATTTTTTTACTTGATTTAACAGACGCTGACTACAACACAAAAAAGAATGGCAACCAAAAAAAATAGAAGGAAGAGAATATATAAGTAAGTAAATGCCGAAAGTTTTGTTTGGGGGCTGGAAAGTTGATGCCAGTTGGCTGATTTCTGTAGCATTTCCGTTGTGTTTCATTTTAATTTTCATACTCGGAAAGTGCTTTGACCATTTTCTGGTGCACAGAATGTAAAACGAATTCAAATGGAATGAAATAAAATAAAATGTTTGACTATTGGCGGAAGTGCGCCATAAGTTTATTTCTTGTGCGCCATTTTGTTTGCATATACATTTATACAAGTATATATATATTTTGTGCACACACACAAACACACACACAGTCACAGAGGGAAACTTGTGCGTATTTTGGCCTTTTAGTTTTGCGTTCGACAGTTGGCGCTGAATTTTTGTATTTGTGGCGCTTATTGGCTTTTATGCGCCATAATGTAACGGAAATTGTTCAACTTTTTAAAGATATAAATATTTAATTCAAATGTCGCTTAACACCACCCACCACTGGCACCACTAGCTCTAACTGTTGCTGCTCCAGCTCCAGTTCAATTTACTGTTAGAACTTGGGCGGCCAAAAAGCTCACACGCCAACAGCTGCCGGGCAAGCAGGCTGCCATTAATATTTTTCAACTATTTGCATAAATTAATGTGCGCACAAAATGTTGCCCAAAATATGCTTGCAGCTGGGGGGAATGGGGGCGGGTGGGTTGTGGGTCAGTGCGCGTTTTAATAGCGTTTTGAAACGCCTCGCTTTGGCGTTAGCTAAGCCTTCGCAAAGTTTCGCCCGCATGAATTTCGAATTGCAATTGCACATCGGCCTCGGGCGTATATTCCTTCAGTAAACTTTATCCAGCATATTTTAATACCACATGCGCATATTTTTTGCTCCAAAACTGGGTTGGGCGCTAATTCGCAATTAGTTACACTAAAGGTGGACGTTGTGTCAGCTGCTGTCGCAGCTGTTCCTTCAGATTCCACCCCACAGCCCCCGTTGCCCTTGTGCCCTGCACTGCTGTGGATGTTAGCCCAAATTCATAATACGTGCGGGCTGGCTTAATGGAAAGTTTTTGGCCCGGCCAGAGGAAGCTGGCTGCGTGGAGTTGAGCGAATGCATAGCATTCATAATTTAACCCAAATATTGCATATTTATGAATTTGTAATTATTACAAATAATTTTTAAAAATGTTGAGTGTTTTAACAAAGTTTTTGAACACCTAAAACGAATCTATTCGTATTGTAAACAAATATTTAAAACACATAATAACAAAAGTATAATAAGCAAGCTTTATTTTTATAACAATTTAGTTTTTAAGTACGTTTTAAAAGCCGCTTAGGTACTTTAGTTTAATGGAAAGTAGCTGGTACTTAATAGAACTTAAATACTTTAGATTTGTCAGGCAAGAATTCAATTTACACTCAGTGCACAGCCACACTGGTATATGTGGTGTATGTGGTGTACGTGTGTGTACGAGTGTGTGTGTGTGTATGCTGGAAAATGAGTTGACTGGTAATTGAGTTTTTAGTAGCTGTTAGCGGTGCCACAGCAGCTCTTTGCGCCACTTAGTGGCAAAGATGTGCACACACACATGTTTTCTCTTATATGTATATGTGAGTGTGTTGTTGGACCAGCAGCAGCAGCAGCAGCAGCAATAGCAGAGGTGCATTGTAGCGCAAATTAACTACATATGTATGCAGGCACACACACACACAAACCCACTCACACCCATTCACACACATGCACATTGCCGAAAATCACGCAGCAGCAAAATGCAAGTTAAAGTTTCCTCAGAGGCGCAACCAAATCAAATTTGCACCAAAAACCAAAGGTAAACTTTGAACGCTAGTGGCGGACATTTGCCTGTGTGTATCAAGGTGTTGCGTGTGTGTGTGTGTGTAGGTGTGTTTGTGTATGTGCAGCCACACACTCATGCAAATTCTCACGTCGCTTATTTGGTAATTTACGCGAGTGCGAAAATGCGTTGCGTGTTTGCCTAACAAGGCGTATGTCTATATATCGGTGTGTACATGTGTGTGTGTGTGTGAGAGAGTGTTTTAGGCTGCAGCTAAAGTTCATAAGCTTGCACACACATTCAGACAATCGCAGCTGCGGTTGCTTTAATTAAGCCATCAAAACATTTTGGCTCAAAAACGCAACTGCATTTTGTCAGCCGCAATAAATTCGCATAATAAATGGCCATAGTTTAACTGTGTCAACAGCAGTCTTCACAATATATATATATATATATATATATATATGTGTGTGTGTGTGTGTGTGTGTGTGTGTGTGTGTGTGTGTGTGTGTGTGTGTGTGTGCTACCATATCTATTCACAAATTTGGCATGCTAAACTGCGAGGGCACAAAAAAAGCGAGTAGAAGCAGCTTCACCTGCACATAAAATGTTAAACAGCAGGCTAATGCTCAAAAAGATGCACAAAAGTGGCCAAAATGCGCCGCAGGCTAAAGGACACGGGCAGCTGTTGCTGCTGCTGACGTTGCGCGCCGTGCGCGCTGCATTGCACGTCAGCAACAGAAACTGAGTATAACAAAAATTATGCTAAATAGGTAAAGCAGCTTTCACGAAACTGAAACTCAACAGCGGGCCACTAAATTATGAAGTGGCTGCTGGGTGGACTGTGTGGACGAGAGGGCTGTGGGCGTGGCCAACTAAACGGCAGTGTCCATGCGGGTCAGCAGCACAGACGAGTCAACAGCAGCCTGCTGAGTGCTGCTGCTGCTGATGTTGATGCTGCTGTTGCTGCTGCTGTTGCTGCTGAACTAGTTTAAAAACTTTAATAGACTCGAGAGCAACTATCGCCCGATCTGGCAACGTTCAGAATACACGGAACACAAATCGATTTGCCCGCAAATTGATCAAAAACAACTCAGAATGGTGCAGTCGGGAATAACCGACTGCGCAACACTCGTTCACAGTATTATAACAGTTTATATAGAGTTGGGGAGATAACTCTTCAGTGAAGATCTTCATAAAAACTGAGCAAAATATATATCGTTTTATCGATTTGCCACGCTTCAGTGAACATAGCCCATAAATCTTAATCAGCAAGCCAATATACTGTTTTCAGTTGTGGAACAAGTATAACTGGAGAGAGAGCCAAACGCAAACTTCGACTAACTAATTAAAAGACAACAGACACAAGACGTCAGTCGCTCGCAGCTTTCAACAGTTTAAAGAGCACGGGGCCAATTTTAGGCCAGGTTCTGTGTGGTTCTTTGGCGGGCGCACAAATCTTCATAACTGTTCGCACATTTTGGCAGAGTTTTGGACCGGGGCTGGTATCTGTGTCACAAATGATATGCGGGGCAAAAGTTCCCCTGGGTATTTGTCAGCAGTTGCCAACGCAATTGTGACAGCAAATAGAATCTTATCTGCGCCATTGCCAGGGCCCATTGGCCAGTCCGAGCTGCGGCAATAGCAACGGCAACGGCAGCCAACTAAGCCAAATGGTTAGCGCCGGCCAACGAAAGTAGCAGCAGCAGATTCACATGAAAAATGTTCGCACATACCTTTTTCGCCTTTGGCTCAAAAGCTGCTGACTGTTAACACGCTCGCTTCGCTTGGCTTGCCTTGCCTTGGCTTGGCTTGGCCAGAATACCGTTGTGCTGCTGCCAGCTTCCCCAGCTGCCTGCTGCCTGCTGCGTTGTGTGTTACGCTCCTTTGCATTGGTTTTGTTTGCTGTCTTGATAGCGCTCCGCATATATGTATGCTATGTGCGAACAGCGCCCTCCAGCTCCCTTTATATGTGTGCAAAAGGAAACAGCTCTTCAGCCAGAAGCAGCAGCAGCAACGGCAGCAACAGCAGCGGTAGCGGCAGCAGCACCCGCATTCTCATCCGCACCTGCTTTTCATTATACTCGCTTAGAAGAAGAAAAGTGTGTATTGGTTTTTTGTGCAATGTCCGTCTGTCTGCTATTGAAGATATAGACTGTATACTTGAAGTATATATTCTAAACGTTTTTAAACGTGGATATTTTACAAAAATAATAACAATAATAATTAAGATCCTTTTGAACTGTTTTAAGGTGTTGCTGTGAATGGGTATTGTGAAGTCGGTTACATTCGACTGCAACGCTCCTGTTTTATCTTGCATTGTGTGCGTGTGTGTGTGCTCATGTTGAAGAGACGCCTCTTGCTGGGGCTGTTCAGTGGGAGTGTGTACTGTACAAGCAAACCGACTGCCGCTGGGCCAAGTGTAGCATATTTTTTACTGCTAAGTGATGATGCTTCTGTCCCGGTTGCTGTTGTCGGTTGCTTCGTTCGTTCGCTCAAATTTCCAAATTTAAAATGCAATTTAATATAGATTTAACTCAACTTGGGCGTCTCTAATGTACTTAACTTGCCCCAACGGCCATAACATACATTATGATAAGCTCGGGCCATTCGCTTAATTAACATGACTAATGCACTTGCCGCAGCAGCTGAGTCATGGCTAAAACAACACAAAAACCAAAAAAGGCTAAACTAACCGCTAACTAATGAGCTAGTGGCTAATCAGCGGACATGTCGCCTATGCCTACGCCTTGAAGGACGCCCACAACGCTTAACTGAAACTAATTTAGGGAACACAAGGAATACACACACACACAATCACACACACACACATACACTGTCACACCCAGCTGATAAGGCTAAAGAGAAATTGTGCCAGTCATAACTCAAAGGATGTCGCTGGGACGCGCTATTTGAGGCGTTGCGCGTGTCTGCATTATGGCCATCATTCAGAGGCGTCAACGCAGTCCCGGCTAAGAGGATGAGTATAATCATAAAACTGCTGGGATACCTAATCCTTTCACACACACACGCACACACACACACATTTGGTCACTAACTCTAACCAAAGAAACGCATTTAACCATGAAAGGATACGACTTTTTTTTGTGACTGCTGCTGCCGTTTGCTGAATACGTAAAAAGGATTTTGCGCACCTTTCAAAATCTTTTTTTTACAGTTTTTTATTTTACTAGCCAAAGCAGCTCGAGTGAATGCATGAATGCATGATGATTGAATGAATGAATCGGCCCATGGCCAAGGCCCACAACAACAACAAAAGTGAGTAAGAACGCTGAAGTCGAGTGTAACCGACGGCTCTATACTCAGTCACATTGTAAAAAAATAAACATGAAAATTCGTTCACAATTCAGATTTTTAAAATTTTGAAAAAAAAAAATTTTTTTCTTTGACAATGCATAAGGGTACATGCTTTTTTGGCAAGAAAAATCGAAAAAATTTGATTTTCAAAAATGCATATATTTTAAATGTAGAAACAATATTTACGATAAATCATGAAAAAAGTGCCATCAAACGTGAAAATCGGTTGAGTTTTGACAAAGTTATGGGAGCTTAAAATATGGCTCCTATGGTTCCAGGAAGTTTACATGTCAAAATTTTTAACAATTTTGGCATGATTTTTGACCAAAAATTTGATTCCCCCAAAATCACTTTAAATGTTGTTTTTTTATGCTAATTATGACAAATACAATTGATATAAAACAGAAATTCGTAATTCTAAATTTTGAAAAAAAAAATTTTCCAAAATTCACAAGGGGGGGTACATGCTTTTTTGCCAAAAAAAATCGAAAAAAAATTATTTTCAAAGATGCATATATTTTGAATGTAGAAACAATATATACAAAAAATCATGGAAAAAATGCCATCAAACGTGAAAATCGGTTGAGTTTTGACAAAGTTATGGGAGTTTGAAATATGGGAGGTAAGGATAAAACAGCTTTACAAGCTAAATTTCTGTCACGGACGGACTATGAACAAATCCAATATACTCTTTTCACTTCGTAAACAAGTGGAAAAACTGAAAAACTTTGTGCGTTAGGGTCAGCGGAGTAATAAGCTAGGCCTGGATATTCGGCATGCCCTTCTGTGCCTCACTTGTTTTGATTATAAATTGAAAACTTTGCTGTTGTGCAAAATTTCCTAGCAAAATCAAAGTGTTTGCAAGGAATTTCGTAATTTTTCTCATCGGTTTTTTTTGCCCTGGTATTTCCATATGTCGTAACCCGGACAGGCGGTCAAGCGCAAAAGGCCGTGCGTCCAAGTGGAAGTGGAAGTCAGAGCCGCTCAAAGGGCGTGTATGAGACATAAAGGATATGCTTGTTAGTAACCAAATTTGCAACAATGACAAGCAAACAGACACACGAAAAGTTTTGTGACACTTTTAAGCATTTTCTGAGGGGCAAAGACAACAAAGGGTTGTCGACTTTTATCAATTTTGTGCATTGAATGTGGGCATTTTTTGTTGTTGAAAAATGTGTAAATAGTTTTGATTAGGAGAACATATCAATGTATTGCATTGATAAAATATGAAATAAATATGGCCAATTAAGTTGTAAGTAATTAAAATATATTTTAAATCATATTTCAACCAAAATTGACAACAAACTTACCAGTATTAGCAAACAAGAGCTGTAGTTCAAGGCCAGACCACAGCTGAGTGCTATGACATTCGATTGCCGCCACATGGCCCTTATTTATGCACTTATGGCCGCTGTTTTCTGAAATTCAATTTGAGTACCAATTGATATGCTCCGCTTTTATAAAAGCTACTTACTTCACTACTACTTTATATATATATATATATTTATTTGTACATATACATATATATATATATATTTATACATTTTTATTGTCACACTCATTGTCTACCGCACGCACCGAATCTGACTAGCTTTAACACTGCCAAACACATGTTTTGCAACACATGCCTTGTGTCAATTGAATTGCAGCCAACTTCACGCGATTAATTTGAACTTTTTAAAATTTGATTTGCATATTGCAAACTGCCAAAACCTTGCAAACATGTCGATCTCCAACTACAGACTGCAGACCAGGGTGCGTCTGCAGCCACTGGTGCTGTTCCAGATTATTGCCGCATACGAGCGTCGCCCCAAATCGGCCAAAATGGCCGTAGGTACGCTGCTGGGACGTCGCGACAAGGGCAACGACATAATTGAGATCAGCAACAGCTACACGGTGCACCACAAGGAGCAACAGATCGGTGAAGTCGAGCAGTTCAAGCTGGACACCCAGTACGCCAGCGAGATGTACGAGCTGAACCAGATCACCTATCCCCAGGAGAAGATTATCGGCTGGTACAGCACCGGCAAATCCCTGTCCCGCTCGGCGGCTGCAGTCCACGCCTATTATTCGCGTGAGTGCGGTGATATGCAGCCGCTGCACTTGCTGGTGGACACCACGCTGCGCGGCGGCCATTTGACCACACGGCTCTACTGCGGCGTCACGATGGGTGTGCCGGGCGGCACCAGGGGTCTGCTGTTCACGCTGCTGCCGATGCTCAAGCTTGATACGAATGGCGATGAGGCTGTCGCACTGCGTCTCATGCAGAAGCAGGCGCTGCATCCCACAAAGCAGCTGGGTCGCATGCTGCCCGAACTGGTGCACGTGGTGGAGACGACACGCGAGCTGGAGCAGAAGCTGGAGCTGGTGCTGCGCTATATAAACGATGTGCTCGCCCGCAAGCGCCGGCCGGACAACAACCTGGGACGCTCGCTGCACGATGCGCTCACTTCGGTGCCTCTCATGGATGCGGAGAGCTTTCGTCTCATGCTCAACGCCAATGTGCGCAACATGCTCATGAGCATTACACTGTCCTCCATGATCAAGACGCAGATGGAGCTCAGCGAGAAGTTGTCCTATCTGCCCGATCACTAAAAGCAACAATTGAAAACGATTCTTAATAAACGACGAATATTAAGTGGGACAAGCAGTAAAAGGTTTTAATACTAATTTTACTTTTTATATATTAGTTATGAACCATCAACCATAGGAAAAATAGTAAGTTGGTTCCCGACGTAAAAAGCAACTAATTTGAGAATTTATTTTTCTTGCTTGCAGAATTTAATTGATCTAATATAGTATTTAAATTAATATGGCATGGAAACAGGAAAAAATATCACAAAATTAATTTATAGAAAAACTTGAAATATCATTTCTATCACTCAATTATTTTGCTTATAAATTTCAAAATGAAATTCCCAAATTTCTCTTTGTAATACGAAATTGTTAAAAAGCAGTCATCAAAGATTCGTGTAAAAATGGGAAAATTACAACAACAAAAATGTGTTGCATTTGTTAAAAGAGTATTTTTCATACTACTTGCAAAAAGTTGCAGTAATATGCCTCAAAGAATATCTGGTAATAAGTTTTATATATATTTTATCTGGGCGACATTTTAAGCAGCCTTGTAATTGTCAACGCTGCAGCGATTTTTTTTATTTTCAATATTTTTTACGACTACAATAAATATATTACAGAAGTGATAATGGCAGCGATTGCATAATGGATTAAGTGCCCAGGCCTCTGGCTCTGCCAATGGCAATGTCGATGTCGATGGCGTTAACGTTGACGTTTGCTGTTTGTCGTTATATTTAAGCCATTATCAATGCGAATGCCACATGACGCACAACGCTGGCAGCAGCAGCGGCGACTGCCCCGCCCCCTCATTTGACTTGAGGGCGGGTTTGCGCAATGACTGTTTGCAGTTTTACTTAATTTTAAGCGATTTATTAATTTTTATACTCGTTCACGCACTGAAAAGAGTATATTCGCGGAATGACCTTCTTACCGATTACCCACTGATTACACTGTGTACGTGTATTGCGCTGTCGGTTATACCCGACTGCAAGGTTCTTGCTTAAAGCCGCCACACTGATTGCAGCTGCTGTTGCTGCTGCACGCAATTAATTAAAGCAGCGCAAATTATTGCGTTCAATGGAAATGTGTGCCAAAACAAAATGCAAACCAAAAGCCCTTGGCTGTGATAGGGATGGGGTGGGGAGAGGGGGTTGGGCCAAGGAGCAAATGCAAATGAGCAACGCACGCGCCATTTTGACAAATGATGGCAATCAAAAAGTTGCATGCCCCAGCTTAATGCGCTGCATATTGCGGCAAGTTGCAGGCGCCACTTGCTGCACAGATCACGTATACGGCACATTGGCGCTGCTGCTAAGACATTTCCAACTTTTTGCTAATTAATGTCAAAAATGTTCTATATACATAGATTTATATATATATTAAAAACGTTGCAGTCAAGTTCATGCCACGTGTTTTAATCCCTTGCACGCTCTGGCCTCATAACTTTAGACAGTTGGACGTGGCCTCAGCTCCCCCTCTCTCTCACACAGTCTCCTGCGCTCTTTCTCTGCCTGACCTTCCTCGCATTAAACGTGTTTGGATTCTGTGCGCAAATCAATGCGACAATGTGAGCTGGGGGCAGCTTTTAACGGACTTTATTGTAGCCAAACAAACTTGAAAAACTAAGCAGAAAGCCCGGACATCTCGCCGAGGATTTATGCTGAAGTGTGTGCGCTTTTGTGGCCACAGTTTAGGTGTCAGTTGCAGGCCAAGCGGCGGCACACACAGAATTACGACTCCGTCCGACCGAAGCCAAACCAAACGCTGTCCGGCCCATCTGTTGGCCCTGATGCCAAGCCAACTCAGCAATTGGCAAAGACGCCCACAGCATTTTCACACACACACAATGACAATTGGCAGCCATAAAATACTCACACATATGCCAAGGGAGGGAAAAAAACGGAAACGGAACAGCCAGATAAAAATGAGAAAAAGTGATAGATATTATAATAGACATGCTTCACGTGCGCCGTGTTGACGCGCAAAACAATAATATGGCTTCAAAGCCAGACAAAAATATGAAAAATATCAGCAGATATATAAGAGCAAACAAGCAAGTTAAGTTATGCATGGATAGTCGAATTTTGAATACTCTACTCTCAACCGAACAGTAAATTGAAATACTAAGTTGACCAAAGAAAACATTTTTTCATAAAAAAAACCCAAAACTTTAAGTAAATCATAAGAACGATAGCTTTAATATATATTTTAGGCCGATTTCAATATATATTCTTTCAATTATATACCAAGTTTCCCAGTTCGCCCAGTTCGAATAGAACATTTCGTAAGAAATACACATTTTTAGATATATTGCTCAAAACGTCACCAAGTGCATAGTAAAACTGTAATGCCCTGTTTGTAAGGGCATATTTATGATGAGCAAAAAATGAGTAACACAACACTCATGTGTGTGTGTGTGTTATCCTAGTGTATTGGAATAATAGACAGCGCGCTGTGTGGGCGTGTAAACGGGAAACGAGCTTAAAAGTTACAGAAGCTAAATAAAGATTGGCATAGATATGCACGTGATTGGAATGTAAGTTGGAAATTAAGTGGCTCCTGCGGCGCCAGGGCAACCTTTGGTTGGCAAAAAAGAAATCTTTGCGAAAACAATATATGTCATACACAACACTCTGTTGATGGGGCCAAGACAACCAGAAATGGCCAACGAATTGAGTGGCACTGGCAAAACGGAAAATGAAATGCACATTAGCACAAGGCAGAGGCCGGAACAGAGGCCTGAACAGAGGCAGAGGCAGTGGCAGAGGGGCTGGGCAGCAATAGGAAGGAAATTGTTACGTAGGCCAAAACGCAGAAGGAGCAGCTCAGGCAGCAGCAGTAGGAGCAACAACAACAAGTTGGCTAAAAGGAAAGCGCACAAATCGAAATAAATAAATAAAATCAAATGTTCTGTGGAAAAACTTTGGCTTTGCGGAGCTAACTTAGGTAAAACTGTGCGGCGTCTCTCTGTGCGCCCGCCACACCCGCAAACTGTGCGCACAAAGCGCTGAAATTACATCTTATGAGCGTCTGGAGGTTACGCTTTAGGGAGCCGCCCGCCAGCACGGCGTATACGTAACGGCAGCGTTACGGAAACGGAAACAAAGCGATAAACTTTTGTTAGTGTAGCCCGCGCCAATCCACACTCGAGACCCACGAGAGCGTAAAAGTGCGAAAGTGCGCGCACCACTGCGACCCACCGCCAGCACCGCCAGCACCAGTCGCAATGGCACTCCTAGAAGGCATCGGTTACCAAGTTCTGCTGCCTTTGGCTTCACCGTCTGAGACACAAGCAAAAACAGTTCCGAACGGAAGCAGCGCAGCAGCAGCAGCAGCAACAACAACAGCAGCAGCAGCAGCAGCAGCAGCAGCGTGTAAATGTCGACTAACACTTGGCTGCGTTTCCTGACTGTAGCAAAGAAAATAACGAGAGCGAATCAGTTGAGGCTGTGCGTTAACTGATACCCTGTAAAAATCCATAACAAGAATCCTAAAAATGTGCTACGTTTTTTGTTGAATTTGCCAAAAGCGGAAATTAATATTCAAAAATAGTTATGAAAAGTTCACATTAAACAACAAAAAATATATATAGACTTATCATACCTCATTTGACGCTCCTTTCGGTCACGCAGTATAAGAAAAGGAGGTAAGAAAAAATCCACAAGGCACATACTCAACAGTTTGCTTATGTGTTAGTGAGACTCAATTGCACAGCGCAGCGGAGAGGGTGGGGAGCGCCTTTTTACAGACTCGACTGGTTGTCAATGTGTGAATTACAAGTGTATTTTGTGCCGACTGTGATTGCTGGCCTTTAAAGCGGCGGCAGCAGCAGCAGCAGCCAAGTGGGCTTTTATTAAAAGTCTTTTGGCCAAAAAAAAGGCAAGTCTAATGTAATTTTGTTTAATTTGCAGCCGCAAACGAAGACTGATTGAGTACACGAGTCCAACAAAATCCAATAAACTCGCTGAAAAATCAATGGCTAACAAGCCAAATACAAATACCGACACAAGTTTTTGCGGGCGAAAATTCTTAATTTTCCTCAGCAGGAACGTGACACATTTTCGCTGGTCAAAAACAGTCAACGCATGGCAAAACTGTTTCAAACTTTACAGAGAACGGTTTGCGGGTGTGGGTGTGGGTGTGGGTGTGTGTGTGTGTGTATAAGTGGCTCAATTGGTTGTTTTTTTTGTTGTTTTGCTTTTGTTCAGCATGGGTTAGCCTCAAAACCAATTTCTTTTGTATTTTGCTCACACGCAACATGCAAATTGTTTGGCTTGTTTTCTGTTATTGTGTTTCAGGTAACTTAAGTGTGCTTTTGGCCAAATAACTTAAGCAGCCAATCTGAAAGTGGTTTCGTGTGTCAAGTTCCACAGTTTAACTAATTAGTATTTGATTTGTTTTGTTTGGGAATTGCCTTGATTTCGTGCAGATCTGTCGATTGTATACTTAATTATAGAAATATTTAATAAAAAAGAAAACAGCTTCTGTTAAGCTTGGTTAGTTGCACGGAAAGTGTTTAAACTACCCTCGTCCCATGTTTTAGATGGCCTCTTGTGCTTACCAAAAACTGTCAGCCACATGGCCAAAAATGTCATTTCGACCAAATACACCTTTTCCTTTTGTCATTTTCTCATTTGATTTATTGTATGCCCAAAAGTATTTGCGGTGCATGTGTGTGTGTGTGTGTATGGGGCATATAGTATGTAAATGTCTGGCTGATTTGTTTAAACAAACGTATGTGTGTGTGTGCTTGTGTATTTCGTTTGCTTGTCTCTACAGCTGTCAGGTTCAATCTTGTGCCCGTTGTGCCCTTAACCCAAACCTGAACGAGCGCACTTTCTTCTAGTGTTTGCTCTGGTTTTGTAACTGTGGGTGTGTGTCGTCCACTTGTCATGTCGCTCAGCGTCATTGTCATGCAGACAATGCCAGGACAGTCAGTCTTCAATCTGCCGACACGCCCCCCGCCCCCGCCCCCCGACCGAGTCGTCACAGTCCGCACTCAGCTACTTTTTGGCTCTTGCATTTCATTTACATTTTCAATGTCAGGTTGAACGCAGGTTCGACGCTTTCGGTTGTGAACTTCAGAATGCTGACATTTCGTAATTTACCGTTACAAATCAATTGTCAAGTTATGGCCATGACTGGCCACCCCGCTACCCCCGCCAGCCCGCTCACGGTGTCAGCGCGTGCCAATGCGTTGATGTCCTTGAAGGATCAACGGCAGCAGCTGCCCAAAGCGTTTCACAAAATATTTAAACGTTATGTTGAAGTATTTTACGCACAATTTATGTTAATTTGCCCACAGTTTAGCCATAAAAGAATCAGACACCCGCCAACAAGCAACACCAACAGCAACACCAACACCAACATCAAACACACAACATATTTTTATAGCCTTCTGCGATATTTATGCGCGATTTTTTTCGCATTGAGCAAAAATTGTTTGGCTGCTTATATTATGCTATATAATATATACAAACATATCTGAGAGTACGTGCTGTAGCAAAAGTTTTGGGGTTCATTGCACACACACAAACACAAACACGCACACGAAAACGAGCTAACTCATATGTGTGTCCTGGCTTTCCGTTAACATTCTGACAGCAAAGGCTTTAAGTTGTCAGCGCGTTCTTTAGCCATATTATTGCTATTGTCACAGTTGCTGTTGTTGTTGTTGCTGCTGCTGCTGTTGCTGTTGGCATTGGCGCTTATTAACATATTGTTGTTTTGCGCCTGTCGCGCCATTGACAATTCATTTTGTTATCACCACACACAAAAGCTTAGTGACTAAACCTCAAAACAAAGACCAAAAACTTTCCCAAACCCAAAATATACGACTGTCCAATAACCTGTACTCAGTGCGTAGAGGAATTTCATGTGCGAGGGCATTAGATTGTTATCAGTTGCAGTAATCGATAATGTTTTAGGTGATTTTAGTTAACCTAATATCGACAATGAGCTTACGTAAGGATAAAACTTAGACATATGCTTAAAATTTTATTGTGTTGGTTTGTTATCGATAACTAGTGAACAAAAAGTTATCGATATATATCAAAATAACACAAATTAACATTTTGGAAAAATAACTTTGATAAAAAATATTTAAAATCAATAACACGATTTTTTTCATCAATTTTTAAAATGTTATCGATGATTTTCGATTTAGTTAAAGACACCACATTGTTTACGGACAACCATGTCTAAAAACCATTCTTTTGATAATTATCGCTTGCATTTCTACATTTATATATCCGAGTCTAGCACAATCATTTAAATGCTGATATGCCCGCTCTCTCTGTCACATAGATAGAGTATAAAAATACATTTGCCAACAAAGTATTTATGTTTGGCATGTGAAAACTTTACTGTCAGCCTGGAGATTTGTGCAAGCGATAGGGTCTGACAGTTGAACTAGGCAAAATACATGCATATATAATAACAAGCCCCACGGTCGGATGATTAAAGTCAAGATTAAAGCCTCGTATTACGCTCCTGTTAAGTGCAACAGCTGCCGCATATGGCTGAAAATAGATGTGCATATGCATACGCCGGCATCTCATGACTAAATTGCCGTGCACTTCAGGGGGGAGGGGAAAGTGGCAAAGCGAGTGGAGGGAGTTGAAAACATGCTTAGCTGCAAAGACGTCGTGATAACTGCAGCTGCCTCCGAAGACATTTCAGGCTATGCAACACACACAAACACACAGACACACTGGCACACACACACACCCTCAGCTAGGCTGCTCGTTATTATTAGCATAATTACGGGCGCATTAGCGTACTGTGGCTTTGGGCTTCAGGTGCCGTGGCAACTGGCTCGCCCACCTCATTATGACAGCCTAAAAGCTTGTTGCAGTCGCTTGGCGCTTGCCAATTGGCCAACAGCCACTTTAAGGCCGCACAAATTTCAATTTCTATAACAATTTTCGCAATTTTATGCTAATTTTCATAGATATACTATCTGAATTTTGGCTTTCGGTATACCCTATGCAAATGCGTAGAAAAGGGGATTATCTAGTTGAAAAAAAAAATTGTATTAGTCTAATAAGTTTCTTAGCCATGGCCATGTGTATGTCCGGTCAGAAACTGACATTAAGCCTACAGACTTTAAATTTGGAATATTTTGGAGCCTAAATTGATGAGAGGAAAATGTACACAACTGAACCAAATTTCATGTCTGACGGCATTTTGGCCATGGCTTGTTGTTCTGAGTTCGGGTAATGGGAATCTTCTAGTCAAACATAGAGGATGGACTCTTAAGTTAATTTTAACTTGCCTTGGAAGGGCATCTTCGATAACATTGCATTAATTATTTTTCCTTGTTTTCATTTTACTTTGCAGCTTTCCCACGCTTAATGTTTACGCAACAGTCGCCCCTCGAAGCGTCCCGACATTAAACGGCGAAAGGTCACATCGGCCAGCTGGAAACAACAAAATTTTCTCTTTCATTATTTTAGCCAAGTCTGAAGCTTAAATAAAAACAAACGCGCTAAAGAAAAAAGTCAACAGAGCGGAGAGGACTGGGACTAGAACTAGGACTTGGACTAGGACCAAGTGTACACAATGCGTTTACAGCAGCTCGGGCTGCTGTGCCTGGCGCTGGGCGCCGCCGTTACTGCGGCCTTTCCCAACACCAACACCAACACGAATACCAAAACCGAGCAACAGCAACAGTCGAATCAGCCAATCTACACGTATATAACCACATCGAGCACGTCCAGTCACAGCCACAGGAATGACGCTGCCGCTGCTGCAATGCAGCCGACCATTGTGTACGAGGCGGCTGTGCCAAAGCAAGAACCACGCCCCGTCAACAAAGCTGCCGCCCCCTCGGCCACGGCAGATGCATCAAAGAAAGTCATCGGTTCCAGGTGAGTGCACAGACTCAGAGGGCTGACGTGCGCGTTTTTAACTTGGCTCGAATAGCACATAAGGCCCAGTCTCGCCCACATAGCCCCTTTCCTCTCTCTCCCTCTCCCTCTCTCTCTCTTTATTTTTGTAGCTTGCCCTTTGTTTGCGTTTGTTGTTGCTGTTGTCGCCGTTGTTAGGCAAAGTCTTTTGTTTGCACAGCTTTTTGCAATTTTTGCCACTAATTGAAATAGAATTTCCCTTTTGTTGTTGCGTGTGGGCCTAGAGAGAGGGGCTTCACCCCTCGATTTGGTCAGTTAGCAAATGCCTTAGTATTTTAATTAATTTGCTCAACAGGCGCCACAGCGGCCACTTGACGCAGCCCCCGCCACCAATAAAACATACCATGGCATACCTTGCGGCGTTCCGTTTAAAATAAAATACAAAAAAAAAATGGAAAAAAAGAGGAAATTGTAAAATCTAAAACAACAAAAAACGGGAGAGAACAATTATCCGAGAGGTGACGAAGATCAAATACCTTTTCAGAATATATATTTAAACTTGGTCACAACAGAATTTTTATAAAAAAAATATGTAATTTCCTGCGAAATGTTTTCATAAGAAAAATAAATCTCTCAAGATAAATTCTAAGCAAAAAATCTCCCCATACTCTGTATCCGATTCAAAACATGCCTTTGGCAACATTTCGAAGATGAAGCATCTCTCATGACAAAATCCAAATGCACTTTGAAAGAGTGTTCAAGAAAAAGGAAATTGCTAAAAAACAAAAACAACAACAAGCCATGCGCAAATTGAGTGCTCATTAACTTTAAATCAATGCTAATCAGTTGGCTTTTCTAGAGCACTCTTCTTAGGTTGGGTTGCCCCGGCGAAGCCCATTAATGGCTGAGGCCAGTTGAGTGTTGCAGACGCGCACAACCCTTGGGCAACAGAAGAACTGCAAAATTCGCGCAAGCAACATGAAAATTCATACTTTTGTTGTTGCGTTCCCTTGGCTGGCCAAGGTTCGCGCGCCGTTTCATATTAATTCCGGCGCGTAAACAAATTCACAGCCCCGCGGCATATGGTAGACAGTTGTCGGTTAACGCTTGATAATGATAACGAGCAGCTGCCGCCGCGGGGCGTTCACCAGGATGACGATGACGATGATGATAATGATAATAACGTTGTTGAGATACTCTTGATATGGCAAGATATCTGTAGACTTGTTATGTTTTCACGTGAATTTCATTTTGCAATGCATGAATAACATGCTTGCAGACATATAAAAGAAAACATTTTTATTTATTGCACTGCCAATTTCAGCCGTTAGCCAGCCAGCCACAAAAACTCGAATTCTCATTTAATTTAAGTTTGTTTTTATTTGTATTATTCGCTGCAATACAATTTTTAAAAATCATTAAATGCTTAAAAAAAATGCGAGTTTAAAGAATTTTTTTAAAGTTGAAAATTGAATTAAAATATTTGTTATGCGATTGAAAAACAATTTTATCTTTATTTTATAATTTGTGTTTTCTGTTTTGTCTTTTTTCATTGTATTTCGCAAATATATTTTTTTAAATGAATATTCAGACTTAAATGTGCTCATATGCTCATAATTAAAGTTAAAAATATATTACATATTTTAAATATATAATTTTTTTTAAGAGAGTTTTTATATTATGCCATGAGCAAACTATTTAATTATGTTAAATGTCAAATTTGCTAAAGTTTTTTTTAAGTATTCCAGTTAAAATAACATGTCTGGGCTAATTAAAAACAAAACCAGTTATCAATAAAGGGGCGAAAAGGGTTCACCAAGGAACGCATAAAATAGTTTTGCACTTAAATTTTCTATATAAATTAGAAAGCTTTATTTTATAGTATTATCTCATATGTATTGCTAAATTATTTAAATTCAGAACACAGCTCTTGCGAGCTGTGATTTTTAGCTGCATAATCATGCAGCGAACACGGCAAGACACGGCCAACAGACAGATAGACAGACAGACAGACAGATGGATATGACATACGGATATTCAGATACAGCAGCTGAATCTGACGAGGCACGCGCGACTCACGTGCTTAAATGTTAATGATGTGCCTTGTAAAAACTTATATATGAGTATCTGAATACTCAACACACACACACACACACACACACACGACGTGTAGATATGTTAACTAAATGCCAGCTAGGCAAATGCAAATGAAAATGAAAATGCAAATGCAGCTGGCAGAAGGAGGGTCTGTAAGTGGGGGCGGGGCAGCTGCCCCACCGAGCGTGACTGCGCGACTTTCGCACAGCGATTGCAACGCATTCAATTTCCATTAAAATGCCAGCGAATGCGCCGCAAAGTATGCAGCATGACTTGCTTCACAGTATCGCACATGCAAAATAGCTATAGTCGGGTGGGCCCGATTCACAGCTACCCTACAAGCTGTCGTTACATACACTCTTGAATCGCTTTTTAAGCTAGCAGCAACCAACAATTCAAGGAACAAATCAGTTAAATCGACTCAGCTAGTTGTGCTGATCAAGAGTATATATGTATATATCTATTTTATTTTGCTGCCTACACTTGCCCAAAATCGATATACCCTTCTTACCCATTTTTAATGGGTTTTCGAGTATAACGAGTATTCAAACTTAATCGCATTTATTTGCCATTAATCACTGTCCGGCACTCGATAACATGAGCTTCTTCTTCTTCTGCTTCGTTTCGCCCACAGCTCGCCCGCCGCCTCGGTCGCCGTGGTGCTCGACGGCAATGAGCCGCAGTTCACGGACGCGCTCGGACAGAAGGTGCCCAAGCCGCAGCCCTCGTTGCAGGTGGCCAGCCCCATCGATCTGCTAAATCCGGACCGGTACGAGTTCTACACGTTCGATGAGCACGGCGAGCTGATCAAGCGGCTGATGACGATGCAGGAGATCCAGAGCATTGTGGCCAATGGGGATGGCGAGGGACCCTCGATAATACACACGGCGCCGCAGCCGGAAAGCGAGCCGGAGAAGCGGGTGCAGGACATTGTGGACAGCGTGCAGAATGTGCTCAACAAGGAGGTGGCCAGCAGCGCCTCCAAGAACAGTTCCGGCGAGCTGTTGCCCGTACTGGACACGCCCGACGTCTCCTCCTCGTGGTCGCTCATCCTGCCCGCCATCTTTGGCAACACGGGCAACGACATCTTCCCCCAGCAGAAGCCCCAACAGATCGTGATGACACCGGAGTCGGAGCTGCTGGACACATCCACGCGGGCAGCGCCGACCAAGCGGCCGAAGCCCGCCAAGCGCAAGCCGGGCAACCGGCGCCGACCAAGCACCACCACCACCACCAGCACCACGGAGATGACGCCGCAAATAGTGCAGGAGGATTTGGATCCACTGGAATCCGTTTATACAGGCATGCAGCAGTACCAGCAGGCGGCGGCCAGCATGCAGGACTTTGACATCGCCCACATGGAGCCCATTTACCAGAAGCTGCCCAGCACCACCGGCAAGCCGGAGACAAGCACGCGACGCGTCTTCTACAACAACCAGGAGCTGGTACACAAGCCCAGCTCCGCCTCGAGCACCACTGAGAAGATTGTGGTGGGCAAGAAGCCGGGCCATGTGCAGCGCAAGCCCACGCAACCACATCGGGTGAAGAAACCCAATGGCAGCAGCGGCAGCACCGCGCAGCCCACTAGCGGCAAGCAAAAGGTAAAGAAGAGGCCAACCACCACCACCAGCACCACCACCACCACAACCACCACACCAGCACCCACAACCACAACCACAACCACTGAGCCAACAACACCAGAGCCAACAACAACCACAACAACCACCACAACCACCCAAGCGCCCGTCTCAACCACGCCCAAGAAGAAGAAGCGCAAGCCAACACGCACGCCCGGACACGCCAGCACCGCCGGCGGCAACAAAGGAAACAAGCCGAAGCGCAAGCCAACCACCAAGCCGAAACCACAGAACGTAGCCGCTGAGCCGGCAGCTGCGGAATCTGCACCACAGCCACAGGAGGTCAGCACACAGAAGCCAGCGCGTCCGCATCGGCCACACAAAAAGCCCAAGCCCACAACCACCACCAGCACCACAACAACCACGCCAGCAAGCACCACCAGCACAACCCCAAGCGTTGTTGAGACGGAATCTGAGGCTGCACCACCGCAGCAAGTGACAGAGAATCCACCACACCACGATCCAGTGCAGCCAGAGCCAACGACGACAACAACCACAGCAGCAACCACTACCACAGCAGCAACCACAACCACATCAACAACCACAACGACAGTGGCGCCCAGCACCACAACAGCTGCAACCACAACAACCACCAGACGTCCACCGGCGCTGCACCATCAGAAGCTGCATGCCAAGCCCGCACAGTCCACGACCACCACCAACAAGCGACCCACCACGCAGCACCACAAAATACACGGCAAGCCTGTGCACACTGCAACCACTGAAGCCGCGACAAACACTGCAACTAGCAAGGCACCCAGCCACCACATTGCCAGCTATGGCACGGTAAATGCCATTCCAAGCAAGGCAACGACAACAACGACAACCACCACCACCACCACCACCAGCACCACCCATGCGCCCGTCTACCCAGTGCCCAGCTACGATGCAGAAGCCACCGAAAATCTGCCCACAATTCTCGAAACGTCGCCGCTGAAGAAGACGCCGCTGCCGTCGCTGGCGGTGCTGCAACAACAACTGCAACCGTCGACCGCACCACAGTTGTCAGCGGCTCAAATCCACTCCATGGATCAGATTGTGCAGAGTTTGACGCAGAATGTGCTGGCTGGCGATAAAAAGGATGACAGCAAGGAGCAGGCACCCACCACCACCAGCACCAGCACCAGCAGCACCACCACCACAACGACCACAGAAAGCACCACCACGTCAACAACCAGCACCACAACGACTCCCAGGACAACCACAACCATTGTGAATACGCAAAAGCCGCTGACCGCACACTACGGCGGCAGCACGCTGGCCACCATGCTGGACGAGGACACGAGCACAAATGAGGATGCCAACGATTCCACGGAAGCCTCGGGCACAAAGCAGTCGCAGCAGCAGCAGCAATCGCTCACAACGCTGAGCAGCATGGAAAGGGAGCCTGAGGAGCAGACGCCTGTTGTGCTAATTACCGCCAGACCGCAATACTTTACCACCCACATTGTGCCGGCACCACAGCAGCCGCTGCCCACGGCCGAAACAGAGCTGCCCGCCGAGGAGCCGGAGACGACAGAGCTGCCGCAATTCCTGCTAACCACGCCGATGGCGGCGTACGATGAGCCTGAGGCCACCACCATTCAGCCGATGGAGGAGGCGAATCATGTGGTCAAATTTGAGCCACTTTATGCAGAGGTGCCGGAGGCCGTCGTGGCCGAGCTTGCCACCACCACCACCATCGATGAGCAGCCAGCGGCGAGCACCGAGCCGGCAGCACGTTTGCCCGTCACGGAGAGCACCACCAGCAGCAGCTTGGCGGATGAGGACAGCACCGAGGTGACGCCCATGATAGCCAATCTGGTGCAGCAGCTCAACCTGGAGGTGCTGCAGCCAACGGATCAAATCTCCATGGCCAACTTCCAGACACAGGCGGCCACCGTCGCCTCGACCCTGGTCGACGGCAGCAACACGCTCGTCTCCGACATCTACATGAACTCGAACGAGACCAAGGACGAGCTGCAGTTCCTCATGTCCGACGTGATACAGCAAATCACCCAGCAGGAGCCCAGCCAGCCGAGCCAGGTCAGCCAGGACAACTCGCATCGCCTGACCAGCTTCGCCCAGCTGAACACATCGTTTTTGTTGCCGCCAAAGGTGGAGAAACCACAGCGGTTGCCTACAACGGAGCACAAGGAAATCCCAATCACCACAACTACAACGCCGAGCAGCGAGGAGACCAGCAAACAGGAAGCACCTCTGCCGGAGAGCAGCACGTACAGGGTGCCCGTGTTGTCGCTGTCGCAGATTTATGCGCAGCAGCAGCAGGATGAGGATGACGAGCAGCAGTTGTTTGATTTGGAGAGACTGGAGCTGCTTAAGCCAAACAAACCGGAAGTGATTGTGGAGGAAAAGCCAGAGGAGCAGCTGAAGCAGGAGGAGGCCGAGACACCAGCAGCAGCAACAACAACAACAGCAGCAACAACAACAACAACAGAAAGGCCAGCAGACACCACCGAGCAACTGCAGCAGTCGGAGGAGAGCACAGAGGCAACAACGGCAGCCATCGTGGAAACCAGCGAGGAGCAAATGCCCGAAATGCTGACAAATGGTTACAACGAGCAAAGCCAGGCGGAAGCCACCACAGAACAGGCCGATAAATCGGAGCAGGTCGAGCAGATTGCGGCCGAAACCACGCAATTGCCAATTGCAAGCGAGGAGGAGCTGGCAACAACAACAACAACAGCAGCTGTTTACCAGGACACACAGGAGCAAACATCCACCGAGCAGCAGCAGCAACAACAAACTGAGAAAAGCGAAGAGACGACTGCGGAGGAGGACGAGGAGCCACTGCAAAGTGTCGAGGATAGCGCCACAAATGCTGCCCAGGTGCAGCCACAGTACAGTGTAGAACCAGTGGACCAGGAGCAGCAGCAGCAGCAGCAGTCGGAACCTGAACCAGAACCGGAAGCGGAACCGGAACAGACAACAGTGGGTGGCAGCGAGGAGCAGTTGGCAACAGTCAGCGGCGAGCTGGCCACGGAAATACCCGGCGATATGTCTGTCGTATCATCCGAATCGGACATGTCGCTTAGCTCCGAGCAGGTCACGGAAAAGCTCGAGCTGAGCACCGTGCGGACAATGGAGCTGGAGGAGGAGGCACTGGAGGATATATCCGATGAACTGACGGCCACTTTGACCGAGGAGGACACCACAAGCGCACAGAAGTATCAGCTGGACGATGAGGATCCCTACGTGAAGCTGGGCGAGACGACGGCCAGCGTGGTGCGACCACAGGTGGTTAATGCGGCGGACAAGAGCGGAGCGGAGCAGTCAGTGGAACAGGATGAGCAGGAGGAGTCGACGCAGGAGCAGACGGTGACGCTGCCCCTAAAGCAGGAGAAAGAACAGGAAAAGGAGCAGGAGAAAGAGGACGAGAACGAGAAGGACCAGGAGCAGGAGCAGGAGCAGAGCTACTCTGTAACTTTTCCACTAAATCAGGAGCAAGAGCAGAAGCAAGAAATAGAGCAAGAAACGGAGCAAGAAACAGAGCAAGAAACGGAGCAGGATAAGGACCAGAGTACGGACCAAGAGCAGGAACAGAACCACAAGGTTACTCTTCCCCTCAAACAGGATCAGGTGCAGGAGCAGACACAAGAGCAGTCAGAGGAACAGGCGCAGGAGCAGTCGCAGCAGCAGAACGACAAAGTTACGCTTTCTGTCAACCAGGAGCAGTCGCAAGACCAGTCCCAGGATCAATCGCAGGATCAGTCGCAGGAGCAGAATTACAAGGTAACGCTTCCCTTCACTCAGGAGCAGCCGCAGGAAGTAGAGCCGGAGCAGAACTACAAGGTCACGCTGCCCCTGGCTAGCTATGGCAACCAGCAAGCGGACGAGGAGGATGAGGAGGACCAAACCAACTATCAGCTGCCCATATTGCTGCCCAGCAGCAGCAGCAGCAGCAGCACAACGACATCAAGCACCACCAGCACCACCACCACGAGCACGACCACGACCACGACCACGCCCCCGCCCAAAAGCACCACCAAGCGGCTGCACACACTGAAACCCGTTTCGTACTACGTGCAGCCCTCGCTGCTCGGCGGCTACAATCAGCTGGAGCCGCAGCCCCCGAAAGTGCTGCCCTACAATGCGATTAGCAACAGCCAAAAACAACAACAACAGCAACAGCAACAACAACCACAACAGCGACCCATGCAGCGACCCGCCTCGCTGACCAACCTGATGGCCGCCTCCACGCAGGCAACGCGTCCGCCCGTCAAACTGGAGCCGAGTCCGCAGAGCTCGCAGGGCCTCGAAGCGTCCACGGTGCGACTGGACGAGGATGTGCTCTCCTTTGCGCGTCTGTGCAATGAGCTGGCCTTCAGCTACTGGAAGGCCATCACCTCGGAGAAGATTAGCGCCGCGCGGAGTCTGGTCATCTCGCCATTTGCGCTGACCTCCATGCTGTCGATGGTGTTCCTCGGGGCACGCGGCAGCACCTCGGGCGAAATGAACGAGATACTCAAGCTGGACGATATGGTTACCTTCAATCCGCATCTGATCTTCCGAAACATCACCAACTCGGTGGAGCAGTCGCTGGAGGGCGATGTTGCGACGGCCGCCTTCGTGCGCGAGATCTTCAGCGATCGGGCCAACGGTAAGATTCTGCCCTTCTTCAAGGAGAAGACGCAACAGCTGTATGCGGGTCACGTCGAGGAGGTCAACTTCCATGTGGTCAACGACATTGTGCGGCGTCGCACCAATCTGCTGGTGAAGCGGCACACCATGGGCAAGGTGCTCGAGTATCTGCGCACGAACAGCGTCTGGGTGAACGGACCGCTGGCCACCGTCTCCGCCAATCTGTTCCAGACCGACTGCACACGCGGCTCGACAACGGACCGCGACGGTGAGATGTTCTTCCAGGTGCATCCGACGGTGCGTCAGCGCCGCCTGGTGCCCATACCCGCGGTGCTCTATCGCAGCGGCTTTACGGCCGGCTACGAGCCCAAGCTGGATGCGACAGTGGTGGCCTTTGGACGCATACAGGATACGGTGAGCACCATTTATGTGATGCCCGGACACCAGAGCTCGGTGTCGCCCACGGACAATCTGGACCGGCTGGAGCGCAATCTGGTGGAGCTGGCTTTTGGACAGGACAACGCGTGGAGCAGCCTGCTCACCTCGCTGATGGACCGACCGGGCATGGAGGTGCAGCTGCCGCGTTTCTCGCATCGCTCCTTTGTGAACGCCTCGCTGGGCCTGCAGAAGATGGGCCTCAAGGGCCTGTTCAAGTCGGACTTTGCCGATCTGCGCGGCCTGACCGGCGCCGGCAATCGGGAGATCTTCCTCTCGGACATGATACAGATCAACACGTTCAGCACCTGTGGCGAGGAGAAGATCTCCGATCACCACCATGTCGAAATGTATCCGGCGCCGCCGTTGCGCAAGCGCAACAAGGACGTGGACGCCACGGACGATGAGGCCTACGACTCGTCCGAGGCGATTGTCGACTTTGGCTCGCTGGTGCAGGAATCGGCCCTGGGACGCGGCTTCTACGACGATCTGCTCGATCCCAAGTATTTGGAGCTGCCGCTGCCGCTGCGTCCGCGGCAGGCGCGTGTCCCGGACGCGCCGCGGCTGCGCTTCGACAAGCCCTTCCTCTACTTTGTGCGCCACAATCCGACGGGCATGATACTCTTCATGGGCCGCTTCAATCCGCGCCTGTTGCCATGAAATCCGCGCCCCCAAACGAGCCCTTAAGTAAGCCAAAATACCGACTATATTGGAGACAAGCATAAATATATATATACATAAATTGTTAAATGCCCACTTTGACACGCCCCCTCCGCCCATGCGGTCAGAGCAATTGAATAGTGAATTGAAATGCCTGAAATTAAGTTAATTATATTTTTAATGCCAATTGCTGTGCCTTAATCCCGTGTCTGTCCGCAGCTCGATACGAGATTGATGTGCAGCAAAAATTACAAAAAACAAAAAAAAAGAAGATAGAAAAACGAACAAAAACGAAAATATTATTCAGAAATATTGTGCATTTTTTTCAATGCACGCATCATATGCAAAAATATACAAATATATGTTTTTAAATGTTTTCAGTTTGCTGTTAAATTATTTTCAATTGTTTTGGCTTTCATATTTTAACGAACGAAAAAATAAAGTTAAGCAAATGCAATCATGTTTTGGCAACAGCGACAAATAACAACAAACAACACGAACACAAAATGTAATTTAGTAAAATAAACTTAAACAATACCCAAATCTAAAAGTTATGTATGCTATTATGTAAGCTTAAAAAAATCTAAATAAATACACAAATGAATAAATAAAAAACACACAAAACGTAAAACTCACAAATATTTCAAATTAATTCGCAAATATATATTTTTCAATCCAAACGGAAATGCCAATGGCCAGTCGCTTGTGGCCTTAACTGTTATTTGCCAGTGTTGTGCAATGCTGTCCAATAAGACATGTGACAAGCTAACGCACTTAAAACAGCTGCGAACACAGACAGAGCTAAAAGCAAACTTTTAATATTCTTGATAAGGTCCAATTTTAAGCTAGGACTTGTTCAAATGCCAGCTGCCAGTGTTGTGCATATTCATTATATAAAAGCAAAACATAAGAAAGATATTTATATATATATGTAGATTGTCCTAGTTGAAAAAACAAGCCACCAGTGTTGTGCAGTTGTCTGCAATTGAAAACGTAACCCATTTAAGACGTACATCCCATTAGGCACACGGACATACACAAGAGTATACCCGAAGCTGGCATACCCTAACTAAAAAAAAGCAATGCTGCAAATAATAATAAACGAGAACTGAAAAAGGCTCCTCCAGCAAATAATTAATTTATAATTGATACAAAAAGCACAATAGCTGAGATGTTTTTAAATAAACTACACATCTGAAATATGGGCATATGTAGTTTTTCTACTGACTGCATTTGAAAACAAGTCCAATCAAAACTACTTTAAGTATATAAACTGGAATGATGGCAATACTTAATGGAAGAAAACATCTTCTAAGGCAAGGTAGGGTTTTTGTATGAGCTTTCTCATATCCTCGCCAACCAGTAATAACAATAAAAATCTTGAACAAAGAGGGTATACGTAGAACGCATACAAATATCCGGTAAACAAAACCAAAATATACCACAGACGGAAAAAAACAACAAATGGACATATTTTAATTAATATTTAACAAGAATACATATAAACGATGCTTATAATGAAATCTGTACGGCTTAGTGTGTGCGTGTGTGTGTGCGTGTATTTGTGCCTGTGGGCGTTTGTTGTGGGCGTGGGCGTCGGCGTAGGCGTGGGCGTGGGCGTGTGGGCATCAACTGACTGCCTGTAACTTTGTCAAACTTTTGTATACACGACTCTGCTACTATGTTTCCTGTTGCTGCTGTTGTTGTTGTTGTTGTTAATAATGCTGCTCTTTTTGCTGTTGTATTGCGGTTGCGTTGGCAACTTCGACGTCGACAACTGCGGACGGTTGCTCACTTGCATGTCGTTGTCGTTGCTGTTTTTCCATTTCTCTTTCTTTTTTTTTTGAGCTTTATGCGGTTTTTGCAGCCAACACGTGTGTGTAAGTGTGTGTGTGTGTGTGTGGGTATAAAATCACTGAAACAAGTAGCATACTTTTGGGCCAAACAATTGCCAGGCAGCCAACTGTAGCAAACTCAAAAAACGCAGAAAAACAACGCACGGGAAAAAAGCAAAACGCTTCACGACTAACGACTGCGGAGTGCCGCAAACTGTACAAATATATGTTGCAGCATACAGTGAGGCGCCGTCACACATTCACACATTCACACACACCACACACACTCGCACACACATAACCATAGTGTGGTGTCAATGCGCGGCAATTGTGTCTGCCTTGGAAAACAGCAACAGCAACCGAAATGGAGCTCGCTTTCCTAATCTGCACACATGCTAGGCATTTATGTATGTTGATACCCTGTAATTGCTTATATTGGGTGTATAAGAAATTCCATGGGGTAAAGAGCTAGATATGAAGCTGATTTGGTGCACGTATTTAAAGCTATAACCTGTATGAATAAGGTTAAAAATACAAAATTCGATTTGCAAATATCGTGTTATCAAATAACCAAAAAAAAACCTTTTAATTTAAAGGCAAACATAGTTTCCATATTTCTCTCATTTCTTATTTCTATTATGTGTTTAGACTTTCTGCATTTGTATGCAAACATTTGAATCACAAATCAAAAATCACAAACGAAAATATGTTGTATATATGGAAACCTGACTAGCATATCTACATAACAGGTAAAAGGTGACTTTATGCATAGAAATGCTTAATAAGCAACAACAGTCCAGTCCATTAAAATTTGTCCGGCCAGCTGTCCTAACCACTTAACGCATGTCAGACATAGTTAAATGCCTTTTTAGCTACCGCAAATCGATAACAGCAAATTGTATATGTTGTTTAGTTTAATGGCCTAAAACAATTTAAGTTTTATACATCAAATCCATTTACCATAAACGAGTTTATAGTAAGTATTGGGTTAATTGACTTTAATGCTGTTTGCCAGGGTATCTGCCAGCCTAAGCAATTTTGTTTTAAATTTATATTTCTACAAAAAACACAGAAATGTTACATTTTTTTCTTATAAAAGCAGAGTGAAGCACTTTATTATGCTGCTAATTTGTCATGCAGCTGCGAGTCGCGACGTTTTATGCACTAAATAATACTAAAGTGCAACTAATTTGCAAAAATTTGTATTGCTGTCATTTGTTATTGTTGTTGGTTGTTGGTTGTTGGTTGGCTGCTGCTGTTGCCGCTTACAGCAACTGCTTCCGTTGTAGCCAAGTCGCAATTTATATCCGCACGTGTTGCGTCCGGATAACAAGAAAAACGGAAGACAAATCGGTCATTGTGCGAAACGCTTGTAACTATTATTATTATTACTGTTATTATTATTATTGTTATTGTATTGTGCAATAAGAAAAGTATTTTTTGCTACCACTGCTGCTGCTGGTGGAACAATGCGACAGCTGCACAATGTCCGCTCCCTTGCTACCTCAAACTGTAGAACCAACAAGCGCTCATTGTAATTGTTGTTCAACGAACTTTTCCTTTTTCCGTTTTTTGCTGCTGGTGCCGCCAAGGTTTCGTTTACGTTTTCGGCTTTTCCGCTGCCGTTCCTTTGTTTTTCCTCAATGCTTTGTGTAAAGTGTCGTCTTTTGCTTTCTTAGCACCTGTCGAAATTGCGCAAGTGTCACTTAAAACGGGCCACGGCAACGACAACAATAACAACAATTGTAACAACAACGCCACTAACAACATTGTTCTTGTCTTCAACCCTTTCGGTTACAATGGACTTTGTGTTGTTGCTGTTGCTGTTGTTGTTGTCGTATCTGTCCCATTGCTAATGCTATTTGCATTTCATTCGTCGCTTTTGCGCGACCCACGTGTCGTGTACTTAATGTAATTTGGTCAGTTTTACCTTTGACCAGCGCTAATGAGCTGTTATTTTATTTTTCATTATTATTTTCTTTTTGTTTTTTTTTTCGTTTTGTTTGCAACTGAATTCAATATACGCGCTACAACTTTTTTACACGCAGCAACTTTGTTACCAACAAAAAAAAAAAGTGAAAAACAAAAATAGAAAATAGAAAAACTTTGATGCTTAATGAACTGGTCACCACAGCAACCGACTCTGGGGTTACTGCAGCTAATTAATTTACATTAGCAAATTGCAAGCATGTAATTGACTTTTATTGGCATTTCCACTGCACCAGCAACAGTAGCAACAAAAAAAAATAAAAATATATATATATATATGTATGTATATATCATATATATAACTCTATGTATTTATAAAAAGTTATACGTTAATCACACAATAGAGACACATATTTTGGACACTTGGCTTAATTAGTAAATCAGCAGCAGGCAATATTCGAATTTATAAATATTTTTTAGGAACATTCTATATAACATATATACCAAAATATAAACAATTGGATCAACTGCGGTATTTTCCAAATAACGATTGAATAATTTAACAAATTATGTCACTTTTAAATGCCTTTTTAATTCTTTATTGCGGAATGAATTCCTCAGAATTTTTTGAATACCAAAACAAATTCAAGTGGAATGCATTTATTGCACTGCATTCGCACACGTTTAGTTTTTAATTTAACAATTTAACAATTAAAATCTCAACTTATTATATAATCTCCGCTTGCTCTGGGCAATTGTATGCTTGTCTCAGCATTTACTTTAATTGAAATTTTATGGCCAAAAGCATGCGGTAAAATTGCGATTCCTTTGATTTCACTAGAAAATCAATTTGTTGTAACTTCTTAGGCCTTTATTAGCCATTAGAGAGTGTATTATTTTATTGCCAATTGAAAATTGTAATAAATCGAATATGAATTGAGTGACACATTTGAGTGGAATATATTAAATATTATTATTATTTTGGAATTGTTGTTGCAAATATAATAAACAACAAGTTGCTCAAAGCAGCAATTATGCAGAATTTTATTAATCACATGAATTGATAAACTTGGTCCTTATTACATATCAAATGGCTCAATTTAATTGGCCAACTATGTGTCAATCTAAGCGTTTTATGCAATCAAGCTCAAATAATTCAAATAATACGCCTGGCAGCAATATATTTGTCATAATTATGCAATTTTCGTCTGACTAAATAAACCCTTGTATGCATTTACTCAACATGTACTTGTAATAAACCCGCTCTGGAAGACAAGGCCAAATCTTTTTATTGCTTAAATCAAATGCCAATTAAAATGAAGTTAACTTAGCCATATAAGAAACTGAACTATTCACCAAAACAATTGGCTAACGATTTACGCATATTTTAAGTACGAAAATCCTTTTTTGTCTGAACCAAGGATATTCTGAATGTAACAGGGGGTGGACGGGGCTGCAACACACACACACACACACACACACACAATGCAATTTTCACGCAGAGTAGTTTAGAGACTTGGCACATTTGTCTGCCCAACTGGGGAACGATAATTTGAAGAGGCTAAAACGAAATGCAAAACGTTAGAACGAAAGCAAGCAATGCTCCAAGGATTAATTTAAACGTAAAAAGTGAAAGCACAGCTCGAGGTTTTCCCTAGCAACAGCCGTGGCCGACGCAGACTCAAAGGCAACTTGTGGAAATTTATGAGATATATTTCGAGAATTATGTATTTGGCTTTGTGGCTTGGGATCTGGCAAATGAGAGCACGCCAATTCCATGAACTAAATCGGAGTGCTGGCGCGACTTTAACCTGAAATTAAAATCATTAGCAGCAACGGCCAGTTGGTGTGCCATAAATATTGCCACTAGTCAGCGGCCAAATGGCGACAAAAGCTGGCCACAAGAAAACGCCAGACACGGCTCAGCATGCATGCAGCCCATTGGGGAACACACACTCGGACATCTATGCGTGTGTGTGTGTGTGCAAACAGTTTTGGACAACATCACGGCATGGCGCCGGCAATGTGTCCTAGTCCAGGACTCTCTGGGGCAGTGCGAGTCGATGTCCAGGCGACTGTCGGCAGGCTGCCGCCTGCCTGTGTGTGTGGACAGCCGACAGCGTTGCCAAACGATAAAACAGCTAACGAAACAACAAACAACAACAACAACAAGGAGGAGGAGGAGGAGCATACCAAAAATGGTTGCTAAACAAGTTTTTGTTATCTGCGCTTCGTTTTTGTATCGAGTGTTTATAAATGTTTATACCACGTACTCAAATACCGATTACAGGGAATATTAAAAAATATATATATTCTCGCTTTTTTTTTAGTATAAATGAAAGTGTAGTTGAGCTGTGTTTCCTTTGTCGCATTTGTAGCTTTCATGTGCTTTCACCAACTGTTGTATTCTATTATATTTTATCAGCATCTTTCTATCCGATTTAGTTTGGTGGATAAGATATTAATTGAAATGCCTGATTTTAGCTCTCTTTTCCTCTAAGTTCATTCACATCGATATTATTTTCTTTACTATTTATATCTTCTCCAAAACACTTAAAATAGGGCATATAATATTCGAGTATAGCTGAACCATTGCTTTCTTACATGAGTTGCTATGTTTTTGCTCCTCTTATGCATGTGCGTGTGTGAGTGTATGTGTGTGTGCGTGTGCCTTGCATGTTTTGCGCTGGACCGCAAATTGTGATTTGATTTTTTTTTTTAGAAAATTGTAAATTGTTCCTTTTTGTGTGTTTGGTCGATGTTTCAACGCTTGCATTTAAAATTAGTCGCTTGTAGTCGCTGCGGTTGTCAAATTGTTCTTGTTGTTGTTGTTGTTGCTGTTGTTACTGTCACTGCTGCCGAACTATTTTCATTTGCAACTCTTTGGCAACTTGTTTTATGCGACACATATTTATTAATTAAATTTAACATGCCCGATGACAGCAGCAGGCAGCCAATTTAAAAGTCAGATGAGCATGCAAATTTAATTAGATGCCTAATAAAATATAATCCAGAATTGATTTAAGTTGCCATTAATAAAAGTAATTATATTCAGTTGTTTCTCTATGCAACATGCCGGGAGGGTTATTAAAAAACAAATAACTAATACATAGTTCAACAAAAAACAAAGCCTTTAATCGTCTGATAAATATTGCTAGGATATTTTGCACACAGAGCTTATTGAATGATCGAATAGAAAACAGCATGAAGTAGCTTGGAAAATAAAATAAATTTCGTTTTAAATATAAAACACACAAGAAGCAGAGCATTTCCCTCAAGAAATACCGAATGTAAACATGTTAGCCTTAGAAAATATGCCCATTAATTTGTACACACACACACACACATATATACTGCAGACTATGTCAACAAACTGTGCTCTTAATTGGAAAATTTTTGCTAAAGCATAAGAAGCAGAGTGATTAATAAATTTCGCAGCAAGACAGCATTTTATGAGTAACATGGCATAATGAATTTCTAACCAGCACTAAGCTTTATTTGCGCCAAATTGCGGCCTATAAAATAAATACGAATTCGATCAAACGCACACACGCAAACCAAACACGGGCCAGGGCACATAAATATGTGAAAAGGTATTTGGAGTGAGTGTGTGTGTGTGTGAGTGTGTGAGTGTGTGTGTGTGTGTGGTGTGTGGGTGTGCGGCAGTTCGGACTGCAACAGCTCACGTTGTTTTCATGCCAAATAACCTTTCATAAATAATGAAAACTGGCGCTGCGAGGGGCACTAAAACGGCGAACGTTTGTAATAAGCAGCAACAACGACAACAACAGGAACAACTACAGCCACAGTAAAGCTAACACCAGCAACAGCAGCGAAGCGTGCACAAATTAGTTGCCAAGGATTACCGGCAATTATTTTCATTGTATGCATTTGCCGCCATTATTTTGATTGCTTCGTTTGCTCTTGATGCCACGCCCTCCCCGCTCTACCCGGACTGCCTGTCCTGGGTCAACCACATGCCATTTTTCACAATAGCCACAGTTACAACAGCAACTACAAATACGCATGATTGCATATGGAATGTAAGGTTTATTTATATTTATGAATTCATCATGTTTATACCGTAGTTATGCGCTAGCCATACAGTTGTAAGCATCGCCAACATGTTGGCCTTTTGTTGCTGCTGTTGCTGCTGCCAAACATAAAAATCATGCATTCAAAAACATTGTACGACATATATTGAAACGACTGTGGGCGAGGAGCAGGCTGCTAGGAACAATCGTTTCACATAAATCCAGTGCAGAGCAGAAATGCATCCATCGCCAGCACTGAAAATATGTTGCTGTAATCTTGTTTAAGCTGGGCTGGCATTTCAAGTATCCCATGTTTATTGTTGCTATTGTTGTTATTAAATTTATTAATATTGTATTAAATATATTAATTAAATATAATTTTCTTTACGTATATACTTTTCTATTTTAACAAAAAGATCACGATTGAAAATTAAATAATAATAATGATCCTTTATAAAACACTTTGCGTTGTGCTCGAAAAGGTTGTTCAATTATAAAATTGGTACCTTTTTCGAGAATTTCAAATGACTTTGCCGATGATTTATCATTTGGAGCTCTCATTAGTTGCACTTCCACTCAGCTTATCATAGTCGGAATGCCTAAAAATGAAGCCCAACAACTAAAACTAATTTGTAAAACTGGTCGCAAACTTTTTAACCGGCGCCTTTGACATGTGCCCAAAATACGTTAACTAAGCCCGTTAGCCTAAAGCTCAACGAACGGTCGCCTGTTATCTGCCGGCAAACACCCACACACACACACACACACACACACACACACACATTCACAAAGACAGACGACGCAAGCAGATTAAAAAAGTTTCAAATTTAAACCAAGCGGCGTATTAATTTATTTAAGACCCTTAAATTATATCCTTTGATGTAAAGCATACATTTCTTTGCTCCGCTTGCCTTTCGACAACTTTTTCCGTTGTTGCTGTGGTTGTTGTTTTTGCTATGCTTAGACCAGCCCCAGTTCTAGCCGCGCAACTACTTTTGGCGTATGTAATTACATTTTTTCCACATAAGAAAATCAAAAACAAAAAACCAAAAAAAAAATAAAACGGTAGCAACAAAAAACTAGATGCCGCCCAGGACATACACGAAAAAGCGTAAAAATTACACATGCAGCAGTTTTCTGGCCTTTTTATAGACAAAACCCATAATAAAGCAGGCAGTTATAACAAAGTTTTAGTACTCTAATAAGAACTATCATATTTTAAATATATTTGAAGTATACTTAGGAAATCAACTTGGAAAATATATTTTTAACTTACAGATGTGCTTAAATGAATTTTTCTTTATTAAAATTATAATAATAATAATAGATTATAAAATATTAAATTATTTCTATATTTGTTTTACTTACATTTACAGTTGTATTTATTTGTGTCGCTGACAAACAGCTTCACAAATTCAACTTTATCGTACTTTAGGGTATCTGAAACTGAGCCGGGCAATGTCTGAAGTCGAAAGAGCAAAGCCTGCAAGCCGCAACTCGAACATACACATATGTGCCCACGTATTTGAGTGTGTATGTGTGTGTGTGTGGGTGTATGGGGAGCAGCGTAGCGGAAATAATGAAATTATTAACACTTGAGCAACTTCCGGCTAAAAAACAAAAGCGCTGCAACAGCGACGTCGCCGTTGGCGGCTGCCAAACAAAAAAAAATAAAATAAAATAAAACGCGGCAGCTGCAAGACAAAAAGACGAAAAAAAAACTTGCGAAATACATTAAATGAGCGAAGAAGGCATGTAAACGGGCGCAGAGAAGCGGAGACAGCGGGTTGCAAGCAGAGCAAGGAGCTCGGCTGGGGAGAGGAGGGAGAAGTCCGTGCAGCAATCATAATTGCAGTGCAAACTTGGCTGAGGTTTGCCACAAACACAAAAACGAGCGCATAACTAGAGAAAAAAACCTTGTAAAAAATTCTCGTGTGTCTATGTGTTTTATTGTGTGTGCGTGTGTGTGTGTGTGCAATATAAAAACGCTTCTTCCATTTTGCGTCAAGCAACAGACTGTAAATTTTGAAGAAGTCATAATAGAGCCGTTGGCATATTTTCTATAAACGAATTGTGCTGTGTGCTGCACATAACGTATACGTCTAGTTGTACAGACAATACGTCCAACAAAGCTCAAAAAGTGATGGCCACCACGGGATGTAAGGGGCGCACTCAACTCCGCATTAGATGCGCCTGCATGCATTTCAAATTAAGTTGCATAATTAAAAGACAGTTGACTGCTGGGCGGCTCAACGGACTAACTGGCGGAAACTGCCACAGATTATGACATACTCGACGCTTTGATTTGCCCAACAACTTATATTGTATATTATGTACTTAAATACAGCTCCAAGCCAACTTGTAGAGCAATCTCGCCGAAATTTGGACTGCAAAGCGAAACGGAACAGCAGCTGCGAATACTTTTCTTAATATATGTGATTATATATGAGCATATGGGTTTTTTTTTCTAATTTTTTTTGCAGCTGCTTTTGTCTTTCAAATGCAGCCAACGTTCTGCGTATTTAAACTTTTTTCTCTCATTTTCTCGCTGCTTTTTTCCCGGAGCAGCTTAAAACGAATGTGGCTTAAAAGGCGTTCTAAAATGTTAAGCCATACGTGTAGAGTTTTATGCTGGGTTAGTCAAAGACAAATTTTACCCATTGCTTTCGCAGAAGCTCAGTAAAGTTGAGCACTGTGCTGCCTTTTGAGCAAATGTTTGAATAATTTGTGGGATATTCAGCTTGAATTTTTAATGCTATTCGATTTAAAATATGTAAAAATGCAGCATTTATTTTTATTTAATATTTAAAAGCAACACGGAGTTGTTTAATAAATGTTGCATATATTTTTTTAATGATTTTAAATACTCAATTGGGTTCATTTTATTAATATTTTCTTGTTACTATTTGTGTGTGTTTTTTTTTTATTTCTTTGTCTTACCACTGTACACATTTTTTTTCCGTTATACTTATCGTTGAGCGTTTGATATTACCTCAGGCAATGGCTTGTCCAGCAGCAGCCGCAGCAGCAGCAGCTTTAAATAAATACCATAAATAACTCATACGCAGTGTATGAACTGAAAATGATTCATAAATAACATTAACGGAGAATTGTTGGGTGACGTTGCAACGACTTCAGCTGGCAATACAAATAGCATAACTTTTAAAATTATTTCTGCACACTCATTTTGTGTGCATTTTCCGAAAATTTGCAGTTTTCTTCTCGCTACACTTCTTGTTGTTGTTGTTGCCTTCTCATTTTTGAGTGCATTTTCCCGTTGCGCCAAAGTTTTGACTTCCCGTTTGCAAGCGCATAAAAATGTTTTTCAGTCAACATTTCCCCCATCCACTCACCCCGCCCACCACATCCCGCAAGCGTTGTGCTTTAGCATTTGTTTATCTTTTTATAGAGCGACAATTTTGTAATGAATTTATTACTGTGCCATGCTGCGCAAGGGTTATGCATAAGCCAACAACAACAACAACAAAAAATGAGAGAGAAAAAACTGTTGAAAATAAACTTAAATTAACTTGCAATGCATTGCCAAAGGACGCGGCTTGCATAAAGTAGTTGCCGGGGGGCCAATGGAGAGCATATATGAAGCCCCGGATAGGATATTTCCCAGAAATTTGTCAAGTAACCAACGACGCACAACTTTTTGAGTGCTACTCCTTTGCATTTTGTGAATTACACTGAGTGTAACGAATTTGATATATATGTGATCTGCCATTGCATTTGGGGAATATTTGCACACTAAAGCAAAATTGAAATCATCAATCACATATCAAAGCTATTAAATGTTCTTGATATTAAATTCAATGCAATTGATTTTATACAGCCCTGAAAAGTATGCTATAAAATAGTTATAAATAATAGAAATATACAAATTTACTACTTGCGGTTTCGTTGCTTGCCTAATGTATTATTTTTACAGGGTATGTAATAGCCTCTATTGTAACTTTAGAGTTCAGCTTTATTTTTATCGTGCAGCCGCAATGCTAATTTTTCGGTACAACCGAAAACCCAATTTAAACTGCATAAATTATTCAAGTGGGCTGCATATACATTTTAACTTCGTCTCAAAGCACAATTTCATAGAATAAAACTTTCTGATATCGTGTCTTTGATTTGGGCAGCCACTTAATTATTGTTAATTGCATGCGTATACTTAATATTTATATGCACATGTTGTGCGCATTGGTCGCTCGTTGAACTTTAATGAGCCACGCGGCTGCTTACAAAACATTGAACAATTTCCACACGAGCCATTTAGTTGCAAGTTCTGTCGCTTAGCTTCAAATCAGACAAGGGACCACATGGCGGATTGTTGTTAGTGTTAGTGTGTGAAAGCTTTTACACTTAATTAATTAAATTTAATTGAAAATCAAATAAAACGTAAGCCAACTGAGACAATCGATGTGCAAGACAATGGCGTAAAACAGCAATTGATATTGTCATTAAGAGGAAATGAGCAAAATAATGAGCTGCATTGCTACGCACACACACCCGCACCCGCACCCACACCCGCACCCACACACACACACCCCGATTCGATCGAAATGAGTTCATGTTCGCAGCTACTGACAAAGGCTTTATGAACTGCCAACCGAAGACATCTGGCAAGTCGCCTCGGACAGCAAATAACAATGCGACAACTGCATTCCTGTGCAGCCCACAACCGCAAAAAGCTGGCAGTTGGCACAAATGCTCGACTGGACGATACCCTGCAATCACTTATACTTGGCCAGCAGCTGACAAAGTATATGTTACTGTATGTAACCAAATATACCTTTCAGAAAATACTCTATTAAGCTAAAATCCAATATGCTATAAAAATAATAAATATATAGTGCATATAACTTATGATAAAATTATTATTAGTTTTAGCATAAATGCATTGCTTAAGAAAAAAATTATTATTTAAAAATTATTGACACTCGCAGAGCTATAGAGCGAGGCTGATCACAAAGGCATAAAAGAGTATCATACACTTACATTTTATCCATACATTTCCCCCAACTGAACATGTACTTTATGCCCCAGTGGCGACTGTAGTAATAAACAAGAAGTGGAGCCTGGCAACAGCTGCCAGAGTGAGAGAGAGGGAAAAGGAGAAAGACAACGAGAAAGAGAGAGATGCGCTGCAACAATTGTCTTTAAGCCGCCATAATAAGGCACGAGTGGGCGTCCACAAATTCCGGCCATGCCAAGTGCACTTGAAAGGGGTAAAAGGGGGGTAATAGGGTGGCGCTTGTACTCGCATTGTATGCATTGCATTGTATTTGGCGTGCCATTTGCGTTAAACGCTGACAATTTCAATTGCTGTGCGCAGCCTGTAAATGGCAATGCAAACATTCGCTGGCGTAAACGGAGAGCAGCCGGCTAACAGCTGCCGCAGTTAGTTGTCTAAGTTGTTAACAGGCCAAAAGTTGCCAGAACAAAAGATCGGAGCTGGTGTATAATTAATTGCATGCATCAACTGCTGATTGATTTGAATGGCAGCAACAGGTAACCAATTAAGTGGCCAGAGGGGTGAGTGGGGGTATGAGTAAACTAGCCGCAGTTGATTGGCTTTAAGGCCGTTGGCCCTTTAAAACGCAATCAGCCATTTGGCAAATGACAAGCGAGCAGACAGAGAAAAAGCGTATCTAAAAAAAAGTCGACTTCAGCAATGCAAAATTAATTACCAGAATGCAAATTAATTGCTGTCCGTTTGCTTGCTTGCAGCTTGGCAAGCGCATAAATCTCTCTGTCTGTCCGCGCCATCCGGATAGAGTGCGAAGCGCGCTGAAGACTGGCTCAGGCACCGAAGGAGGGGCCAGTTCACACTGCCAGCCAACAGACGGAAAGTGGCAGCCAAAAGAAAATTCAAAGCATATACATATATGCACTCCAGCACACACTCATATTCGCACACACACACAGGCACACACACACACATGTGCACAATGACAAACAAATTGCCTAGCACCACAGCAACGAAGGCGGCGGCAACCAAAAATCTAGTTGTGGCTTGCAACTGCCTCTGCGCACTCGTTATGTGGGCGGGGCTTGATATGGCTGGTGGAGGCAGGGGTTAGGCTGGTTGGTGGCAATAATGCCAAAGCACGCTTAAATGAATTGCTTGCCAAGGCGCAGGGAGCGTCAAGATTTTTCTTCAATCCTTATACGGATTGCGTTGGTGCTTTTTTATATTCGCTCTCGAAGTAAAAAGAGTATATTAGGTTTGTGCCAACCGTCCGGTATTTTCGCTGTTATTGGGTGGAATAAAATGTAAAGACATGTAAAGCTCCATAGCTCCCATACTTCAAACTACCATAACTTTGTCAAAAGTGAACCGATTTTCACGCTTGAGGGCATTTCTGTCATGATTTGTTTCCTAGATTGATTCTGCATTCAAAAATGATGCATTTTTCAAAATAATTTTTTTTTGATATTTTTGGCAAAAAAGCATGTACCCCCCCTTGTGAATTTTGGAAAAAAAATTTTTTCAAAATTTTAAATTGCGAATTTTTGTTTTTAATTGATTTTAATTGTCATAATTAGTATAAAAAACAACATTAAAAGTGATTTTGGAGGGGTCAAATTTTTGGTCAAAAATCATGCCAAAATGGACAAAAATTTTGACATGTAAAGCTCTCGGATCCACAGCTCCCTGATTTCAAACTTCCATAACTTTGTCAAAAGTGAACCGATTTTCACGCTTGATGGCATTTTTGTCATGATTTGTTCCCTAGATTGATTCTGCATTCAAAAATAATGCATTTTTGAAAATAAAATTTTTTTGCTTTTTCTTGCCAAAAAACCATGTACCCCCCCCTTGTTAATTTTCGAAAAAATTTTTTTTCAAAATTTAAAATTGCGAATTTTTGATTTTAATCGATTGTAAATGTCATAATATGTATAAAAAACAACATTAAAAGTGATTTTGGAGGGGTCAAATTTTTGGTAAAAAATCATGCCAAATTTGACAAAAATTTTGACATGTAAAGCTCTCGGATCTATAGCTCCTATACTTCAAACTACCATAACTTTGTCAAAAGTGAACCGATTTCCACGCTTGATGGCATTTCTGTCATGATTTGTTCCCTAGATTGATTCTGCATTCAAAAATAATGCATTTTTGAAAATAAAATTTTTTGATTTTTCTTGCCAAAAAACCATGTACCCCCCCCTTGTTAATTTTCGAAAAAAAATTTTTTTCAAAATTTAAAATTGCGAATTTTTGATTTTAATCGATTGTAAATGTCATAATATGTATAAAAAACAACATTAAAAGTGATTTTGGAGGGGTCAAATTTTTGGTCAAAAATCATGCCAAAATGGACAAAAATGTTGACATGTAAAGTTCTCGGATCCATAGATCCCATACTTCAAACTACCATAACTTTGTCAAAAGTGAACCGATTTTCATGCTTGATGGCATTTCTGTCATGATTTGTTCCCTAGATTGATTCTGCATTCAAAATATAATGCATTTTTGAAAAAATTTTTTTTGATTTTTCTTGCCAAAAAACCATGTACCCCCCCCTTGTTAATTTTCGAAAAAAAATTTTTTTCAAAATTTAAAATTGCGAATTTTTGATTTTAATCGATTGTAAATGTCATAATATGTATAAAAAACAACATTAAAAGTGATTTTGATTTTTATTATTTTAATTTATGCCTTCGGTTCATATTGCATACTTATAAGCGCTTATATTCAGTAAAGGAGTTTAAATTACCAAATATATTTTTAGATCTGGGAAACGTTTCAGATGCTGAAAACATTTTCACTACCATACGGCAGCAGTGTCCTTGTTTGGCCTTTGAGTACATAAACTTAACACAACACAAATAAGCATGTTTAGATTTCGGCTATCTCTGTCTGGCCTAAAGTCTCTTGGCATTCAAAGTACATAAGTTATGTAAATATATCTGCTATACGAATTAATAACATATATGCTGTTTTAAAAATAAATATATATTTTTTGCTTTTTATTATTGTTGACGGCATATGGCTTGAATTAAATGCTGACCTTAAATTAGCCGCAGGACTTATGGTATTATACACAGACAGTATCTGAAGCATGCGAGATTGTTGTTGTTGCAGCTGATCCAAAATAATAACAACATTTATCCAACGGCGACAAATAACATAAGCCGCAGCAAATTTAAATACACATGTCGCTGGTATTGCAGCTGCTCGTGTTGCTGTTGTTGGTGTGATTGTTGTTGTTGTTGTAACTGTTGTTGCTGTTGGCTATTTATGTGGCTTTATGCGGCAGTTGTTGTTGTAGTCACCGCCGCTGCTGCTGCTGGTGAGCGGAAATTGTATTGCGGCCAATATGGTAAATTGCCTTGAATCTACCTTAAAACCATATTTCAACAGTAGATTACACAAACAGGCAATGCCGTGGTTGAAGCTACAGCAGCAGCAGCTGTTGTTGTTGTTGTTGTTGTTGCTGCTGCTGCTGCTACACTGCGGTACGCCATTACACCAAAATACTATCATAAAATTTCGCGCAAGCGTGTGTCTCGGCATTTTAACCAACGGTTTCGGGCCAAAGCAACATCAGCAGCAACAGCAGCAGCAACAAGCCGCACGCACACACAACAGTATATAAAATGCACACATGCAACCCCCCACACACACACACACACTTACACTCACTCTGTTATTCTGGCCATGCTTCGTTGTTGTTACGGGCTGCGGTTGCGCTTAAATGTGTCATTAAAGTTACAACAACAACAGCCGCAGCAGCAACGGGCAAACAAAGAGCGCAACGCCAAAGCTTAGATTTGAGCAGCAAAATATCCACTAAAAAAATGCGCAGAATGCGGCTTTATAAATCAAACGAAACGTTGACAGCATTTTAGTTGCCCACCTCTTTTTTATTCTTATTATTTTTTTGCCTTTTTTGCCACACTGCAAATCATTCATGGAAACAAAATCTGCAGAAAGAAAAAAGAGAAGCAGAAAAAAGGCGACCGAACCTGCAAATATGCAGCATAACAAATACCTCATTAGCATGTCCTCCCCACCCCGCTCGGATACACAACACATGCAAAACGTTTTGAACTGCAAAGTCAAAAAGCAAAATTGTCTTTTGTAGCTCTTCGCTTTTCTTCTTGTTTTTTCTCGATTTTCAGTTTAGTTTTCCATTTCATTTTTTTCTCTTATGGGTTTTTTTAGTGCATTGTAATTCGTTCACTTTTTGTCATCAGTGTTGAATTTTTGCATAGAAAATTGAGCTTTTGCCAAACTAACGATGAACTAAAATATGCAAATTTATTTAACATGCTCACACAACGAGCGAGAAAGGGGCACAGATAAAGCGAGACAGCCAGCAAGCAGGGAGGCACGTGTGCCGGGTACGGTGTAGCAATGTATGCAGCTGCATACGGGACACTACAATAAACAATCAACTGGGCCACAATGCACACTCCCCACTATGCCAGAGAAAATTCAATGCCCAAATGGAATTGCCAATAAAACTTACGATCTCTGATTTTGAATATGGTCAAATACATTATTATCTAATATCTAATACATTTAAACAAAGTATTTTAAATCAAAGACTAAAAATGTTTTGAAAACAAGCAACTTTAAATACTGAATAAAGTATGAATGAAACTTAAATGAAAAACGAACAGTTTCGTTGAAAAACATTTTGCTGCATAATTCAAAAGAAATAATCAAATAAACTAAATAAAAACTATTTTCAAATTTAAAAACACTGACAAAGCAACGCCCAAAGTTTTTAACCATTGTCACATTTCCTGTTCGCATACTTAGACGACTCACTGTCGCAAGCATTTGGCATACGTTTTGGGGTAGGGTAAGGCCAGCAAGAAATCTGCTCGAACTACAGCCCTATTTCATATTGTCGGCACCTAGAAGGTGTGCACACACACAAACACAAACACACACAAAAGCCGCTTAACGATGGTACGGCATGCAGCTGCACACACATACACACACACAAGCACACACACACACACTTGTGCGCACATGCATATGAAAACCGCTTTCGTTTCCGTTTCAAGAAACAACTTAAAAATGGCGCACGACATGGCGTCTGCTGGCTGACTGCTTGTTGGTTTTTACAGTTGGTTGTTGTTATTATTGTTGTTGTTGTTGCTGGAGTCGCTGCTGCAGCCATCAGATAAAGATAGGTGCAAAAAAGTGGCAACTGCGACGTACAACAAGGCAACGAGATGACAATCAGGCAGACACTGTGAGCCAGCAATGGCGCGTAGTGAACAAAAAAAAATTGGTTATAATATTTATGGGCTGTCGAAGTTGAAATACTCTTGCGCGAAAAGGCTAAAAAATACATTCACAACAAATGGTGATTTGAGCAATCTTGTTAGCGAAAATTCTAAATTTTTAATTTGTGATTTTTATCAAAAAAATAAATAGGCACAAAAATTAAATTTTTAAAACAATGTTACTAATGAAAGCTGAAGAATTTTTTTGTCTTCTATTTTTAAGTTTTTGTGTCAAATATTTTTCTAAGCTAGGCTTATTATCATAGGGCTTATTAGAGGAAAGGTTGGTATAGATATACAAAATTTGTTTATAAATCACCCTAAAAGCCAGCCAGCAAATTATAATACCCAATGTTAGTGTATAGAAAAACAGGGATATGTTCAAAGAACGGGCATTCGTGCATGGCTGAGAAATAAACAGGAGCACAGGATTTCATTTGGCTTGCTTGTTGGCATCAGCGTTGGCGTTGCAACTGTTTTTATTGTTGTTGTTGTTGTTGTCGTTGAAACTGCTGTTGCTGTAGTTTATTTTTCAGGCTGTCATGCAGGCAAAGTAAATTATGCGACGTGCAAAATCAATAAATCAACACGTTTATAGCTGTAAACGAATTTCGGTCGTGTCGAGCTTGTTGAGTGAAAAACTTTCGTCGGGTGTTGCAAGCCTTTAGTCAGATAAATATCGTTTGGTTATTTCATATATATAAATGCAATATTCGATCAGCTGCTAATGCCTTAAATTTGGCATTTAAGTGTGCACAAATTGAAAGCTGGCAAACTCCAGCTGACATTTACCAATGAATTGCAAATCGGTTGCACGCGCGACAGCTGCTGCTGCCGCTGCTGCCGCTTTAGTTGCCAGCTGCAGCTGGCAAGTGCAACGGCGCAACAGCTGCGATTCATTACCCAATGTGATTTTCCTTTTAAGCAGCGCGAAAAACTTTACTGCATTTGCCAGCGCGCAATTTTCAAGCTCGTTGAACGCGCGCTAGCTGCAAACTGGGCTAAGGCAAAAATAGACACGCTCAGATACATTCCGCTCGATACACATATGTATGTGTGTGTGTGTGTGTATGTTACTGTGACGACTCTTACCTTTGGCTTCGTTTCGTACATGGTGAACGTTGAGTGCTTTATTGTTATGTTTTAAAATTCAATGCATTCTAAAAATTCTTTTGCAGCTCTGCCGCCATTTGGCATCGCATTTTGTTGGCTTGCACTCTGGAGCGCTTCGCCTTTGCTATTGCCAAGCGACAAGTCGACAGAGTTTTGTAGTCATCGCATTAACAGTATAATGTGGCGCCACAGTGCTGCCATTGTTGTTGCCACAGAGCTGCACTTCATTTATTTAAAACGTGTGCGCCAGGTGCCACACAGCTCTGGCAACAAGGTCACAGACAGCAGGCTGTAAAACTGTGCAAGAAAATGCAAAATGGAAATGGAAATGGATATGGAAATGGAAATGCGAATGAAATTGTGCCACTGCCTGCACTGATTAAAACCGATGGCAGAATAATCGTGAAAGCCTTTTATTACATTTAAATATAATGCCAAAAAAAAAATTATCGAAAAAGTAAATTATTATTGAGTTACTGAAAAGTAAACAAATATGCCACAATTCTCATTTAAAGGCAGCTTAAAAAATTGTAACAAATATTGGATACAATCAGCAATATTATGAAAAAATCTTGTCAGAATTCATTCGAGAATTTATTAGCCATGCTCACACTTTTTAATTAAAATAAAACCAATTAAACATAACATTTTATTGAAAGTCTATTTATAACACGGAAATAAAAGTAAACATCTCTGAAATCAAAAAAAGACTTCTTCTTCAAGAAGTCAGTTCTCGAAATCGATGTGACATTAAACTACTTTTAAGCAGCAGACACTGAACACGTATTCGTACAATAGATCACAATTTACTGCCCGACCATTGGCATTTGCATAAAAATATGTCGATTTCGGTGGAAAAAAGACATCAGTCATGGTACATCGTAAATATTGGGGGGAGGGCACACAAAAGAAGCGCAATGCATAAATTCGGTCGCGTGTGGAGCGCTCTCATAATTATGGGCAGTGCAGCGAGCAAAGGACAACAGCTGCGGCATGTCCTCGACAGTCGGTACCAGGGCCAACGCTTGCGCTTATGCAATATTAATTAAGCGCCCAAAAACCGAAAGAAAGCAAAACTGCGGCATACTTATTTGCTGGCCATTGGGCAACGCATGCCACATGCACCGCCAACAGCACGAGAATGTTAACGACTCAACCTATGCAACAAGAGCCATAGCATCAGCTCAGCTCAGCTCAGCCCCGGGTAGCCGTCCGGTCGCTTTTGTGCCTGTTAATTTCCAGCTATTGTTGCTCGACTGGCCGTGCTTCAATTGAAAGCGCCGGGCATAAATTAAATTTCCAGCAATTGCTGTGCTTGACGCCACTTGCTTCACTTCATGTGTGTGCGTGTGTGTGTGTGTGTGCGTGTGATTGTTATATCAGATCCAACAGAGATTCCGGTGCTCATCAGATTCTGGCTCATGTCGTGTTTGCTTTCGTGACAACGAATCTAAGAAGAGAATAGAATTATGAATTAAATAAACCAAATTCGTAGTTACAACAATTTTTTGATATTTTATAAATTAATAAAAAAAAACAATTTAAAAGTTACTGTTGACTTCAGATCAAAGTTGCTAATTAGGTTAAAAAAAAATTCTTTTTTGAGAAAAAATTTTTAATATAAAAATATCTTAATCTACGAATTTAAAAAATAAATCGCCATACATACAAATATATTACTTATTTTTTTAAATTTTATTATTAAAAAGCTACATTTAAATTTCCAAATGTAAACATATCAAAGCATTTTATTTTTATTTCATTTCTAATAACATATTGAAAACATATTAGAAATGCTTACATGTCGTGTCACGCGCCCATCTCTAGTCTCACTCTGACACTGACTCTGACACTTCACTCTGACCCCCGACATCACAATGAAACCATCTTCAGTGTATTTGTCATTCATTGTTGTTATCGCTGCTGCTGCTGCTGATGTAGCTTCAATTATAATTTTCGAATTTACGCCCTATACTAATACACGTCTCATTCTGTAATAGTCTCTCGAATACGAGTGCAAGTGCAAGTACTCACAATTGTTACGAATATATCGAATTACCAACCAAATTATATTCTAGGTGAGCCGCAACCAGTTACAACCACTTGCCTTTAACAGATATGCATGTATATATATATATATACATATGTATTATAATGATGATAACTAACCATTTTGCTAGACACAGTTGCTTTGGCCATCCTTTTGGGGATAAATAAAGTGCGCATAATTTGCACTCCAATTGCAAGTATTGTGGTCAAGTCATTAACATTAATATCTATTGAATGCATTCAGAATATTCACATTTATGTGAACCCCAAAACTATTCAGGGCAATATTTGTATTGCATTTGCTAGATTGTCCAGATGATGTTTTTTTTTATATGTGTTCAATTACTTTAATAATTGAGGGCTTCATATATTAGAATATATTGTGATTAATCCAAAATATATAGCTAAAATCTAGAAGACAGAATTGAAAATATAAAAACTGGTATTACAAATATCAAAGTAACTTAAATGAAATTTATTTTTTATATCTTTGGTAGACCTTTCAAGAAACAATATTTTCTGAAAGCAAATAAGGATAGATAAATTCAGTTCCCGTTACCTGCGACAGTTGCAACACATCAAACAAAATTCATTTAGTTCCCTTTATACTGCTGCCTGCATGTTGTTCTTATGCGTGTGCATGTGTGTGTGCCTGTGTGTGTGTGTGCGTTTGTGTGCTGCTGGTGTATGGAAGTGGTCATTTATGACTTGTCTTTGGCTGCTGTCCGCTGTGGGCAATTCAAATGAATTTTTGCGCGCTGCTCAGCGTTTTTAATTGAAAAACATGTTCGTTTTGTTTTCGTTTCGGTTTCAGTTTGGTTTTGAGCTCGGGTTTGGGTTTCGGGCTGAACGAAAAAAAAAACACGAAAATAAACAAGTAAGAATGCTGATATCGATTGTAGCCGGCTACGCAATACACTACACAGTCTTGATTTTACTTTGCCCAATTTAGAGAATTTTGGGAGAAATGTATATAGTTTATAAAGATAAGTATATAGCTACGTTCTTAAGCGATCTATTCAAAATTTTAAATTGTATGAGTTGCGTTTGAATGGACAAACAAACAGATGGATGGATGAATGCACAAACCCAATATACTCGATTCAGTTGGTAAACGAGTTTAAAACCGCCACATGCCACTTGCCACTTGCCGCTTGCTGGCTGTAAGCCGCTGGGGTCTGGCGCTGCGGCTTGGCCTTGTTGGGCAGCCGTTGTCCCTGTTTGCTGCCCGCCGCCTGCTGCCTGTTGGCAAACAATTCCCCCGGACAAGAACGTACTGTGCGCACGCGTTCGTGCATAAATTCCGCCAAGTGTCCATTTTTCTGATTTGTGTGCAAAGTTTCGGTTTTACTTTTTTTGTTTTTGTTTTGTTTTTTTTCTTTTTTGAAATTTTTGTATATTTTTTCTTTCGTTGCGCTGAGTGACTGTAAGTCTCCTCCGCGCTGGCGATGCAAATGCGTGGCCCAAAAACCAAAAATAGCAAATGAATTCATTCAAAGCAGAAATAGTAGTAAGAATTTTCTATTACATTTTGCGGCGGCAAAAGAAGAAGACGAAAGAAAAATGCGCGCAAACAAGAAATTAAAATACACGCAAAAACGTTTTAAGAATTTTTAATTAAAATCAGCGCAGTTGTCCAGCTTGAACAGAAATAACTACAATTCGCTTTAATCAACGCTTAACCACATTTCGTTGCCAAGACAATTTCAGACAGTTAACGCATAGTACATAAATATATATATGTATATATATACAAATATATATATTACGTATACGCTGCATGCCACGAGGCATATTAAGTTGTTGCTTTATTCCAACTTATATCGAGTTCACAACATCATCCCCGTTGTTATTGACTTATGTTTCCTTTTCACTCTTCAATTTCGTTCGCTTAACTTCAAGCGGCGGCAGCTGCTCGCCGTCGCGCAGCTTCAAGAAGTCCACCGCATCCCAGGGCTGCTTGTCGGTCGAGCCCCAAATGATGTACACCAAGTTGCCAAAGAAGAAGACAACGGCTGTTAATGCAAACACAATCTGCCACTGGCTCCGCGAACCCTGCAACAAGAATTGATACCCACATCATTTCAACAGTTGGCCATTTCGTCCAGAAACCGACTTAACTTACGGTATCGCTAACAATTACGCCCACCAGCAGCGGAGCGAGCATCGGAAAAATGTTGCTCACTCCGTTTATGATGGCCATTAGCATGCCCGAATGATTCGGCGACATGTCGATTATGGCTAGATTACATCCAAGGCCGAAGCCCGCATTCAGCGCCGCATTGACTGTCATCAGCGCTATTGCCAGCCCCGTCTGGCTCACGTCTAGGAAGCCGATGCCAATCAGCGCCGCTGCCGGACCCCAACAAGCCACCGTATTGATGGACTTGCGCAGCATATTCAGCGACATCCACTGGCGCGACATGGCCACGTCCGCGAAAATCAGGTACAGGTAGGACATGCACCACATGGCCAGGAAAGGCAGCGCCGAGTACAAAGCGTTGCTCTTGATGTCCATCTTCAGGACTCCGTGCAGGTAAGCAGGCGTCTGCTGCTGCATTGTTGAACTCGCCCAGCCCTGCGCGCAGTTCATAATGAGCAACGCATAGAACGGGACCGATGTCCATATGGCTCGCCATGGAACAGGTATTTTGTTGGCATGGAAGCCATCATTGCGCTCCATCGAATGTTCGATGTAGTCGCGCTCTTTGGATCCAGTTATACGGGAACTGGGCGCATTGTTGGCGGCCAGCAACAACCACAAAAGGCAGAAAGCACCGCAAAAGCCTGCCGAGAAATATGAGATGCCTGGCCAGCCCATGGAGCTATTGGCAATGAGTCCACTGACGCCCATGGCCATAACCGAACCACAATCTGAGCCCGAGTAGGCGAACACGCCCAGCCGGTTGCGTTCCTTGGGCGGCGACCACTTGGCCAAGTGCTCGTGAATGGCGGGGAAGATAAGGCCCTGGAACAGGCCCATCACAATGCGCAGCACACAGAAGGCCACCCAGCCGCCCCAGCTGATGCAGTAGGGCGTCAGAGCACTCAGCACGGCGGACGCCAAAGTGGGTATGAATAGGACCATCTTGGCGCCAAAGCGACGAACCAAAAAGCCAGCGGGGAACTGGGTAACGATGTAGCCCCAGTAGAAGCTGGAGAGGATGTACGATCGCTCCGCCTCGGACCAGTCGTATTCCTGTAAGCGGAAGTGATTGGGTAATGATTGAAACTGATTGAAAATGGATCACAAACCGGAAAATCTGGATTGGAAGTGGCCGCATCCGTCATGGCTACAACGGCGACGCTGACGTTAAGTCGTGCTACATAGTTGACGACAATGGCCAAGAAGAGCAGCGCTGCCTGCAAATGACGAATGCCGATAACGGGGCCTGAAAGGGGAAAAGAAAGCAGAACGCAGCTTATCAAATAAAAATTCACAAAATATCAAAACAGATTTTGGCGATTAGCTAAAATGTATAAATCAATAAAAAGCCATACCCTGTAATACTGAAATGGGTATGGAATCTTTTTTAGCTGTCCTAAGTAAATAAAGGTGTCATTCATATATGGCAATTATGTGGTTAACAAATAAGTTTACACAGGTGTTTTAGAAAAATAAAATCGTCTATAAAGATACTAACAAATTTCAATTTAAATATTAATATATGAAATAATATTATTGTACTTAATTTCACCGTACAGGGTATTTATTAGACGACTCTTTGCACTTCAAATTATATGTTTTGTTTTTTTAATTATTACTCAGTTCCAATGAAACGCTTAGTTTCAGGCGTATATCAGGTATGTTAAAAATTTGTTAATTTTCATATTTAATTTTAACAAAGCCAGTTTAACCGGTTTTGGCAAGGGTAATGAATTTGCCACTCCAATAAATGCAACAATTAATGATTCAATATAAATTGAGACAAATTCGTTTTATTTTATTATGTGTTTTCGTTAAGTACGCAATGCTATTAAATTTCAAAGCAATTTAAAAAAAAAATCTTTTGAGTGAGAAATTAAATGTATTTTCTTTTAACCAACTAACTTTTGTGCTCTTTCAAAGCATTTGTTTGTTCACAAACATTTCATTTGACTTTTCACAAAATTGTAGTAAATTTTAATAGCATTGATATTCATATTTATAAGCGTATTAAGTGTTGAATTTATCTTCTTTTGAGATACAGATTTTCCTTACATGTCACAGAAAATTGATTTAAATGATATTATTTTTAGTTTGAATAAAGTTTTTGTACAGTATAAATATAAATATTATATTTCCATTGCCGCACAATATTTTCTGTATAATTTATTCGATTGATTAGAATTTAATTTTAAGCACAATCTAATCTGATGGCCGCGAAATCCGTTATTCTTTTCAATTATTCACCTGCATTTTCAGCCCCAGCGGCCATTTCAACCAAATAATTAACTGCTACACAATAGGTACTTTTATTTTAGTATAAAATTTTATATATATATTTATGTATATATATATACTGGCTTTCCGTTCACAGCCAGACAGTCTGCGAGACGTTCACGCGTATTGACATCTGGCATTCGTCTGTCTCAGAGCTTGCATTTTATAATTCAATTAGACTCTCTCTTTTGCTTAATATATGTTTTATCACGCCTGATTAAACGGACGATAACCGCTCTTGCTGATTTGCACTGGCGTGCGAGTGTCGAATTCAGTGGAATATCGCCTGACGAAATTGAGAGTTATTGCATACGACATAAAAATAATGTAGTATAATACTATATTGGCAGCTATTCACGTAATAACTTTAAATGTTTGTTTGTACAACCGTGCCAAAATTTTTAATAGCTCATTTTTGTTTATGTGAATTTGATTAATTTGCATCATTCTAACAAAAAATAATTTAGATTATGATCGCAAATAAGCTTAAAATTAATTGAAATGCATACAAAAATGTTTTAGAAATTTTTAAATAAAATTAGCTAAATTTTCCAACTTCAACAATTCAGTTGAATGAACTCCACATATATATAATATATATAATACAATATATAATGGAAAACCTAAATGATTCATATCCCTTGAATAAAAACTTACAATTCGCCTCATTAATTCGTACTTTGCTCTTATAAATCGTAATTCATTTTCAAAACCTCCTTTAATTCGAAAACCAACCGGTTTATAATTGATATGCTTTAATTTCGTAGTAAATTAATAGTTAGAAATATAATATCTCCGTTAATACGTATTTTTCATTTATAATAAATAAATAATAAACATAAATGTTGCGCATACGCCGCATGGCACGAGGCATGTTTAGTTGTTGCTTTATTTCTAGTTATAAATATCAAGTTCGAGTTGGTATATACTTATGTTTCCTTTTCACTCTTTATTTTTAGTTTTTCGACTTCAGCCTTCGGCTGTTGCTCGGCGTCGCGCGGTTTTAAGAAGTCGACCGCATCCCAGGGCTGCCGATCAGTCGAACCCCAAATGATATAAACCAGGTTGCCAAAGAAGAAGACAGTGGCTATTAATGCAAATACAATCTGCCATTGGATCCGAGAACTCTGCAAAAGGAGATGATTGTATTCGTTGGCCAATCCGTGGGAGAGATAAGTTTATCTTACGGAATCGGTAACAATTACGCCCACCAGCAGCGGCGTGGGCAGCGAAAGGAGGTTACTCACACCGTTTATGATGGCCATTAACATACCCGAGTGATTAGGCGACATGTCGATTATGGTTAGAATGCTACCAATGCCGGAGCCCGCATTCAGGCCCGCATTGACTGTCATCAGAGCTATGGCCAGGCTGGCCTGGCTCTTGTCCAAGAAACCGATGCCAATCAGCGCCGCTGCCGGACCCCACATTGACATCGTATTGATGGACTTGCGCAGCACATTTAGCGACATCCACTGGCGCGACATGGCCACGTCCGCAAATATCAGGTACACGTAGGACATGCACCACATGGCCAGGAACGGCAGCGCCGAGTACAACGCATTGCTCTTGATATCCATCTCCAGAACGCCGTGCATATAGGCGGGCGTCTGCAGCTGCATTGTCGAGTTCGCCCAGCCCTGGGCGCAGCGCACAAGAAGCAATGCAAAAACCGGCACAGATGTCCATATGGCGCGCCATGGAACAGGTATTTTGTTGGCATGGAAGCCATCATTGCGCTCCATCGAACGTTCGATGTAGTCGCGCTCTTTGGCTCCAGTTATACGGGAACTTGGCGCATTGTTGGCGGCCAGCAACAACCACAAAAGGCAGAAAGCACCGCAAAAGCCTGCCGAGAAATATGAGATACCTGGCCAGCCCATGGAGCTATTGGCAATGAGTCCACTGACGCCCATGGCCATAACCGAACCACAATCTGAGCCCGAGTAGGCGAACACGCCCAGCCTGTTGCGTTCCTTGGGCGGCGACCACTTGGCCAAGTGCTCGTGAATGGCAGGGAAGATAAGGCCCTGGAACAGGCCCATCACGATGCGCAGCACACAGAAGGCCACCCAGCCGCCCCAGCTGATGCAGTAGGGCGTCAGAGCACTCAGCACGGCGGACGCCAGAGTGGGTATGAATAGCACCATCTTGGCGCCAAAGCGACGAACCAAAAATCCAGCAGGGAACTGGGTAACGATGTAGCCCCAGTAGAAGCTGGAGAGGATGTACGATCGCTCCGCCTCGGACCAGTCGTATTCCTGTAAGCAGAAGTGATTAGGAAATGGTTGAAACTGATTGAAAATGGATCACATACTGGAAAATCTGGATTGGAGGTGGCCGCATCCGTCATGGCCACAACGGCGACGCTGACGTTCAGTCGTGCTACATAGTTGACGACAATGGCCAAGAAGAGCAGTGTGGCCTGTAGATGGCGAATACCGATAACGGGACCTGAAAGGTGGAAAGATAATACTTAATTTATACTAATATCTTCCTCACATCATAACAGAATGTTATGATTTGTTCACCCCATGCTTAATTTCAATTTTTAAATAAATGATTAATATTGAGCTAGTTTATCGGTCATATGTGAATGCAAAAACTTCAAGTAATTTTTGAAACCGATGGCCTGAAACTCAACTGCCCACATAATAATTTGGTGGAAAAAAATTGTTTTGTACATAATTGTACGCTAAAAATACTTTAGTACAAATCAATGCCGTCAAACCCGAAACCTAATATGGATATGGAAATACAAGCCGATTGCACACAATGGGAAAAATAAAATAAAATCCTGTTCAAAAATTATGTTTGGATTTACAACGTTGATAAAAAAAAATCATACAAGTGTTACCTATATAAAAACTATGTTTGTTCATTTTATTGCACAGCTCATAATTTCGGGTTGATTTTTAGTGTGATTAGATTAAATTTGTACAAACATTTTAAGAGCTAAGCTCGTTTTTATATTTTCTTTTTTGGCATGTTTTATAGGCAATTATTTTAAAATTCTCTCGTTTTCAGTTTAAAATCTGTTTTCGTATCAAATAAATTGAAATTTATTAGAAATCGAAATCGAGCAATTAACATTTTGATTTTAGGCACAATCTTATCAGGTGTGGTCACAAGTGGACATACGCAATCCTTTAATCACTCGAAATATTCACCTGTATTTTCAATTATGCCGCTCATTAAGGCCAATTAATTAATCGCGTCACAGCAGAAACTTATCTCTGAATATGTTATTTTATTGTACAAATATGTGCAAAAATGTGTACAAATATGTGCATATAAAAAGTGGCTGCCCATTCACAGCCAGACAGTCGACAAACACAAAGCGTCCACGCGAATCCACATCTGAAATACGTCTGAGCGTTTCCGAAAGCTACGCCTGCCATATACAATAGTATACAGTAAGTATAATGTACTGCAACTACGAGACATTTATTACCGCAATTAGACGCTCTGGCTCTCTACTGTTCCCTAATATATGTTTTATCATGCGTCTGATTAAGCGGGCGATAACCGTTCTTACTGATTCTTTCGCACCGAATTCCACAGAGTAATGCTGGATATAGGGTCTGTTAAGATTTTATTGCTCGTGCTTTTGGCTCAGAGCAGCGACAAAATGAATAATGGCAAAAATACTTGATGATGCAAAATCCTTTGTTGTTCTATTCTCAAAAAATAAAATTTTAAAATTTTTTTTTAAAGGATTGACGTGTTTTATATCGTTTTATGTTTGTGTTAAGAATTTAGTAAAACGTATATCAAAAAAAATTAAAAATAAATTAATAATAAGTTTATTATAAATATTGAGTAAAATATAAGAACGTCTATACGTCTGTTCCCTTGTATTTTTGGACATACGTGAATATTTTATACATATAAATGTTGCGCATACGCCGCATGCCACGAGGTATATTTAGTTGTTGCTTTTTCCACTTATAAATATCAGGTTCGAGTTGGTATTTACTTATGTTTACTCTTCACTCTTTATTTTTAGTTTTTCGACTTCAGCCTTCGGCTGTTGCTCGCCGTCGCGCAGCTTCAAGAAGTCAACCGCATCCCAGGGCTGCCGATCAGTCGAACCCCAAATGATATAGACCAGGTTGCCAAAGAAGAAGATAATCGCTGTTAATGCAAAAACTATCTGCCACTGGATCCGAGAACTCTGCAACAAGAATTAATAAACACAGTATTTCAACAGTTCACCATATCGTGGAATTTTGGCGAGAAAATCTCAGCTTACGGTATCGGTAACAATTACGCCCACCAGCAGCGGAGCAACCAGCGGAAAGATGTTGCCTACAGCGTTCGTGATGGCCATTAGCATGCCCGAATGATTCGGCGACATGTCGATTATGGCTAGATTACATCCAAGGCCGAAGCCCGCATTCAGCGCCGCATTGACTGTCATCAGCGCTATTGCCAGCCTCGTCTGGCTCACGTCTAGGAAGCCGATGCCAATCAGCGCCGCTGCCGGACCCCAACAAGCCACCGTATTGATGGACTTGCGCAGCATATTCAGCGACATCCACTGGCGCGACATGGCCACGTCCGCAAATATCAGGTAAACGTAGGTCATGCACCACATTGCCACGAAAGGCAGTGCCGAGTACAAAGCGTTGCTTTTGATGTCCATCTTCAGGACTCCGTGCATATAGGCGGGCGTCTGCAGCTGCATTGTCGAATTCGCCCAACCTTCGGCGCAGTTCATAATGAGCAACGCATAGAACGGGACCGATGTCCATATGGCGCGCCATGGAACAGGTATTTTGTTGGCATGGAAGCCATCATTGCGCTCCATCGAACGTTCGATGTAGTCGCGCTCTTTGGATCCAGTTATACGGGAACTGGGCGCATTGTCGGCGGCCAGCAGCATCCACAGAACACAGAAAACACCGCAAAAGCCAGCCGAGAAATACGAGATACCTGGCCAGCCCATGGAGCTATTGGCAATGAGTCCACTGACGCCCATGGCCATAACCGAACCACAATCGTAGCCGGTGTAGGCGAAGACGCCCAGTCGGTTGCGTTCCTTGGGCGGTGACCACTTGGCCAAGTGCTCGTGAATAGCGGGGAAGATGAGGCCCTGGAAGAGGCCCATCACGATGCGCAGCACACAGAAGGCCACCCAGCCGCCCCAGCTGATGCAGTAGGGCGTCAGAGCACTCAGCACGGCGGACGCCAAAGTGGGTATGAATAGCACCATCTTGGTGCCAAAGCGACGAACCAAAAAGCCAGCAGGGAACTGGGTAACGATGTAGCCCCAGTAGAAGCTGGAGAGGATGTACGATCGCTCCGCCTCGGACCAGTCGTATTCCTGTAAAGAGAAGTGATTGGGTAATGATTGAAACTGATTGAAAATGGATCACAAACCGGAAAATCTGGATTGGAGGTGGCCGCATCCGTCATGGCCACAACGGCGACGCTGACGCTGAGTCGCGCTACGCAGTTAACGACAATGGCCAAGAAGAGCAGCGCTGCCTGCAAATGGCGAATGCCGATAACGGGACCTTGAAAGAGGAAACGGAAAAACAATTCATAAAATAAAAATTCGCAAAATAGCAAAAGAGATTTTAGCGATTAGTTAAAATGCATAAATCAATGAGAGTGATACCCTATAATATTGAAATGGGTATGGAATCTTTCTTATACGAATGAAAAAAAAAAGATGTCTCTTGGTGTCTTTCACCAAGATTCACTTTAAAAATATTAGCATAGGAATTGTACATTAGTTTAAACTACAGTGTATTCATACAAAGACTTTACTTTACTTCAAATGATATGTTTTGTTTTTTATTTATTACTCAGCTCAATTTCAGGCGTATATCAGTAAAGTAAAAAACTTGTGAATTTTAATATGCGAATAATTTTATTAAAGCCAGTTTAACCAGTTTTGGCATTGGAATTCGGCAAATTGAAATGTAAGCAATTGTAAAAACAAATAAAATAACGTTTTCTTCATGTATTTTGTATTATTCAACTAACTTTTATGCTTTTCTGTACAAGAAACCAGTTTGTTCACACACATTTTATTAAACATCACTTTACTTTAATTTGTTATTGATATTTACAAGCGTATTAAGTATTAAGCTTGAAGTTTATTATTATAATTTCTTATTATGGCTTGTTTTGATAAAGAGATTTATTTTCTTTACAAAATTTTAAAGCTCCTGTTTTCAGTTTAAATGTAAACATTATATTACCAGCACAACATTTTCTTTATCATTTTCTTCATCAGTTAAATTTTCATTTTAGTTTAAGCACAATTTAATACTCTGATTTTATATTTTCACTCGGCCCACGAAATGCTTTATTCACTTGAAATATTCACCTGCATTTTCAGCGCCAGTGGTCATTTCGACAATATAATTAACCGCGGCAGAACAGATACTTATTTTTTAGCTTATTTTTCATATACGTAAACAAAAACCAGCTGACAGCGACAGAACGTCTACGCGTATCGATATCTGGTATTCGTCTGTCTTAAAGCAGCTTAAGGTATAAAACATTTATAATTCTCGTTTGCTCGTGATATGTTCGGATCATGCCCGATTAAAAGCACAATCGCTTTAACAAATAACCGCTCTTACAAGACTTGTAAAACCGCCCCAAAAAATTGCATGGCAAATGTTTGTTTTTGTGAACTTGTTGTACAAAGATGATAAAAGAAGTTCGAATACGTTTTAGAAATTTTTAATTAAAATAATGATAAATAAAACATACATACATACAAATAGTACATACATATAATATATTGCGCATACGCCACATGCCACGAGGCATATGAACTTGTTGCTTTATATCTACTTCACAGCATCTTCCATTTTGTTATCGACTTATGTTTCCTTTTCGCTCTTTATTTTGGTGCTCTTAACTTCAACCTTCAAGTGGTGCTCGGCGTCGCGCGGTTTTAAGAAGTCCACCGCATCCCAGGGCTGCCGATCAGTCGAGCCCCAAATGATGTACACCAGGTTGCCAAAGAAGAAGACAATCGCTGTTAACGCAAAAACTATTTGCCACTGGCTCCGCGAACTCTGCAAAAGAATAAGATAATATTCAGTGGCCATATCGTGGGAGAGATAGGTTTAACTTACGGAATCGGTAACTATTACGCCCACCAGCAGAGGCGTGAGCAGCGGAAAAAGATTGCCTACTCCGTTTATGATGGCCATCAACATGCCCGAATGATTGGCCGACATATCGATTATGGTTAGAATGCTACCAATGCCGGAACCCGCATTCAGGCCCGCATTGACTGTCATCAGAGCTATGGCCAGGCTGGCCTGGCTCTTGTCCAAGAAACCGATGCCAATCAGCGCCGCTGCCGGACCCCACATTGACATCGTATTGATGGACTTGCGCAGCACATTTAGCGACATCCACTGGCGCGACATGGCCACGTCCGCAAATATCAGGTACACGTAGGACATGCACCACATGGCCAGGAACGGCAGAGCCGAGTACAAGGCATTGCTCTTGATATCCATCTCCAGAACGCCGTGCATATAGGCGGGCGTCTGCAGCTGCATTGTCGAGTTCGCCCAGCCCTGGGCGCAGCGCACAAGAAGCAATGCAAAAACCGGCACAGATGTCCATATGGCTCGCCATGGAACAGGTATTTTGTTGGCATGGAAGCCATCATTGCGCTCCATCGAACGTTCGATGTAGTCGCGCTCTTTGGCTCCAGTTATACGGGAACTGGGCGCATTGTCGGCGGCCAGCAGCATCCACAGAACACAGAAAACACCGCAAAAGCCAGCCGAGAAATATGAGATACCTGGCCAGCCCATGGAGCTATTGGCAATGAGTCCACTGACGCCCATGGCCATAACCGAACCACAATCTGAGCCCGAGTAGGCGAACACGCCCAGCCGGTTGCGTTCCTTGGGCGGTGACCACTTGGCCAAGTGTTCGTGAATGGCGGGAAAGATGAGGCCCTGGAACAGGCCCATCACGATGCGCAGCACACAGAAGGCCACCCAGCCGCCCCAGCTGATGCAGTAGGGCGTCAGAGCACTCAGCACGGCGGAAGCCAGAGTGGGTATGAATAGCACCATCTTGGCGCCAAAGCGACGAACCAAAAAGCCAGCGGGGAACTGGGTAACGATGTAGCCCCAGTAGAAGCTGGAGAGGATGTACGATCGCTCCGCCTCGGACCAGTCGTATTCCTGTAAGCAGAAGTGATTAGGAAATGGTTGAAACAAGTCTAGCATTTCATACCGGAAAATCTGGATTGGAGGTGGCCGCATCCGTCATGGCTACAACGGCGACGCTGACGCTGAGTCGTGCTACATAGTTGACGGCAATGGCCAAGAAGAGCAGCGCTGCCTGCAAATGACGAATGCCGATAGCTGGGCCTAACGGGGGAAAAGAACGTATTAAATTCATATTAATATCTTTCTCACATTTTCTGCAATTTTTTTTATTTTTCCCCGTGTTTAGTTTCGATAAATGATAGTTAAATAAATGATTAAAATTCAAACTATTTAAATTGACCTAGTTTTTTGGTCACAAATGTGAATACTTGAAGTCATTTTTTAAAACCGATAGCGATAAGTTCAACGGCTCTCCACATAATAAATAAATTATTTGGCGAATAAAAAACTTGTTCTCTACCTAAAAAATACGTTAGTACAATTCAATGACGTCGAAATCGAAAACTAAGCGGATATGGAAACACAAGCCGATTGCAAACAATGTGGAAAATACAACAAAATCATGTTCAGAAATTACGTTTGGATTTACAACGTTGATAAAAATAAAACAATAATAATAATAATAAAAGTGGTGCTTATAGAAAAACTTTGTTTGTTCATTTAATTGCACATCTCACAATTTCGGGTTGATTTTTAATGGGATTAGATTAAATGTTTACAAACATATTAAGTCTTAAGCGCGTTTTTATAATTTTGTTTAAACATGTTTCATGGAACAGGTTTATTTTTGTTTCGCATATTACAAGAAATTATTTTAAATACTCTCGTTTTTCGTTTTAATTCTGTTTTTGTATCAATCGAAATCATTTTATTAACATTTTGATTTTAGGCACAATCTTATCTGGTGTGGTCACAAGTGGACATACGCAATCCTTTAATCACTCGAAATATTCACCTGTATTTTCAATTATGCCGCTCATTAAGGCCAATTAATTAATCGCGTCACAGCAGAAACTTATCTCTGAATATGTTATTTTATTGTACAAATATGTGCAAAAATGTGTACAAATATGTGCATATAAAAAGTGGCTGCCCATTCACAGCCAGACAGTCGACAAACACAAAGCGTCCACGCGAATCCACATCTGAAATACGTCTGAGCGTTTCCGAAAGCTACGCCTGCCATATACAATAGTATGAAGTAAGTATAATGTACTGCAACTACGAGACATTTATTACCGCAATTAGACGCTCCGGCTCTCTACTGTTCCCTAATATATGTTTTATCATGCGTCTGATTAAGCGGGCGATAACCGTTCTTACTGATTCTTTCGCACCGAATTCCACAGAGTAATGCTGGATATAGGCCCTGATTTGTAAAGCTATTGCGACATTAAAAATTCGATTATTTTGAATGACTGGCATTTTTACAAAAGTCCACTAAAAAAAAACAACGATCACATTTTTGCCTATTCGTGAGTTTATTGGATAATAAATAACTTCGTAACACTCATCAGATAATGCACATTATTCAAATGTTTGAATGCAACCATAAAAACAATAAAAAAATGATACCTATAAATAAACGCTCTGCTCCCAGTTATTTAACAGCTTTTTAATATATTTGAAATAAATACTCTATATAACATTTGCTTATAGTGTATAAAAAATCAAGAATTATTAAGAAAAATTAAAAACACAAATTAAGAGAGTTACTTATTAAGAGAGTTGATCTAAAGCAATGCCAATTTTTGTAAGTCATTTTACTATCATAATAAATTTAAAATTCTTTTCATTTTTTTATATATTTTAAATTTATATTTCTCAAATATTTTGAACTCAGACTGCATTTAATCTTAAGGCCTCTAAAAATGTTCCGAATATGTATTCTAATCTTCAATTATATTTCTAAAAATTTATAATACAAAACATTGAAGCAACAAAGTTGCAGCCGGGTATAACCGACTACGCAATACTTACTTATATAATAACAGCTAGAAACTGTCGAAAACGATCTTAATTTTTGTTGTTATTTTGGAGAAATATTGTGGGAAATATGGATTTGAAGACTGACATTGCGCAAATCCAATATACTCCTTTCACCTCGTGAATAGGTATAAAAACAAAGTACATATAGTCGATGTTAGGATTTTGTTACGCGCGCTTTTGGCTCAGAGCAGCTGCAAAATAAATGTGAATTTCATGAAATAATGGCGCAAAAATACTTGATGATGCAAAATGCATGACGGCGGCCAAAGAACCAAGCACACAGACTCCTCCTCCCCCGCAACCCCGTTGCCCTTGATTCAACTGGGAGCTGCTAAGCTCTGCAACTGCAAATGGCTTTGGAACTGTGGCTGTGTGGTCCAAACAGCAGCTAAGCGGCAAGCAGCTGCCACAATCAAGTCAACAGGAGCCGAAAAACGCACACATACATATGCACATGCACATCAAATGTAGGTGTTTATGTGTGTGTGTGTGTGTGCATGTACAACAGCATGACATGGTAAATGGACAATATTCATGCTTGTGCCAACGTTTCTGTATGTGTGTGTGTGTGTGTGTATCAGGGTCTAAGGTCATTTTCAATTTGCATAAATCATATATGTCCATGTGAGAGCCAGGCTATATTAGAGTGTGTATGTGGCCCAAAATAAAACCACAACAATTGCTTGGTAAATAAAACTGCAAAAGGCAACTTAGAGCAGCAGCTGCTTTAAATTTGTCCAAACTTATATATATCTCTGTATATATAAATATATCATATTTTATGGCTAAACCTAAGCAGACGAAAGCAGGCAGAGTTTTATACAAGGGAATACCCGGCGTATACGCAATGTCCTGTTTTTATATTTGTGGCTAACAATTTTTTGCCAAGTTAGCAGTCGCACTCGGAAAGAAGTAAAAATGTTGCAGTCGGGTGTAACCGACTGCACAATACTAAAAAAGTGGAGATAATTAAAACAAAAATCATCAATAAACTGTCTGAATAAACTGTAGGTGATATATATATAATATATTCCAAATTTCAAGTCACTTGCTTAAATAAATAAACTTATAATAACATTGCACAAACCCAATATACTCTGTTTATTTTATGCGCGGTCAGAAACAGTCAGGCGCATGCATTGGTTCTGACCATGGCTAACAGCAGACCGTGCAAACACCAAGAGTTGATTTATAAGACTTTCATATGGAGTCGCCTGGTTGGTTGGTTACAGGGGGGCCGATTGCGGCGGGGCTCGTCTGTTTTGATCATTTGTGAATCATGTCTGCTGTTTTGACTTTGATTTATATGCTGTGCATATGGACACGACCACAGGGCCAATTGCGACGCGCACGCAACGACAAAAACGTCAACGACAACATGGCCGGAAACGTATATTGCAGCGGTTAGTGGCACACACACAAACACACACACATATAACAACTCCCAACTAGCCGGAATGCCTGTAAAATGCAAATGGCGCCACATCCACGAAAGTGCCAATGCTATAACCTTAATTATTTGATTCAACCAAAAATTCCATTGCTCTCGAATTGAGTGGGTGCAGTGTGGGGGGCGGGGTGTGGGGCAAGGGCAGCGCTTCGGTTAATGCTGCTCAAAAGCTACCGCATTGTAAAATGTACATAAAACCGCTTAATTGGGTTGAAATTATTTTGTTTATACGCGGCCAAAATTGTAAAATAACCGCGACTCTAACGGCACAAAGCGTTCAATTTTGGTTAGCCTGGAGGACATTTCGATTGTTATTGTAAAACACATTGAACATATTTATTTTAGCCCAAACTATATGCGCTACACGGAATTTAATTAATATGCTATTTACTTAAGCCTAAAAAAAACCGAAGCAATAAATGATATTTTAGTTCACACAAAACAAAAAAAATCAAAAGAAACTAACGTGACAATCAGGTAGAGTATAAATAAACATGTTTTAATAATAATTCTAATATGAATACATTTTAAACAGTCCCCCCGTCTATTTCTGCCTTTGCATGATCATATTAAACTTGGCCACGGCCGCATCCACATATTTCTCCTTCTCGGCCAGCTCGGATTTGAGCATCGAACGCAGTTGCTGCAGATTCGGCATTGTGCGACAGTCGCGCACATTGAGCAGCGTACGGAATATGGACTCCCATGTCTGGCGACTGAAGTAGCGTGGCAGCGCAGTCTTCGGCATCCAAATGCCGCTCGGCTGGCGCTGTGTCACCTCCATGTAACGGCCAAAGAGCAGGACATGCATGACACCAACCAGACCGAACAAATCCAATTGATACGTCCAACGGCGCTGGGTGCGCATTTCAATGCACTTGAAGGCATCCTCATTGTGCACATAGTCGAACGTCTGATTGGGCGGAAAAAGTTTGGTGTCAATCGCCACACCAAAGTCAATCAACTGCAAGCTGAGCTCATTCGGTTGTGCGCCCAAACTGTGAACACGAAAATAGAAAAGCAATTTTCTAATTAAAATGGAAATTGTGAAGGTATTTGGTATGAATATTCAAAATTATATATAGTTAGGAGTGGGGGGTCTAGCTGATCTACCTATATATATATGTATTTGTTATCTATTGGCCTAAAGCCAAATTGTTTGAAGATTTACCGGACCTACTTAAAGCATAAGTTGAGCAATTTATTTAATTTTGTGACTGTAGCTCTTTTATCTGTGAAAAATAATTTCAAATTTAAATGGAAATTGAGCAGTGGCTATGAATATTTAAAATAACAGCTAAAAACTAGATTTTAGCTTTATATTGTGGGTGTATTAAAATGTGTGAGAGGCTGTTTGGAAATCTACCCGACCTGTCTGGGCAATATATTTTATTTGGTGACTAAAGCCTTTTATCTTTCGAACTTGAAGCATTTATGTAGTAAACGATTTGGCTTAAGCTGATAAAAAGTAAGTATATATACTTTAGTCTGTTATCTATTAGTTCAAATAGCACAAGGCACATAATCTAACATCTAGTACATTTGTACGCATCAAAGCGATGGCTATTTCTGGCCTTGTACAATATTTATTATAGAGTTGCTGGTCAAGAATATATTTGTATATACATGATGGGGTGAGGCGACACTTACGGTCTCATCAACAGAAAGTTATCCGCCTTGATATCCGCATGAATAATGCCCAGAGCGTGCAAATGATCGACTATATCCAGCAGCTGACAGCACAGATGCATCACAACGTACTCGTCCAAGTTCTTGTTTGCGTGCTTCTTGTACTTATTGCAAACCCAGATGAGCGAACCGTAATCCGACAGTTCCGATATATAAACGCTGCTATTGTTGCCCACCAGAGCATAATCAATGCTCATATAGGCGTGCAGCTGTAAATTGACAAATAAAACATGAAGTAACAACTAAAATTTCTGTAGTCGGGTGTAACCGACTGCGGAAAGCTCGTTCAGCGTAATGTAGCATTAAAGCCTGTTTTGAGCCCGGGATTCACAGCACTGCTAACACTTACGCACAGAACCTGTTTCAATGTCGTTTTTATACTAAATATGATAACAACAATCAATTAAAAATTTGAATTTGCAATTATACATTTCGCGAAAAAAATTATTTTATTTGCATTTCAAAAAAAAGTTTTGTTTGTTTTTGATAAAAAATCACAGGCAAAACAATATTTAAAAATAAGAGGTTGTTTCATGCTTTTTTACTATAATATTAAAAAGTTCTGGAAGTTTGAAATATGGGAGCTTTGGATCCGAGAGCTTTACATGTCCAAATTTTTCTCAATTTTGGCATGATTTTTGACCAAAAATTTGACCCCCCCAAAATCACTTTTAATGTCGTTTTTTATGCTAATTATGACTAATACAATTGATTTAAAACAAAAATTCGCAATTCTAAATTTTGAAAAAAAATTTTTTCCAAATTTCACAAGGGGGGTACATGCTTTTTTTGGCAAAAAAATGAAAAAAAATTTATTCTAGAAAATGTATATATTTTGAATGTAGAATCAATCTAGATGCCAAATCATGACAAAAAAGCCATCAAACATGAAAATCGGTTCAGTTTTGACAAAGTTATGGTAATTTCAAATATGGGATCTATGGATCCGAGAGCTTTACATGTCAAAATTTTTCTCAATTTTGGCATGATTTTTGACCAAAAATTTGACCCCCCCAAAATCACTTTTAATGTTGTTTTTTATGCTAATTATGACTAATACAATTGATTTAAAACAAAAATTCGCAATTCTAAATTTTGAAAAAAAAATTTTTTTCAAATTTCACAAGGGGGGTACATGCTTTTTTTGGCAAAAAAATGAAAAAAAATTTATTTTAGAAAATGTATATATTTTGAATGTAGAATCAATCTAGATGCCAAATCATGACAAAAAAGACATCAAACGTGAAAATTGGTTCACTTTTGACAAAGTTATGATAGTTTGAAATATGGGATCTATGGATCCGAGAGCTTTACTTGTCAAAATTTTTGTCAATTTTGGCATGATTTTTGGCCAAAAATTTGACCTCACCAAAATCACTTTTAATGTTGTTTTTTATGCTAATTATGACTAATACAATTGATTTAAAACAAAAATTCGCAATTCTAAATTTTGAAAAAAAATTTTTTTCAAATTTCACAAGGGGGTGGTACATGCTTTTTTTGGCAAAAAAATGAAAAAAAATTTATTTTAAAAAATGAATATATTTTGAATGTAGAATCAATCTAGATGCCAAATCATGACAAAAAAGCCATCAAACATGAAAATCGGTTCACTTTTCACAAAATTATGGCAGTTTGAAATATAGGATCTATGGATCCGAGAGGCTGAAAAATTTTTGTCATGTAGAATGTAGAATCAATCTTGACGACAAATCAGGACAGAAATGCCATCAAATGAAAATCGGTTAAATGTTGACTAAGTTATGGGAGTTTAAATTACGTTATATATACACAAGTATATATTTCATTTCGGACAGACAGAGAGTATAATGAAGATCTAGAAAATGTATCATACCATCTCCTCGTTGGCCAGTCGCGAGTGCACCTCCAGGCAAATGTAATACTCCCAGTAGTTGGTGGGTTTCTCCTGTTTGAAGGCAACCTTCTTGCCGGAGTTGCAGTGAACGCCGCTGAATATGGAACCGTAGGAGCCTTTGCCAATTATCTTGTGCACCTCGAACTTCTCGCCACGGACCTCCAGTGTGGACTTGGGCAGGAGGCGTTTCACGTGTCCCTCCAGTTGGCAAGTGGGCAGCTTTTCGATGTACATCGAGAACTCAATAGAGTCGAGTAGCGAGTTGATCACATCCACGTTGAAGGGATTCACATTGCCGGCGGCCAGCGTGCTATTCAGCACGGTCTCATTAATGCTCGCCTTGCGATGCTCAAAGTTCTCCTTGGGCGCGGTGCTGTCGGCGGACTCGTTCCACGAATTGTGCGATTGCCTGGGCGTCAGCGGCGTCGACTTGTAATAGATGCTGTGCTCATCGTGGTCGGACTCGTCCTTAACAAGCAGCGACGCGGTTCGAGATGCTGCACCAACAGGATCTACAGCAAGTGTAGAAGCAGCAGTAGCTGCTGCTCCTGGTTGCTTCACGGGCAGCAGCGTCGAGTTCTTGATCATGCTGAGATTGCTGGCAAACATCTCCGTGGCCGCATTCAGCTCAAAGTAATCGTTGGCGCTCTTGCTCGACTCCGACTGTGTGTTGGACTTTTCCAAAGTCTGCAGAAACTTGAGCTTGCTTGTTGTTGTTGCTGTTGTTGATGTTGCTGTTGTTGTGGAGCGATTCTTTGAAGCGGACGCGGGCGAGGGACACTTGCTCAGCTCTGTGCAATCCTTCATAAAGGAGGCGGTTAGATGAGCGGGGCCGATGGTCTCCAGTTTATCGGGGACCGCAGCGTTTGACAGATGCGTGCAGTCCAAATTGAGAGGCGGCGGCGGCGGTAGGCGTGGCAAGGACTCGTCCAAATATATATCAAACTTCTTTTGCGCCGCTGGCGCCGCTTGAGGCTGCTCCGGCACAGGCAGCGCCATGTGACAACTGCTCAGATCAGTGAAATCCTTCATAAAGGAGGCCGTCAAGTGCGCCGGACCAATCGTCTCCGACTGCCTGTCTGCCGACATTGGCGGTGGCGGCGGCATAGTCTCATCCAAAAAGATTTCAAACTGCTTTGGTGCGGCCACCGCCGGCGGCTGCTGCGTCTCCGGCACAAAGGAGAGATCAGCCATAAAGGATTCGGCCAGCTTGTTGACGCTGCTCACAGGTTTTATGGTTTTGACGACCGGCAGCGCATAGCTCTTATCGTCGAACAGCTCAACGGAGCTCTGCTTGGGCTGCTCCACTCGTTGCACGGATTTGCTGAACAGCTCCGGCGTACGCTGATCGCACACCCGCTTCGAGCTTTCCGGATAGAGCGGCGAGCCGAATGGCATCGATTTGGGCGGCGTTTTGGCGAACAGGCCGCACAAGTCATCCTCGTCGCACTGCGTCGGCAGCTGCGGCACCGCTGGCTCCGGCAGCTTAGATGCATTTGCGGTTTGCTGCTGCAGTGGGGTGACCGGCGGCGGCAGCGACAACGGCAGCTTGGGCAGCGTTTCCGTCTTGTCATCCTGGTAGCAGGCCAGCAGCGGCCTCGGCACTGTTTCCGTCTTATCCTCCTGGAAGCGCAGCGACTTCATCAGCGGCACACTGGGCGCATTCGGTTCCCACAGCTGGAGGCGCTCAAAATTGCCAACTGGGACCGTGGGCTCCTCCCCCACCACGGACAGATCGCTGACCATTTGACGCTGCAAACGTGTCGGTCCCGGCGTGCACTCACCGGGCATTGTCTCTGATCGGGCGCTCTGCATGAAGGCGGTGGCCTGCGAGCTGGGCGAGCACGATGCGGTGGATGTGGTGCTGGTTAGTGTGGATTTGGTCGTGCCATTGGTGGCGCCTGTGCCATGTTCCGATGTCTCCAGTATGGTAGACAACTGCTTGCACAGCACGGGCGACGCCAGCTGAGCGCCCGGCTCCACGTGCTCCTCCGCAGGTGCAGCTGGAGCTGGCGTCACATCCTTGAGCAGGGTGCCAAATTGACGGGTCGACGTCTGTTTCTGCGGCGCCTTGGGCGTGCTCACCGACTGCCCTTTAATGAATACGTTAAACATTTGCGTGGAACACGTTTCGTCCGCATCGAAGAAGGCGCTCGCTGTGGGCTTCACTGTGGCTGGCGGAGGCATCGCCTCATCTTCGAAGATTTCAATTCTGCACGCTGGCGGCGCAGGCATCACAAACTTATCCTTCTCGACTGCTGGAACGGGCGAAATGAGTGCCGGAATTGATGCTACTTTTTCGGCTGGCGTTGAAATTGAAGGTGCTGCTGCTGGAGTTGCTGGAGGATCTTCCCATATTTGAATGGCAGCCGGTTCGGGTGTGGGGGTTTTTGGCTTCTCAGGCACCTCGTTCTGCTCCTCCTCCTGCTCCTCTTTGTCTTCGTCCTCCTCCATGACACAGGAGATGTGCGGCATGATCGACTTGCGGCTGGTGCCCGGCTGCATGTTGGGAAAGAAGCTTTTGCGTCGTGGCATCTTCTCGCCGGGCAGGCAGACAGTCTCCTCCATGTCCATGACGCCGCGTTTGTTGATGAGCTTCTGTCGCCATTTGGCCACCAGAAGCTCTTCCAGCTGATACTCCTGTTTCTCCTCCTCATTGTAGACCTTGTCCAGCAGTGTGGCCAAGGACGGCACCGCCGGCGGCTTGTAAAACGCGTCCAGCTCATCGCGTGGCTGCGGCTTGGATACGCTGGCAAAGTTGGGATAGCGACGCATGCCAAAGTCGCCGCCATTGCCCCACCAGGACTTGTTGCGCTGGACGTAGGGATGCTGTGCGTCGCGGATCTTAAACCAGCAGTAGGCACGATACTCTTCCGGCGAGAACTCCATGTTGGGACGGGGGTAGAGCATGCACTTGTTGTAGCACGGCAGCGTATTCGTGTCCGGCTCATCCTCGATGGTGACCGGTGTTACCCAGGGCTCCTGTGGTGCATTCTTCGGCTTAAAGTTGGGCGGGAGGTTAACGCCCTTGATCACGCTGCCCTTGGGATCAACAATGGGCGGCAGCGGCTTCTCGTCCACGTGTATGGGAAAAGCCGGATCATGTGACGCCGTTCGGCCAAAGATTTTGCCATGCTTGTGCGGCTTGCTCCACGCAATGGGCTCCTTCAGATTCTCTTGCTGGCGTGCCGCATCGATTATGGACCGTAGACTGGACTTGCCCTCCGCCCCCGCTGTCGTCTCGTCTTCATCGGGCGCCGGCGGTGGCGGCACATTGAGATCGGCATTCTCATCATTGAACACCTCCAGCTGCCGGTTCGCATTACGACCCGCCCGACTGGTACTGGCTGCCGCGCTCTGGAATGCAAACAAACGTTAAATGTGCTTTCCGACTCGTTTACGAGCTGAAGGGAGCATATTAGGTTTGTGCAGTTACTGTCAGTGAAAAATATTTTGATCGATCTGTCTGCTAAAGTTGCTTTAAGGCTTTATGCAAGGCGACACGAGTATATATTCCAACTTTCATTTACGGACATTGCACAAACACAAGAAACTCTATTCGCTTTTCAATTCTGTTTTTCTGGCCGCTCACCTGCACCACGCCGGGCATGTTGCTCTTGATGGCCGCGCCCGTGCGCACGCTGCCCACGGTGACCGTATTCTTGCGCTTCTGGCCATGCAGCGAGCGCAGCGCGAGGCGGCGATCGTTGAGCTCCTGGGTGACGGCCGTGGTCTCTTTGCCCTCGCTGTACAGCATCCTTTGGGCGACCGTGTACCCGAAATGCTGTTGCGCCTCCTTGAGCTCCTCGAGCGGCTCGGCGCGGCACTCGACACCCAGTCGAAAGATTTCGTTGGCTTTGCGCATGTTACCGCTCAAATCGTAGCTGTAGGCCCAGGCTATATAGAAATCGGCGAGCATGGTGCCAATGCCGCTGTTGTACATCTGATGATAGCACTCGATCTGGTCGCCCTGGTTGCCCATCTAAGAAAACAAACAGTCGGTTAATGTAGGATTAACACGGGCACGAGCACACTTACAAACTTGATGAACAGCTTGATCAGACGGCGATCCTGTTTGTAGCGCTCGTCCTGCTCGAAGAGCGTCAGGCACTCGTGCATCTCCTTCTGGAGGCCGGAATTGCTGCCGCCCGCCGGATAGCTCTGCTCGATCCAACATATATAGTTGTACCATGGCTCCAGCGGATCATCGCCAACGTAATTCTGGATTTCCAGTTTCCACTGTTTGCGCTGCGCGCTTAGTTCCTGCGAAGCGTCCTGGCAGAGAGACGCCTGCAGTAGGCTGACATTGCGACCACTTGCCAGGGGCTGTATGTTCTCCTTGGCATTGTCAAAGTCCATTTCACTTTAAACAAAAAACAATGCACGAAACACAAAACGCAAAATAAAATAAAATCGCGCGCACAAAAAGCAACCGACGCTATTTTAATTGAATGGCGGCGCTGCTTTGCAACTAATCGATAGCAATATCGATAGGCATGAGACTGAAAAACGGGGTATGCTGACAAGTTTTGCACAATTACCGTTACATTTCAAAATGATAATGGTAGCACATAGAAACACAAGCTTTAAAGCTTATAAACGAAAGCAACACTAATGTTAAAAACTAATGCAATGAGTATGTTTGGAGAGCATGAAATATACCCGCGCGTTGACTCGGCTTTAAACTGCAGCCCTGGCACTTTTATTTCACAGCCCTTATTAAATCATAACGGCAAATTGCTAGTCAGCTGCACTGAAAAATTTTCAAATTTTGTTTTATTTTAGCTATCTAGTTTCTACCTGTAGCCATGTCCAGCAATATAAATATCTGCTCAGACGAAGATTCTGACGCTACCGTACCCTTTGACTTTGCGGCACATCACTTTCATTGCCAAATACCAATCAAAACGGAAAACCCTTTGTTGCCCAAAGCCACAGCAACAAAATCCACACAAACTTTCCATCTCAAACAATTGTTTAAAATGGAAGAGGAGTTTGCGCAAAACTGCGAACGCTTAAAATGCGCCACAGAAAAGCTGCGAAACTTGCTAAGAATGGAACCGTGCCCAAAGATACTCGACCTGGAGCTGAAACACATTTGGGAGCTGGACAAAAGCTGGGAATGGGAGATGAGAGTTTTCCAAGCGCAGCGAATATCGAAACCAGCAAATAGAAAATCCAGGCCAACGCCGGACGAGTTGCTGGCCAACATAAAGCGTAAGCGCTGGTGTCACACATGCGCCAACACAGCGCTTATACGCGAGGATCGCGGTCAATTATCCATGTTCTTCTGCAGCATCGAGTGCCAGCTGGAGCATTATAATTCCTGAACAATGTCACAATACGTACTTCTACTTCTCATTATAAAATAAACAATTTGGTAATACGTGCGTCTCCGTAGCTATTTAATTAAAATGTAATCAGACATAATAAGAATTATAAAATACGTTTTATAGTAATCGTAAAAGTTGATTAAAAGCGACGATTGGAAAAGCGGAACCAGTTTCCACCTTGAAAATTGCTGTCACCTTCAAAATTGTTGTTGCCGCCACCGCCGCCTCTAGCAAAGCCACCGCCGCCAGGTCCAGTGTTATTGAAGACTCCTCCTCCTCCATTGTTATTATAGCCTCCACATCCATTGGTATTGAAGCCTCCGCCTCCATTGGTATTAAAGCCACCAGCTCCCATGGTTTTGAATCCACGACCACCGCCAGCTGCTCCTCCATTATTAAAGAAGCCTCCTCCGCTTTTGAATCCGCCGTCATCACGGTTGCCTCTACGAATGCCGCTGTCTCTGCGATTGCCAAAGCTGGCATCTCGGTTAGCAAAGCCACCACCACCACCGCTGCCGCCTGCTCCACCTTTGGCGCCGTAACTAGGACCACTATCGTAGCGTCCACGCTTGGCTGGTCCGCCGCCGTCACTGGAGACGTTGCGGGACATGTACGGCAGCACGCCGGAATCGCGCTTCAGGTTGAAGTCGCCGGCATCCTGCACGCAAAGCGCCCGGATGACGCGCACCAGGCGTGCGTAGGGTTCGTCCAAGTGGAGGACACTGCCGGGATTGTCGCAGGCAATGGTAATCAGATCTTCCAGTGCCGGCTTTAGGGCACCAATCTTGGCTGCGTGCTCCGGATCCATCTCGAAATTGAGCCAGTTATCCAAACGGACCAGGCCATTGGAAGCCAGGTCGATCTTGCGCGTACCAAAGATCATCACCTGCAGCGGCGCCACCATCGACATTTGCTTGCAGGAGACGGCGCGTGTGCGAATCTTCTCGCCAAAGACAAAGAACGGATAGGGGAATGTGATGGCCAGATTGCTGCAGTTCACCGAAGTCTTGTGGAGCAGCGCCGCCTTCGATTCGGTGGTGAGCACCTTGCGCTTCTCCTTGTGCACACAAATGTTGGGATATAGACCCAGGCAGAGCAGCGCCAGCGAAATGTCCAGCTCCGGATCATTCGCATTGGCGTCCACGTGATGCGATAGCATGCACTCTTCCGGGAAGCCCGCCTGCTGCAGCAGATCGAGCAGCTGCATCTTGGCGTCGTACATGACGTTCATTGTGGACATCTGCAGGCCCTTCCAGTCGCAGAAACGAGCCTCCTCGTGCTCACCGCGATGCTTGGCGCTCTGCCACATCTGTGAGGCCACTATCATGGCCACGTGATCGGAGCACTTGCGTCCGCTGAGTGCCTTCTGATGATTGGCCAGGCGCCGCTGGCCGATGTCGAGGGCGAACACCTCAGAGAAGGTGCTGGAGTAGGAGGCCATGCTGGCCACCAGATCGGCGCAACCAAAGACGGCGCCCAGCACCATCATCTTGCCCAGACGCGGCTCGATGGGAAGCCGGGCTAGCAGGCGGCCCAACGGTGTCAGCTCATCGTTGGCGTCCAGGCAACGCATCTCGCGCAGCAGCACCTCCGCCTCGATGACCGCGTCCACGGGCGGCGGCTCCAGCGCCTTGGACAGGAAATGATGTATGGCGCCAAGGCGCAACAGCTTCACGGTCAGCGCGATCTCGTGCAGCGGTGTGCGGAACATTTCCGGCGTCAAGTTCTCCTCCAGCTGGGCGAAGCGTGCGCGCGAGCACAGCGTAAAACAGAAGCCCGGACGAACGCGTCCGGCACGACCCTTGCGCTGCTCCAAATTGGTTTTGCTGGCCCAGACGGTGGCATAGCTGGTCAGATTGTTGTGCGAGGTGAATAGCTTCATGCGCGCCTTGCAAATGTCCACAACGAAGACAATGTCATCGATGGTAATCGAGGTCTCTGCAATGTTGGTGGAGAGAATGATCTTGGTGATGCCATCCGGGACGGGTTCGAAGACCTTGCGCTGATCATCGCGTGGTATTTGGGAGTGACAGGGCAAGATACGATACTGTGAATTGCCAAAGTTCAGCGAGCTCTGCAAGTACTTCATCAGTGCAAAGATCAGGTTCCAGCCGGGCAAGAAGACCAATATGGCGCCGGGTATATTCTTCGATTTGATGTGCAACAGGAGGGATTCGAGCAGCTCGAAGCTGACATCCGATTCGGAGAGCATGGCCATGGCGTTGCGGGTCTGCACCGAATACTTTTCCTCGCAAATTTTATTAAAATTCTTTTCGCTCTCCTCCTGATTATCCTTCATTATCAATTGCTCCTCATCGTCGGCCTCCTTGCGCTTGCGACGCGACTCCGCCGACGGCACAAAGCCAGTCATTTGTATGATGTCCTCCAGGAAGAATTGCTGCACTGGAAACGCGCGTCCCGGCACCTCCAGCACGGGACAGTTCCCAAAGTATTTGGAGAAGAGAGTTGTATCAATCGTGGCGGACATCAAAATGACTGTAGAAAATGGTAAATATGATTATAAGAATAAAGATTATAATTATGGCTTACTGTGCAAATCCGGGTAAGTGTCGACCATGTCGCGCAGGATGACCAGCAGAAAGTCGCTGTTCACATCGCGCTCGTGAATTTCGTCTACAATAATGTGCGAGACGCCGCGCAGGCCCGCCTCCAGTTTGCGCAGCAGGACGCCCACGGTGCAGAACAGGATGGCGCCGTACGGGCGCGGAAAGGTTGATTCGAAGCGAACCGAATAGCCAACAGTTTCGCCCAGGGGCTCGCAGCGTTCGCGGGCCACACGCTCGGCCACCGAAATAGCGGAAATGCGGCGCGGTTGGGTCACATAAATGTTGGCATAGGCGCCCTGTCCGGAGGTTATATAGTCATCGAGTATATACTGGGCAATCTGGGTGGTCTTGCCGCAGCCAGTGTTGCCGCGTATTATGACCACCGGATTCTCGTTGATAGCATTCATGATCTCCGAGCGCATAGCGGCAATCGGCAGCTTATCGCGAAACTCCAAAAACTGACGATATTCGAGGTCGTTCTGGCGACGATCGCACATCTGGCGCTCATATTCACAGGACAGATCGTCAATGGAGGCGGTGGCCAGGTCGCCCTCATCAATGTTGCACGCATGCCAGGCATTCCAGTTGGGCTGTGGCGGTGCCCAGGGTATAACGGCGGCGACCTCCTGGCGTTTCTCGGCTTCGTGGCTCATGTCCAAGCGATTGGGCGAAACCTAGTCGGGATTAAGGAGGATTAACAAAAATTAAACTGAAAGAGAGCTGGAATACTCACGATCAAGGACATGAGTGCGCCATCTGGGTCGATTTTGATGTTGTGCGGCTTAACAAGAGGCAAATCCAGCTCCTTGATCACATCATCCATTTCATCGACCAGCTTTTGGGACAGCTTCACCGGATACGGCTTCAGCTGTTCGTCTTTCTTCTTTTTGAGTGTGCCGCTAAAGGCTTCAATTACCTTGAGATGGAATAGCTGACGCACCAGAGACAAGGCGCAAGATTTGCTGGCCGATTTCTTGTTGGAGCCCGTCTCACGAGCGGTTACCTTGCGCTTCAGCACCGGCACAAATATGGACAACTCCGCCATGAAGCTCCTGGATGAGTGCAAAACAAGAATAATTCAATTGTTAACCGTGTACCCGGTACCATCCACACTTACCATAGCGGTCAAGACATCAAGACTCAACCTGCTGTGCGCAATTGATGGGAACGCTCGTTAAACGTTTGCCAGAGCTTTCAGAGCCACAATGCGCACATATGTTTATATACATACACACCCACACATATGTACATACATTCATATATACATATATCAATCGGGGTTGGCTGCATTTCAGTGTTTCTATTGTTGTTGCGTGCGTCTTTTTTTTTGTTTTTGTTTTTTTTTTGGTGTGTGTTGTTTTGTAATTGTTGTGCCAAGTCGCTCTGAAAGCCCAGCCGCAGCGCAGTTCTATGTGATTTGTACAGTACACGCTCGATAGACGAAACACACTTTTTAAATACATACAACTACTCTATAAATGCATAGAGAGGAAGCGAAAAAGAGGATAATTAATTCTGTTAAATCAGTTAGTTTTTAGAGATAATATCCTTGCAGTGCCCAGACGGGTTCCGGGTTTGAATCCCAGACTAAGATACGATTTTAAAGGAATTAATTTGGCAATATGAACAAAATAATTCTACTGATTTGCAGTCTTATGCACGGAAACTTAATCCTCAAGTGAACTTTAATTTATTATTGTTTTTTGTAAGAAACTAAGTTCAGAAACCAATCAACTATTTTTTCAGTTATCTATCGTATTAAAATCATGCTTTGCCTGCAAGGGTATTAAGCCTCGGCTAGCCGAAGCTAGCCATCAATATTTAGCCAAAATGTAAATTTAACTACATTCAAACTACATTTATATAAACAAAAGCAACCTAATCTGAAAGAGCTTTTTACATTCAATTGCAAACTCCTTATCGAGCGTGTACTGTAGTCGTATGCTTGTCAGCATTTGTTTTGAATATTTCGTGTTTTAAAATTGCACACAGCAGGCAATTATTGCCAAAACTACGAGCTGCGCTCCAGATTTAGCCCAATAAACGCTAAATCCAGTGCGCAGCTTGCCATACAAAAAAAAAAAAACTAAACAAATCATAATGGAGCATATATCTGAGTATATATATCAGGCAGCCCGGCGCAGTGGAACATACCTAGCGTGATCCGGGCCAACGGGTGTGTATTTGTAATCATCGCGTATGTTGTTCGATTGCTTGTAGATGTTCAAACGATCCTTGGCGTTTTCGATGGTCCAGTTGCCGTGTATGGCGGCATTCACGTCAATCGACTCCGCTTCGTTCATGTCCTTCTGCTCCTGCACATGATCGATAATGTTGAAACGGTCGCGACCACCCTCATGATTCAATGGGCGATACGCCTCGCCCAAATCCTGTGGGCCCGAGGCGTCGCCAAAAACGCGACGGTTATGACCACCCATGCGTCCCATATTGCCGCCACCCCCACCGCTACCAGAACCTCCGCCGCCATCACCGACCGCAGCCCCGTGTGCTCCAGTTGCATCTGCCGGCACATCTTTGGGATTCAGTTTGCCCACTCGCACCAAATAGTTGACATAGTCGCGTGAGGCATTCTTCTCGGCATCCTTTTTGTTGGTCGAGTTTCCCACGGCCACATAGGGACACTGGTCGACGCGTACCTCGCACAGAAAACGCTGGCGGTGTTTGGGACCTAAAAATCAATATGGTTAAAAACGCGAAAAAAAGCTCGCCTTTGCATGTTTCAATTGCGTACTTACCAGTTGGTCGCACGTCGAACTTGGGTTCAGTTTGATTCTTGGCGCAATATGAAAATAAAAATGATTTTATATCCATTTTGTGCCACTATAATTCAATGAAAATATTAGTTTTTAAAATTATTGAGCAGCTCTTCTTCCGTTTAGACCGCTTGTCAAATGTAGAATAAAAATTCAGGGTGTGATGAGTTCTATTTAATGGTTCACTCAGTCAACCTACTGAACTCAACGAACTAACAATGTTCGCTCAATTTGTTCTGTTGTTAACATGGAACTTAACATTGTTGTGCTCTGTTAACTGTTAAAAGCTTTTACAATATTTCTTGATGAAATTTAGTATAAAGCGTTTACAATTTCTGTTATGCTACAAAATAATTTTTTATTTAAAAAAAAAGAAAATTACGCGCACATTTAAATGTAACAGCTGCCTACTTCGATCGCATTCTGTTGCTAGCAGACGCTATTTAACATTATTCGATTAGCACTTATCGACAAAAATGTTAAAAATAATTACATTGCATTTCGATATTAATTAGTTTACAGCTCTGCAATTAGCGCTCACGTATCGATGCTATCGCTGTAGCAGTGCTATCGACTGTCGCGCAGGTTTTCATCGGGGAGCCATTTTCGCTGCAGCTGAAACTCGTAAATTAAATAACTTAAAAATGTAAAAGAAATGCAATAAGTGATAAACAAGATTAGTATAACAATGTGTGTATGTGATTTAATAGTTTATCAGTGTTTTTGAATTGTTTTATATTGTATGGTCGCGTTCGTCTTGTTGTTTGGCCACACAGCAGCACACATACACTATAGACACACATACGTACACATGCAAAAAGTCAGAAAAATACATACAAACGAACGCCGTCCCTCAGTGTGTTTGCGCGTGTGTGTGTTAAAGCATTTAATTTAGCTAAAGAGTGCTGAAATAAATTATAATATACAACTATAAATGCAACACAATAGGGCAGCATAAAAGAAATTAATTAACTGACGACGAGCTGCAAACACAGCCAAAAGAGCGAGAAAGCAAGATAAGTGCCAACACCCCAACGGTGATCGCGAGCGAGCAAATAAGCAACAACAGCAACAGCAGTAACACCAACAAATTGTGAACTTGCGTGTGTGTATGTGTGTGTGTCGTCCTCAGCATAAACAAACGAGTGCAATTGAATTGTAATTGGCGTGCATTCATCTGTGTGCGTGTGTGTGTGTGAGTGAAAGTAACAGTTACTCCACAACTGCAACAACCACAACAACTTGGCTTCCATTCATTGCATTTAATACGTCACAAGTTACGCACTGTGAGCGGCTGCTTTATTGGCTTCTCGGCTCCGGCGAACCTTCTTCCTCACAACACAAAAATGGGCAACTGTTTGCGCACACAGAAACCGGACAGCGACAAGCCGCACGCTGGCGATGTACGCAATCCGCTCGACGATCCCGGCGCCAGCATTGGCGTAGTCGGCGTCGGGGTGGGCGTGCCCCAAATAGCCATGCCCATGCCCGGCCAGCCGGCGGAGCAGATACGTCCCGTACCGCAAATACCCGAAGGCGATGCGGCTAATGCGAATGCAAAAATCTTTGTTGCCCTTTACGATTACGATGCGCGCACCGATGAGGACTTGAGCTTCCGCAAGGGAGAGCACCTGGAGATACTGAATGACACACAGGTGAGTGAATCATTATAAAAGAGAGCAAGAGAGAGAGAAAGGGTGCGAGTGCGAGCGCATTGATAACAGTTAAAGCTGTGACTCAAACATCTTATCAGACGGACATACACATATATTTATGTATATATATCACTGATCCAATTGGCATTGCCCAGCTTTTTCCGAACTCTGCATAATTTACAATATTGCTTAGAGAGTCAGCGAAAGCTTTAATCATTCGGTTCATTGCTGCGTGCAATTTCATGTTTTAATCACGAACAGTTCTTTTTTTAGCGTGCAAAGGCGGTTTTTTTTTTTGTTTTTATAGTAAGAGTTGAAGCTCTCTTTGAGAGCCTAGCGCGATTAGTGATGGGCACTACGAATGTTGTTATTGTGTCGATTTATCGAAATTCTTAAAGACTATCAATACGCATATGGCCACACTCCACACACAAACAAGCCTGAGATACGAACGTAGATCCTCGTTCATGCTATTTATATACAGCAACATTTGGTTGCAATTTGTGTGTAATTGATTTGATTCTAACATGGAACCAAAATATATCCACAGCTATATGATTAATAGAGAAACAATGGGTTGAAAATCAAGTTTTTGTGTGAAGTTATGTTTAGATCCGCATCTCACAGCTGTCCGTTCTTTTTTGTTTACTTTAAATTCCGTGTAATCGATCATTTTTCATAATTTGTGTAAATGTGTTTACTAGAAAACTTATCCCTTTTATTATTTTAATGCCAATTAAAGCACATTTTCTCTGTATATTTTTCGTTTTAAATAACCGACAATTTCTCTATTGCCACAATTTTTTAGCTATGCGTCATGCGGCTGTTAGTCAAAATCCAATCTTAGCCATAATTTGCAACTTTTTCTTATGCTTTTTGTTTTGCATTTTCCTACGCTTTTTGTTTCAATGTCATTTGCAACTTTTTTTTTTGTGTTGGGGGGGATTTTTGTTGAGAGCTGGCGCAAAACCAGACGCTGTAATTGCGGCCAACACTGCTGCCACTTGCCACTTGCCACTTGAACCAACTCACAAAAAAAAAAAACCAAACCAGCCGCCAACAAAACTCAAACTCGAACTCGAAATACGGACTGCATTTTTAATGCACAGCCGTCTCGCAATTTTCGTAGCTAGCCGGCTTTTGTATTTAATATTTAATACCCTAACTAAAGATAATCAAGTGTTGCTGTTCAATTTTAATTTTAATTTAGTGTATTTTTAATGCTTACGCGTTGAACTTCATTTGAAGATTGCTTAGATTTCGTTTAAGTTTTGTGAAAACTGCAAAAACTCATTAGCAAAATTTTTTGTTGTAAAAAAAAGGGCATATAATTATCGGCTAAATACTGTTAACAGTTATCTCTGTTTTTGTTCTCGGCTGTAATTAAGGCAGCTCCACTTCAAAAAAAGCAAAACAAAAAAATCTAAAAAAAAAAACTAAAACATTCCGATAGTTGGCATATATAATTTCGTACAAATTCTATGATTAGCTCCGTGGAGGTCAGCAAGCGCCAACACCCAACCAGCACGGGGGAGTGGCCAGGGGGAGGATGTTCTGGCTGTATTGTGACATAAGGCGCATTCAACTCTTGCAGCAGATAAATATTATGGCACGCATATTTTTAAGGCGTTTACGTCAGCGCGCACAGCCATGACCACCTTACACGGCTGGCAAATAAATGGGTTGAATCTTGGCCAAGAGGCGATCGGTCGCTTGGCCAATTGTGGCCGCGTGGTCTGCCTCGCTGACTGCTCAGACAAGTGGCGGCGCCTAAAGGCATGACGTCCACCTTTGGCATTCGGCCAAAAGTTGCGCACTCACAATGGATCCGATGGCGGGGGCATTTGTTGGAATATGCTGCAATTTTCAGTAGCCCTGATAATTGAACGCATCAAGATTTTTCCTTTGCCAACAACACACTCTTTTATCACCCTCGCATTTGTGCGCTGTCTCTGTCTCCCTGTCTCCCTCTGGCAGCTGTCAGCCAGCAAGTAGAGTAATCAGCCAGCAGCCGTTTCCGGTAGCTGTGCGACGCGCAGCAGCGTTTAATTAAAGTTATAATACAACAATAACAATAACAACAACAACTACAGCTACAGCAACATTTGCTGTTACAACAGACTTTCAACGGCAACAAACTTGACAAAATACAAAAGGAAACATGAATGTTGCAGACGGGTGTAACCGACTGTCCAATATTTTACTTAAAGTAATAACAAGCCGAAAAACTATCTACCTAAATTTACTGACTCCTGACTGTACCCAAGATATATCGATGTTTATCGATTTAACATGCCTCCGATAAGCGTGGCAAAACAATCTTATCACTTAATCTTCCACGGGTATTCACGAGCATATCTCCAAATTCATACGGTCAACCGGACGGACTTTCCGCAAACCCAACTTTGTAAACGAGTAAAAACATGTCGTGGATAGATCGACTGATATAGTCAGAGTTTTCGGCTTAAATTAGCATTGATTAGATAAATAGTCAGCAAATAAAAGATGAGTTTGTTCTTTTTACAATGCACCAAAACGAACAATTATAATTGTAAGATTATGAATTCCTTACATATTAGCCGAATTTAGAATAAAAATAATTTCTAGCGAATATCTTTAAAAATGTATTAAACCCTGTTTACCCATTTGCAATGTGTGTAGGGTATAAAAAACTTCCTTTTCTGTAAACTTTTTTCGTCTACAACAACAACTTCGCACAGCTCAACGTCATGCATAGAAATCAAAATTACATGTTAACATATTTTATGGGTGTGCCGCGTCAGCGTCGCCGTTGACGTCGCCGTCGTCGTCGTCTCTTCTTCTGTTCATTGTCATTTGGCCAACAAGCAGGGCATAAACACCCAACACACACACACAGCACACTCATCACACACACTTACACACACACACGTTTTGTCGCTTGCATATTGCACATTCTTTGCGAGAAGAAGCGGTTGAAGAAGTAAAGAAAAGAAAAGAAAAAATGAGTTGCTTTCAAATTGCGTAGCAAAGAAATCGCTTTTGGGCCCGGCAGGAAGCTAAGTGAAACCCTTCAAGGATAACCAACTATATACATATAAAGAGAGATTACACCCTTTCCCCGCTGGCTTCATTTTCTTAACTTGCCTTTTGTTTGCTGTTGCAGCCTCTTTGGTCTGAGTTTATGTATGGGCTTTTAGTTGCATAAAGAATTTCAAGATTATGTGACGACTTCTAGATATATATAGCGTTAACATGTGTCGATAATTTATGGCCAAAACGGAGTCAAGGCAAAGCTAAAACTAAAACGATTCATAAATATAATTTGTAAGTTGTCTACTTTAGAATGTCTGAAATGCAATATTTTTTTGCTTACATGCCTTAATTTTAACGTATTTAAAATGTGGCATAAAAATAATAAAATCTGAGAGCAACTTTTTTTCTATTCAAGAACTCTGTTTAAGCCAAGTGAATGTCTCCATATGGGTCAATGGCTTATCTATGGCTCTGATTAGCTGTAAAGTTCTGGACTTTGACAGACTTTGTATAAATTTCAAGTTTGAAATGGTTTTTTGTTTTTTTTAAGCTGACAGCTAAAGAAAAGTGATTTGTATTTCACTTTTAAGACTCCGCGTATCTAAGAATAAAAATCACTTTAATTTTCATTGGAATTTAGGCGCACATAAACACACACAAATTTGTCTATACGTATTTATATTGTGTACACTTACAACAGTAGCTACCAAAAGTCAACAGCACGCGATTATGAAATGCACTTGTAAAGCAAAGAAACATAAAAGAGAAAGGAATAGGGAGACACAAGTGGAGCAAGTAAGAAGGAGAGCAGCAGTATACAAAAAAAATCAAAGTAAACAACAACAAATAAACAATGAACCCTAAAACTGTGCGTTGCTGCGTGTTCATTGACCTTTCCGCAGAGTTTATCGTGGGCCAGGCTAATGATAGCAAAAGGCACTTGACTCTTGGCCAGGGTCATCAAGGGCCAACCAGTTGGCTGTTGTCTATCAGGCGGGCTGAAGCGATATTGAATCGAAAACCAATTGCAATTTATTGTCAATAATTGTGAGTAACAAAAAACAACAACAACAAAGCAAACTAGTTTGCCTTTTGCCTATATTCCTATGAATATATAACTGTGTTTTGTCTTTTATCTAAGCCAAAGTGCTGCACAAATTTGGCAAAAGCCAGTTTCGGTTCAAGTTGTTGTTTAGGTTATGGTTGTGATTGTTGTTGTTGTTGTTGTTGTTTAGCTTTAACAAAAACTTTAAACCAGACATGGAAAGCGCGTAAGCAACGCAAAAAAACCAAACAAAAATCCAACAAACCGATTGTATAAAGTTTTTTTTTAATTAAATTTTCGTTTTTTCTTCAACTTTTATTTTTTTTCACAAATTGTAACGAAGCAAAACCAATGCGTGAACGGTAAATTACACGAATATAAAGCACAATATGTAATAAAAAATTGCAGAGTGAGAAACAGTTAAACAAATAAACAAAATTATGCAAAGCCAGCTGAACAACTGAGCGATACCCTGCAAGGGAATATAAACAATTATAAAAAGTGTTATAAAAAGTAACTATGATCAGTTTTTTATCGAAAAGTGTAAACAAGAAAATAGAAAAATTTATTTGGTGATTTATAATTATTTTTAGCTGTCACACCATTTGTTGTGAATGCTTTCTTATCAAAAAAATCATACAGCAATTTTCGCTCTTACGCCTTTCTAAAGATATATGCCTGCTGCACGAACTCTATATAGGGTATATACAAAAAAAAACCCGTGGCTTGGCGTGTCTGGCTCCTCGCTGTTGTTAGCTGTTATTGCTGTTGGCTGGTTGCGTGAGTGTGCGATTTTTTTTTTCTTGTTCCCCCCAAACAGCTGTGCCCGTCATCGCCCACTGCAAAATTGATAGTCGAACTACAATCGAGTAAATTTTTATTACCCACCCATACAAATATGAACTATGTCCAACTACTGTGAATGGACAAGTGCCGAGAGTTGCGAGTTGCGTTCCATGCCTCCAAAAACGCATATATTATTATAAACACACACACACACACACACACATTTATAACTCTCCATGAAAAGACTGCGAAACACGTTTCAAGTTAGCCAGATTTGAAACTACGAAATGAAATTGTACGAATCTTAATTCATTCGGATTTCGCATACGCTTTTATTTCACTCCTGACGACAGCTAAATTAATTATAGTTTAAGCTTTTGTGTGAAATGCGGTTGTTGTTGTTGTTGGTTGTTCAATGCAACAACAGCAATTCAAACAACCCGGCAGCTAAAAAAGTTGCTTGCTAATTAATCACATAATTGTTAAAATTCAGCGAAATAGCCAAAATTCGTTTTCTTGTGAAACATTTGTGGCTAAAGTTGCAAATACAAATTTGTAATAAAAATTTGAAGATTTGATATATTATATAATTTTAATCTTAATTCTCTAGCGAATTCTTTATTAAAACTAAACTTGACATTTGATGTATTATATAATATTAATAATAAATCCGTCAAATTCACAAGCGTGATCACATCTAAGTTTAACTAACTTTAACTAACTTTAATTGATGAATCAGTTAAGTTTCTCATGGCTACTATCTGTATATATATACATACGTTTGTATATACTATTAGCACAATCCATGTTTGACGCCTATCTAACAATAAATAAATTGCACTTCCCTTGATAAACATGTTTATATAGAAGCTTTTCCCATTGTATTGTATTTATATTGTAGATTTGCCACCATATCGTATATTTGTATGTACTGTTAGCATTTTTTATTGATGTATTGACGTTTGTTTGCAGGGTGATTGGTGGCTGGCACGCAGCAAGAAAACGCGTCAAGAGGGCTATATACCTTCCAATTATGTGGCCAAATTGAAATCAATCGAAGCTGAACCGTAAGTACCACTGATAAAGACTATCTTAATCATTTTATTAAGTCATATTTCAATGATAATAATTGTTGCGAATAGAGGTTCTATATGGGAATATGTCGGAATTTAAAATAATTCATTTCATCAAAAAATAATTTTGTGCACTGTTGAAGCCAGCGCTTGGTTTGTGTCTTTGCTAAATCGTTGGCCCACCCAAAAGTATGCAACAATTTTTTGTTCACCGACGCTCAAATTAAAATTAATAATGAAACTGGCTTTTATTTGCATTTTGTATTTAATTTGCATTCATTCATATTATTTGATATTTATGCTGCTGCTGGGCAATTGGCAAATTTTGTTATTGTTTGTTGTTTATTGTTGTTGTTGTTATGTTGCTATAACAACTAAAAGCCAATGTTGTGCGTGTGTCTTGTGCCTGCCGCCTGCTATTTAATCTGGCATGCATATTCATATCGAAAAAACAAAAATCATAAAATATCAAAAAATCTGACACAACAGCTGCTTTTGACTTTGATATTTGGCAGAATTTCATTGCTGAGATTTCCCTTTTAAACAACAAAAAAAAATAAATAACTGTGTCAATTTGTTCATAAACAACACGGAACATAAGTTTATTGACTGCAATTTTCGGCGGCATTGCTTTAAATTTTAGAACCGTGCAGGGCTGTTTTTTGTAAACCTAAAATTTATAAAAATTAGTAAGCTCAACAGCGCGTTGAGGGACTCCATTTATGAATTTAAATTCGAAGTCAAAAAAAAAATTCCACCGCTTTTAGTAATAACAATTGATTGCAAACGCATTATTATAAATATTATAATATGACTAGTAATATATAAAAAATAAGTGCTTTAATAGTCAAGTTTAATAGTCCGATTTGTAGGTTAGATGCATTAGCTTTTTTCATACAAAATGTGGGACACAAAGGTAACCATGGGTGCTTCACATGTGAAATAAAATAAAGCAAAATGAATATATATATATATTGATTAAAAGTACGGTCAAGTTGATCTTCATTTATTTTACTTTTATATAAGACTCTATTAAGGTTTTTAATCAGTTTTTCAAACGCTAAGAACAGCCCTCGCAATTGTTGTACCTGTGTGTGGCATTAGTATGCCATTTAAGCAATTAAGATTTGATGAGCAACCTTTCTGAACAGACAGCAAGTTACATATCAATTGTTTTAGCCAAAATGTAAACATCGCATTCGATTACAACAAACAGCAACAAACAGTCGTCGGTTAATTTATATTTATTTTATTAACTACTTTTATTTCTGCTTCCTCGCCTTCGATATTGATTGAAGCAAATGTTCTGCCTGACTTAATGACCACGTTGACAATTAAACCGAACGCGTGTCAGTGTCAAGTGCAAATCGCTCATAAAACAAAAAACAAAAAAAAATCGGATAGACTTGACCCAATTTGCGTTTGTAGCTGGGGGAAAAGCCCTTAAATGATGTGCAAATGTTTAAGGATTACTTGGGGTGCCTTTTGACACAGATTGTGGGCCGCGCCGAGCAGAGAAATGCAAATGCATTTCACAAAAACCGAAAACGAAATGAAACGCGCAACAAAGAGCTGCATAAATTACGATATAGGGAAAGAGAGGGAGATATATACATATATATATATATTTTTTTTAATAAATGACTGTCTGGGTCTGGACGTAGGGAAAAGTTCAAAAACCGGTAAATCGAAAATACAACACAAAAATCGTCATTAATTAAATTTATCTTTTGGCGGGGCATACGAGTTGTGTATAACGGTAAATCTTTCCAGCCTCTCTCTATCTCTCTCTTTCACTCTCTGTGTATTTGAGCCACTTGAATTGACATGCAGCACTTCAGATAACAAAGATTTAACCACATTTTGTTATTTTAAATCAAGGAATACGCCTAAAAAACCCCGCTTAATTGTTTAGTTGAGATGCATTAGTTTTATGCATTTCATGTAGCATTTCTTAAGCGTTTTCAAGGCCAGCTAACAATCGCTTGTTGTGGCCAATATTATTTTGGCCTAATTGTGCACAATTGTTGTTGTCGCTTGCGTGTCGCCTGCTGCCTGTTGTCATTTAATTGTATGCATAACTCAGCATTAATGCTGCCGCACTCTGGAAATTTCTTGTATTTATTTGCAATGCAATAAATTGCATTTATAACTGTACACAGCTTCAAAAGCTTTCTTCTTAATCAAGCTACACAATTTCTTTTCTTTTCTTTTTCCCCCAATTTTAGCAAATTTACATCAAGAGCTGTGCAACTTCTCAGAAGTGTGTCTCTTATTTCTGCTTATTTTGTTGGTCATTGTCATTGCATAATTTAAGCCTTCTTTTCAGCTTTTGTTGTTTGTCGTCTTTAAGCACTTATTGGCTTTAATTTTTTTGTGGTGGCACATTTAAGCAAATGTTAAAGACCAAATTTTTTAGCTACTTCCAAATATGATAATATATAACAGATGCAAAAGAGAAAATTCATAGCCCAAGAATTGTTAATGTGGAATGTTTCCCTTCTTTTATTTTTCTTACAAATTTCTAAAGTTAACGGGTAAAAAACTTTTAGCTAATCTCTTTAATCACATTTTTCTTTTGACTACGTTTTTTCTTTCTCTTTAATATATATCTATAATATATATCATTGGGCTTAAGTGTCGTGGGCGTGGTCCGAAAGCGGGTTCATGTCAACGGCCAATTGGCAGCCGTTTGTATGCATTCGATAGCGATAGATGACCCGATAGTAGCTCTGCGACCTGCTGCAGACCCGACACAAGACACAGCAAGTGTTACTTATGTAGGTCATTCAGATGCCTCCCTGCCCCCCTCCCTGCTGTCGACAGCAAATGGAACTGCAAATGACGTCAGCGATTTTAAATTTTAACAACGCATTCGAAAAGACGAGGTTAAAACTTGATTAAATTCCAGTGAATTTTCATTGACTGTTGTTAATTTTTTTTTGGGGGGGAAATACCGGAGATTCAGTTAATTTTATGCGCTTTCGTTTTGGTTTATTTTGCTGTTGACTTCCGTTGGTGGGAAAAACTGCGTGAATGCAAACTATTTGGCAATTGGCCGAGCGTTTTAGCCGTAAAATCGCAAATGACCATTATCCGGCCACATAAATCGCTAATAATACACCGTCCCGGTTGACTGTCAATTAGCCAATGCGCAGGAGGCGCATCCGAAAAACCAAATCGGAAGTTCTACGGCGCATTGAACCCAAAAAGTACGAATCGAACAATATGCCACCCACAAACCTAAAAAGAATCGTAAAAATATATAACTAATATAAATGTGCGTATGCACGCATCAGCTCATAAATCACAATAGAACAGCAGACTATATAATTAGTATATATGTATGCTTATTTATTTATTTAAAAAAAAATCGCACATACAATTATTTATTTTTATTTTGTTTTGGTTTTTTCAACGTTTAGTAAGCGGCGTGCGTTTCAATTGAAATGCGAAACTAACGCAAGTGCAAGTTATAAATTCAATTATCAATTGATTTTTGTTGCTATCCATTGGATAGCTGCCTAGTTAGACGATCCAATTGATTCGTGTTTGTGTTGCGTTTTAATTTTAACGTATATATATATATATATAATTTTATTATATTTGCGTATTGCTGAGCCAGCCTCATCTTCCTCAACACGGAAGGCGACGCCAGACGCGGCTGCTGTTTTTTTTTTTTTTTAATTTATTTGTTTGTTATTTTGATTTTCTTCTTCTTCTTTTTGCTTATAGTAGTTGCTTTGAAATTGTCGCAGCGAAATTTTGTGATTTTGTTTGCCAAATTTCAATGTCAGTGGCACTAAACTCTCGCGTGCATATTAATGGCTTTATTTAATTGCTTAAATCGGATACGAGTATGCCTTTTGCAAATATTATTTTAAAAAAAAAGGTTATGTTGTAGGTACTCCGATTACTAAGCTTCCGAAACTAAATTGACTTCTTCATATTTGCTCAATTTTGTTAAATATTTATGTAAATATTACTCATAGTTAGCCGTTTGTGGGACCTTCAACTTATGATCAATAACATTGCGGTAACTAAATATTATGACATTTTAAAGCCACAAGTTTTTTTTATTGGTGAAATTGCCAGTAAAAAATGCGCTTCGATTTTTTTTTTTATTTATACATTCAAGCACTGTTCCAATTATTATTTAAGTTTTTATTATTTAAATTTTTTAAAAGCGAATTCGAAGCAAATTATTCTCATATTAATGTTATATTCAGTCTAATTAAATCAAATTTCTACATTTCATTTTATGCTCTTAATAAAAAAAAACATTTTTCTTTTTCTTTAATAAATAAATGTGTTTATTGTATTTTATTTATTTTTTTTGTTTACAATTTTATGTTCGTTTTGTGACCAATGCAATTGTTGTTATTGAAAATGAAACAAAATGTCATTGAACTGTTGGGCGATGGTTGTTGTTATTATTGTTGTAGTTTTTGATTATGCATTGCGTGTCTGCCTTTTTTTTTCATATTTTCTATATACCAACCAACATGCGCTATACTATATATATTTGAGCTTTTTTAATACGTTTTAATTCAATTTTGTTTCTTTTGATTCATGTTGCGCTGTTTTGTATTCGACAATGTTGATGACGTTGCTGTCAGACAGTTATTTGTGGCATGTTAACAAAATACAATAGAATCAAAAACCGTAAGAAAAAACAAACAATTGTTTAAATAATTTTGTCAGCCGTATCAGAAGATACGCAATGAGCGAGCGGGCAACGCTCTTCAAGAAGGTCAAAAATAATGTTTAATATTTCTGAGTATTTATACAACATTATAGACAAATTTGAATAACTTGAACAGCGCAAAAGTTTTCCATTTGGGTTTTTAGCGAATTCCGTTGAAAATGGCACAGGAAGTGCGGGAAGTTAGAGCGAAAATGAACTGTAAACTCTGACGACAGTTAGCTAATTAAAACAAATTAACTCATCGATTTTATGAGCTTCTAATGCATTAACTCACATTTAACGGTTGACAGACAGACAAATCGCCAAATTAATTGAGCTGTCTTAATTTGTTTGGGACTCCCGTGTTACATTTACAATCGAATTTGTTTTTCTACATCGATTTGAAGGCTTTGATTGCGCTTTTTGGCCAGAACTTGCATTAACTTTTGGCATTTAATTCGCATTTTTATTGCTTTCCTGATGGCCTTTACACGCGTTCCGATTATTATGGGGGGCAACCGTATAGTGTTAACCAACTGTATATTTACGACCAATTTAGTTATAGCTTATGAGTCATAAAACTATAAACGATATATATATACTTAGTTTAAGTTCCTCAAAATGGTTTCATTTTGTTTTAGAACTCTTATTTTTATATAGTTATCAGGACTATCAGGGCTACTCATCGGTAATACTGTCTATATTTTTGAATATTTTTACGTTTTTTAGTCACAAATTTCAACCAACTAATATATATTCTTTTCTTTTATCATTTTAGGTAAGTAAAAATGCATAAATTAAAAAACTGGAGCACTTTTGACGGCACACTTTTAAAATTGGGTAACTAAAACAACTGACTCATTTATTCCTGAAACAGATCCAATTATTCTATATATAAATAACTTTATGCAATTAATAATTTTTTACGCATATCTCATGCACTTTAAGCGAGAACTTAAGTATTACCATACTGATTCGCCTGAACATATATATGGGCGATTAATATGCCTGAGACGACGGCCTAAACACTTCATGTTTTTAGCATTCTTTAACAATTACGAGTTCAATAGCGTTCACAAGAACTCAACAGTTGGCATTTAAAGCGCATAATTTGAATTTCAGCGCTGACAGCGTTGATGCGTATATGTTGTTTTGTTTTTTAATTTTTATATATTTATTTTGTTGGTATTTATAAAACACAAAACAAATTGCCAGTTACTTGACAAAATGTCAAACAACAATAAGCAGCAAGTTAATTATATTAAGCTGATCTTTACAATCGACGCACTTTATGACTAATTACTCGACGTAATTGTAAAATAAAGTAAACTCATTTATCTTGTCAACACCTGTTAAGAGCGAGAGAGATAGAGAGAGAGAGAGAGAGCGAGTGCAATTTCGCCAATAAAGCAAAGAGACAAATTTTTTGTTGTTGTCTCTTTTGTTTGGTTAGAAGAGCTTACAATTGAGTATCAGCTGTGGTTTTTCTTTTTTTCCATTTTTTTTGTTTGTTTTTCTTACTTGTCCCCAACTGCAGATCTGACCATTGCGGGCAACTTCTTGCCAAGCTTTGTATAAGAGACGCGCTGTTCAAAGAGCGAGCAGCTCACGCACACAATGCCAAAAGCTTGGCTCAAATGGCGCTCGAAGTGCACATAGATACACACACACATACGGACAGACTGATGGTGTCTGTGTGTGTGTGTGTGTAAGACGCACCGCTGCTGCGTCGTGTCGTGCGGTTTAAAACCTTTCTATAAAAATTTCATAAACGTATCAGTTGTCTGCGAAGCGGTGCACAAAACGGACGTCAAACGGAAGGTGGCAAAACGTTAAAAAAGCTACAATACAAAATATCGTGTAAATTTATATATATATATAAAGTATAACACTTATATATATATATGCATATAGGAAATTGTATTTCAAACGCGATCGTCGATTGTTTATAGTGTGTATTTTTCGCCGTGTTCAAATATTTTCTGTTGGACTTTTGCAACGTTTTCGTAGACTTGGGCTTTTATTTTTAGAGGCCCTGGCAACAAACAACAAATAGATATTTGTGTATATCTATTAATACATAGATATAAACTTGTTGCACGCGTGCGCGGCATGTTGGCATACATTTAGCAGAGACTGTTTTTCTTTGTTCAATAGTGGCTGTAAAGTACCCGTGTATGTAATAAACGCGCGTCCGTGTGTATGTGTATGTGTGTGTGTGTGTGGTAAAGTGCACTTACAATGTGATATGGAGCATCAGCAAGCGTCTTGGCAACATTTCATAGCTTAGCTACATGTTGCTGCAACAATACACGACTAAAGGTAGAGCGGGAGAATATGAGCTTAACTCAGATAAAACTTGACAAAATGGCAACAAAAGCAACAACAACCAGCAAATGTGCAACGAACACACACACAAACACACATATGCAAACACAGCCATGTTTATTATAATTGTTTGTTGTTGCATGTGATTTGTTTGCTGTTGTTGTTATCTGTTTGGCCACTTTGTCAAGTTGCGCGCTGGCGCAGAACTTTCTATTTTCTTTGCTGTTTCGTGCTGTGCTTTTATATATATAGCTGAACACCCGATGTACCCGAGTACTCAGTTAAACACATGCGGAAAGATAGCTTTGGTAGCCGTTAGAATTTCAATGAATGAGTTTCATAAGAAATTGACCATATTGTCGCACACATTTACCGTTGAAACGGCGTATTTTAAATAGATTTCTTTCAGGTATATTTACGTAATGCCACCGTGTGTTCTATAGGTCTATTGGCCGCTTCTGGCATTCTTGGACATCCTCAGCGCTTATCTTTGGATATGTGCTAATATGTGCATATTTTGAGCCCACTTTGCAGCGGTTGCCTGCAAAAAATATGCTTGGAAATGCATATTAAAAACGAAAAAAAAAAACTGTTTGCTGCCGATATAAATACTTAGTTAATGGCACTTGGCACATGGGGTCGTCAGTTACTTGTTTTTTTTTTATATTATACTTTACTCGAGTTTTCGAATTGGTTTAGTTTTTTCTGCAACCTGCGCCATATCAATTTTGAACTTACGTGACTTGAACAAATTGCATTATTTTGCACATACGTATACATACATATAGTATGCATACTGCTGGTATAAACATATACCATATATAGTATATATATATGGCATGTTGGTTTGTATGGTTTGTAGCGGGTTCGACAACTCTGTTTCCATGTATTGTTAGCTGTCTCTTATAATTCTTGGCCGTCATTTATGCGCGTTTTCTCTTATCGCCATTCATGCGACATGCGACGACGGCTTTAACTATGATCTGTTTTTTTGACGTTTTTTTTTTATTAAAAATAGTTAAGCTGCTGCTAAGGCAGATAAATGTGGATAGGAAATAGAAAATGATTTTATAACCAAAGTTTAATAGAAGAAACTTTATTCCTAATTCAATGGATATTATAGAATTGTGCTTGAATTATTAAAAAAACCAAAGCTTTTATAAAGTTTATACTTTATTGTTTCAAAGTTTACTTTTATTATTAAAACTTCAGTTTAAAATATATTATATTTTATCTAGACTATGTTCTCGTCGAGTTTTTTGAACTTCACTCAAATTGAGATTTGTTTGGTTTTCTCTCTAGTCTGTTGCATATTCCCACACACTCCTGCCATTATCTTTTGTGACCATTTTCTTAGCCACTTTGCGTCATAGTTGGAGTCTGGCTGCGGCGGCTGCTGCTGCTGCTGTTGTCTCTTCTCTTTGAGCTGTAAATTTCCTGTCCATGACTCATGCGGTCGTCAGTCAGTCGACGGTCGTCAGCAAAAAACGATAAAGATACAGATACACACACATACTGCACACATGTACTTTACTTGAAAATACATGAAAATTGCTCACAAAAGGGCGCAAAGGGTAAAAAGAGCAGTAAAGAATAAAACAAAGGGAGAGCAAAAACAGTTCACTTAATTTGTGTTGTTGCCTGTTTACGTTTTGCAGCAGTTTTATCTGTGAACTACAAATTTAATGCATATGAAGCTTTCAGTTTAATAAAGTTGACAAGCACAAAAAAAAAACAATAAATTCTTTAAAAAATTATGACAATGTGAGGATAAAAAGAAATTATAATTCCAACCGCATGGTTCCTTAGAACCAAAAACAATTACTGCTCGCCTTCAAAATGAGCTCTAAGAACATTATAAATTGCCATATTTTAGATAATTTTATTCAATTATAGATAAAAGCGTAAATGCTGTTTGTAAGCCTTTTTTTTTAAATTTTTGTGTGAATTTTGAGCTTTGGAAATTTCCCACAATGACGCTTACTTCTTGGAACTCAACACCAATAAATATCTTTTATTATTTTTTTTTTTGTGTTGTTTTTAGGTTGCTTTATGCTTGAACACAACTCAAACTCAAAACTGGTTGTCGAAGGAGCTTCACTTTTATTTAATACTTCAGGCTTCACTTAGCTTTCGATTTTTTTTTTTTCATTTTTCAGACATTTTTTTAGCCACATATTTTTTTGTTGTTAGCTCTAGCTAAAACCGTTTCCAGGCCATTTACAATAATTACATCCGAGGCTGTCAAAATGGTGTCTGCTTGTTTTTTTTGTTTTTATTTTTGGGTGTGCTCTTTGGGGGCTGGTGAACTCGCTTCGCATGGCCAAAGTTATTTGGCGCTACTAAATTTAGTCGACGCTCTCGTTACCATTGTGCAATGACCCAAATCAAAGCCAAACTCAGGTTCAGTGTGTGCTTTTTGCCTACGTTTTGGCCATTTTTCAACATTGTGGCTTACTATTTAATTTGCACATAAATGGAAGCTGCGCAGTGGTACTAAAATACAGTTTGTTTTTTGTCTTTGCCGGAGAAAGTATCTGTACCCGTAAATTTAAGCTTTAGTTTGAATTGCCTTTTGCTGCTGCTGGCTGCCGCCTCGTGTGTTAAATTAGTTGATTATTAATAATTTGTATGGGGCGTGTTCCATGCTTTGTTCGGGTTTCATAATTTGCTTGGCAACAAATGCTTGGCAACAATGTTGCCAACAGCATGCTATGGCTTTTAAGCTTGGCTCACACACCACACCACACAAAAGACAATGAGCAAAAAGGTAAAACACAACAGAAGAAACAAAAAACAAACCGGTTCAAATTGGGTCGTAGTACTTTTGAGTGCAATTGTTACCTTTGAGCAGCAGCAACTGCAAAAACAACAAGAACAACAACAACTACAATAGGCAACACTCCACTCATTATGGGTTGGCTATTATGTTGGTCTTGTTTCAGTTTTCTTGGCACGCGCTACAAAGCTAAACAGCCAACACCACCTACACACTCGCATTCAATTGGTTTTGTAACGTATTTCGGATTCGGTTAGCATAGGTCAGTCTTGAAGTCTTTGGGGAGGCGCCTCCTTGGAGGTCTTAGCCGCTGCTAACCTTGTTGGTTCTAATGCCAATGCTTTGGCATTCCATTGACAACGACGCTTAAGCCGTATCGAAATCATAGAAACAAATCGTTTATTAAATAACTATTAACGGGCATTTTGCATACTCACAGCTCTGATTGTTTAGCTGGGCCCGTGTTAGCCTTCTGAATCGCGCATTGTTTTATATAATATATATTTATTATATATATATATTTCATATATTATTTGCACTAAGCCCAAAGTGCATACCTGCGAGCTTGACTAGCTGTTGTGACAAAATCCAGCTAATTAATATATATATATATATATATATATGTTTATATACACACAAACACCTTGTCTTATCGCCACAGACTTTCGTCTGGGGTCTGGTTCGACAGGTTTGTGCGTGCTTAATAATATTCTACATAATATTGTTTTTCTTGTTATTGTTGTTAAGCACAGCTGTTTTTATAGTAACAATATTAATGTGACTAAATTTAAATTTAATACGCTCTGCTAAACGCTGGGATTCCTTACAATAAACGAATTTTAGCCGTTATTAATATTATTATATATAAATAATCAAACTTAGAACAAGAAAATTAAACAAAAGTAAAAAAAAATGGTATTTTGTTCGATATTTCTGCAGTATTTTTGATAAATTTTCAATTATAGATTACTAACGGTTTACGTTCATTTCGTCTGCAAAGCTAGGCAGATTTGTCAACTTATCAGTGGATCAATAATCAATAGATCGTTTGGGAAATCAAGACAAACACAATTTATTTTATTTATATTTGAATGATCTGTTCGATGTCTTCTTTTCTTTACTGTTTGTTGGCTTATGTTCAGCATATGTTTTGATATTAATCATTTTAATGATCATAATCAAGATGTGCCACAAATTTAACTAATGAATGCTGCCAATCGGTCATTTTTGCAGTTAAATCTCATAAAAGAAATTTACTATAAAGTTATCGAATCAAGAAAATAATTAGTACAGAAATTAAATAAAATCTTGATAGATTATCAACATTGGTCTACTATAACTTTAAACTAAATGCTTGCAAGTGTATTTTATTATTCGGCTAACTTTTCTGTATATTTAACTGTTCTTTTTTGTTTTAAATGTTTTATTAAATGCAAAATTAGTCACTGCTAGTTTTGCGTTTATCAAATGCTGATAATGGATTCTAAATAATTCTCAATTTATTGGTTAAGAGAGAAAAAAAATATATACAAAAACGAAAAACTGTGACGCCTTGATGGGCTTTTTTTCTTCTTCTTGTGTTGTTTTAAAATTGTCGTTTTTTCTCATATTGTTTGCTGTTTTCGGTTTCTTTGTGGCCTGACATTGACATTTGCTGATGCTGTTCAGCTCAGCTTTTTATTGTTTTTTATGATCGGCAGCCAATGTTTATTGTCTCTCCAAGCAGTTTTGAGCGGTGGGTGGAGGGAGGACGGTGGTTGTGTATAGTTATAGCCATTTGTCTCCAGCCTGTCTCCCAGGATGTCCACTTCAATGAATGCATTGCCTAGCGACCGCAGCGTTCTCTAAATCATTTTGTCTCAAGTGCCCATGTTAACCCCCTTATTCCTCCAATCTGCGCCCCTTCTTCCCGTAGTTCCCTGCTGGGTTGTTTGCTTTGTCGGCAAGTTGTCAGTCAGTCACCGTAAACTTGAACTGCTCTGCGACTGCTGCCAAGTCCAAGTTGTTTCCATTTCCATTTGCGGCAAAGGCAGCCTTGAAGTCACACTTATTTACATACATAAGCCATATACACACACACACACGCACACCCATATGTGCGTACTCACTCTTATGCACTTACATGGCACAAAAATATAAAAAGTTCAATGGTCAGCTAATGAAGCCCACCTTCAGACCCGCTGTTGTTATTGGTGTTATTGCTGTTTATTTATCTAGATATTAGCCGTGGTTATTGGCCGCATAAACTTGCGCCTCAGCCATAATTGTTACCAATTATTTCTAGCCATAACTGCCCACAGAAACACGACGACAATTCATAATTTTTAATGGAATTTTACCATAATTTGTCACTTGACTTCAATCATAAATCTTTGGCTAAAATCACAGTATTGTATTTGCGCTTACTGCCAAATACCGCTAGCGTTAAGAACGTTAACAAAAAACTTGTTTGCTCAGCTGCTTGCATATTTCGCTTTTTCGAAATGAACACCAGAGCACAGTCTTTGTGACATCTTTCAACTGGCACCATATATTCCAATATAATTTTTATATATTTCACCTTTAACTAATTGCCGCAACTAACAGGTGTTAAATTATTTACAATTCGATTGAAAATTATCCGCTTATAAATAGCATTTTAGTGCAATTGCAAAAAATCTGTCAGATCGAATGTTGAAAAACCAGCAATATGGAAATAATCCTTTTTTATTTTTAACTGCATAAATTTATGATGCAGAATCAAATAAGAAACAAAATAGTAATAAAAGTCAGGTTTGCAAGTTTGAACAGAACTTTTACTACTGTTTGAAATTCGACTTGAATGAATTCAGCTTCGTAGTGACAAAATTCACAATTTGAGTGTGAATATTTTACTATTTTAGCTCACCGATTCCGTAGCAGCACTCCCCATTCCAACACATGCGAATGGCATAAAACGTTTCAAAATTGACATAGCGCCATCATTTTGAATGGCATCCGCACAACAATGAATTTGAATTTGGTTTTAAATGTATGCCAAACTGAACAAAAAATAGAAACAAAACAAAAAATTGAGACCACTTTGAAACCACTGTGAAATGTACTCGTATCTCTCGTGCATTCAATTGCAATTGTTTTGTTTCTTTTTTTTCAAGGTTGTCTCTCTAAAGGAATTTAATTTTATTGAACTCAAATGTTGCAAGAAAATATAAAAAAAAACAAACCATCGAAAAAGCAACTGAAATCTGAGCAGAGTGGAAAAATTTTGGCGCGTGTGCCGCATTATTTTGTACTTCATTTTATCGCCGGTTTGGCTTGCCACAAAATGTGCAATAAATCAACAGAATTGCAAATGGCTAATTTGCATACCCTGTAATCGGGGGGTTTTCTTTAACATGTGTTTACTGTGACAACTATTGATGATTGTCATAAAAAATTGGCATTTTAAAGTTTAAAATTTTAAAACTAAGAATAGGGAATGGCAACATTGTCTTCTTCTTAATGAAACTGAAAACTGAAAACTCGGTAAACAAGTAAAAGCCCAAGCACAATGCGAAACAGACAAAGAAAAAACAGCAAAGTTCGGCAACAACAAAACTAGCGTTTATATATTGAAGTGTTTTATTTTTTGTCTTCCTCTAACAGTTTATTACCCGCTCGCTCGATCTGTCTCCACCCAGTGGAGATTGACAAGACATTTGTACAGAGCGAACATTGAACTGTTATTATTTGAGTGGTTGTGCAATACAGCAAGATGACCACCATGCCTGTGGTTTGGTGCACCGATCCCAATTCGGTGAACAACAAGCCAACGGCGTTCGCCCTGCACGGCATCCAGCTGCAAGGTAATGTCACCGAGAAGCAGGTAAATGCACTGCGCGAACTGGTTAATGCGGCTGCCGAGGGGCGTCTCATACTGCCCTCGGATGGCACATTTATGCTGCTGGACAGCGGCCTCAGCATCGAGAGCTCCATTTTGGCCAATGCTGGCAAACAGCAGACGGAGACAGACAAGAATCCCAAAAACACATATATACTAATGCCGGTGAGCAATAATAAAAGCAGCACATCGACAACAACAACGTCAGCAACATCAGCAACAACAACAACGACATCGATGTCAGGCGCTTGCACGCCGGCGGCCATTGCAGCTGCCGCGGCACAATTGGAATTTCTGCTGGAACCGAAATACTCAACACTCACGCCGCCCAGTTCGCCCATCGAGACGGGCGATGAGATACTGTACGAGTTTTTGTGCTGTGCAAAGTGCATGAACGAGCAGCGGGCGGGTCACAACGGTAACTGCGGCAGCCGGCGATTGCAGCGATTTTTGCGGCACTGCAGCAGCAACGATGGCAGCAACAGCAGCGGCTGTAACAGCAACCCAAGCAACAACAACGAACAGCAGTTCAATGAACTGGACATGGATCCTGTGTGCAGCATTGCCAGCAAGTATGCCAGACGCCAGCAGCAGCAGCGTCACAAACAGCTGGCGACCATCTCAATGGGCATTGCACGTAATCGGCCCAACGGTCGTCATCATGGCAAATTACCCATGCATAGTGTGAAAATCTTTCATAATCGCAGCAGTTACACTGCGCTCAACGGCGCGTGTACGCCAAGCGTGGGCGTGCCCAGTGACAGTAGCCCAACAGCGGCAGCAGCAGCTGCTGTTGTGACGACGACGACAACGACGACGACGACGTCAATGACGACGGCAACTAGCGCGAGCGGCAACTTAGCGGCGGCCAGTTTAGCGGTGACAGCGGCACTGTCAACAACGCAGCTGGCCAGCGGAACGCCGGACTATGCGATTGTGAGCAAGAAGCGTGAAAACAGTGAAAACTATGAAAAGAACAACAGTAACAATAGTAACAGCAACAACAACATTAACAACATCATGTTAGCCGCCGTGCCCGAAGAGCCCACGTTGCCCGTTCAAGATCTAATCAGTTTTGAGGATGATGATCAACAAAATGCCAGCTTAGCCAATGCAGCAGCAATAACAACGACAACAACAGCAACAACAACAACTAGCTGCAACAACTGTGATAGCCAGGTGGATCTATTGTGCGCACCCAACGATGTAGCTGGGAATGGAGATCTGCTGGCGCTGCTGGTAACGCCGCCGGCGACGCCGCCCAAGCCCAATTCGCCGTGCTCGAACAGCTCGAGTCGGAAGACCAGCTTCGATTCCACCTGCACCATCAGCTCCATGGACTCGGGCTTCATGGAGATGCAGCACAAATTGGATGCACTGGCTGCTGCTGCTGCTGCGGCAAGCAGCGAGAAGATCGCGCGGCGCAACTACAAGGAATGCCTGACGCAGTCGCGCAATCGCCGCAAATCCTACGAAGAGTTCAAAGCCATGTTTGCCGAGGCGGCGCAGCCGGAAGCGTTGGCGCGTCGTCGCAGCGGCGCGTTGCAGGAGCAGCAGCAGCAGCAGCAGCAACAAGTGGAGGCAACTGTTGAGGTGGCCATGCCCGTGGCAGCAGATGACGCAACAGCAGCAGCAGCAGCAACAACACTAACTACAAACAGCAATAACACTGTGATGACAACGCTCGCCTCAATATCAGAACAAGAAACCACAAACAACAACAACAACAATAACAACAACAGCAGCAGCAGCAAACCGGATTGTGCAAACGAGTTTGCGGATGAAATGGATACCGGCGACGATCTAACAACAACAACAACAACAACAACAATAATAACAGCAAAAACACAGCCAACAGTTGCCACCACAGAGGCAATGCGCAAGAATTCCGATTTTCTATCGCAAATACTTGATCAACAGTTGGCGGCCAAGGAGCAGCGGGCAAAGGCGCACAAGCGTCGCACATCGTACGAGGAATTTAAGCGTCTGGTGAGCGACATGGAACAGCAAGCCCAAGAATGCCAGCTGGACACACCCACGGCAGCGGCAACATCGCCGCTAAAGCGTCAGAATTCGCGACAGCGCAAAAGTTTCGCCTCATACTTTCTGCCGCGTCGCAATTCGGCGACCCCAGAGCACAAGACTGAGCACGAGCAACAGCAGCAGCAACAACAACAGCAGCAACAGTTGCAGGCGTATGCCAAAAAGTCAGGCAGAAGCAACAGTTGCAGCTCGAGCGTCAGCTCAAGTGCCACATATAAGCGTAATTTTAAGATCTACGACAAGCTCGTCTACGGCACCATCTATGACATCATACAGCGAAAGAACGATATCTATCAGCTGACCTATCAGAAGTACGACAAATATATGACCTATGGCACCATCTATGAAATACTCCATCGCAAGGCGACGCCCCTGCAGGGCAGCAACTCCCTGACCACGGGCAGCGGCGACAAATGGCAGCGGAAGAGCTTGAGTTCGATACTAGAGCGCGACACGGCAGCAACAACAACAGCAGCAGCAACAGCAACAGCAATACAAAAGCATAAATCAAATGATGTGATTTATGATATAATACAAAAGCAGCAGCAAAAGCGCGAAAAAGAACGTCAAAGGCAGCAGCAGAAAGAGCAGCAGCAATCGCTGCAACAGGATGCAGCAACAGAGGCAACAAATTTGGGCACGCACATCATGCACAAATATGGCACAATTTATGACATCCTACAAGGAGAGAAATTGGAAACCGGCGAGGAGCCAAACGGCGAGGCGAAACCAGTTGTTGCCACAACGCGTTTTGTGGTCAGCCAGGTGGATGAGCAGCAGCAACAGCAGCAGCAGCAACATGAGAGCAGCAATGATGCGCAGCAGGCCAGTAAATGCAGCAAAATGCGACGCTTGTCTAATATTCTAAGCTACAACAAATCAGGCAGCAGCAGCAGCAACAACAACAATCACAATGACAACAGCGAACAACAGCAGCAACAACAACAACAGCAGCAGCAACAGCAGACAAAACGCAGCCAGGCCAAACGCCGCGTCGGCGTTAGCAATCTCCTGCTGCCGCTGGACTCGGAGGAGCTGTACACGCGCATCATAGCGCAGCAGCGACGCGCCGGCAGCAGCAGCAGCAATTCGAGCAGCGAGATCGACGGTCACGTGGCGCTGATCAAATCCAATTCGCTGGATGCCATTTCCATGTCCGTGGCCATCTCGCCACCGGCCACGCCCTCGCCACCACGTCCGCGCCGCAGTCTCAAGCAGCACAAATGCCTGCAGCAACAGCAGACACAGCAGCAGCAGCAACAGTTGCTGCCGCCGCTTATGAAAAAGCATTCGCTGGACAATTGGCTTGCAGCGCCCAAGCAGCCGCAGCGTCGCTGGTCGAATCAAACGCTGCTCAAGTGCACCTGCCACACGCTCGAGGAGCTCAGCTTGAGGCACTGCACCTGCCCCGCCCCCCCGCCGCCCCATCAGCTGCCAGCGTTGTCTGTCATTGAGAAGTGCCGCTCGCTGCCCGCCGCCTGTTCGCAGACGTGCGTAAATTTAATGTCTAACAGCAAAACAACAGCAGCAGCAGCAACAATAACAAACACGAAAACTACAACAACGACAACAACAACAATAACAACAACAACAACAACAACACCAGCACTAACAAAGTCGACAATCAAGAAAGGCAAATCGCGTCGACTTTCGGAATTTACGCGTGGTGAATTTTTAAATGAAAAATCGTAAGTTTCCAGTCCCCCCGCACCACACAAATATGCATTCATTAATATATGCTTAGACTATTGACAATTCCATTTCATGCTATTTTTACGGCTTTATAGCCATTGCCTTGCGATTTTATTTCATTCAATAGTCTTTTGCCAGCCTATTGCGTGTTTTAGGCCCTTCGAAAGTTCATACTAATGGCAAAAATTAAAACAAATGTGGAATATATCTCAAAAATATATATCGAAACTGAGATCAATTAAAGCTTAAATCCTTTTTAATGCAGCATTGTTTTTATAAACAAAAAAAACCTAAAGATGACGTCACTTGCACTTGGGGAATTTATAGTGCAAAATAGTTTACTTTTATTATTATTTTTATTTACTTTTTTTCTCTTTTGTTGGCCGTCACATCTATTTGAATGCTAATTGTGCTAGATCCAGACACAGCTGTGATTTTTTTTTTTATATATATTTTCTGTTTTCATTCCGCAAATGTGTAGACCAAAAACGTATGTAAAAATTTTTAGTTCACGATTTGACTTTCATTCCATAGAAAATTGCAAAAAAAAAAAGAAAAAAACTCAACAGAAGAGTGACTAATGACAATGCTATTAGCAATAATAAGGCACTTGACCATACTGAAAAAAAATGAAAAACCAATAATTGGAATTCCAAATAATCGTTAATGATTTACAGACGCGAACGTCACAAATAAGCAAATAAGCAAATAAATCCACACCCAAATTCAGAGATTGGCGTTCTATTCTTTGTATTTATGTTCTGCTTATAAGCTGATGGTAAATACACAAGTGAGTTGTAAATAATTCAGCTGATATGCCAAATATATGCCAGTGTGTCTCTCTTTACCAAACACTATCGCACTCTTTCTCTCTCTCTCTCTTTATTTGTTTTTTTATTGTCGTTTTGTCGCGATCTTTCGCTTCCATGTTGTAATCGCTGGCGACGTCACGTCTTTATGTTATTAACCTGCCAATTATTTGACTATCAAAAATCAGGTACGTGGCCCAAAGAGCGGCGGCTGCTCCTCATTATACCTTGGGGTATTTGTGTTGTACCGTTTTGTTTTCGGTTGTTGCCATGCTCCAAAATGTTCATTAGCCATACAACAAATAGCAAAAAGAGGGGAAAAAATTCGTGACAATTTTTGAGACACGCTTTAATTAAGCGCTAAACAAACATTGCCAGACGACACATTTCAAATTTTTTTTAGGAGATTTTGATTTTATATTTGGTTTTTTTTTTGTTTTGTGTCAAGTGTTACATTTGCTGCGTTTTGTTTGAGTTATCAACAAGTTTGGGTTTGTTTGGCCCCTTGTCTGGCGCTTGTCTCTTTCGGGCTTTTGCTTAAGTGGCCAACACGTGTCCCAAGTACAAAAGTTTTTACAATTTCGTATTGATATGCAAATTGGGGGACTGAACCAATTTGAAATGCTTTGGCCTTGAAGTTGTCTCGAATTCAATTTGTTTGACGAGTATGGAATTGCATATATACATATATATATACACATCGTACTCATATGCATCAGCTTACAAAGATCTGCATAATAATGAGAGCTGCCTTCAAAATACTGTCTGAGTGTTTTTGGCAAAATTATTTACCGTAGAAGATGAACAGATGGAATTAAATGCATAAAATTTTTAGAATATTTGCTTTAACAAAAAAAAAACAAATTTGTCGAGACTTCCTGACTAAGAAATAAAAATTAACGTTAATTAAGTTTTGCTTTTTTATATAAACAAAAAATAAACACTATTTAACACCGCTATTTGAATTTGTGATTTAGTACGCTCGTGTATTTAATCTGCGCTTCAACAAAAAAAACTTATATTCGTATTGAATTTATTTTCAATTAAGTTACATTTTTTTCATTTCGGTGGCAACTGCATATTTCAGTCAGCTAATTGACCAAATGAGTTTTGCCACCCACATGTCTGATATAGTTTTACTTGGAGGTCGCACATTAAAAACCCATTAGAAGTGGGTGAAAAGAGTGTATTGGGTAACCTGGTAGACTGCAGTTCAAATAGGTGAACACGTATGTACCCCCATGGGGTATATCTATTGTAGTTTTTCGCTGTGTCTCTTCTATATGTCAACCCGTTAATTTGCAATGACTGCAAATTGCCTGGGTGCGGTTGGTGTCATTGTCTTGTCTGTGTGTGTGTGTGTGCATGTGTGTATTAGTGTGTTGGTGCGTGTGTGCGGCTCAGACAACCCACCAAACTAACACAACAGCAAAAAATTGCAACGCCCACTCGACCAAATGCGCATCATTAGTTTGCTGCGTTTGCTTTTGGGCGGATTATTATATAAGTTAGTGAAAAATGCAACGTGCAGCACGTGATTAATTCAATTGAACAGGCAAATATTGGGCATACGTAGAGTCCATACTTGACAATTATTTTCGAACTGCATTCAAGCAAAACAACAACACCAAAAACAACAATAATAATATTGCCCTTCAGCCCAAATGTAGAAAAGCTATTGGATTCGTAAACGCGATTCATTCGTTAATTGCTATAATTGGAGATTCGATTTTAATTCACGACAATTGTCATGGATAAGTTATGGGAAATTGGGTATCTTGTTCTGAATGTTCTAGATTTTATAACTTGACTTACAAAAATAATTTAATCGCATTAAATATAGTCAACTTTTAATAAACAGTAATAATTTATTGTATTATACATCAAGCCAAATTGTCTACAGGGTATCTTGACAATTCAATATGAACAATGAAACACATTTCCATTGTTTACTGTTGTTTCCATGTCTAGAACAATAAACTCAGACCCACTCAACTATATACTATGAATAAGTACAATAATGAACTCATGATTTTGTTTTCCTTTCTCTTCAAACAAACAAAACAATGCAATTGACATTGAACCGTAGTTGACTACCATAGAATTAGTCATAAATTAGATGCCGGTGCTGCAGTTGATTTAAAATAGATACACCAATTGCTTATAAATATCAATTCAGCTGACAATCTCGCGTTGGCCATAATTTGCTAGCCAAATTGTCAGTATCAGCCTCAGAGATTTGCGAATACTGTAAGCTTAAATTACATTTGCGTGCTGTGGCGACAGAGAAAAAGAGAGAGAGGGGGAGAGAGAAAGAAAGAGATCTTTTGAGGGGGCGTGCATATACTCGGTAACGAACCGAAAAGCGTATATTGGGTTTGTGCTAGGGGTTTTCGATGTATTTAAAGATCAAGCCACAAAAATCAATATACTTACCAAAATAATAATTATTAAGAGCGTTTTCGATTGCTTTTAGCTGTTATTATACAGTAAACGAGTGTTGCTCAGTCGGTTACACCCGGTTGCAACGTTCTTGTTTTTTTATTGCTATGTGATGTTATCTGGAAAGCGCATTTTTTCAAACGCATTAGAAAATGGTCAGCAAACGGAGCCCGTTGCCGGAACTTGATAATTTTCTTGGCTCTCTCAGGCGCTGGCCCGGCCCGGCCCGGCCTGGCCTGGCCTTTTACTTACAATGCATTTTATGGCCTGTGGTCGTTTCTATTTGCACATTTTCACTGCTAAAATGGCAACGTGCAACGTGCAACCTGCCCAGCTGCCAGTTGCCAGTTGCCACTTGCTGAACAGATTCTAAAAACATTTGTCCGTCGCATTAGCAGCATTATCTCTGCTGCATGCGTTGCTGCTGTTGCGGCAAAATCGAAAGCCTGGCATTAACAAATTATGCCTGCATCAAATTGTAGCCAGGCCATATAAGTTGCAGCAGCAGCAGCAGAGGCAACAGGCTGTTAACTGGTAAATGCTAGTTGGTAGTACAACTATGGCTATTTTTAGCTGTTATTCCAGGCTCTCTTGGCAATTTAGCCAGGCGTCGTCTGCATTGATTTGAAATTTGTTTCGCACGAACTGCAATAGGCTCCACCCCGTAGCTGGCCTATGCCATATACGTGTTCCTTAAATAAATAAATGTCGTTTGTTAGTCGTGTTAGGCAGCATCCACAGTACAGGATGCCCGACTCCAGCCGGGCAAACAACAATTAAATAAACGCCGGCAATGGCTGCGACTGCTGCCACTTGTTGTTAAGTGGTGCTCTGCACCACCAGCAGCTAACAATAACTAGCTGAACAGCATTGGCCATTGGCTAGTTTATTATTATTCCATTTTTTTCAATTTATATACTCTGTACACGAAGTGAAAAGAGTGTATTGGGTTTCTGTAATATCAGTCTTGACTTGTCGATACTTATGACAATCACTAAAGATCGCAATCAAAAGTTCATATTTTAACAAAATAAAAATAATAATATTTATGACTATTTAACTCTTATTATACACTGATCGAGTATTGAATAGTTGGTTATACCCGACTGCATCGTTCCTGCGCTTATTCAACAGGCAATGTGGCTGGTCTCCAGCTACAACTGCTCCTCAATTGGCGCCAGCAACAATTATCTATGTGTGTGTGTGTGTGTGTTTGTGTGTGTGGTTTGGTTTGGTTTTATAAATAGACAGTTCGTTCCCATTGTGGTCCACAACTGTCAATTGTGGTGCGTGTGTCCATGTCTTGTGATTGACAATAGCTAAAACGCTTAAATGCAGTCTATGGCAAATGCAGGAAATGAAAAGTTCAATTGTGGCATTATTTGTTCGCTAGTTTTTGGTGTGTTATCAAGAATACAAGTTGCGCAGTTATAGTTTTATAAAGAAAATCAAGTTTTTGTCAACATGCATTTAACAGTAACAGTTGTTAATTTTTGCTACAGTTACATAAGCACAACAGTTGTTGTAATAACATTTTATGTATTACGAATGTGACCCAATTTAATTGCTAAGTAAAGTATTTTTGTTTTATTTTGCTTTATAAAAATAAAATATATAGACTAAAGTTCTTATGATATTGAAAACTTACCTGAAGAACGGAAAATCCCGCTGTTTAGAAAAAAAGACGTATTAACTATATAATTGCTAGGGTATTTATGATTAGTCACCCCTATCCGTATCCGTTGTAAAACATTCAACAAATTTCCATAGATAAATGCGGCTAATAGATAAAAGACATTTTAATGTCATCTTGTCTCGTTCATTTGGCATAAATATTTAATAGACAAATAGCTTAGGCATATTAGACGACCTTAACGAACTATTTGCAGAATTTTCCCCTTGTCCATATCGTATTTGCCCTAATTAAATATGCATTTTTACAACCAAGCTGCACTATTTGTCCAACATGACTGGCGATTTCAAGTGCAATTTGAGGTTGGCTTTAGTTATTTGCATAGCTGTTGGGCTAGTTGAGTTGTTTAGCGCAAGTTCATTCATGTCTCTGCCAGCTGCATTAGCATATCGCTTTATATATATGAATCAACATCTATATATTTATTGGCGTTGTAATTGCATTGGGTTGGATAATGTACTTATAAATAATTCATTTGGCATCAATTTCTATTTTTTATATTTGCATTGTTTCACATAACATTGTCGCGTGTCAAAAGTGCTCCCAAACGTAGAAAATCAATTCTTTATTATTATTATTTTTAATTTCATTTATCTATTATTTACTAATTAATTTCTTACATTTTTTACAGGTAAGTGTGCGCCTGACGTTAAATACAAATCAATTATGGCTAAGTATAGTAGATTAATGGTTGGATTTTAGTATATTTAAATTAATTGATAGCTTATATAGCTTATATATTTAGAGTTGACATATGTTGAGCTTATATTTAGATTTGTTAAAAATCCTTTATTTGGGCTGTTTATAAAAAATTGCCTTTCATTTAGTTGATTTAATTCTGTTTACATCAACAACTCGCGCCTCGTTTTGGCTTGATTAATGTTTCTAATTAAATATTTAAAAATAAATATATGCATGTGTCAGGCGGCGGATATCGGAACTTGCAGCAAAAAAAAAAACCAATAAAAGCCACACAAAAACCAAAACCGCAGCAAATAAATATAAATAAAATCAAAACATGACCAAGACAACAATTATAGAGAAAGTGACAGCGAAGTTGGCTGCATTTTTGTCGTGCAAAGGAAAAAAACAAAAAAAATACAACATGCTGCATACTCCAATTAATATGCACAAAAACACTGACCGCAAGTGGAAAACCAAATCAGGAATTAAAGCTGACAATTCGAAATGTATGTGTGCGTATATATATATATATATATATATTAAGTGGAAAAATTTAAAACACAATAAACAAATTGGCCTCGTGTTCGAGGAAAAGTTTATTTAAACCAGCCAAATTAACGGCGCTAAATTGATGGCTTTTCGCTTTTGGCCCGGCCCAAAGCACTACAGCTGAAGCCAAGACGCCTCTTACGTACTCGATTGTCCGCTCGTCCGGCTGTCAGTAAAATCTTCTGAGGTAATCCACCGTTAATTCACAGCCTCTGAATCATGCGTGACGTTTCTTAACACAAAACAAAAAAGAAGAAAAAAATTAAAAACTTGTTTGCCAGTTAAACGTTAACTGAAAGCGCAAATTACATGTTCATATATATGTAGATATGTATATATTGCATATAATATATGGCTAATTGCACAAACAATGCAACAACAACATCATGACCTGCTTCAATAAATCCAAATCCACGGCAATTGTGCGCTGCCAATTGGCAATTGGGGCAGCCGCTTAACAATTGACAGGGGAACGTCTGAACCGTTGCTTGGATTCGATTTTATTTATTTGGATTTTTTTTTTGTATTTTTATTTTCTGCCAGAGTTAGTTAGTGGCACAATTTGTGCCTCAATTGTCTAGAATTGAGCACGGTGAAAACAACAACAATTGGCACACACACACACACACCCGTGTGTCAATCAATGGATTCCAGATTGTGCGCAGGAACGCTCAAGTGGGCACGTCAAGTGTTGGCCAGGCAAATTGGAGCTGGCCCAATGAAGATGTGAGCCTCTCAATATGCCAATATATATGCAAAGTGCAGACCGGACAGAGCTGAACAACAGCAACAACAACATTGGATGGCTATTTTGGTCAGCTTGTTGCATCTAATCTAATTTTAACTCAAATGTGCATGTCCATGCGCCTTGTTTGTGCATGCCTGCAATTAAGTTGGCAGCCAAAACAAGCCAAACATGTTGGCCCAAAGCAAGTGGCAGCAACAGCAGAGGCAACAACATCAACGGCAGCCGGAGTCGCATCGCCATCGATGGCCGTTCCACTAACCATGGCCAAAAACTAGCCACTAAACCATGGCTGACGTAGAAAAATTGTAGAAAAACATACAAAATAAGTTAACAAAAAGCCAAAACATGTAGCAAGTATCTTTGGCTCGCGGTTGCAGCCGCGCAGCCTGTGTATATTTTTAGACATTACGTTGCGTTTGCGCGTTTGCGTTTGCGTTTAAAAATAGTTGCGGCCCAGTCGCCACTAGCCAAGTTAGTTGTAAGTGGCCGCGACTGCGCCTTGTTGCGCCCCAACGCATTTGATTTTGGCTTTGTGTGCAGCCAGCCAGCTTTAGACACTTGGCCAACCAGCCATTTGGTTGCACCATCCGACCACATTTCTATAAATAAAACTACGCTTTTTCTAGAACAATTTTTCATGTTACGCTGCCGTCTGCTGCGTTTGCCCTGTAATCATGGAGCTGCTTCCACATGAGCATTATATATTGATATTGATATTGATAGTGATATGTCTGGCTGGGCAGAGCAGACGCTAAAAGATATGAGCACAATTGGCAGTTGAACAAGGCACTAGATTTGTTGTAAATGCGTTTACATTTCTTACACTTAGAAAATAGAGTGCCTTTAAATTGTATATAAAAGATTTACCAAATATTTTTATACAAAACTGAGAGCACATTTCATAATAATTTGATAACAAATCCAACTTACCTCAAATTCCATTTCAACTTCAACTAGCTAATACATTCTTTTTTTTAGTTGAATAACAAAACAGCTAAGAACGGTGCAACCGAGTGTAACCGACATCGCAATACTCGTACGTGTGTACCAAAAAAAACATTCAAATTTTATTCTTGATAATGTCAATATTTGGATTGTAGAATCAATCTAGATGCCAAATCATGACAAAAAAGCCATCAAACGTGAAAATCGGTTCACTTTTGACAAAGTTATGATAGTTTGAAATATGGGATCTATGGATCCGAGAGCTTTACATGTCAAAATTTTTGTCAATTTTGGCATGATTTTTGGCCAAAAATTTGACCCCCCAAAATCACTTTGAATGTTGTTTTTTATGCTAATTATGACAAATACAATTGATATAAAACAAAAATTCGCAATTCTAAATTTTGAAAAAAAATTTTTTCCAAAATTCACAAGGGGGGGGTACATGCTTTTTTGGCAAAAAAATGAAAAAAAATTTATTTTAAAAAATGAATATATTTTGAATGTAGAATCAATCTAGATGCCAAATCATGACAAAAAAGCCATCAAACATGAAAATCGGTTCACTTTTGACAAAGTTATGATAGTTTGAAATATGGGATCTATGGATCCGAGAGCTTTACATGTCAAAATTTTTGTCAATTTTGGCATGATTTTTGGCCAAAAATTTGACCCCCCCAAAATCACTTTTAATGTTGTTTTTTATGCTAATTATGACAAATACAATTGATATAAAACAAAAATTCGCAATTCTAAATTTTGAAAAAAAATTTTTTTCCAAAATTCACAAGGGGGGGGTACATGCTTTTTTGGCAAAAAAATGAAAAAAAATTTATTTTAAAAAATGAATATATTTTGAATGTAGAATCAATCTAGATGCCAAATCATGACAAAAAAGCCATCAAACATGAAAATCGGTTCACTTTTGACAAAGTTATGATAGTTTGAAATATGGGATCTATGGATCCGAGAGCTTTACATGTCAAAATTTTTGTCAATTTTGGCATGATTTTTGGCCAAAAATTTGACCCCCCCAAAATCACTTTTAATGTTGTTTTTTATGCTAATTATGACAAATACAATTGATATAAAACAAAAATTCGCAATTCTAAATTTTGAAAAAAAAATTTTTTCCAAAATTCACAAGGGGGGGGTACATGCTTTTTTGGCAAAAAAATGAAAAAAAATTTATTTTAAAAAATGAATATATTTTGAATGTAGAATCAATCTAGATGCCAAATCATGACAAAAAAGCCATCAAACATGAAAATCGGTTCACTTTTGACAAAGTTATGATAGTTTGAAATATGGGATCTATGGATCCGAGAGCTTTACATGTCAAAATTTTTGTCAATTTTGGCATGATTTTTGGCCAAAAATTTGACCCCCAAAATCACTTTTAATGTTGTTTTTTATGCTAATTATGACAAATACAATTGATATAAAACAAAAATTCGCAATTCTAAATTTTGAAAAAAATTTTTTTCCAAAATTCACAAGGGGGAGTACATGCTTTTTGGCAAAAAAATGAAAAAAAATTTATTTTACAAAATGAATATATTTTGAATGTAGAATCAATCTAGATGCCAAATCATGACATAAAAGCCATCAAACATGAAAATCAGTCGACGTTTGACAATGCTATGAAATGTTGGAGTGAAACTCATTTTAACTGATAAAATTTGGTTATGTAGTTTTAAACATATAAACATACTTCATTACATTGAAACGGATGAAGAAACCAAATATACTCCTTTCACTTTGTGGATGAGTATAAAAAAAATGGCGAATGCCTGAAGCTGCGACTATTCGCCAAAAGGATGCGCTGCTAGCTAAACCGTGTGTAATTAAAGTGTTGCATATTTATGAAAGTCATGCATGCACACACACAGACAGCATTAATAGCCAGCAATCGATGGGGTCTATAAATAGGCTAAATGTAATGGTCGGGTTAAGTGCTTGGCCTGTGCAGCAAACACAAAAATGCGCTTTAATGGCGTCTAATAAACGCTCATTGGCATAATAGACACGTGCTCCAATGGTCCATGCACATTAATATTATTATGATTGATTGATCAATCAAAGTGCACGCACATGAGTCCCATTCATAAGCAGCTAGCTGGCATCCTGCTGACTGGCTGGCTGACGGGCAAATTACCGTGCAAACTTTGTTGCAAGCGCTCATGTTGATGATGGCAATGGCAGACAACCGTTTGCCTGATGACAACTGCAGCATGTGCTAATCAACAAGAAGAAAAAATAAAGGAGAAAAAGAGAATAAAAAACGAAAAACTCAACACACAACTCCCCTAACGTGAAAAGGCTGCAGACAGCCAATTAAAAGTGCCAGCCACGTTAAGAGTCGCGTCGAGTCGAGTTGAGTTGAGTTGAAATCGAGTCCGAGCCGAGTTTAGGTCCGCAAGTTCTTTTAATAATAGCTTTAAATGGTTTTTGCGCAATCAGATTACTTGCAGTTTTGCCCGTTGAATTCCAGCTAACTAAATGGCTCCAGGCAGAAAAATAAAAATACAAAAAAATTGGAATAAAAACACGCACTCAACTCGTTCTCAGCGCCTGGCTCCACCCTCCCCCCTTGGATGCCAGTGTGCTCCCCTGTCTGTTTGCTTTCTAAGCCAAAGTGAAATTCAATAGAACTGGCAAATGCCATTTGCGAGCTCCATGAAGACCATCTAGAATCGCATCCCATCCTGTCTTACCCATTTGCTATGCATGTTTGTATACCGCGTAACTGTGTCGCATAAATAGGGTATATATGCCACATAACATATAAAACATGTTTCAATATCGAATACATATTCTTTATTAAAACTTGAAAGTAAATTTTAAAAATATATTTAACTATACAAAATTTGCTGCTATCAAGTAGGCCACTATTCTAAGCACAATCATTAAGCTGTTGTCCGCTATTATCATCTGTTTTTATATGGAATATCTTGGTAGAGCAAACCCCAATCTTCTTTACTGAGTGGCTATGCAGCTCTAACTGGCAGTTGGAGCTAGACCGAGCTGTCCACTCACCTGGGCGCACTTCTTTTTCCCCCAGGTGCCAGAGTGCTGTTGGAAGTTCTTTTTTATGCAAATGTTTCTGTGGGTTTGGGGCTTTATCTGTGTGGTTTGGGCATTCCGGGCTATATGGTTGTGCCAGTGCATGCACAAGAGTCCAAACAAAAACGTCTTTATATGTGTGTGTGTGTGTATTTATATATATATACTATATACGAATATGTATGTATATTTGTCGTATGTCCTTGTGCACACGATTTTTATTTTCACTTTTTGTTTTTGCCACGTTTTAAGGCTTAACACGCCCCCAGCTGTTGAGGCTCGTCGTCGTTGTTGTAGTTGTTGTTTCTTTTTGTTTTTTTTTTGTTGTTGTCATTGTGGCTGTCGTCTCCATTGAAATGAAAAGTTTTCTACGTCCGGAAAATGTTTTGCGCTGCTGCTGCTGATGAGTTTCCTTTATCGCATTGACGCCATCTACTGTTGGGCAGCGAAAAACCGCGCATAAAAACCGCATTTCAATGTTTAAACAAAAGATCGCAAATGGTTTCGTTTCTACATAACCCACATAAAAGTTGACTGTATTTACACATTTATATGTTTTATATGCAAATGTGTGTGTGTGTCAATTATTGCAATGCATCTGTAAGATACATATTTTGTGTATCTATCTGAGCATGAGTATCTTTTTACAAAACATTTTACATGCATTTTTATGATATGGCACATTTTGTCCAAGCTTTTGTCATCATTTCTCTCTGTTGTCACGAACTTCAAAATGTGAATTGGTCTCGTTTTGGATTCAGTTCGGTTATATAACGAAAATCTCTTTCACACACATTAAGTGTAACTACAGTTGCTCGAAGCATGAAAAGGCAATAGAGAAAGGGAGGTGCGGTGAATTCAACAACAATAACAGTTAGCTTTTTCTCTTTATTAAGGTCAATGTTAATGCCAAGTAAAACAGATTTGACAACAACAACAACAACAAATCTAATCAAATTATGCTTGAAGTGTTTGCCAAGAATTTAAAAGATATAAAAAAAGGCAACTTAAACCACTTTGCTTAGTTTTTAAATAAATTTATCTAGATAATATCCCAGCAACTCTCACAACAGCTCACATAAATATTAGACACAAAAAACAAAAAAAAAAATACTTCAAGCAAGTTCCGCAGTTTTCGATTCGGAAGCGCAATTAAAGTTGAATTTAAAACGTTTATAAAATGCATAAATAAAATAAATTTGTCGCTATAAAAAGCGATATCTAAAAGCAAGTGGTGCATAGTATAAAAATGCTGCATAAATTACAAACATTTGCAATTTTCAACAAAAAATGTTTTTCAAATTGAAAAAAAAAAACGAAATGGTAATTTAAATAAATTGTGCACGTCTCAGATTAAACTAATTGCATAATAATTTAATTACGCGCAACTTCAAATGAAAACAATATAAATAATAACTAAAAGCACAAAAAATAGAACTAAACACGTATCATCCAGATTGAGATATAGTAATTATATGGTTTTAAAATGACCATATTATTTTTATAAAAAAAAAGCAAAAACTTCGTGTGGGGCAGGCGGTTGTGGGGTGTGCACAGGCTCCCACGCACGTACCTCCTTTGGTGTCACCTGATCGAAATGAAAATTTGTGTAGCCTCGCTTTAGCTGTTTCCTTAATAAAACCTACAATTTTACGACTAGTGTTTAACATTTTTATATGCATTTACATATTTCGCTAACGACAATTTCCTTTTTTTTTTTTTGTTTTTATTTTTTATTGTAATTGCAGTTGGTACTTCCGCAAAATCAAACGCATTGAGGCTGAGAAAAAACTGCTACTGCCAGAGAACGAGCACGGCGCATTTTTAATACGCGATTCCGAGAGCCGTCACAATGACTACTCGCTATCAGGTGGGTGCTATAAAAGGCACACGTAATGCTATTATATTTTTTTTTAATTTATAATTTGAATGCATTCACTTATATGTACACAAATATATATACTTATATCTAAATATATCAAAATAATTGCAGTGCGCGATGGCGATACGGTTAAGCATTACCGCATCAGACAATTGGATGAGGGCGGCTTCTTCATTGCCAGACGCACAACATTCAGGTAAGCTTCTATAAGTGCTCTTTACATTTAAGCCAATTAACTAATTTAATCCCACATCTGTCTAATAATAGAACCCTACAAGAGCTTGTCGAGCACTATTCCAAGGATTCGGATGGCCTGTGCGTCAATCTCTGCAAGCCATGTGTACAGGTAAGATTCAACTCTTCAGTTTGTATGCTTAATTCATGGTATTACTTATTGTTTATTCGTACCTGCATTTAACATGCACTTAACATGCATTTAACATCACGTCTTGCTATCGCGCTTACATTAACATGACATTTAACATAACATTACATTTACATTTTCGTTATGATTTCTCATTATTTACGTATACTTAACGAAAACGATTTTAAAATACTGTTTTTCTTTTGTATTTTTCTTTGTTTAATATACTAACTAACGAAATTAAATAATATAACGAATACTAACAAATAAAAGACAAATTCATTTTCGGGTATTTTTGAGGTAGGATTTTGTACTTAAACATAAGCGTTAATGTGTGTGTGTATTTGCCACTGCCAGAAACTATACTCACGCCAAACTAAAAAACAAACCTATTCATTTCATTTAATTCATAAATAGCCAAAGAACAAAGTGCAATTACATTCAAAATAAATACTCAAAACAAATTATTCAGAGTTAACGACAGTTATTTTTGCGCTTAAAAACAAAAAAATAAAAATATAAAATGACAAATGAAATCATAAATTCGTATAATAGATATATACCTTAACTTGAATTATAGATAAATACATATTTAATAGACATATATGTATATTCTATATATATAGAAGTTGTAAAATATAAACACAGCAATTTTTTAGAAATTACCCTGTAAATATTTCATAAAGTTGTCATAAAGTTTGAATAATTTGTTGCAAGTACTTACAGGGTTATTCCAAACTCTACTCTCATAAATTTCATTTTACTATATTATATAGTATATTAAATAACTTTTTAATGAAATATTGCTTCATGGCGTGTATATATGATGTGCTCTAATTTAGTGCAACTGCCAAATCGCGTGTCTAATTTATGCAAAAACTATACAAAAACTCTGCGAAGGGCATGCAAAACAATTCAACTAATGCACTTTCAAATTTGCAGCGCTCAATGAGTCAGCAACTTGGCCATAACAAAACAAAATATGAAAACAAATACGAAAGAATGGCAAATTAAATTAACCAACTTTTTAACTAGTTGCACTTTGACTTTGGCTTACGGCCACACAATTAATAGCCAAATTACAACGTTAATTACTCTTAAAAAAAGCTCCGCTCTACTTAACCACACCACAAACAACAAAATACGACAAATAATTGTAAATACCGCCTAAATGTATGCCACATTAAATCAACTACCAATTGGCACTAACACTCAAACGAGCCTAAAAGCACACACCATATAAATAAACAGTTCCTTCATAATATCTATCTTAAACACTCACTAATTAATTTGTTTTGCTCGCAGATTGAGAAACCCGTTACCGAGGGTCTATCACATCGAACCCGCGATCAATGGGAAATCGACAGAACTTCGTTGAAATTCGTGCGCAAACTGGGCTCGGGTCAGTTCGGCGATGTCTGGGAGGGCCTGTGGAACAATACAACGCCCGTGGCTATAAAAACTCTCAAGTCCGGTAAGTCGAAGCTAAAATTGATTAATCAAAAACTTGTTGAAATATAGATTTAAACAGATGACAATATATATCTTTGTTACCTAATGATATCCCTTCCCTGCTATCTACAAACACTAAATAATTTCCTATATTTCAACTTACAGGCACCATGGATCCCAAGGACTTTTTGGCCGAGGCTCAGATCATGAAGAAACTGCGCCACACCAAGCTCATACAGCTATATGCGGTCTGCACCGTTGAAGAGCCCATCTATATTATTACAGAGCTTATGAAGCACGGCTCCCTGTTGGAATATCTGCAAGGTAAGCTGGGCTAAAAATTTTCAAAATTGCACAAATCCATAATAACCATTTTATATAAACAATTTTCACGATCGTCTGCCCACCTGCCCACCGCTTTTATCATCTGTCATTTAATATATCTGTTGTATTTGTATTTAAAATCTTTAGCAATTGCAGGCAAATGTCGTAGTATCAAAATGCAAACGCTTATCGATATGGCTGCCCAAATAGCCGCTGGCATGGCCTATTTGGAGTCACAGAACTATATACACAGAGATTTGGCGGCGCGTAATGTGCTCGTTGGCGATGGGAATATCGTAAAGATTGCCGATTTTGGTTTGGCACGGTAAGTTGTGCATACAAATCAAATACTCTATATATATATATAACCATTATTCTGTTGCTCCACAGACTTATCAAGGAGGATGAATACGAGGCACGTGTCGGCGCACGCTTCCCCATCAAATGGACAGCGCCAGAAGCGGCCAATTACAGTAAATTCTCCATTAAGTCGGATGTTTGGAGCTTTGGCATATTACTCACCGAACTGGTCACCTATGGACGCATACCCTATCCAGGTATAATGATGAAAGTATCCCTTCAAAATTGTACTTAACATATGTGTTGTATTCCCTTTGCAGGCATGACCAACGCCGAAGTATTAACCCAGGTGGAGCATGGCTATCGCATGCCCATGCCGGCCAGTTGCGAGCAGCGGCTGTATGAGATAATGCTGGAGTGCTGGCACAAGGATCCCATGCGCAGACCCACATTCGAGACGCTGCAATGGAAGCTCGAGGACTTTTACACATCCGATCAGAGTGACTATAAGGAGGCGCAGGCTTACTGATAAATGCTTTATGCGCCCGCTGGCAAGCGCGGCAGCTGCAATAAGGTGGCGCCCGGAGCTGCTGTCAGCCAAGCGGAGCAGAGCAACATTAACAACACCGAATCATAATGCAACAATGCGCCGTACAGCAACCCAACAACACGGACAATTCTTATTTAGTTACCTACTTCAGTTTTGCACAGATTTTCTTATGCATCATAAAAAAGGAAAACAACAAAAGCAAATATGTAAACCCATACGACACATGGGGTTGAGTGTATGTCTAGGAATCAAATGCATATATACATATATATATATATGTAGAAATTACATGTTATTAGCATTTAAGGCAGGCAAATTTTATAGTTTAGAGCAGAAGTGCAGGATTGCAGAGTGCTAAGAATGAGAGTATATGTGTAATAATTCTATTTGTATTTTTGATTACAAAACGTTATTTGTTTCATTAAATGCATGTACCAACATATACAAATGTACATTTATATCTATATATATGTATACTAATATGTATGTGTGTCGAGAATTCTGTGCGATTTTGATTTTGATTTGCTTACAATAAGGCGCAATTATAGAACGCTGACTTATATATAGTGCGTATGTATATCAGATGTATTACTAATCATATGCACACGCACATACATACATATACATAAATATTTATACATTTATACACGAAACGCATAAAGTCACAGTTTATATAGGATCTTCATATATATACATATTTGTCTTTTTAGTTATTTAGCCATTATAAATGATATTTAAATACTTATATATTTATGCTTTTAGTTAAACAATTACGTGTCTTACCTTATATTCAAAACAAACACACACACACTCAACATAATCAACGACATATATGCTTTATCTTTATCATATAATCGTAAAACGCAAGAAAAAAAAACAAACCAGAAGAAAAGTGCTAGCAAGAAAATAAAAATGAAAAAAATGCAATGCAATAAAGTAAACTCCATATTATTAATGTTATACATTTTAATTGTAATTTTTAACCATTAAATTATATATTTAAACGTATACACAAAACACACACACGAACCCATGTACATTTAGAACAAAACCATCAAAATAAAACTTATTATCGTAATTTATAAAAAAAACAGCAAACAAATCGAACATTTCATGTAATGCAAAATATTCATTGCTAAAGTTTGATTTTTGCTTTTTCAGCACATTTGGTTTTTATTTGATTTATTTATGCTTTTGGTGAGTATTGCTAAGATCTATGAGGGATTTCCTGTTTTTGATTTGTAGCCCTGCACCTTTAATTTATGTTTTTTAAATGAAGTGCAATAAACCGCTGTAATACATTTTAATCCCAATAATTTAAATACCTAAACTAAACTACGTACATCTTAACCACGAAAGCATGAGTTGAAGGCTGATTTTATAATGCTAACCTTAGTACTTATGTGTTCTTATCTAGTATGTATTCAAATGCTTTCCACTATACGTTCTACCTTCTACCCAAAATGCACAAACAATAAAAAATTATAATAAAAAACAAAAGCAACTGTAATCAAAATAAGTAGAAACCATTTCTGATTTGTACTCAACTCGAATTTTTTAATCCAATTTGTTCAAGACCCAAAAGATCTGAAAAAGCTTATCTGAAATGAAAAAAAATTTGCATTTGTAATTAGAAAACTGTCATATAAAATAAATATATATATATAAATGTAAACAATTTATTAAAACAAAATTTAAGGGATGTCAAAAACCATGTATAACGATTGCAATTAATAATTTCGATAAACATACGACTACACATGCAATACTTTTGAGCTATATACCACAAAAATGTGTAAAAAAACAATATACAAATATGCAACAATTTGACAATTTGATGATATAATAAAGCAAGCGTATATACATATAGATATATATGTATTTTTTAAAAGGCAACCGCTTTTGATCTTCAAACAGTGTCGACAGATATGGGCGTGTTAGGTCCAAAACTGGTCAATTGTTGATTGAATTTTGGTCAATGCGAGTTTCTGAACCAAAACAAACGCATTCAAAGCCCTGCCCAATATGTCGTCTGTGTTTTTGTGCTTGCCTCCCCTGTATGTGTGCGTGTATGTGTGTGTGTTAGTTAGTAAATGGTCTGGCTAGCAAACAGACACACAATGCCAATTGATGACGATTCCGATTTCCAATGCTTTGTGGGTGACTCAGTCGAGCGGAGCAACGACTATTGCTCACTATTGTTTCTGTTTTCGCATTCGTTGATTAATTCGGGCATAAACTTCAAAGCACATGATACCACAATTGTACAAACACGCACGTACCCCCTATATATATATATGTATATATGTATATATTTATATTTTGCTGGACTATAATGTTGCCTTTTAAGGTAAACGGCTGTGCCAACAGCTGTTTTCGGCATTTCCAATCAATCAACATTTGGTCAGCGGGCGCGGTATCGCAACGCCGATAAGCCCGGAACGGGACCATTTCCCGCATATACAACAGCAACGGCTACGAACAATAAGAAAGTCGACAAAATATGGCCGATGTGCCGAAAAAGATTAAATACCCTTTTGAAAATCAACGATGATCCTCTTACAAAAACTCATTGTTCAAAGGATTGCTCCTATGATATACTGATCCTATGTTAATAGTACAATGTAGATAAATTTAAAAGCAAAATAACACACTCAATTGCCAAGTTTAGTTTTAATGTTTTAAACATATATAATTTTCGTACAAAAACTAATTTTTCCTTTCAAAAAAGGTTTTCATATCAAAACTCATTTTTCAACCGATTGATTACTATATACTGCATTTAATTTTAAGGATCCGGAGACGTTGCCATCTTTGGGTTACACATTTCGTGAGAAAACTAGAATACCCTCTTATAGTGTATCCAAACAAAACAATTTGTTTATCAAACATTTCCTGCGAAGTTTGCTCGCTTTTGTTTATTTTTGGTCAGAAATCATCTGTTTTTGGAATTACGAAGCACATTAGTAAGCGCCTTATCGCTACGCCCGCGTGATGACCAAGTTCATTTCCATTGAGTTTGAGCCTTAGTCATATTCAAAAACAAGTTCGGAATTTATGATACATAAAAATAAAAGTCGTTTAACCATTTTCAGTTCTTCATCGCTTTTTATTGTATTTTTTTTCGAAGCGGTTACAAATACTTTTTAGTTTTCTTCTATTTTTGGATACGTGTAATACATAATATACATTTATGTATATATATATATATATATGTAGGAATGCTTGAGATGTTTAATGACTAATATGCCGAATATGAATATTTTTAATAATACCAATGTACGTGATGAACTTTTGAATTTCGATAGAACACAAAATATGCTAACTGCTTATGTGTAATGGGTGTGTATATGTGCTATGATTTCGTATAAAATTGTTACAAAAAAAAGTAGTTTATCTTTGCTCTTTTTGTTTTTGGCCGGTTCCTGTCTCTTTTGCCTTTCACGATATTTCTTTGTTATCTACCCTAACCTAACATGACAAAGGAAATTCCAATCGAAGTTGTTGTTGTTGTTGTCGTTTTTTTTATGAGTAGACAGACAGGACCACGCCCAGCGACCACTGCTTAGAAGCACTTGCGGTGAACAATGGATGGGCCGGACTCGTCGTATTCCTGCTTCGAAATCCACATCTGCTGGAATGTGGAGAGGGAGGCCAAAATGGAGCCGCCGATCCAGACGGAGTATTTGCGCTCTGGTGGCGCCACAATCTTAATCTTCATGGTGGATGGAGCCAGGGCCGTAATCTCCTTCTGCATGCGATCGGCGATGCCCGGATACATTGTGGTGCCACCCGACAGCACAGTGTTGGCATACAGATCCTTACGGATATCGACATCACACTTCATGATCGAGTTATAGGTGGTCTCGTGAATGCCACATGCCTCCATTCCCAGGAACGAGGGCTGGAAGAGCGACTCGGGGCAACGGAAGCGCTCATTGCCAATGGTGATCACCTGTCCGTCGGGCAGCTCATAGGACTTCTCCAGCGATGAGCTGGAAGCGGCTGTAGCCATTTCCTGCTCAAAGTCCAGGGCGACATAGCACAGCTTCTCCTTGATGTCGCGCACAATTTCACGCTCGGCGGTGGTGGTGAAGGAGTAGCCACGCTCGGTCAGGATCTTCATCAGATAGTCGGTCAAATCGCGACCGGCCAAATCCAGACGCAAAATGGCGTGTGGCAGGGCGTAACCCTCATAGATGGGCACGGTGTGGGTGACACCGTCACCGGAGTCCAAAACGATGCCTGTGGTACGGCCGGAGGCGTACAGGGAGAGCACAGCCTGAATGGCAACATACATGGCCGGTGTGTTGAAGGTCTCGAACATGATTTGAGTCATCTTCTCGCGATTGGCCTTTGGATTGAGGGGAGCCTCGGTCAGCAGGACGGGATGCTCCTCGGGTGCCACACGCAGCTCATTGTAGAAGGTGTGATGCCAGATCTTCTCCATGTCATCCCAGTTGGTCACGATGCCGTGCTCAATGGGGTATTTCAGTGTGAGAATGCCACGCTTGGACTGCGCTTCGTCACCCACATACGAGTCCTTCTGTCCCATTCCGACCATCACGCCCTGGTGGCGCGGACGGCCGACAATCGATGGGAAAACGGCGCGTGGTGCGTCATCCCCGGCAAAGCCGGCTTTGCACATGCCGGAACCGTTATCGACAACCAAAGCGGCAACCTCTTCGTCACACATTATGCTGTTGATTAGTTTGGTTTCTGTAATGGAAGAAAAAAGAGACGAGACACGCCAAATATGTACACTCAAATCGACAACCGATTCACGACTGAGCTGAGATTCAGCCAGACAGGCGTTCACACAAAGCACACGCACACAGAAATACTGAATTTATTACCTTTTAAGGAAATATAAGAGACGAATGAAGTTTTTCTTGTTCAGATTCTCTGAATTTACCGCTGCGCAAACTTTGCACAATGACAGACGCTTCACAATTAAAACGACGCCTACTTTTTTCAAAAGTGGTTGAAATTCACAGAGACCGCGGCGATGCCACTCTTTTTGAAATGACAAAAAAATACCACAAAAATGACCCAAATAAAAAAATGACAAAAATACATTTAACCTATCGATAAGCGATAGAGCGCAACAGCTGCTCAGAGCCGCTATGGTTGTCTTTTGTTTTTTTCTACTTAAGCTTAAATGTGCAATAAATTCTTTGTTTAGTTGATAGATTTCGCTTTCGATATATTTTCTATTACCAAACATCGCTCATCTCTAGTCTAGCGGCCAAGCACCCACAACACCACCCCACAATAGCGGCATTTGCGACTTATTTGATAGCGCCGGGCGTTCATCAACATGGTTGACATTAACTTGGAATGCGTGGAGCTGATTGAGCCACAGCCGACGGCGTCCACAGAGCAACAGCAACAAGAGTACCTCGAGGCGGCGCGCATACTGCTCGTGTTGCTGGAGAATGTGCTGAGCCAGCCAAATAACCTCAAGTTCCGCACCATTCGCCTAGAGAACAAAGCGATCAAGGAGAAGCTGCTCTCGTTGGCTGGCAGCGAAAAACTGCTCAACGCCATCGGCTTCAAACGCACGCCAAGCGCTAATGCGTTCACGTTGCCGAACGAGGTGCCGCTGCAACAGATACAACAGTACCGCGACGTATTAAACAAGCGGCGGGAGGCTTGGCTAAGTGGCTCACTACCAAAGAGTGAGTAAACTGGCATATTTAACTAAATCATTTAACTACATTCTTGCATAATATTCAGGTCCAATTAATGCGCATGCAAAGCCACAGCCAGAAATGGCACCTGTGTGTTCAACGCCTTTGTTTATACAACCTTCAGTGCCCTACAGACAACGCATTGCCTTTCCACGCATGCTGGTGAGTGTCCACAAATCCATTTACATGCATTACGACATTCTAAACAACGCATTTGCACTTGCAGCGTACGCCGAATAGTTTTCTTCTGTCCCTGGAGCTTTACAGCGATGCGGTAATGCAATACGAGGATGAGGCGCTTCTGGCCAGCGGGCGCAGTCTCATTCCCGTCGACGAGCTGACATCGATTGCCAGCGGAAAGCTGGTTGCCATTCAGGAGCTCATCGCCTCGGGCGAGTGCCAAGAGAAGGAGCCGTGCATTCGCGATCTCTTGCTGGTTGAGCTGGCCAATTGGTTTAACACGCAGTTTTTCGAGTGGGTCAATAACATACCATGCAGGGTGTGCGGCAGTGAGGACGGCAAATTGCGTCGCACGCAAACCGAGGGCGATGTGCGCGTAGAGGTCACCGTTTGCTGCGGGCAAGAGTCAAAGTTCTATCGCTACAACGACATTTCGCAGCTATTGGTGTCGCGCAAGGGACGTTGCGGGGAATTCGCCAATTGCTTCACATTCCTGTGCCGCTGCCTGGACTATGATGCGCGCCTGGTGCACTCGCATTTCGATCATGTGTGGACCGAGGTCTATTCGGAGACGCAAATGCGCTGGCTGCACGTCGATCCTTCGGACAATGTGGTCGACTCGCCGCTCATGTATCAGCACGGCTGGAAGCGGAGCATTGACTATGTTTTTGCCTATTCCCGGGACGATGCGCAGGACGTGACCTGGCGCTACACCAACAATCATCAGCAAATACTCCAACAGCGCCGGCTGTGCTCCGAAAAGGAGTTGATCGAAGCGCTGAATGTGATTAGAAACAAACGCCAGCAATTCGCAAGTCCCGAACGCAAAAAGTTTCTCAGTCAGCGCAACATGTGCGAGGTCATCGCAATGACCGTGGAACGGTATGCATTAAATAAATGATTGATTATTGTTATTGTTGTTGTAGCTGCTAAAGCTTCTCTTTTTAACAAATTTTTTGAAACTACGCAGCACACCCACAGAGAGCGAACTAAAGGGCAGAAGCTCGGGCAGCTTGTCGTGGCGACAGTCGCGTGGCGAACACACATTCACCAATGTGAGTCAGCGGGTCCGTTAATTGTCGTTGTCTAATCAAACGATCTGTGCATTATTTAATTGCAGATTTTCGTATTCACGCCAAATGACAGTGAGCTGAAGCTGCGCCAATTAAATCTACGCTATTGTTGCGCCAGCGATACGTACGAGCGATATACCAAAGGTTTGTTATTAGATTATACGAAAAGTTCGTCATATCAGCTATGCTAATGACCGATTACTTGATTTCCGTAGATGGCGAACAGTTGAACATACTCGAAACCTACAAGACCTGGCAAAGTGCGCAATTCGCATCGAAGAACATTTTTCGCAAGGTGGAACGCGATTGGAAAATGGCCTATTTGGCGCGCCTAGGTAAGCTCCCCACAACTATCTATATATATATAATTCATTAAAAATCTGTACTTAAAGAGGACACGGACCACGCTGAAATCATTTGGAAATTCAATTTGAGCAATTCAAATCTGAAAGTGAAATCTTATAAGCTTATTTTCGAAAGGAAAACGTTTGGTGATGGCAAAATTGATGTGAGCGTGGAAACCAGTGATGGCAACAAGTGCATCGAAGATGCCAATGAGTTCCAGGTTGTTGCCAAGTTAAGCGGGGGCAAGGGTGATGTTTCTTGGCAGCACACGCAGCTATTCAGACAGAGCCTTAACTCAAAGGAATATCCTTTTGAGTTGCAGGTAGTATTGCATTAACCAGAATAACTGACAATTCAAGAAGATGTACGTTCCAAATTTAATTGTAAATAGGTCAACCATATATATATTTATATACAATATACAAAATCATTAAATTTACGACTAAAGTGCGCCAAAACATAATAAAGATCATGTTGTAAAGACAATTTTTTTTCTCAAACAAAATATGCAAAAATATGCGTAAATAAAAAACTGATTGAATTCAATTTTAACTAAATAAGATGAGCTTTTTTAAAAGATTGAAATGAAAAATTTTTTAAACTTAAAGCTAAAGTAAAGTTTACAAGTTGGTCAAATTGGTATACAGGTTTACCTATATCCCAGATATATACAAACTTAGCAATTATTCACTATTAACTAATTCGAACCATTGTCGCATTGCTTCGCTGAGCACCAGCGGCAGTTGATTCAAGTCGCGCACAATCACATAATATGGAAACGGAAAACTGTCCAAATATGAATTTATTTTGACCGAACCATCAGCGTGAACTTCGACGTGCTGTATGTCCAATATCGAATTCTGTAGGCAGAAAATATTATATTAAAGATAATCATTGTTATAGCGAATAGCACAAGGACATACCTTATTATCCGGATTATCAATGATAATATAAACGAGGAATATACGCTGCAGGCGTGCCAATTTAATGGCATTCTTGACCTTCTGATTGCCCTCACTGAAGATGTTGCGGCCATCGCTCAGGACGAGCAACAGATTCTCAAACAGACCATTATCACCACCTAAGCCGCTCTCCTCGATGTTCACGGTGCGTATAAAGTCGAGTAGACCCGCAATTTTGGTCTTATCCTGATCAAAATTGAGCGCACTCACCAAGCGCGGTCCATCAAACTGTTCCGTATGATTGAGAATGATTTTGGGCGCTTCGCCAAACGAAACTATGCTCAGACGACCGCTTTCCAGCAGTGTCAATGCCTGCGACACCAGCGAGATGGCCTCCAGGGTGAGTGTCTTGGAATTGTTGTGATGCATTGACTTGGAATCGTCAATGGCAATGGTTATTTTATAGTCACGCTGTGCCGGCTTCGTGCGTCGCAGCCAAATCTTATCCTTGCGGAACTGTGACGCTATATACGGTATTATCTTCTTCATGTTGATGCGCCGGCCCGTGCGATAGTCGCCCTTGAGACGCGTACACTTGGTGGGCTCCAAAATCAGGCGCAACTGTTCGCACAGTTCACGCGCATTTTGGGTCATGCGATTAGAGATGCTGGACCAGCTTTCATAATCCTCATGCTGTGGCAGCGTCTGCTGAGGATACGTGGGATAAGCAGTTGGTTAGGTTTAAATCTGGTCGATGCTACTTACGGAATTGCCGCCGGCCAATTGTTGCTGATACATTTGGCGCAGCTCAATCTGCTCGGCCGTGCTTAGATCCTGCGCTAGTGTGCTCTTGTCCAGCAGTAGCTCCGTGCTGCAAATATTAGAGTTAACAGTTAATTATGGCACGGCTAAAAGGTACTTTTAGTCGGATATTACTTGCTGTGCGCTGTGGTCTCAGCGCTGCGTGGCACTGTCATAGTGGCGACCACCTCGCCCTCAATTTCCATTTGTTCGGGCGTTTCCAGACGTTCCTTTGCCTGCTCTGTTCTCGAGGGTTTGTCCGACTTTTGGTCCGTTTTCTCTGAGCTTAGCTGCTCCAGCTGTGCATCCTCCTCTGGATTTGTATTCGGCTCCTCATCTGCCATGAGCTCATCTGCATTTTCGGCTTCCGCATTTTCATCCTCTTTGGGCTCTTCATCCTCCTGGTGTTTAATTTGTTTCGATTGCTCCTCTGTGGCATTGTCCAGGGTGGTTTTATCGCTGCTCTTCGGTTCCTTGACATGTTGATATTCCTCCGCCTCGACGTTTTCCTCCGACTGATCCTGCTGCTCGGCTTCATTTTGCTTTGATTCCTTCATTTGGTCAATTGTTTTCAGCTGCTTCAACTTGTTTTGCTCCGCTTCGCCTTGGGAGGGAAAATATAAATGGATTTTAGTCTAAGGATTAGTAGAGTATTCCTCTAATAGCTACCCAGCGTGCGTTCCTCATTGGTGCGTCCTTGTTTGCGCTTCTCCTGCGTTTGTTTCTCATTCTTGCGATCCTCCTGGGAAACAGTTTCCTTGGTCTCGGCCACGCCCTGATGTCCGCCATCGTTGGTCTGTAATTTTACACAATTTTAAGGATATATCTAAGTTTAAGCAAATCTCCACTTACATCGTTTTCAGCCTGACCCACGCCGTCCTTCTCTTCGCCTGTCTCCTGTTCGTCCATCTTCTGATCCTGCTTGACATCTTTGTCCTGCTGCTGCTCTTCCACCTGATCCGCCGAGCTGTTCTGCTCAGTGTCCGGCACCGATTGCACATTATCTTCCTTGCTGGACTTGTCCTTGGATTGAGTGTGCTGTTCGGGTTTCTCTTCGCGTGGCTCTGGCTCAGCAGGCGTCTCTTCTGGCTGTTCCTCTTCCTTGTCCAATTCACCGCGCGTTTGGGTTTCCGGCTCTGCGTTTTCTTTCTCTTCTTCTTCTGCAGCCGCTTCTGGGTCTTCTTCATCCTTGCTCTTTTGGGTCTGCTCCTTTTCCGTGCCCTCCTCCTCCGCCTCGGAGTCGCTGTCATCCGATTGGGGCTGATCCTCTTTGTCTTGCTCTTCTGTTGCTTCCTCCTCGTCGGGCTCCTCGGCTGGCTGCATGTTCTCCTTCATGGCGTCTATGTCAAAGGGATTCTCGTCGTTTTGCTCATCACCGTCGTTGTCGTGACCCTCGTCCATGTTGTTCATGTCGCCCAAATCCATATCCTCAGGCTCTGGCGGTTCTTCAAGCTCATTGTGCATGGCATTCGTTTGCTCCTCGTCGAGTTCGGGCTCCTTCATGTCATCAATATCCTTGGCCTGCTCCTTCCGCTTATCTTCGCCACTGGGCTCGTTTGTCGCATCCAGTGCATCCTTTTCGTGCTCATCCTTGCCATCCTCCTTGGCAGCATCGTTCTTGGTATCCAGATCGTTATGCTCATCCTTCTCATCTTTGGTGCCCTTGCCCTGATCCTCTTCGTTCATATCGGGCTCCTCCTCCTCGGGCTGTTTCTCCTCATCGTCGCCCCAGATCTGCTCGTCCAGCTTCTCGGCGCCCTCTTCCGTTTCGCCCATTTCCTTGTTGAGTTCATCTTCGTTTTCCGATTCGCCGCTGTCGTCCTCCTCGTTCTCCGGCTTCTCCACGTCCTGCATTTTGGCATCGAAGTCATCGCTCATTTCGATGCCTTTCTCCTCCTTGCAATCGGGCTCCTCCTTGTCGCCCTCATCTTTGCGATCCTCCGGCCGCTTGGCATCATCCAGCTGATCCTCGGACTCAATCTTATCGGAGGCATCGTTCTCCCCGGTGCCATCTTCCAGGCCAAAGCCCTCGCCATTCTTCGAGTCCTGCTTGGACTGACCCTCCTCGTCCTGCATCAGATCCGGCGGCACACAGAAACCCTTGCTGCCAATCTCCACGAAGGCGGTCAGCATCACGGACAGCATCTTGGCGGAGATCTTGTGCGTGGCCAGCTGCTGGAGCAGCATGTAATCGGCCAGTAATTGATACTGCTGCAGCACCGGAAGCAGAGCCACCGCCCGGCGCAGGCAGCACAGCTTCTCCGGGCTGGGATCGGCGTGCTTGAGCACCAGCAGCACGTTGGAGAGCTTGGTGAGGGTGCGCGGCATGCTCAGCATTTTCCAGGCGGCGTTCAGCTGGCCGGTCAAGTGTTGCTTCAGATGCTGCTCCTTGATCGCTTCTTCCGTGTCCGCGTCCGTCTCTGTTTCCGGCTGACCATGCTGCTTGTAGATCTTCTGCAGCGCCAGCAGCACACCATGTGCTATATTGCCCAGTTCGGCGTCCACGTTCTCCAGTTCCACGGGCTCCGCCGATTCAGCTGCCACTGCTGCGCTGTCCTCCAGTTGCTCGAGCAGCGCCAACAGCGGCTGCGCCAGCGGCAGGTGTTCCTCATGACCCGCCTCCAGCTGGGCCAGCGCCCGCTTAATGTGCTCCACAATTTTGCCATAGCTGCGCTGATATTCGAACAGTTTTTTGCTATCCAGGAACTCGGTGGGCGCACGCTCCAGCTCCACCAGCAGCGCCTGGCTGCTGCGCAGGATCAGGCCGCACAGCTCAAGCAGCTCCGCTTGAGGCAGCGGCGCACGCTGGAGCAGCACACTGTGCTCGCTGACGTCCTGGAGCGGCGCGCACTTGAGCAGAAGCTGCCACTGCTGGCAGACGTACTGCGTCTGGCTGAGCTTGTGCTTGAGCTGGACACACGCGTCCGCATTGCGTGCGAAGCACAGCTGCTCGAGGCTGGCCTCCGTTGGACGGACGATGTCCGCCACGTGGCGTAGCTGCTGCAGCGCCTCGCGCAGCTCGTGCAGTTCGCGGGTCGCGCTGGAGAGCTGCTCCCGCTGCTGCTGCACGTGCAGGAAGAGATCAACGGCGAAGCCTTTGATGCGCTCGATGTTGGGCGGCCCCAGCTCCGACAGGGGCGTCAGCATGATGTTCTGCAGCAGCTTCAGCTTGAACACGCTCCGCATGTAGTACAAATCCAGGTTGTGGTTGAGCGGACGCCAGCTAGCGTCCAGCTGGGGCAACATGGCGCCGATGGAGAACGGCGCCAGCTGAAAGTTCTCGAATTCGGCGCGCAGCGATAGCTCCATGAGACCGGTCCGATAGCTGAGGCCCAAGCGGGCGAGCAGCTTGAAGAGATCGGTAAGCGCCTTCCTCTTTTGCTGGAGTATCTGCTTGGCCTGCAGCTTCTGCTGCGGCCGCTCTTTGCTGCGATCTACGTTCAGGTTGCGCAGATGCTCGCATCGCTGCAGCTGCTCCTCCACCAGCTGCTCGAGCTCGGCGAGCAGCGAACCATAGCTGGCATTGTCCAGCGTCTGGCGCACAATCTGCCGTGCGGTTTTAAAGTGCTTTCCCAGCTGCTGGAGCAGGGGCAGCTCCTGCACCTCCGCCTGTGCCTCGTATTTGTCGCGCAGTTGCGCGGGCGCCACAAAGCGCTGGCTATCCAGCTGTTGGAGCGGTTTACTCTTTATGCTGTAGTCCTTGACGGTGGCGTCCTTCGGCTGGAATACCTCGCTGATCTTCTGCTCGAGCAGCAGGCGGTACTCCTTGAGGAACTTGTTCAAGTTGCGATGCACGTTGGCCACGTTGTTGCGCATGCTGAAGTAGCTCAGATCCTTGTTGTAGCTCTGGATCTTGACGAACTCGCGCAGCTTCTTCTCGATGGGCGCACGGCGCGTCTTCACCGTCTCGGCCACCTCCTGGGCGAACTGGGAGAAGTACAGCTGCAGATTGTGGAGCGCGGCGATGAGCTGTGTTTGGGTCAGCGTCTGTTTGCCGGCACGCTCCACATTGTGCAGATACATCTCGAAGCCGTGGAGCAGCTGGAGGCGCACGTGGAAGTCGCCGTAGCTGGAGGCCTCCACGAACTGGCGCAGGGTGCGCACCAGCTCAACCAGATCGGCGTCCGACTGCAGCAGATTGTAGATGAAGAACCAGTAGCGATAGCCTTGCAGCTCCACCTGCTGTGCGGTCTGGTTGAGGCAGTTGCGCCAGTGCTGCAGCTCCAGTTTGGTCCAACGCTGCACGAACTCAGCCACCTCGATCTCCTCGGCAGCTAGGGTGTTCTGCCGGTGGGCCAGCTCGTTCCAAAGCGCCAGTTTCTGGCGCAGCAGCTGGAAGCCCGTGTTGAAGCGCCCAATGGAAGCGTGCGCCGGCAGCTGGCGTATCCTGGCGATGACCAGCTTGATGTCCGCCAGACCAGCGTGCTCCGGATAGAGCTCCAGCTGCTCCAGTACGCGCTTCTCGATGCGCTCCATGACGTTCAAGCACCCACTGACCTCCGCTATGTTAGAGTCCTTGTAGTAGTCATAGCTTTGGCTCGCTGCGCCCTCCTCCAGTTCCAGATCCTTCAGCTGACGCTGCTGCAGCGCCAGCGCAAAGCTGAGCGCATTGTAGACACGCTCGTCGAAAGCGGCGCCCAGCGCCGTCCGATAGTGTCCATGGAGCTGCACAAAGACCTGCAGGCGCGCCTGATATGGCACAATTAGCTGCAGCTGATGTTGCTCCTGATCTCGTTCCCGCTCCCGTTCCTTGTAATTAACGCGCGTGTGCCTGCTCATCACCTCGATGAAATTGCGCGCCAGGAACACGTAATCCTGTTCGCCGACTATTTGCGCCAGCTTGGCCTTGGTGTCCGCCTTTTTGTCCAGCTTGAGCACCTGCTCCAGAGTGGGCTGATCCACAAACTCGGCAAAGTCTTCGTCCAGATGCGTGGGGAAATTCTGCTCAATCTCCTGCAGCTCCACGAGCTCCTCATCCTCGACACCGCCCAGCGTCTTGGTCTTGTACAGACTCTCCTCCTCGGCGCGCTGCGCCTGGCGACGCTCCTCCTCCCGCTGCCAGGTGCGATTGCAAATGCCCAGCGCCTCATCGTAGGCGGCAAAGATGGTCTCGTCCAGACCGGACGCGATCCCGACAAAGTTGCGCAGATCGCTCAGCTTGGCCTTCAGCAGGCCGAAGTAAGCGTGCTCGCTGTGCGGCAGCTTGGCCAGCAGTCCATAGACATGGCCAGTTCGAATGTCGAGCGGACGCTGCGCGGGAAACTGGACAATTTGGGCGATTGTCTGTTCCAGCTTGGGCAGCTCACGTGCGCTGCCTGCGACGAGCAGCCTGGTGAAGAGCTGCTTCAGCTGCTCGAGACCGAAACGCATTTGATGCACTGCGCACGAGATAGGCTGCACCAGATCCTGGTAGTGGGCGGCGTAACGGGCCAGCGTGTGGTTCAAAAAGCGCTGGGCGTTGGCCAGCCACAGTTCCAGCCGGTTGAGCAGCTCACCGCCGCGTTGCAGCTGGCGCTCTCCAACCGGATGGACGCCTCCAAACTGCGACCAGGTGTCGCGTACGCTGCCCAACAGCTTTTGCAGCGCGGCACAGTCGCAGTTGGACTGGAGGAAATGGCGCAGATCCTGTGCCAGGTTGGCGTACAAACACGGCGTCGGACGCAGGGCCAGCTTCTGGTTGAGCTGCTGCTGTTGCTGGTGCGCCGCCTGCAGCCGCTGTTGCAGCTGCTCATAGATGGGCTGGCCAAGGTGGCGGTAGCCCATGGTGATCCTCATGAAATCATAGCCGGCGCTCAGATGCTGCAGGCATTCAATATCCTCTGCCACGTACACGTTCTTCAGGCGATTCTTCTCCACGGGATCGATGAGTGGGGCGTGCGTCAGCACGCACAGCTCCAAGATGCCGATGAGCGTGTTGCCCAGCGCTGAATTGAAGGCACAGCTCAGCGACTGCTCCTGCTCCGGCTGCAGTTCCTCCAGCACCTGCTGCAACTCCAGCACACAGCCCTCGAAGCCTGCGTCCGTTTGTTGCCGCTGCGCCTGCTGCACATGACGCACATATTGCAGTTCCTGCAGCAGCTGTTTGCCGCTTTGGCGCACCAGCTCCACATGGTTCAGCTCGGACCTGTGCCGACGGCCCAGCAGCTGGCCATTCTGCCAGAGCAGCTGACGCGTCTCCCGCAGCGCCCGGCGCCAGTTCTCCAGCTCGCTGAGCGGCACCGACAGCAGCTGTCCGCTGGGCTGGCAAAGAAGCGCCAGCAGGGCATTCGCCAGACCAGCGCCCTGATAGCTATACCGACAACTCAGCTCCGTTTCGCCGGGCACCTGAGCGCAGTCGAAGCGCGTGGCCAAATTCTCCAACTGATAGCATTGTAGCGCCTGACGATATTGGCGCCGATAGCTGCGCAGCGCTTTGTAGCAGCTGCTGCCGCCCAGTTGCTGCTGCAGCAGCGACTCAAGCTGTTCCGGCTGCTGCAGCTGGTCTAGCTCGAGTTGGAGCTGATGCCAGGCCAGCATCACGCTGCCGTGGGTCGCGCTGCTCAGCGTGTTCAGGCACTGCCAGAGGTGTCCGTTCAGTGGGAGCAGCTGCTCGCTGTAGAGCGGATTGACCTGCTCGTCGGAGTCCGTGTGAAGCGTGCGGCTCAGGGCGCGCTCCATGAAGTAATCACGCAGCGCCGGCAGCAGCAGCTGATGCGACTTTAGCTGAATGGTCTTCAAATCAACCACATGCTCATCCGCGTGCTCCTCCTGACCCGCGGACAACTGCTGCTTGACTTGCGCCAGATCTATGTCCAGTTCCAATTTCACTTCTTGCTCCTGTCGCTCCTTCAGCTGGGATTGCAGCTGCACCAGTGCCGTTCGCAACTCCGCATTGGCCAAGTCACCGCCCGCCAGCTCGAACTGCTTCAGTTGACAGCCGGCGGTGTTTGTGCGCAGAAAGGCGCGCCACTTGTGCGCCTCGTCCGACTGCAGGGCCAGCCATTTGTGCAGCCACAGCTTGCTGTCCATATTGCCATACTGGGGCACCACATTGAGCAGCTGCTGCAGCTGCGACGTCTTCTCGTGCAGCAACACCTGCAAGAAATTCAATATAAATTAAGCTAAAATCGGGAAACACAGAAGATCCCAAATTTATCTACTCCATCTATAGATGGCGCCACTAGCAAACTGTATGACAAATTTAGTAACTCTAGCTCTAAAATTGTGGGAAATATGAATTTTAGCGGTTTGACACCATATAATTCGCAACCAGTTTAAGCTGCGAACAGCCCAGGAAGGTTCTTGAAAGAGCTATAGAATTCTTGTTCACTCACCTGCTGCTCCAGATAATACGGTTGGAATTGTGTGAATTGCTTGGCATAAATCTTGCAGGACACGTTCATGGGACGCTTGGTCTGCTGCACATAGGAGCTCAGCTGGGCGAGACTTGCGCGCAGCTCGCCGTGCACATCAAGGAACTCGGGCCAGGCCTCCACTATGGCAGCGAGAAGGTGTTTCTCCAGCCACTTGAAGTGCAGCACGAGCTTGTGCATCAGCGGTGCATGCAACTCGTTGTTCTGCAGCAGCTTCTGTTGCGCCGTCGCCAGCAGGCGATTGAACCAACCGAATGTGGTCAGGAACTTGGCATATCCGGACAATCCAAATCGGGCCGTGCCCAAATGTTGCTGCAGCGCCAATTGCAGGTGCTCCAGGAAGCTGGAGAGCTGTCCTAGAAAATCATTGCTATACTTGTCCGTTATCCGATTGTCCAGCAGAGCCTGCGAGTATTGCAGCGCATCCAAGTGCTGCAGTTGGGTTACAGCGCGCTTGGGTATCTTGGCCAGCAGCAGCTGAGCCAAGAGGGCGGCACTGAGCGCCAATGCGGCGTCTGGACCCGCATCCGGGCGCGGCGCCTGTGCGGCATAGTCACGCAGGCGTGGCAGGAGCTGCCGATGCCAGGGCAGCTCAGTTAGACTCTGCTGGAAACGTTGGCCCTGCTGCAACAGGCACTGATAAAGGCTCGCGGAGAGCGCTTGCAGTTCGGGCTGATCCCTGAGGCACTGCTGCAGGTAGAGATGACGCATTTGCAGCTCTCCAAAGGCGCTCAATTCGTACAGCATGTGCAAAAGGTAGCGTCGCAGCTGCTGTACATTCAACGGATTTAAGTCGAGTGCTTCCATGGGCTGGAACAGAGAGATCAGCTGCTCCTTTGGCACCGGTTCATCAGGTGGCGCCTGCAGCAGCAACTTTAGGGCGGCCGCCTGCAGTTTGATAAGCGTCAATGAATTCAGTTCATCAGTGCGTAAGATGACATCACTGAGATAATCCTGGTGCTGCTGATCCACTGCATCCTCCACAAACGACTCCGTTTGCGCGAGCACCACGTCGCGCAGCTTGTTCTGATAGTAGCTCAGGCCGTAGCCCATCAGATCCATGCTGGCCGCATACACATACACCTCCATGGCGGCCACGTAGATGGCCCGCTTGAGTTCGTAGCCAATGCGTTTGTAGGCGGCGCTCAGGAACGCAAACTGGGTCAGGTGTGAGATGGTGTATGCATTGAACTCGGTCAGCTGGACAATGCCGCGATGTATGGCCAGCATGCAGTCGATGGCCGCCATCTGATGCACGCCCTGGCCATGGACAATGGCGCGCATATCGTCCACGCTGTAGGCATCCTTGGAACCAGACAGCGACAGCTCCACGCAGCGATTGCGCATGGCGCGTGACAGTTCTCCGTTTTTGGGATCCACAGTGAGAAAGGCGCGAAAGTTGGGCGCTTTGCGCACCACCTCGGCGCTATCCTGGGCGCTGATGCCCTTCTCGGCAATCAGGAGGCTGCCATTCGGCTCAAACACGGGATTCAGGCGATCCAGCACAGCTGACGAGCACAGATTCACATGCTCCAGCAATATGTACTGGCCGCACTTCAAGGATGTGACAATGCGTGAATCCACCCACTCAAAGGAGCCGCCCGTGTTCAGCGAATCCGCCGATTTGACGTACGCCTGCAGCAACGAGAGCTGCGTTTGGTTCTGCGCCAGCTGCTGGAAGAGCGCAACACGACACTTTTTCGGCGTCTGCTCGAGCTTGGCGATGATCTCCTCCAAGGAAGCCAGACGCTGCTCAAACAGCTGCAGCTCCTCGGCAACGCTGTGTTGAGTGGTTTCTGTTGGATTTGATCGATAAATATCGGTTATTTAATTCATTTTTATAGCATTGCCTATTGGTTTGTGTGTAAATAGTAAATTTCTCTCTCACCTGTGGCCCGTCTAACCAGCTGGTTGTACTTGCTCCAAGTGTTCCACAGCTGTTGCACAAAACCGGAATCCGTCTGCTGGAGAAAAGCCTTTTGAGCCACAGCAAAGACCAGAGCTTGCACATTTTTGTATATCTCCTCCAGATGTCGATTGAGATCGATCTAAGAAAAGATTTAAATCAAGATATTAACCAGATTAAAGCAGATCTCGGATCTCTCTTACCTGTTGAAAACTGCCCGTCACGGAATCATCAATGTTATCCGAGTTGCACAGGCGATTCGAGAGAATGCAGAGCGAATCGATCAACTTGGTTTTGCCGCTGTCCGTGTTGCCGCAGAGCAACAGAGGCTTCTCCATGTGCACCGTTTCCACAATTTGCTTGAGCAGTTGTCGCTGTGTGCCCAGCAGCAGTGGAGCCTGCTCCTGGCGCTGTGCGGCGGCGCCGAGCGCCAATTGTTCGCGCCGCAGCACCACATCGTTGAGGTAGATCCTATCGGCTGTCCAATAGAGCGCCACATCCTCGGCAATCGCGTTCAGCTGTTCCGCATTGCAGTTGAAGACGCTGGCGAAGACATTGCGTATGTAGCTCTTGTCCTGGTCGCAGCGCATCCGCTGATAGTAGACCAGCTGCATGCGCTCGTACAGCGTCAGCAGAAAGTCCTGGAAAGCGGCGTGGAAGCTGCTGGCATTTTCCAGCATCAGGTAGCCCGTTTCGGGATTGTGGAGTAGATCGCACCAGCGTAGAATATCGCGCAAATTGAACTCGTAGGGGCCGCCCTTGTAGCCAAACTCCATGGTGGCCACACCGCGATCCAGCAGCTCCGAGAAGCGCACCAGGCGTGCTGCCAAATCGAAGCTGATTTCGCCATCCACTGATGCCTGCAGATCGAAGAGATTGCCTTTGGGCAGCTGCTCCTTCTGCAGCAGTTCACCAAAGTAGGCGGCCAGTTGTTGAAAGTAGGCGGCGTACTTGACATTCACCACGTGCAGCAGATCCTCGGTTGATAGCTTGCGCAGATAGACCTTGTTGAATCGATTGAGGAACGACTGGGGCAAACCCTTGCGGCCGCCGCCCTGTTTCAGTGGATTCTGGCAGGCAAAGATGCGCGTGGTGTTTGTCAGTTGGAAGCTCTTGTTTAGCTCCGGTATGTAGACCTCGCCGCGATGATCCAGCACCGCGTTGAGACCCTCCAGCACAGATTGGGGCGCCAGGTTCAGCTCGTCCAGCAGGATCCAGGTGTGGGGCGCCTTGAGCGCAGCCAGCAAGGGACCATCGCGCCACACAAAGCTGCCCAGTTGGCTCTGGGCCTCGACGCGCTCCAGCAGATTGTCCTCGGCGGGCAGGTCGGTGCCAAAGAGATCGGCCAGATCCGTGTGCTCGCACAGATTAATGCGCACTATATGGTAGCCGATGGCATGCGCTATGCTCTCCACAATTGAGGTCTTACCCACGCCCGGCGGACCCTCCAGCAGCACGGGTTTCTGCAGCGACAGCGCCGAAAGCAGACGAAACAGATTCTGTTTGGTGGTGGGCGCATCGAACAGGAACTCCGCATTGGCGGCCACCAAACGTTCCGGATTGACGGCGATGTAGAAGGGACGTATGCCAAAGCGCTGCTCATCCAGCTGCACCTCCTGGCCACGTTTCTCGGCCAGCTGCGCGAGCTCGAAGCGTTCGTCAAGGATGACGGCTGCCTGCTTGATGGCATAGTCAACGATCCCGGATTTGAGTGCTTCGATCTGCGCCTGCGACTCGTGAGGCAGCATTTCCAGCGCATCCAGGAAAATCGTCTCCAATCCAAAGATGGCCTGCTCGGCAAAGGTCAACTGCGCATTGCTGACCATATAGTTGGCCCAGGCGAGTATGTCACGCACGGAGAACTTGAACTTTTCATTGGTGGCGCGTATAAAGAGCACTATTTCCACCAGATATTCGGCGATCTTATGCGTATCCTTCAAGCCGGTGGAACCGCGCTGCATGCAATTGTGTGCAATCTCGATGAGATCCGCCTTGTCGTCCGAAGGCAGGCACCAGATTTCTGTGAAGCGATTGCGCAGCGCCGGCGACAGCTCCTTCTTGCCGAAATCACCGCCCGGATTCATCGTGGCCAGAAACTGAAAGCCTGCCTTGGCCTGCACCAAAAAGTCCTTACTAAGATTAGCCTCGCTGTCGTCGGCCGTGGCCAACGGCTCCTCCACAATGCCACCTGTGCAAGAATGAACACATTGTTAGATTTATCTGTTTAGGTCTTGAATCCAGTTGTGATGTGGATGTATACTCACCACCCTTTTCGGCTAGCAGCACACTGCGCTCCGGCTCCAGTATGCAATTGAGCCGTTCCAGAACCGAATCTTCAGCCAGCGAGATTTCGTCGGCCATAAAATAGGAGCCCTCCTGCATGGCATAGATGAGCGGCCCATCGGCCCATTCGAACAGCTTTTGCGACTGTTGTGCGTTGTCTTGGCCGCGACAGGGACGCAAGCCGCCGAGGAAGTCCGCACCTTCGGTGTGCATGTGGCAATTGAGGATGCGCAGACGCACCTGGGCAATGCTTGCCAGCAGCTGGCAGACGGTGGTCTTGCCGCAGCCCGTGGGACCCACCAGCAGCACCGGTTCGTCGAACTGAAGTGCTTTGGCGGTGAGAACCGCCATGCGGGTCATGTTTCGGGTCCAGACAATGTCGCCGCGCTGCTTGAAGTTGCGTATGGCCTCCAGGATGCGTCGACTGACCGCCGAGGTTTCGCGTTCAGTGTGTATATCGAAGAGCAGCTCCAAGTCGACGCGCTTCTTGAAGTTTCCGTAGAGGGTCTGTTCGATTAACTGCAACTCCTCGGTGGTGCGCACCTTGGCTGAGAGCACCAGATAGCCCTCCTCAACGAGATGCTGATTCCAGTCGTACTTGGCATCCTGCTGCAGTGCCTTATCCGCCAGCGTATAGCGATTGCCCCAGCGGAAGAGATCGCGCAGCGTGAACACCTGCTTGGAGGTGTTCTTCCGATGCTGCTGCAGCTGCGTCATGCACTGCACCATTTTGCGCGCATACGAGGCGGGCATCAGGCAGCGCTGCTCCAATATGGTCTCCAGTTCGGCGCGCGGAATGTCCGCAAAGTGCAGCTCAATGAAGCGATTCTTGAAGGCGCGCGAGAGCGTCTTGCGGCCACCATAAAGACCCGGCGGATTCTGTGTGGCAAAGAGCATAAAATTGGGATGCGCTTTCACCAGCGTTTGTGTCTCGGCAATGTACAGCTCGCGGTTGTCGTCCAGCACGCGATTGAGTGCCTCCAAAATGTCCGTTGAGGCCAAGTTCAGTTCGTCCAAGATGATCCAATAGCCGTGACGCATGGCCTGCACCAGGACGCCCTCGCGGAAGCTCAGCTTGCCGCTGACATCGGCCGCATAGGTGCCAATGTACTCCTGCAGATCCGTGTGCTCGTGATTGTTGATGCGCAGACAGCGATTGCCGCTGCGCCGGGCGACATAGTCGATGAGACTCGTCTTGCCGGCACTGGTGGGTCCCTGGAGCAGGATGGGAAGCTTGCCAATCGAAATGATACGCGCCAGATCCTGCAGATTCTTCTTGACGCTGCCGGTCAGTATATAGTGCTCGCAGGACTGCAGCTCCAAGTTTCCACGCTGTATCCAATAGCCTTCGAATTGTAGATAATTCTCGCCCAGCTGAGGCAGGGGATGATTTAACACCGCCTTGGCATTCTGCAGCAGTGCATCCCGAATGAGCAGCAGCACCAGATGATGGGATTCCGGATCCAGTTGGGTGAGAAAACTCAGACAAAAGCTTTCGTACAGATTGCGCTCAATGGAGCCGCATAAATTGCGGGCGCAAATACGCAAACTCCGGCAAAGTGTGCGCAGCGAGTAAACGGGACGATTGCCGAGGCCATCGTTCAGCTGCAGCTCCGACAGGCGTCGCAGCGATTTGTAGAGCTGGACAATGCTGTGCACCGATTTGCGCTGAATGCCCGTATTGGCGAGGTAATCGCCCACAAGCAAACCCAAATCGGCATCTGTGGTCAGCTCGTCCACAAAGAACTCCGTGAATCGATTACGTATGCCGACTGGCAAATCCTTCTTACCGATATCCGTGTTGGGATTCATGCAGGCGAATATGCGAAAATCGGGATGCCGCTTAACGGGCATAAAATCACCGCGTTCCAGCAGAACCACCGAACCCTCCGGCTCCAGTATGGTGGACAGGCACTCCAGTGTCTCGGCCGAGGCCAAATTAATCTCATCGAGCAGCACCCAATCGCCGTTGCTGATGCTGTTGACCAGTGAGCCGGGTATGAAGGCAAACGATATATTGATGCTCTTCTCCAGCTGAGTTTGCAGACGCTGCAGCTTCTCGTGCAGTGTTTGCCAGCGCGGCAACAACGGATTCAGCTTGTGCTCCTGCTTGCTGAACATGCTGATGCTCACACTGAGCATGGTGCGTATGATGACGCTGTGGCGTCCATTGTTGAAGTGCGTCGCAAAAATGCGCAAAAACTGTTGATTCTTTTCGGCATTGAATGTCTCGCTGAACAGATGCTCGAACTCGTAGCGCAGCGGGGCGAGCACATAGTTCAGTTCGACGGGCTTAAAGCCGCCCACCAGATCCGAAACATCCGACTGATTGTTCATATTGATGGCCACCAGTTTATGCTCTGTGCGCTCGGCCAGATATTGCACGGAAGAGGTCTTGCCCACACCCGTTTCGCCCACCAGCAGCACTGGCTCCGAGTGACTGACGCAGACCGCAATGCGCTCCAGTATGCAGCTGGCCAGACGCGTAAACGAGAAGGTCGCACGTTTGGCTGGCGGCTTGAAGATTGCCTTCTTGGTCTGCATCGTTAGTTTTTGTCTCTTCGAGGCGCTTAGGTTATGATTGAGTTCCTCCTGTTCGTCTGGTGTTATAGTTGGCAGTGTGGCACGTCCAATTTTAAAGGTTTGCTTTCCAAATTCCACGTCCGGTTTGTATTCGTTGGCAAAGTGCTCGCAGCGGGATCGAATGATGCCCAGCTTGGCGCCAATGTTTGTGATCAGAGCGGTCTTCTCCTTGCTCTGCGGCAAATACGAACAGAAGACATCGACGGCATTTTGGAAGACAAAGTAAGCACACTCGGCGCTGGTCACAGAGAACTGAGCATTCGAACGTTGGCAGAGCTTGATCAGATCCCGCGTGGACACCAGCCGTCCCGAGTTGGGCATGCTGGAGAGCGTAACCTGTTCAAATGGCAAGGCCACATAGTTTTCGGTGGTATCCGCCTTATCGCTGCTTTCCTGTTGACGCAAATTATCCGCAGCCGTGTGATCACCACTGGAAAAGGTCAAGAACACATCCACAATGCGATTGGCGACGGTGGCCAACTTCGCGTAGTTTGTGCTCACAACTTTGCACAGCTCGTTGCGGGACAGCGGCAAAATGTTGATCGTATATAAATATTTCTCCAGCAGAGAGTAGAGCGATTTCTGACTGGAGTTGGATGACTTATTGGTGCTGTGATAAGTACGAGAAAAAAATTAATTATAATTAATACTTTCAAGTTGCTAAGTTCTCCACACTTACCGCACGGTAACGAAAAGTTGAAAGCCAGGCTCTATCTTGACGCAATCCCTAAAACCAGGCACGCTTAGATAGTTGCGCTCCAGCAAGCTGCTTAATATAGTATAAGTGTCCTGCGTGGCGGCGTCCAGATCCTCTAGAAGCAGCCAGTAGCCATGCATGACAGCCTGTTGTAGAGTAATCATGTAGTTATTAATTGTATGGATATATATATATTCATTGCCCTTACCTGTGTCAGTACGCCGGGCAGCCAGACAAATTCGCCGGGCACATCTGTGCAGCGATATTGACCCAATAGCATTTTACTATCGGTCTGATCGCCCAGTTGTATGCGCAAGAAGCCATTTTTCTGTGCCAGCCCATCGCCATCCTCCAGCACCATCAAGTCCTCTAGGGGTACATCGGCCATTTTCCGTTTCTCTCCCGCATTCTTCGCCGCCTTTGGTTTTTTCTTCGGCTTGAGCAGCTCATCGTCTTTTTGCGCTTGATCACGAATTTCAACCTCCTTTGGTTTGGGGCAAATGCGTCCAGTCTTACGTGCCAGATACTCAATTAGCGTGGTCTTACCGCATCCAACTGGGCCAGAGAGGCAAATGGGTTTGGCGGCAGCCACGCCCAGAGCTATGCTACGTAGATTTACAATGGTTGAGTCCACTTTCACAATGCGATCGTAACAGCCATCGGTTTCTGCATAGAACTGCTGATTTTCCTGGTTAAAGATGGGCAGAAGCACTCCCTCGACATTGGTTACGGTCTGGTTAGCCTGCGCGAGCTTCAGCGTGATCTGCTGATCCGGCAGGTCGGGTAAGTAGCTGAATTTCATGGACGTTGTCAGCGATTGCTGCTCCTCGAATTGTAGCTGCACCCGGACGGGTATTTGTGCGTTCAGCGCGTGTAACTGCGTGGTGGTCATATCCGTTAGCATGGCCAGTATGTGATTGCAGTAAAGCTGTGTTAGCGGACACTCGAATCTGGCGTGCGTATAGGTGGTTAGGAATTGAGACCAGTCCCATAGCTCACGGTAGTAGACCGCATCACTTTTCAACAGCTGATAGCAGCATTTTATGAGCTCCAAATTCAAGTGCTGCTCTTTTGTCGCCGTCGAGCCATTGGCATGTGTCTTCTTTGACTTCTTACTGGGTACCTGCACGTGTTCGTTGCCTTGTGGCTGCTCAAAGGGAGCAGGTTTGTTACGGAAGTAACTCTTGGCAAATCTGTGGGGGAAGGCATTAGAGTAGTTCGGCACATTTAAGGGGATCTCACCTTTTGGCATCGACCGACAGCTGCAGTAGCTTGGCCAGCGCAATGCATTCCGCTTTATATTGCTGGACTTGAGCAGCTGCGTCACAATGCAGCGACATTGTCAGCAACAGGAGCAGTTGCTCCTCAAAGCTTATTGCCAGGGGTAGGGTGTAGCTGGGCAGCGTAAGTTGCTGGCTTAGACTGTTGAACAGCCGCTCCACATCCTGCTCCACGTAGCGCTATGAAGAGTTTGAATAAAACGTGTGCTAAACAGCTAACATTTTACTTACCTTCTTCTTGAGAAATTTCTGCACGTTTAAAACAAAAACATCGTCCTGTGGCTCACTGGCAGTTAGCTGTAAAAGCTGTTGTACACTGCGACGCAGCTTGTTGATATTCACTTCCATAGCTTGTTCTTGTGTGCATTAAAACTCTATATTTTAAGACACGATATTTCAACGGACGTATCAACAATGCGAAATTTTAAAACACGTGCAGTGCAATCGCCCGGTTGAAGTGTGACCGCAATCGTCAAAAATACCAAAATTAGAATTATACATTCACCTGCCTGCGCGACGTTTTGTTTACATTTTCGCAGTTAATGGCCAGCATAGAAGAAGAGCTCTGCATGTAACTGTTTTTTGCGCACCATTCAAAAAGGCCAAAAATCGTCCACGTGAATAAAGTTCGTTAACGGTATTAAAATGTATTCCAATTATAAGCTTTTAAACATCAATGCGCGCTCTTTACCACAACAAGACAAGGAATCATTTCCTACCGTCAAGCAACCATTGCGAGTAGGCGAATACAGTTTATCGCCTGAGGGGCATTTCGAGAATTCGCCCTCGCGAATTTGTTTCCTAACTCAACTGGCACCCAGCAAATTTCCGTTCTCTTTAAACGCCATCGGCGACAATAATGATGCAGATAAATCCTTCTCAAAACCGAGATACTTGGATAATATGTTCTACTTCTTGCAACGCTCGTACGAAAAGCTCATCAAGCGCAACGATCGCGGATTTCTGCAGGTGGACGCGGACATTGTTTGCAGCCGCGAGGTGTTGCGGTTGATAATGTGCGCCCCGTACGACAATAAAAACAACTGGACAATTGCCGCGAGCAAGTACCGGAACACCATCTACCTGTGTCAGGTGCAAAACTGCGAACCCCCATCGTCAATCTTTGATCCCGAACACCTAAAGACTCTTATGATGACCAACTGGATGAAGAAACTGCGACAACACTGCCTTGTGGCCATGGGTAAGAATCACAATGCAGATATTCCCTATAGGTAAGCCTAACACATCTATCCTTGCAGACGGCGACATTGTGCGACCTGATGCCTATCAGCACAAAAAGCTGGAAGGTCAATACTATTGTGTATTCTGTATGGAAATATGCGGCGTGCAAGTGTTGTTTGATGCACCCATCTTAGCCGAGCATAGCACGAGTCCATTGTAAGTACGATTATGAACCGTAAAGAGTAGATTGGGTTTCCTAATAATTAAGACCGCTATGATACTGTGAAAGAGTATTTCTTTCATTCATTCTTCATTGACTTTCATTTGTAGCATTGGACTGGCCAAGACCCATGTGGATCTACAGCTCCGCTTGGACACCATGAACCGTGCCGAGTGGTCATTGCACAATCGCCACGATGTGCTCAAATGGTGGGTCGAGTCTTTTCTGGTGGGCATTGAGAAAGTCTACATAGCCTACTACGATAAGGATGCGTACGTGCAGAAGATTAAGCATTCAATGGTGCGCGAGCTGTGGCGGGAATGTGTAAGTATATCCACAGTTCTAAAGCTTTATCCGTAAATATATACGCTTCATTTGCAGGAAAACGATTGGTCACCAAATATATGTGGCCATTTCTTGCGCCGTCTTTTAGCCACCATCCAGGTATTGTTGACGCACGTGGAAAGCGCCAGCACAGTCTATCTGTTGGAGTACGATTCGAAGAGCGGCAGTGTGACCTACAAAATTGCCGAGCACCGTAACGAGCATTCGTTTATACCCGACTGGTTTCGGGTAATGATGGAGGAGCCCATGCAGCATCTGAATGCAGACTTTCGATTTTAAGTTTGATGACCGTGTTACAATATACTTTCCCATATAAAGATAATGTATTGTTAAGAGAGTACTTTTTACGTTTATTGACAGCATTAATTGAAATTTTAAGAACTCATCACACTATTTAATAATTTAATACACGTCGCTTTTGCTGTTTTGCTGTTGGCTGAGAATGCATTCGATTTTACAAAAATATGGAAATGCTACTTAGTTATAAGCTAGTTTATATATACGCCGGCTGGCTCGTGTTGGCGTCTACAGCTCGGTCTTCTTGGGCTTGCCGCTGCGGTCGAAGCCCTTCAGTTCTGTGGTCGCCTCCTTGGCAATGTACTTGATGAAATCATCGAGTTCGCGACCGCCATTGTAGCTAACGGGCTTGTTCTTCGAGTCTTTAGGCAGCCAGAAGAGCGTTGGGAAGCCGCGCACATTGAACTCTGGCGGCACATCGTTGGCAGTGGCATCCATCTTGACAATGGCCACTTCTTCGCTCTGCAGCTTCTCGGCCAACTCCTCATAGATGGGAGTCAGTTTCTTGCAGTGACCGCACCACGGGGCATAGAACTCGACCAGCGTATCCTTGCCGTTGTTGATCACCACCTCGTCAAAGTTCTTGGCAACAGCGACCTTGACAGGGGTATCATTGGACTCTGGGACAGGTTCGCTCTTGATATAAGGCTCCAGTTCGTTGTTCAGTAACTTTTCAGCAAAATCTTTCAGATTCTCCACGGAGAACTCTTCCTTTAGCGCGTACTTCAGGTTCTTGGCATCGCGGGCCAAAATGACGGGCTTATCACCGACAAAATCATAGCCATACTCATTCAGCTCATGCTGGAAGTCATCCTTGGAGCTGACGGCAAAGTTCAGCTGACCAACAAACTCCTTGGCCACCTTCAGCACACGGTTGCGCCAGTAGTTGGTGCCCTTGGGGTTCTTCTGGTAGTCGACGCCATAATAAGCAGTAATCAAAGGATTCTGGAAATCGCGGACTGTATCCTGGGTGCGATGACCAACCAAGCCATGGCTATAAAGCAAATAATTAGCTGACCAAACAGAAATTAGAGTTATCCAAATTAACTTACAAATTCTCTGTGATGAAAGTGCTTAGATCAGAGTCGGAGCTGCCCTCAAACTTAATAGTGGAAGACTCGAATTTGTTGTTCAAGTGTGGTGCGCGGATAAGCACAATCTTATCTCTGTATGGAATAGAGCACAAATTATGTGGGATTAATTGTTGGGTAAACAATGAGCGGTGCTTCACTTAAATTCTTACTACTTTTACAATATGATATGCTGAATAACTTTTAAGAATATGGAATCTGAATTGATAATTGCAATATTACTCGTATTGCAATATTTAAAAAGATGAATTACAAACTATTTATTAAAAGTAAGAAATATATATATATATATATAATAATGATGTGCCCCATCTTGACTCTTGCTGATGCAGTCTTCCCTCACTTACGTTTCGCCCTGCTGCTTCAGCACGTCCTCGTCGCTGGTGTGTCCAAAGCGATACTTCTCACGGTTCTTGTCCGCAAACTTCAAGAAGGTTTTGGCCAATTTCGACTCAATATCGTTAAAGTAGCCAAAGATTGTGGTATCCTTGGTGTCCAGGTATTTCTTGAGCTCCTCAATGCTGCGCACTTGCTTGGAGGCGGGTCCCACCTGGGCGCGCATATACTTGGCAATGCCATTCGCCTCGCGCGGACCATTGTAGTCCTGCGACACCTCATCTTGGCGGAAGATCTTTAGCGTGGGATAACCGCTAACAGAGTATTTGTTGCAAATTTCTTTGCCAGCCTCGGTACAATCGACCTGTATGAAGCAAATGGACGATGATGAAAATAGTCGTAAATTAATTATTTAATTTTTTGTATACCTTGGCCAATTTAATTGGCGGATCGTCATCCTTGATTATCTCAGCAGCCTTTGCATACTCGGGCTTCAAACGCTTGCAGTGTCCGCACCTAAAAAGAAAAGGGACACGTCACATGATTCTAGAGTTTATCAAACATATTTTGGCAAGAAAAAAAAGACGAATATTAAGAAACTATTTCTCTTTACTTCTCTTATCAGCAGCTGCACAGTTTATGTAGGTCTTATCAAAGCGACTCAATTAAATAGCTTGTTCCGTGCCTATGTTGCAGCTGATAAGGCTTGCTGTTGTTTTAGAATTCGGCATTAGAGCAACAAAAAAATCGCCGGCCGGTATTTCAGAAGCTGTTTTAGTTTTCTTCATTCTGTGCCTACACACATATACACACAAAAGGCACATAATCATGTACAAGTTCAAGCAGACAAGTTTACAGCTTAAACTATCAGCGCGCACACACACGTACTTAAACAATTGTATATGTGTATATACAAGCCTAAAATGGCCGACACTGACATGTCAATCCCGATACGGGCCTTTTTTTCCGCACGGCAGCGCTGACGTGTACTTTTATAATTCGATTAATTGCGCTACAAGTGCATTTTCCGTTAACAATTACGACACGACAGCGTTAATTGTCAAAATGGCAACTGGGTGCCACGCCCACACCCCACATCCTACTTACCATGGTGCATAGAACATAACCAATGTTGTTTCATGCTGCTTCAAAGTGGATACGAAATTATCGTCCCCGAGTTCCAGCACATCAACCTCGGCGCCGGCAACAGTTGCGATAAAACCGAATAAAAGCACTGCAGCTGTTGAGAGCCACATTTCGTTGGTTTGTATTTAGTAACTTAGTTTTATATATTTATTTTATACGAATGCTTTTCGTCAACCGCCTGCTACGAAAATACACACGTCCGGGCCGGTCAAATACTTCACGAGAATTAAATTCGTTTTGTCGGCTAAGCCACGTCATTGACATTTTATAACACTGTTGAAGGGTATTACTCCTCACTTTACATTGATTACTCTCCACATAACAGTGTGTGGTACTGTTAAATAACATGTTCGCGATATTAGCGACTCACTATGTTCAATGTATTCGATATGTGGTGTGCAACTCTGTAACGCCACGCTTGCAGAAACGAGGCTACAAGCTTCCTGCCTGGCCGAACACTCGTTCACTTTGTTCAAGTCTGTCGCCGGAATAGCATAGACTTTGTGATTTCTCATTCAATTTATTCGAGAGTAAGTTTTGTTGCCAAGTGAAAAGAAATTTTAAGTGCATACTTTTTAAAAACAAAATATGTGCAATGAATCAGCATAGTGCATCAAACTATTAGTTTATAAACAAATATGCAATTGAACTTTTAAAATGTGCATATTTGCTAACATGTGTATGTGTGTGTGCACTCAGAGTTAACCTATAAGGCGGCGCAAAGTGAAAGGTGGTGACGATGGTTAGAGCGCAAACACGTGGCAAGCAGCAGCGCATCGGAAATTGTCCATGGCTAATTGTTTCTAATATTTAATTACTCAAATGAGTCAATTTTGCAATATGGTGTAATTGCTGCCGCTGATGCCACGCCCGCATGCGTGGCACATGTGGGAGTCCGGTCCAATTGGACCGAGCACAAGTCAATTTGCATCGGTGCAACATTTTTAAATATCCGTATAATAAACAAGTTTCAATAGTGTCACTGCATAAAATTGCAAAATTTCGCCATCAAACGCAACGTGCTTTTTTTTTGCATACGCGAAATTTTCCACTTTTCTCTATATGTATGGGCATAGAATTTCAAGATGGCGGCTTACGAAGCGATGGTGTGACTGTGCTTGCAGCAACAAAAAGTCAAGTTAATGCCCTCAACGGCAGCAGTCAATAATTGCCATGCGTGCCAATTAAATATATTCAATGTTGCGAAATTTCAGATGGCAACAATTTTAACAAGTGAAATTTGTTATCTTTGCATTGCTCAAGTCCAAAATGGCCGGCCTGCAGTGCACTTCAGTTCTTGATCGCTGCTTCTCTATCGCCCTGCCGACCACTGCTTGATCATCCGTCTGCCTTTGTTCGAATCATTGCTCGGTCGCCATTTTACTTTGCTTTCTCACTCGCTCTCTTGCGCCACTAAAGCGGCCGGCAACAGCGCGTCACGCACACACACACAACCACATGGCTAGACTAAATTTTGCTGGAATTTTCTTTGTACATATGTTTTTTAAGTATGCGTGTATGTATTCATATATACATATTGTATTTCATTTGCTTATATATTATCTCGATTTTTAAATGATGATATTAATTCAGTTCTGCTACTGAAGAATTTTGACGAAAGCAAAAATACCAAAATCACTGAAAGAAAATCGAGTATAAATATAGCTAATATATAGTAATTTTAGTAAAATTAAATTTTTTCTTTGCACGTTCCTTTTTGTTGCCAGTTTCGTTTTTGCCTTTGTTACACACAAACACACTTCCACCACCAAAAGACATGCGGCTGCGGCTAAACCTAACCTCAATGTTGAGTTTTCTCTGCGAAGCCGAAGTGTTTAAAATGCAAACGCAAACACGTTTCGTCTTGAGGTTAGGTTGAACTGGTGGCACGCAAACCAAAGTCAAATTGTATGAACGTCGGCAAAAATAAATTTGAGGTCATCTTTTATTTTGTTTTTTTTTTGTTCCCCTTGTGCAATTTACTAATGATTATCCCCTTAATTATTTGTTTTGCTAACAAATTTTGTTTACCCTTCTGTTTCTTCCCCCGATTGCTGATTGTGCCTGTGTGAACCCATTTTACACACACCTGATGCACGTTGTGAATCTCCAACAACACATCCCAACCAAACCAACTATTTAAACACCCAATAGCTCCTATAAGCCAACATGGGTAAGGAAAAGATTCACATCAACATTGTCGTGATTGGACACGTCGATTCTGGCAAGTCCACCACCACCGGTCACTTGATCTACAAGTGCGGCGGTATCGACAAGCGTACCATCGAGAAGTTCGAGAAGGAGGCTCAGGAGATGGGCAAGGGCTCGTTCAAGTACGCATGGGTTTTGGATAAATTGAAGGCCGAGCGTGAGCGTGGTATCACCATTGATATCGCTCTGTGGAAGTTCGAGACTGCTAAGTACTACGTGACCATCATCGATGCTCCCGGCCACAGAGATTTCATCAAGAACATGATCACTGGTACCTCCCAGGCTGATTGTGCTGTCTTGATTGTTGCTGCCGGTACTGGTGAATTCGAGGCCGGTATCTCCAAGAACGGTCAGACCCGCGAGCACGCCCTGCTTGCCTTCACCCTGGGTGTGAAGCAGCTGATTGTTGGTGTCAACAAGATGGATTCATCTGAGCCACCATACAGCGAGGCCCGTTATGAGGAAATCAAGAAGGAAGTGTCTTCCTACATCAAGAAGATCGGCTACAACCCGGCGGCCGTTGCCTTCGTGCCCATTTCCGGATGGCACGGCGACAACATGTTGGAACCATCAACCAACATGCCCTGGTTCAAGGGATGGAAGGTGGAGCGCAAGGAAGGTAATGCCGATGGCAAGACCCTCATTGATGCTCTCGATGCTATCCTGCCACCTGCCCGCCCAACCGACAAGGCTCTCCGTCTGCCCCTGCAGGATGTCTACAAAATTGGCGGTATTGGAACAGTACCCGTCGGTCGTGTCGAGACTGGTGTCCTGAAGCCCGGCTGTGTTGTTGTGTTCGCCCCAGCTAACATCACCACTGAGGTTAAGTCCGTGGAAATGCACCACGAAGCCCTCACCGAGGCCGTTCCCGGTGACAACGTTGGTTTCAACGTTAAGAACGTGTCCGTCAAGGAGCTGCGTCGTGGCTACGTTGCCGGTGACTCGAAGGCCAGCCCCCCCAAGGGCGCTGCCGATTTCACCGCTCAGGTCATCGTGCTGAACCACCCTGGCCAGATTGCCAACGGCTACACTCCAGTGTTGGATTGCCACACCGCTCACATTGCTTGCAAATTCGCTGAGATCAAGGAGAAGGTCGATCGTCGTTCTGGCAAGACCACCGAGGAGAACCCCAAGTTCATCAAGTCTGGTGATGCTGCCATCGTCAACTTGGTGCCCTCCAAGCCTCTGTGCGTTGAGTCCTTCCAGGAGTTCCCTCCTCTGGGTCGTTTCGCTGTTCGTGACATGAGACAGACTGTCGCTGTCGGTGTCATCAAGGCTGTCAACTTCAAGGACGCTTCCGGTGGCAAGGTCACCAAGGCCGCTGAGAAGGCCACCAAGGGCAAGAAGTAGCTGGTTTCCTTCGATACAAACAATAACAGCAACGATATGAAGCAGCCACAACTCAACAGCAATAACAACAGCAGCAACAACAACAGCAACGATAAGCACAACAGTAGTATAACACAAACACCTGTCCTGGGCAAGATGAATGATAAGATGATGTTCCAACAAAAGCAAAAGTTTAATTTTTTCCATCGCAAAGAATTTCGTAGGATACGAATGCTAAACGCCATCGCCGCCTAGACGATTGAGAGAGGCAGCCGCAGCAGAAGCAGCAACCGATTAATAAAAATGAACTCTCAATCTTAAGTTTACCGACATTTATATATGGTACCATAGTAAATTGATTTTATTATGGTATCATATTTCATAGTTCGTATAATTGTGTAGCAGTAGCGCAGGCGTATAGCATTTATATATTCGTGTATTCGTTAAAATTAAAATTTTGATTTTTTCTTATCTTTTATTTTTGCACAACTACTTTGTCCACTCTATTTTGAAACAAAACACATTACTACAATCGAAAAGATAAATAACTTTATTTACAACAAATAAACCACATTTCGTATTTATTCTTTTTCACTAAAACCGTATTTTAGGTTGCATATTTTTGGTTTCAGCTTTCCTACCCCAATTTCGCATTTTATCATTTTGTCACTTTATCATCTGCCAAAATGTGAAAGTACAAAACACTACGACAAGAAGTACAAGGAACTGCAAACTATACAACAAAACTTTACCTCATTTACATAAATAAAAATGCAAGAGAGTTGAAATAAAGCATTTAAATGCCACTTGGAACATACGAATTGTCTTTACTAGAAACTATGTTTACGATGACATAAAAATTTTGTTGCCAAAGTTTGGTTGTAAATTGTCGAAAGCTTTTGGAAACAGCAACTTAAATATTAATTTATGGGCGAGGACAGGTCACTGTCTATTTGTTCATCACTAAAGTTGGGTCTTTATAGCAGAGTCTCAAATTTCGACGTGTTTTATCCTCCTCGCATGGGTCCTCATATCGTATGCCAAAGGGCGTTACGATGGCGCATTTCATCAAGTATTTACCAAACTTTTGGATTTGCATTGCAGTTATACTGTCCAAGACCCACATGGGCGACAAGTAGATGCGATCGTCCTCGGCGCGTCGCTTGTCGCCCACAATGAACTTGGCCTTGTATCGATTCTCGGTTAACGTAGCGCCGCCAAGGAGCAGCAGCTCCTTAATGTTGTTGAATGTAATGGGTCGGCACAGGGACGACACATAGAAGGTCTCCATGTAGCGAAACAGTTCACAGCGATAGGATATGCCAAATGCTTGTCGTTCAGTGCGACAAATCTGGCAATGATTGGGTAATCGATTTAGCATAGCTAATATCTGTTTTTGGCCAATTCGGTAGACTTACCTCGACGGCCCGTGAGAACGAGGTTAGTTCGTATTTCTCCTCGTTAACCCATTTGCCGGCACGCAACGATTCCAGGACCCACTTGTAGCTTACAATCCAAACTCCGCGCATCAGGCCACGCAACATATTCAGCGTGCGGCGTGGCTCCAGGCTAACCAGGTGTGTGGTGCGCTTGGTGACCGTGGGATCCAGGCGCATTCCATGCAGTTTGCGTATGGCCTGAGATGGCGTGTCAAAACAGAAGGTCAATTGAAATTGTTGTAGCGAAGATGCGTAGATTAATGGCCACCAATAATCAAGGACAAATTAATACAACTAAACTCTCTGTTTTTGCAATATTCGATGTGTAATTTATTCGTGTGAAAGCTAAAGAAATTCGCATGTTTTACGACTACTGCGTGTTAACTAAGTTTTATCAATAATTACTGAATTCATAATTAAAATGAAACTAAACTAGAACTATATTGATACAAATTACTTAATCGTGCTTATAACGGGAAAGGGAAATGATTAAAATTCGTTACAATATCAATATAATGACAGTCTAAACTAGAATCATTTGCATTGGATAGATATAAGAGACTACAAACTAATGGGTACAAAAATGCAGGACACAAAAGCCAATCTATACAATATACACATCGGTAGACATAATTAAAAACTGTCGCTCAACGCCGCACTGCCGTATTACCAACCTTATGGATGACCTGCACCTGGTCCCTGTGCATATTGGTGTGCACCAGCGTGTGCATAGTGCGTCGTCGTCTTACTGCCGGCCTCACGCCATCTCCATGCAATTCGGATGCACTGTCAACTGCTGTTTCTGATCCGCATGGCGTCGAATATTCCTCCTTGTCGTTATCATTTTCGGCAATTATCTTAAAATCATTTTGCAGAATTGGTCCTACCGCCGCTGTTGGCTTTTGCCCCGCCAAAGTGCGTCGTCGTTTTACGGTGCCGGTTGAGCCAATACTGCCGTTGGGACTTTTACGTGAATTATTACTTGACCTTGATGGCGAAGACAGGATCATCTCGTTGTTTGGTGTGAAGAGGCGCCTCTTTTTTGGTTCAGTCGTTGGTTGCGCCTGGGCTGTTGCATTCAACGCCACTGCCTGCAGTGGCGCCAAGGCGCGACTTTCGCCCAACTCGGCCTCATTGGCCAATGCCAGCGAACGTCTTTGCGATGTGTAGTTTATGCTATTGATGCGCTCATTGATCAGCTCCATGTCCACGTTGAAGACCGTACGCCGCCGATGGCTGGAGCTGCTGCTCCCTGGCAGCCGGGTTGAACTAAACACTGGCACCGGTGTGTGCTCACCCAGACTCTCCTTTGATGTTTGTGTGGTGACATTCGTATAAGCGTATTTTTCATTAATAGGGTCCAGATAGGGATTCACATTCTCATCGTTCAATTCGCTTATTTCCATTTGGCTAGATGTGTGCAGTGTGAGCCGTTCACTTGCCCTGCTGATTATGTATGCGTGCGACATGCAGATCTCCATCGACTGGTGCACGTAGTTGGTTTTGTGCTTTGTGGGCGTTTCCATCTGAACAACAGGGGTGCTGTTGGTCAGCTCCAACGTGTATTCCATGTGGGTGTCACTGCTTGTGGTCGTAGCTTCCACCAATGGTTCCTCGGCAATAGCTTGGAACGAGGGTTTCTTGAGCAGCTTCGGTGTGCTGGGCTCCGCAGTGGAAATATTGACGAAGCTGCGGCGACTCATCTCAGTCTCCTTTTGCGCCGTGGGATCTGGTATATTTTCAAGAACCGGCGCAGCAGTAAGCTGCAAGGAGCTACGGCGACGTGTCATATATTGCTTGGGTTGTGCCGCCGGCTGCTGTGTATGATCCTCTGTGCTGGCTTTTTCTGACATAATCAATAAGCTGCGCCGTCGCGTCATACGCGGCTCAGATTGCACTTTTCCTTCGGAAGCGGATCCGAGCATAGAACTGCGCCGTCGCTGGGCGCGTACGGGTGTGAATGCCTTTACCGGCTCCACTGTTAAAGAAGTACTCCTAGGCTTGCTAACACGTTCGCCCTCGCTAAAGTTTAAGCTCCTGTGAGCTGCTGGTTTTTCTACGGTGGCATCACCAATGCCATTTTGATCAACCTCATTCGCTTTGGCCATTACGGCGTTGTCAGCGTCTGGCTGCGTTTGCATCTTCAGTGGTGTAAAACTGCCGTTGGTTATTCTGTGTGTTAAATACGATTATAACTAAGACATAGACCAAATTAACTTGTTGAGTACTTGCCTATTGAGCAGCTTTGTAGCTGGTGACTCTATGTTATCGTCGCATTCAGCCAACTTTTTTTCTGGCTCTGGGGCAGGAAGTAACGCGCAATAGTATTCTGGAAGATTAGGATTAGGAAGTTATTAACTCGACTGCTAAAGGTGCAACAAAACTTACCTTTGGCGTTGTTGTTGTTGTGCTCGAAGTCTTCTTTGCAACCTTATCCTTATCCTCCTTATCCTTTGCCCCTGTGGGTGTGCCTTGGCGCTTACGGGGCCGTTTGTTGAGTTCGGAATCTGGTTGCATGCAACGTACGCGCTGCAAGTAATTTCAAAAACATAACAGCAACAATGATTAGACAGTCGCAACGTCAACTGATAAAGCTGGTTGCTGCTTTTGGGACTGGTTCTGTCAATCACATTTAGCTAAAAACCACTGTTTTATTTGTTTATAGTGTACGTGATATCAACGCCGTTGCTGGCTTTTGTTGATATTGGCGCGATTTTATCTCTTGCGCTCTCTCTTTAGAGGTCAATTGGTGGAAGCTAGTTTTCACCGCTCTCTTTATGCCAAATTGTATATAAATAAGCCGATTTCAGAAGCGCATTTATGTGTTTTTTTTTTGTTTATATATAAGAAAAATTTAAATTTTAATGAGCCTTCAATTTGTATTTGAATTTTACTATGCACACAGGTGTGTATACACTGCTTAGTGCGCGTGCAGCCCTGGTTTCACTCTCTGCGCCTGCGCCATTCTGACTGCGAGCGAGTAAACAACTACCCCGCGGCCATATAAAAATTGCTACAACACAGCCGACAGCCTCAGTCTGCGGCTCATTCATTCAGTGTCGGTCGCGCTCAATTAGCTCGTGTACAAGTCAAAAGTTTAACTAGCAGTATTACGCGATATCAGACTACAATTTTTTTTTCAACTATTAACTATAGAAATTGTTAAAAAAAACTTCCGCAAGCAAGTGATAAGCAACAAGTGTACCCACTCTCCGCCAATAAATAAACAAGCTCCATTCAGCAGCTCTGTGAGAGAAACAGAGGGAGAGCCAAACAAATTGAAAATATTGTTTGTAGCTTTCGTTTGTTTTGCTTCAATTGTCAACCAAATTACAAAAAGAATAGCTACAGAATCAGTGCGAAGAGCAACTAAGAACGTGGCACTTTGCAAGCAAACAAATTGGGGCCCTGTTGCCGCTGTCCGTGTGTCATCTGCTGCGGTGGCTGGGAAAACAATTATTGAAAAGAAACTTGTTTTCTTTTTTACCCAGCGATAACACTTACACGTATATAAATTATAAGTGTACTGAAACAAGGCCAACAGAAATCATCGGAGCCAGCCAGCGACAGGCACACTAAGCCACCAAGAAAACAGACAGACAGCCAAGATGATACCTGGCTATGGACCCGTCACGCAAGCCCTGCTGGGCACGCTGCTCACCTGGGGCCTGACGGCCGCCGGTGCTGCTCTGGTAATTTTCGTGCGCGGCACCCAGCGACGTTCTCTGGACGCAGCGCTGGGCTTTGCGGCAGGCGTGATGATTGCCGCCTCGTTCTGGTCGCTGCTTGGGCCGGCCATTGAAATGGCTGAGACCTCCAATTTGTATGGTGTCTACTCGTTTCTGCCCGTGGCTGGGGGCTTTCTGCTGGGCTCGATCTTTGTGTATGGCTGCGACAGGCTGATGTCGTACCTGGGCCTGAACAGCACCAACATGATGATACAGATGACGCAGGGCAACAAGGACAAGGCGGAAATTGCCATCGACGAGATGAAACGCAATGGCGCCGACAGCGCACGGCACGTTTCCAAGAGTCTGGACAGCTTCTCGGATTGCCTGAGTGTGCAGCACAGCGGCGAGTCCAGACGCCGAAAGAAGGGCAGCATCAACGAAATGGAGCAGTGCACATACACGGCCGATGCGACACTGGAGCAGCAGCGCGCCGAGGAGGCGCTCTCGCAGTGGAAGCGGATTATGCTGCTGGTGGTGGCCATCACGGTGCACAACATTCCCGAAGGTCTGGCAGTGGGCGTCAGTTTCGGTGCTGTGGGCACCACGAACAGCTCGACATTTGAGAGCGCACGGAATCTGGCCATTGGCATTGGCATACAGAACTTCCCGGAGGGATTGGCCGTTAGTCTGCCTCTCCATGCGGCCGGATTCAGTGTGATGCGTGCTTTGTGGTACGGCCAGCTGTCGGGCATGGTGGAGCCCATCTTTGGCGTGCTGGGCGCCGTTGCGGTGACGTTCGCCAATCTCATCCTGCCCTATGCGTTGTCCTTTGCAGCTGGCGCCATGATATACATTGTGGCCGATGATATATTGCCGGAGGCGCATGCCAGCGGCAATGGCACAATTGCCACATGGGGCACAGTTTCGGGTTTCTTGATAATGATGTGCCTTGAGGTGGCCCTCTCCTGATGTGGCCCCACAACAACAACAACAACAATAGCAGGACTAACAAGAACAAGAACCACAGCCACCACACATGTTCCTAAGCATGGGTATATTGCATCATTCCAGACGAGCTCAAGCACTGGACGCACAAATCATTATTGTGTAAATCTAACTTATCGCACGTACTTATTGCGCATTTCTTGTATGTAAATAGCAACAGCACCAAAACGAGAACGAGAACGAGCACAGGCTCTATGATATTCGTATTGTCTTGTGTAAATATAGTGTATGTTTAATGTATTTGTTACCAATCTCAGAACGTTGCCTACAGCGCGTTTAACGCCAGCCCCAAGCAAAAAACACAGAACTAGAGAAAACAAAAATTATAACCAACCGTAACTAAGTATTTTTATATAAGTAACTTTGCTAAATTGTTATTGTACCTTTTCCTAGCAAGTTATGTAAATTTGAGAGGCATTTTTATATACATGTATAATTTTTATTCTTGCGAAACGGCGGTAAACAGACGTGCATGTGAAATAGGTTTTAAGTTGTCAGCGTGTCTCTTTTTTTAGAAAAAATAATCTGTCGTAATATTTGTAAGGTAATAAAACATAATGTCTTTACATTTAATGCAATATACATATAGATATATATTAAGAGTTGCATTTGCTTTCAACCTGGACACTTGCTTATGATGCGCCTCTTGTTGTTACCGACTTCCTGGGCACTGATAACCACAAGACAAGACAGAGGCCCAAACACGTTGTGTTACACGCAAATTGAATTAGATAACCCAAAGCAAGAACAACATTCGTTAAGTGCTTGACATTTGTTGTCAGCGATAAGAATCTGTCGGGCAAATGTTGTACCTGGCAAAAAGTACGTTAACTTGCAGACGGCACTCAAAATTGAGTCTACGTTTTGATTCTATTCGTGTGGGATAAGTGCTGCCATTTTTGGCACAACAATTGATAAAGGGTACGCTCAGCCAAATATGGGAGTAGTTAACGAGTAGTTAGTTAGTGACTAAGTTGCAGCAGTGCCAAATATTTAATATGTACAATGTACGTTTTCCCTTTTTGCACATCTCTCTCTCTCTTTATTCAGTCCTATTGTTTATATTGTATGCCTTAGATAAGATCTAACCTTCCTTATCTTGCATACAAACTATACTAGAAATCTGTCAGAAACCCAGGGGCTCTAAAATATATTTATATATTTTTAAGCTCGGATCCAGGGTATGTTTTTGTTGAATACTCTCGACTAGCTTCCCATTTCTTTAATTATGCTTGCTTATCTAACGCTAGCGCTTATCTTTTATTTTATAGTATTTTTATGGTGGAAATAAACCAATTAAATAGCCACTAGCTTTGAGTGGAGTTGACGCTTTAGTAGCAATCAATTTAAGAAAAATTTACAATGGTTAGCAAGCGGACAATAAATGTGTCTATAATTAAATCTGTAAGAAACAGGTGTAACCTAGATATAAACACATTTTAAGGCGGTTCTCAAAAGGAAGATGTGACAATAAATAAATATACCTACACATATAAAGCCGAAACACATTTACATTCTTGTCTGAAGACATTAAAAACATGTATAATGCAAAATAAGTAAAACCTGATTTGGCTATATTATATATTTGTGAACAGTACTTACCGTAATTTTACCATACAGCTCTGGATATTCATACATGTGAATATTGCTTATGGGAAACTGCTGGGGATCACACAGACGTCGTTGAACTTTGCATGCTTCAATCCACAATATGGAGACAATCGGTATATTCCAGGTCTGAGCGCGCTTATATGTGGACACTAGGCCGTCTTTAAAGACTACGTGTGTGGTATTACTATCAAGTAAAGTATAATTTATTAATATGAGGGTTTTTTTTGGGCTATCTACCTAGCTTACCGCAACAGACGATCATTCACTTGGGCGCCCAGTTTGGCAATAATGGTCTTGACACCCTCAGAACGATTATCGTTGCCGGTGCGCACCTCCACGTATACAATAACATCCTTTAAAATTTCAGAGAGCGTTGGCGGCGGACACGGATTGCGTTCTTCGGCAGTAATGATACTTATTTCGGCATGTGGAACATCGAAATTGTTATAGGCGTCTGTATTGGGGCTTCTACTTGAACAAATTAGATGCAGATGAACAATTATTTTATATCAAAGGCTGGTTCAATTTAACTACTTACCTAAGGGCACGCAAGGCGCGCATGCGCAAAGCTGCACTGGGGCTGTTGAGATCACGTTGCAAATGGGCGAGGTGAGGATCTTTTTTGGGTGACAAGTCGGCCAAATGCTTGGGACTGGCTGTCGTTTTGTCTGCAGCCCTGGATTTGGGCTCCATTATCATGTGGGCGATTGCTGGAACAGTGTCAATTGCGGTACTTGACGGACGGTACATACTGGGCACGGCTGTGTCTGAATTCCGAGAATCCGTGCAGATTTTATTTAATTCTGTAAAGCGTATATATAAGTATAATGCATTTTATATATAGGCGGCTGAGGCTTATATGAACGCACTTTCATCCATTTTCGGAGTTTTCCACAAAGTTTGAATATAGAAATTATAACAATTTTATTTACAGACGGGAAATTTTGAGTTCTCCAAATTAAACATAAATTTAACAATAAATAAGTTAAATTACAAAGCTAACCTGTTGTGGTTGTATGGGTAGCCTTTGAATGCCAACGGAACTCGCTCACTTTCATTTGCGTCACCGTATCTTGTACGATTTGTCAAACGTGCGCTCCTTTTTGCTGGCAATCACGCACTTTGCTTTTTCCTTATTCTTTTGCTTTTATTTTTTTAAGTTGTTAAAATCATTTACTAAAATTTACAAAATTTACGCGGCCGCTTGGCGTTGGCAGACAGCATAAGTAGGGCTGCACAATTCGTATCGAGCTGAATGTATCGATCTGATAATGTTAACTAACATAGACGTGTAAGGTTAACAGCTGTCAATGTTATCGATAGATCGGTTACTTTTGGCGCCCAGTAACTTTTTAAAATATTACACGCAAACATAAGGCAGTACATAAATATTCTTTGTACAATGATAAATCTATCAATGCAAAAATTCTGTATTTCTGTTATTCCCGAATTTGTCAATAGTTACCACTTAAATAGAAAAACACAGCTTGGAAAACTTTCTTTTAATGCATAAACGTTTACATAGTGTTCACATACGTGTAATATTCGAACTTATTTACATATGAAAATATATTTACATGAAATAAAACAATAAAAGTTAATCGCCTAAAGTAGCAAACAATTTGCCTATGACAACAAATCCTTATACTTTCTTTGTTATCAAAATGTGCGCATTTTCTTTATTTTTTTCCATTTTCTTTACGTACTCTTCATTTTATTTTTTGTGCACACAACTCGACTCTAGGACGTTCTCAGTCTTAAACGATTTAAAAACTATGGCAAAATTTTAATTAATTATTACAAATTGCATAATCATTAAATCTCTTCTCTGGTGTCTAATCCATAACTGCGGTAAATTAGTATAAGTGTTAATGCGTATTATACGATCTACGCCCAAAAGTATGCTGATAAGGATGGCTGCATTTCGCATAATTTATCATCACAAAACTGCGCGAAATGCACTCAACTGACCAAATTGAAAACATATGCTTTGACTAAATAATTGTAAAATAATGCTAGGCGATGAATAAATTAGCTCCAGCCCGTAACGTTCATTCTGCCAGAGACGAGAAATAGAGAAAATAAGAGATAGATTAGAGGGATATTTTATAAAAAAAAGGAATTATTGTGAACCTACCATGTGCGCTGATTAGACTACGCGCATCCCAGAGTGACAGCTGCGACTGCGAGAGCCGATGCTGTGGCGGATATAGCTTATAGGGAAAGTACGAGTGGTGAAACGTGGCTATCGGAATGGGCGCCGTCGTCTGCGGCGGCTGCTGTTGTTGTTGCTGTGCGGCCAACAGGAATTGATGATGCTGCGCCGATATCTTGCGCGAGATCTTCGGCTCCTTTTTGGGCTTGCTGGCGCACTGCTGCTTGGATGACTTGATAAAGTTGGGTATGCGTGCCAGCAGGCCGCAGTAGTAGGGATCGTCCTGTTTTTTCCGCTGTTGCGTATTCTTCGAACGCTTCTTTTCCGCGTAAACGGGCGCCATCGAAGCAGCCACCTCGTAGTCCGGCTGCAATGAAAGAAACCATGTAAGGATTGGCTGTACGCAGATTTTTTGTTACGGCCCACTCACCTTTGGCACATAAGGACTCTCATTGAGGAAGGCGGCACTGAAGACGCTGCGTCGGCCCTTGCTTGAATTACTCGAGTTTTGCGAATCGTCGGAGGCAGCGGGCGTGGGATAAATCAGACCCACCTGACTCTCAATGGTGGAGTATGGATCCTCGCTGGTGTGTGTCAGCGGTACACGCATGCCGAGCGCGTCCAGCGACTTGGGCAGCGTTTGCAAGCGATTCTTGAGCATGTCCATGGCAACCACGTTGACAACCATTATCCACAGCGGCGTATTGATTAGATTATTGTTGGACTTGACCAGCGAGACGGCCGACAGGCACTGGCGCTCCAAGCGACTGCGCTCCGGATAATTACGCGCGCACTCCCGGTTGATGTTCGTCTGGAACTTCTTCATGTCGAACAGTTTGGCCGAGGTGCCCGCCGTGAGCGACATTTGTGGCATCTGCATAATGTCGCCGCCGATGACCGTCTCCTCGTTGGCCAACGAGGTGTTGTTCACATAGATGCTGCTCTTGCCGTAGCGCTTGATGAATATGTTGCCAGTGTCGTCCATTTTGATTTTGAAGCCATCTCCAATTGATTTTTTGATTACCTTTGTTTCGGCATCGCGCATTGGATTCTCAAAGCCGTTCAGGCCAATACTGCAAGAGATTGGGCGGTTATACCAACTGCAGCGGGAGAGGTGGCTCAATAAACTTACCGTACGCCATCGAAGCCGTGCTTCGAGCCGTTAATGGTTATCACATTGGAGCGTGCATAGGCCTTGGCCACGCGTCGATTCTTCTCAAAGACAATGACCTTAGCCCAAATCTCATCATCAATCTGTTCCCACTTGGCCAGCACTTCGTTGATGTGATCCTGCAAATCGAATAAAAATTGAAATTAATAAGCTGATCTAAACATGCACAAGACATTATTCTACTCACGCGGAAGAGCTTTTCGCGATCGTGCCAAACATCCTCCTCTTGCTCGTCTTGCCCAATGGCATCCAAATTGTCCAAGGAACGCGATATAATCTTGCGGCGTGAAATCATTTTCGTGTGGGTGTTTATGCCGGTTCTGAAAAGAGCGTTTTCCCCAATTATTATTATTATATATTTTTGATATGTTTATAAGTATAATTACAGCAGCTGCAATTAAATTCTCGTGCGAATGACTCTTTGAGCGCCATTTGGAAATGATTAGATCTGGGCGATGTGGTCGGACTGCCCAAATTGCTGGCGTGTAAAGGAATCAAATTATGTGTAGACATATTGTAAAAACCTTAATCCGGCATTGGATTATTAAGCAATCAGCCAATCAATCTGCGAGCCAATGAACTTCAAGAAAGAACTTTACAGTCGGGTGTAGCCGACAGCCCAATGCTCATTCTAAGTACAACTTTAAAACAGTCGAAAAAGGTCATATTGGTCAATTGGGAGAACTTGAACGGACAGACGGACGGACGGGCAGATAGAAAACGGATATTGAACAAAACCAATATACACTATTGACTTCAAAAACGTGTATAACAATATTGGCTTTTTGTCTGCGCAGTTTGTCGCCTAAGTCATTTGATTTTGAAACGTTTTTGCTGCTTTATAGAAATTGTACATATTGAATACAGAAATGATCAATGTCACCGCTCGTAATTGTGTGCGTCTTGTTCAACCTCTTTTTAAGTTTTGCATTTTTCGTCAGCTGAACTTGCATTGCATTTCAATTGGCTGCTTGGTTTTTCTTGGCTTTTAACTTTTTACTTTGTTTGCGTTGAAAAACAGTTTCAAAGTCAAGCTGATTTGTTAATGCGCATTGTCAACGTTTTGTGACAAAATTCAGCTACCAGCTTGCCATATCACAGGTGTATTGGCGGTCAAGCACGTGATTGGCATTAAATGCGATTTATCAATAAATATGTATGTGTGTGTGTGTGTGTGTGTGTGTGTGTATTGAACGCAATCTGTGCCACACGGCTCGAGTTAGTATTGAAAGTGAGTCTGAGAACCAAAGCAGCTGCTGTTTTTGGTCGTTACTTCCTAGCTGGGCCCATTGCCCACCCATCCAGCGCATTGTTAAACGTTTCAGAATCATTTAACGTACATCTAATGGCCCACATCAAGGCAACCAGTGACAAATTAAGGGCGCAATGCGCCCTGCAAGCCTAATGAGCACGCCAGTTGCTCCATTTCGGGAGCGCGTTTAATTGCTGCCAGGTCGCGCCGCATGTTAAATGCCAGCGGTCAATCCGGTCAATTCCATTGAAGTCAATGCCATTGGCTTTCTATTTGCGTTGGCGTGCGCTTTAATTAGCAAATAGAATGGCCATAAAACAGATATATGTCACGCATAAAACCAAAATCCGTTGGCAGTTGATAAATTTCTAATTTCAACGTGATTTTTTTTTTTGGTTTTTTTTTCATAGAATTTTGTAGGGTATTATTAGTTCATCACGAGTTGTGTGACGTATTGCAAAAGGTAAACGATAGATAAAATAAAGGTTTTTTTTATTTATAAAAAAAATGTCACCCGATCTTGTTACCAATAACATTAAATTTGTAGCAACTGCAAAGATTTTAACTTAGGTTTAAAATATAATTTAAAACTTTGCAAAACAATTCAATTAATTAAAAAATATAAAAAAAAATATCCTCACTAAATATGGAAATTAAGAGCTTTCACAAATAGACAATAGGAACAACTAATATATTGCATATCAGTCTTCTATCTAAAGCTAGAGCATTTAATCTTCGGCACTGTCAAGTTTACCGTTCCTTTCTCTTGTTTTTTTTTTGCTAATTTAATGGCATGTTTGACAACGCTAGTGCTGTCACGCCCACTAAACAAACAGAATCTCACCCTGTGCCAGATACTCGGCAATACGCCTGCTGCTAAAATTTATCTGTAAATATCCACCTATGCTCGGTTAGTTTGATACACTGTTCTTTATATAGAATTTGTTGCATAGTTAATTTTCATTCATGAGTCAACAGCAGCTGTTAATGATGCTTTGAACCCATGGTTGTCATTCAGTGTCGAACCTCTAGTCTGCTGGCCAACCAAAGGAAAAAAAACCCGAAAGGTAATATTAACATTTTTTCGTTTCATCTTCTATTTTAGAGTGCTGTGATTAAGTTTCCCCAGAATGCCAAAGGTTTCTTGTTCAACCGCTGAATTTTGCTCATTTCGATGATATTTTTGTTTTTTGTTCATTTTTTTTTTGCTTCGCATCTGTTTTATATTGTATAATATACAACGCATAACATTTCGTTCTTTTCACCGTTTTGCTTGCCTTTGTTGTTGTTGTTGTTGTTGTTGGCATTTGGCTTGCTAATATATATAAAACTTTTTTGTATGCCGAACGTGCTGTTGATTTTTAAGCGATGATCACACTCACTCACACACACACAAACACACACACATCTGGATATATGAAATTTAATTAGCCAGCTGGCCTTTTGGCCATCTCGCTGGTACCATATACCAATGGTAAGTGCATTGAAATTAACCAATTATTATACACAAAAAATGAATTTATCTTAGCGCAATTATATCGTTTATTTTGATGCGATACAACTATGAATAAATATGAAAAGGAGCAGCCAAACATAATGCAAATATTTAAAACATTTTGTTTGGCTATTGTATTTTATTAATCAGCGGTCAGTTGAAAGCTGAAAAGGCTAAATGAAAATAAAAAAAGGATTGACTAACAATACGCTTGTCGAGCTGTTAAGAGTGCATTAAGTGTTAATTGAGACGCCGTTGAATGTCGCTGGCGATTGATGTGCGTCACAGTTGCAATGCCTGAGTGGTAGTCGCAGTCAAGTTCGTGCCTTAAGTCTTTCGTTTGCACGCGCTGATTTTCCGCATGCCAGCTTAAATACTCGTATATAATGGTAAAAATATATATATATGTATGTGTAGTATGTGTCGCATGTGACCGCCTAGCCCCGAGCACTTGATTGCAATTAATTATGTAAGCTGGCCCGTTTTCAAGGCCGATGGTCGAAACGGCAAGTTGGTTTTATTTATAGCACAACGCATTCTGAAACTGTTCTCGGCGTGCGTGAAACTACGTCTCGCACCACGCCAAGGCCGTCTGGCCGTTCCTGCGCAGAAGGAAGTGGTTAACGCTGAGGCTTTGCTAAGCGGCTTAAGTGAAAAACTTGCTGACTGGCCGCATAAATTGGCACAAGCGCACATTGGCATTGTTTTCATTGCTTTAATTGGTGTTTATGAATCATGCCGCTAATTGCACAACGGCTGCCGTTTGGCATGTGCCACAGCGCCAACGACTCGCTGCCCCAAGTTGCGCCTTTCAAAACGTTGAAGTGACTTTGTCAACCTCAAGTGAACTAAGTGGGGCATACGACAACGGACCCACACCCAAAATGCACTGCAATATGTATGACAGCTGCCGCCTTTCTGTTTGTTCAGTTTCCATATACACAGAAATAAATCTTATTTTTTTTTTGCGCAAGTTCTTGGCGTGCGCTGCAACCTTGAAAGTGGAAACCTAAGCGACTTGAACTGTGAGCGCATTTATGCCTCTTGTTGTTGCTCTGCTTGTCTGTGTATGTGTGTGTGTGGGGTGAGGGGGGCTGTTTTTGGGGGCTTACATGTCCGGCTGTGACTCCGGCTAAAAACGAGTTTGGCTTTTATTAAATTGCTTTGTTCGCGTACAACAAATTCTATGCAATGCGTTCACTTTTTTTTTGTTTTGTACTTTTGTATTTTTGGGCTTTTTATCGTTTATGTGGCCCATCAATTTTATTAACAATGCGCAAATATATTGCCAAGAGCCGCTGTTTAATAGCGCCAATAAAACAATTCAGTTAATTAGGTAATACGTATGATTTAAGTTGAGAATCTTGCATTAATTCAAGATAATATTAACTGGTTCTACTTTCAACTCACGCAGCAGTGAAAACCAATTTCATAATTTTATATGCAAATTCTTTCTTTATGCATATATATGCTTGAACTATATATGTGTTATTATATATAAAAAAAAGATTATATTTGTGTCTAAGTTGCACAATAGAGCGGGTGGCTCATTGTTATTGTTTGTTGTAACAAACAACAATGACAACAGCAACAGCAACAGCAGCAGCAGCAACCAACAACTGTGGTTTAAAGTTTTTTATGAGTTGGCACTTTTTATTTTTTGCCTTTTTCGAAATTACACACATGTGGCACTACCTGCTGCTTAAAAAGGGGCACGCAACAGCCACACACGCTATATAGCTGCCATAGCACTGGGCGTTGTACTTAAATAGTTAAGTTATAGTTTTTTGTTTTTGTTTTTTGGGCGGCTCAGCACGTGCAGATGTCAAAATAATGCGACTGTTAGTTGCAAATATTGCTGCCACTACATTTGTTGGTAGTGAAATAGGTTAATATAATAAATAAATAAGTTTTCAACAATTTTAATTAATTATTCTATGTTTTAGTGTCTTATTTGACATGTGCTTATAAAGTAAATGTAAAAGTCTTGTTGCAAGTTTCTCAACTGCAATTAACCGAAATATTAATGTGGCTCCCAGCTCCCTTTTCAAAACATTTTCTTTTTAAAATGGCCCGCAATTGTCGTTGTTAATTTTCGTGTGCCCATTTTTAAAGGTTTTTAGGTCAATTCTAGTGTGTGTGCACAGCCAAACAAAGCAGAAGCTGCAGCAACTTTATTTTATCTGCCGACTGCTGCTGCTCTGCTCTGCTCTGCTTTTGCTTTTGCTTTAAACTTGTGGTGTTGCACACGGCGCAAGTACAATGCGACGTATGCGCAACTTCTGCTCTGTCACTTGATGTGCATGTCGCTCATTACATCATCAACAACAGCAGCATCATCAACAGCAGAAGCAGCAGCAGTCGGCAAATGCATTCACGGTGCACGAGGCGGGGTCGCGGACAAATTTTGCGGTTGAAAATCGGCCGCGGTGCATGGCACGAAATTATAAATTCCAATTTTCACTTGCATTTGCAGACGGGGCTTTCATAATATTTTCGCCAAGCTATTTGTCTATCGCCCGCCTGTTGCAACTGCTGAGAGTTCTCACAAAAATATTCATATTCGCATTCGTGCCAGGAAGGCGCGAAAGAGAAACGACAAAAATTACACAGCGCTTTCGTGCGGCTGCAAATACGATTTTTGACTTCCGCTTTTGTTATTTTTTGACTATTTTCTTATTTTGTTATTCGGTTATTTGTTATTGTTATTGAGTGATTATATATATATATATATATTTATTATAGCCGCGACGGCATTGTTTCAGTGTGTACACACAATAAAATTACTTGCAAAAAACAGCGTTGCGAACGTGCACGATTTAAGCCTTGGCTATTCTTAGGCCACGACAAGTGGTTGAGCCATAAAAAAAAGATCCGTCAGAATCGTTCAAGAACAATGCATGTATTTTGATTATGTTTGCGCATGTTCTGCGCTAGCTGCTAATTAAATGTGTCTCGTTATGCTTCAAATTTGACAGCCACTCAGCGCAATTAGTCATTCAGTCAGCCAATCAATTTGGCCTATGTTAATTTTTGCCATTTACTCACTCGTACTTGTCGATGATATAATGATTCATGATCTGTACTCAGATTGATGCTATTGCAATTTATTTTGAATTTTTTATCTCAGTTACATTCGCAATTACATCATAAACGTTATAAGTGACTTTTATGGTCAATTAATGGCAGAGCAAATCATTAAAAAATAAATTAAACTACAATAACTATATAAATACACAGACAATATAATATAATAAAACAACAACAACAACAACCGTGCCCGAAGTCTTTATGATATTTCGAATAGTTTTTTTCCTTATGCTTTTCTGATTTACGCTTAATTGTAGTTCATTAATTTCGGTTTTAAATTGAAATTGAAATTGAAATTGAGCTGTGCGCACAATCAAATTCCTAATTAAATATGAAATGGCCAGCAAATTGTTAAGATATATCATTAAACAACATAAGTAGTTGGTATTTCAATTGCGCCCGATAATTTGGTGTAAAATTCTAGCGAGTAATCAATAAAAAAGTAACCATAAATTCAGGGACAAACGACTTAAGACACGAACTGGTTTCAATTTAAACACAAATAAATAACAAACGAATGCCATACTAGATTCAAATGTGATTCATTAGGGTTTTTGGCTCTATAGTATATATATATGAACAGACCCTAAGAACTGGGTCGCATACAAATGAGCGTGAGAGAAACGTATACAAAACTATACAATATATTATGCCATATGCAGTTCCTATATTATATAGCGGAATCTTTAACTTTTGGTGTGTGACATCTTTATGTGCGGAAAGAACCAAGAGCTTTTGGCCAAGTCGGCTTTCTTTCATAACAAAGCCAAAGCGTAGGCCAAAGACCCCGGAGTGGTATTACGATTAACATCTGTCACAGGTAAATATGACACTATGATACCCAAAGCGAGCGTTACGCATTTGATTTGTGTGTGCTTGTGTGTGTGTGTGTGTCTTCGTGTTCTGCTGTGTCTTTGGGATTTTCGCATGCGATCAGCTGCAGATTACATCTGACTGGATGAAGGCACTGAATGCTGTCAAGGCAAACCGAAATATTAAACTGAACTGTCTGAAATTTTTCGTTAATAAAAATTTTAAATTATATTAATGTAAATGCTAATCTGGGCGTAAATTAAGCACACGCAGTTCATGTTAATGTCGAACGGGTTTTTTTTTTTCATTTTTACATTGAAGGTTGCCAACAGCAACATCAACAACAACAACAAAAAGAGCAATAATCGCTGCACAAAAAATGTTGTTGTTGTATACAGTGCGCATTGTGCGATATGGTCAGGTATGCTATGGTAGCATTATTATGATTATTAAATGCGTTGGCTTAGTTTCTATTTCAAGCTTAAGAACCTTTTGTGGCTGCAGCTAAACAAAAGACTCAAGCAACGAACTTGATTTTGTAATTTACATGCCTACAATGTCTAACAGCTGTGTTTGCTGGATGTTATTGTTGTTGTTGTTGTTCTTTCATATTATTCCACACTCACGGACAACAACAAATGCTGTTGTTGTTGTTGTTGTTCTTTGTAGTGGCCTTTGTCGTTTAGCACATCCACAATACACAACTCACAACACACACAGCAACACACATGCACTATTAAAACCAAAGCTCAGACATGTATATTTATAAGCCATAGTCAAACGCTAATTAAACGCCAAAGCGTCAAGCAAGCCCAACAACAGTGTCTTCAACAATTTCAAAAATTATTGCACAATTTAGCTGCCAATCAAATGGACGCTGGACGTGCTGTGCTTTTAATTAGCAAAGAATGACAAATTAAGTTTTTCCCAAAGCTAAATGCCAAGGTTATATGTTCAGATGCAACAACTATATAGAAATCAAATCAATTGGAACACTTACCTATACTATACTGTGCAATGCGGCGTATGCGCAATGTTCGAGTATCCAAGCAAAAAAAAAAAGTCCCCACCAGATGACGCGACTGAAGATTCAGAATTTGTACTTGGCTAAAACGCCCACAATCATTCAAAGTATGAATGTACTTTAGCTGTTTTTGGTGTTTTTGTTTTTTATTTTTATTATGTTGACTTTTTAATGATTTGTTTAAATCTATTGTGGGTTTTTGGCGTCAATTTATGATTGTTTAGCACGCTGTCTCTAAATTATTTTTTTTGTTTTTTTTCTTGTATTTGCACAACACTCTCCGTGGCTTTAGAACCGTTCGACGACGCGACTTAAACGACGGCTGCTGTGTCTCTGTTAGTGTTTTAGTAACCTTTTAGCTGTTAGCTCTAGCTCGTTTTAGAAGCGCGCGCTAGAACCGTTCGCCCCAAGCTGCGTATTTCAACTGGCCAAGTAACGGTGCGGCCCGGCCACAAGACAGCACCAAAAACGCTGTTGCGGCCAAAAAGCGGCCGAGCACTTGCGCACGAACGCCAAAAAGCCGCCAAGCGAGCCGCCAGCCGAAGAGCCAGCGCAGAGCCGAGTCGAGTTTGGGCCGCGACACAGCTGCAATTGGTCTTTTGCCTAGAGTTGGCTCTCAGAAGATTGGCAACGGCTCCAAGCGGCGGTTGTGATCGCTGCCAGCCAGAAAAAAAAATATATATATGTATATATCTAAAATTATACGCTGAATGACGCACGCAGTTTCATCATTTATGCTAATGTGTGGAGCATTAAGAACTTTGCCAACACGCCCCTTAATTCAACAGCAACAAAGTACTCCAAAGCATACCGACGCCTTCAATTTAACATAAATAATTCACAGCTTGTTCAATTGGCCCGCAATTTGTAGTCAACATTTGTTTATTTTTTTTGTTTTTTCGAATTTATTTTGGGCGTGTGAATTAGTTTTGAATTATATTTTCAGCTACAGTTTGCGGATGTGCCGCTGTTTCAGTTTCTGTTTCTGTTTCTATTTCGATTGCCACTGCTGCGGGGTATTTCCCGGCTCGGGAGTTCTGTCTACAAAGCCACATCAAGCTGCTTTATTTGGCAGCAGTTTTCTGCTGCTTTTTTGATTAACTCAACGAGCGACATAATTCAGCTTGGTTTTCGTACGTTTATGGCAATTGTCTTATATGGCATGCGGCTAAATGCAATTTATTTGCTCAATTCAAAAACCCAACTATGCAAAAAACCAAAATAAAAAAAATGTTCAAGTTATGTTATGTTGAATGGATTGCGTGATTCATGCCAGGCCAGTGGGTGTGGCAATTTCCCATTGTGGTCAGCATCAAAGAAATTAGAGTGCTTAACTGTCAAAGATCTATTGTTGCTTTTCACTTTAAAGTTTATAAAAACATTCTTTTATCTTCTAATGCATGTTGAGAAATAAATTAAATTTTGAGCAGCAGTAAATTTAAATAAACAAAAACTGTTACGCTTATAAAATATGTTAAATAGCATATCAATTTTCAATTCAATAGAAAGAACATAATAGGTATATACTTTTGATGGACTATTGGGACTTTTTATACCCTGGACTCGTTGACACTGCTTAAAAAAGGTGTAATGGTTTTTTGCACTTTAAATTGACAAAAATTTTGACATAGCTCCCTTACTTCAAACTTGCATAACTTTGTCAAAAATAAACCGATTTTCATGTCTGATGGCATTTTAATCATGATTTATCCTATAGATTGATTCGACATTCAAAATATGTGAGTTTTTGAAAATAATTTTTTTTTTGATTTTTTGGCAAATAAGCATGTACCCCCCCCTTATGAATTTTTGAAAAAAATTTTTTGCAAAATTTAGAATTGCGAATTTTTGTTTTAAATCAATTGTATTTGTCATAATTAGCATAAAAAACAACATTAAAAGTGATTTTGGGGGGGTCAAATTTTTGGTCAAAAATCATGCCAAAATTGACAAAAATTTTGACATGTAAAGCTCTCGGATCCATAGATCCCATATTTCAAACTATCATAACTTTGTCAAAAGTGAACCGATTTTCACGTTTGATGGCTTTTTTGTCATGATTTGGCATCTAGATTGATTCTACATTCAAAATATATTCATTTTTTAAAATACATTTTTTTTTCATTTTTTTGCCAAAAAAGCATGTACCCCCCCCTTGTGAATTTTGGAAAAATTTTTTTTTTCAAAATTTAGAATTGCGAATTTTTGTTTTATATCAATTGTATTTGTCATAATTAGCATAAAAAACAACATTAAAAGTGATTTTTGGGGGGTCAAATTTTTGGTCAAAAATCATGCCAAAATTGACAAAAATTTTGACATGTAAAGTTCTCGGATCCATAGATCCCATATTTCAAACTATCATAACTTTGTCAAAAGTGAACCGATTTTCATGTTTGATGGCTTTTTTGTCATGATTTGGCATCTAGATTGATTCTACATTCAAAATATATTCATTTTTTAAAATACATTTTTTTTCATTTTTTTGCCAAAAAAGCATGTACCCCCCCCTTATGAATTTTTGAAAAAAATTTTTTGCAAAATTTAGAATTACGAATTTTTGTTTTAAATCAATTGTATTAGTCATAATTAGCATAAAAAACAACATTAAAAGTGATTTTTGGGGTGTCAAATTTTTGGTCAAAAATCATGCAAATTTTGACAAAAATTTTGACATGTAAAGTTCTCGGACCCATTGCTCCCATACTTCAAACTCCTATAACTCTGTCAAAAATGAACCGATTTTCATGTCTGATGGCATTTTCATCATGATTTATCCTACAGATTGATTCAACATTTAAAATATATGCATTATTGAAAATAAAATATTGTATATTTTTTTGGTATAACAGGGTATCTCCCAGTTGAGCTGCCTGGATACAGCATTTATACGTGTTTTAATTAACATTTAAAATCTAGTTTCTTTTCATCGTTTAAATAATCTTTGTTTAGCATATTGCAAGCTTCAACAGCAAACATGTATTAAGCTTAATTAAATTAAAACCTACAAATTGACAAAATTTCTTAAAAGTTTTATAAAATTAATTGTCAAGTTTTATTTAGCAGTTCTTGCTTAAGATAATAGCCAATTTTTGTATAATTTTAATGTAGAATAAATTCCGGCACAAGTAAAGCCAATATATATGTCATATATTATATGGAGCTTATCTCGCGTTACGGTTTTTTGTACAGTGAGCAAATACCTGTGGAATGCTGTTACCTGTTACTTTAAATAGAACTTTTCAACTCATTTCAAGTGGCCGGCTGTCAATATCAATGTTCATGGATATTCAATCACAATCACAAAAATATAACGAAGCGATGTGGTAATAATACCCACACAAAATGTTAGTTAGGGGGAGGCAGGCAACAGGTGGGTAGGGCGTTTGTTGAACTGGTCATGTTGTAATTCAATATAATTTTTAGCTGCTGCTTTGTTATTATTATAGCTGGCATTTTGTTTTACTCGTTTTTGCTTTTTATTTTCCTTCTGTGCTTTGTTTATGTTTTATTTTCGTTGTTGTTTTCAATTAAAATGGTAACAACAACAGTTTAGCGCTTGGTGAATGGTTAACACTGAAATCAGCGTACAAATTTATGTACCGAAATATGGCTTGCTTTGCATGGGTATTACGGCTATAACTCGGGCCGTGCTAAGTGGGGCCCGTTGTTTTAATAATCATTACAAATTGCTTTGGCGTCGCACAGCAACATCAAGAGTACCAACAACAGCAACTTGGGACCAACGAACGACCTTGCTACACAAGCAACTTGATAAACATTAAGAAAGAAGAGAGAGAGACATAGAAACGACCACAAATTTGCGACAGCCAAAACAAACTATATACAATAACAACAACAATATAATTTCGTAAATTTACAAGCCAAAAAGCGGCCGCTGCTTGGGAAATAGGCGGAGAGAGAAAAACCAAAGCAACCAAATGCCAAGACGCTAACAACAAACACGAAACGTCAACACGACGCGTCAGCCTGAGTGATATGGTAGCCCAATAAGATAAGAACAACAAATTGGCCAAGGCACAACGAAACATTAATACCCTCTAAGAGCTATCAGTGGTGTAAGACGTTGGCTGGAGCCGTTAAGTGTGTCAGCTTAGCTATTGATAAAGCAAATGGATCAGTTGAGGGGATTGATATGTGAGTACCCAATTTGAAATAGACACGTTGCAGTCGAGTTCAAACAACAGCGCAATACTCTGCTGTTTGTTGTAAATCTTGGATTTTTTGTTAAAAAAAAGAAGATCTTGTAATATATATACTAAAAATTTAAAGATTGAAGCTTATATAGCTAGACTGTATTCTGATCAACGTACTCTATTTCAGCTTGTGAACAGAATATATAAATATTTTGTATGCAAACCTATACGAAATACCTCTTAAATATACTATATGCAATGCGTAACACGAATTCATGACAAATTTGCGCTACTCTCGCAAAATAAATGTTTGCAGCATATGCAAATTAGGAGACCTCGCTACTTGTCTGTCTGTCGATCGGTCGATCCGGCTGTGGCATTTTGTAGCTACAAGCTGAAAACATTTGTAAATTCTAAACGTTGTGCCTGCTCTGACTGGGGGCCAATGCATAATTGAATCGATTTGAGTCGAAATCTGCGCTTCGAGTTTGCCTGCGATGGCCGCTGGGCAAAGCGGCGCTTAAACGGCGATTTGTGTTTAATTATTTGCAGTGGCTTGCGCAATAATAATAATAATAACAATGAATTGTTGCTGTCTGATGTTCTTGTGCGCGTGTTTTAAAGGCTCTTTGTTTTGCTTTTTGCATGTTTTACTACAACTACAACAACAACTAACAGCAATTTCCGCATCGCACTAGAAGAGATCTTATATGAACATTGTATTTGCTCGTCTTGTTTCGGTTTTCGATTTGTTTGTTTGCTTGCGATTTTAAATCCATAATTCGTGCGGCGCTGACATATAAGAAATTCTTCACGCTAACGCTCAAGTGCGCGGCGTGGGCAGCAGCAGCAGCGGCAGCAGCATAGACAACGCTGCGTATGATTGATAAGCAAATTACGGGCCGTATGGGCGTCTTGAGCAGATATTGCGCATACGTCATGTATGGCACAAAGCATTCATCTTATTGACACGCCTGTCCCTTTTCACGCCTCGCCTCAATCAATCGATCAATCAGAAGTCCTTCAACGAAACGGAAACGCTTCTTACACTGCACGAAATGAAAAGCAACTGAAATGATTCACAATGACGTAACAGAAATTATAACTAAAACATTGAGTTGATACAAAACGAACAGGCAAGTGTCAACGACACCATCAAAAATAAGAGTTACCAAAGGTCAACACTGTTGGATACGGTTCGGCTGCAGGTTTGCGTTGTCAACGCCGTCCAAAGACCTTGATGCTGGCAATTTCACAATAAAAACGCTCTTTGGCATGCAAGACGCATTGCAGCGCAGAGCTTCTGGGCCTAAATGGGTTTGTTTACGCCAACAAAGTCAGGTAGGTAAATCATGAATGTTCGATTCCCAGCCAATTACAATCAAAATGAGAATGTAGAAAAAGGTATACATTGAAATTACCCTGTAGTCACGCACAAATCAAGTGTTGTAAAAGTGTAAAGTGTATAGAGTGTTGTAAAGCGACAAATAATTATTGAAAAGCTAACAATCCTTTTAAAAATAGAGGGATGAATTGCTTTAGCTTATAAAAAGAAGCTGCCTTCATTTAACCCGTTATACACATGTACATACCCACCTACCTAATTGCTTACAGGGTATTACAACAGTAGTATTTGTGATTGTCATGAGTTGTTGGCTTTTGTTGGTGGGAAACAGATTTTCGGGGCGTTAATTGAACCGAGTTGGAGCACTTTAAACTATGTGCAATTTCCGCGTATAGAAATCCACTTATTAGCTGGCCACTTAACCTTGGCACTTGGGAAACCAACAAGGTATTTAACTCTGCAGTTGCCTCCTTTAGTCTGGGCTGGTTTCTGGGCGCGTGCACGATGATCTTGGTTTAATTTCCAGCACAATTTGTTTGGCACATTAACTAAACGCGTTAAAACAATTGCTGTGTGCACACCCAAAGACCCTAAGCAATGGCGATGACGTGGCACTTGTTGAAAGTGCCTAATGTGGAGTTTCAGATGTGCGCCGCAACATACGCTAATTGATAAAAGTGTGTGGGTAATGGATATTAATTAGCTGACAAGTGTTCTAACCAGTCTTTTTCTTTCTTTCTCATTTTTTGAGTGGAACGCGGCCTTGACTTGCGCTGCCTCCGAAAGTTAACCAGAGATCACGACGCTGACTCAGCAATTGACTTTTCACATATCACAAACTAAGCGCGATAGCTATCGCGGCAGAGGTTGCAAGCGGGCCAACAATAACGATGTTCGATGATATCAACAACATGCAGCAGGCGAGCTGACAGCCAACATTCATTTCACACGTTGCAAACGGCGAGGCAACACGCTGACTTGCAACATGGCCAACAACAAGCTGTAATTAAGTGCCAACTCGGTGGACTAGCCACAAAACTGCCAACTGCCAACATATGGCGCCCCATTAGAAAGAAGACAGCGACGACAACAGCGACGGGCGAAGCACACGCAACAAGTGGCACAGTTCCATAATCGTAACTGGCAACTTGCACTTTCACTCGGCATTAGAACAGCAACTGAAACAGAAACGGATGCAGAGCCCAGACACCAGCAGACGATCTCCAGGCCGGTGCCGGGCTGACAACCTGAAGAGTAATTGCACACATAATTCATGCTCAAGGACGCCGTTGCAGCCAAATGAATTTCGTTTTCAGCACCTCAACCGCAGCGGCTGAAGAACACACGTAGCTCAAAAGAACTTGAAGCTGTTGTTGCTGCTGCTGCTACTGCTCTTTTGTCTAGAAGATGAATGGTCGCGAGTTTGTGGCTGCTGTGTTTCTCTGATAGCAACTTATGGCGGCTTATTAATCAAGTAGCTAGCAAATTAGCACAGCTATAGAGCCATAGAGAACCAGGTAATTGAGCCCCAGACACAGGCACAGTCTGCGAATATATGCGAGCTGTAACTTTAATTATAATAAATGTCAGCTTTAAATATGTAATTAAGGCAAATAATGCGAATGGCAAATTCAATCTGCCAGTGCTGGGTTAGTTCGCAAAGTTACGAACTGGTTCGATATGGTCCACAATGAAAAGAATCAGTAACACAGTGAACAAGTTTTAATTTACATTTGCAGTTTTGAGTGCTATCCACAACTCAACCGTATTCAAAAGTAAGCTAATACGTAATTAACGCAATTAAGTTGTCGTCCATGCATTGAGCTGCATTCGAAGTCAACCGCAAGTCACTTGCAATAAACTAATTAATGTTCTAAGATAAAACTGGCAGATTGCATTAATTGCAGTTTCAACGCTTTGGCGATTGCCATCGCGATGGAAGATTGAAAGATGGGGGCGGCTACTTTGGCTTCCATAGCATCAGATCAAGCAGGGGCGGAGGGCAGCATAACATGATTTATATTCGCTACTGTTGCAAAAATTTATCTACGCCATTAGAGCGCATCCCATAACCAAGGGGAGTGCGTTTCAGTTGTGGGCGTTTGCGTTCACTCTCGCTCTCGCATTCGTTATCCCTCTCACACTCGCTCTGTTAGCTGGGAGCCAACTGATTAATGTGGCCACTTGCGAGTGGCCCCCGTCGGGCAGACAGAAAGCGAAAACGATAAGGCACCTCAGAATTGCGGCTACTGCACATAAATAAAAATTTATTGCTAGTCCGGCAAATACACAAACAGCGCGTAAATCAATTATGCACAGCGAACCCGGCAAATGGCATAAAAATGTCATACAATTTGTGGCAATTACAAGTAGCAGGCGATAAATAAATATGCAATGCACTTGGAGAAATTAAAAGCATAAATTGTAAAAAACATAATGTTACGTATTGCATATTTAAAAAATTAATATTTACAAAATTGAAGATATTATTTGGGTTTAACAAATTTCTAGGAAATTATTTAATTTTGCGAACTAAAATTCCTATATCTCAATTTGAATTTTATTTTAATCTAAAAAATGACACAAAAAGTCATATGATTTAATTTTTTTAAGTGTAGTTATGTATTTGTGTATATTGCCTGGCGTTAGGCTGTCCCAGTCGCCAAGCAGCTAAGAAGTTATGAGCCAGGACATTTTGAACCTGCCAGCCATATTTTACAGCAGCCTCTAAAAATAGTTATGTGAGTGATTATGGCGCGTTATCAACTCGGACTTTGCCATAGGTTTCGACCATTAAGTTTGACTTATTTATAGAGACTTGATTTATGAATTTGCATGCAGCGCAGCGCTTCAGGTGCAGATAGATTTTCTGTGTGCTGCTAAGTAGCACTTGTGTGAGATCACGTGAATTCTGGCTGCTAATATGTTCTAAGCCTCTGATTGCTTCATCTGCATACTGGTAGCTGATCTATAACATGCTTGTGCGCTTAAATACTGTGTAAGTTGTGTCTAAGCCGCCGTGTGAGTATGCTAATAATGCTCTGTGCCCGAAAACAGCCTGGCCCGACTTGGCCCGAGTCGCGGCTGGCCTTGAAGAGATCTCATACAATAACATTTTTTTTTTCTCTTCTTTTTTTTATGAAAATCAGCGACAAAAGTTTTAAATTTTATGACATCCACGGCAGCGGCCAAATTTAAAAAAATCTTACAATTAGAATCTGTCTGCTTTTGTAACCAGTTTTTTCTTTTTTCATTGTTTTCATATACATATTTTGGCTGCTGCTTACGTCAAGGCAGGCCTGGGCTATATGGCTAGTTATCTGGCATCAGGCAATGATATCAATCTTTATAGTTCATACATAAGAATAGCTGAGAAACCGAAAGGTGTGCTGGCCACTGACTCGAGCTCCTGCTAACTTTTGGTTTCACATGAGCGCAGCGCTTAAAAATAAACCAAACTGTGACAGCTCGAGCTGTGGGCATTATTAATATACTTTAATGCTGTCCGGCTGACAGCGCAGTACAGAAAATAAAAGTGATTTGTTTTCGATTTTAAAATACAGTATTTAAAAACTGATGGCACCAACATTAACTAGTTTTGACTGTTTGATCAATGCGCTGGATTAAGCTGTTTAATTGTTATTGATAGGTTACGATTTAATGGCATAATTTAATAGGCACATAATACATAAAAACTCAGCACGATTCACTATTTAAAAAAATCTAAATTTGTATATAAACAAACTAGAATCTAAAATGTTCAAACACAATCTACATACAATGCCTGATACAAGTTTTTAGACGTGGGTATATTGAACAGTTTTTTTTTAAACAAAAAGCGACTTCAAGCAATTAGCGCGATTTCCTATTTGGTTAATATGCAGAAAATTAAAACGGGTGTGCTTTGGCTTTTACGGTTTGTTATTAATAAGCCACCAAATATATTTATATTAAAAATGTATTTATTTCTGTTTCTATTGTGTGCACCAAATTAAGCAAAGAAACAACAACAAACACAACGGAAGATTAATGAAACTCGAGTACATATCTGTACCATCAGATTCAGTGAGACCGATGTTAATGGCTTTAACCCACCCAAGCAACAAACATGGTCTGTCTGCCTGTCTATCTGTCGCTTCGACAGTTGCTTTTACTTCCGTTAGCGCATATTATTTTTGGCTTGAATTGTTTAATTGATTCGATGCTGTCGATTATTTTTCTGCACACACACTTGGCGCGACATTAATTGCTCGTAGGCCTGCTCAAGTAGCATTAGGTGTCTCTGTCCCATCTGCAAAATAACTGCAAAAATATTTGTATACAATTTTTATAAAAACATTAAATTGATAGTTGTTAAAATCGGCAAATGCTGTCTGTGGCTAGCGAAAATTCTGTATAATTATTAATATTGCTGTTGCCTGAAGCTAGCAGATACATTTATTAATTGAATTAACTTTAAATAATTATGCTGCATTTAGGCAAATTTGCATGCGCGATTAATCAATCACAATTATCGAACTTCTTAATAATTTCACTTTTTTTTTAAAAGAGCGTAGAAGCGGTTTCACTTTTAGTTTTTGATTTGTGTTTTCGAACAATTACTCAATTAGTTTTGAACATATGACATAATACCATATAGACTGGTCCCAGGGTTCATATCCGGTTCGAGTCTGATACTTCTGCCCGGTGAGTGAAATATTCAAAATGTTTTCTTAAACACATATAAATTATCAGTCGCACACAAAGCACACACGTAAAATTTAATTATTAAATTTTATGCTGAATGCTAAAAAGTGTTTAGTATTTTATTTAGTGGCTGAAACCAGTTTTAGAAATATGAATATACAAAAAAATCACACGAGCGAAATGTATGATCAAATAAAAAAATGTATATGAAAGCAACATTTTTGGGTGTGTAACTGAGCAATTGGTAACTGGAACTGGCCAGCACTAAGCCATAATTTTTGGCCAAATACTGAAGTTCAAGTTTTGTGACCTGTGGTTAAACACGCGTCGCACGCAGCCCAGTTCAATGCACGATTTATTGTATTTATTTATCTGTCTTTCTTCTATTTATAAATCTGTTGAAATAATTACAAATTTAAATTATAATTGTGGCCGCACAAAACACGTTCTCGTAAAGTTGCAGCCAAATACGCTGATTATCCAAAATGCCAATGCAACAATATAAATATATTAAAGAGTTAAACGGCTTTCATTAGTATGCAGAATGTATTTAAAAATTACCGTTACACACAGTCGAAAACAAATCAAAAATATATATACATATATGAGTATAAAATAAAAAGACCCGTCAAGTTAAACAAGTTAAACCAGATCGAATCAGTTAATACACTGTGCTTGTATATATACATATATGCATATTTAGAATGATATTGCGGCTAGTCAAAAAAAAAATAATAAAATGTTGCTCGCCGGTTGATTCCCCTGGCAACTGGGCAAGTGCAATAAAAAATATATATATACCATAAACGTATATGGGTGTAGTTTATTTATGTGATACATATAGAAGCTAGCTGTTGTTGTTGTTGTTGTTGTGGTTACCTCACAGGAATTTCCAGCGCTGAAGCTGCGCCAATGCCAACCGACGACCTTGTGACGTCACATCATATAGATATTGATGCGATTCGATACTTTATGTATTTCATAAGTAATATTCATGTTGCCTGGGCTTACCTGCTCTTCAGCATGCGTGCCAAGTTGACTCATGCGGCAATTAAAACAATTTTATATTATGACGCAAAAATTTCTAGAATTTCCAACTGAAGAAGTTTCTTTTGATTGCATGAATGGACCATGGCTAAATGTGAATTTGTTTGAGTGCTGGTTGGAACTGAACTGATTTGCAGCAGCTGCCCACACATTGACAACAGTGTCGTTTAAGTTGTTTATTACAGACGTTGCAACTAGCACCGACTGGGCACCAGGCTCGTTTACATAGTTGATGGTCTTTGAGTTGGCGTTGGCCATGGCCAAAAGCTTGTTAACATGATGGGCAGCAAATGGTGCCGCAAACAATGAACGCTGAAAGTGAAACTGAAATCGAAACTGTTGGCAACAGCGCGAAAATAGAGCAATAAGTTGCGCCCCGTGCAGCACAGATGCGTGGCCAACGATACCGAGCAACTGCAGCGGCAGCAGCTCCTTTGGCACGGCAGCAGTGCTGCCAACTTAGCCTTTTTCCGGACAGATCTCTGTTTTTTTTTAACCAACTAAGCCGGAGTTATTTCAAAGCAGAAATCTGTTTGTTTTTAGTTTTAAAATATAAATTTTTATTAAAGAACATTTTTAAAAAACTCTTAAATTAATAACAATAATATTTATTTACATTTAAGTAAAACAATTCTGCTTATATAAAAGAAGTTATATATTTTTAACAATTATTTTTGGCTTATTTTTGCGCCGTTTTTGTGTTAAGCAGCTGGCAGCACTGTCCTAGCAGACAAAGTTATTAAAGCAGGCGTGACAGCGGCTGGTCCGGGCGCATTATTTTATTTTCAATTTAATGATGGCTGGCCGAGCGTTTGTCCCCGCCTGATTGGGGCTTCATTTGGGCAACGAGGGCAACAAATTTGCTGTCGCCAACGAAAATGAAAACGCGGTTAAGTTTGTGGCACGGCACCAAGGATCTGGACTTTGTTGTCAGTCAGTTGTGACAGTGTTTGGATGTCGTGTTGAGGGTGATGTTGTTGTTGCTGCAGTTGTTGCTGTTGCAGCTGTTGCTGTTGCTGCTGCTGTCAGTTGCGTGCGGCGTTGGAGGCGTTGCCTGTTGCCGCTTGCAATCACCAGAAGTGATCGCGATTGCGCTGAACTCCAAAGCGAAACAGAAACAGAAACAGAGAAACAGCAACCGAAACACACACAAAACATACAACATACAGCAACAACAACAGCAACAACTAACTAACAAGGTTGCAAACAAAGTTGAAGGTCGGCGACAGACAGCAGCCCAGCCTCTAGTGGCTACATACATACGCACATTTATATAAACATACATATAAACATATATATATATAAACATATATATATATATATACATGTGTGTGATTGTCTTATAGTGAACAATATCGATATCGGTCGCATTGGTCGCATGTAATAAGTAACAAACACCGCACGACATACGACATTTTCATGCAAAAAGACATGGTCTTAGCTTTGGCCCCGGGCTGGGTGGCGGCAGGGGGGGTGTGTGGTAGAGCCTGCGCCTTATCGCCATAATTGAAGTAGTTGCATTGTCTATAAATTCTTTGGCCAGCTACGTGGGCAGGCGGCAAACGCTTTGACTTTGACTGGTTGTTGTCAATGCGTACGCAAAAATATGTAAATGTAATTAAAAACAGAATAGCGGAGAGAGTGATTGAATGCAAGCTACCCTGTAAATAAATGTTATATTGGGCGTATGCCTTAGGATGAGTGCGAAAAATGATCTAATTTGATTCCACCCCAAAATTTAAAGTCGTTTATACCCGATTGCAAAGTAATCCCCTTTTTTTCTGTATTATAGTTAATTAATCTTTATTAGGCAATAAGCTATAATTATTGATATTGGGATAGCAACAAATTTTGATCAATTAAATGAAATAAACTTAAATTAAGTTTGACAAATGGGGATCCACGCTTATCCAGATGGAAACGTATATGTATTTATTTAAGTCAGAGCTGCACTCACTATTAGTATACCCTTTTTTTTTGTCTTGTGTATAGGGCATGGAATTTGTTTGGCAACAACTGGAGAAATGCGCCCGGGCCTTGCTGCCGCACGTAACCCCAGGAAGTGGCGCACAAATCACGCCATTGACAACTACTAATGACCACATGCCAGTTTAGCTTTTAGCTTTCAGCTTTCAGCTCAAAACCAAATCCAGCTTCCAGACCAGGTTCCCATCTTGACGTTCTAACTGCAAACAAATGCGGCCGCTTCCTGCTGCTGTTGCTGCTGTTGCTGCAGCTGTGCGCAGGATTTCGAATAAGAGAGTCGATTCGCGGTCCATTGATTGTGATATTTACTTGCACTTAAGTGAAAACATTGATTGCATTGGGGCGCTTAATTAGCCGCCTTGACTGATGGCAACGAAATGGAAAACAATCAAAGCTTATCAGTGGGCGGTGGAGGGTGTGGGGTGGGTTGATGGGGGATGCACACTTTCAGTGCGCCAGCTCGTTAGAGTTAACCAAGGCAGTAGCTATCTGGGATGTCTCGCATGCATCTCTAATTTATATGTCAATCAGGCAAACGAATGCAGCCAGCGAGCGCATAAACTACACATAATTGCATTTACTTTGGCCGCAGGGATTAGCGCGCCTGATAAGAGAGCCGACGTATTCGAGGTCCGACAACAACATGAGCTCAACTTCAACCTTCGTTGAAGTTTGAAATGCACTCGCTAATAAATTGAATGCAACTCCTGCCAGAGCAGCAGCAGCAGCCCTTTTGGCCTGGTCGAGACCTATCTACTGGCACTTCTAAGACCCACACACGCATTCGCATGTAGCTGGTCAGTTTTTATAAGCCAGCAATTGGCATAAATATCACTTTGCTGCTCCCTTCGAGCGTGTGGCAGGCGCTGTTGTTCTTGTTGCTGCAACTTCTGCTGCTGCTGCTGCCGCTGATGTTGCTGCCCTTTGCAACTGCGGCCCTCTGGTAGCCTTGATAAATTTCATACAAGTTCCTCTAACATTTTTACTATTGCCCGACCGACACGCTGCCCTTGCCCGGTTTCATGATTGAGTCAACTTCATTTGCTTCAACGACACGTGCGAACTCCCTGTCTGTGTGCTGGGTGTGTGTGTGTGTGTATGTGTGTGTAGCTGCATCTGGCACGTTGTCCGTTGGGCTTTGTGTTTAGCTTGGAATTTATTTTATTGCCTCTTAGGCAAACATGTCAGTTATGTTTGCGAAAGTACATATCATCAAGCTGGACATGCGTGTAGGTTTCCACGGGCCGAAACAACAATGTTGTGATCGGGTGTAAACGACTACCCCATATACTTCTTGACAGTACAATAAAAACTTTGAAATTTGTCGAAAACGGGCGATTTTATTATGCTTATATTAGATAAAATATAAATCAGTAATTAAGATAAAGATATATGATTGAATAAATTGTATCATAGCACTTTGTCTGACGGGGGTATATAGTATATATTCCAAGCTTCGGTGTTTTTATACGGACATTGTGTAAGCCAAATATACACTTTTCGCTATGTGAAAGAGTATAATAAGAATAACAACAACATTTGCTAACAAGCAAGGGCACAGCCTCCCATACGATTCAAATGCATTTGTGTTGCGGCGCAAATTTATGGCACATTTTTATAGGAAAATCTTGAAAGTGTCGAAATTGCACACCGAGAGTGAAAGAGAAAGAGAGAGAGAGAGAGAGAGGCGTGCAACGAGGCGGCAACAGCTTGTTGTGGGGTCACTCCAATTGCAACTACTGCCCATGTCTCGCCAGTCTCCTCGATCGTGGCTGGCCCTTGCCTCCGGCACCGTCTCCATGACGATGTCTACCTCTCCGCCTGACCGTGGGCAATGGGCTGCTTGTACTCGATAATGTGCCTGCGGTTATTTAAGGTCTCATTGCAGGCGATGTACTCATTGTGTGCGAATGTGTGTGCGGCGGCCTTTAATGCAAAAAGGTAAAAGTATCTTAACGAATTTTATTAAAAATTTGCTCTCAAAAATCGGATATGCATATATGTATCTCCCACTGTTTTTGAGCTAGAGTCACCAAAGTTTGCATATATATTGCAGGAATGCTCTCCCAAATATAAAAACATTAAAAATTTTGAATTTAAAAATTTTCGAAATTTTGACAAAAATTGTGATGTTACCCCTTGTGATTTTTGTCAAATTTGGTCAAAATTTGGAATCAGAATTTTTTAATTTCATTTGATTATTATTTTTTTCTTAGCTTTTCTTATGTAAAAAATTGCCATTACATGTTTTTTTTATATTTTCAGATAAGGAGTCTGCCAACGCAAAGTGTGAGCAACAACATATATAACATAAGGTATATTTATATAATACAGTATAAGAACAATATATTTAAGTATAGTAATAAGCTTGTTTGAAATGAAAATAATATTATAGAAATATGGTGTAAGAACAATACGCATACAAAATAAATATAAGAACATTAAAAGGTTGTAAAGAGAAATGAAATAAATATATTTTAAAAAAATACACAAATCCTCTTTTATTGCTGATGGGAGAATCTTTCTGGGCAATTTTTATGTAGTCGGTTGGCAAATTCTCTTAAAAATCGAGCTAAAACAGCAGGCGAACATAATCATCAGAAGATGGACAGAAAAATTTAAAAATGTGCAAAATTTCATTGCATACTTCTAAGGTAACATTTTTGGGCCACCGATGTGCAAGGTTCTTAAAGAAAAATCCAGCTGAAACACCAGGCGAACAGAATCGTCAGAAGGTGAACAGAAAAAATTAAAAATGTGCAAAAGTCCATTGCATACTTCTAAGGTAACATTTTTGGGCCACCGATGTGCAAGATTCTTAAAGAAAAATCCAGCTGAAACACCAGGCGAACAGAATCGTCAGAAGGTGAACAGAAAAAATTAAAAATGTGCAAAAGTCCATTGCATACTTCTAAGGTAACATTTTTGGGCCACCGATGTGCAAGATTCTTAATGCAAAATCGAGTTGAAACACCAGGCGAACAGAATCGTCAGAAGGTGAACAGAAAAAATTAAAAATGTGCAAAATTCCATTGCATACTTCTAAGGTAATATTTTTGGGCCAGCGATGTGCAAGATTTCTAGTGAAAATTCAGACTCAGACAATACAGACTCAACCATTAATGCTAAATGCGACGCAACAGCAGCAGCAGTTTCTGGAGGAAAGGTGTGAAAGGGATGGGGCAGCTGAAAAAGAAGCATACATATTTTTTTAGCGTATTCTTGCGCATTTTTCAAGAATGCAGCTCTTTAGGTTCACCAGGACTATACCTTTGGTATTAATTACCAGAGATATGGAGGTCATCTAGGAACCATATTTTTTGAGCGTATTCTTGCGCATTTTTCAAGAATGCAGCTCTTTAGGTTCACCAGGACTATACCTTTGGTATAATTACCAGAGATATGGAGGTCATCTAGGAACCAAATTGGGCTGAAAATTTGTTGTCCAAGGATCTGCGGACTCGGCCATATCCTTGCAGATTTTTGAGGCAGCTAAGAATTGGATACTTGCAAAAAGTAATTTCTTCTTAACTCCAGAAAGGATTTTCATCCTCTTTATAGCATTGTGATGGTACCCCTTACCGTTTTTGTCAAATTTGGTCAATTATTGGATTCAGAATTATTTAATGTCACTTAATAGTCCTTATCCGTGCGAATCTAAATATGTATTATATTCAAAGATACGACTTTTTTTGCCCGAGATATGCGGGCAATAGTACTGATCCGTACGAGTCTAAAAAGGTATATCATTCAAAGATATGACTTTTTTTGCCCGAGATATGCGGATTTTTCTTGCAAATTTACTCTTTGAATGGCTATATCTCGGCCTTATACAGTCCGATATCCGAATGATATACCTCTTTCGACTCGTATAAGTCTATAGAATCGATCCCCATTCAAACTTTTTCATTTTAAAATTTTCGCGATTTTGACAAATTTTGTGATGTTACCCCTTGTGATTTTTGTCAAAAATGGTCAAAATTTCGGATGGGAATTTTTTAATGCCAATCAATAGTACTGATCCGTACGAGTCTAAAAAGGTATATCCTTCAACGATATGACTTTTTTTGCCCGAGATATGCGGATTTTTCTTGCAAATTTACTCTTTGAATGGCTATATCTCGGCCTTATACAGTCCGATATCCGAATGATATACCTCTTTCGACTCGTATAAGTCTATAGAATCGATCCCCATTCAAACTTTTTCATTTTAAAATTTTCGCGATTTTGACATTTTTTGTCATGTTACCCCTTGTGATTTTTGTCAAAAATGGTCAAAATTTCGGATGGGAATTTTTTGATGCCAATCAATAGTACTGATCCGTACGAGTCTAAAAAGGTATATCATTCAAAGATATGACTTTTTTTGCCCGAGATATGCGGATTTTTCTTGCAAATTTACTCTTTGAATGGCTATATCTCGGCCATATACAGTCCGATATCCGAATGATATACCTCTTTCGACTCGTATAAGTCTATAGAATCGATCCCCATTCAAACTTTTTCATTTTAAAATTTTCGCGATTTTGACAAATTTTGTGATGTTACCCCTTGTGATTTTTGTCAAAAATGGTCAAAATTTCGAATGGGAATTTTTTAATGCCAATCAATAGTACTGATCCGTACGAGTCTAAAAAGGTATATCATTCAAAGATATGACTTTTTTTGCCCGAGATATGCGGATTTTTCTTGCAAATTTACTCTTTGAATGGCTATATCTCGGCCATATACAGTCCGATATCCGAATGATATACCTCTTTCGACTCGTATAAGTCTATAGAATCGATCCCCATTCAAACTTTTTCATTTAAAAATTTTCGCGATTTTGACAAATTTTGTGATGTTACCCCTTGTGATTTTTGTCAAAAATGGTCAAAATTTCGGATGGGAATTTTTTAATGCCAATCAATAGTACTGATCCGTACGAGTATAAAAAGGTATATCATTCAAAGATATGACTTTTTTTGCCCGAGATATGCGGATTTTTCTTGCAAATTTACTCTTTGAATGGCTATATCTCGGCCATATACAGTCCGATATCCGAATGATATACCTCTTTCGACTCGTATAAGTCTATAGAATCGATCCCCATTCAAACTTTTTCATTTTAAAATTTTCGCGATTTTGACAAATTTTGTGATGTTACCCCTTGTGATTTTTGTCAAAAATGGTCAAAATTTCGGATGGGAATTTTTTAATGCCAATCAATAGTACTGATCCGTACGAGTATAAAAAGGTATATCATTCAAAGATATGACTTTTTTTGCCCGAGATATGCGGATTTTTCTTGCAAATTTACTCTTTGAATGGCTATATCTCGGCCATATACAGTCCGATATCCGAATGATATACCTCTTTCGACTCGTATAAGTCTATAGAATCGATCCCCATTCAAACTTTTTCATTTTAAAATTTTCGCGATTTTGACAAATTTTGTGATGTTACCCCTTGTGATTTTTGTCAAAAATGGTCAAAATTTCGGATGGGAATTTTTTAATGCCAATCAATAGTACTGATCCGTACGAGTATAAAAAGGTATATCATTCAAAGATATGACTTTTTTTGCCCGAGATATGCGGATTTTTCTTGCAAATTTACTCTTTGAATGGCTATATCTCGGCCATATACAGTCCGATATCCGAATGATATACCTCTTTCGACTCGTATAAGTCTATAGAATCGATCCCCATTCAAACTTTTTCATTTTAAAATTTTCGCGATTTTGACAAATTTTGTGATGTTACCCCTTGTGATTTTTGTCAAAAATGGTCAAAATTTCGAATGGGAATTTTTTAATGCCAATCAATTGTACTGATCCGTACGAGTCTAAAAAGGTATGACTTTTTTTGCCCGAGATATGCGGATTTTTCTTGCAAATTTACTCTTTGAATGGCTATATCTCGGCCTTATACAGTCCGATATCCGAATGATATACCTCTTTCGACTCGTATAAGTCTATAGAATCGATCCCCATTCAAACTTTTTCATTTAAAAATTTTCGCGATTTTGACATTTTTTGTGATGTTACCCCTTGTGATTTTTGTCAAAAATGGTCAAAATTTCGAATGGGAATTTTTTAATGCCAATCAATAGTACTGATCCGTACGAGTCTAAAAAGGTATATCATTCAAAGATATGACTTTTTTTGCCCGAGATATGCGGATTTTTCTTGCAAATTTACTCTTTGAATGGCTATATCTCGGCCATATATAGTCCGATATCCGAATGATATACCTCTTTCGACTCGTATAAGTCTATAGAATCGATCCCCATTCAAACTTTTTCATTTCAAAATTTTCGCGATTTTGACAAATTTTGTGATGTTACCCCTTGTGATTTTTGTCAAAAATGGTCAAAATTTCGAATGGGAATTTTTTAATGCCAATCAATAGTACTGATCCGTACGAGTCTAAAAAGGTATATCCTTCAACGATATGACTTTTTTTGCCCGAGATATGCGGATTTTTCTTGCAAATTTACTCTTTGAATGGCTATATCTCGGCCTTATACAGTCCGATATCCGAATGATATACCTCTTTCGACTCGTATAAGTCTATAGAATCGATCCCCATTCAAACTTTTTCATTTTAAAATTTTCGCGATTTTGACAAATTTTGTGATGTTACCCCTTGTGATTTTTGTCAAAAATGGTCAAAATTTCGGATGGGAATTTTTTAATGCCAATCAATAGTACTGATCCGTACGAGTCTAAAAAGGTATATCATTCAAAGATATGACTTTTTTTGCCCGAGATATGCGGATTTTTCTTGCAAATTTACTCTTTGAATGGCTATATCTCGGCCTTATACAGTCCGATATCCGAATGATATACCTCTTTCGACTCGTATAAGTCTATAGAATCGATCCCCATTCAAACTTTTTCATTTTAAAATTTTCGCGATTTTGACATTTTTTGTGATGTTACCCCTTGTGATTTTTGTCAAAAATGGTCAAAATTTCGAATGGGAATTTTTTAATGCCAATCAATAGTACTGATCCGTACGAGTCTAAAAAGGTATATCATTCAAAGATATGACTTTTTTTGCCCGAGATATGCGGATTTTTCTTGCAAATTTACTCTTTGAATGGCTATATCTCGGCCATATACAGTCCGATATCCGAATGATATACCTCTTTCGACTCGTATAAGTCTATAGAATCGATCCCCATTCAAACTTTTTCATTTTAAAATTTTCGCGATTTTGACGAACTTTTTAATCCAAAAAATAAGATCAAGATTAATTTCGACTGTTTTTCTTTAGCTGTTATTTTACTGTGAACGAGTATTGAGCAGTCGGTTACATCCGACTGCAACATTCGCACTTGTTTTATGTTAGATTTGTACACAAAAAAAACATTTCAGTTTGTGCCAACATATGCGAGAAATCCCATTTGGTTCGGGGATTAGGCATACTTTACAAAGCAAACTTTAAAAAGTCGGACAACAGCAGCAAATATTTCGGATTACATGTCAGAAATAAAATCTGCTTAAGATTGTTATTTAAAAAAATTATAATAATAATAATAAATAAATTGTTTGATGACAGGTTATTAAGCTATATTTGAGATTCTTTTTGAAAGGTTATTTTTTTCGATTCAAAAAATGCATCTAGCCTTGATTTAATGCCTGATCGAAGGCAGCAATAAGTGAACAATGGCCCAAACGGCAAATATGCAAATGGCCTTAACACCTTGAGCAGCGCTCTTAACTGATTGCACTGATGGATGTTGCTTTGCTTGCTGTTGGTGCCATCAAAATTGGCGCGCGTAAAACTGTCAAAGCACGTCAAACACTTCGCTGGGCGCCCGCTGTCTGTTGTCTGCTGTCTGATCTCTGTTTTGTGCTTTCTGGTTGGTGGTGGGGCACCCAGCTGTGTGCCAGAGTGTGCCAAACTCCTCCACAGATTTCTTTTAGCATCTGACGGTTGTTCTGATGGCGTTGACCCAGTTGGCCAGTCGATTGCTCGATTCTGCGATGACAGAGCAAGAGCAATGCAACTTGAGCTTAAGTATTTTGACCAAGTTTTTATTTAGTCGGCTTTATGCAGGATTTGGAGCAGTCGAAACGGGCCAATGCAGTTGGTATTGAACTTTACAGCAACTTGTTGCTGCCGCACAATATGCTAATTGCCGTTGCTGTTGTTGGCCACTTTGTAGTCGTCAGTTGAGTTGACCGGCGTGGGCGTTTACATGTACCGCAAGTTGTCATTCTGATTTTGAGCTGCGTTGACAGGTTGTTTGCTCTGCTCTATGGCATTAATTACGCCGCATTTTGCGCGAATTCTGATTCTGTCCGGGGCCAGTCAAATGCGGATATTATGCAGGGCCAACCCCAAAGCTAACCCACACGGCAGCAGCAGCAGCAGCCACGGCGACAGCTTGTTCTTATCTCGTGTAATATTTTTATGTACGTGCCAAAAAAAAAAAAATTGGTAAAAGATTGTGCGATGCGGTTAACACGTGTTCGGCTCTTGTACTGCGGGCCAGGCATGTCCTTAACTGGCAGTCAGCATCGTGGATTGTACCTGCACACTTCCTGGCCCAGAGCAGGGGACATTTAGAACCGCGAGAAAACGTTGCCGCAACTTGAGTAGCAGCCGAAACCAAGACAAAGTCTCAATAATTGATTTATTTAAATGCTAAGCTCAGCATTATTTATGATGTGAAACGTGGCACACAGGGCCCGGGCATCGATTTCTTAGCCAAGACCTGCGCCTGGCCCTGCCATTGACTTCGCGCCCGAGCTGACCCAACAAGAAGAATACGTTCAATAGCAAGAGGCGCGGGTGTGGGGGAAGTGGGGTGGGGGCAGCTATGCAAGCTATGTGCTGATTGGTTTTGAAATGGAAAAATTAGAACAAGTGCCACTCGAAAGCGGCGCAGTAAAATCAACAATGAAAACATTGCAAGCCAGAGCCGCAACTGCGGCTAGCGGCATAGCTACACTGAGAGAAAACTGTGCTGAAAATGATGTCAAAATTTAACAAAAGAAATCTATATAAATAAATATATGTTAAGCTCACATTACTTTTAACTTATCCTTATTGCTTTTCAAATTTTCTTATTTCTGTTGCAATCTATTTTTCGTACCTAAATTAAGAATTTTTGGACTAAAACTTTATTTCAAAAGCAAATTTTCTTAAAAATAAAATTTGTGTTGAATTATTGATCACTGATCTTGATGAATAACAGACTTAAGTCTTCTATGGATTAAAGATAATAAAGATAATATGCCTTCGCATTACATTCTTTTGAAACATATATTTTATTAATCTTAATTAAGGTTTTCATATATTTCTTGTCCTCAAAAAAAATTAATCAAAATATGTGCTTAAAGCAAAAACATGATCGATTGATAGATAATTTGCTTAATATTTAGAGCATACTACAAAATATAAAATAAAATCATTTTCAAAAGAAATTTAAAATTTTTTACCAAACAACTGAAGAGCAAAAATTTGTTTACTGTGTTGCTGCACATGCCACATGCAAATGCTGCCACGTCAGCAATAAATTAAAGGCAATTTTAGTCAAATAAAATGTTAACGGTGTTTTGAAGCTAGCCCAGGCCTGAAAGCAACTACGTTGGCGGCGTGCTTTTGCCCTTTTGCAACGTGGAGCTGCATGTTGGCTTTGGCTTTGGCTTTGGCCTGGCTTGGCTTGGCCTGGTCCGCCTAGATGATGGACAATGTGTTGTTGCTGCATGGACCAGGGCTGGGTCTGGTCGAGTCTGCCTGTTGGTATTTGTCACGTTCGTCCATTTTGAGAGTCCACGTACATGTTGGCGCATTGTTAATAACTTTATTCGTCGTCGACGTTGTCGTCGTCCTACTTGTTGTTTGGCCAGCTCGCTGACAATGACACTGCACCGTTATTTATGAGCTGTGTGCGCCATGCTCAATTATTGACATTGAACTCCTGGCGCCCGCATCGGACTCAAATACACACACATATACATACTGTGGACACGATTGTATGTTTCCGCCAATGTTTGCATTGCCTAATCAGCAATCAGGCCCAAATCGTACAATTGTGTCATGGGCCGCCTGCAATTAAGTCACAATTGCCGTTATGCAAATTCTTGCAAGGTCAACAGGAACACGGGCAACGCCAAAAATGGGGAGGTGGGGACACCAGACTTGGACACCGTTGCCCATTGGCGTCGTTTCTCCTTCTACTTTTTATTTGGAATGCGCTGCATCATGCGCGCCAATTATGAAATCGATTTATCGATTTTGCGAGACGATGGGGTGCCAGCAGAGTACCGTTCGACCCGTTTATTAGACCCATTGAACCAATGCCTCAGCAGGAAATTAGAACAAATTGTTCATGTTCTAAATGTTGCCGATTGTTGTGATCGCCGCCCATTGAACAATGGTTGAAACAGGGTATATTGCAGTTGTGCTCATGTTTGTAACAGAGAGAAACAGGATCAACATTTACAATTAAGCCAAACAATTTATAGATTAATATTCAAATATTTAATATACATATATCTTAATCCAAAAATATAAATTGTTAGCAAATCTTTTAAGATTCTTGAATTAGACTAGCTCACGCTTTAAATAAATGTTTTTAGTTATTGTTATATACACATATTAAAAAGTCATCTTTTATATCACAGAAATTATTCAAATTAAAAATTTCGATAGTGTGCAGCGGATTTTTGTTGGCTACAGCGTATCTGACAGTCGAGCAACCTACGTCTGAGCACTCTTTCTTGTTTTTGTTGTTGTCGTCAATTATGTTTTGTGTAATGTAAATGATTTCATTATTGGGCGCTTGTTGCTTGACTTGACCTGCTTTTCGGGCCTTTCTGTAAACAGCCCGAAGAACTCATCCAGCGCTCAGTTCTTGCTCAGCTGGGATGCCCCATTGGCTCTCTTCTAACCGCAAATGTTTCAGCGCGATTTTGGGCTTTTTCAGCATATTTGCACGCTTATATTATGATGGTGCATTCATAAAGTTAATGATGGGATTTTGTTTATTTTTGGTCTTGTGAAGAACCACTGAATCATCATCGACGACTTCAAAGGTAACCCGTGGTGAAAGTTCTAAAGATGAGACATATCCGCTGCAGTTTATATAGTGATAAGCAGGTGAAGAGACAAGGTTGTTAACGAGAACTATACAGAACGGAGTTAAAATGTAAGGTAAACATGACACATATTCGACAGAAAAAATAAAGACTGCATTGGATAGGAATTTTAGCCTGAAGGTCAATTCAGTCAACACAGGCACAATAATCTGCCAAATCAGCCAAATCATTGAAGCTTTTGTTGTTGCTGCTGCTGCTGTAGTTGACGCATGGACGCGGCCTTGACGCAGTTGCGCAGAATTGGCGGGAAAACAATGGAAATTAAATCATTATTAATGGCCATAACAAAGGAGATACCAGAAAAACTGCAACTAAAGCGACTATCTGTTGTTGTTGCTGCTGCCAAGTTGACGGCAAGTGTAACAAGCGCAACAACAACAACAGCCAACGGCAGCAACGCAATTGTTTGTTTCTTTTTTTTTTGTTTCTACAAATTTTGCACCTAACAATTATTATTATTATATTTTATGTTTTTGTGTGTTATTATTTTGCGCATGACTAACCAAATGCAATTTCAGATGCCATTCTTTTTATTGTGCTTTTCGATTTCAGAGAGTGAGAAAGAGAGAGAGAGAGAGAGGCTCGGTAAACTGAATTGTGTTCCTTTTGGGCTTTTGTTCCACTTGGTGGCGAGCGTGTTGCAATAAAAATCGCATTAAGCCTGGCCTGGGGGCCCGGGGGGCCCAATATGAAACAGAAATCGACAGTCAGTAATCGTATAATCGTAAATTTGTAATCCGTTGCAAGAACATGTGTTTACACAGTCGCCACGCCGCCGTTTCCACTTCCAGTTCCAGTTACACTTGGCTGCCATCGAAGCGCAACATTTGGCGAGCATTCTGGGCCTGGCCAAATGGTAAATGGCGGTCATGTGTTAATTGAATCGTTGCTAAATGGTGGGGCTCTTAAAAATAAGCTGACACACTTCTTGTTTACAGGGATTATTGAGTTTCGAGTGCTTAACGGCTATTAGAAAGCGACAACCGCATTGAAAGCGAAACAACAGGTTGCCGAAATGAGAAGACTCTGAAACTGCTGCAGTCCGAGAGCTATAATAAGATTGTATGCAGACAGACATATATGCAATTCTCTCTCTGTCCTTATCTTTAATTTTCACGTTATTTCTCTCTCTCCCACACTCTAAACTTATATATTTAATATATCTGTCTCTCTCATTATCGTTCGTAAATTAAGCAAGAATATGCCAGCCTTATTTGAACTTATGAAAATCGCATAGAAAGGCGATATTTACCAAATTCAATGTAAAACCTTAGCTGGTAAAAATTTAACATTTCAAGAAATTAAAATATATAAATATATATAAATACACTATTTGGTTGTTATGATCGATTAATATCGGACATGTTGTGAAAGTTCCACTTGAATCAAAGTTATTTTCATACTATTTCCATACGAATCAAAATTCAAGCACAGCCTAAAATTATGCAATGCGAGCGGACAGTAAAATATTGCGAACTGTTAATTTTGCATGCAAACAATTAAAAATTAAGCAAACGTGAAGACAAAATGCGCTGCAACGCGCAGCAGTCAAAGAGCGCAACGAAGAGCGCAAAAGCTTCGGCTTAAGCTCGACTTCAGCTCTTGTTTTGACGCTCTCTCGCTCTCGTTTTCGGTCTCGTTCGCGCTCTCGCAGAGCAGCCAGCTGGCCGAGGCACTCTCACTTTTCAAATTGCAGTTGCAAGACGAAGTTGAAAACGAAGACTGAAGCTTTTTGGCCAGTCTGCGATCGTAATGTTTGTATGTGTGTGTGTGTGTGTTTGAGTGTGGTGCAGCTTTAGTTCCCGTTGGCCACGCCGTTTTTGCAGCGAGAGCGAGAGCGCAATCCATTGCTGGTTTTACCTGTTTCAGCTGCTGAACACTTTTAACATTATCGATTTGATATTAATTTTTGCGCAATTTCGCAACGCTGGCCGCAGCGGGGCCAAGGGGATGCGGGCATGCTTTTAGCCACACTGCTAACTCGGCCAATGCTTCGTTAGAAACATTTGAATTAAAATTTGCTTGGCAACGCGCATGCTAATTAAATGTGCCAACAGCAACAAAAACAACAACAACATCTATAGTTTAATTGGGGCCTGCGGCTTAATTATACAGTTAAGCATGTATGTTTACACACACACATACACACACCCATACACGTAAGTGCATATGCTGCGCCTTGAACTTACATTAGCCAAGCGGCCATTTGCAAGAGCCCAGCTTTGAACCAGTTGTTGCACTCGCCCTGCTGACACGTCGTGTCAGCTGCAGCCATAATTTAAATACGCGCTGCGAATAGAGCACTTTGATTATACTCGTTCACGAAGTGAAAAGAGTGTATTAGGTTTGTGCAGTGCCAGTCTTGCTGTCCGTCCGTCTGTATTGCAGAAACATATACCCGTTTCAGATAAGGTATTAAGTTTTTGTAGTGGTAGTGAAAGATATGCGTTTTCACAATTTTTGATGATCTCCTCTAGATATCGAGCCTCAATATAATTGCTCCTCCCTCCACAGATTGAATTAAATTTTTTTAAAAACCGTTTTCCACATTTTTAAGTTGGTTTTATACTGCGAACGAGTATTGGGTAGTCGGTTACACCCGATCGCAACGATCAGTAAGATAGTTGTTGGCTGACAGTTGCGTCGACATGCGGCTGACAGCGGAGCATGGGAGCACTACCGTTAGCCGCCGCTCAACTGTTGTGACATGTGCGACATGCCGCCGAGTTTAATTGACAGACATTGATAATGGTTAGGCAAATCGGTGCGTCGATCTGCCATTTGATAAATACATACACACATATACATACGTACATACATACATACAATTATATAGCTGCCCACATCGTATACAGAATTAGCCCTATTCATGTCAAAGAACGGGGCGGAATGCAGCGGTAGCTGTACAACAAAATTTGACATTAGCCCGCAATTAATCAAGTTGATGTGAAATGAAGCGCATTGAAATTCCAGAGAAACGCTTTTGTCAGGACGCACAGCGGCATCTGTAAAGCGGCCAAAAGGTTCAGGCTCAGGCTCATTCACTGGCAGCGGCATCGACTCCGGCACGGTCCGGCACCGGCTGGAGCATGTGCGGCCAATCCAAGGCCATTTGGTTGGGGCCGCTCAAGATTTATGAGTTAAGTGACACCCGCATTCACTTGGCCAACAAACTGGTTTCAGTTTCAGATTAGCGCAGCGACGGCCGCGTTGGCGGCAAGTTCTTCGCTCAACTGGTTGTCGTAGTTAAAGTCGCTTTACCCGCTTATCTGCATTAATTATCAATTAAAGTATAAACTTGATTCATTTCAAATAACATGCATAAAACCAAACACTCAAATAAAAGCCGAGGCGAAACACCAACTAAAGCAAAATCAAATAAATATCAATTTTGCAGTCGGTCCGATTCGTCTTCATTAGTGCCACATAGGGGGTGGGCAGCGGGTGGGCCACGCTATGCAGTCCAAAATGAGAGAAGCAAAAAATTTAGCGTCAAAGCGTGCTGCAAGTCGTCTCCGATTTGTTTATTTAGTGACAGTCTCTAATTGTGTGCATATATTAACAAAAGACTTAGGCAACGAACTTGTGCGATTTGCAACCGAATCTTGACAAGCAATCTGAGTTGAGGGACAGTTGCGGCTCACACGCATCCATCAAGCTCACTGAATGAACACATCAATGCCCATTTAGAGCCCGCTCAGACAAACTGGGCCTGAAACTAAGCCATTTGAAATGCCGACAACTGCCCAAATTAAACCTTGGCGCATAAATTAGTCGCAGCAGCCCGCAACGGCGGGCGGCTGGGTAATGAAAATTGTAACAAACAAATGCCTTTTTATACGATGGCCAACGCATTTTGTGGCATTTTCACATGAAGTCTGGACAAAAAAAAGGAAACAAAAAAATCGCCATAGATTACGCAATCTCACATAAATTAGACGTCTGTTTAGATGACGACGACGACGACAAAGATGGCGACTGAGGCTGGACAGTGGACGGTGCCGCCGCTAATCACTGCTTAAATCAAGCGTGGCAAATTGGAGCAAGCACAAGTGCGCGCTGGTAACCACCAAGCCGCCAAACCACCAGCCAACACCGCTAACCACAACTAGCTGAAAATAAAAGTGCTGCAAATCAACAGCAAATCAACATTTGCGCTAGAAGCGAAAGCAAAAGTTGCCAACTTTAAGACTGGACAGCAACTGGAACTGAAAACTGTAACTGAAAAACTACAAACAAAAAAAACAAGGAAAAAAATTGCTCTTTGCACGATAATTGCGCAAAAATGGCAAAAATAGCAAAAATAGCTAAACAAGGCGAGTATAACACATATATTAGACGGGTACTACAGTCCAGACTAGCTAGCGCTGAGCGCGTGTCGTGTTTTCTGGCGTGACACGAACAACACGACATGTGCGTGTCAAGTCAATTAATAGGAAAAACATAACAAAACATAATAAAACGAACATGATGTTATAATTAAAAACAAGTAAAAGCGGTGTAGTCACAAGATTGCCAGACTATGAGATACTCCGTACTCAGCTATGCATCATATTACTTAATGATCTCGCTTAATGGTGCAAAAAATTATACAAATACATTTATATTGATCGATAACTATCGATTATTTTGAAATTAAATTATTTTAAATGCAAAAATATCCTTGATCGATAATTATTTGAAAATTGGTTCAGCTGTAAGTAGTTTCTAACTGGCTCGGACCCTAGGTTTCAATTGTTAAGCTAGTCAAACCAAATGCTAATGCTAAAATCGAATAACTTGAATAACATTTTTTTCACATTCCACAAAGTTGTGCATGTCGTCTTGCATTTGTTGGGTGTTCGTGTTTGTGTCTGTTTCATAATGCAAGATTCTAGCACGCTCTCCGCTCTAAAGTCGACCAAACCCAGAGCCAGTCTAGTTATAAATTTATCAGCGTTTCCACAAGATAAGCGTCAACTGCACAAAAATGTCCGTTGTTCTGTGCGCTGTTCCTGCCGTTCACTTATGGAACTGGAACTGGAACTGGAACAGGCAGTCATAGCCATAAACATTCGTGCCGCCTGCTTAAACAATGGCCGCGATACAGGAAAAAAAATGCAAGTTGATTAAACAAAATTGTTTAACATTTTTGGGGGCTGTCTTTTGAACTGTGGTTCAAAGGTGATGCAGGTTAAATTTGATATGAATTGATTGGCGGATTTGGCGGAAAAGCGGACCAAAGCAGCGGCCGTTAAGGTACTTATGAGGCCAAAAGCCTTAAGTAATGCGGGCTTTTAAAGACTGCTAAGGTCGCCCCTAGTTGTGTAGCTTGGTATGTTTGCATAAGTGGGGCAAGCGGTTACTTTCCAATTAACTGGGGGCTGCTGCATTCTGCAGCGGCTAATTTACAGCACGTTCAAGTGGCAAAACAGCTGCCCAAAATGCCTGCTTAAGGTACCAGAAAAAAAAATTAAATAAACCTAAGCAGCGGCAGCCGTTTCAATTTCAAATTAAATTTGTATTCAAATAGTAGACCACTGCGCCCGACAGCCTCCGAGTTCGGTTTGGGCCGCCACTCAACTGGGCAATGACAAGCAAATTAACCGCAACTGCTGCGACTGCTCAAATCTTTTGAGGTTGCACCATAGCCACAAACTACCAGCTTTGGACCTGGACAGTCAGCACCCCGCATCCAACACACCAGTCGCCAACTTCAACTCCAACTGTCGCTCTGTCTGTTTGGCGCTAACTATGCACAGCCACATCTATGGGTATCCGCACGCTGCCAGCTCAGCCCAACCCATATTCTACTCGGACAGCAGCAAATAAATAAGAATACGCGCCCACGAACGGTAATCGACTGCCAGATGCCCTGGCTTAATATATACGAATATACAAGATTTTTGTACATAATTGAAGGTTTGTTAATTTTTTCGATTTTGATAATCTATGAATTACTTTTATTCTGTCCACAAATTATACAGCTCAAAATTATACTGAATTAATAAGAAATAATTTTGAAATCTTAACAAAATTCTTTTAGTGAAGCAGTCTCACAAACGTCAGAAAACTACATTGAATAATTTAATTTGTTTTGTATATTATTCAATTTCTGATATGATTTCCATTTTTAATGCCTTATTTATTTACTTAATTTATTTAATGCCTTAGATTTTTTTTTGATTTGCTTTTTTAGGTAATATTTTTCATTTCACGCATTTTTGTGGAAACTTATCCATCGTGTAAAAAGACAAATTTACATACGAAATCCCATTTATATACCCCTTTCTAAACCGTTTTTACCGTGTGTAGGGTATATAAAAAAAGACGCCTATCATTTTCCACGCGTTAACCTTGAGCAAAGTGAATTTCACAGCGATTGCTCGACTTTTGATTTGAATTTTTCGTTGCTTGAATGGCGTATTAGAAATGCAGCCGCAGTTACACACACAAACACATAAACGTACACCAAAATTAACACGTCTATATAATTGCTCTGTATCGCAGCCAGGTGTAATTAGATTCCAAAGGGCCCACCTGCCGAGCCGTTGAGTTGTTGAGCCAGTCTTCTAATGTATTTAGAGCGGCAAACGATTGAGTTTCAATTGCTGCACAATATGTAATTAAAAGCCCATATTTTGGTCAATTATGGCCAGCCAAATTGGCAACAAAAAACAACAACAACAAAAATGAAAAAAAAAAATACGAAAAATGCCAATTAATTGGCTTACATTTTGCGGCTGGCGCTGATTGAGCAAACGAGGTGCAGAGTCAATGGTTATGGGCTCGGGAGCTGCAGCCATATGGTTGCAACTGGAGCTGCCTATACAATTCGCAGCTGCTCGACTTTTTGTTGTTGGTATTGTTGTTATTGCCTATTTGTGGCGCGGGCGGCCGCACATTGTTCAACGATCATTTTCTATAGCAATTTGTTGTAGCAGGCGCCGTCTTTTGTTTTTAATTGCACTCTGGGCACATGGGTCAGCAGCACTGGGCTGCTGCTCGACTTTTTACTATTTTATTATTTTTTTTTTGGTTTGTTATTATTTATTTTTTTTTTTTGCCCATTTGTTGATTGTGTAATGACCGCAGGCCTTTCACTTGCTTGCAACAAACAAAAAAGGCCAACTCATTTTTGGCTATTATTTTATTTGTGTGCGCCACGTTGAAATGAGTTCAGAAAAAGAAACGCCCACCCCAAAATTGTCCGGCACTTGACAACAACTGGCCCCAACAGCAACAATAAAAAATTGTGCAATTAGTGCAGCACTATGCAACACTGTGCCACACAGTGCAGCAAAAGTGCGGCACAGGTGAAAGGCAGCGGCGCTCAACAAAGCAAATTTTAAACCAAATTCCATAAGCCGACAAATCCTGTCCAGCCAAAAATACACAAAACAATGAACAGACATAACACGATAAAAAAAGGCAAAGAAACCAAAAAAAAAAAAAAAAAAAAACATAGCGCACGCGCGTACCACAAAATCCGCTTTAAATATCCAATACATATACATATATTACTATAATAGAAGGAGTATGTATCTAGATATAACTATTGAATATCACTTAACAAGCGCAGCTGTCAGCAACCAGTTGGCGGCTTATAATGAATTATTCGAGCACATTGTTTCAAATTACATGATATCATTTCGAGACGCATTGCCCAAAAAGCCGCAACAACAACAAAAACAACAGTGGCAGACAGCAGACAGCAGGAACAACTGCAACAACAGCAACACATAAAAATAACATGCACGCGACAAAGCGTAGATCAGATAGCAAATTTTAAAGCTACATTTTTGGAAGCAAAAAAATAACAAGTAAGAATGTTGCAGGCGGGTGTAACCGACTGGGCAATGCTCGCACAAAAGCAGAAGAAGTCAAAAACGATCTAAAAGGTCATTTTTATTTTCAAAAAAATTTTGCGGCTGAAGTGTGTATATGCGAGTAGCAACATTCAACAACTCAGCATATACGGACAGAGAGACGGACATTGCATAAGCTGAATATACTCTTTTTACTTCGTGAGCGCGTATAACAGCCAGGCAAAACAGTAGCTGGCGGCGGGCAGTTAGCCAGGAACTGTGCAAACGAAAGACTGAGGCGACAAACTTGGTCAAATGTTTTGGCGTCGTCATGACAAGAATTTGTGGCTGGCGCAGTTACATGGAATGCTACTTAGGCAGTCTAACGAATCATTAAGCCAACAGCTAACAGCCACTTGCCTAGCTGCCGCCAAGATGCGGCGCTTTTGGCCACAAGCTGTTGCGGCTTGTCAAAGGTCGCGTCTTTGAGCAGCGAAAGTGCGTCCAATGCGGCTGCTGTTGCCTCGCCCTCTTTTTCTTTAATGCGTCTTTTCTGCAGCTGGCGAAACCCGTTTCGCTGGGTTTCCTGTTGTGGCATGCCACAAAAAACATGCATAAATCAGCTGGGCTTGAGGCGTGCACTGCGCTTAGCCACATTAACCGCTGCATCGAACCGAACTGACCCACATCCGAGCATAAGCCAAAAGGGTTTTTTTTATGGCCCATTGCGCAATCGGGCTGCGCTTAGCGGCTGCTCTGACGGTGGCCATAAGCTCAGTGGTAGTTGGTCTATTTGGTTTTAGCCTTCGCATTGAGCCAATGACATCAAATGCCAAAATAGCGCACAATCATTTCATTAAATGATTTAATTAAGCTAAACAGTCAACGATTTGTGTGCCCTAATGTGTGTGCGTGTGTACGTGTGTGTGCGAGTGTGTGTTACCATTAACGCCAATCGGTTCGAGTGCTTTTCGAGTGTGTGACATATTGGCATCAAGTTCACAGCCTGCCCTGAACAAACGAACAAAAGGCGACCAAGTGGCGCTGATCGAGCGACATTGATTACCTGGCGCTGCTTTTGGCTTTGGCGCTGGCTTATGGCCAACAAGAATTTGGCTCACTTGAGTTATTAGCGGCTTATAAAACTATGAATATGCGTATTATATGGCCAAGTCATATATCAAACACATATAATTTCATTGTCGAACTTTTCGCAGAATCAAAATATAGAAAGACACACACACACACACACACATGTGTGTGAAGTGTTTCCGTTTTGTATTTGCCAAAATGTTGATTGCTTACGGGAAGTGCGCGTTTGTGTCTCAAGTCTTTTGTTTGCCTGGGCCAAAGAATAATTTGCCAAAAAATAAAAAAAAAATAAATTAATAGCAACAATATATTTAAACAAGTATTTATGAGTACCGCTTGGCATTGATCGGCCGCATACATATAGTAAACATTAGCTGCGTTGGGTTTATGAATGAGCTGCAGCGTCTGCGGCTTGACGCTTGGTTAGACGATAAGCGTGTCGGGTCAATGTTACCCGCGTCTTCTGTGGACTTGAACTTTGTATCTTGTTTTTATGCTTGTTTCATGATTATTTTGGTTTGTTGTCTTCTGTTTTCTTCCATTTGTTTTTACTAAGTGCAAACAAAATGTTAAGATGGGTAAAGCCAAGGCTCGCGTTAACATTAATGACAGCCGCTGACAGCTTACAAAATAGAAAAATTACAACCCTAAAAATGTAATTCATGTAATTCACTTTATGCACTGTAACCATATAAAATGAATATAAAAAGGGTTAAATAAAAAATATTATAAGTTTAACCCTGAGCGAATATATATAAACATATTCTCAACCCTCTTAGCATATTTTGTGTGCTGTTCCTATATACTACAAATAACTAAGATATATATAATATTTAAAATACATTAAGAGTTTCTTAAAGCTGCCCATATCCATCTTAAAACCAAAACGAATTAACTCTTAACCGACTTTTGTTTACAGTGTTAATTCACATTTGCAGCTTGATAATTATAAATATTTTGGTTTAATGTTGCGTTGTCTTAGCTTTTAGCAGGTTTTACCGCAGGCACATTTTGCTTACCTCTAAACAATTTTTGTTTTTCTTCGCAAATTTTCAACGCTCGCCCAATTTTAATTACAAATACACGAGGCTCTTTGGGCTTTTGTTATGGTACGGCACGAGGTGCGCCGTTTGAACTTGACTTTAATTGGCTTTCAATAAAACAATTATGTATTTCTCTATGGCGTTTTATATCTAATTAGACTGTGGCTTGGCCCAAAGGCTATTTTGTCTTTCACTTGACATAGCCGCACAAAAATCTTTCACTTTTCGTTTCATGAACGCGTCCAATCGATTATGGGGATTATGTAATGCCACATACCACAATGTTATTAAATGTACTTATTGTGAATGCCAAACATTGGATTTCACAGTTAACGCCCAGTTAAAGCTCATACCGCTAAACTGTAACAAGTGCAAAATGTGGCAACAAGCTGATGCGTAAAAGCTTTTTGGCCATGCGTTGCATGTTAAAATTTTAAAATGCTTTTAATATTTCCAGTTAAATGCAGGCAACGAGCATTTGTATGCTGGACGTGCTACGCCCACTCAGACCAAGCGGGCAGCTAAAGTCGCAGCGTTTATGATGCCATCATGAGTGCGTTGCTCATAATTTGATAATAGCTTCCATTAAACGAAACAAAAGTGTGCATAAAAACTTGGACAGCAACTGCTAGTTGTGGTATTGTTGTTGTTGTTGTTGTTGTCATAATTAGCACCCAACTAAATGTTTATAAAGTGGCAGTGTCTCGCTTGTTGTTGTTTGTGGTGTCAAAATACACTCGGCAGAGATTTGTACAAACAGTGTCATTAGCTGGGAGAATGATGCTCTGTCTCGGTCGGTTATTAGGTAATAATGTATCCCAAAAAATGAAGTCATTTAGTTGTGTGTTTTGATATTTATTTAAACAAATTAAATGTGTGTGAAAACTGTTGTGTGTGCACACGTTTTATTATTGATACGACACAACAATGGGCAGCCATAACAAACAAAAGACTTAGGCAACGAACTTGGCTTAGCTCACAGCCCGAGTCAGACACATGAATATATGTATTATAATTTAACTAGCTGCGATTTCAAGACATTCCCAGCATTGTTGCTGTTGTTGCTATTGCCGCTCGACCTGCAGCTGTAGCTGTAGCTGCTGCGTCAATCATGCCCGGCCAGAACTTCATTTGATTTGCAGTTTCAATTTGATATCTTTGCTTGCCCCATGTGGCGACGCGTCGCCACGGTGGGTGCAGCATTGGGCAGCAAAATCAACTACAGGCGGTGGTTAAATGTTAACTAGTTAGAATGAAGAGCGGGTTGGGTGCAACTACAAAACACCCTGGAAACTTCAAATGTTTTAATTTGAAAAACGATGCTGAAATTTAATTTACATCTGACAGCTAAGATAAAAGTTAGCCAGCATTCGCTTTGCTTTTAATATATTTATATATCAGCTTCTTAGCAAGCCACAATCTACACAAACTTTATCTTATGAAATGGTGCAGCAACTGTGATCAACTAAGGCAACTAGTTAGTGGCTGGTTCTTTGGACTGGCAATTTTAATTGACGCGCTGCCAGCATATATTTACTTTGATTTTGTAATTATTTTCTGTGCAGTCGAACAGGTTCATGAGATAAAGCCAAACTGTGCAGCAGTTCTTTGAATTTTTATGCTAATTCGCTGCACTTGTTGCACCGTTCATATAATTATTATTTATAAATTTGTTTGCATATATTATTAATTACAACAATAGCGCAATTGCTCAGCTCGTTTAATTGCTGTCACATAAATCTTGGAGGCAACACATTGATTGCTCTGATTTACGACTTTGCCTAGTGTCGCGTTTGTCGCCTAAGTCTTTTGATTTTAACCATGTTGTGGGCGTCCTATAAGAACCATTTAATTAAAAGCATTTTCACATTATACGATTTTTAACACACGTCTGACCTTCAAAATGCCATTAGAACCAAACAGCGCATCGAGTTAATAAAATTACCGTTATGCATATACAATGCCGATATACTATATATCATTTTGCGTCTGGCTTATTGGCCGATTCGTTAGCTGGGCCCGCTGTCGTCAAAAGCTTTCAAGCAACGAAATGATAAATACGCGTACACGGCCCGAAAAACCAACTTAATTTGTAGGAAATAAAAAATAGAAATGGCAAAGATCGTCACATCGCAGATGATGTAATTATCACGTAGAAAGCTGTGACATGAGCGATGTTTCTATCTGTTCTCTGGTGATTTATGCAAGAAATATGCAAATTAGCGGTATGTTTTTTGAGACTGATGTCTTTTGGCTAACAGCCTTTTGACCTGTGCAAAAGAATGTCGTCGATTTCTATGCTATGGCCATAACAGAGCTAAGAGCGTGCATCGCGGAGAGCAACAGCAGCGGCAACTCTTAAGCTTGGCTCAGAAAAAAAAAGCTTTAGTTTTGGCGCTCTGCAAGCTTCGATACGCTAAACGCTATTAAGCCAAGTGAAGCCATGAAGCAAAAGTTTCAAACGAACAGCAATAACAACAACAATAACAACAAACAGCCGAAGCCCGACCGACAAACGGGCAACGTAACCGAACTTACGGTAAGGCCAGCCAGCCAGCCAGCCAGGCCCAGCTTGTAGCCAAGACCGTCTTGGCCGTCATCGGCCGTCGTCAGTCGTGTCGCGAAAGTCGTCGAGTGCGTTTGCCAGTTGCCTTTGTTGCTGTCGGTGCGGCACACTGTTAACCACACACAAACACACACACACACACACGTCGAGTAAGCTGGTGCCGTGTTACAGTGGCTCAAGAGCAAAAACAAAAACAAAATTCAACAGCAAAAAAATTTTGTACAAAAATAAAAAGAAGAAAAACACAAGCTCATCATCAGCATCATCTTCTTCGTCATCGTCATTCACATATACGAAATTTTTTAGTGCGCGCAGTCGTTATGCAATTGAAGTGCGTTCAAAAATCAAAATAAATAAAACGAAATTTTAAAGAAAAAAGAAAAAAACAAATTAAATGTCGTTAGAAATTTTCGTACAAGCAGACACATAAAAAGTACGGTAAAAGCTAAAAAAAAACCAACAAAAATTTCGAAAAACTTTATAAATTTGTTTTCAAAAAATGCGAAATTAAATTTTATGAAATTTCAACAAACCAGTTTTGACCAAAAGAAAATAATGCCAACAGCAAACAAGTGAAACTAAGGCAACAATAAAATTGTCAAGTGGCGACAAGTGATCAAGTGAAAAGCGCTAAGAAATTGTACAAAGCCAACTGTTAACTGAATTATAAAATCAATATAAATAATAATAGATAAAATATCATTGTTACAGCATTGAAAGTGCAACAAGAGCTGGTGCCAGGCGTCTGCCAACGTAATCATTGGGAAAATATCAGCAATTTTGCAACAATTTCGACATTGCAACAACAACAATAACAAAAACAACTGCAGCAGCTGCAACAAAAGTAATTGAGCAAAAGGTGAGTAGCATGTCAGACACGCATGCAACTAGCGTATAGTGCTGCATGCAACACGGCCCTCGCACACTCGCATTCGCCCTCGTGCAACATGGCGTATGCGTAACATTTAGCCCAAAGCGAATGCATTCATATATATTCACACGCCCCACAGCCATGCCCAGCCTGTGAGTGCGAGTGTGTGTGTGTGTGTGTATTGTTGTGCACTTCCTGCTACGCTTATTTTTTTTTCTTTCATTATTACGTTTTATTTAACGTTTTGGTTTCGTTTTCGTATTCATTTGGTTTTAAATCTAAAATATTATGTTGTGCGTTCGCAGCTCAAGGTTGTCAACGTTTTTGTTGTTTTCTTAGGTTCAAAACTTGTATATAACTCAACTAAATGTATATTTATGAGTTACCACAGCCAAACTGGATATGTTTTTTGGAATTAATTAAAACTATTAGTGCAGAATTAACAATACAATGTCAAGTTGTGACTTGGGCCAAAGTCTAGTTAATTGGCTGGCTTTGCCTAGGCGCAGGCCGGTTGGCCCTGAGCACAGATCAAGCCACACTGACTGACTGATGAGTCGTCAGCACGCCCCCGAAAGCCGATGCAGTTAATAAAGCAACGACGTGCCTAAACAAAAAAAACTGAAATAAAACAAATACAGAAAGAATTGCAGTAGGTGTTGCGACAATTGTCGAGGAAGGAAGTCGTCGCGAGTATCAGTTTGGCTTGGCTCTCTGTGGGAGTCAATTAGTGTGCAAGAAAACAAAAACAAAAATGTAAATGCAACAGCAACAACAGCAACAACAGCTGGCAAGAGTTGCAGCGAGAGGCGCCCAATTATTCAGCCATAAATGTAAACAATCGCATAAAAGACCTTAAGTAGAAGAAGAAGCTGCAGACAGAAGTGTTGAAAATGCAGTAACCAAAATATGCAAAGTTCAGTTGGCCTACCAACGCACCCCACCCCTCTCTGCCTTAGCAGCAAGAACCAAAAAAAAGATACAACTACAGCTTTAGACAATAACGTGGCAATTTAATGGGAAATGTCAGTCACAGGCGTACAACAACAGTTGACTTCATTTTCTCAGAAGCAACAAAAGAAAAACAGCAACAACAACAACAACAGTATGCATGAACAAATGAGTTTTCGTGCGCGCAGACATAAAAAAGGTCGTGGCAAACTTACAAACGCAATGACAGCAACCAAAAAAAAAAAAAAAAAACAGCAACAACAATGACACAAAAACCAACGCGGCGCATGCGCAATGCACAAAACAATCGACATACAAATATACACCTATATATTTACATATCCATTTTTTGTTGTTGATTTTTCGCTAAGCCCCACTTGTAGCGTGTCAAAGTGCATGACTGCAAAAGTCCCTTCACTCACAGTTAAGATCGCAAAGTTGCCAATATATTATTGTCAGCATTATTTTTTGTTTTACATATACTTAGATCAAGTTTATTCGATAAAACATAATAATAATAATAATAATAGAATAAGCCAAACGGTGTCACACTTTTGTCTAGCCACATTTTATTCTTCAGCTGGCATTTCTTTAGATTTTGTTTACAAATGTGCTCCGCATTTTTATGAGCTGTCAATTCCCTTGACTTTGGCTTAGATTTAGGTGTGCGCGTGTGTGTGTGTGTGTGTGTGTTGCCAAAGTACAATTTATTGGCTTTTGTTCATTAGCGGAAAATGGGTTAATCAGATACCGGGAACATGCAAATTATTGGAATGTTTGGCCATGGCAAAAGCTTTAGACTATTTTCTAGAATATTCTTTGATATTACCAAATATTAAAGCTGTTCGAAATTTCTCGATGTGAGTTCTAGATTTTTTTTTAATTTTAGATAAAATACCATCTGCCAACTGTTTGAATGTGTGAAAACATTTTATTGCAGTACTAAAAAATGCGGAGCTCAACTCATTTGTTGGGTGTTGAAAACCTCAACGCCCGCACTATAACAATCAAGAGCTAATTAAATTGTTATTGTGGCATTACTTAGATAGTGCCGCGGCACGTGTTTTTCCACCATTATTGTTGTTAACGATAGCCAGTTAGACAGATAGTGTCGGTCTTAGCTGATGGCCTTTAATTGCTTATCGCACAGCAGCATCAGCAGGCTCAAGCCCAGCCCAGCATCAGTTTGCTGCTTGGGCCATGTTTATTAAAACATTATATCATTTGGCATTGTTTCGGGGCATATAAATTGCATTTTAAGTGCACGCGTAGACCACAAAAGGTGTTTGTTGTTGATTGTTTGGTTTTGTTGCCAGACGCAATCAGGCAAACAAAACGCTTGTTAAACAAACACGCACACACACACACACACATTAATATTACTTCATATTTCCGCTCATTGGAAGCAGCAGCATCATCAATGTTGAAAAATAAAAGCCAAACTTTCGTGGCTTTCGTAGGGCATTTGAAAAGTGAAAAGGTAAGCAACAAAAAGACCAGATTTGCTGCTGCTTTTTGATTGTTGATTGCAGGCGTGTGATAAGCACAAATCGCCAAAAAAACAAAAAAAAACTAAATAAATAAATAAAGAGAAAAAAAACTTAAATAGCCACTGCTTTCATTCAGATGTGGCTACATTTATCAAGCCAACTAATGATGGTCAACGTAACTCGCAGTTGGCAACTCTCATTGCAGCTCATTTTTTTTTTACCTTCTTTCTTAAAATGTTGAAAGAAAGAAATTCAGTTTCGTTTTCAGACTCACTCGCTCGTGGAAAATTTAGTGCTCAACTTTGTTGTTGCTGTTGTTGTTGCTGTTGTTGTTGCTGTTGTTGTAGGTACACTCAAATTGCTACGTTTACATTGGCTGCACGCCACAGAGCGCTCTGCCAGACAGGCTCCAGCCAGTTGAAGCGTGCAAGCCAAATGAAAACTGAAAACTGAAAACGAAAGCAGCCGCCAAACGTAGCTGTTGCTGTTTTTTTGTAGTTGTTATACTTGTTGTTGTTGCTGTTGTTGTTGTTGATACTCTTTTTGCAAGTAATTTCTGTGTGTTTTTATTGTGATTTGCTTTGCTTTGCTTTTCACTTCACACATACACACACAGCGTAGAGTGTGTGTGTGACTTGTTTTTTGGCCAGTCAACTAACTGCACTCGTCTCTTTTGGCCAGCTCAAGTTTCAACGTTACGAATCTAAAATACGCGCCAAAAATGCGGAAAACTTTTTGCTTATTTCGCACTGCAGCGCATAATGAAAGTGTCAACTTGCTGGTTGAAGGAAACGTCGCTTACAGACAGCCCTCTGAACCAGTTTTGATAACACCTGCCAGCCGCAGTCTCAGTTGCAAATGCGGCAGCGCTAGTTGCGCACCAACGACTGCATCTATCCGATTGATTAATAGTGTGAGCAGAGTTCATTAGGCAGGCAGCCCAAAAAATATTTATGTTGCAATTTTGATATCTTAATGAATCAACAGATACTACTTAAATTGTCAGATAGCGATTTCGAAATACTCTGGCAACAGTGTTGAAAATTGTTACTCGTAGAGCAGGACAACTGCAAACATTTAAATCAAAAATTCCTCGCTGTTTAATTTTGCCATACAAGTTTGTTGCTTAAGTCATTCGTTTTTCAGCCAGTTTTCGGTCGAACTACATTTTTAAATGCTCCGAAAAATATTTTTTAACTATTTGCCTGCAAACATTTGCTAGTTGAGCAGGACAACAATAGTAATAAATATACCTCTAACGGTCATTTGTCTCAGCCATGCAAGTTCGTTGCCTAAGTCATTAGGCTGCAGTCAATTTTCGGTCTATTTTAGTTGTTGAAGCAATTTTTGTTTAATTTTAGCTTGTATTATCAGACTAAAATAGCTAGACAACAACAGCAACAAAAACAAGTTTGTGTCTTAAGTCATTCGATTTGAGCCGATTTTCCAACGTGTCAAGTAATTTGTAAATTTACATTTTGAGAGTCTGCTTAATGAACAGGCACGACACCAGCTGCAAACGTAACAAAAACAACATAAAAATCAATCAAACCTAGTTACAACAGTCTCAAAACAACGGCAACCAAATCTTCATAAATTGAAATGTTAACTCTCGGATTTTCGTTTAGTTTGCCTTTTTTCCCCTCTCGTTTTTGTCGCCGATTGCGCAAAGCCAAACACAACACACTGACAGTTACATGACGCCAAAAAAAAAACAAAAACAAAATATTGTAAAACCTTATGATTTAACATAAATTCATTCAATAATTGCGTGAATGATGAGCGCTGGCAGAGATGTGCGTGGTGCTGAGGGGAAATAGGGTTGCGAAATGCAATATGCATGTATTTAAAATAATATATGTGAGATTTAGTAGCTGCTGCTGCTGCTGCTGGTGATAATCGTGCTTTCTGTGCCTGACGCGCTCAGGTGTTAAATAGCGGCAACATAACAGCAGCAGGTATCAAGTTCCGCAAGACATTGTATTGTTTTTATTTTTCGGCTGCTATTTTGGATATTTGCACTATTAGCTTCCTATTTGCACACGCGATAAACAACAACAACAACAAAAAAATAATATGTATATGTACCATATACATATATAATTTGCATAATGAAAACCTTAACCCCAAACACCACAGACAAAAGACATGCGATTAACTGAACCGTGCCCCGTTGCCGAGCACTTTCACGGTGTTGTTATGCAAATTAAAGCATTTGATTAGCCATATCCAACAGGCAGGTCTCGAGTACTCGAACAATACGCATTATAGCGCTAAATATTACGTATAATTTTTCATTATATTTATACGATGTGTGTGCACCACACATTTAAGACAACACTTACCATGGCTTTAAAGTCAATGACTGCTTAATTTAATTTGGCCAGAAATCAATGGCCGCACGTCTTCCTTGGGTGAATCGTGAACTTCTCCGCTTGACCCCAGCGGGAATTTCGAGCACACTGTGAAAACAATTTCGTTTAGGTTATTTTCTTTCCCCACAACAATAAAAAAAAAACAAAGCAAAAGGGTTTGTTTATTTCTGGCCGTGGCTAATCAATCAAATTGCTGCCAGAGCATGCCAACAACAAAATTCTTGAGGCTTGTCACTAGCCCAAAAGCTAAGAAAGACGAAGAAGAAGAGCGCGCATTAGACGAAAGTATCAAATGATTGTTTCCCAGCTTTAAAAGCGCTTCATTAGCGTGACTTTCATGTCGGTTCTGGTTACATAATGAACCGCAGCCCTAATGAAATATGTGAATAGAAATAAAAATAAAATATAAAAAAAAAATATTATACTTTCTAGCTTTTAAAATTTGAGTGACCTTAACATTTTCTGGGTCCCGAGCCACATTTGGCAAATGATTTGGCATATTTCTGTGCTTTGTTCATAGGGTAAAAAACCTGTTGCAACTGGCTGAATTTATTGATGCGTGGTTGTCATTTGCCAAATGTGATGCAGCACACACCAACACGCCCACACACACGCACACACACATTTAAATACAACTAGTCACTTTTGTGGAGCTGCCCACATCTGTCGCGTGTAAACAAATCAGCTACACAAAACAGTGTGCTCAAGTGCTCACAGCTGCTGCCGCTTTCAAACTAGCCAAAAGCACAAACACACGTGCTGTTGTCTGTTTACAGCGACAAAACAAAACAGCAAATCTCGTGACGCATTCGCATTGCATTTGAACTCGCTGCTCAAACAATGACAACGTTAGGTAAACGAACTGAAAACTATTTGCAGTCGGCAGCCGGCAAATATTAAGTGAAAAAAAAAGTGGCCATCATAATGTGAGCGATGACAGCAGCCAATGACCGGCCTGTTGCAGCCCGTCGACAACGGCAATGACAACAGCGATAGCGGCAGCGACAACGTCTGCTGCAGCGCATTAGAATTTCCAAACAGCCAGCCCACTTCACACCCATTTAAAGTAAATTTACATGTCTAATAATTAATATGCAAGCGCTGTCTGCCAATTGACTACAATGCTAACTGCTGCCTCTGACTGTTCGTCATCGACAATATGAAAAATTCTTTATTGATTCTCGTAAAATGCTAGACTTTCATTCATAAAACGCTGAGCACTTAATATGCGGCTAGTGTAGCTGATTTATTAATAATGCATAGTTGTAAACAGGCCTAGAGCCATAGAAAGTTCTTTTCGAAAGTCAGGCCGAAACAAACGACTCAGGCAGCAAACTTACTGCGCCTGCATATCGCATCAATTTGAAATTTGAACATTTGAAATTTGTTACGCTGACTTTTGAAGATTTTTCACAGTTGCCCAGCGTCGAATTGCGAAATAGTTTACTTTCTATTTCGATGCTCATCAATTTCATGTGGCCAAATGAAAAATTTCAACAGCGAAAGCATTTTTTTTAAATTTTTTTATTTATGGCTTGCAGCGCGACAAAATGTCAGCAGATGCCACGATCGATGTTAATGAACTCCACATATGCTGAGGCAAAAAACAACCATATATATAACTTATAATTGAATTAAAGTTTTGCTGATGTTTTTATTAAAGTAAAGTAGCATGTGCAATCATTGCGTTTATAAACAATTTCGAAACGCGCTGCTAATTGTGAAAGTTCAGCGTTCGGCGATTTACATTCAAATTGGGCAGTTTGAGTGTGGTCTAGCGGAAATGTTTGGCTATAAGGCTAATGGCTGGTAGTTATAAGTAAGTGTTATATCAAACACGGATTAATTGGTATAATTTAAATAGTGCCAATTTGGCTGGCAGCCATTAAAGACAAAGGTTTTTTTCTGTTGTTGTTGTTTTGAAAGTCGTTAAATTTTGTGCGTGTGCGCAAAAAACCAAATAAACATTGAAAAAATCAAAAAATTTGAAAGTGAATGCGATTACGGTGAAAAATGCAAGGCTTAATTTTCGCAGTTTTTATTTTTTTATTTTTGAAGTCAACAGCGAAATATAACAGTAAAAGTGCTTGAAATTATGCAGAAAAATCAGCAAAGACAACACACAAAAGCAGCTGATGAAGACTTCATCTCACATTGCCATCAAGTGGCTATCAACACTCGACCCCAACGGCTGTTTTTGCTGTTTTTTTTTTGTTTATTGAAGACCCAGCCCCAGCAACAACAACAATGTTAAAGAACAGATACAGAACCACATAAGCAAAAACACTAGTTGCATTTTCGCTTTAGCTGTTCTTTTGACAGAAATATGCCATCATGCCAGACCTCCATCCGCTATGAGTGTGCAGGATATTTGAGCACCACTTAGCACCACTTCAGCATCCCAACAACAGCAACAGCTACAGCGCAGTTATCAGAATTTCTCATCGACCGACACCTGAGCTCGTCCCAATTCAGTGTGCCATATAAAATTTTTGATACGTCAGCATTGTTGTAAATATTCCAAGAACAAGCTGCATTTTAATTTGGCATGTTCCATAAAAACTGAATATAAAAATGCACCGAAATTACCAAGCAACTTAATTGGCAAGCCTGCAAGCCGTGTTAATCAAATGTTGCCACTTGTTCAGACCTGGCCAAATCACATGAAACTGTGGCCTTTTATTTTGGCATGACATACCTTTTATACTCTGCCAGGGCGCATACAAAAGAAAAGCTCAAATCCAACGAGAAAACTTTTTACTTACATTTTTTCGATAGTTGTAATTAATCGGTACCTCAGCAGTTGTTCAACACTGCTACGCAAGTATTACACAGCACTTCTTTCCGTTACACGTATATAAAAATCACAATTTCAAGCTTCATAATAAAGCAGGCTATACCGCTTTTAGGGTATAGAGTAATATATGCATCTATGCTATAGACAATTGCCCGTATCATTGGCAAGCAGTACACGTAATTGCTCGTCGGGCACAAACTAGAACACGTCTGCCTGGAGAGCTTGTACAACGCGTACGTGCCGTGTCAGAACAACTGAACGGGAGTAGACAATATGTTCTATATATTGTAGTAGTAGTAAATAGGTAGCTCATAAGTCGGATGTATAAATAACAATAGTCTGGGCAGGCCACAACCAACTATATGTATACAAACACAACAACAATAGCAATGCAGTCCAAAAATTGAAAGGTGCAAAAAAATGCAGCTCAATAAACTAGCAGAAAACGGGCGACAAGAGACGCTGATACGCGAACAGATGCAGATGCAGAGATGGGGACAAACGAAACGGTGTAAAAAATTGTCAGACAGTCGTACAATTTAACGGCTTTTGTTGCATAAATCCAGCAGGCAACATTTGTTATGCGATTGCAATCTATCGCACAAAATGGCGCCGATTGTTGACAATACGAATCGAGTACGAGTATGAGTATGAGTATGAGTACGAGTACTATTCCAAATGGCATCGGCATCGGCATCGGTTGCAATTGCGCAAAAGGCGTTGAAGATTTATGGGTAGCAACGGCGTATTCAGCATCCCCCAAAGTCGGGGCTGTCAATCAGTCAATCAGAGGCACTCAGCCATTTCGGCAAAAGAAAGCTGACAGACAATTATAGACACTAATAATAATGATAATAACAACAACAACAATATCAGCAGGCAACAAACAAAGCGTATAAATATGACAACAGGTTAGCGAACCTCGCACATTTGCATACAAACAGATGGTGAGCGAGAGCGAGAGAGGCAGACGCCCAATAGGCATAGGCATAGGCGGAGAGAAAGAAAGGGAGAGAGAAAGAGAGTGCGAGGGAATAAAGGGTAAAAAAGATTGCCGCTACACGCGTCGTTCGGCCAGATTCCACAGCCCCAAGACCCAGAGAGGTGTTTATTATGCAATGAGCGTTTTTTCATCAACTTGACAAACTGAGCCGTGAAAAAACAAACGACCTGGCGTTTGCTTTGTTTTACCATTGTGCTTTATTATTTTCTCTTTGTCTGCTTACTAAAGCCCTGCAGGTGATTTTCATTTGTCTGTCGTTTCGGTTTCGATATCGGTATCTGTATCTACAGTGCGTAGTCTGAGAGCCGGCCAAAACGACAAGTAATTCAATAAAAATTGCATGTTTTACATAAATTCTGTTGGCAGGTCATAAAAATGCCAATGTCTCACACTGATTCAAGATCATATGAAAAAGGAAATATCATAATATTGATAGTGTATTAAAAATTCAAAATTCAATTTTTCCGTTTCGTTTCGTTTTCGCTGTGTTTCAGTTTCACTGTTCCAGTATAATTTGGGGGTTTTCTGTATTCTCGCCAAGCTAAAGAATAAACAAACTTTGAAAACACTGCCGAAAAATACATTTTAAACGCAGCAGAACAGCTGGGTAAAGTGCAAATAGCAGACTGCAGGTAGAAGCGTATTTGCCTGAGGTTCAGCACTTTATTGGGTAACAGCAGCTCCCACAAAGTTTACACAGCTGAGGCCGCCTTGGGATGACTTGTAAAAAGGAAGTCGGGTCATAAACAATATCTGTTATTATTGTGCTTGAGTGCGTTGAACCTTGCTGTTAGTTGTGTTTTTTTTTTGGCTCTGTTTGGTTTGCAATTTGACGCTGCACAGTTTGGGGCCTGTCAGCACCAAAAGATCTTTACCCACAGAATTTTTGACGATCAGTGTACAGTTAGATGGTTAAATAAGTTCGGCACACATGAAAGCTAAATACATAATATCGCATGCGAATTCACAGCCAGTATTTTTATGACTTACTTGTCGTTTCTTTGCAGACTCTCCCTTAAGTGCTTGGACTGACGACTCAACAAAATGGTATCGCGAAGAAAAATATTATCACGTTCACGCGATGATCTAAACCTGGATCAGACATTCACGCAGCAGGAAGAGGAGGAAGATGTTTGGTATCAGAAAGACAAACTCTACAAGGTAAGATGCTAATCACCAAAGATTTAATAAGCTGATGATGCGGCAATTATTAAATGCAATTCATTAGCATACTTTAAATGTGTGTGTGTGTGTTGAATGGTGTGTGTCAACGTACAATTAGTTAGAAGTAGAAGCAACCGAATAATAAAACAGTGGAACAACAACAAATGGAGGCCATGGCACGACCACGATCTGAACAACTGACAGCTCAAGAGTTTAACTTCCGCTAACTGGCCAGTTGGTTTTCTATGATTTGTGGCCATTTTCCACTGTGGCTTATTCTCGACACGTGCAGCGGGCCGCATTGAGGTCAGCGTCAGCATAAAACGCACTAAACCTTAGCCACAGGCGCTGTATATTGTTGCTGTTGTTGTTGTTGTATTGACCAATTGCATTAATTACCGTTAGGCCATCGCATTGCGTTGTGCATTTTTAATTTGCCTATGGCCATTTGGCAGTTGCCGCAACAACAACAACACTAGCAGCGATGAATACCGAAGACGACGCGCCGCTAAAAACAACAACTAACATTAACATCAACATCAACAACAAAATGCAAACGTTACCCTAATGCACAAGCCCAGCACGAGCTTAACTTTGTGTGTGTGCGTGTGTGTGAGTGTGTGTGCGTGTTTGTCTTGTCTGTCTGTGTGTGGGCATTTCATTGATTTCAGCATTTAGGCAACAAAATAGACAATAAAATCAGCGCTAGTGTTGTTTATGTCTCTCCAGCTCACTCATGTCACGTTTATGCAGAGCATATCATGATATATCATGTCAGCATACAAAATAAGTGAATAAACACAATGAATATAGAAAAATATAATCATAAGCTTATTTTAAAAAATTTGTATTAATAGATACAAATACAAAAGTTAAGAATGTCAATTAAGTAAGATAATAAATGAGGATATTATTATGAAATTTATTTTTAAATTTTTTTAAACAGGTATTTTCAGTTAACCGGTTTGCTAAACAAAAATAAATTTGTATGTCAAAGTTATTAATTACTAGTAATATAATTAATCCACTGTATCGCCATAATTGTTTTACTTATCGCAAATAATGTCATCGCATGAACGGATCATTTATCGCCTGTGCTATAGCTTAATTTTTGGCAAATGCCGCTACCCACACACACACAACATTTTGGCCACATCTAGCCATTGTTGTCAAAAATATTATAAGTATTATTTAACTGGGTTAACTGCAGCCAGTGAATAGTTTAAACCAATCAAAACTGAGCACTGTTATGCGCCTCTATAAAATTTCCAGTCTTTTTTTTCTGGTTAACAAATGGATTTGCATAAAGCCTCACCCAGTCCATCAAAATGTGACGCAAAAAGTGAAAAGCCGAGCGACACTTTTATTGTAGTTTTTGTCATATGCAGCTTTTGGATTGTGGAAAATGCGACCGCCCACGTGTTGGGGCTAAAAACGCCGCAGCATTGTGCAATTGGCGTGAGCGTCTATATAATTCCGTTTAGCAATACAAAAGGCGTCTAGTTTTTCCCATGAAAATGAACACAAAAACAAATTATGGCAGCGTTTTCCTATTGTCGTTGCTTAGCTTTGAGAGCCCTTTTGAATTGGGCTGACTAAATTTTGTTTTTGTTTTTTTTTTTTTTTGGTTTTTTTTTTGTCTTTAGCTGCCAGGCATTTATTGAGCAATCGTTGTTTCTGTAGTTGTTGTTATTGGTCCTATACTATATTCAATATTGTTTACAAATTTATTAGCTGGGAACAAAGCCCAGTCACAAAAGGCTTGCATTTTGCGCATATGCAGCGTAAGGCAAACAAAAGACTCAAGCAACGAACTTGTTTGGCTTGCAAACAGAACGTTAAGTGGATGCATTAGGTGGTTGCCTGGCTACTGCTTCTTCTTCTGCTTAGTTTTTCTAGCAACTTTTCCACATAGACGAAAGTAGTATGAAAATGAAAGTTTTATTTTCGGCAAGCTGACAAGTTTTCGTTTCGCTTCGTCTCGCTTGCATGCTGCTGTTGTTGTTGTTGTTGCTGTCGCTTTGCCGTTTTTCCACTTCCACTTCCATGCGCCTGTTTAGCCACTCGTTCACCTGGTTTTGGTTTCGCTGGCACGTTCGCCAGAGTTGTACAACAGGATTGGCCGCCGCCGCCAAAACGCGTTGGCGCAAGCAGGAAAAACCGCACAGCACACACAACACACACACACAAACACTCACACATACATGTCACTTGGCGCGTAATTTAGCTCTTCAACGAGGGGGAATGGAAAACTCGCCAAGATTGTTTTTTAATATGCCTTATAAACAGGCATTTTTCCTTATAAAAATCCTGCCTGCATTGAATTGAATTTCCTGCTCGGTGAAAACGCATTTGATTGATTTGCATTGTGTGGCGTTGACGGAAGACACCGCCGGCTATTATTATGGCTCAAATAACCTGCCAAGACGAAACTATGCATGAAATTAGCATAAATTTGTTTGCGCTTCGCGCACCAAAGATAAGCAAAGACAAATGTCCGCAGTCCACTCGATCGCATCGCTTTAAAACAATATTTATTTAGCCATCGTGAGCGGACTTTGGAAATGGGTCAGACGACATTTGAAGTTCTGCGCCTCGGGGGCTAACTCAAATTGAAAATAATGAACATATCAACGAACTTTTTATAATACATTTTTCTTTCCTCTTCTGTTTGCTGACATAATTTGCAATTTCTTTTAGCGAGTGCAACCTGTCACAAAAAAAAAAAATAAATTTATCAAGTCCATAATAATTTGAAATAATGATTATATCTATTACAACAAAGCTCGCCGCGCGACTGCTCGACAGCCACCAGCTAAATTCATTTTATTAAATGTCAACATTGAGCGCTAGGCGCATCTGCAGCCATCCTCAATTTTAACCGTAGCCAGCATCAACTGCAACTGCAACTGCAACTGCACAAAAGCACCGTTCGCTCGTTGCGGCAAAGTCGTGACTGCAAAAGTTCAACAACATTTTACACAAAAAGTGCAAACTTAATAAACTTAAGCAAAAAAAAAAGATTCTCAAGAGTGCCTCCAAACTGACGACCTGATCAAACTTCCGTGCTGATTGCACTTGTGCACGTGTTTTTCTGTTGTTGTCGTTTCATTTTTTGCTCTCGGGTGTCAATTATAGAACTTATTAAACCCATCCCAGCGACAGCGCGAGACAGCTACTTTAATTACACATTAATGGCTTTTGTGCCCTTTAAAAAACAGCACACACAAAAATAAATAAAAGTTTGTGCAACATTTGTGACATGCTTGTAGGGGCGTGGCAGAACACATCAACTTTGAGGTTTTTTAAAGGTCGCTAAGCTACACAAATTAATAAAATAAAATAAAAATTAATTAACATTTTTAAGAGCCGGTTAAGAAATAAAATTTATTTAGATGCAAAAACAGGTCCAGTTAGTCGAGTTTTGAGTGCAGTAAACCTTTAGAAACCACTAACGGACAATTGACATACAGACCTCAACTCAAATTATCATTAAGATATTTAACATGTATAAAGAGATTTTTTAGCTCGGTTTACTTTTCTTTAATATGGGCTCATAATTACAACGGGTTTTTTTCTTCTTTATCGCAGCGTTCACTTTGCTCTTAATAATAATGGAAAAAAATGTGACATTTCTTTTCTGTGGCATTTTGTTCATATTTAATAATTTTTGTGTGTTGTCGAAACGCCTCTGCGGCATTTTTACTTGAACAGCGATTTGCGTCAAAGCAACCAAAAAATAAATTAATTTTGTATATAGGAATTTTTTTTGTTGCTGTTGCTTAAATATTTCATGCTATACATAGGTTCGATAATAATTTGCATAACAAATGTGTGCTTATAAAAACCAGTTCAGTTGCTTTTTAAGAATCGATTGGCATTTTGGCCAATACACAGCCACACAAACACACACACACATTCACACTAAAATATACATAACTTGTATCAAAGCTGTGCTAATTTTCGTGCACAGCAAATATTACGTATACGTAGCAAACACGCGCCGTTGCCGTGCAGTGTGCTTAGCCCAGCCCAGCCCAGGCGAAACGGGCTAATTAAAAAGCAGCTACAAAAGCAGCAGAAACAACAACAACAAGAACTGCATAAAACAGCTAAAGTAGCCGCAGAACTAACCGCAACTGCTTGTAAGCTGAACTTCGACATTTTGAGGTCGTCTCATAAAATTTAAGGCAGAAGACGACGGCCTAGAGATATATAATATATATACACATATAAAAACAACAGCAAAAATAGCAACAACAGCATGTTATAACTTGTTTGGCCACACGACACTTGAGCCTACAAGATTCTTTTGCCGAACAGCCAAAAGAAAAAAATTGAAAAACATGTACAACAAAAGTGAATCTGCCCAGGCGGCCAGAGCGGAGCTTGAGAAGAATCTATGCGACTTTGAAGTGAAATCAAAAGTGCTGTCGACTCGCACATACAGCAGCAACAAATTAAAGCCAAAGTACGCAAAACACACACAAACACATTCGTATATACAAAGCCAAAAGCATACGAAAAGGTTAACAAGTTTTACTACATGATTTATTTGCATTTTTAATGTGCGGCCTGGCCCGCAGCAGCATCTAACCAACGAGCTGCCTAGACAAGTTTACCATTGGCTGGTCTATACTCCCGTATAAACTACATCTTTATGTAGAACTGAGCCAAAACAGAGACGTTAGATACATGTATTTGTTTGCCTCAATTTTCATATTTTGTTTATTTTTGTCCAAAGCCAGCGCTGAACTTTGCCCAAAAAAAAAAAATAAGTACGAAACTGTGGGCATGTTGGTTACTGGGCTAATGGTTTTGTTTATGACCCTGTTCTTTGTTCGGGTTAATTGAACTCCTTTTTTTTTTTAGTTACGTTCGCCTGAACATATGATAATGTAGCGCCATTAAATTGCCAGCTGTGCGGCACTGGCAGCCTTGATTAACACACACACACACACACACACGAGAGCGGTACAAAAAGTACACAAGAATTTAAATGAAGTGCAATCTTGAACCAGTTCTGTATTAATTTGATTTTGAATATGGAACAAGACAATTATAAATGTAATACATTACTTGGAAATCCACAAAATCTTTTAGCATTGCCGATTAATAAATTAACAATAATTAAAATTGAATATCAGAAAATTATATTTTTTATATTTATATTTTTTTTAAATATTTAATAATATTTTCATTTTATTTTATAAGGTATTCGTTATTGATATATTTCTTGCTTAAAATCATTTTCATACCAAATTCAGTAGAAAGCCAATTTTATATGCTAACAGCTCTGCAACTGAAACTTGTTTGTGCTTGGGAATATCTTTTCACAAAAATTAATTTTATGCTGCATATTTGTCAAGAAATTAACAAAAGTTTTGGTTATGTGATCATTTTTAGCCGGACAAACGCCTATTTTGCCATATTCAGCTAAATATTATGTTTTTTATTGCTATATAAGCCACTATTTCCATTCACATTCACAACATTCATCTAAACGATTGATTAAGGTTTTAAACTTCCCCCTTTTGATAGATTTTATTATATACAAATACCTTTTTTATATGAAACTTTATCAAAATGTAAAATATTCGCTTGTGCACTTAAGCATGACGCAAGCGCGAGCGAGTTGCATTTTCATTTCTTAGTGCAATCGAAAGCCTTGCAGCACTTTAAATATCTATGCACACACACAGATACACACACAGCTGTATGTAGATATATAAAATAGCAACAAATAAAAGCAGCAAACGCCGTTGTCTATAATTTTATATGTCTTACTGCAACACGACTCGCTGGCGCGCCAGCATTTGTTTCGTGCCAGCATTTGCTCCGATTTGATTTTAACTTTTATTTAACAAACTACAAGAAACTACAACAACAACAACATAAGTTGCTTGTAATGGCAGCCAGCAGCAACAAAGATACAAAAGCAGCAACAATAAAAGCAATAGTAAAAGTAAAGTGAGTGAAAAACAACAACAACAACAATAACAACAACAACAGAAACGTGAAAAATAAAAGCACAAACGCAAGCGCCCAACAAGGCCGTTCACTTTGGCTGGAAAAAAGTAGACACACACATACACACTGACACTTTGCTGGAAAGTGAAAATTGCTAGCATTAGTTGAATTTGCAAGAGTTGTTTTTATTTTTGTTTTTCTTTTTATTTTTTACTTTTGGTTTTAGCAAGTTGCTCGCCTAAGTCTTTTGTTGCCAAAGCATTTGCTGCCATTTAGCATGCTCTCATTTTAAAGCTGTCTCTCTCTCTCTCTCACACACACTCTCGATCTTTCTGTGCAATTTGCAGGAACACATACAGGAAGTGCTGGACAAATGGACGCAAATCGACGATGAGATCTGGGCCAAAGTAATTGTGTTCGAGCGCAATCGCCGCGTGGCCAAAGCGTACGCACGTGCGCCGGTGCTGACGATTAATGGCTCCGACGATGGCTTCGATGGCATGCGGTAAGTATGCAAATAATTAGGCCGGGCTTTTTTAATTGCACCCAGCGCCAAACAAAGCCAAAGAAATATATAAATAGAAAAACAAAACTAAAAGATAAAAAAACACAAATGCTGCCTTTGAACTTTTGCGCAAATCGGTTTGCAACAACTGCCCTTGACCCACTGGCAACGAAAATCAGCAGCAGGAGAAGCATTGGGTTTTTTTTCACTTCATCTTTTTTGTTTTCTTGGTAATCATAAATTATTAAATTACACCTGCTGCTGTTGCTCCCAAATGGGCAATGAATGAAACTTTGCCAGGCGGCGCAGCTACAACGCCCATTAAATTGATGGCATGGGATATTACAGTTTAATTGCCAATCTGAACTTGTAATGCCAACAGTTTTATCAAAGACAAAAGACACAAAAAAAATTAGCAGCAATAATTTGTATCTAAGAGAACCTTCAGCTGAATCGTAGACGCGAATGCGAATGCAAATTACGACATTCTGTGACCTCACTCTCTGGCGGCAATTTGTGGCATGTGAAAATGCCCGAAAATAAAACGAGCGTCAAGTAAACTGGCAGCAGCAACAACTACAATAACAACAAGTGAAAATGCTTTAATAATTGCGCGTATTTCTATAAAATAAGCGATTTCCGTTGCGCAGCAATTTAAGCTGTGTTTTTTTTTCTTTTTGCCTCCTTCCAAGAATTCTAGATTTTGTTTTTTTTTTTTGGTAAGCTGTTGCGCGGTTTTGGTTTTTGATTGCAATTTTTGGTGCTAGGCGTGCTGCGGTCGCTGTTGCTGCCGCTGCTGCTGCATTTGAGGCTAATTAACATATTCCGTCTCAAAATGATTTCGTAGTTGCGTGCCAGAAATTGCAAATGCCAAACGCTTTTGGCTCAATTGCTGTGGCAATTTTCAGCAGAGCCCACGCTCGGCTTCAAGTGCTCAACTCGCAGCCAAATGTCAAGAAGTCTGCATAATGGAGTGGAGTTTACAAGTATCTTTAAATCGCATATACATATACCCATATATATATCTCGATATGAGGTACTTCAGTGCGCAGCGAATGCATAATGTATTAGGCCATAAATGTGCTGATTAAACGCACAGCCAGCAACAACAATTCAAGTTCGTTGCTCAAAACGAAATCTGGTCAGCAGCAGCAACAGCAACAACAACATCTGATCCTCAAAAAGGGCATCGCTTGCAGTTGTTGCACGGCGGCTTCCTTTGTGGGGCCCATAAAGCAACAACAAAATGAAGATGCTGCCAGTAAAATGTCAACAGCAACAATAATACTTAATAATAATAATGGCAACAACAAAGCATATTGGCGCAAAAATTAAATAAAATAAATTTACGGCATTTTTTGTGGCAAAATATAAAACAGGCGATAAAAAAGGAGAATAAAACTTAAAAGTAAGCGACTGGAAGATACCCTATAAAAAAGCTTTTATTCTAAATACACAGAATAGCTGAGTATCCCCAACAACTGGTTCTTAGCCAGAATCTTTGAGTATCTCAGAAAGATGTGAAATTTCTAAAAATGTGAAAGCACAAAAAAATTTTGCTACAGCTAGTTTCTACAAGCTCTAACATGTAATTATCGAAAGTTATCGCCTATCTACCTAGTAATCAAAAATATATATACGTAAATTAATGAAAGTGTTCGCTTCTACGTATTACACACTTTCACATAAAATTTGAAGCACTTCTGATACGTACAGGGTATAAAAAGTCAAATGAAATTGAAAAAATAATAACGAAAGTCATTCGTTTCGTTCGTGACGAGGTCATCAAAGATCGTCAGATGCAAATTGCAGTTGTCATTTTGCTGTTTAAGCCGAAACAACGGCGGCTCCTCTTTCTTTTTTCAAAGTTGAGCTTAACGAGCATTTGTTGCTGTTGTTGTTGTTGTTGTCAATGTGGATACTATTGCTGTTGGCTACTTGTTCATGTCAATTGCAGGTTAAATATGTTTAGCTGTGCGGGGGGGTAAATTGTTTAAAATTGAAACTGATTTCGAGTTGAAAGTGTCAAGTTAATCAATTGGCATGCCGCTGACTTCAAACAACCAACTGTGTCTGTGTGTGTGTTTGTGTGTGGTCTTAACCCTTGTCGTTAGCAGGGCTTGTTGTTTAATTAGCTACAATTGCTGCTGCTGTCGGCCCTTGTTAGCATTAAGGTATTTTTTGCTTGCCATCTGCTGTTTGTCAATTTAAAAATAGCGCATTGCATTTGAATGCAACATAGATTTGGATTTTGATCATATGCATGGCGCATTTCATTCCACACGCAACGTTTTTCATTGGAAATCTAGCCAAATGCAAATGAAACCAAGTGCAGTTTCGAGCACAGAGTCTCACACATTCACTGTGTGCTTTGGCACTAAGAAACTTGGGTATTTAATTCTTAAACCGCAAAATGCTTAACATACCTTATTTTAGCTATTAAACCTGTTTCGACTCGACTTTCACTTCGGACATGCCGCCGTCAGCTATCAAAACTTCCTGAACTATGTATGTTAATGCGTATTGGACGTGTTTACTTGTTTCTTGTATCGGCATTTTGATTGTAATTAAAAAAATTAACAATGTTTTGCCGCAGAAAAACAAGTTAGCGCTCAACGTGGGTTGCTTGAAGTTTCAAATACTGCGCAGTGACTAAAAACAAACTGTTAATACATTATTAATCATATAAAGCAAATGCATACTTCTAGTAGTGTATCTAAGATTCGGTGTCTGCCTATGTTTTCCTTGTTGCATGCTGTCGATTGGCAATTTTCACACCTAGCTGTGTGTTGCCACTGCTGCTGCTTCTGCTGCTGCTGCATGTAAATTAATTAATTAGACTGTGGAGGCGTCGCGTAAAAGATACTAAGGACCACACATTTGTTGCAGCAGCACCAGCAGCAACAGTTGCAGTTGTTGTTGCAACACGCGCATTTAATTAATGGGCAAACCCTTAAACACTCAGGGCCAGACCACTTACATGTCTGCCATTATCTTTCGCAACAATTGAAATGGCGCCAATATAAATTTTGCTGCTTATGACAGTTAGCGGCTGCTGTTGTTGTTGCCGTTGCTGTTGCTGTTGCGTGGGCGTTGCCAATCAAATTTGCATGTCTCTGGCAACAGTTGAAATCAAATCAAAATGATACTTGCGGCAATATCTGGCACAGCGTGATATAAACAGGGCACTGCCGGCCATTTGATTGCAACATTTCATTTCGTGCGAATCAAAAGTGAGGCAAAAAAGGCGCGACCCACGGCTGGCCAAGGCCGCGCTTTAATTTACAGCACCAAACAAAAGACAGTTTCTGATTTTTATTTTTCGCGATTTACTTACAATAGAAGCCGGATAGAAGCCAGCGAGCTGATTGCATAAAGCGAACCGTTTGTCTGACACACGTGCCAATTTTTTTACATTTTTTTTGTACCTAAGAACCAAGTGAGCTGTGACCTTCGCAGCGTTTAAGGTGCGACCAGAAGTTGTCTACAAATAATTAAATTAATTGGAGCAGATTAAAAGTAACTGAACCAAAAGCTGCTTGACGCTGACACGTTTGTTACCCAAGTCTTTTCATTCTTTAATATATTTTTCAGACTTCTTCTAGCTTCCACAAATATTGAAATTAATTGAAGCAAATTATAAGTAACTGGACTTAAAGCTAGTTGGTGAGCTTAAGAGGCACTATTACGTTCGTTGCCTAAGTCTTTCAATTCGTTAATTTTTTCCGAACATTTATTAAAGCTTCTGCCGCCAGCTCCTTTGTGTTTTACATTATGCCATGCATTATTTTTAGCTCAACCGGTTGTTGCGTTGTAGTTGTTGTTTTTGACTGTTTTTTGTTTTTGTTTTTTGTCTGTCCATGCAAAACTAGCCGCAGGTCAAAGCGTTGCCAGTGCCAGTTTTGGATCGCATTGAAACCAGTTGCCGTTAACTGCATTGTTGCTGGCGCTTCCTTGAAGAAGCAACAGCAACCACCAACCAGCAAACAGCAGCTCCCCTCGTGCAAGGTTTGACCCACTGCACACGTTTAACTTGAACTCCAAAAAACCCGCTACGATTCGGACTCTCGCTTTCATTGGCAGCCGCAAAAATGCAGCGCAACGCAGACGGTTGCCTGGCTGCCTTTTTGCCTTTCGCATTTTTCGCTCATTTAGGCGTGTCAGGTCCAGTTTTTATATGCATTTTGTTGTTTTTATTTTTATAGTGGACGACCTTGCAACCGATATGTATGCACTTATATATATGTATATATAAGTAGCTGTATGTTGGCCACATCGAAGTGAATGCAACTGTTGTGTCAGGCCATGAATTGGTTTGCTGAATATGTGATTGGCAGTGGGTTCGCCTGTTGGCTTGTTGGAGCTGGAACTGGGTTTGGGTTTGAGTTCTGTTTGGGTACCGGTTCATCTTATACGCTTGCCTCGCATTAAATTTTAATAATGCTGATATTAAGCGAAGCATTTAACAAAAGAACAGCAAATCCGCTTCGTTTAGGGGCAACCTTGAAAGGCAGACACATCAGAAGCGGTAGCAGCAGCAGCACTAGTCCATGTCGATTTCATTTCATGGAAAACTTTGACACACATTTCAACGGTTTTTACAAGCATTTAGCCAATAAATCAACGCCAAGCAGCCGCAACGTCAACATCAACGCCGACGTCGGCAGATGTTACGCGCAGAACTAAAGCACAATGCCAAATGCCAACGGCAGCAATTGCTGCCGTTCTACTAGCTGCTGCTGCTTCTGCTTCTGCTGCTGCTTTTGCTGCTGCTGTTGTTGCGCTTTGGCTGGCAGCATAGGCAGCGCTTCATTATACAAATTAACATAAAACATAATAGTGACAGAGCGGCGTCAAGTGAGCTTGGCAGCAGCGACAGGAGCAGATACAGATAACAACAACAATGATCAGCAACAGCAGCAGCAACTGTTGCTGCCAGCATCAGCAGCAACAGTCTTGCGATGGCCTTTTTGCGAACGACAATTACAATTAGCTTCGTTTCATTGTTTTGCTAGCTGCTTTGCTGCTGCTGGCGTGTTTACCTCTTTGCGGCTTCCTCTGCAGCTTCTTCTTCTACTTCTTCTTCTTGTTAGCATTTTAGTCGACATTTGCGGCGACCTTAAGCGAAAAATCCCAAACAAGACAAGTGCTCTTCCTGCAAACCAAAGCACAAATAATAAAAATATGTGACAGTTTATACTCTACTTCACGTGGTGAAAAGAGTATATTCGGTTTGTGCAATGTCCGACAGTGACCAAATTCAACAGACAGTTATATGCATTATTAAAAACGTTTTTTACAGTTTTTAACTGTTATTATACTGAGTATGGTTGGAGACGACCGCAATGCTCTTATTTTGTTTTTGTATTTTTGGCAAGGCTACATAAAACAAAAGACTTAGGCAACAAACTGTGTCTATGGCCAAAAACATGAGTCAGTCGCAGGCGCGTTCTGCAATTAAACAAGCCGATGAAAAATATGAAATGTTTATTATATATTTTTCGGCTGCAGCTGCCACACATTGCGGCAACCACATAAATCACTGTCAATGCGAATTTGTGGCAGGCGAATGCACAGTTATGTTGTTGCTGCTGCTGCTGCTGCTGCTGTTGTTGTTGTTGTCTGGGGTGGTGTTGCCTGTGTTTTGTCAAACGTTTAATGTAACAAAATGCTGCACTGCAGCCTGTGTGACTCATGCCACCAATCGAATCGCTTGCCCCACTAAAAGTGAACGTGCCACAAAGTGGTTCGACTTTTATTTATGTTTTTTTTGCCTAATGCGGCAGCTGATCGATTTGCAATTAATAAATTCTTGTATGCTGATAATTGTTTGTGTATATGTATATATTGTATATATATTAATCTTATTTCAGCATTGGCTTGTGCGGCTTTGACAATCCCATGCGAGATCAGAAGACGGACGAAATGAAGCGCGTCATCGGCCAGGTAAGCGTGAACTGATGTTTATGGCTCATTAATGTGAGCGACACAGTTTTTTTGTTTTTTTTTTTTATTTTTATTTACTTACTTACGTGCCTAATTTATTTGCACACACACTGATAACATTAAGCAGCTTTACAAGAAACAGCCATTAAGGGTGCCAACTGTCAAAATACAGCTAACTTTAAGTACTCACAGCAGCAATAAATACACATGTGTGCATATAAATAACATTTTTTTGTCTTGTGTACACCTGTAGGGCGTCAAGATCAAAATGGACGATGCTGGCAATATACTTGTGCGTCGCTATGCCAAGAGCAACGTTTTTGTTAAGAGCACCGCCAGCAATGCCAATGAGGAGACCTCCATTGGTGCCGAAATATTGAAGCTGCCAAATCAAGCGCTCGAAAGCGAAAAAATAGTCAAGGCAAGTTATATAGAAAAACCATTTGGTAGTTAGTTTTGGTTTATAGTATATATGCAAATTGTGTTATTGTTTACTAATTCGTTTTGTCGCCTGCAGCTCTTCGATATGAAGAAGTTCCAGTCGAACGTAAATCGTGAATTGCGCCGTGCCTATCCAGATCGTCGGCGCTTGGAGACCCAGTGCCTATCGGCAGTGGCCTTTGTCAAGTCGGAGAATGACATTTTGGAGTGCCCCATTTGGGTGCTCATTGTGAATGTGGTAGCCATGGATATGCTAAAGAGCAAACTGCCGCCAGGTGAGCTATGCACAAGTGTACAACTATATTTCTGTCTCTCTCCCCTCCTATGAATTTGTTTGTATGCGTGTGTATTGTGCTCTAGAGATGTACTAGCTGCGTTTATTATTTATATTCACTAGCAACAATAAATACGTTCTGAGCAATGATGCAAACTAAACCGAACCTTGTTTAATATAATTTTAAATGAGAAATAAATTTAAAGTACAAAACATGATCAAAATGCCATCAAACATGAAAATCGGTTCATTTTTGACAAAGTTAAGGGATTTTGAAATATGGGAGCTATGGATCCGAGAGCTTTACATGTCAAAATTTTTGTCAATTTTGGCATGATTTTTGACCAAAAATTTGACCCGCCCAAAATCACTTTTAATGTTGTTTTTTATGCTAATTATGACGAACAAAATCGATTAAAAATGTAAACACGCAATTCTAAATTTTGAAAAAAAATATTTTTCGAAAATTTACAAGGGGGGGTACATGGTTTTTTGCCCAAAAAAATCAAAAAAATTGTATTTTTAAAAATTGATATATTTTGAATGTAGAATCAATATATAGGCCAAATCATGATCAAAATGGCATGAAACATAAAAATCGGTTCATTTTTGACAAAGTTAGGGGATTTTGAAATATGGGAGCTATGGATCCGAGAGCTTTACATGTCAAAATTTTTGTCCATTTTGGCATGATTTTTGACCAAAAATTTGACCCCCCCAAAATCACTTTTAATGTTGTTTTTTATGCTAATTATGACGAACAAAATCGATTAAAAATGTAAACACGCAATTCTAAATTTTGAAAAAAAAAATTTTTCGAAAATTTACAAGGGGGGGGTACATGGTTTTTTGCCCAAAAAAATCAAAAAAATTGTATTTTTAAAAATTGATATATTTTGAATGTAGAATCAATATATAGGCCAAATCATGATCAAAATGCCATCAAACATGAAAATCGGTTTATTTTTGACAAAGTTAGGGGACTTTGAAGTATGGGAACTATGGATCCGAGAGCTTTACATGTCAAAATTTTTGTCAATTTTGGCATGATTTTTGACCAAAAATTTGACCTCCCCAAAATCACTTTTAATGTTGTTTTTTATGCTAATTATGACGAACAAAATGGATTAAAAATGTAAACACGCAATTCTAAATTTTGAAAAAAAATTTTTTCGAAAATTTACAAGGGGGGGGTACATGGTTTTTTGCTCAAAAAAATCAAAAATATTTTATTTTTAAAAATTGATATATTTTGAATGTAGAATCAATATATACGCCAAATCATGATCAAAATGCCATCAAACATGAAAATCGGTTTATTTTTGACAAAATTATGAGAGTTTAAAATATGGAACTTATGTTTCCGAGAGCTTTACATGTCAAAATTTTTGTCAATTTTGGCATGATTTTTGACCAAAAATTTGACCCCCCCAAAATCACTTTTAATGTTGTTTTTTATGCTAATTATGACGAACAAAAACGATTAAAAATGTAAACACGCAATTCTAAATTTTGAAAAAAAATTTTTTCGAAAATTTACAAGGGGGGGGTACATGGTTTTTTGCTCAAAAAAATCAAAAATATTTTATTTTTAAAAATTGATATATTTTGAATGTAGAATCAATATATAGGCCAAATCATGATAAAAATGCCATGAAACATAAAAATCGGTTCATTTTTGACAAAATTATGAGAGTTAAAAATATGGAACTTATGGTTCCGAGAACTTCTAGTCCCTTCTTGTATGATTTTACTAAAAAAAATTAATAAAACTATTTATATTGAATCGTTTAGAATACTTTCGTTCTCATTCTTGTGCCATCTCTAGTTCTACTTAGGTGCATTTCAAGGCTGCGCATTAGTTGAAGTTCACTAGTTGCCGCAGCAGTTTCTATTGTTGCAATTGTTCGAGTGTGCGTGTGTGTGTGATTGTGCGTGTGTGCGTGCTGTAATTGTGCGCCTATTTGCCTTTCAGTTATTGATTCATTGCAGTAACAATTGCGGCCAGCATTAATGACATACGCTTTGTTTTCTTTGCAGTGCAACGTCCCATTGTGGACATTAAGAATCGCCCGCGCATTCCCATACCCGATGAGGATCCCTACAGCGTGGCCGGCAACGGCAGCAATGGCAGCTCGGGCAGCTCGGGCTTTGGCAGCGGCCACCAGCAGCAGCAGCTGCAACATCAACAGCAGCAGCAGCAGCAGCAACTGGGCAAACATTTGAATAATGGCAGCAGCAGCGGTCATGTGGCTGCCACACGAGAGCAACTGTTGCTGCAGACGCAGCAATTGGCGCACAAGCGCAGCGAGAAGCCACCCAAATTGCCGCCCAGGGATAATGTCTATGCGCACGATCTGATTCCAAAGGTGAGACAATTAACACAGGTTTCAGGCAACAAAGTCTTGTGTGGCTCAAGTGTTTTGTTGGCAAGTGTTGGAACAATTGTTGGAGTGCTTAAAAACAAGTAAAAAACGTTGAAATCGGGTGTAACCGACTGCGTAATACTCGCTCACAATATATTCAGAGACTGAACACTGTCTTTAGCTTCACAAAACAAAAACCAATATGCTCTTTTCATTTTGTGAACGAGTATAAAAAATAAACAATTTTGAAGGCACTACGAATAAGTATAATACGAGCAAGAAGTGTGGCAACTAGTCCGGCAGCAGCAATAACAAATAACGGGGGCTATGCTTGGCTACATGCGCAACACGGGCACTTGCAAAATGGTTTACGACTCTGTCTTTAAGCCCTGTGTGCGCCCAGCTCCCCACCCGCTCGCCCGCCCATCGCCCCATCGTTGGCTTCTGTCAGCCAGACAAAGTGGCTAAAAATACCAGGCCACTTGTTGCGGCGACGATTTCGCTTTTGGACGTCGTCGAGCTTCACCAAGCATTTGGCTTGCATTCAATAATATTCGAATTCGGATTTCAGCAGCTGAAATAACTGCAAACGAATCGCGTGTAATTAATATGCACGGAATGTTGCCAATAGCTGCCAATGGGCCCAACGACCGACGGCTAATGCTATGGGCCTCTGCGCCCAGTGTCTCTGGCCAGGCTGCACAGTTATGGCTAACTGTAAGCGACGCACCAATACAGCTACAGCTACAGCTACAGCGGCAGCGGCAGCGGCCGTGTTCGCTGGCGCACCTTGCGCAAAGTGTGGCCAACGCGTTTGTTGCCCAAGTCTTTTGTTTTGTGTGTTTATTTTGTTGTGTACATGCGCCAGCAAACATTTTCAAATAAATATTTTAAAATGATTGCTTTGTGTGCCAAATTCAACAATTTAGAAAAAATCTACACAGCAATTGTTAACGTGTAATAACTATAATTAACAATTTTATGCTGTAAAACTGCAAACATTTGGCAATGCAAATTATTTCAAGTTAGGTGATATTTTCATTAAATTTTAAAGGATGAACAACATTTTAGGAAATCAGCGAATATAGTGTAACAAATTTTCTGAATTTAAATGAAAAACTGAGAATTATTGAAATTATAATATTAATATATTCTATTTTTGATGCTTCTTTAACCACTTTCCCTTTAATAGCCGGACTACGATGACATTGATTTGGAGACCAGAATCAAATTGTCACGCGGCAAGTCCGACAAAGGCAAGGACAACAAGAAATATGGTAAGACACTTGGCCAGTTGGCTGGCAGGCAATACTAACCCGAAGTCAACTCATTCCCACAGATGATCCCTACTACTGTGGCTTGCGTGCGCGCGTGCCCAACTTTGTCAAGTCGTCCAAGAATGGCGCAAAGGATCAGCGCGATGGCAATGGCAACAACATCATCATGAATGGCAATGGGAACAGCAACGGCATGAGCACGCTCAGCCAGAAGAAGACATCGATGATACACAACCATTTGGCTGGCATGCATCCACATGCGCACCACATACAGCAACAGCAGCAGCAGCAACAACAGCAGCAGCAACAACAACTGATGGCGGCAGCGGCAGCGGCTGCAGCGCATGCCGTGCACCACCAGCCGGCGAGCCACCATCCGCATCAGATCTGGCAGACGCGCAGCTACGAGAGCGGCATAGGTATTTATAATAAACTGGGCGGCTATCAAGCACAGCTCGCACCACATCAACTGCAACAACAACACAATACGCACGCGCTGCAAATGCAAATGCAAATGCAGCAACAACAACCACAGTCACTGCCAACGGACCTAACAGCACCAACAACAGCAACAGCAACAACAGCAGCAACAACTGCATTAACAAAGACACAGCACCACCAACATCAGCACCACAAAGCACGTAGCAATCAGCAACAGCAACAACACCTGCACCCGCACCCGCATCCGCATCCGCACTCGCATCCACACTCGCATCCGCACTCGCACCAACACCCAGCACATGGTCATGTGCATCATCGCAACCAGCACCGCCACTGCCACAGGCAGCACCACCCGCAATCGACGCACCTGCAGCGCCAAGGCTGGCCTGGCCAATACTATGACGACCTGGAGGCGATGGCCGTGCGTCAGGGCGCACGGCGTCCCTCCATGCTGAGGACGCAGCTGCCCTCCTCTGAGAGCGCCTGCAACTGCATCAGCTGCTATGCGCTGGCGCCGCTTTGCGGCCAGGTGCCGGCGCCTCGGCCGCAGCGCAGCCTCAGCCAGCAGCAGCTGCGGCGGCATCAGCGCCTGAGCGGCGGACTGCTGAACAAGCGCGCCGGCGTGGCCAAGTGGTGCAGCGAGAGCGATATTTCGGTGCTAGAGCAGGTGCAGGAGGACGAGCCGACCACACTGACCGCCGACGAGCGATACGACAGCAACGAGTACGATGACTTCGACCGGGACTTTGACGTGAACAGCAGCAGCTACGTGCGCCGCATCGATGACTCGGACATGTACGTGGACCGGGCACAGCGGCGTCAGCTGGCGGCGCCAGCGCTGCTCGCCGCACGCCACAAGTCCCAGTCCACGGAGAGCTTCTTTGAGCAGCCCAACGAGGAGGGCTCCCTGTATATGTACGGCGGACGGCGGCGCATTGTGGCGCCGAACATTTACGAGCGTGTGCCCAAGGCTTTGGACTCGGACAAGTTCGCGGGCAGCGGCAAGCGGTCGCAGTACTACAACAAACCCTTGCTGCCAGCGCCATGTTGGCGGGGCAAACATCAGCAGCAGGCGATGGCGACACATTTGCAACGAGCTGACAAAAAACCATATGACAATGCCAACAGCAACAGCAACAACAACAACAAAAACAACAGCAAGCGACAGCTAACGAACAACAGCAATGCCAAGAAAAACAATGATGACGTCCTACAAAGCAACAAGAATAATTTCAATAGTAAAAACAAAAGTATAACAACGGCCACAAAGAGTTCAGCAGCAGCAGCAGCAGCAGTGACTGCAACAACAGCAGCAACATCAAAGCCAGCACCAGCAATAGCAACAACAACAGCAACAACAACAATAACAACAACAAACAATGCACCGCCTGCTTTGCCGACGCAGCCACACAGAACTGGGCGCACCGCCAGCCGCCTTGACATCAGCGACATGGAGTCCATTTATGGCTACCTAAAGCCGCGCAAGCCGCGCAGCCTCAGTCTGAAGAAAATCCAAATACTTGACTATTGAAATGAGGTTATTTTTCACATTTGGAATTTGTTTGCTTAATATCTTAACAAGGATTCTGGATATGCGCTGTGTATATATGCCAAATGTATTTTTCTTTTTTTTTTTTTTGAGTAGCACCTTATGCCTGGCTATGGCTAAACCTGAACCGATTTTTTTGTACTAACTCTTACTTTAACTTGGACCCTTGGACGGCAAACAGTTACCTTTACCGTTAACATTATGTACATATACAATCGCACATTTTCCATACAACATACATATTATTATTTATCTATACACCTAATTCTCTTTTACACGAGAAAACAGTTCGTTTAGATTGGTTTTAAAACTCAGAAAGAATATATAAAAGTACAAAAAATAGTACAAAATTATTAATTCATTAAATATATTATAAAATGAATTTGTAAAAATAGTAACAATGCTTAAAAAGGAATTTAGAGAAACCGTGTAAAAAGCGAACTAGGCGTATAGCTATATATATAAGTATGTGTACTTACCTGCTAATGTCACTTTGTTGCGCTACTTGTAGATTCCGAGCTTGTCGAATCACCATATAATCACATCTATGGACGCCATTTACCGCTGCCAACTCGCGGCTATGTGCCCACACCACGCATGTTTATTGGTGAATGGGACTGAAACGAGGTGAAAATGATTCCGGTTAAAGCGATCGAGAGAGATATATCAAATGCTTCGCACCACAAGCGCCAAGGCACACAGCAGACAACATATATATATATATATGATTTTCTTTATCATCACTAAACAGAAATTATTCATATGCAGCCTTCCAGCTGCAAGTGCAGCAATAATTTAAGTCAACCGCAAGAACTTTGCACGTTATCAAGTTCATTAATTAATTAATTTAGCAAAATATTATGATAAAAATAATATTAGGCTAGACTTAAACACACAAACACACATTATGAATATATGTAAAAATAATATATTATATTTACTTTTAATAGCTGCGCATATTTTTTGATTCTTTTCGATTATTGAGATTACGCACTTGCAACCTTAATTATATATTTACGTTTATATACCATATAAAATACAAAAATTGACTTTTTTTTGCGCAATAACACGCCATTACATTGTTTAGTTTTTAGTGATTTTTGTGTAAATTTATTGCGTTTCTCCGTGTTGCACTGATTGCGAAAACCGAAAAACTTATTCGCAGCGAAATTCACAAAGCTAGATTATGTCACATAACATGTATTAAGTTTAATCAATACATTTATATACAGTTTTAGGCTGATTTGTCTGTTCTTAACGTAATATGTATTCTGTATTTTATATGAGCGACAATAAAAATTTATATTTTTAGTGATAATAAAAATCATGTCTCTTCTTCTGACCAAATTTAGTTTTATATTTCTTAAATCAAAAAATATCATGTTCATGTAGGTATTTAAACTATTGATTTGATAAGCCGAACCGAATCCATGGGTCGGCTCTTGAGGGTTTTACATGTAGTAATCAGGGTTCCAATTTGGTGGGCGCATATGATCTGGGTTCGGTCCCATTGATCCTGGATTACGTGGATTCAAAGGGCTAAATGGGTCGAAGCGCGCCAAACCGGGAGTGCCGGGCCCAGGGAATAGACTACCAGGGCCGCGACCCAGTGGATCTAGATCACCACGGCCAATATCGGGAAAGCCAAAAGGCCGCGGCTCAAAGCCGTGCGGCATATACGATCTACAATTTCATAATGTTAGTGCATCGATGAGTAAGAAGATGCAAAGTCACTGCACTTATCGACCTGCAAATTCTACCAGCTAGTTGGCTTACCCAGGGCGTCTAGGTTCCCCAATGCGCAACGGATCTGCTGTCTGTGGCGGTGTCGGCTGATTGACCTGTGTCTGTGTGGTTGCCTCGCGTGAATTTCCCGTAAAAACCTACAAAAGAATAAAATGCATATAAATATGGTAATTTTTTTTCTTGTGGGTTGTCATCTACCGGATCACAAAGTTCCTTGCGAAAGCGTTCAACAATATCCGTTGCTGTTGGCATAGTTTTCGCAATACCTCCTTTAATCTCCACTACCAGAGATTCGGGCGTAATGCAAATGTTGGACACATTCTTTGTATTTATATCCAACAGATTAACAATCAGCGCATCCTCGGTAATGTGTCCCAGCAGCAAATATAGCACTTTATTATGCACATATCGCAGCGAGTACTTCGTACTGTCGCCGTTCCAATAATCCGGCAGCAGTTCGCTACCGACTTCGTCTTCGGGCAAAGTTTTCTAAAATGTATTCGTTTAACAAAGTGCAATTTAAATAATATATATACTCACGTCATCTCCAATACCAACGCAGCGGAATTTGTAATGCTTTGTCAGCAAGAAGTGAACGAGGACCATTAAAACATCTGACTTCTTATCAATTGTGGCATCTACTGTTTTGTATAATAAGTCCCAGCCGTAAAAGAAGTCGGAATTTAGCGACTCGGCTGGCGATTTGGAACTTGTGGGCGCCATTTTAGTTTAATGGCTGTGAATATTATTAAGAGACAGACGACAATTCGAAATTGAAGCACATCACACAGGGATACACAAAACTAAGACTTTTGTCAAAATGTGGAGATAAATCTGACAGAAAATAAAATATTTACTCAAGTTTTGGCTATCGTAACCATATCGTATCGGTAAATAATCGATGATAACGACTAAAGTTGTATCGAATTGTTCTGAACAAGTTCGATTAAGCTACGCACTTACTGAAAGAACGAGCTACGTTCCAGATTATACTATAACGTTCGTTTCATTCCCACTTAGAAATAATAGCTGGAAATGGTCTATTAATCCAGCAAACTGTTATGAATGTAACAAATAACAAAGCGACTATTAATATTCGTACTTTTGATCCAACGTTCTTTATTAAACGTTTTGTTTACACCATATGGAGCAACAACTGCAAGCAAACTAGATAGTATATGCAGTGCTGCAATTTAATTAGCGATGTTGCGATTATCAACCAGTGCTGTAAAACGCTAAATTAGTTTAGGCGTTTATAAAGTAAAAATTTTAAAACCAATTTTAAATGAATATGCTTTCTTAACCGTTTGATTTAGATTTTATTTTTCTTTGGTACCATTCTAACTAATAATTTTTTAAAAAAATAGCAATTGTTGTAGGTATGCAGTTTTCGTTTGTGCTCGTGTCTTTGCGAATATTGCATAAGTGCAAGTGGGACAACACGTTGGTGACAGGGTTGCCAAGCATATATATTTGCCCACTTCTTAATCAGATTTTTAGAATACTTCCTTTTTTTGAAAATTATTATTAATCTATATTCTAACTATCAATAGAATGTTAATATAAATTATGTTTCGGGCTGTAAAGTAATAATAGATCAAGACATTTATAAATAAGATATGCGATCGTTAGTTAAGAGGTGTTTTAAATATTAAAGACTCGAATTGGATAGGAAATATATATGGTTTTCCACGACTTTAGTGGGATTGTTTTATATCTGTATCCATTTAAGAAATTTTTCTGTATAACAAGTTTTGTTTTTGTCCATTATCGGCCCCGAGACTAGGTAAAACTTGTTGTGTATACTTCGTATATTTCACTCGGGTTTTTTCGGCACACACGAAGTGGCTGCCATATTGAAAACGAGATAGTACACAGCAGTCGCGTGAAAAAATCATTTTTAGGCTGTCAGCGAAGCAAATAGAACTATTTCCACAGAAGTAAAGTAAAATAAGCAAGTTTAAATAATTAAATTGCAAGAGATCATTTACCGCCATTGTGTGTTTGTGTTCGTATGTGTGTGTAAGCATACGTTAGTGTAAGTGTTATTAATTATTGAACAAAAATACCGCGACGCGTTGCTGCTGCCGATGCCGCCACCGTTGCTGCTGGTTTGCCAGCATTTTGCATTAGTTTAGCGTAGTAGTGTGTGTGTGTGTATATGTGTGTGCGCTCTTGTGAGTGAATGAAGTAAGGGGATAAATCTTGGCTGTTAATCCACGTGTGGGAGTAGTCTTAAAATTTGTAGCCGGCACACAAAATGAGCAACACTCCCAACTCTGAGGCTGCGCTGACAGTCGCCTTGACGCCAATGCCAGCGACGCCTTCGCCCTCGCACAAAGCCTTCGACTTTGATTTTACGGGTAAGTGAATCGAGCGGGGGGTACCCCTTTCATTGTTCATGCTGTCTTATGTGCGCTTGTGTCCTGTACAGGCAGCAACTATGAGATGGACGACAGCATTTCCGAGGAGGAACGACGTTTCTATCTCAAAATGTATCCCACGGTGGATGTGGTCAATCAGCGTAAGGTTCACTGCACTGTTTGTCGCATGCACATTGGCAGCGCGGCCAGCACGGAGGCCAACATCAAAATGCATCCCATACTGCGTGTGACGCACTGCGTCAAATGCCATGACTTTTATAATAGCGGCGAATTCTCTAAGGGTGAAGACGGCTCGGAGTTGTACTGCCGCTGGTGTGGACAGGGCGGCGAGGTCTATTGCTGTTCCACCTGCCCCTTTGTGTTCTGCAAGTCGTGCATCATTAAGAATTTGTCGCGCGGCGTCATCGTCGACATCGAGCAGAACGAGAACTGGAACTGCTTTAAGTGCACTTCCAAAATATTGTGGCCGCTGCGCGCCCAACACTGGGCGCTTGTCAATTTCATTCAAACGCAGAAGAGGCAAGTTTACCGTCGCTAACAAATTCTAAAAGAAAAGTTAACTAATAATTTTCTTCTTGTCTTGCAGTGGACTGCAATCGTTGCAGTTATCCGAGTCGGAGCTGCGCAAGCAAATGCACAAGGATCATAGCACATGTTGTCGCCTGGCCAAAGCAAAAGCCAACAGTCTTTCGGATTCCATGGAGAGCCTAGAGTCGAATGCTTCCAAGCGCAGTCACGCCAGCTCTGTGCAGTCAGTGAAGAAATCACCCAAGCCACAGGGTCCGCCCGCCAAACGTCCAAAGTCATCTAATGACGAGGTTGTCTGCACGCCCGATCTGCTCAGCATGCTAGAGCCCGATTGCCAAATCTCAGTGACACAAAAGCCCGCCCTGCGCTCTGTGGCGCCAGCGGCCAGCGTCACTACCACAACGCCGCGTATTGTGACCGTCCAGCAGAACTACACTGGACCCAGCCCCAGCAGCAGCAGCAGCAATGGTAGCAGCACCGCCATCGGGCAGCCACGCAGCAGTTTGCCGCCGCCGCTGGTGCTGAGCAGTTCGGGCATGCGCTACCGCCAGGCCACACCCAGTCCGTCTTCAGTGGTGCGGCGCACCGTGGTACCAAATGCCGTACGCACGGCTGGCCCCGTTTTCCATACCATCAATGGTTTTCGTGTCGATCTTAATAGTGCAGCACAGCAGGACTCCTATCGTCTGCCCAATGGTCGGCTCATACAGGTAAGCGACTAAGCGATCCTCGCTGCCTGTTTAGAGTTTTAATAAATGTGTATCCTTGTCCAAACCAGGTGAAGCGCCAGCTGCCGCCCGGAGGCCAGCCCGCCACAACGTTGACACGTGCCCCAATTTCGTTGAACCCACAAGTCATCATACGGCAGCAGCCGGCGACAGGACCATCGCCGCGCATGGTGCATCCCAGCTTTGGTTCCAACATGGGCATCTATAATCCACAAACTAATCAGCAGCAGCGCGCACCGCAGGTGGTGCGCGTTAACAATGGCAGCCAAGTGCATTCTGTGAACGTTTCGGCGCCGCCAGCGCCCGTCAGTAGTAATGGTGGCACAACTATCATGATGACGCCAGCCGCGGCGGCTAAGCCTCCCACATTGGTGCATCATGTGTTCCCCAACAGTCCCCTTGGCAAAGCGCGCACCCAGCTGCAGAGTCAAATCTTTAACGCCATGGAAATATGCACGCATCTGACGGGCAAAGTGCAAACGTTGACGCTTTCGAATGCGTACAATGAGGCGCGCAGCTATCTGGATCTCAAGGAGCTTTACATACACCTGTCATATCTGATGACCTATGCGATAGGACGCTTTAAGCAGCTGCAGGACAAGTGTCTGGTCGATATGCGTGAGATGGGCTTCAAAAACGATGCCAACAGTTTGGAGAACGGTCAATTGGCTGCCGGTAAGTTCCAAGCCATTTATACTATATATTTTTAAAGGGTATTATTGGAGCTGATATTATATATATCAATAAAAAGATCGTCGTAAACTCTTGAATAACAAATGCTATATTGAAGTTTAAGAAAGTAATGAAAATATATCAAGTAGAAATAGAAATCACATTTACAAGAATATTAAATTGTGTTTCGAAAAAATCCAAAGCTTTCTAAATAACAACTTGAAATTTATTAAATCTTTTCTTCTTTTAAAACCCTTTTTTCTTCTTTTAAAAACATTATCAATGTTATCTATTTTTTTTTGTTGCATGGAAACAAATAACTTTAATTGTTATTCAAGAGTTCGCTGTATTCTTTTTTAAGTTAGATTATAAATTCAAACTTAAGGGGAAGCGGGCAAACTATATTATTAAGATTTGGTGCAGCTGGACGCTTCACAGGATCCGGATGCCTGTGCAAGTCGACGCTACCTTAAAACTAGTGTTCATTGTCTTTTGTGAATATTTTAACACATGGACGGGTGTTTCTCAACCAAAAAGAAAAAATAAATAAAATAAAACCTTTGATCAAATAGTTACCATATGAAAATATGCTATGGTCGGCCAGCATGTAAGTATTTTTTCTTTTGATGTTTATGAAAAACTCTGCGAGTTCCATTTCCTTGGCTTTTGAATGCAGCCTTGCGTTTGTGTATTCAATTGGAAACTTGATTTGATTTAGCTCTTGGTCCATGTGTTTGCAAAATATCCTAAAAAGGCAATGGAATCGAATTCAGCAGCAGTTTTTCGTTTAGCTTTAATATATTTCCCGTTTTCTCTCTAACTTTTGCTTTATTGCAGCCGTCGACTATGTGTGCTACGGCCAGCTGGACGATGTGGATCTGTTCAATACGGGCTGCAATAGCTTTCATAACCAGGTGTACGAGTATCGCAAGAGTTTGCATGCGAATCTTAAAGATGACGAAAGCATTGAACCGTTGCCACCTCTGTTGCCGCTTGGCGTTCGCGCCGAAGGGGATCCCAAGGACGAGGACGACGAGCAGGAGCCCACTGACCCAGCGGACAATGAGAACGATGAGCCGTATGACTGTGATGATGATCAAGACGATGATGCTGACGATGTCGATGATGTCGATGATTTAGACGATGACTACGATGCCCTTGGCACCGAGGAAAGCATGAATCGCAATGAGCAGGCGCATGCCTACGATCGCAAGCTCACGCGCCTGCTGCGCGAATACCCATCGATCTGGTGCACTCGACATCCGGACTATGGCAAAATGGAGGTCACACGCAAGCAGTGGCGCGTCATTGCCAGCCACTTTCCCCGCGGCGACGACATCAAGCTGCGCTGGAAGAACGTGCGCAAGCGATATGTGCGAATCGAGCGCCTGCTGAAGCACGGCAAACGGTTTAAGGGCTACTTTGACAAGGCCACCAACTATTTGGCGAACAGAGATTTGCCGCGCAGCGAATGGCGGACCGTTGACTGTGGTGAGGGCGATGGCGATGTATTTGAGCGCAGGCAACTAGATGCTATTGAGAATACCATACACAAGGAGCAACAATCGGACTTTGTTGATGTGCGACAGCTACCATCGAGAGCCGCGCCACGTCCACCCATTCGTCCGCTCGAGGTGCGTCCCATCGATTTGCGCATCATCAACTTTGCCAAGAGTCATCCGGTGCTGTGGCGCAAATCCGCCGATCCCGAGTTCAACAGCATTGACGAACAAACGCGCAAGTCTCTGTGGCTGAACTTTTGGAAATCAGCGCCCAGTGAGTGGTCTTCAAAAACTTTTAAATGCGTTTCTCTTATCCAATCCTCTTGCAGACTATCGCTGCGAGTACATTGTAGAGCGCTGGCAGCAAATGTACGAAATGTACAAGTCCTTCCGTCTCAAAACCATCAAGGACAAGCGCACATTTGCCAATCTCGAACTAAAATACTCGAAATATCTAGCCAATTTGTATTTTCTCTATAAAATTGATGAGCAGGATTTACGGGATGAATTCGAGCCGCTGCAGGATTGTGTGCAGAATGGTGCAAACGGTGCTAACGCCAGCGATTCAGCTGGCAGGCTAAAGGACATGCCGGATGACAAGCAGTTTGCCCAACAGCTGGTGCTGGCGATGCGCGCCTATCCCACACTTTGGAATCCACGGCACGTCGACTACAATGATGTGGGTGCACGTGAACGCCTGTGGGCAGAGTTGGCCAAGCGTCTGCCACGTTTCCGGCGTGATGCCCGCACCTGCAAACTGCGCTGGCAAATGGCAAAATTTGCGTACGAGTGCTACAGCCGGGAACTGGAACGACAGCCAAGACCGAATGAAAAGACGCTGCAAAAGTTGCGCGCCAATTTTCCGCTCGAGGAAATGCGGTTTCTCAACATATAAGCTAAGAATTTTAGAGTATTTAATTAATAATTAGACTAAGGTTATTTATGCCATACTTCTGAACATTCTAGGCGTCAATAAAGTTATCCAGATATTTTATTTACAGCAGCTAAAAGGTATTATTAACATTAATTACGGGCTTTTATTTACTAGGTTTGTTTAATACTATATACTAATTAGCTCAATTCTTTACAGAAAAACAAGCCAGCGACGATGAGGACAATGAAATAGAGATTGTTGAGCCCAAAACTGATACAATTACCATTGATTCCGATAACGAGGAGGAGACGCCTTCAGCTCCAATGGTCGTCATACCGAAAGGCCTGCAAATAACATCCGTTAAGTCAACAGCTCCGTTAGCGACTAAATCTAAAATTGATGATATGACCGCAAACATTGATGCAAATATGGATATAGATGTGGCGGCCTTTAGCTCGTCCATTTTGGCCAGTCTGCTGGAAGTGGATATCACCGAGGGAAGCTCCGAGTTAAAAACCAAACAAACCAAACAACCGCGTAAAAAGACAACCAACAAACCGAATCCGGCGCTGATTCACCTGGAGCGACAGCGCATGGAGGAAACGAAGCGCAATGATGCCAAGCTCAAGATGAAGGTGGTTGTCAAGTTGAGACGGGCCGAGGATGAATTTGAGGTGGCACGCAAATGGGTTGAGGAACACTCGAAAAAGCTTGCCGAAAAACGTGACACTCTTGCAGCGGCTGAAAGTAAGGAAATAAAAGTGGAGTTGAACACAACGGACATTCAGGATCAATCAGAACAAGCAGCAGACAGCCCAAAAATAGAAGAAAGTGATATTACCCAGCAAGTTGATAGTGAGAACTACGCAGCTGAGGCTCAGCAAATGTCTTGTGATGATGTGTTACTGGTCCCATCAGAAGTCCAAACATCTCCAACAGACGAAAAATCGGATGAAAAAAGCATCTGTGAAAATCTAGAGGATAAAGACAATCCTGCAGATATTGAAACATCAGCTGCCGAAACCTTAGAAACTGAATCTGATAAAAAAGCTGCTGAGGAATCAGGAGAACTAAAAGAAGCAGAAGCGGAAGTGGAAGCCATGGAAGTAATAGAAGGTGCTGAAATTGCAGAGGAGCATCAAATGCCGAGCGATGAACCAATGGAAGGAATAGAAAATATTGAATGCTCCGATAATCAAAAAAGCGACAATGGAACTGAAATAATTACAGAAGAAGTAATCGATGAAGCCGCTGCAACAAGCTCTGAATGCGGTAAAGCAGATACAGCAGAGGAAAAGATACAAATGGAAGAAGATGCAGAAACTCATGAAAGTGAGTTTGAGAAGGCAGCTATAGTAGCTGGCGATGCAGCCTGTGCCAAGACTGACGATATAATGGCAGTAGCTGAAGGAGCTGGCTTGGCGACCGTTGATGATGATGATGCAGACGCAACTGCGGTTGAATGCAAAGAAACCACAAAAAATTGTTCACCTACTGAGAAGGCGTCGCAGGTAGACGACCCAACTGTAAGCAATTCACCCGCAACGCTTATAACAGAACTGACGCTTGAAGCTGATCCAGAGAGCAGTCCAGGCGAGGCGACACCAACGGATATACCCCCTAAGGAAAGCGCAGGCAACAGCAACGAACAGCTTGTTGATCTAATAACAACGAACAAACAGGACTAATGACTACATAACTTAAAACCTGCCTAAGTCGCTTAACACATTTACTGCTGCAAAACACTTGTTTAGAGTTGTGGGCTCGAATGAAATTTGTTATTATAGTTTTTAGTGCAAGTAAGGACAATTGTCTATATAACTTTTCAACAGAAATACGTTGAAAGCAGGCCGCATAGACTTAGGATCATTAAGCATTTAGTTTCGCAACTAATGTAATTTTCTGTTTTTGTTTTCGAAAAACAAACCCATGTCAATAATTGCATGAAACATGAATATTCAGCAACCCATTAACTAAAATTATCTACTTGGTAATAAAAGTACAGCATAAGGCATTGACATTAAATTAATTTGTTTATTTTTGACTTGCAAAAAATAAAGACTTGGCGCAATGAGATTGATGATAATCAATGATGGTAAATAAAATAAGTTAAATGTTTAGCGAACAAACAAAGAACGGATTTGTAACTCTTAACTTACGAATATATTTTTGTTTTTAACTACAGCATATTTGAAGTTAAAAACAAGCAAGATTTTAGCATTTCCATAATCTCTGTGTAATCTCTAAAACAAATATGTTTTTGTTGAATGAGTAAGCTTATGCTGCTTGTTTGTGCGGAAGCTTTATCAGAATATTTTACAAGAAAAATTGCGCTGATCAAGAGTGATCGACTAGGAGATACCCGAAGCCAAGGTATCCAAAATCCGAAATATTCATAATCTGCGTATGATTTACGAGAACATTTTAAACCAAATTTGACTGAAGCTCTTGAAGTTTCAGAGATATGCTCAAAAAACTTGAAAAACTGAAATTTGAAAAAACGTTTAAGAGGAAACGGATTTTCAATCATTTGAAATAAATGTGATATGCGTATGGTGGATATGAACATGAAAATTCAAAGTTAAGTTTCTTTAATATAGACGCGTTTTTAAAACAGACGGACTCGACTAGTTATGCTGATATATATATAAATATATACATATATATATATATATTTATGTGTATGATTATACCCCGTTCACCCATTTTCAATGGGTTCAGGGTATAAAATTAGAAAATAAATATAATGTCATGACTTAAGTCCTAGATATACAAGGAAACAGATTCACAGCTCTTCTGCTAACAACTACTGCGTTTGCGTAATCGCATTTGATTTAAGTAACGTCCTGGTGGCGGGCATTGTATGCTATAGTTGGATACATAACGCCAAGCCTCAGCCATGCTCTCCTCCTTCACCTGATGCTGTGTTATGCTGCCCTTAAAGGCACACAAACGTGGCGAGTGCGCGAAGCTGAAGAGCGCATGATGTTGGCGCTTGACGTGCGCTCGGTTCGCGCAGAGACCCGTTATGTAAATGTCCTCCAGGTAGACGAGTGATGTATTCAATGCAGCCTCAAACAGTCGCTCCACGACATCTATGGACATTAGATAGCCAGCACCGGATAAATAATGTGGATATGCTTCGCCCTGGTACATGTAATATGGCATATACCACTTACTGCTCACATCGTTTACGGGCGCAACATTGCAGAACTGATGGCCGCGCATGACGCCGCTGGTGGCATTAAGGCGATTCTGTGGCGACATGACCAGCACCGAGACACGATCGTGGTAGCCGAGAGTATCATTATACAGGGGAACTGTGCCACCAAATAGAAAATGCAACAGATTCGGCACATTCACAAACGTATCGTCGTCACATTTAAGAAAATAGGCAGACGTCTTGGCGCAACTCCTGCTTATATGCTTCAGTGCCATGACAGACTTGATTGTTAGATTGTTGTACGTATCAATGAAATTCTCCTGAATGATGTCGTTGTACGTTTCGGCTTCGTTGTGTAGACGCAACAGCGTCTCGTTGCCTATATGCGATTCGTAACTGCTGCGGCCTACAATAAAGACGACCTGTACGCTGGCCGTTAACGTGTCACCTGTGCCGCTCAGGTAGTCCGCATAGAGCTGCAGGCGGGCGGGGATTGGCTGTAGGTAGGTTCCCTTTAGGTGGCTATGAAGTTTGCTGAAAGCGGCATAGTTGAATTCTTTTGTGTTGCCCCACGTTTCACGAATCGTCTGGCGTTCTACAAAGTTCTTCAAGTCCGTGCAGACGGCAATGATGAGAAACGTTTTGTTGCGACAAAAGTCCCGCGGCATAATTAGTGCCGTGTCCTGCTGGGCCTGTATGTAGTCCTTTATGTCCAAGGACGTGTTGGCCGACCAGTCCGACAGGGAGACTGCAAAGAGCTATAGTCAGCAAATAGTTTTAGGGTAATCTTAGCATTACTCACCATATCGTTTCCGCACGTCCATAAATATAATTGGCAGGAAATTGTACATAAGAAAAAAGAAAACAAAGCAGCACAGCGTGCAGCAGGCAAGTCGCTTTGGACTTCTGGGCAAGAACATACGCTGTCGTCTGTGCAGTTTTCGTGTGCCGCGCATTTTGTGCTTTGGCTGTGCGTCGTCGTCCGAACCGGATGCGGGCGTGCCGGCATCACGATCTGATAGCAGTGTACACTGCTCCTCCAGCTCCAACACGCTACGTGCAACGTGAGTCATGCTTAATGGCTTTGCATGCGATGGCCAAGGCCGCCTTTTTTAATGGCTTTTGCCCGATGGCCGATCCTGTGTCAATTTTCCTTCCACCTAATGAAAGTTATATTTGTTGCGCACATACTGGTAATACGATGCGGGTCTGTAATTATATCACAGGTTGTCACTCGTTTGGCAACTTGTTGTTGTGCCTAATAAACAAGGGCATACACAACTAATACTTTGTGTTAATATTTATTTTAGATAACATTTACACACACAAAGATAGTAATGGAAGACACAGATCTAAGTGTCGAATCTGACTGAAGAAGTTCAATTGAACTAGTTAAATGAACGAACAATCTACAGATTGTATTTATATTACATATCGTTTATTTTATTTTATCTGATTGTATGCACTACACATTTTAATACACATTTATAAGTAGTCAATCGGTGAATCTACTAAAAGAATCAAGAAATATGTAACACAGGATATTACTCATCAAATTGAGCTACGATGTACATCACTATTGGGTATTTTAAACATTCACTGTCAGCTGTTTTTTTTTATCGATATCGAAACCATTTACAGCTTTTCCACTTGTAATTGGACGTGTTTCAACATTATAACACTCCCCCACCGTGACTGTCTAGATACATACTGCTCACCCTTAATGATATATACGATATATGTAGCTATATAAATCACTGCGCAATAGCCTTAATTTCTTTTTAATATAATTTATTTAAAATGCTATATACAATGATGATTCGAAAAGGTATTGTAGGAAAATGAACAGATGAATGTCAAGAATTTGAATTAAAATGTAAACGTTTTTTAAAAGGAATGATAATAATGAAAATTTGTGTCAGATCATAAGCTTAAAAACTAAAAAATTGTTAAGGATTTAAGTAAGTATAGTTGCGATTGCTAAAATAACACCCGGGACCAGCAGCTGTGAGGATAGCGTAGCTAACGTGTTTAGAAGTCCGCATCAAGTGTAAACACGTTGTCCAAACGATTTGAAGTGACACCCATACGCTGATATTCACCCACTTTCTTCTCGAAAAAGTTTGTTTTTCCATCCAACGAAATCATTTCCATAAATGTGAACGGATTCTTTGTCTTGTATACTTTGCCCACACCGAGTTCCACCAGCAGACGATCGGCCACGAACTCAATATATTCGGACATCAGTGCACAGTTCATGCCAATCAGATTGACTGGTAGGGCATCAGTGAGGAACTCCTGTTCAATGGTCACCGCATCCGAGATGATCTCGATAATACGCTCTCGGCTGGGACGCTGCACCAAATGCTGGAACATGAGTACTGCAAAATCACAATGCAGCCCCTCGTCGCGCGAGATCAGCTCATTGGAGAAGGTCAGACCGGGCATAAGACCGCGCTTCTTTAGCCAGAAGATCGAGGCGAAGCTTCCGCTAAAGAAGATGCCCTCGACCGCAGCAAAGGCGATAATGCGCTCCCCAAAGTTAGCTGCCTTGGACGAGATCCAAGAGAGTGCCCAATCCGCCTTGCGCTTCACGGCCGGCATTGTTTCAATTGCATTGAATAGATAGTCACGCTGCTGTGGATCACGGATATACGTATCGATCAGCACACTGTACATCTCAGAGTGCACGTTCTCCATGGCAATCTGGAAGCCATAGAAACAACGAGCCTCCGTTATCTGCACCTCCTGGCTGAAGCGTTCGACCAGATTTTCATTGACAATGCCATCGGAGGCGGCGAAAAAGGCTAAAACATGTGAAATGAAATGACGCTCATTATCTGTCAATCGCACCCAGTCGGTCATATCCTTGGATAGGTCCACTTCCTCCACAGTCCAGAAGGATGCCTCGGCCTTAAGAAAAAAAAATTGAAAAATATTTGAAATAAATTGGTTGAAAGGTGCACATTAATTTCACAATTTGTTACAAGCTTTATCCATCTATGATGCTATCAGTTCTATATTTATTTAATTGCTCACAATCAGTCACGTTTGTGACGTGACCAGTTTTTGCCGCGCTTTATCTGGAATTTCCCGCTAAATTCATCAAGCCCTTAGCTCTCTTATGCACACACAGATACAGACAAGTGTGTATGTGTGTGCCTCTTACCTTTTTGTACATTTGCCAGATGTCATGGTATTGTATGGGGAAGATAACAAAACGACGCGGATTTTCACGCAGCAGCGGCTCCAGCGACGGATCGAACGGCGCAGCAATCTTTTCCATTATAGTTGAACCCTTTGCGGCGCTGCTGCTGTTGTTGGCTTCTTTGTCCTCGGTTGTAATGGACATTTTGCGAACATTATTGGCGTTCTCCGTCAGAATTTTCTTGCTAGGGCTCTGCAAAGAAAAACAAAGAATCCAAAAAAAAAAAACGGGGAAGTTACGAAAAATTTATAAATAGCGTAAATTTTCATGAGTGTAAGCAATTAATTGAAAAACAAATGTATAGTTTATAGTTGAAAACGTGTCATTCACCTTTAGCGAGAATTTTTCCAAGTTGTCTGTAATGTTTTCTTTGCCGGCAATTTGAGCTTGAGCCATGTTGTTGTAATTTTTTTTTACTTGTTATATGTATATATATTTTCACTAATTGTTGAAATAGAAGCACATTAAATAAATAAACCAAATGCGGATATTGTTAAGCTGTAGACGTTTCGAATGATCACACACTAATGGTTCGCGTAACACTGCATGCATGCCTTATATGCAGCGCGCGTATTTCTCGTGTACAGTTTTTATTTCCCGCCATCAGCATCGCATAACAGCTGTGTACGCGCAACAAGTGAATGCCAAAATAGTGTTGTAAAACGCAGAAGTCCAAGTATTAGGCAGCATAATATAGCAGTTTAAGAACTCAAGGCGCAGTTGCAGTATTTTAAGTTGATAAAAAAACCTGAAGTAATAAAATTTAATAAGAGTAACTTTAGGTTTTATTCATATAAAGTTAAATAATATGGCACACTCACGCAGCTCTAGTCGCTACGAATGATCAAAAGCCAATGATGTGCGACCTACGCACATATGCACCTGTTGCACTGTTGAGGCGGACTGCGTATTTCCCGCCGTCACCAGCTGTGCACGCTCAACAAGTGAATGAAAGTGTTGGAAATTGAAAAAGTTCAAGACATTTACAGCACAACAACGAAACAGTCCAACAGCTGGAATTGCAGCTGTAGAATTTAAAATGTTGAAAAATTAAGCCACAAGTAAAATTTAAGCGAATTATGATTCGATTTCATTAAAATAGAGAAAAAATATGGAGCCAACGCCAGTGGAACATCATAAGCGCCTAGAATACTGCACGACGCGACTCCAATATCGACAGGGTCGCGAATTTAAGGCAGTTAAGGTAAAGATTATCAACTAGAACTTAAACCTGTAAACCTTAAACATATTAAATATATATTTCAGGTGTACACCGTTGCTAGTGAATCACGGCATTTGTTGATTTTTGGTGTGCCCAAGGTCAATCTTCATGCAGACATTAAGAATAAGCTGCATTGCTTTGGAAAACTGCGATCCTGCACATGTGTGACAACGGAATTGGCAGGCAAAAGTGTGTTAAAAGAAAACATTAAATAAAGAAAGCCTAATCTAGCTATCTATTATGTTAACAGTGGAATTGGAGGCTTTTACGGATGTCTTTGCCGTGCAGTTCGATAGATTGGAGCAAGCGCGTCGAGCAAAACGCCAACTGGACGCAAAACAATTCTTTGGCGGGATACTACACATCTCATATGCACCCGAAAGAGAAACACCACAGGAGCTGAGGGCAAAGCTACTGCAGCGGCGTAAAGAGATTGCCTATCGCAAGGAGCGCAATCTGGCGGAGCAGCCAGCTCCTGCAAAGCGGACGACAAAATAAAGCAACTAAAGATAACTTGTGGTTTTGACATTTTATTGAACCTAACGCATGATAACACGAGCCTCTAAGGCTGAACGATCTCTTTAGATTCTCCAATATGCATGTTTTTTTTCACAAAATTGGCGTTTCTTAAAAAACAATATAGAAAGTCATTTGCATTATTTCTGTTTCGTTCTGCGCAGCTCGTGATAGTAATTTAGCAACCCAATGCGTTTCGACCACACCTGCGCGCCATAGTTGGCCCAGAAGCTGCAAAAGGCCATATAATAAATTGAAATATATACATAAATATATATAGATTTCTTTACTTACATGCCAAACATTGCGCCACCCAAATGCGCTGCATGATCAAAAAATTTCCAACCCATCACGCATCCGGCGAAGTCAATGCCCATTATAACTTTAATGGCGGCACCAGCAGAGAACGTGACGGCAGGCAGGAACAATATGCTCAACTGTGTATCGGGATACTGAGCGCAAACATAGGCCAAAACGGTCATAATAGCTCCCGACTACAAGCAAAAGAATAACAATTAAATAATGTACAAGAACAATTTAAATGGAAATTATTAGACGCACCGCGCCCAGGGACATGCCCGGTTGTTTTGTGCCCGCCTTGTAGAGAATGCTCATTAAACTAGAAAAGACGCCGGCGCTGAGGTAGACTGCCATGAATTGCTCCTTGCCCATGGACAAAACGGCTGCATTGGAAAAGCTGTGGAGCACATACATGTTGGCAAATATGTGCATAACTGAGTAGTGACTGAATGTAGAGAGGAACATGGGCCAGCAAACGATGCCTGCAAGAGTATAAAACGGTTAATGCTGGCAAAGTAAATATACTTCAATGCATTGGAATTACGCGCTGCGGGATTTGATGTGAAATACGTCATCATGGTATTACGCATGGCGGGAACACGCCACATTGCAAATGCCAATAGATTACACACCAAGATGGGGGCAAACGTTTTATCACCGGGCGTCAGTGAATCCCAGAAGCGACGTATATCGCTCTTCATTTGCCCCCAGCTGTCGCGATCCACAAATGAGCGATTTTGCCAGAAACCAAAACGCGCTTGTTTGGCCTTCGATAGAATCATGTTGCGTGTGTTTTCGTACTCAACAATCGTGGCGCCGGCAAAGCATCCAATACTGAACTAAAGCAAAACAATTGTTTGTAGAAGAAATGGGCATAATTAAGTAATTACTTACTGCGCCTGTGAACGCGATTGCCTTGATGACATTGTTTGTTGGCACCGTGCCGCCTTCACCTGCGGGCTGAACAACAGGGGGCTTGGTGTTGCTGAAACGGGGTTTGTGTGCATGAAAGTGACGCACCGGTGGCTGAAATGTCCTCTGTATGGGCAGGCTGTGTCGGCATGCCGGAAAACGTGCCGCGGCACTTCCATGTAATCTGTAACTGTTATTTGAACATCAATTAATAATGGCATAGCCAGCCGGTTGTCCGTATCCTTACTTACGTCACCTGAGTTAGCCAACTTTGACATAGAGCGCGATTAACAAGCATAATATTACGGGAATCAAAAATTTTGCATAAAGTATAGTATATAAATAAAATATTTGCGTTGTGTTTTACGAAAAGCAAAGCAGGTTGACATAAAAAGCTCCTGTAGTTTTGTATTCTCGATTTAGGCAGCGAAGATACCCGCGAGCAACCTGGATTCCACTCTCCCACGTTTTACGTTGATTTCATCAGGCACAAGTGTTATGCTTTTGCTGGTATTTGTGTTCACAACATATATGTAGCAAGCGCCTACAAAAGTATTTATTTACAACTCAAATCGTGGTGGCAAGCAGCAATTATTATTTTACGGTTGTTTTTTGTTTATTTTTGCAATTTATTGTTTTGTTCGGCTGTCTGTAAAGTTAACATAAAAGTTTGCTGTTATTAACAGCAAGCAGCAAGTTAATGGTAAAACTAGTAACCCGTTCTTATTAAGGCGAAACTATAAATATGGATTTTAAAAGATGCAACAGCAGTAAAATAATATAATTAAGCTAAAAAATCTGATATAATTGAAAGTTAATAGATGTTAACCGGCTTCAAATCATTTATAACAGTTCGATATTCACGAACATAAAGTATTTTTAAGTACCCCATCAACGTGCATTGCAAATAAAAAGCTGAGCCACAAAAAGGCATTAATTTTGCTTGGTGAAATCATATGATATTACATTTACATTTATCTGCTTAATGCAAATATGAATTCATATTATATATGATTATGAGACAGAATCGATACTATCGATAATCCTATCGATTGCTTGACAGTTCTTATTAGACTAAATACAAAGATGGAACATGTGCAGCCGGTAAACAAAAATTTGTTTTGATTTGTTTGCTTTCCATTTTAAACTAATAAGCTAATTTACAGCACACTGAAACCAACGAGATTCTTCAGCAGATATTAAAACTTAATGTGGCTGATAACGAAACCGAAATAATAACGCTGTTGAAAAGAATACGTTTGCTGCTCACCCAAAGTCGCATCAGTCAGGAGACGTTAGCCAACAATGCGGAATTTGCCCGTTTCGTGCAAGATGTTGCACTAAACCCAAGAATGAGAACACAACAGCGTATGCTGCACACTCTGACGCTCCAGGTGCTGGCCAACAGCGTGGTAAACAATGAGAAGACTCAGGCGACGACCTGGCAGGCACACGGTATCCAAATTGCAGAGCAGGCTTACACAGCTCCATTGGGCAGCTCTAACAACGTACTGCTCATGATTATGTACAATATATATTTGGGTCTAGGCAGCCGCCTGGTCAGCGATCAGTTGGTGTTCGAAACTTGTGTGCGCTTGTGGCAGGCAATAATCGAGACGAAAACGGATTACAATTTCGAATACCTGCACTTCCTGCTGGAGCACTACATAGTCCAGAATGGGCGCACCTGTGTACAGTGCTATCAGCGACTGACGCTGGTGGAGGAGCGCATCGCCTTTCTCGATTATGTGGCCCACTATCTGTGCGAGAACAGTCCCAATGGCGAGCTCAGCACCATGTTGCTGCAGTTCTTTGCCAAGGAGTTTCGTCTAAAGTCCGATTGCATTCTGCGTGAAACCATTAAACTGCGTCACGAGCTGCATCCGCGGGAGGTGCACACGCTGCTGCGCATCATAGCCAGCGCCAGCGGCTCTGAAAAGTATGCCACGATCTATGCCAGCGATCAGTCGCTGTTCATCAATGTTAGCAGTCTGCTGCGCTGCGTGGTTGCCGCTGAGAAAGAGTCCAATGGAAGCGTGGGCAGCCTGGACACACCCATGACAAAGCTGGAGGAAGTGGCGATTAGCTCCGACGTAGACGCGGGCTATGAAACAAGGGTTTCCTTTGAACTGAAGACGCTGCTGGTGCGCTGCACGGCAAATCTGCTGTACGAGAATGCAACGAATCGAGGCTACTGTCTGGACACACAACTGCTGCCGACGCTGCTCGAATGCACGGTCATGGATGCGCGTAATCCTTGTAAGTGTGCGCTAAATTTCTGGCAACTAGCTTCTTAAACTCGTTGCTTTTTTTTTGCCTTCAGTGATGCGCGAGTGGAGCATTCTGGCCGTACGCAACGCCTGCATCAACTGCCCCGAGGCGCAACAGGTAATCGCCGGTCTGACCATGCAGGGTGCTGCGCCAAATGATATACTCAGCGAACTGAATCTGGAGATGGGCGCATTACGCATCGCCGACAGGCAGACCAACACTTAGACTCACGTATGCACAAATGCCACTTGCTGTCCATTTGCCAAATAAGCGCTAACAAGTGGTTAGTTGTAGAGCCGCACGACGTCATCCGGGATGAATGATGCGCTAATGGCATGCCAAAAGCACAAGCAAAAAGTGAAAAAGACCGAACAGCATTCATAAACGCGTTGTCAACGTTTTAATAGCATTTGGCCCAAACTGTTGCCAGTGGTAGCGGGGCTGGCTGGCTGGCTGGCATAGCATGTACGAGTATATTTATAAATAGCTGCCCATGGCTCTGTATCATTAAAAAAAGAAGAGAGATGCCTAAATACATCAATTTCTAAATTTACGCACACTCGCACAGATTGCCATACTGTGCTGGGCCAGCGCAGTTTTTATGGCGCAATTAAAAAAACGATGACGCAGAGATTCACGACACAATGCAGAGCTATCAGGGCTTGGCCCATTAGCCAGCGCCTTCTGCAGGTGGCCATGCACTGGTTGCTGTCGCGACGCCAAATACACATACATATTTATTTATTTATACCCCTGCCACACACATTTGCCGTCGTCGGGACTCTGACAGGCCCCAACTCTCCCCCGCTCTTTGCTATATACTATAATACAAAATTCTTGTATTTAGAACGCGCGCCGCCAACGCCGCAATTATGTTTATGTTGCGGGCACATTTTACGCTCGCAAATCAGCGCCGGCGAGCCAAGCAGCAAGCTGGCAAACAATGCCAGCTCCTGCTCCGCTCGCGGGCCTTTGTTTTAACGTGCTCCCCAGCCAGGGCAACCACTGCCGTTACCGCTGCTTTGGCTGCCGCGCCAGCTGCTGCTTCTGCTGCTGCTGACTCTAGTAGTCAGTCAGTCTGTGCTTGTGCTCTGCATCAGCCAGTAGCAGCAGAAGCAGCAGCAGTCAGTGGCGGTATACGCGATCTAGAGGCCTCGTCGCGCATTCTTTCATTTTTATTGTGAAAATCCGTAATCGTGCCGCTCGATTGCCAATCACGCTTTTTTTTATATTGTTCAACGATCTTCGTTTAGCTCTAGTAGTATTTATTTATTTGCGATTATCGCAATTCGGTCTTTAGTTGTGAAATTTGCGAATTTCGCCTTACAACGGTTTTTGGCACTGAGTTAGCCCAATCTTCAACCCAAACAAACTGAAAGAACAAGAATAAATATAATAAAAGAAATCGAAACGTAAACTATAAATTTAGTGCAAGATCGGAAGCTTTAATGGTAAACATTGTTGCAATTATTGTTGCTCTACACTTATATAACACTAAATCATCCAACTGACAGCGCCGAACTGACAGTTATGTGCCGCATACCGTTACGCATTCAAATTTTGACAGGACACGTTGACATAATTTATGCCCCATCATAAACTTGAACTAAATCTAGCAGAAAAGCCAAAAAAATATATATTGGATATTAAAAAACGCTAATGAAGGTTTATCTTTGATCTGTGCAGATTAAATACGCTTTCAGACATGTGCAATAAGTGTGCTATATATCAACAGTTAACTGTGGGTGCAATACGAAAATTTGATTTTTTACTTATTGCTATGACATAAGGTTTGATTGGTTCAGATATCTTAAAAAACAAAGTAGTTTTTTCATACAAAAGCACAGTTTTCGTCTGAAGTTATCCGATTTATTGCAAAATTAAATGACGATAACTTTAGTTTATAGATTTAGATTGGTTTTACTGGCTTAGCTATTGATGCTGACCATGAATATAAATATATTTATCTACCTTATAGATTATTCTCGCAAGTGTATAACAAGTGCGATGTTAGAGAAAACTAAAGGCATATAAATAAATAGTAAAATGTTGCTCACAAGTTTGTTTGCATAATATATTTATTTATTTAAATTTAGGCTACACATTGTTTTGTTGTGCGTGTGTGCAATGCATACCTATGTGTGTACTAGACAAAATTATATATATAAAATATTGCCCGTGTCAAAACTGTCAATATGTGCAAGCCCAAAAAGAAATAAATAAATAAAATAAAAGACAATGAGACGTTGAAAAATTACGGTTTCAACGATTTTGTCAGGCTGTTAGTCAGTGTGGTCGCCGGGACAGATGGACAGATGGATGCTGTATGTGCCCACACATTACCTAGGCCACAGATATAAAGAATGTGTGTATGTGTAGACGCAGCTTGATAACTGTACATTCTGTCTAAAAATACGGAATGTTCAAGACAAATTTGTTTAAAACAAATGGCGAGAGCGCGCCAAATGCGTAAAGTAAAATTTCGTACGTGCAAAATACAACAAAAGAACAAGAAAGAACGTTGCAATCGGGTGTAACCGACAGTACAATACTTGATTATTAACCAAAAAGGCAAAAAATATAATTTCCATTATGCATATATCAACGTATAAATATCAATCTTTACGACAAATCATGTTCAAAATGCCATCAAACCTGAAAATCGGTTAAGTTTTGACAAAGTTATGGGAGTTTGAAGTATGGGAACAATGGCTCCGAGAGCTTTACTTGTCAAAATTTTTGTCAAATTTGGCATGATTTTCGACCAAAAATTTGACCCCTCCAAAATCAATTTTAATGTTGTTTTTTATGCTAATTATGACAAATACAATCGATTAAAAGTATAAATTCGCAATTCAAAATTTTGAAAAAATTTTTTTTTCGAAAATAAACAAGGGGGGGTACATGCTTTTTTCCAAAAAAAATGAAAAAAAAATTATTTTCAAAAATCGATATATTTTGAATGTAGTTTCAATCTAGAGATCAAATCATGACGAAAATGCCATCAAACTTGAAAATCGGTTAAGTTTTGACAAAGTTATGGGAGTTTGAAGTTTGGAAGCTATGGGTCCAAGAGCTTTACATGTCAAAATTTTTGTCAATTTTGGCATGATTTTTTACCAAAAATTTGACCTCTCCAAAATCATGTTTAATGTTGTTTTTTATGCTAATTATGACAAATACAATCGATTAAAAGTATAAATTCGCAATTCAAAATTTTGAAAATTTTTTTTTTCGAAAATTAACAAGGGGGGGGTACATGCTTTTTTCCAAAAAAAATGAAAAGAAAATTATTTTCAAAAATCGATATATTTTGAATGTAGTTTCAATCTAGAGATCAAATCATGACGAAAATGCCATCAAACATGAAAATCGGTTAAGTTTTGACAAAGTTATGGGCTTTTGAAATATGGGAGCAATGGATCCAAGAGCTGTACATGTCAAAATTTTTTTAAAATTTGGCATGATTTTCGACCAAAAATTTGACTCCCCCAAAATCACTTTTAATGTTGTTTTTTATGCTAATTATGATAAATACAATCGATTAAAAGTATAAATTCGCAATTCAAAATTTTGAAAATTTTTTTTTTCGAAAATTAACAAGGGGGGGGTACATGTTTTTTTCCAAAAAAAATGAAAAAAAATTATTTTCAAAAATCGATATATTTTGAATGTAGTTTCAATCTAGAGATCAAATCATGACGAAAATGCCATCATACATGAAAATCGGTTAAGTTTTGACAAAGTTATGGAAGTTTGAAGTACGGTCGTAAGTATTCAAACCGAATATACTCTTTTCTACTTCGTGCACGAGTACAATAAAGAAAATAAACAAAAAACAATTTTTTTTAAATATAAAAAAATATAACAAAATATGTGGCACTTGCGGGTGTTAAAAACAGGAACTCTACGATTAAAAAAGAAATCTCGCTCCGTATTTAAAATTTAAATGTGGCAAATGACACACTTCATGCGAATGACGCAAATGCAACTCCCAACTGCAACAGAGAGGCAATTCATTCAGTTTTTCCCGTTTCTATAAATAAAACACGGAAGAAGTTGCATGCCACACAATGCAACACAAAAGATGAAAGCATCGTAAATCAGGGACTATTAAAAACAAAAGACAATATTTTTATATTACCCACACCTTTGGCTTGTTAATATATATTAAATGCAAATTGTGGCGGGTTTTCCCGCCAGTTTAAAACGATATTTGGCAGGTCTTTTAATGCGCAGCATTCATATTTTTCATATTTCGTGATCACACATTGTACTATTATGATGAGCAACAAAGCAATTAAATTATACATATATATATATTTAACTATTTAAAACCTGACTATTTGTGCACGTTAGGTACACATGCCGGACCACTGTTCTACGGCACTTTCACACGCACACGACACCGCCCACGCGGGCGCACCTAATTCTCGGCAAATATTTGCACGACGTACATATAGAAAAGCAGAAGGAAAACCACAACAACAACAACAACAAGTATATATTAGTTTTTAAGAAAATGCGAGATAGAATGGAACATTATTTTAAAGAATTCATATTATTTTTTGGTTTTTTTTTCGTTCGCAAATGTCTTTACTAATTTGCTTAATTTCTGTCAAAAATAAAAAGACAAGCGAGAAAAAAATTGTTTTTTATTTTCGGAATTACCGAAACTTAAATACCCTGGCAGATATATAAAAAAAGTGAAAAAAAAATAAAAATGAACGACAAATTTTCGCAAATATTTTATATTATATAAAACTTTGATGTGATCGGTGATCTTAACTTTTATATAAGGAGTCGAAATAGGAAAGTTTGATTATGATATTTTTAACAGTTTCACTATTAATACTTTTTAATAATATAGTATAACAATAATACGTGAAATGTTAGGAGCATAATGAGTCTATCCATTGCCAAGTTTGATTTGGATATCTTAATAAACAACAAATTTTTCATCGATTTGTTCCTATGTCAGCCATATGATACATCTTTAGATGTTGGCACCATAGGAACGCTCACAATTGTCAACTTTGGTTTGGATTTCTTTAAAAACAAAAAGAATAAGCAACTTTTTGTTTTTCAAAAACTTATTTTATGACGGATATTTTCTTTGATAGCTATATGCTATTTTGGACCCACATTTATATTGTTCTAGAGATATGTTAAGAGCATACTGACACCTGCAATTGTCAAGCTTGTTTATGATATCATAAGAAAATACAAAAGTTGTTCATACCATATTTCAATTTGTGATCAAATTATAATACCCCCCCTCTGCATAGAAAGTTCACTCGGTGTTTTCGTTTCCAGAGCGACGATGCCAAAAAAAATAAGTAAATAAATAAATTTTCCAAAGCAGCATAATTAATGGCTGCTGCCAGACAAATGTGCATAAAATATGTTGTTTTAAATATTGAGCCTGCCAGCCAACAATAATGCTCAGCGAGAATCCACAAAAATAGAATAGAAAAAATCTCAAAGTGAAAATCGCGATAATTCCGTTCAAAAAACACCTGCTGAATTATAATTATGACGATGTGAGAGAACTCACACACACACACACACACACGCACGCACACTCATACTTCCACATTTTGTGTGCGGCGTACAACAATGCGTATACGCAACGTGACTTCATTTGTTTAGGCCATTAACCATGCCAAGTCGTGCTGAACTCCCCATTTTGCATACCAACAGGAACGTGCCCTGTCCCATGTGCGTGTGGATTTCCCATTGGTATCGTCCGGAGACCGCGACCAGTCGGCAACGCAACTGCTGAGCCCGTAAAGAGAGCGGACGTCAATTGCGAAAATGAAACGCGACATATCCACCTCGACCATCGGCCGGGATGAGGCCCGGCGACCGCTGATGGAGGCATATATGTTCCAACGTCGGATGCTGCTCGGCTGCAGCATTTTGATGGTCGTTTCGCTGGTGGTTTGGATTGTGGCCATTTCGACGGATCATTGGATTATAATATCGGGCGGCGCAGGTGAGTTACGACATGTATAAACATTGCAATCGGGTGTAACCGACTGCACAATACAGGCGATCCGAAAACCGAAAGAAAAGGCCTACAAAACAACTTTTTTCTTCTTCTTTACCTTTAAAATTGAGGGAGATATATAAATTAAATCGGACGGACGGACAGCAAAATTAACATTGTATAAACTCAATATACTCTTACCACTTCGTGTAAGAGTATAATTATATATAATTTATAATCCTCTCCAGCTGTTTGTTCATTTCCCCTACACAGGAATCTTTATACCGGAATCGCGGCGATTCTTTATGAACTCGCACTCGGGCTTGTGGCGGCATTGCCGGAATACGATAGTGCCGAACGCGCTCAGCCATGCGCAGGTGGTGCGCAATTTCAGCTCCATGTCCTACACATCGCAGACGTTAATCAACGATGCCAAACGCAATCTCACCCACATGGACTTCATTCGGCATTTTGCCGAGGAGAAACTGGACGGATCCGGCAATTTCACGGAGCCGGCTCGCCGACGCATGTTCGCTCATTGGGCACGCGGCGAGGAAGAGGAGTTCCAAATATTTCGCAGCGCCTTCCACAAGCTGGTCATGTCCACGGAGGCGAACCAGCACGAGTTCAATGCGACGGCTATCAAGCCCATTCATGTTGATCCTCTCGACGTGAACGGCATCATAAATCGTCGCACCTTTGGCTCAGCGCTGCAGCGCGTTAAGTACAACAACACGTGGTCGTACTATGTAATCCCGGAGATGGCACAACAGTCTATATTCAGCAACTGGACGGACTATCCACTCGTGGTGCGGCTGCTGGGCACCTATATTCGCGACATCGGCATCCCCGCCTATGTCCTCAACGAGGAGCGTGTGATTTTGATACTGGTACCCCCGCTGCCGCCGAACAAGGGCTCCCAGACCGCCTTCTACAGCTATATACCCTACCGTGAGTGTGGCGTTCGCTAGAGAATTTCCCATTCTCATTGGTGTATTCGATTTCTTGAATAGCGCGTTGCAAGTACATCGACATGTTTCCCAATTCCAACGCACTGCGCAACGAGCCTGGCTTCGATGATGAACTAATGGGTATGTATATATTCACCTGGTTTTGCGATTACGTCCGCTTTTATTCGTTAGTGTCGTGGAACGCCATTGCAGATTATATACGGACACAGGCATCCTTTGCGTGCATCACACTGTTCGTCATGAGTTTGGGTGCCGTCTTTTCATTCTACACGTTCATGAATCCGCGCTATATGTTCAAGCGTCTAGCTGGTGGCATCCATCTGGTCGCAGCATCCACAGCGCTTGTGGTGCTTCAGGTGTTGTTCTCTTCCATTGACTACACCAAGGAGCATCTGTTCTACGCCTATCCGGATGGTGCGGAATTGAAGTGAGTGGGCGCTTAAAGGCAGACTAGCAGTTGTTTAACAGACCATCGTTTCTTTCCTCCTTAGATATGGTTATGGCGTCTTTCTGGCGTGGTTCACGTTCGTGGTCAATATTGCATGCGGTCTTATGTTCCTTTGGTATTCGGGTAAGAAGAAAGGCGCCAAGGCGCCCACTGATGAACTTGCCATGGCAGATGAGCCAACTATAATGGGTAGATAATGGGTCGCCCACATCCTACAAACACAAAGACCAAAGCAATCCAAACCAAAGCCTGGCTTGGTATTTTCGTTTCACTTTTGTTATTTGTTATCTTTTTTAATAATACACATAATGTATGTATAATTTAAGTTTTTGATTTATAATGATCACAAGAACTCGGCGCAATAAAGAAATCATTTGTTTACCTGTACAACAAGACTAAAGTTGAATTTAAAAAGGCGATTTTTTTTGTAAAATACTTTTGAGAATAAGCGCGCACAGTTGCAAGCAATAAGAAATGCACGGTTGCATGGTGTGGTATTTCGATTAAATATCGATGCTCCGATAGGTTTCCCGATATTTAAAACATACTCATGGTAAGTAAATTAACGACATCACAACCTATTGTGCAGCTCGTGAATACATGTGTTTTTGTTGTCTACGGAATTGAGAGTCAACTCACTCATTGCGCTACCTTATACAAAAAGAAAATTCTTGTTTATTGTCGTGGATTGACTTGAAAATTGAATTAAATGGAAGCGGATGTAATTACGACACAAACAAAAGAGCTCACCGCGGCCGAAATACTTCAGCTGGAGGAGCAAAACAAGCGCCTGGTGCCCGAATTCAAGGCGAATAAATTGGAAGCTGATGCACAGCGGCATTGGGACTTGTTCTACAAGCGCAACGAAACACGTTTCTTTAAGGATCGCCATTGGACAACGCGCGAGTTTCAAGAGCTGTTGGCGGAACAGCCCAGTTCCGGCTCCGGAAAGAGGCGCAACCTTTTGGAGGTGGGCTGCGGTGTTGGCAATCTCGTGTATCCACTGCTGGAGGAGCAGATGAAGGAAGAAAACTCGGATCAGGGCTTCTATTTCTATGCTTGCGATTTTTCGCCACGTGCTGTTGACTTTGTGCGTGCCAATCCACTGTACGATCCTAAGTATATAAGCGCCTTCCAGTGCGACATAACGACGCAACAGGTGGACGAGTACATTTCCGCGGGCAGCCTGGATGTCTGCACCATGATCTTCGTGCTATCCGCTATACATCCGGATAAATTTGTGGATGTCGTAAGGAATCTATGGCAGCTGCTAAAGCCCGGTGGCTTGGTGCTGTTCCGTGACTACGGCTTATATGACATGGCACAACTGCGCTTCAAGCCGGGCCATAAAATAGCCGAGAATCTATATATGCGACAGGACGGCACGCGCAGCTATTACATTGCCGAGCGGGAGCTTGCGCAGTTGTTCGACCAAAACGGTTTCGAGGTGTTGGCCAACAACTACGTACATCGACGTACGCTCAATGTGAAGGAGGGCATTGATGTGCCGCGCATCTTTCTACAGGGCAAATTTCGCAAACGATTTACACGCTAAGATACACCATTTCAATTATGTATATATTATGTTTTTAGTTTAAATCAATTACAATAACATCGGTTGTAAGTCAACGTTCAATAAATATTTGTATGTATATATGTTAGGCTTACGTAGGTAACTGTATATGTGTGGTATATATATATATATATATGTTTTAAGTATGTCCTGTATACATATCTGCTTTAATTATACCCTTGCAGTGGGCAAATCTCATAAAATATGTATTTTATGTAGGAAAAGTCCATCTGTTTGAATGCAAAGTTGTACAACTTAATTTACATACTTTAAAGTAAATCTAGTTTTTTGGTGACAATTAATAGTTTTTATATAAACAACTTTTTTGTTTTTTCGAATTTCTCAAACAAATACGGTATTTAAAATCTGCACCGAAATGTCTGCAAGGGTATTTAATATTCGCCTAACCGAATCAAGCTGTTTGATCTTGTTTTCGTATTGCTTAACATATATTTATATTTCACCAATTATACCAGAATATAGATAACTTGATATTGGCCTGATTTATAGTTTAATTAATCGGATAGTTTCACTATTAAATTCATTTTACAATGCTTATTTTTTAGCACTATTCATTTGTTTTTTGCTGGACAATTGGTAACTTGGCTATATTTCTGTTTAATTAATAGGTATTTTGTATGTATGTGTGTGTGTGTATATATGTGTGTCGAAAGACTTTAAACGCTTATGTCTAAACGAAAATTACGTAATTAGTAATGTACATTTTACCAAAAATTAGAATACAATACAATAATACAATACGAACAACTAAGTGGTCAAGAAACGAAATTTAAACGGATTTTAAGTATTGCTGCGATACATTTTACAGTTCAAAACGCCCCAACGTAGCCCGATCTGCTTATGCATGGTATTTGTTCATCAGTTAATACCCAAGAGGTAACGTGCGAATATATATATATATATATATGTATATATAGTAATCATAATAAATATACTTTGAATTTGGCTAATTGGTTTGTTGTTGAACTCGGAATGGGACGCACTAATCCAGACCATGTTCATTGACCTTGGTGCCATTGCTGTTGCTATGACCCATGGGCGTCATTTCGACGCTGGAGTCGAAGCTCTTGGTCAGCAAATCGCTGCTCGTAATGGAAGTAGTGTTGCTGTTCAGCGAGGCCATGGTACTGGCCGCGACGCCGGTGCCCGGACCAGCCAGGCCGGCAATGCCTTCGACATGAATGTCGCTGTCAACGCTGAAGGTGTTGCTGCCATTCTCATTGATCAGCGAGAGCGTCTGCATGGGCAGCATATCGGTGGGCTGCGCATCCGCAACGGCATCATATGCCTTTGACTTGCTGACCGACAGCGGACTCTTCTCGTATTCGAGCACCGTTTCCGGCGTCTGTGATTGCATCTGGAGCAGCGAGTTGCGCTGCGTGTGCTTGTCAAATTTACGTTGCGGTGGTTTTGGTGGCTCCTTATCCTTCTCCTTCTCCTTGTCCTTGGACTTCTTGAAGCCGAGCGCTTTGTGCGCCTGCGCCTTAATGCCCTCCATGCTGGGCCTGATGATCGAAGTGCGCGTACCGCTGCTCTCCTTAGTTGAAGGCGATTCCTTGGCACCCGGCTCTGTTTCCTCCGTAACACTAGCCAGCTGCTGGGGCGCCTGCGGCATTGTGAGATCCTGCATTTGTATGGGAATGTCATCGGGCAGCTTTTTCGTACGGAATGAAGCGTTCGTGATCATCGATTTCGAGACTGAGGTCGTCACGGTATTTGTGGCCGGCGTCAGCGCTACACTGAGACCCATTGGCCCGTCGTTGGGCTGCCCCGAGGGGTTGGCATGCAGCGAATTGCGCACAGCGTTTGTGACCAGAATGAGTTCCGTGTACATCTCGTAGCTGGCACGATTGTGTATGTCCTCCAGCGTCTGTATGGCCACCGTGCCGAAGCCATTAAACATTGCATAGTAAATGGCGTGCACCAGCTCGATGAGAAAAGGCGCGGTAAGCGGTATGCGCGGCGCCGACGGTTTGGGAAATGTGACGCCCGTCGCCGGATCAGAGCTGTATTCAAGCGTTACAGATTTATATACTAAGCCGCCTATGTATGAACTTGCAATTCTTACCCATAGCTCATGCGATGCCCATGACCAGATTTTGTTGTGAATCCCTGATTGACCAGTTGTGAGGCGACACGGCAGAGATGCAACAGCGACGATTTCTGTGTGAGGCTCACATGCTGATTGTAGCAGAAGAGCAGCGCGGTCATGATGCGCATCCTGTTCTGGGCATTTATTGAGTCAATGCGCAAATGTGGACCCCATTTGACTTCACGATTACAGTTCTCCTCCCAGCGCCGCAGATCGGTCATGGGCAGAGACTTTTGCTCGTGATAAACGGACGCGTGCGCCAGGATTGGCATGCGAAAAGCGACCACCTTTTGGCCTCCATCGTCGGTGGACACCTCGCCGTTGTAAATGCATATCAGCAGCGTTTCGACGCCGCGCGACGCCTTCTTATCGCCAGCGGAGACGGCGTGCAGGTACGTGTACATCAGCACGGGCAGAAATTGCATTGGGAACTTGTGCAGCGTGACCTCCGGCGCCCGATAGAAGGCCAGCAGCTGTTGACAAATGTCGTGCACCAAATCCTCGTTGCGCTGCCGTTCGTTGAATATTGTGAAGATGGCCTCGGCGATTTCGGGATCGGTTTCGTGCTGCACAACGAATGCCTCATTTTCGGCTGGCTGACGGCGTGCGCGCTGATAATCCGCCAGCCAGTCTTTCACCAGTTCGGCCATTATTATGTGTTTTAAGTTCTTAATTAATTTCCTATATGTTGCCCTCTAATCTTTTTCACACATAAGCCTTGCATATCTATGCAGGGCTGCAGGCGCGAAGAAAACATTGGTTCAGCGGAACCAGTTCCACAGATTGTAAGCTAATTATCTATTTAGTTTATGTGTTAATGCGTGGTTTATATTAAATAGTGCATTAAAAATTTACAGATACACATCTTGTTTGCCCAAAATCACACGATTGACTGGCGTAGTAACAGTTGAACTAATTGTTAATTGTGCTCTCACTCTGACTCCGCCGCCCTAGTCGATTGGTGGCACATGCAACACTGCAATGTTCTCACCAAATGAATCAAATCCAATTGGAACTGCGAATGTATAGTACATACAAACATACACATGCACACACACATATAGTTGTAATTAAAATTAGCCATTTTACGACGACAACAAACTATTAAATAATAAAAGTTTAAAAAATAATTGCCAACAATTTTTTACAAAAAACAATTACAACAACAAGAACTGAGTACATTTTACAACAATAATCGCGGAAGCAAAACAACGGCTGAAACAACAACAACAAAAGTCAAGGAAAACAAAGTGCCAAAAACAATCATCGTCCAGCAATTTTAAATGCTTTAAGTAACCTCCAAAAAAATAAGATAAAAAATAGAGAGAGTGAGAGAGAGAGCGAGAATCGAGAGAGATAGGGTAAATATTGCAATATGGGCAACGCGGGCAGCTCGACAGTGCATATGCACCGTGAGCGCCTCAAGTCGACGGACCTCTCTACGCCAAGTTCTCCCGCACATTTTCGCGACTCGGTGAGCAGCAGTGCGGCTGGAGCGGGCGGTGGCGGGGCCGGCAGCGCGGGCGCAGCAGCAACGGGCGGTGGCAGTGGAGCGGGCAGCGGCGGCGGTGGCGGCCAAGCTTTCTCGTTCGATAAAAAACATACGGCAGTCTTAAACGAGGGTTCGTCGCAAGAAGACGACGACGAGTATTACACGAGAGCGGGCGCCAAGCGCACATCAGCTGTTGATAACGAATCGACAGCAACAGCGGCAGCTGACAGAGCCAGCACAATGGACGACAACAACGATGATGAACAGGAGCGGGCATCCGGATCCCTGCCACTGGGCATTGATGAGGATGAACCAAAGAAAACGGCGCTGCCCACCGTCTTGCGCTGGGATTATGGCGGCAAAAATGTGACCATATCGGGCACCTTCTCCAATTGGAAGCCCATACCGATGGTGCGCAGCCATGGCAACTTTGTGACCATTCTCGACCTGCCCGAGGGCGATCATCAGTACAAGTTCTGTGTGGATGGCGAATGGAAGCACGATCCCAAGCTGGTAAGTTTCCAGCCAGCCCCGCTCGCACTGTGGGGGAAAATCGATACGCGCGCAATGTTTACATTTGCTGACGCAGTTCACTATTTTTCACGTTGTGTAATCGCTGCTGGACTGTAAACAAAGCGACGAAGCGGCGGAGAGGCAGCGACATCGGATTTGCGGCTGTGGGGCTGGCAATGCCGAAGCTGCGTCGCAGCTAAATAATTGCTTAGCGCTCTAATTCAGTCCGATTCTCTCTCACCCTTTCACTCTCTTTATCTCTACATTCTAGCGAAGCGTTGAGAATGACGATGGCATTAAAAACAATTTGATATCGGTGCGCCCATCTGATTTTGAAGTGTTTCAAGCGTTAGCACAAGATAGCGAGACTGGGCCCAACTACGCCGAAAAGGAGTACTCGCAAGAGGTGCCACAGGTGAAGCCCTGGGAGAAGGTGTCCGGACCACCAAATCTGCCGCCACATCTGCTGCAAGTCATACTCAACAAGGATACGCCGCTATCGGTAATTAATCTTTTTGTTAAATATTAGTGAAAGGCTTTTGTGCATAACACTTTTGTATTCCACTTATTCTCAGACAGTATAAACAGCCGAGTCGATATATTCATGTCCGTCGGTTTGTCTGCTTTTATGCAAACTAGTCTTAGTTTAAAGGCTAACGTCATGAAACTTTGCATAGGTCCGCCTTTTTGTAGCAGGCAGTATATATGTTAAATTTGGCTGGATCGGACCACTATATCATATATGCTTTGGAACAATCGGTTGAAAAACGTTGTTTTTTTGGCAAAGTATTATCAGTATTTATAATTAGAATTTAGCTTTTAATTAATTTAATTTAATTTAGCTTTTAGAAAATAGTAATTTGTCAAAAATCATGATTTTCTTTTGTTATTTATACTAGTTACTAGATTACAAGGCCGTTAGGTAAATCTTCATTCGATGGGCAGACTCTTAAAATATTTACCTCAATGAGTTATAAATGATGCAAAGTGCAATAAAATATACTTTGTCCGGACTACGCTGACTAATCGTATACAATAATTGCAATATATACTTTAATAGTAATAGTAGTTGTATGCAATGATATATATTTATAAATTCCATTTATATTTCAGTGCGAACCCACATTGTTGCCCGAACCGAATCACGTTATGCTGAACCATTTGTATGCGCTCTCCATCAAAGACGGCGTCATGGTGCTCAGCGCCACGCATCGCTATTGCAAGAAATATGTGACAACGCTGCTCTACAAGCCAATTTAGGCCGGCAGCACGTGTTGGCCGCACATTTTTTTATATTTACGTACGTGTTTTTAGATGTAAACGGTTTTCAACTGCTCGCTTTATATTCGATGTATGTGTTTGGAGTGAAGAACACGCGCATTGCTTTTTGTTAAGCGTTGTATTTTTTATTAGTTAAATATATATGGAATTTAAAAAAACTATTTAATTTGAGTAATATTATTGTACTGTGTCATAGTTAATTTTTCGTTTATAAATTGCACTTTGTACTCACTAAAATATGATTTAATTTAAAGCCTTTGGTTCACTGTTCCAATCTGATATGTGACTAATACATATTCTAGCGTTAATTTTATTAATTTTAACAGCTGTCAAAATGTTAAATCGAATAGTTAATTTCTTGTTTTCATATAGTATAACACGTTGAATTTTGATCAATATCATATCACAAGTCGCCACCCGGCGTCTAGAAACTAGCAATCGGCGGCCTAAACACGCATGATTTTCTATATATATTGTCTAGTTGTATAGGTCAATGCCTAGTTGCTGCCATTAGTCATCTACATCAGCTTTAGTTTATATTGCTCCAGCTGCTCCATCGGCTTCTCGAGCAGCAGCACTCCAGCGGGCGCATTGCGGCCTGCGGCTAGCTCCACCGTTTGTTTGGCCAAGAATCGTTCGTGCATTTTATTGGAGGTGCGCTCGAATTCGCCATCCTCGTCGTAGAGAGCCTTGCTGAAATACTCGGTAAACAACCGGCACATGTACTGATCCTTGGTCGATGGCCACCAGCCCTCGAGGAAACCGATATGGCCGCCTCGTGCGGTTATAACAATTGCCACATGCGTACACTGATTAGCGGCCTTAATAGGAATAGCGTCCAGTGGCTGAAACGGATCATCTGCTGCGCTCAAACACAACAACGGTACAGAGATGTGATCCAGTTTATTGTGCAGCGTGGCATCCGTATAGTAATCATTCACATGGGCATAACCGAATTGCTTGGCCGTGAACAGCTCATCGAACTCCTTGATGGTCTTGCACTGGAAGAGTCTTTGTTCAATCTTTGCATAATGAGGGTAGAAACCGAATAACTTACACGTAGTATGCGTTGTATGTCGATTTCCGAATCCTGATAAATATCCCTGTAGACCTCCAAATGATTGCGCAGCGTGCGACAGAGACTGCCGGCCAGATGACGCCCCAGCAGGTTATTTATTACCGGCTTCTCAATGCTGGCGCTGCCCTTGTGCACATCCCAAGGAACTGATATAATCTTGGCAGCCGACAGATAATTGCGCGCCTCGTCGCTCTTGCGTGCCAAATAATTGCCTGCCAGAGAAAATAAATTCAATTGAGACAGCTAAAGACAACTCCTGTATATAAATATATATATATCGATTAGCTAACCCAGTATGAGACCGCCCATGGATATGCCAGTGGCGCCCAGTTTGCAGTGGGCGGGCAGCGTGCGACGGACATGTTGCACCACCTCGCACAGGTCTTCACAGTTGGCGGCACAGTAGAGACGCGGCGTTTTCAGCTCAATGCCGCCCAGGCCCCGATTGTTGAAGACAACCGCACGCATGCCCGCCTGCTGGGCCGCAAAGACAAGGCACTTAATGTACTCCGCCTGCGATTCGCCAGTCAAGCCTGGCAATATGAGCACGCAGGGTGCACGCTCATCGCAGCCCTCCTCCATCCAGTCCAAAGCCACCTCACCGCCATCCTTCAGGCTGAGAATTTCACTATGTGCAGCAAGCAGACAAAAATATAATTCAATTGAATTAGATATGCACATAGATTTACTCATGCACGCTTATGTGGAAAATCTTAACTAGTCCAATTGAAATTTTATAGTATAACCAATTGGAGATATATATTATATACCAAGTTTTTAAAAATTGCTTCAATGTTTTAAAATAAATTGATACAAATAAAACTAAATTGGCTTAACAAAAAAATTACATATAATTCTAAATGCTTTTAGAAAAGAAAACAAAGGAAGGACTTTTAAAGACTAAGCTTAGGGAGCATTATCAAATCGATACCCTGTTACATAAATATGCTCAGTTTCAATATAACTTTTTATAATTAAAACTTTTCTACACATGTTAATAGGATGAGGTAATTTTAGAGCAGGTCAAGATTTTGTTGAACTCACGTTCATCACACGTTAATTAGCCCATTTTAAAAGATGGGGTGAAAGGTCACGCCTACGTTTAAAGCTGAATTGGCCAGCAACAAGATCAAATCTCAACTTACCGGCGATAATCGACGCGAGGCAGACCCTTGGAGCGCAGCAGGCTCGCAAGCACGGTCTGAGCACGGCTCTCCACACACCAGAAGGTTGGCCAGTACTTGTTCTCCAGCGTGGGCATCGTTTTGTTCAGATACTGCTTGAACGGACCATCCGCACAGGCTAAGATCGGTCGCTAAGATTTTGCCATCGATTAGATTTTTACGTTCAGTGCATTACGTAAAATCACACTCACCTTGACCACCTGAATGAGGTAATAGACAATGTAGGCAAGTATCGCAATGCCCAAGGCATGCAGCCGCGGCAAGTGCGACAGATACGCGTACATGGAATAGAACATGGTGACTGAGGCTGGCTCCGAGTGTATTCCGCGCCAAGTAAATTTGGTACTTTGATCCCAAACGGGGCGGCTGCAATTGCAAAAGGCGTGCAAAAATTACAATTTATGACAAAGCGCTGATATACATAATACATTTCTGTATGTATATTCGAAAATTGCTGAATGGAACTAAGCTGTCCGTGTCTGCAGCTACTCAGGTTGATATCATGTATGTGTGTGTATACATACTACTAGTAGGGGTATAATATCTTATCGTTCTGTCTATTATATGTATATATAACATTTTTTTGTTTTTGGTGTATAGTATAGCTATTAAAGTGATTGTGTCTGGTTTTAATTGAGGGGAGAGCGGGCAGAATAACAGCTGCCTCGTTCGCCACTCGGACACTTGAACCCATGTCGTGAAGTGCCCACAAATTATCAGCACTGGAGTGAAGAGATGATTACGCAGGTAACACAATGTTTTTGTTATACCCTTGCAGAGGGTATTATGGAGTCTATATAGGCATGTTATTACTTTAATGTATGCATTTTAGTAGTAAATCGCCAAAAATTGAGTTTGAAAAACAAAGAAATCAGCATCAAGCTTTTTCATTATGACCGCGACGGACAAAACTTTAACATTAATTGGGAGAAACCATAGTTAACTCTTTATATATATATAGCGTCCACGGGCTGCAAGGGTATTACGGCTTCGGCGACCCGAAGAAAGTCATAATTCTTTTTGACAGGGCTTATCTCTCACTCACAGCAGTTCCTGTTTTAGTTGTAGATCTCGTCGTCGTTGTTGTGGTTTCTGCTGCGGCAGGCATCGAGTCAGCTGCTGAGTTAAAGCTGCACTCGCGTTTCTGCTATTGTGACTAATCATGAGTGCAAAGCGGCCAATGCTGAGCAATTCGTTGTTCAGTTTTTGATTTTGCAAAGCCGCCGCTTTGAGCGGCAACTGGACAATGGCGCAGAACATGAGGTGGCAGCGATTTGGGTGGAAATATGTGAACTAATGCTTATCAACTATGATAGCAACTAGCATTGATATATTCTTTTTATCGTCTACGATACTAGATAACATATATATGTGATACAGTTTTATTGCCGCCTTGCATAATCTATGTGCATATCAACGATCCATGAAATGAAGACTTGTTTCGCTTACCTTGAAGAAAATATAAAATAACGTAAATTTCAAATAAAAATTTCGATAATTTTGTGTAGGTGTGTGACACCAACTTAAAAAAATATAAATAAAATTAAAGGTATATGTTTCCGATGTGTACTTTTCGAATGGCTTACAAAACAGCAATAAGAGCCATGGTTGATTCTTTGCGCCGTTAAACCGGCCACAGAAATGGCCGTTGGGTCGTCTCACAAACGTACATACATGCATATTATTGAGTTTTTGTTTTGGCATCACGTGCAACAACAAAATCAATAGCCAGGGCCAAGGGTATGAGGTGTAGAGTGAACCTTTGGGCTATTTTGGTGACTGCCAAGGTGGAGGTTGCGTTGGCGTTGGAGGTTGACGGTGACGGTGGTGTAATTATCGTGCCAATTATGACGCACGCATAGTTTAGATAATGTTTATACGTTTAATATTGAACTTGCCTTTACAAGTTGTAAAGCAACCGAGTCTATAGTTGTCGTCTTCTGCCTGTTTCGTTTTTGCAAGGAACTGTAGTTGTTAATTCTAGATTGAAACAAACAAATTATGTAACAGAATCGATAACGGTAATTTTATGCATTTTTCTTAACATGTGGATTTTAGACAGGATAAAATTGTAAGGAACTCCAATTGTAAACAAAAACAAATGGTGCACATGTAAAAGTAACTGATGTTGTTCAAATGAGCTAGTTGGCTCGTTCATTATTTAACATATTGCCCACTGTTATTTACAGCGACACTAACTCTTTTGAAAAATGACCGTTGCTCAATTTTAATTTTTTGGTAAAAATTTATTAATTGATTTGATTTGATGCGCGGCAGGCCATTAATTCCAAGAAATAGCACGTAATTTGACGGTAGCTTCTAAATAACTAACATAGCATTGCTGTTATCTATTATATGTTATTTTACATTCTGCTATGAAAATGCTATCGTTATCGATAAGAAAGACCTATGTTAAAAACAATACAGCTGACTTTTAGAGTATCGATGCTGATATCGAGTACAAGTGCTTCTGCTGTATGAGTCGGTTCGTTTGCGTCGTTGTTGGTGTTTTTGTCGTTAGAAGTGTTTTTTTTGTTGTTCGACAATATTGCATGAAAATCTGTGTGCCAAGTGTATCAATATTTATTGGGGCCAAATAAAACGCCCAGAATCAATTGTGCAGTGGTCTTTAAATAGTTGCAAAAGTCTCATACGCAATAACGAAAGAAAAAAAGCAGTGCACGAGATGATTCAATAACGTCGCGAAACCAAATTGTGAATCAACAACAGAGCAAAAATAGAGGGGCAAAAGGGTGCCATTGAACAGCCGCCTGTATATGTTTATGCGGGCTGCTACTGGTGACACTACAAATCAAATCAAAAGTTTAAACATAAAAATAGCCCTAAAGAATAACATTGAACAACACATTTAATTAATTGAAACATGTGCTAAAAACCAGAGAAAAAATTCTCCAGATGGGTTCACGTATCAAGTGAGTATTTTGTTCGGAGATTTTCATCAGCGGGAAAAAGTGTGTGCAGTGGGCGTTACGCTTGGTTAAGCAGAGCGCAACAACAACTACAATGAAATCTCAACACCAACCGCAGTTCATATTATTTATTATAATAATACTACAACTTGATCACCTTTGACAGAACCGACGTAAAGAAACTCTTTGAGTTTTGGTGCGAAGTGAAGGCCACGCACGGCATCGATCGAGGCACCGTTAACCGTAATGGTGGATTGGCCGCAACGCCCGCTGGCGTCATTATCGAAAGCTTCCCGGAGGGCTTTCGCGATAAGGAGGTGCTCAACGGCATCCCATCGTTTGCGTTTCCCTGCGATTTCGAAAGGTGCGTATACTTTTCTTATTAATGTATTTATATTTTGCAATTTTCGTAAAACATTCACATTATACATGCATGTTTCCGGTCATTTGGCGTTAGTCATATATGTATATGTGTATAAGCAGGCTATAGACAAAACCACAACAACGCGTAGAACCAACGACCGATTGATGTACTGGCTGTTTGGGTGAGAACGGTCGCTGACGTTGATACCAGTGTTGGCATCTTTTCAAGCTAGTTTTGCTAGGAAAGCGGCTTGAAAAAAGTTAAACTTAATTTCTAGAAAGATTCGTAAACAAATCGTTGAATATAGGGTTTATTTCAATAAATATTTTGATAAACATTTTTTGCAAAACAAAATTATGAAAAAATTCTGTTACGTGCTGCTTGCTCTTTTCAAAATATTGCTTGCTATCTAACTTTAAAAAAGTCAGAATTGACGAGAAATAAGCTAAATTTGGCAGCACTGCTGATGACTCATGTCAGCAACACTTGCAGCCAGCGTCCACTTCAAGTTTGTCCATGAATTGAATAACTTGTATAATTTTGTGTTTGTTTACATACGCGCACCAGTTTGTATGGGGATTGGGGAATTATTTCATTCGCATTTTCGTTGAACTCCATTTATTTTCGCACCTTACGCTAGTTGTTGTTTTTATAGTAAATATTTCCTCACTGTATCGGTTACATATACAGTCAGACATACGTACGTCAATTGTCTTTTGTGTTAGTCACGCCGAAAACATTTCTGGTTTATCTGCGCAGCTGCCTTAAGCTGCCTGGGCAACAAGTTGCCTTTATTGCCAACCCCCTCCCCGCTACTGGGCCATTGCCATTATTATCGCTTGGCTAAACATACAGATAATTTTTGGAAAGTGTACAAACGCTGGGCTAATGAATTTTATTGTTGAAATGCGTTCACAGTAAAAATAATAATGATAAATATTAGCCCAAAGCAATGAGCACAAAATATAAAAACGGCACATTTAAACGTACATATATGCATACGACAAGCACCGTTACGACACAACGAAACAACAAGAAAGGCAGCCTCCGGCTCGCTCTCCTAATTCATTAACTTTGATTCTCTCGCGACGAGCACGAGCTGTCTCACTCTTACATGTTATCATTATTGTAATTAACAGTTATCACCCAGAGTCAATGCACCGACATGCACAGCTGCAGCGCAAAAGAGAAAGACGCAACTTCCCAATCTTTTTGCAGTGATTTTGTCGCTTGCCTGTTTAGCATATTTTATTCAATAATGCGCGCATCTAACGACTTTACGTAATCCAACGCCTACAAACAAAAAATGCCCGCGAAATGCGAAAGAGCTGCAAAGCAAAAACATGGAGGCCAAGCGACGTCGCATTGAAAACGGAGCTCAGTGTGAATAGCAGTTGTTGTTGTAAATTGGCTTTTATTCACACATAATCATCAACGCACATGAACTGTCACACAATGAACAAAGGAAATGCAACAAAAGGAAACACCGTTTATCAAAGTCTCTCATATTTATTCTATAAATATGTTTAGAAGCTAAAGACTTTTAATTCAGCAACTGTACATTTTTTTATTGTTTTGTTTTTTTTTTTGTGTTACTGCTTTCGTTTTTGCGGGTTTTGGATTGTTGCTTTTAATTTGGGTTAAGAGGCAAAGCAGACGAAGATGAAGAAGAAGAAGCATAGCTGATCATCAACTTTCCGCGTCAACGGGCAGCATTAGTCATGTAAGAAGCCCCCAGACGAGTGTTCATAATAACGAGTTACTCTTACAATGTGCTTTTAAATATAAACATACATTATGTACTACATACAAACAAACACAGTACAAATGCGATGAGGCGTTTCTTGAGAAACGAGACTGTTGGACTGTTGATGTTGCTGTCAAGGTCATTGGGTTTATGGTGTTGTCGAGCGGATGTGCCATAATAATCATTATATAAACACAGAAACATGCACAAAACTCACACACACACACACACAACTGCTGACTCCTGACTAACAAAAATTTCAATTAAGAATATCAAAGGTCACAAGGGGGATAAATCAATTGAACTTAGCTAAATTTATTTCCTTTGATATAAATATTACAAAAATTCTTAATTTGCATTCATTACCATTATAGTGACTCCGTGAGTTCCTATTCTTTTGTGCACACCACCGGCGATTCTAAATGGCGTTTCGGCTTTTGTCGACACGATCCGAAGACGAAAACGGCCATGGTGCTGATCACCTATTTGCCGTGGCACGATACCTTCCTCAAGCTGATGATTGTGCTGGCGGAGCTAAGGCGCACCGATCGAGATGGCTTCTGCACGTTCCTATCGGAGGCCTACAACAGAGGCGTGCCAGATTCGGGCGGCAGTCTAAAGGTATTCTATAACAGCGGCCAAAGCGTGAGTATTAAATGTAAGAGTACTTGGAATGAAATATTTGTAATTGACGTACTTCTATTTTGCCACAGCATTTTACTTTCGAGCGGCCGTTGCAGTTCCAGCTGCCCAGCATGCCGCAAAATGTGAGCAAAGAGAGTTGCATTTACTATGATATATTTAATTAATAATTTAATATATTGTTGCAGCACAATCTAAATCTGTATTATAATTTTGTGGAACCCAAGGAGATGATTTGCGTGTTTGCTGCCATGCTCGCCGAGCGTCGCATTATATTCGCATCGAACCATTTGGATCGACTATCCTCGTGTATTCAGGCGGCCAATGCTTTCCTATATCCCATGGTCTGGCAGCACATATTCATACCGGTGCTGCCCTTTGAGTTTAAGGATTATTTAGGCGCTCCAATGCCATATCTTATTGGTGTGCCAAAGCTTGTGCTCGAAACTGTAAATTGAATATATCTTACATATTATTATATGATAATTAAGATGCACTAATGCTGTTCTGTTGCTGCTGTAGGTTTCGGCCGATGAGCTCGGCGAGGTTGTGATCTTAGACTGTGATACGAAGCTGTTTACAAGCCCCTTTGATGATGTGCGCGCTCTGCCGCCGGAGATTGTGTCGCAGCTCAAGAAATATCTGAGTCATACACAGGATCACATTGGCGATCGAGTATCGAAAATATTTCTGGGCGCTTTGGTTCAGCTGATTGGCGGATATCGGGACGCTGTTGAATTTCACGACACCTGCAAAACGTTTAATCATGAAAAATTCATTGAATCTCGGCCAGCGCATTTGCGTCCGTTTCTCACCAAAATGATGGAACTACAAATCTTTGCGCAGTTCATCGACGATCGACTCAAAATGCTAAACAGCGGCTTGGGTTTTTCCGATGAGTTCGAACTGGAAACGGTGCGCTATGCGGAGAAGATGAAGAAACGCGGACGCAACTATGTCTTCCTCAAGCATGTCAAGGACAAGGTAAGCGTCGTCGGTGGTTGTGTCTACTCCTTAGCTTTAGCCTTAGCTTTAAAGCTGTTAGCTTGATTGCCTAAGCCCTCTATTCATAGTGCAACATTCCACATCCAAGCCAACTCCACATCCGCCTCACCATCCCACTTTTAGTTGTGCCACTCATTCTTGGGTCAAATTGTTTCTACCTATGTGTTATTATATTATTTATAAATTTTTTGATTGGGTTTGGACATGGATTGAGCGAGCCCTCTGCGCTGCCCCGCAAACAACTTCCCGTATCAATGTTGTTTTGTATTTTTAAGATACTTTTGATTTTTGTTATGCTCAACAATATTTTCTATAATTTAATTTAATCTATTTCGCAGTATTATTTGGGAAAGCGCAGTGTTTCGCGAGTGTTTACCAAGAACTATATTTAGACTGGTTGCCACCGCCCATCACCAAAATACGAGTAGAATTTCCACACACACAGACACCCACATAAATACCTTTTCACACAAAAATGTTAGTTTACTTGATTTACTTTCTTTTTCTGTTAACCAAAAATTGCACTTAATATTTTTTATGTACGGCCACACAAAAAACTGATTTTGTAACGAACTTTTTTAAAAAATTAGTATTATTTTTTTTTTTTAGTTTTTATCTATTAATACTAGGCACGTTTTTTATGTATATGTCTAATGTTTTTAAACTTAAAGTAATGATGTTAATGTTAAAATAACTGCGATTGAAGCTAATAACTAAATAATTGCTTAACAGAAAGCTGCTATAAATGTTATTGAAAGCTTAACTTGTAATTGTTAAATAACAACAGACATATACATAAAAACAAAACAATCCGAATTCAACAATAGGGAAATCACAATTGCAAACACAACCATTTAGACTCGACCCTAAATGCACACTATACTAATCAAAACAGAATTCTTTATATATGTTTCTAACATAAAAACAAAATTGTCAAGCCTCATTGCATTAACGCGAACTCATTTATCATCATTGTCATCTTAATAATTAGTATTTATTTGTAGTTTGACTGTATTTTTGTGCCGCTACCCATACATATATATTCTTATATATATATCCTATATCTCATTTAATATTTGTGCATTGCGTCGATCGTGTCTCTTTCATATATCTGCCGCTTGGAACTCACGTTTGTGCTTCTGTGCTTTGATCGATCCTAAATATATTTACTGTATTATCACAAAATGCGCCTAACTTTTGCAGACTAATCCAGCCGTTAAGTCTGCTGTCAAATCGGTGAGTGGTAGCCTTACTTTATATAACTCTCTCCATGTGCATTTTGTAGGTGTTGGCGTAAGAGCTTAATTTATGTTTTAATTGGACTCTCTTTCTACAACATTTCACCCAAGGTCAAGGAGAGCTCGCGTGGCGTTAAAACCGCCTACAAGAAGTGGCGCGACAACGGCACCCACAACCACAATCCCAACCATCAGTTCCATTTTGGCCTCAGCTCGCCCCAGCACTCGGATCGTCCGGACGGCAGCAATAGTCTTGGGGGCTACGGTCGCAAGGTGACGCATCGCTCGGCGCCCAGTTCGCCGGTGTGCAGCAAACGATTGGAGCGTGAGCTTCACGTGAATGGAGGAGGCGAAGGAGAGTCGAGGAGGCAGCAGCAGCAGTTGTCGCTGCAACCGCCAATGCAACAGCGACGCGCTCCTGTGCCGCTGGCCATGTCCAGCTCGAGCAGTCACATACCGCCGAACGGCTATGCTGTGGGTGCGCCGCTTAATGCTCATTTTGATCATTTCTTGGGTGCGTCTCCTGCTGTTAGCGCGACAAGCTCGGTCTGCTCATCGGAGATGAATCTGTCGCAGGAGCTGCAGAATCATCCGCTCTTCAAAACGCCCGCCGTCGATCGCAGCGTAAGTAGCTTGGTGCGTGAATACGAGAGGCGGCTGCAGCTGCTCTAGCGTCGGGTGCCGCTTGCCACTTGTCGCTTGCCGCTTGATGTCGCACTCTGTATTTCATTATCGTTTCTTATACACATGTGCAGAGATTTATGTTTCGTTCATTCTTTTCATTGCCTTTCATGTGTTGTGTTTCTTGTGTGTTGTCTTGTTACGTCCGTCTGTCTGTCTGTTTGTTTGTTGTCGCCCAAAACTTCTCGAAACTTGCACCCACACAAAATCATCGCAAACTTACAATTGCCACCGCCACCGCCACTGCCACTTGACACTTGACAGCTGAAGCCAAATGCTGAGCATCACAGCGCACGCTTCCGCAACGGCGCACCGCCCGCACGCCCGCCGCCGCCCCAGCTGCCCGTACAGCAGCCCGTCTCCTACTACAATCATCCGTATGCGGCCAGCAGCACCAACAACAGCGCAACGCATCCGCCTGTCGACTCGAAGCCACCGCGGCACACCTCGACGCCCGCCAAGCTCCGCACCGAATCGAGCTTTGACAGTCCGCCGGATGTGCAGTCGCCGCCAATACCGCCCCGACGTCAGTGCAGCGGACATACTGCGGTGGCGACGACGGCGGCCGCTGTCAGCGCTGGCATCAATCGACTGGAGCGCAATTGCTGGCAGGATGAGCCAAACGATTCGCTGCGCAGCTCCAACACCTCAACAGCATCGTCCTCGTCCTGTTCGTCGGGCGCTTCGTTTGTTACAGCCGCCTCCAGATTTTCGCAGCTAAATATTTCATCGCCGCTGGCCACGGAGCCGGCGCCGGTGCCAATACCAACGCCCCGGGCCAAGAGAGAGGTACAACAACAGCTGCGCGACTAGTTAACTATAAATCAAATGTCCTGGTTGCAGGTTCCACATTGCATACTAACACATCTAGCCCCGCACTCCACTTATCTATCACAAGCCAAATCCACGCTTGTGGCTGGCCCCTGTAGTAGCTTTTCCACTAATCTGCTTGCATTTGCCTGCCTAACAAGTAGCTAGTAAAGGTTTTCAGATCCACAGTTTAACTAAACTCTCATTTTCACTCTTCCCCAACACAGTCGCCGCGCAGCAGCAACAGCAGCAACGCACAGCCGCGACCGGAGGATAGCATGAATGATCTGATATCGCTGGACGATAGCAACAACACCAGCTTTGATCTGGAGGATTTCGATCCACTGAATCAGAATGCGCGCCCGCTGCCATCACTGGGCAACAGCTTTGGCGGAAGCCACAAGTCCAGGTCTAGCACGCTGCCCGCCGGCGTCAACAGCAGCGTTGTCAGCCAGGTCAACAACAGCGTCAACAATCCGCTGTATCCCTACTTTGCGCCCAAGCACATGGCCACTGTGGCGGCGGTGACGAGCCGCGTCACGCCGCTGCCGCCACAAATCCAGCGTAGCGGCATAACAGCCAAACCGGATGACGATTTCGAGCTGTTGCGCAAATACGGCCTGGATCAGTTCTCCCTGAACACAGCAAACACAGCCACGGCTGCCGGCGCCAACACAAAGCCGGCGCTAACCGCGGGCGCAGGCGTCGGCAAAGGCATGAACAATTGGACGACCTTTGATTAGAGTGCAGAACGGATCCGTTAAAAGTATACCAAAATAAGTGTGATTAGGTTTATGATTGTGTTGTATATAGCTAGACGTAGGCGATAACATATTATACCAGACAAAACCTTAAATATTATTATGCTAGTTGTAGTTCAAAAGCAAAACCTCTTGTGTTAACTATTAGCGGCTTATCAAACAAACAAATTTTCGAGCAAATATTTAAAAAAAAACTAAAACATTTGACTTCCAAATCAAAAGACACAAAGATTTAGCATAGCGAGAATTTAATCCAATTAGCCTAACAAATCAATTAAAATTCTATCAAATTATATACATATAATAATCAAACTTCGAACTTTTATTGAATATTGTTTGCCAGTTAAGATTTTGCCTTGTGCTCGGCCATGCAGTTCCTTATGCGCTGCTCCAGCGCCTGGGCCCCTTCAGATTCACCTCCTCGTAGTCCGGTAGCAGCTGCTGCATGCGCTGCAGCCAGCCGCTAATTTTCGGGTAACGCTGCCGATCTACTGGCACAAGCAAGTCCAGCGTAATAAGTGTGGTGTGTATGGATATATCGGCTACGCTCAATTCGTTACCAACAACGAAGCTGCCCTGCTCCAGAAAATGTTCCAGTGAGCCGTAAGCATTTTCACACAGTTCCAACGAGCGCTTATTAAACTCCGACTCGCCACCGTAAATATTGCGGGCAACAATGTCTTTGATCACCTGGAAGAGTACACCATTCTCGTAATGCATGCGATGATCGATATGAGCGCGGCGCTTCAAATCCTTGGCGTAAAGCTGATCGTTTTTGGCGTACTCGGCCACCATAAAGCAAATGATGGCATGGCTAATTGTAATAATAGATACATGAAAAGCTATTAATGAAACGGGTTTGCTAATTGGCATTTCTGGGTGCACACAGACCTGTCCACATACACCTCGCCATCTGTGTCCACAAAAACGGGTATTTGATGCTGTGGATTGAGCTGCAACAAAAGTCGATTAGCCAGTTAAGCGACGCCCAAAACTATATTTGGTACATACTTTAAGAAATTCCTCACTCAAATGCTCCTTTTTTGAAAAGTCAACGGCTCTGTTGGCAAAAAAGAAAAAAAAATTGCCAAGTTAAAACGTATTGGAATGGAAATGCTGTTCACACTCACTTGAGCTCCACATCCAAACCAATTAATTTGGCCGTAATAATGCAGGCCCGAGCTGGCGGGCTAAAGAGCGCGTAATATAAAGTGGGTTTTTGAGACATGTTTCAAATAAACAAAGCAGCTGTTCAATAATAGAAGCAAGCACCACCATGCACAGCGATATAACGTAAGACTTGCGTTTATACCGGACCACAAACGGTCACACTGCAAAGCAGGCTGCCAACTGACGGTAAATAAAAACGTAAACGACTGGCAGCACTTGCAGTACAGCTGTTTTGCCGGCATTTTGTAACGGAAACAAACAATATTTTTTGAACTAAAATTTTGTAATACACGCACTATGTATTAAGTTTATTTGCAAATTACTTTGTGCTTAACTAATTTTCTTTTAAGTATACACAACGTTATTGAGTTACTAAATTACTTAGCGGAATCAAGTTTGAGCCCAAAAATACATATTGAAGTGGATTGTTTAAAATCTTTGGAGCCTTATCGCCTGTTGCATATGCTTAGGGCGAGTCTAAAAGTTCAATAACAGAAGTTTCTTTCTTATCCGTGTCCGCTTCTCCTTCATCTGCAAAATAGAAAATATATTTTGTATATCACAATAAAAACAAAAAAATAATACTCTCAAAATGTGAAAGTGCAAAAAGAAATTTATAACTTAAAATTTGTAAAAAAAAAAAGAAACACTGTATATAATTAATATTAATAATATATATATAATCAGTTCTCGACAAATAAAACACATGGATTGTTTGAAAATATTGTTTAGCTTTAATTTGCAGATTATAATGACTTATACATTATATATATACTTATATTCCCCTCATGCAATTGATTATTGATTTCGTTTCAAACAAAAATCATCAGCACGTGTCTTTCACTTTTCTCTTTTATAGGTTTTTATGGCTACAATGGTTAAAATGGTTTTTTAAAATAATTTCGTTCGTTCGCAGCGACATTTTTGTTTTGTACATGTGTGCATATTGTGCGTTTTTATGGATATATATATATATGTATATATGGTCCTATAAATCACCTTTGAACGGACTTAAAATAGAAATCCAGAGTGCCTAAATAAATAATTACAAAGATGAAGCGGTTCATTATGCGATAGTTTGTAGCTTTATTTATTATTGAGTGAAATTCATATCTTATTTGTTTTTCAGTTTGCATATCTTTTATCTTTCCTTTCAAAATAATAATAAAAAAGGCATGTTTTCTATACATACTCATACATACGTAAAGCTCTACATAAACTGAAATTAATTTAATTTATATTTTTTATTTGGCAACCTAATGAAAACTTGCCGAATAAACTGTTGATAACTTAAACTTAGTAAATTATGAAATATGTAACTTAAAATCGATGCGATTCTCTCCACTCCGTTGTGATTTGTATATGAATTAGGAATTATTGTAAAAAGACTTATATAATAACATTTGATTTATATTAAGTATTACGCTATTGTTTAATGCATAGGTCTATTTGTTGCTGCGTGTGTATCTTCAACTAAAAATATGTTTTACGAAGTGTTGATGGTTGGCGCCAAAACAACCAAATAAATTAATTAATCATGTGTTGTAACGTAGTTTTTGTTTTTGTTTTTAGCTAAGTAGCTTTTACTCTCTCTCTCTCTCTGTGTGTGTGGGTGTGTTTTTTGTGTGTTAATCGAGTCAAGTACAACACAGATTATTTAAGAGAAGAAAAAAAATATGAATACATAAACTCAAAACACAACTAAAGATAACATTAAGTGTAGAGGCCTGGAAGCAAATGAATACGAAGCGTATACAAAATTTAAATAATAGAATAAAATATAGTAAAGTATAGTAGGAACAGCAACAAAACAGGCAGCAACTTATTGCGGGAGCGAGTTGGGGGTGTGTGTGGGCAAACAAAACTGCAACCGCAACTACAGCTACTTTTTCTAACTGCGCCCTGCAACACACACACACACACTCACACACTCATTGAAATATTATTTAAAAAGGAACAAAATTTGATGTTGAATATGTGTAGAAAATGCAATGGAAATAACTGTAAAATAGCCTCTGAGTTTTAGGGATATGTGTGTGTGTGTGTGTGCGCATGAAATTAAATGCCAGCCAAAAGCAAAAAAAAGAAGCCAAGTCAAACTAAAACAAAATATAGCAAACGAAAAGCACAAATGTGTGTGTTTGTGTGTGTGTGTGAAACTGTTTACAATTGTTACATGTGTGTAGTGTGTGTGTGGGTGTGTGTCTATGGAGCTGCATTTGGATTCTGTGCTGAGGCGGACGCCGAGGCAGCCGCAGCGGCCGCCACTGCAGCCAGATCCAAGAGTTGAAAATGCTTTTGATCCGCTACGGCAGCGGCGAGGGACTCCAATAGACTGGCATGCATTGCAGCCGTCGGCTGATCTCCGACCAGCAGTTGTTGTTGCTGCTGCTGCTGTTGTTGTTGCTGTAGCGTTTCAGGCGATGGCATTGCTTGCTGTAGTTGCTGCTCGGGGGAATCTTTCGTAGAGTCGATGGTCGAAAATAATGCAGAGAAGAGAAGAGAATAGAATATACATATATATCAAAATATATATATAAAGGAAAAGAGAAAGAGAAGAAGAGAAGAGAAAGAACAGAGAGAAAGAGAGATTTGCACAAGTTAACACAACACTCTTATAAATATTCTCTATGTTACTACAACTTTAGACGGGGCAGGGCGGAAACTAAAACTCGTTTCTGTAAAATGTTCGCTCAACATGAAAATAAGCTATCAAATTTATTTAATTCAATTTTAAACAAATTACATAGTGTTTTGATGATTGACAATAAACAAATAAATATCAATAAATACGCATAAAGGAAGAAAAAACACAAAATTGCCAACGACAGAAAACAAAAAACAGACACAAACAGAAAAACTCTCGCACAATGAGGAGAAACATTGGAATTAACATTTGTTCTTGAGTCCTTTGAATTAACAAGAGTTTGTGTCCTTGTCAGGACATCCCTGCTGTTCCTTGTGATAAACTGCCTTACTGTAAGTAATGCACACAGATAATACGAGCCTTATATGAGAGTAGAGTATGTAGGCAACCGTAACATACCGTGAGCGCAGACCTAAGCGTAAATCAATGCGCATTTTATATCCCGCACGATTGACTTTTTTGGAAACATCTATAAGAAAATTACACATGTATATATACAAATCGTAGTTACAGAAAGGGCTGACTTAAAAGTATCGCCCTTGGCTGAGAACAGAACGGGATATATCAACTTATTATTGTTGTGATACTCGCCTAAGATAAAAGCTATACAAGATCTATAGACAGCAGTCCTATCGAAACTTCCATTTAAATATATTCAACCTAATTGCGTGCCATTAAAATGTTTAAAAAACCTTTTCAATTAGGGTTTCTTTTAAAATTGTGTGAAACATGCACAATAAATTTTGAAGGGAAAATAAAAATCTATAGAAAGATAAAAAGCAACTGAAAAATTCGAGTTGATGGATATTTTTTTGGAGCGGGGTAGGGTGTGGGTTGGTGTAGTTGTGGTTGTGTGTATGAATGTGTATGATATATGGATAGTGGCTTATGTGTATTAGCCTAACGTTATATATAAATATCCGATTTCAAATAATTTTCTTTTGCTATACAGAGTGTTCAACAAAATGCTTGTTGCCTGTTGCTTTGCTTCTTATTACAAAAATGGATCCAACGTACCAGTTTTTTGCGGCTGCTGCTGCGACGGGGCGTAGGCACGTTGAGCGGCGCCCGTACCGTTTGATGTGGACGTGGCAGCCGCTTGCTTGGCTGGCGGTCGCCGCTTGGCCAGCGGCATATCATCATCTGAATCACTTAAGGTTAGATCCACCTGCAGAGAGATAGAAGTATGCAATTAAATATTTGTTTTCCAATATTTTAGCAGTTGTTTGAACTTACGGTTTCACTGTTGGATGTGGACGTTGGCTGCTCCACTGGCGCTGGAGACAGATCAGACTTCATCGGCTTTGTATCATCGATCAATTCTGCAAAAATTACAGAAGTATAGAAAATCAAATTATCCATATAAATGATATCAAATACTGATGTTCTTTTAAAAAACACTCACCAACATCGTCCGATATAACCTCCACTTTAGAAACAGGCTTCGATGGCGTATCCAATATTTGAGTCTCGCTACGCAAGCCCGGTGTGCTCCAGGACCCATCCTGATGCAGCTGAATCTCAGTGTCGTCGCTCTTAAGCAACGACGAGCATAATACCTCTTGAAAATAGCTTTAAGAATTGGAAGAGATGTATGAATTTTTCGAATGACAATTTTGAAAAGATTAGATAAACCCACCCATCGATTACTAAATTATCGTATATTGCCGGTCTATCGCAGACTGGACAATTCCAGGTGGGCTTGCGCTCGTTCATTTGCAGGTAGAGACTGGCATCAAAGCACTGCAAGTGCGAGCACGTTGATGCGCGGCACGGCAGCGACATTTTCATTTTACCCAGCGGGCAGTTCAGGGACACCTTCAACATGGTAGTGGCTATCTCGCAGTCAGCGTCCTCGGTTAGCTTCTCTTTAACTGAAATGTAGAGAAATCAATTTAGTAATGCTGATGAAGTCTTTTGTATTTATTTGTAACCCACTTAAAGCACGCGTGTAATCTGCAGGCTTGACGCCCTTGGTCTTCATGCGATGCAGCAGCTGTGCGGATGTCAGTTTCTTTACCAAGTATACGGCAAGGCAGTAGCTACGTGTGTAGTCCGGGCACCATTGTACCATTATTGTGTTTGTCACCGTGGGCGACAGTTTTACATTCGAGGTCACATTCACCGGCCTTGGTGGACGTTTTGGTTCCACGTTTGGCCGATTTGTAGGAATGACATTCTGTAAAGCAATAAAGGAGAATTTAATTAAAGCAAGGTAATACAATGGATGGGCATTGTATCAAAGGTGAAAAACGTCATCCATTTGTTTTTGAATAGATATTTGAAAGTGGATATTAGTTGTTGCATTGGTGGATATAGTTGTTGCATTACTTAGCTATTGTTAACACTTACAGGTAGCTGACACAATTTGTTGTTCACTTTGACATTGACGTTGGGTGGAAAGCAGTCCTCCTGGTCGCACGAGGTTTCCACGAGACAGAACCGCAGCTGCACCTGTATGGCGTGCTCCACCTTTGAACTGTTGCGTATATCGCGATTTGTGGCGATTTCTGTAGCCTGCTGTGGCGTTAGCGTAAAGTAGAAAGGCACCTCCTGCACACGCTGCGTGTTCCGCGGCACCAGCGTCGATGGCTTGATCAGTGTGCCGAGAACATCGTAGAATGCGAGCTTTTTCAGACGCACATCTGGATGTATAGGCATCTGGCTGTTCATGCTGTGCGTGTGCAGGAAGGGTAACATGTTGCCGGGCGCACCGCCAGCTCCGACTGGCATCTGGGCGGGGTTGCCGGCGCCCACCTGTTGCACTTGGGATGGTGCACCGCCGACGAGACTCGCATTATTCGGCTGCACAGTGGGCAGCTGCATGTGCGAGTACATTCTGGTTGGGTCTATGTACTGCAGCGTGGCGCTTTGTTCTTGCACGGATTGGGCGTAGACTTCTTGTACCTTGGGTGCGAGCAGCTCCAGGTTGGTGCGCAGGAACGATAGGATGCGACTTTGCAGATCGGTTTTTCGTCCAGCGAAGGAAATGTTCAGAAACGATAAAATCTTTTGCAGCTCTACGACGCGTAGCATCTGCACCATTTGCTCACATTCCTGCAAGCAGAGGGGAAGGAGAGTGGGGAACTGAAGAAAAAAGTGGCTAATCCGAATAACAGTAGTATCAGTCAAAAAGGTACGCCACACACAGACGCACACACACAGCTAACGGCAATTGTGTATGTATTGCATGTGTTTGTGTGTGCATATACAGAAATGTATATAAAACATTTATCCATGTGCACATACATAAGCGTAAAAAGCAGATACATTTTAGCCAGTCCATGACTGATTTTAACAAGAATTGAAAGCCGGCTGTATAACTCATGTTAGTTTGCAAAAAAAAAAAACGCCACTTCATTTGTAAGAGATACACCGACTGCACAGTGGACATAAAATCGCATGTCCCAAAAAATTGTACATTACCTTGAACGGCTTGGGCGAAAATGGCGTTTCTCGGCATAGCCATTGTTTCTGTCACAACTTTGTATCGCTGGTATATTGTTAAATAACTAATGATAGGATGTCCTCAAATTTAACACATTTGTTATTTTAATTCCCCCGCATTTATATTTTTAATCGCACAAATTTGTTTTGTCGGAGGAAATATGGCGGATGATAGTGTTGTAAAGTTATCATTTATCTACTGGCAAGCGTTTACGTATGTTGCACTAGGGGGCGCTGAAAATTAGGCTTTCCTGCGGTCACATTGTTTTTACTTATCAATTGTTTTTTTTTTCTTACAAAAATGTATTATTTTTGAATAATTTAGTGCACTAAATGAAACATGGAAAGATGAAGTTACCTTGAATTTAGCCGCATCAAATGTGTTTACTGCTGTTGGTGCTGAAGATGCTGAATGCTGCTGTGTTGTAGTAGCGGCATTTTCCGCCTGTGTTTGCGAGCGGGTCTTTCGCATCACAATTGTTGTTTATGTTTAAATGCAGCACAAAATATGCGATTTTAAAAGCGTTCAAATGGATCTCGCAAATCACTGGAGTAATAACAAATGCTCAGCATGTTAAAAAAAAAACAATTCACAAAAACTTTCCGTAGCGTTAGCGTCTGACTTTTTATTAGAGGTAAGTGTGACCGTTTTTAGCGAGCGCGAAAATATCGAAAAAATGTGTAGTCGGCGTTTGACGTTAAACGGGGAGAAGTTATGACGTTGAATATGTAGCTTACGTTTTTGTAGGATCATACGGAGCTCAAAAAGGGAAATACAATTCGAAAATATTTAAACAACTTTCGAATTATTGCTTGAAATCCAAAATATTTTTATAAAAAGATTTCGAAGCAGCCCGCCACAGTTTCTGGAGATTTTTCTTTGGTTTTCTCTCTCATTTATTTTCTCATGCATTTCAAATTGTATTTGAACTATTTAAATGTACATTATTGTGTTTTGAATTTATAAATATTTGTGTTTCAACGCTTTATATAAATATTTTTCTTAAATTGTGCTTACATTTTTAAATTTGCCTTAAGTGCTATGTTAAAGAAATTTTCTGGTTGTTGTTTTTACACCCTGTACCCACTGAAAAGTTTAAACCTTTTGTATATTGGTTATATGCAAAGGTATGCAGCAGGAAGTAGGAAAATATCCGATCTCATAAAGTATATATATCCTAGGTTTGTTGAGATAATTTAATTTTATCTCATTTCGCCCGTTTGGCAGTTTTTAAAGTATCGATAAACCGCACCGTTTTGTTGAAATCGATAAATATCAGTGCCGAAATCGGATACGTATGTTCAAACTCAAAATCGGACAATAAACGAAGGAAGGATGTTCTGATCATAGCTGAGTACAGGGTATCTGCTAGTCGGGCACGCCCGATTAGAGCACTCCTATTTTTTGTGCTATTCTTCTTGTTGGGTGACCACAAAATTTGAGTACAATAATTGTTAAAATTTTAAATATATATAAGTATATATTCTAGCACTACGCTTTGTAAAATTTGCAATATTTCATCTTTCGAGTTGAAGCTATTTTCACTGATTGTTATTAAGTTACAATATTTTGTTATGCTTGCTGTATTATAAAATATTAAAAATATTAAAAAATTTGCGTTGTTGTGTGTGAAAGAACTTCGGTGAGTTTTACAATAATAATAATTCGATTTTATAAAGTGCAACAATTAAAATGCTTATAATATATAATATACTAATATGAAATTGTGCTTGAAAATTGTTTCTCTGTTCTGTGTTGTTTTTGGTGTGTGCCAATAAATGTTTTTATTTTGTTTTTGTAAAAAATGTTCAATTCGAAATTATAAGTACAATACATAAAATACATTTATTAAATATAATTAGCGATATCACCACGATTTGTTGTTGTTATTGTGCTCTTAAAAATCATGTAACAGAAAAGTTTGCTTAATTATACTACATACGTATATATATATATATATATGTATATATATTTAATGTGTATATATCTGTATATATATAGTATGTATATTTAATTAATTTTCATAAATGTTTGTTATGGTAAATGCAGTAAAAATACGCTTGCGTCTAAAAAATACATTCCCGTTTCATCTGTTTCTGTTTCAGTATTGAGAATCTATCATGAAGTCTAGATCTGAATCGTTGCTCTAAGGTGGAAACTACAATTGGTGCCAACTTCTGGTCACTGTAATCCTATGTGTGTGATGTTCGGGGGGTCTGTGTGTATGTGTATGTGTGTGTGTGTGCGGTGGCGGTGCTTTGGACAGCGAGGGTGAAATACTCGTTTAAATGCAAATGCGCCTGCTTCCTGCTAACGACCCCCTTTTTACTCCTTACAAGGTGCAGTATTCCGTCAGTATGGGTATGGATTTTAACAGTTCGTTGATGTTGTGCTGCTCGAGATGGGCCACCAGCTTGTCGGCCGTTTTCAGCAGATTAATGCAGTTCTCCAGATTCTCGACAATCTCCTTGGTCATGCTGTCCGACGATTTGGTGATGAGCTCCGCCAGCTTGGCGCCCACATTGCATTTGATGAGCTCATCGAGTAGACGCTGCGCCTGCTCCGCCTCGCTGGGCTGGGATAGATAGACGACGGAGAGTATGCATAAAGCAATTAGCGCCTCGTTCTGCATGACCAGATGCTGGGCGGTCAGCATGCTGACCATGGCCTCGACGGTGCCCTCGTTGGCCAGAAATTCACTGAGACTGCTGCGATCGTAGTCCTGGGCCAACGGGATTTTGTCGGCAATCTGCTCGGCGGGCGCGTCGCCCTTGCGGGGCAGCGCATAAGCAATCTTGCTGAGATACGCATGCTTAATCAGCCAGGCCATCAGGCGCAGCGATTCACCGGTGACGCCCGCATAGTCCGACGATTTGCTCCAGTGCACCAGCTGTTCAATCAGCGTCTTGTTCTTCAGCAGCTCAAGCGCCAGTTTCTCTGAAAACCAAGCAAAATGCGGGCCACGTTAAAGCGGTTCGAGAGTAAAGGTTAACCAGATGTTGGACTCACCCTGACCATCGACAGTCATGCGGAGCGTGCCGAGCAGCTTGAACACCACCGGGGGCTGGTGTATTTCGAGCATTGGCAGTATTGTTTGCACCAGGCCCGCTTGGATGACGGCGTTCTTGTTCGGCTTGGGTATGACCAGGTTGCGGAGCGCACTGAGCAGCGCATGCTGCAGGCGCACATCGTCCTTGACGCCATTGTTCTTGGCCAGCACCTGCAGCAGCTTGTTCATCGTCTGCTGTTCCACAAAGTAAATGCAATGGCTGTCGGTGCGCGCAAAATTGCCCAGGGCCAAAACGCCCGTGGTCAGTAGATCAATATCCGTCGAATCCAGCCAGTCGACCATGTTCTTCAGCAGCGGTGTGGTGTACAAATAGTGCATGGATTCATCTGTAAGAAGCAAACGAGCGGAAAATAAAATTTTCAATAAGAGATTTAGAAATCTAATCTTCAGCACTTACCGCCCGTCAGGATGAGCACAATCAGTTCGCAGGCCAGCTTCATGAGGGCACGCGCTTCGCTGGTGCTGGCCAGCGTTTTGTATTTCTCGAGCAGATTGTAGATGGTCTCGCAGAGGCCATCCTTGGCCAGCAGCAGCTTCACCTCATCACTCTCGGCTTGGTAGTGGAGCAGCTCCAGGCACATTTCGGCCAAATCGGGATTCGTGGAGGCGGCCAAAATTCGTGATAATTTGATATTTAGCTGCGCCTCAAAGTTCAGATCGGCCACGTTCTCGGTGAGTATGCTGAGGAGCGGCAGCGTGTTGAGCAGCAGATCCTCGTGCTGCTCCACATTGGCGGCGCCGGTGTCCACAATGCGCTGCAGCTGCTTCATGATGCCCAGCTCCATGGCCCGCTTGGCCAATCCCTCGCCGCCCAGCAGATAATTGGAGAGGAGGCCGCCGCGAACTTTGATGAACTGCGGCGCATTGGCCACATCTTCAATTTCGGCGATGTCGAGCAGCCGCAGCAGCACCACATCGCCCTGCAGCTCCAGTATGAGATCGCGTGCCTCGTCGTTCAGATAGCAAATGTTGCCCAGTGCCCGGCAGATTTGTATGGGCAGCTCCATGCTGCCATCTGCGGCGGGCACGTGGCGCAGGCACTCGAGGAAGGCAGCGATGATGTCGCGTTTGGTGAACTTCTTGCGTTGCACCTCCGATTTGGTGATCTCCGCAATGCACTTGGCCGCCTCCTTGCGGACATTCGTGTCCTCGCACTGTGTCAGCCGCAGGAAGCACTCGGCCAGCTCGTGCTTGTCAAACAGCTTGGGATCCTTTGTGGCCGAAATTTCGCAGAGCAGCGACGTCGTTGTGTTATCCAAGCTGACGCTGGTCGTCTTCAGCTGCTCAATGAGCTCATCCATTTCGGCTGGAAGGGGATGCAAGCAACATTAAACTAAATGCACACATTTAATTTAGTTAATATTAAGAGCTTTTATCTATTTGTTGTCCATTAAACGGCAACAACCAGCATGTCCTGTCCATTAACCATTGGCCATTGGCCATTGTTGGCCTTGCAAATTTATTGCCAACAATTCCGCTTATTGGCCAACCCCCCAAAAATGTAACAGCTTTCGTTTGCGAATTGTCAGCCAGTCGCAATTTAGTTAAAAATTATGTGCAAATGCTTTAAGCGTGTTTCCCATTAAACGCTCATTTAGAGGCAAGGATTTGGACAGAGAGAGAGAGAGAGAGGGAGATAGCGAAGGAGTAAAAGGAGAAGAGGGAGCATTTGTTCAGGCACAGCGAAAACAGTCGATTTGCATAAAATATCTAACGCACAGCTGGCAAAAGAAAGGCAACAAAAACAAAGCCAGAAAGTGGGTAAAAGGCAAAAAAGCGCCACGAATACAAAATACTCTTTCTAGAACAAGAAATTAAATATTATGTTCATAATTAATATATAATCGTTTTTCTATACAATCCAAAGTTTCGGTTCCTTTAGGTTCAGATGAACTGAATATAGTTCAAGAAATGTTTTTCTTTAATTTCAGTAAATAAGTTCATTTTTGTTGGTTCGGTTCTTGGTTCAAACTTTAGCTGAAATTGGTTTCATCTCTTAAATTTAAAAGGAAAACATTTTGTTATTTTTATTTAAAAATTTTTAGAGTTTAAACATAAAAGTTCATCAAGGAGAATTCAGATAGAAAAACACAATTTTCTCAAAAAATTACTCGGTTGCTTTAAGCGCTGTTTCCAACTCATAAACCAGCAAATGGAAGTAGAAAAATGTGAATCCCTTCAAGGTATTAATAGTTACATTGAGAGCGGCGCACATGCTGCTCTCAACAAGTGATTATCCATTGGACCGGGCTAAGGCGAGCACATAAAAAACAAACACATGGCCAAAAGCCCGCCTAATGCTATTCTGATAAGATTTTTGCCAGCATAGCAAAGCAGGCGGAGCGAAGGGCAAAGGCCAGACTGGAACCGTAGCCAAGTTGAATAAAGTGGCAACAACAAAAACAACAACAACAACAATAATAACTATACCAGAGGGAGCGACAATAACAACAACAAACTCTGGTTTGCAATGGCGCATAGAAAGGGCATTCAGGCAGCTTTGTGGAGCATAAATAATGAATAAAAGTTGTATAAAACAGAAACGTGGACGCAGGAAACAAGCAAGACTATTAAAGGAAACTATGTGCGGCTTTTAGATACCCTATAATTATTGATGTATGAAAAAAACTACATATTTTGCTTAAGTTATCAGGGGGAAAAAATATAATAAGTATTTATATCTATATAATTTGATAGTTGTAGCTGTATCTATTCAAAACAGAAAGATTACAGAACGATTTTTATCGATATGTGAGAAAACATACAAAAACAGGCATTACTTCTTTCGAAATTAGACTTCTACAGCGTTTATAATATTTTAAATATATTCAAAAAGAGGCGGAGAGATATATAAATAGAATATTTAGATAACAATTTATTAAGGATATAAAATACTTGTCATATTTAAAGTAGTTTACTGTGCAAGCGTTTGTAATTTAGCCAAAAATGTAGGGTTAAAATCGATATTTATCGATTTGCTATTAAAAAAAGACAAACTTAATTTGCTAGCTTTTATAATCTTCATGTTCTATTTTTAAAATTCAGGGTTGGTGAGTAAATATTTTCTGAAATATTTAATATAACATGAAAGCGTTCAGAAACTATTTAAAAGTCTTTGAAGTAATGTTAAACAACCTAAAAATCATATTTAGTATTCGATTTATTCTTTTATATGAAAAACAGCACCTAGTTTTAGGATATTGTTCGTTTTAAGTTCTCTAAGCCTTCTACTGCTTGTGCATTATACTCTTCGTGACCATTTTTAATGGTAACAGGGCATAGAAAAAAAAACCCCGCGTCAAGTGGCGCACAAGCATTTGGCATAGCAACTCGTCGAGCTGTAAGGGCAACCCTGCTGCACATTGGGCAATATGTTACCCCTATGCGTGCCAATAGCTGAATGCTGAATCCATTGAAAGAAATTGTTGCATTTGTTGCAGCAACTGCAATTGCAGTTGGACTGTTGCCGTTGCCACCATTCAGAGTGACAGACGTGGCGGCAGCAGACATGTGAGGCAGGTGCAGGTGCAGCGTGCCACTTCCGCCTGGCTGTCTGCCTGCACCCTGTCCCCTTGTCCCGCTGTCGCCGACTCCTTTTATGTGACTGGAACGCATCAATGTATTTATTTTGTTGTTGCTGTTGTTCGTCTGGCTCCTTTTGCGTGCTGTGGCATTTGTTTGGGATTTTGCTGTAACTGGTACCCGCTGGTATTCAGTTTCAACTATTCAGAATTCAGAGTATGCCCCCAAGTTCGTTAGCTTCGCAAGGCTTCTTTTTCTTCTTTTTTTGTGCGCCTGGCAATTGTGGGGCAATTGCTTTTAGGCCATCTCAATTTTATTTATTTTTTTGGGCTGCTTGTGGGCTTTTTTTTGTTGTGGTTCGTGCAATTTCGTGCAAAACTGGGTTAAACGGGCGCAGGACAATAAACGGCGCCGCATGGCAACCGCATCATTAAATTATAATCGTTCTTAGATATTCGCTAGCTAAATTATGAGAAAATTACAAGATTATGTTTATCCCAACACTGAAATTATATTTTGCTGCGCAGCTGCGTTTCTCTAACTTGAGCTACATAAAATATGAACTTTTGAAGAACTTTTATATTTATTATTCAAAAGATATCTTTGGGTTAATGAGAGTAGCAGCAAGTTTATACATTGTTAAACGTTGTTGTTTCTAATATATGAATCGCAATTTATATTTTGCAAATATTTTAGAAACACGGTAAGATTCTCGATTGTCAAGTTTGCTCCGGATATCTTCACAAACTAACAAGTTTTTCATGCAAAAACCCATTATTTAACCGATAGTTCATATGACAGCTATATGCTATAGTCTGCCAATGTTGATAATATTTTGCATATATGTAAGAAGCAGCATGAGGACTCTTAGTTGCAAAGTTTGATCACCACAAATTAAAAATCAAAAAAGTTTTTCATACAAAAACTCATTTTTCGACCGGATAATACTATAATAGCTATATGATATAGTAGTCCATTATGACCGACTTTTACATATATGTTGACTGCCATAAAAACAGTTTAGATCAGCTATAGAAACAACGATGTCTGCTTCAATTCGTGTCAAAATATGATACAAATAAGTCGTGGAGTAATTCTTATTTTTTTAGAAATTTGTTAAAAAGTCAACTAAATTTACAATTTAATTGTCAGATCAGTTTATTTGTCCATTAAAATATATAATCATACATATGCATACTAAATAACATATTTCAAGCGCCCTTTTATAAACTTTAGATACAAAAAATAGTGTCCTTTGGTCCTTTGGTTGTGTTTTAAAGCTGAAGTTCCTGGAATTCGGAATTATTGTCCAACAGCAGCGGCTTATACTTGGACTGTTCCAGCTTGATGAGGGCGTGGCAGGCGGGCGTTGGCATTTTCATCGCATGCTCGCGCAAATTTTGATTGTTCGTGTTGCGGGCGCGCTGCAGCAGCTTTTCGCCTGCAAAAATGTGTTTGCTGAAGTAGTTTTAGAGATCAGAGATCAGAGATCAGCGGTGACAACTCACGCAAATTGCGCTCCTGTTTGCAGTTCTGTTTGATCTCCGTGAGATAGATGCTCTCGATTTCCCGCTCCAGGCGCTCCAGCTGCTCAGCCGTCTGGCTCTCCGCCAGCTGTGGCGTCACAAAGAACGGCACTCGGATGAGCCGGCTGACCAGGCGCACGGTGTGCTTGCTGCAGAAGACCGACAGAAGCTAACTGAATACGGCCCAACCAAAGACTTTAGAAATACTAAGATGAGTATATACACTTGAATGATAAGACAAAATCTTTCTCTATTCATATTAAAGGGAGAACGTATCCAAAAATATTCCTGATCTGTTTATCGATTTATCGATTAAAATCGTTATTCATCAGCTTAATTCTTCGAAAATAAAATGTGGGGAAACTAATTTAAAATATTAAAATATTTTCTGATATATCGTAGTAAATATAGATCAAATATGATATCGTTTTTTACTTAATTTTCGAATTCCTCTTTATACGAACAGACACAACGACATGACTAAGTTGAGTCACCTAGTTATCCAGATCAATAACATATCTACTACGTTCAGAGAGTAGAAGACAAAAGTTGAGTTTTCATATAATTATTCCTATGGCAGACATATGATATAGTGCTCTATTCCGTTATAAGTGATGTGTGCACTTATAATAAGTTTCGTTGAGAAAGATTGCCTACTTTATTGCTGCTTAAAGAGCGAAATTATCGTTATTTTCACAGATTCTAGCGAATTCTTTGTATAACCTGTGCCAATTTCGTTTCCGGCGATACTCATCTTAGTTTTCAGATTGTCTTTGGCCCGACCTACTTACCTGGTGGGCGTCAAGCTGTAGTTGGGCTCCGTGGCCAGGTAGTGCAGAGTGATGATGATGAACACCACGGCGGCCACTAGGCCAATGATCAGCTGTTCGGTCTGGTACAGTGTCTGGCGCTGTGGCACACGCTGATTGGCTGGCTCGTAGTTGCGTCGCGGCTGCTGTAACGGATCGAACTCCGCGTCGCTGGTGTTCACTATTGGTCCGCCGCCGACCGCATTCTTGCGGTTGTCATAGAGACTCGCATGGGTGCCAAAACAATCGCCAACGGCCGTTAGCATGTTGTATTCGATGCGCTTCTGATTGTCGGTGAGCGTATCGGCGGCTTCGTTGATCCGCCGAAAGGCGACGGCGGCGCCCGGCGCCCGATTCTTGTCGGGATGCAGGCGCAACGCGAGTCGCTTGTAGGCGCGCTTCACCTCCGAGTAGGTGGCGTGATGCGAGATGCGCAGCACCTCGTAATGATTGCGGCAGCGCAGCACCTTCTGCACCACATCGAGCATCTCCACAGTGAAGCTGTGGGGCAGCGCGTTCGATTTCTGCGTGGGCCCGATCAGCTGCGCCGGCGATTCGGAATTGAGCCGCAAACGCACCACAATATTCTTCAGCTCGAGCAGGCCCGCATGGCTGCGCTGGCCGTGCGTCATGCCCTCGTTGATCAGCGCCATCGCCGCCGAATAGTTGCCCAAGCTGAGCTCACCGACCGCTGATTGCAGGCAGCTGTTGGCCAGCACCTGTTCCTGGTCGATGGCGGCTGTTTCTGTTAATGTTCCTGCTGCTGCTGCTGCACTGTTCCTGCGTCCTATGGCAGCGTGCGTAAGCAAAAATTTTGACTTGAAATACATTTCTGTCTGTATCTATTTTTTTGGTTTTTTACGTATTAACTAACATCAAACATTTAATTTGCCGCAAACGAATTAAATGAACTTTCAATTCCCATCTAATTGACACGAAATTAAAAGCTAAAGTAGCTGTAGACATATAAAATCACAATATATTTACATTTAAATCACAATATTTACACACATTTTATTTATATACATATATTCATTTATTTACACCACTAGCTGGTATTATCCAGTTTTGACCCCGGGTCAATTGCTTTTCGCATTTATTATTTTTTTTACCAACAAAAATTCAACAAAATATATTCTTGTATATTTTTTCATCAAACGTGAAAATCGTCAATTTTGGCACGATTTTTGACGAAAAATTTGACATAATTAATCAAAAGGTTAAATCAATCATTGATAAAATTGCATTCAACGGGGGGAAATCGGGGCAATCGGTACAGTTGAAAGAAACAATGATAATATATAAAAAATTTAATTATTTATTTATATGTTTATGCCCGTGTTCATGTAAGTTTTTTTTCTACACATTATTCACAGCTGTGATTGGACTAAAGATAGAAATTCACCCGCATTCCTTAAACCCTAATCAATAAAGCATTTTAAGTAGTTGAATTAAAAGGTTTCTGTTCGAACTATAATCTTTTAGCTGTTTTTGTATAGCCCCTAAACTTTTGTAACCCTTAACATTTACAGATTGAGTTTTTGTTGAACTGTTGGCCATTGCCTGCAGTGTGTGTGGCCTGAATAGCACAAGTTGGCCAACAAACTGACAGCTCTTAAAGCCCCAAAAGTATGCTTCAAACTTTGGCATCGTCCTTCGCCTGTAACTCAAAACTCAAGTTAATTGAAATTAATTTCTATGCCAATTTGAATGGGGGGCGAACTCAATTAAAATAGCGCACATTCTGCGACGCCCACCTCCCCTCCGACCTCTTCTCTCAAGGCCGTTATGTGCAGACCGAAATCTTATTAGCAGTAAAAGAAGTAGAAGTGGAAAGAAAAATCACAAGTCGCAACATTTGCCAACACAAGGGGAACAAAAACTAGAAAAGAGAAAAAATGCGAAAAACTCGAACAGCTAATCTGAGCTAAAGCTGCGTGAAACGAATGAAAAGCCCGAAAATAATAATAATAACAATAAAGTAGGAAAAGGCAGGACCCAAATGCAAAATGTGGAGCGTAGGGTGTTTTGGCACGACGATATGCCTTATCAGTGTGCCCAGGCGGGGTGGCGAGACACAAAGGACCAATTTAAATCTAAAGTGAGCTTGGGGTAACAGCGGGGCGGGTTGGCCAGAAATGTGCGCCGGCACGTACAAGCTGTGCGTGTGTTTATGTGTGTTTGTTGTTACTGTTGTTGTGCCCCAGGGGGGTTGCATGTTGTTTGTAATGCCGGTAAAGCCAGCACCTCATGTGCCGCCGCACAGGAGCATATTCATTTATTAATGGGAGTCGTCGCTGTCGGATGGGTGGTTATTCCTGCTGAAAGGTGGTTGTCAGTTAAACGGTGGGAAATGTTGATTGGATTGCATAAAGGAGTTTAACATGTCGAAACGATCGCGAAGTGTTACCAAAGCTACATGGACTTAACGTGTGACCAGTCTTGAGTTAGCACTTTAAATTTGATATGCAACTTATATTTAAATATCTGATTGGATAATAGAGTACTACAGACGCGATCATTAAACTCAGAGTGACCAGCCTGTGGTAGTAGGTATGCAAAGTGCAGGGCAAAAACAGGTTGAGTAATTTTTATCTGATTGGATTGTAGCGGAGCCATGGAGTAAAAGCGATCATTGACTTAAGTGTGACCAGCATTGGGTGGTATGTCTGCAAGGTGCAGGGCACAACATCAACAACAACAAACTGTAAAGCGCGTAAATATTGATTTTTCACACATGAATCCCTGGACGCAAAGGAGCTTGCAGCTGCAGCCCCCCCAGCAACCAACAACCCACTTGCTAGAACTTCGCGAGACAGACAGACACTTGAAGCACCTGGTCTGGTCTGTTCTACGTTCAGCGGCAGTTCGTAAAATATATGCATGTATATAAAAACGCACATAAAATGCAGACATTGCCACACGCACACCAACACACACAATGACACGCATGAGTTGCATTTGTTTATGCTAAGAACTGAATAAACGTGCTGCTCGAAATCGCTTTTAAGAGCAAATGTAAGCATCATTTTATTTATATGTATTTCTCTTTGCTATTATTACTCACTGGCCATGTTCCCGTTGTTGATGATGTTTTTGTTTCTTGCTGCGCTGCTTCTTCTTACTTTAGCCGCCTTTTTCTGTTTTTTTTTTCTCGTGTCTGTTTATATCGATGGTATGAAATACTTATTGGCAAGCACAAAAAAAATTTCACGGTGCGTTTAAATAACACAAATTAGGGCTTTAATCAAAAAACCGAACACATTTCACAGCATTTGTATTTGAAAATTGCCACAAGCACAAAAGTAGCCAACATTAACTTCCTTTGCACTTTGTATCACTAAATATATTTATTAATAAGCACTTTTTGTTGTTTTTAACGCGCAGCGACGACAGTATCCAAAGAAAACTCGACTGCAACTGAGCTAGCTTGATAGGTATCGATACTTGTAAAACCCCAATTTGAGTGTGCCCACATTTCGATAACACAATAAAAAGCTACCAGCTGATCTTAGCACAAGTATAAAAGAGACAACTCTACAGTGCTGCCATTAGAGTTGTCAGCTCGCGTACGCTAGGCAAAATAAATTGTTTATTATTTATTTAAAGGATATAATTAAACAATAATAAGACGTACAACAATCGTAATATCATAAAGCAAATTGTGCATTATATTTTTTCTAAAGTTGCAGCTTTGTTGCTATTACAAAAATCCAGAGATAGTTACACATAGGCGTGACAACACCGCGCAATTTGGGCATAAAAATAATTCAGTTTGGGTAAAGCCAACTGCTGTGGCGTTTTGGCCAATTTTGGGTTCGTTAAACATAATTTACGCGCTGCGAATCTGCCCCATAAAAGCTTATAAAATTGGCAAAATAACTAAGCATAATTCAAAGATGCCGCCAGCGTCTGCGGTGAACAATAACAATGCCGCTGTGCAAGCGGCAGCAGCCGAGCGAGCCGAAAAATTGCGAGGGTCACTTAAAGGCTTCATTCTAGCTGACCGCAAGCGCAGACAAGAGGGTAAATGTGGTAATGGCATTTAAGACACACAAATTTATTAACGATATGATGATGCAGAGTACGAACGGCAGTGCGAGGAGCTGCGTTTGCGACGGGAGCGCGAAGCACGCGAGCGTGAGAATAATCTCTCGCTGGAGGATACACGTGGCCAGATCACGCGACTGGATGAGCAGCTCGCCGATTTGCATCAGAAGAAGCACCAGCTGGTGGTGCAGCTGAAGAAGGTGCTGACCGACGACGAGACGCGAAAAAAGCAGGCCAAGGAAAACGAATTGTTCGCCCTGCAGCAGGTGCAGGCCATGCAGCAGGCGGCGGCAGCAGCAGCAGCCAACGCGGCCACAGCGCAAGTATTTATGCCGCCCGTACGGATGCACCATCAGGTGCCCATGCTGCAAAAGGCAAGTCAGAGCTCTTGTTAAACATAAACTCTAATAATAAATATGATGTCACACACAGGCACCGCCGCCGCCAGGCAGCCAGTCGACGTCTGTGAAACGCGGACGCAGTCCCTCGCCGCCAAGCCAGCAGCATCAGGCGTACTACAAGAGCCCCGCGAACTATGCACAGCCGCAACAGAGTAAGCCTGGCCTCAATCATTGGCTAGAACAGGCCCTGGCACTTTTCTATTATTTGGTTTTGATTAACGCCTTTGGTTTACTAATCTGCATCTGTACTATGTATATATAGAGTCGTCAGCCCGCACTAATTTCTAACCTGCACTTGACACTTAATTTACTTTTCATTTCGTTATTTGTTTACAATTCGATTCGCAGAACACGATGACTACCGTCGTGCCGCGGACTATGCTAATATGTCATGGAACAGTAAGAACATTAATCGACACCCCAAAAGTAGTTCACACAAAAACGACTCAGTTGAGCTATTCAAGAACCCATTGGACCGCGCCTAATCCACATTCTGTACGCTCTTTATACTTGCAGAGTCCACGGCACAGTATCCGGGCACGGGAACCTTGTTTTATCAGACAACAGCGGCGCCACCGACCACACAGCATCAGACGGACGCACGTCTGCAGTCCATATATAACTATAGTCTGCCACTGCGGCCCGCGTACCATGTGGAGCTACAGGGCGGTCCCAGTGCGACGGTGACCAAGGCGCCCGGCTCGCAGTCGCCATCGTCTAAAGCGCAGCCAATGCAGGTGCTGCACATCAATTTGGATCAACCGCCCATCTCGCAGGCTGACCTGGTGCAGGTGCAGGCCGGCACCAGTAGCCTGTCCGTGCAAACGTCCAAACCGCAGGTGACAATGGAGAAGCTGCCCGATCGCTATCACATTGAGGTCAAGCACGAGGGCGCGCCACAGGGCCATGTGCCGCCGCCGCCGCATTTACTGTCCGAGAGTGTTATCTACAAGCCACTGCTGGGCGAACTATCGCTCCATCCCAATGTACTGCAAATCAGCAGCAGTGCGGCCCAGGTGAGCGCTGTCTGATGCACTAATGGTAGACCCATCTTAACGCTCATTTCTATTTATGCAGAATCCCAAGGCAACGGGCAGCATTACGCAAGGCTATGCGCCGGGACGCGGCGCCAGCGCCTACGATCAGCAATTGTCCAGGCAGCAACTGTCCATGCTGCCCGGTCAGCCGAGCGCTGGGTCCAGCGCCAGCCAGTCGCCACATGGCCAACAGCTGCAGTACACGCGACGCTTGTATTAATTCCGTTTATATGCTAAGATCTGCTAAGCTCACTCATACTTTTACGATTTTAACTGGAAATAATTTTGATTTTTGACTACGCTGCCTTGCAGCAGCAGCAGCACAGAATAAAGCACACAACTATGGCGTCCCTATTTTCCAATCAAATCTGGTTAAGTTTTTTGAATTCCTTTGCCATTACAGTAAAACATGATTGCGGAATGTATGCTGCACGTGCGTTTAGATCGTGAGTTTTGCTTAAGGAAACTGGTTACTAGGGTCAGCAGTCAGGTACAGTGGTCGCTCGTTACATAAGAATTTTCAAAAATTAACATTAGCATTAATTATCATAATTATAACTTATAGTAAATTGAATATGGAGGCCAAAAACAAATTTAAATTGAAATTTTTTTCTTTACTCTGCAGCAAACCCGAAGCGTTCTAACAACCGAGCGATCACTGTAGTATTCAATATCGTGACGCAATTTTAAATAAATACAATAAAACTTTTTGCAACAAACAAAAGCGAAAGCTGTACTTATACAGTAAGCACTCGCTATATGTGCTGATTTAACGCGATTAAAGTACATTTAAAAGACAAGTGTGTTAAACAGATGGTTTTATCTATAGTATATTATAATATAATATAAAAATAATCAAATTCATTGCTATTTTGTTTATGTTTATTCTCACAAATTATTTGTGCAGCTGTAGAATTTTTAGCACAATTAGTTCGACTGGAGGGAAAGGAGGAGGAGCAGGTTAAGCAATTTGCCTATTAAGCTAGAAAAAATTACTTTTCATTTGACGTAAGCGCATTAAAAGATGGCAAACCACAACTTAATTGATGGGAAATTGTATCAATTGTCTGACGGTTGTTTTTATTACATCTTAAAAGCTAAATTCTATTATAATTATATTTATTCTATCTCCAGTTGGTTCCGTTTAAAAACGAATGATTCACGAATAGCATGTAAATAAATAATTTATTTGTAAATAATTGTGCCGTATTCTGTGGCCGCCGCGTGGAAATACATTTACATATGGCCGAGGTTAATTGTACAGTGCACACTCGTTAATTCGATTTGGCTGCTGTGACGGCGTCGCAGATGAAGCAAATAGGAACGTTGCAGACGGGTGTGTAGGTGTGCAGACAGACAGACAGACATACATACATAAGCTTATATTTTTCGTGTTTAGCGTGACAATTTTGGTACAAACTGGGTTTTCCAAGCCACGTTTATTCGAGTGGATTACGCAAGTTACAGCAGCTTGTAACCAGTTTTGTTGTTGTTGCAGTCGTCATTGTTGTCGCCATTGTTGTTGTTGTTGTTTTGGTGTCAAGGAAAAGTAACAGATGCTTAGAATTCAAATCAGTTTCTAGATGTAATTAAAAGCGGAAGCTTATCTGTAATTGAATCCCTATATTATGGCATTGTAATTGAATCTGTAGCGCAAGGTTTTTGGTTAAAGCAGTTATCAAACATATTTCAAGCTAAAAACATGTTTTGGCGCGCAACCTCAAAAAAATCACGTTCGAAGCGTTCATAACAAAGAAAGCCACAACGCATTTGCATAAATAAACAAACAAAAAGGGCTAGGCAAAAGAGGTAAACAACGAAAACATAGTATATTTGAATTTATTCACGAATGAGAGAAGAGGGATAGTGCAATTAAAAATTACACACCGTCAATGTCAACGCCATCTAAATGTGTCGGGGTTGGGGGATGCCATGAATAAAACAAATACTACGCGCCAAGAAATACGGTACTCGCAACCGTATCAATTGGCAGCTGAGCGCCAAAAAACGCCAACGTGCCCGATGTTTACATTGGTGTGAATCGGTGTGTGAGCGAACCGCATCGAGCAACAGGCGGTTGTTGTGGCGGTCGCCAAGTTCAGTCTGTAACGACAACGGCAACAGTTCATAACGCAGCGCGCGCTAAACAAGCATCTCGAAAATCAAGCGGAAATTCTACGCTAAAGGTGTGTGAAATTTTTGAATTACGTTCGTTTGTGTGTGTTTGTCAGAGTAGAGAGAGTGAGAGAGTAAGAGTGAGAGCGTGTGTGTTTGATCAGAGAGTGTTGCAAGGCGTAAACTTTAAAGTGTTGTAAAGCAGCTAGAGATCGCCAAGCATTAGTCATCTCGCTTGCACTCGGGTGTCACCGGCATGCGTGAATGTCAAAGTTTGTCCGTCTGACGTGAGAGTTGTGGGTTGCTTCGTCTTCTTCGCAAAGCAAAACATAAAGAAGACCTACGAATGACAACAAAATCACAATTAAAATTAGCCTCTGCGTTGCTAAACATATGTACATACATACAGTAATTCATATATAACCGAAGCGAAGCTGTTGGAAAACGTTGCCAGTTTATTAAAGTAAAATGATGTCACAAATAAGTTGCATAAAATACTTATAGTTGTTCCCTCCACCTACCCCCGCACAGTTGTAGGCGCTAGAATACTTAATAGAATACCAATACCAATAACGAAATGGACTCGACGAAGAGCTACCTCTTGGAAAAATATAATGGATTATGTAATTACCTGGAGCGCGACACAGTGGGTAGCGAGCTGGCCATTTATGGCACCTCCACGCTGATGCTGCTGGTGGCCTACATGAAGCGCAAGCCCGCCTATTTGGTGCGCCAGTTCAAGCAGCCATCGCACATACCCGAACGCATCATAAACGAGCGGATTATGCACACCGGGCAGATACGCGGCATACAGCAGCGTGATCAGGATACATTGCTGCTGATCAAGCACCGTCCACTGATCCCGATCTTCACCAGTCGCGAGCGCCTGCTGCCCGTCAAGCTGCCCGGCGTGCGCGTCAATGCCAATGGTTACTCCTGGCTGCAGCAGTGTCTGGTCGGACGTGAGGCCACCTTTATACCGCTCAACAAGAGCCAGTCGCAGGACTATGTGGTTTGCCAGCTGTGCCTGGTACATCCGCCCAAGGGCAACAGGCTGCTAGACGTGTCCGAGACGTTGCTAAAACTGCGCTTTGCCAAATTCGCGCAGGATGTGGCGGCGGCCGTTAAGAAGAACAGCAAATATTACAAGCATCTGCGTCAAGTGGAGGCCAGTACGGCCAACAAGGAGGCGTGGCTGGCCTGGGCTGCGCGCTATCCGTACATCTGGCAGCGTTTCAATCAGCTGAAGGCCTCGCTGCTGCCCAAGCAGAAACTCTTGCCGGAGTTGGTGCGCTAAGCAATCAAGACACAGTTATACTTTTTTAAGCATGGTGCAAACGAAACGTTGAACGTAAATATTTGTTAATTTAATTCTAAGCTGAAAAATCGAAAGGGAATCCCAGACTTTAAAAAAAAAGCTGTACGTGTTTTTCATCCAGTTTTTTCACGAACGCTAAAAATGAAACTGACCGAATGCAAGATATTTTTTATTTCCTTTTATAAGTAAATAATCTTATGAATGTTGTGTATGCGTATGATTGTGTGGGCTCGCACTGTTCGTATGTATGTGCTTTATATGCTTTTGAATAAAATGATACAATAATATATTTATAACGTATACTTGATATTTTTGTTTTCGTACATATTTCTGTGCTGCGTGTGTGAAAATAACAAAACAACAAACAGTTGCAGTTCTTCAACCGTCCCAACGAATCTCAATCAAAATGAGCTGCGGAATCTCTATGGTCAAATATATACTATTTATATTCAATTTGCTGTGTTCGGTGAGTAAACGGAACATTTTCTATAGATTTTATGATTCATTTCAGTATTTAATGAACCGCACTCAATTCTGTTTGCATGATATCATAAGTTAATCGAAGCTTTCAATTCACATCGAACTGGTTTTCCTTAAAGCTTACACAAAAAAAAAAACATGTAAACAGTAAAAACTTTTACCAACAAACACAATCAATTAAGTATCGTGTACTTATTTTTTTTATATTATATTTTTAATAGATTTTTTACTGTAGGTTTCAGACATAAAAAGCTACTAAAACAATAGAATTAGGTGTATTATATTTGTAATTTCGAAAGTATATTGCCAGTTGTTGTTATGCAGTCTTCACTGTACACTGTTTTGTTTGGGCGACGGGAGGCCTAATAAACCGGTTATCCCCGAAAAAATGCGGCAAGTCAACAAATTTTTTAAAGGGGGCAACTTGAGATCATCATGTATGCAAAACTTGTTATTAAAATTGGGCTAACTTAAAGCTGTATGGATGACGTCGTACAGTGTATTTATAGTACAGTGTATTTGTAGTACGTATTGTTTTCTTTTATTTTGATTCTTGAGTTTCTCTAAACACATAGAACGGGCCAGCTGCACGAGGTTAACCAGTTGAGGCAACAGGTTTTCCAATTGTTTTGTAATTGTTTTTGGCCAACTTCTAACTCCGATCAGGAAAAAACGACAAACAAAACTGTACCTAAAGACCAGTTTTTCAAGTAAAATAATTTTTTGTCTTATTATATGTAATTGTTTGGGAAATAAAGGGATTATGTGTAAGATAAAAATATTGAATAGTTTGTAGTCTAGTCACGCAAAAGGCCAAACACCCACCCAGCCAAAAATTGTGTAATATAAAATGGAAAATTGCGCAATTACACAGAAGTCGAAAGCGTCCACGCCTAAAATAGCGGACTTAATTATGTATTTGTATGAACTTGGCACACAGTTCCTCACTCAAGCAGTTAGTTAGGCAGTCAAAACATGACACAAAAAAAAGAAAGAAATGAAAAAAATGAAATAAAAGATTGCATTTAAACACGCACCCTTGAGGCAATGGGGGAAAAATAATAATAATAGAATTTGGGCGGCGGCGTTGACAGCAAACTTGAACTCATTTGGTTTGACTTATGGGCTGGGGGTACATAAGTACTCGCAGCTATTCCATTCATAAAAGTACTCTGATCTTAATTCCAACGAATGCCTTTGCTCGTTAGCTTTTGTGCATAAATTAAACGAAATAATCAATTTTAAAATGGGTCAATATGCGAGTTCAAGTGCTCTCGTTAATTGCCACGGAAGTGGGTTAATAATTTCTTTCTTATCATTGCAACAGAATTAATTTTAATTTTAGTCACCCATTTCTTAAGTTAATGTTTGCAACGCCCATTAATTGACACCTGTTGCGTCTACCAAAAATTCGATTGGCGAATTAATTTGCTGACGTATTTCACATGAAATCAATGCAAATAGTTGCCCTTAGCATATTTATTTGGCTATGGTTATCATTTAATCTAAATTGCTTAATTGGATTGCTTCTACCGATTAGATAGAAACTTTGATAAGCATTGCTATTGGTATCTATTGGTGGTATCATAAATGCAGCGCCTACCATAAATCCCAAAGTACTATTAACCATTATTTATATACATATATGTATTTTACTATAGAATTTAAATTTGTTTTTGTTTTACACAACATTTAAGCTAATTATTAAATTCTACTAATTTTAATTTCAACATAAGATCTAAGCTGTATAGAAAAAATTAATACAATTTTAAAATTTAAAAAAATGTGACGAAGATTCGAACCACGGCAGAAAACAAATCTTAAGACCAGGCATTGGCTCGAACCTTTTGTTGAGGTTACTAAAATATAAAAAATTCTTTTAAAAATGAAATATGACACTTTTAACAGTGTATTTTGCCGTCGTTGCAACGAACTGTTGTTTGAATTCTGTGCCTTTCTATGTATAGATATAAAGCTTTCCATCAGTTTAGGCATGAGCTTATTTTTTGTAGTGAATACCCAATAAACATTTTCGAGGCGAGAACTAAAATCTTTGTCATTTCCATAGATATGCGGTATCTTGTTGATTATCTTTGGCGCCCTGCTGTTCAGCAACGTCCACAACTTTGATGACTTTGCCGATGCACTGCGCACCCAACAGGTGCCCATCACAATGATTGTCCTGGGCACGGTGATATTGTTGATCTCCTGGTTTGGCTGCTGTGGCGCCATACGCGAATCCTACTGCATGTCCATGACGGTGGGTACTTGACATCGATCCGGCGCATCATATGTAAATCATTCTCTGTTCATTTTAGTACTCCATTCTGCTGTTTGTGCTGATGATTGGCCAACTGGCATTGGTCGTCTATATGTGGCTGCAGAAGGACAAATATCTGGTCATTATGGGCGATGTCGTTGAGAAGGCCTGGGAACGTCGCACCCGACGTGCCGACTACATGGATGCCTTACAGATAAGCGTAAGTTGGACACAAATTGTTGCCGACAGCTTTTGACTTTTCCCTTTGCACTTGTAGATGGAGTGCTGCGGTCGCAGCAGCTATGCTGACTATAGCTTCCAGGGCTATTTCCCGCCCTCGTGCTGCAAAGACACCAACAACTGTCGCCAGGAGACCGTCTATCGTCGCGGCTGCAAGCAGGCCTTCGTCGAGTTCTGGGACAGGAACAGCGACATCATCAAGTACACCGGCCTGGTCATTGCCGCCATTGAGGTGAGTCCTGCGATAATTTTTACAGTTTACCAATTTTCACAAATGTTTCCCTTTGCAGTTTGTTGGCTTTGTGTTTGCCTGCTGTTTGGCGAACAGCATTCGAAACTATCGACGCCGAGCGGACTATTAATGGGGGTCTTATGGAACCCGGGTTCTGTTTGGGTCGGACATTGAGGCCTTATTAATGTTAATGAAAAACCGAAAGTACGAATTATATTGCCCAATTTTTTTTAAAATACACTTTTATAACATAGTGATTTAGATGGCCATTATAAAAACGACATCAACTCCTTATTTTATTGTGCACCTTCTTATAACTTTATCGGTTGAAAATTATAATCTCTGCACTATTTTCCATAGAATTGTGCTATTTTTTTACTGTACAAATTAAATGTATGTTTGAAAAGTCTTTTTATTTATACAAAACGTAATAAAAATAAAATAAATTGAACGCTTTGAGGTTTAATGGGCTTAAAGAAAGTTTTTATACTATTTTTTGTTTTTTAACTAAAAGCTTTTAATCTTAAGATAACGAAATAGTGGTTTAAATCGAAAACGTTGAATTGGTTTACGAACTATTTTACAGTTATCGTAGGTACTCTTATCTTTGTTTCTTAAATGAACTTGGGTTATTTTGGCCTCAAGTGCTGATAGACTTGAAAGAAATTATTACAGTTCGGGATGGCAAAACAAATTTTGTTGAAAAATTATTTTTTATACTATATAATTATTATATATGTAGGTTAGAATCGCAATTCGGAATCGAATCGGAATTAAGCTCGCATTAAAAGTAATACATTCTATTTTCATAAAGTTTAAAAATTTTTATTTTTACAAAATACATTTTACAATATATATTGCAATTTTAGACTTAATACATAAGCTTGCCGAACAAGTCGATTGCGTATTGAAATTTTATGTGCCACTTGATTATCATTTGGTGATTAATAAATCATGTTCAAAGTATTGGGGGACTCCCGTAGCAATGACTTTTGCGATTAGAAAATAAAAAAATACAAAAATTTTCGATTGACACCAAGATATTGACTCTGTTTACTAATTAGTTATCTCAGAATATTTCCCATATAGCGTAAAGATAATGCAAATTTCATATAAATAGCATGATGATAATGCAACTATACGAGTGCACTCAAACTTGGCAGTTATAAAAATTGATCATAGACCAAGTTACTGGATGAATCATCAGCGGTTCTTAACACACCCCCTGGTAATACCTGAACATGAGTCACATGTATATATATTTTTTGACTGGGTGCAAATAATACTCGTAATAGAGTCCATGTACTACAGATAGGAACATCAGCCACCGGCACATTCCGTTTTCGGGTACAATCTGATAAACGCCCATTGATAAGCACATCGTAAATAGCCTCCAATGTGAGTCTATTGGGTGTCTATCTGGCAATTGTTGTTGTTAGCCAACTGTTACGATAAGCCAGCCCAATCCGGTCGAGTTGGTAAGGCAATTTTCCATTATTAAAGCCCACATCTCAGCTGTGGCATTTAATTTCGACGCGAACTGCCGTAACGGACGGACCTTAATTTAAACGATCCTAATCGAAATAACGAATTTAACAAAATGAATTGCTTATCGCACATGGTCAAGTACCTACTGTACTTACTCAATATCGTCTTTGTGGTGAGTGTACAGTGGAGAGCTAGGGAAATTTTGGAGTGAACATTTAAGCATGGATTTTATATATTTACCCATTGACAGGCTGGTGGCATATTGCTCATCGTGGTCGGGTCCATAATGCTGTCCAGCATGGGCACCTTTGGAACCTTTAGCGACACATTTCACCTCCGGACGATACCCATTTGCATCATTTGCATTGGCTCCATCACCTTTGTGGTTGCCTTCTTTGGCTGCTGTGGCACAATTCGCGAGAATGCCTGCTGCACATCGATTGTAAGTCGAATAGATAATTGGTTTGTGTGCAGTTAAACTTATCTAACTTCTCTTTGTAGTATGCCGTTTGCATGTTCATACTCTTTGCCCTGCAATTGACGCTGTCCATTTGGATCTTTGTCCAGAACAAAAATTTCGTGGCCACAATGGGCGATTTGGTGAACTCGGCCTGGAATCAGAATAGTGATGCCAAGGGGTATCCCATGGATGCACTGCAGCTATCTGTAAGTAGATAAAAACTTATAACTAATATGTCTGCAACCAATATCTGATCACTTTTGCAGTTCACATGTTGCGGCAAAACGAAATATGATGATTATACTGGCACTGTGCCGGCCTCCTGCTGTGGCTACACGGATCGCAACAGGGTCTGCGATGCGGCCATTTACACAACGCGCCCCGGCTGCTATGACAAGTTTACCGAGTTCTGGAAGTCCAACACGGACATCATTGCCTGGAGCAGTTTGATTATAGCGCTCTTCGAGCTGACTATCTTTATCATCTCCTGCTGCTTGGCCAGCGCGATGCGAAAGCGCTAAACCGGGTCTAGTCCATGCCCGAATACATACTACATCCCGATATCACCTGCCAGAATATTCATCGTAGCCATAAATAAACAGAATAGGTTAGAAACTTACATTGAGTATTTTTTTATTTGTGCTGTCAGTTTGTGTGATCCATCTATCACATATCCGGCCATATCTTATCTTATCGTTTATAATATAATACTTATTCACGATGTCAGAAGAGTATATTGGGTTTGTGTCATGTTCGTCCGATTGATTGTCCGCATAAATTAAGAAATCATATACTTGTGAGAAATCGATAAAATTGTTCAGATTTAAAACTCGATACAATCGATATATCTGGATAAGCTGCGCAATGTTTTTTCGAATATCGTCCACAAATTACAAAAATCGATATTTTTAAACTTTATAATTCAGCTGATCAAGCTGTAATTCTACTGTCAACGAGTATTGCGCAGTCAGCTATACCCGACTGTAACGTTCTTGCTTATTTCTAGTTGTATTCAATGGCTAATATAATAGAATATTCTAATCTTGAGTACAACTTTAAGCGAAGTTCGCAGAACTCATTATCATTATCAATTGTGATTTAATATTTATATATATATACATATATTAATACATATAAATACATTATTTTTGGTGAAATAGGCTTTCGGTGCGTATTAGGTCATAGCAACTTGAAGCTGATTCATGGCTTATCAGTGAATCAATTCTGCCCACAACATGTACCCAATATATTTACGTTGTTTGATATTTATTTTTGCAGAAAGAGAGAGCAACGTTTGTTATCACTGTCTATTCCTTGTTTAGTGATAAGATACCCAAACTCAGAATCTATCTAGATATGGCAAAGCTTCGATTCATTTATAACGGCTTGCACAGCTTGGCGGCCAGTCGAATCGAACGACAGTAATCGACGCGTAAACAAGACGCGAAAATCTTAAAAAACATAATAACAAAAATAAAAACTTGTAATATTTATTAACTTTATAAAACTTAATAAGGGAAAATAAACTACTTCAACATGGGCTGCATATCGGGATTATTAAATATCCTGCTTTATATTATAAATGTTGTGTTTTTGGTGAGTTAAATATATTTGTACATATAATTAACTCTAAACGGAGTTTTCAAGGCCCTTAATTAAGTTGTGTGAAATGTGTGTCAGTGACGTCAGAGAATAAAATTATATACCCACAAGTGTATCTTAAAGAACTTTATATTTAATATCCTAATATCAAACTCTAAATATGTGCTGCATTATATTATTCAAAAAATTTAATTGTGCAATCCACAAAGTATACACTTGAAAATAAAAAATGTGTGTTTAAAAAGAAGAAGGAATTCTATAAAATTCTATAATCCTTATTAATCCTTATCCTTATTGTGGCCAGACCACTAAGCAATACTCAAGACTATTTAAAATATCTAAAAATAGTATTATACTTAGTGTATATACGTTGATCATGCGCCTGTCAGCTTAAAGGATTATTTTCCGCCATTATATAAGTATTTTTCAAATTTTGATATTGTTGTTATCACAAAGTATTTTTGTCAGCAAACAAAATAAAAATAAGTTAATTCCTTTGAGTCATATGAAAACACACGCATTCATTGTAATGAAACTCTCATTATGATAAATGTCCAGCAATGTGTGTATGTGTGGGTATGTGCGTGTCCTTATCAGTGATTGATATTGTCTATTTTGTAACAATGATATCAATGAAAGGAGCATTAATCATCCTACAACATTGATTTTAGATAGTTATTAGTTATAAATAAATCAAAACATGTCTGCCATAGATTATCGCATAAAAGATAATAATTATCAAAATACTTTTAAAACAAAAATTCCGCAACATAACATGGCTATAAGATTAGTTTAAATTAGGGAGCGAAAAATGCGACAATTGAATTAAAAAATTTTTTGATTATTTCTTTCATCATCTTTATTATTAAGAAAATTTTTTATAAAGCTATGTGGAAATATTACAAAATCATTGCTCTTCTTAAATTGCATTTATATATTTTTAAAAATAAAAAGAATATGTTTATAAATTTTGGTTATATTTTCCATTAGGTCGTTGGCATCTTGCTCATTGTGCTGGGCTCGATAATGCTTTCGAATTTTAACCAGCTGACGTATGTGGAGCAGGTTTCGAGCGCGAATACCATACCCATCTGTGTGACCGTACTCGGCGTTCTAATATTCGTGGTCTCCTTCTTCGGCTGCTGTGGTATTTGGCGCCAGAGCGCTTGCCTAACCTCCACAGTAAGTATATTTTTTCGTTGAGTTGTTTAAAAAAGCCGTAACGTATTTTTTTTCAAATTTAGTATGCAACGATGATGTTCTTGCTGTTTGTGCTGCAACTGGTGCTCACCTGCTGGATCGCTGTTAATGGCCAGGCGTTTTTGAACGATATGAGCAAGTTGGTTAACACAATTTGGAATGAAAATACCGCTGTGAATGGGTATCCAATGGGTGCATTGGAGCTCACATTCGACTGCTGTGGCAACACCGGCTACTTGAACTACATAGATCAGGGCGCAACTGTGCCCGGCACCTGCTGTGGCTACTCGAATCGCCAGCAGAGCTGCTCGGCAGCAATTTACGAAGCCCGCCAGGGCTGCAATGCGAAATTCTACGAATTCTGGAGCGACAACAACGATATCGTTTTGTGGTCCGGCCTGGGCGTCTGCATATACGAGCTGATTGTCTTCATCATCGCTGGTATGCTGGCCAATTGCATGCGCAGGGCGAATGCAGGTGGACGAGTTAACGCTTAGGTGATCTTTGTGTAATATAAACCAAAAAAAAAAAAACCAAATAAAAGTCTTTAATGAATTTTACAAACTTTAACTTTCGAATATGTTTGTTTCGAAAAATATATTATCTGTGTTTTAAGTTTGGAAAAGCATTGAGTTGAAAACGTCAGATTTACTTAACTCCAAAATGGTCTTTACAACATATTCTAATTGTATCTATAAACATTTTAGAATATCGTTGCTTTACACTAGTCTATATAGGCAATTATATCAGAATATTACAAACTAATCGTTATCAGGTCGATTACCTTGTATTAATGGCATAATTATTTTATTATATAATGTTTCCTTTATTTTCCCTACTGGTTTTAAATAGTACCTTTCAGCATATTTTATTATACACTTTTGTCTATAAAGCCTAAAAGTATGCAAAGCTTTTCAATGCCTCACCCGCATTTACGAAAGTTCACTGCTTTTAATGATAACCAAAAAGCTCTCTTAATCATACTCACGCTCAAAGTACGTTTGCAACTGTTGGAAAACTAGTCAGTTCGTGCTGAGAACCGAAACGATTCAGATCACAGTTACATATATATATCGCGAACAGTTCACAAAAGATCAAGATATTCACAATATGGATTGCGGTGGAGTTTTGGTTAAATATGTGCTTTTCATATTCAATATATTGTTTGTGGTAAGTCGCGAATACTGAGAAGAGTTTTATTTCGTTCACTTTTTGTATATAAAGTAAAAAAGTTACGTTCGCGTATATCTTATCTTGAAGGAAAAGTGAAGTGTACTCAAGATCTTCGACGAGCAAACATATAAAAAAAATCGAGTTGCGAGCCTGAATTATATGTATATATCGTTTTATCTTATCTTATAATGACAAAAAAAAAACTACTTATATCGAAACTTACGTTGGGAATGTCGTGATTTTCACACTTTACATGCCAATGTTGAACGTAATTATAGCTAATGACCCGCAGCAGATGTTTCGAAACACAATCGATAAGGCGGAATGAGTAATACTTGTTGTGATGACTGGACCAATTCCAATTAGAATTTCTCGCTATTACATTATACTTTTTTCTTTTTATAACCTTTCCTTTTCTTCCATAATATGCCACGTTTTTCAAAATATTGATTCATTTCAATATTAAGTATATTGTAATCATAATTTAATTTTCTATTGAATATTGAAAATGCTTTGTTTAAGACGTCTTGCGGTTTGTTTGATATAGTATACATTTAAGATCAGAAAATTATATAAAGATCAGATACTGATGATATTTAAAAACAAAATTGTCTGAGGACAGAAACAAATGTGTAATAAGAATTACTTATAGATAGGAGTCATGAATCAATGATAGAAGGAAGGTTAAATATATGTCACGTAGAGGGTATTACCAAGTCGGACACTCCCAACTAGAACGCTTATAACTATACGAAAAAAATATAACAATTAAATAATATATTTGCTATCTTCTTCTTTTTTTAGATATGCGGCATACTGATTATCGTATTTGGTTCCTTAATGGTCTCGGAAATAAAGGATTTTTCGAACGTTGACCAGGCGTTCACTGCGAATAGTGTGGCGATAATTATACTGATCTTGGGATGTGTTATCTTTCTTGTCTCGTTTCTTGGCTGCTGCGGTGCCATACGCGAGAACTCCTGTGCTCTCACAACGGTAAATAAAATGTAACTAATGTAATAGTGTATATTATAGATCTTCCCCACTCGTAGTACTCCATTTTCATGTTGGGATTGTTCTTATGCCAAATCGCCCTAATTGTCTATGTCTGGATAAATCATGTGCAAATACGTCAATCTCTGGAAAATGTTGTGCAAACAATTTGGGAGCAGCGTAAAACCGACGGGCTTCTAATGGATACTCTACAGAAATCTGTAAGCAATGGAATTCTTTTCTTTTTCAAGATAATTGTTCTCAATCGATTTTCAATTATTTTAGCTGAAGTGCTGTGGTCTGCACCAGTTCTACGATTATGGCACTAATATTCCAGCATCCTGCTGTGACACGCCCACAAATGGCTCGTGTAGCCTTACGTCTGTGCTTCTCAGGCCTGGTTGTATGTCTGCAGTTGAATCCCTTTGGGATAAAAATGTCAACATTATTAAATATGCTGGTCTGGGCGTAACCGCAGTTGAGGTAACCTTTCTGCATTAGCTATATATTGTTTTCCAAGCATTAAGTACGCAATTTCTTTATTTATAGCTGGTCGCTTTCATATTTGCCTGCTGTTTGACAAATCAAACCCGCAACAATCAGAGAAGGCAAAACTTTTAAACTCTGAACTAATCAAATACGAAATCTATCTCCTCATTAATATATATGTATTTCATAACGTGTGGTATTTGCAACTGTAAGCTATATATTGCAATGTTTTTGTAAATAAAAATTACATTTGCACATCGATAGTGATAAGTGCAATATACAAAAAACACATATAAATTATCATTATAAAAAAAAAATGTTACAGTTATCTTATTAAAAAGACTTCATAGAAAAACAAGCATATTTAAAAAGTTACAAAAATTAACAGATTTTGAATTTTTTATCATTTGTCAATAGCTGACTCCCTTTTCGTAGTCTGAAAATTGGAAATCTGTATTACAGATAGGAAAAATGTATTTATTTAGTAAGCCGTAGTAAACCTGTTCATTTTTATTCGTCATTATTTGATTAAAAAATGTTTTCGTCTTTGTATTTGCGATCTTCCCGGTTCTTCACACATTTAAACACAAAAACTCTTTCACATTGATTTTTCTAATAAGACCACTTTCAATATTTAAAAATATACCAAGAAAAATACTAAAAATACACTTTAAAAAAGTACTGGCTTTTGTTTTTAAATTTGTGGTTTCGGATGTAATATAAATATTTTATTATTTTGAATGATATATTTAGATTTATTTACATTGTTTTTTTTATTATATTTTCAACAGTTTTTTATACGAATCAGCAAAAAAAAAACAGAACTGGAATTTTCTCAACACATTTATATGCTTGCTTAGTTTGGTCACACTGTTAATCAGCTATGCGTTTTTGCTTCTGTTTTTTCGAGTCAAATCAAAAACAGTTCATCGTTGAATAGGACGTGTAGTGCGCGTGTTACTTGTAAAAAAATAATAAATAGAAAACCGAAAAGGTAATTTTGCTAAGTATTTTGTGATTGTGTGCAGCTAAACGTATTAGTGATGAGTACACAAAGATATAAGCAATATATGTGTATATTTGCTTGTTCTTCTTGAATTTGCTTTGTGCTCTAACTGAGAGATGCTGCAGCTGCAGCTGGCAGCTGGTCGAAAGAGTCGCATGTGAAAGTGGTTGAAAACGGAAAGTGCGAAAGCATTCAAAATAAGACGACGCACTTCAAAATAAGACGACGCACTTCAAAAGTCAGCTACAAGACAAAATAAAAAAAAAATGATATAAAACATAAGAAAATTTTATGAAAATGACAAAATGTTGTTTTTGCTGGGCTTTTGTCTGTGAGCGAGTGCAGTGAACCTTTTCAGTTTTCCTATCAATACACGCTCTTGAGACACGTTCTTGCCTTTATTGAAACGATTGTTGTTGTTGTTGCCAAGACAACCCATAGAAAACGAAGAAGTGAATGGCGTCGCAACTTAACTACTGTCAATGCATTTAAATGTTTTTTAGGTTGTTTTAATTTTTAATCAGCGAGCATTGTTTTTAATTGTTGCTCGTATATAAAATATATATATATATATATAAAGACAAAGTACTCATGAGTTCAAATGTGTGATAATAAAGAAAAATAAATAAGCGTGAAGCGCTGATGGAACTGTGCTCATAAAAATAATGACAAGGTCGAACCGGTTTACGGCGTTAAGAATGCGTAAAATTTCCTAATAAGGAAATACAAAAAAAAAAAAATTTAAATTTAATAAGTGCCACTGTCTCATATATACTTACGTCCCAACGATTTATTCACTGTATTTTTTATTTAGAAAAAACCTTTTTTTAAAACAATGGTTACCGAAAAAATAATACTAAGATTGCTCTTAAACATAAAATGGTGCACAATAGATCATTTAAAATATGTTTCTATTGAAAAAAGAAAAGGAATGAATCTATATTCTCCTGGATTTTTATAATTTCATTTATCTGCCTTAGCAGCGATGGAAAATGTTATGATATAAAAATCTTTTTCTGCAGTTCGAAACCACAGCTAAAATTATGTAATAAATCAGTTATAGTTTAATACCAAACAAGCTTGTATCTCAAGTTTCCACTAAATAAACCTAACGTTGCATAAAATTAATTAACTGTATCGCATACCAAATGCAAATCATGTTAATCGTATGCATATTGCGCTTACATAACGACCAATGGCCTCCCATTTGTGAGATGCATTTACATAATTTGAACTTGTATTATTTTAAATTGACATCCACTTATAATAACATTATCTATCTTTATTGTATTGCAGAGAGCAAACGCTAAATCAAAATGGATTGTGGAACGTCTATGGTTAAATATATACTCTTTATATTCAATACCATCGTGTCGGTAAGTAAAATTAGAAAACAAAAAATCAAGAAATGTAAATGTGAATCAAGCGAAATTCCATAGAAAGGGTAAACTTAAATTTATAAATATTCGCTGGACACGTCCAAAAGCTGTATATTCTTTTCAAAGAATTGCATTCGCAAAAGCGAAACTAAATCCCATGCGGATCAAACTTTCGTGCTCACCAATCAAACTGGTTGTTAATGTGTTTTTTTTTTATATACTCTATAATGAGTGGATCTAGACATGTATCATTTATCATACGTATTAGGTAGAACATCAGATTCCGCCAAACCCGATAAATATCGATTATCAGTTCGGGTTTTGTTAAGGCGATTATAAGATCTAGAAGCAAGTTGTTTGGTTTTTAACAAAATTATAATTGCTTTATCATTTATTACACAAACACATATTCTCTCATCTACAGGGTGTAGGGTGTCCGTTAGTCGTGCACTCTTGACTTCAGCACTCTTACTGGTTTTTTTTGCCAATCTTGTTTTGGCATGGCTTGTTGTCGCTGCTATGACATCATCGTTTTTATATAATATATGTATTCAGCTTCCCAACGCACATGCACACTCAAGCATTTGTATCTGTATCAGTATCAGTATATGTATATGTATATGTATCTGTATCTGTTGCTGTATCTGGCAAGCCGAGCTGATGCTGCAAATTGTAGGCATAGCAGGGCAGCTTAATCAATTTTTTGTGTTTATGAGCTCCTTCTTCCATTCTTTGTTTTGTTTTGTTTATTTTCTTTAGCTACTATATACCCTATAGCCGCAGATTTGTTTAGATCTTGAGTGGTGTGTTTATTATTAAATAGGAACTCAGCGCTTAATTCAATTCTGCAGTATTCAATGGGTCGTCATGATGTCATTGAGTTAAATGAATCAGTATCCAGACAATGTCTTATTTTGTTATAGATAGGCTATATACGATGCACGTATTCCACAATAGTCGTAGCAACTCGATCAGCAGATGGATGAGTCAACCCATCAACGATAACACCCTACAACAACTCAACAACCTTGTATTTCCCAGAGACCTCAGTCAAAATACGCATTTGAAATATTAATTATGGCAAATATTTGTGCATACAAATAATAACAGCAAAGCAAACCTTAAAGCCAGGTCGTTAAATTAAATATCAGTATATATATAAGTATATATATATATATATGTATGTATATAAGTATATTTGCGGGCACAGTAAAAATGCTGATTTGAATTTAAAGCCGCATGGAAGATCGTAAAAAACATTTTCAAATGTTGTTTAATTAAAGAAAAACTAATTAAGAAACTAAATCATAAAAAAAGGGGGAAAACATGCATTTATAAGAAAATTGTAAGTGAACCAATTGTGACTCCCATTTCAGTGTGAATTAAAAATTAAACAGGTTTAATTATAAAATTGAATACATTCCCCAAAATGCTTTAGGCCTGGCCATATAAAATACATTTTAAAAGTGACATTTTTAGTGAGTTTAAATGAAGTACATATAACATACATATAGTATATATACATAGGTTTTTGTGTGCACGCTCGTGAATTTCTGTTAGCAATTTGAAGCGCTTGCAAAATTTACGCCCCTGTGAATCAGAAAACGAACCAGAAAAAAAAAACAACATGAATATGTCGACAAGCTCAACAAGTTAATAAATATACAAGTCAGCAAAAAGTAAAAAAACTAAATAAAACTTGTTGCATTGCCCGGCAACTGGTGGATAGAACAAGCACACGTTATTTACCGTGTTCACATTTACACGTGCAGCATAGCGACTCAGCACAGGTTGTTTATTCGTGTATATAAGCCCCAGATACACATCTGAATCAGACATTGTGTGCGTGTGTGTGTGTGTGCGTGTGTGTGTGTGTGTACATAACACACTTGACAGTTAAGGCAAGCAAATTAACAGGCCACAACAAAAAGCCGCCTTTGAGCGTCGTTTGGCAAGGCAAAAACAAAAATACAAAAACAAAAAAAAAACAGAAGAGTAAACGAAAAAACAAGAAAGTTAATATTGCCAATAAGGAAGCCGAAAATTCAATACACTTTTGGGACGTAAAAGTAATTAAAACATTGCAATTGTTTTTAGCATAACTTAAGTATTTGCATCACAATATTGAACAAAGGACTGCTAATATTATCGACTTTATGTATGTATTAATTTATGACATTTACGCTCCCATTTAATGCATTACAAATTTCATGACAAAGTCACAATGCCCTTTGTTAAAGTGAAAAACAAAAAACATCGCAACGCTCGAGAAAGCAACAAAACATTGTGCAATTCGCTTGGTTAAATACAAAAGGGAAACAACATATACAGGTACAATCAGGCACACACACACACATACACACAGTTACCTGTGCATACACCGAACGTGTGTATTTTACCCAGATTCATGTACTCATTGGAGTATTTTTTGATGTTTATTCACTTTTTTTGTTGTATTTTTTTTATACACGTCCGACTTTCTGATTATTGAATTTGAGTTAAACCGCAAGCTAATGACAAATCCGAGTTAGTTTTATATTTTCAACATTTCAACATTTTTTATTTTTTAAATGTATTTCTGAAGTTTTGTTTAAATTTTAAGTGCGAGTAGTTGAAAATATATATAAATAAACATTATTATAAATTTAAAAAAATAAATAGACCTAACCAGTTGTAAAAAAACAACCGCAGTAAAAAAACAATTCTATATAATTATATAGATTGACTATAATCTGATATAAAACAAGCGCAAATTACTTTTAATTTAATTTTTAACAAATTTATTTGTTTTGCGCTGTTCTGACTATCCCCAACATCAGATATTTTACATGGAAAAAATATTCCACATTTATTGCTTAAACTGAGTAAAAGTTTGAAAGTGAATTACTAAATACCTATTCATGTTCAATCTTTTTATTCATTTCATGATACATTGGCAACGTTTGCCATTTTAGAAGTTCGTATCTTCTGTCGTATTGTAGAACTATAAAAGCGTGTTGTGTGTAATTATTTTCGAAATTGCGATATGCCTTTAATCAAAATGTCGCATGTTTTATTTGGGGAATGCAGCACTCATACGTCCTGTTGCACAAGCATTGGTAGAAGCAGCAATAGCAGCAGCCGCTTGTGTTTGTCTACGATTCTATCTCACTTTTCACTTGTTCGACTGTGATAACTGCTAGTTAGTTACGACAAGCGGACAGACAAACAGACTACAATACGGCGCCGCATGGTCGGGCCGCGTTTGCTTTGGGTGTGGTTGCCACATGGAGAGCGTTGAAATTGCTCTTTTGCTCAATGTGCGTATTTATTCAGTGCAATTGATGGGCAACCGAATAACTTCAAATATATGCTTAAATGCTGCTCTCGGGGGTTGTTGCTCAAACTGTGCGCCCTCCCTCCAAAAAATGAGTTCAGACTATCTTTTATTTCGCTTACTCTGTCAGATAGATTTAAGTGGTTTTAAGTCATATTTTCTATATAATATGCTGTAGAGAGAGTTCTTAGAATTTTTGTTCATATTTAGGTGAATAACTACTGTTATACAAATATTGAATTATATTTTATGGGCATTATATATGAATATGTCATGACTCAAAGTTGTAGAGTATCTTCTCTTGCTTGCGTCCGGTTGGCTTATGACTCTTGTTTGTGTATTTCGGCCTTTTGCATTCAGGTTATTTTGAGAGGCATGACGTCATGGGGGCACACAAAACTGATGTCTTATCAACGTATTTGAAATTTGCTCACAGATTTGTTACATATGCAAGGTATTTCAATAGCATCCGTTAAAAGTTAATATTTTTTTGTTTTTACACGAATTGTAGTTTATTGTTGTTATAATATATTATTTACTGACTTGAATGAGTAAGCATGCCAAAATAAATTCGCAAGTGAACTCAAACACGAATTTGTGAATAATTTTTGTTTTTCCATTTAGGAACGTGTATCTATGGTGTAAATAGAGTATTAGGTGTCTATATATACTATTTCTGTCTAATCCCTTGAAGTACTTGTCATTTGTCTAAGCTATTTTCATGTGATGTTTTCATTAGGCCAATTCTTTTGTTTTTTTTTCCGAAAATGTGGAGCAATTAACTACGTGAATAGGCGAATGCTGTTTTGTTTTTGTTGTGTGGCGTATTTGGGTCAATTATGCCACAGATTTGGACAAGGCAGGTTCTTAGCTGATGACTGTGCTTCAATTCAATTCAGAAATTAGGCACAACAAGACGCCCACAAAGTGCTAAATAAGGCGGCCCACACGGCGACAAATAGATACAAAAACAATAAGTAAAAGTGCTTCTCCAGACGAGAGTAAACGACGCAAAGTTACACTGCATCAAGGATATAAATATATGTATTTAGTGCATTTTAGCCTTGCTTGCTGATTTGCAATATGTGCAGGGTATATAAATATATAGCCGACAGCTTTAAAAATAAGCATGCAGCAGACGTGCACATAATGAAATCAAGTAAATTCAATTAAATGGCAAACAATTGTTGCCTGTTGCATGCTCGGCTACAAAATTGCTGAGCAAAAAGCATTTTTTTTTTTGCAACAATATCCACAGCGGAAAACGGACAACGACAGTCAATATAAATTTCACAATTTGCATTAATTTGACGTAAATTGCTTTGCACCTTGAACTCTTTGTTCGCTTTACAGCTGTGATTCCATATAAATATATATATGTGTGTACATTTAAGGAAAAATGTTATGTTTGACAAGATGTGGCTTATCTAATCAACAGCGACTTGTTTAGTAAACAAACCGGGATGGCTTACGGAACGCCGCCTGCCCAAATATTTGCAGATATTGCGTACTTTTATATAGTTATATATTTAGATACCATATGTATAGTGTCATATACATGACACTATATATTTTTGTATTTAATAAGATGCCTTTTAATTCAAGTAGTTAGCTACTTGCATTACGTAAGCGACGTTGCGCCCGCTAATTTTAATAGCCATTAGCCACGGATCCCTAAGGTCACCTGTTAAGGGGGCCCCTAGAAGTAATTAAACATTCTTTTAATTTATCTTTGCCATGCCAAATGTCGCTCTCGCTCTCGCTCCCCTTCAATTAAACAAAATTAGCGCAACGCTTTCTTGATTCAGCTGTCAACTGAAACTGCAATTGGAATTGAAACTGCAGCTTTGGCTTTACGCAATTGTGGCCTCCATGATGGCTGCTTTTTTCACGTATGGCAGCTACCATATACGAAGGCAGACTTGAGTTGACTCAACTTTATTCACGATAACCCACAACAGCTCCATAGACTATGTATATATATATATATATATATATATAAATAATTGCAGTTGTTATATAAAAAAATCAAAATTTTGCGGTTTGTTTCCAGGCACGCAGTGTACAAACGGAAGTTTAAGCCCGCAAAGTTAGATAATTTTTTTTTATCAGATATAAAGGCAAGGGAGTATATATATAAATATATATATAATAACCTAAATTGTTTAAGTATATAGTGTTTAATATAGATATTGCCATTATAATAAGGCAATATCAACTTAGAAATGTGATAGGGGTACCCAAGGGATTCAATATGTCTCCTTTAACATTTCCCAATTTTGTTTTTCTTTGCAGATTATTGGCATTTTGGGCATTGTCTATGGCGTGCTCATTCTGCAGAGTATTGGCACCATTGAGGTTAATGGACAAGTCGGTTTCCCACCGCAGGCAGCTCTGCCAATTATTATGATTACCCTTGGCTCGATTGTGGTGTTCATCTCATTCCTCGGCTGTTGCGGTGCGATACGGGAATCTGTGTGCATGACCATGAGCTATGCCGTTTGCCTGCTGGTTCTACTCATTCTGCAGTTGACAATTGTCGTGCTGTTGTTTACCAACAAGGAAAAACTGGATACCGCCATGGGTGAGGTGATTGACAGGGCTTGGGCTTCGCGCGAGGCACGTGAGGGCGGCGTCTTTGATGCTATACAGAAATCGGTATGTAATATTTGCCAAAAACTTTTTCGTTGCTCAACATTTTGATTTGTTTATATTTTAGCTGCACTGCTGCGGTCGCGAAGGCCCCCAGGATTATGCCGGATCCATCATCTTTGCCCAGGGCTTGCCGGCTAGCTGCTGTGAAGGAACCTGCATTAACCCACTGAACATTTATGGCGGTTGCCGTGCCAAGTTTGTTGACTTTATGTCTGGCAGTTCCGAAAAGGCTAAATATGTGGGTCTCGGCCTAATTGTAGTTGAGGTGAGTTGGCTCAGTTATCAGCTGTGAATTTCCATGGATTTAATGTTTATTTTTTTGTATTTTATTTTAGCTTGTTGGATTCATCTTTGCCTGTTGTCTGGCCAATAATGTGCGCAACTACAAGCGCCGCAATGGCTACTAAAACAAATACCACAAAACATAAACACACATACGTACACACACACACACACACACGCATACATAACGTACACTCCCACATTCGCATTAAACCTTTAATATGTATTGTCGTAGAACGCACAGAAAAAAAGAAAACAAACCATGAAAATATTGAGAATAATTTGAACCATTTGGTTACAAAAATATTTATGTTATTTGTTTACAACGAAGAACACCTGTTTTGATAATAGAAAAACAAAAGATAACTAAAATCGATAAATGTTTAGTGTAAGTCGCTAATATGTTGTCTAATCATTGCTTTCGTATCTTATTGCTCTTAAAGTTAAACAATCGAACCCAAAGTCGTTGTACAAAGCTACAAATACAATATTGCTCTAAACATTCAAATAACAATAATAATATATTCGCGACACATTAAGAGCAAATCTCAATGTTAAAATTACAAATCTATTGTTTTCATTTTTATAAATCTACTATTTAGTGTTAAAGCCTTATGCTATATTTGTACCAGTTGGCTAAAACAGTGTCCAAAAATATATTTATATAAAATATATATATAAAACAAAACAAAACACATATGTATACAATAAAAGCTGTTCATCATTTTACTTGTAAATTGGAATCTCCCAAATGTTTTTATACCAATCGATTTAATTGTTCCAAAATGCATAAACCACAAAAGCAAAAAACGCAGACAAACTCGAATTACAAACAACTTGAATGAATAACGCATTTAAAACTTATTTATATACGTATATACAAAAATAAAAATAAAAGATAAACAAAAAACAAAACCATACTGTCCGTGTTTATATAATATACATATATGTGTATTGTAGCATTTCCAATGCCACGCAGTGTACTTAATTGCCATGCAAATTATTCTGTTGTTGCAGGAACTTTTGTTGTGCCCCCACCGTTGACATGGCAGCAACAGTTTTGACCTTCGGTTCCTTTAAACATTTTGTTGACCAAGCACACGTATTCATATGCATATGCCAATCAGCTTATTTGGTTAACACTAAACTGATTTTCATACAAAAAAAATGATTATTTTTAACTCTCAAGTTTGTAATAATAAACACCCGTTTTGGATGTTTTGGTCGTCTCCACGAAATAATATTTTTATACTGGTTCAAACATTCATATAGCTCTTAATACTGTTACCTGAAATTGATACCAAATTGAATAATTATCTCATTAATACATGAAGTGCTCAGGCATTAATTTAATGCGCTGTTTATGAAAAACAGCCACTGGGTCAGCTTAGCTATTTGCTGCATTTGCCTATTGGACTCCAAGGTCTAAATATGTGTTCGGGCTGGAAATTTGTGGGCTTGGCATCTCTCTACTTCACCCTCGTCTATAATTTTTTCTTGCTCTTTTTAACTGTGACGTTCGCGCTTCGGTGCTACGATGACTGCGACGGTGGCCAGCCAGGTACATTAACAATTATATAGTAAATATGATAAATTGGTTTTTAATCAAACCTACTGCTTAAGACGATTATCCTGAGGACTGTTACGAAACATCTGCCATATATACCATATACATGCCCACAGTGCTGGCGTCTCCCTTTATCGTATTGACCGATCGCAGCGTAAGTAATGATTATACTAGCATATAAAATTTCTATATTTATTCTTATGTAATGCTCTAATTCAGAGCATCCACTATTTGCAATGGTCGCTTATACTCCATGCGGTGGTCACGTGTTGCGGCTACTTTAGCTACATTTGCTACAGTTCCTTTTACACGGCTGGTGCTAGTATGATCAATATTTTTGGCATTGGTAAGAATATAGATTTTTTATATATATATTCAGAAATAATATAACAAAATATTTGAATGCCTTGCAGTTGCTCTGATTTTTTCGTTTGGCATCGTTGCATATCATCTTTTTAGAATACGTCGCATTCCTGCAGTATATGCCAATCAGAATCCGGCGGAATCAAGTGCCTAGCATGGCATCACATTATTTTGTATCTATTCTTTTTTCAATTTAATTTAAATATAAAATATATGTCCTTTAAATTATACTTTTTAATTCCGAACACCGAAAGTATTATAAAAAATATTTTCTCTTTAAATAAATATGGTTTTAGTAAATAAAAAAAAAAAACTCAGAATGTCAGCTCAATGAATCGTTATAATAATAGCTCTAATTATTACAAATTATTGACCGTAATCAACCATTTGGTGGATATTACTTCGTTAATGGTAACACCTACTATATATATAGAAATGTGCTATGTTCTGCTAGTAGTCTTATATAGGCTGAGTGCAGCTAAAGTTGATAAAATAATCGAAATATGTTTGATTCGCATTTCATATTAACGTGTTTTGCTTTTGTGATAATGTCGTCGTATTCTTTTATTTATCTGGTAACTTTTGGTAGCGTGATGCCAATTTATTACTATCCAGCATCAAAAGGTGAGCATCATGAAATTTATTTATTCTTTTTTAAATTATCTTCAAATTTGCTCTACAGTTTCGGAAACTAAAACAACAATAAATGGTTTACTAGCCTTTATTCAAGTCGCCTCGTTGGTTCATTGCTTTATTGGTTTCACATTTCGACATTACAATTTTAAGGTTTGTTGAAAATTGTCGTACTTTTTATGATTTATTAATTCGTCTTGTATTACAGGAAAAACATATAAGAAATTTCTTTATTGTTTCTTCAATTTTATTAATTGCATGTTTTCTACAAGTCATGTTTTTATTCTGGAATTATATTTACTTGATATCAACGGTGTTCGCAGTATTCGAAATTGGTATTATACTGAATAATAATTGAATATATATATATAGTACTATAAGTATATCTTTATAGTAATGCTGATATTCATCTCCTTGGCGGTCTATAATGATTATTCCTCATTAAATGAGTTGGTAATATGATTTATTTTTTTTAAATTAAATAATATTAAAAAAAATAAACAATTTTGTGTATTATTATTATTATCATTATTATTTATATATTTAGGCCAATACGTTTCTTAAGTAAAAGCAATATATATAATTATGGCCATTAATAAAATTTATTGGTACAGTCTATAAATTTTCTATTTATACATTGTGAAGCTACTTTTTCGTCATTTGTAATTTGTGTTGCTTCAGACAGGATGTGCTCGAATTTGTCGATAGTTCTTTTTGTTGGTTTTGTCGTTTACAATATATATATGTCATATATATGCGTTCAGGAATTGATATATATTGATGAACAAATTTATGAAGCAGACCCAGGTAAATCCAATTTGATTCCCATTTCAAATATGTAAATCCTGCATCTAATTGACAGATTCCTCCGAATCCATTTTCGTGCTTCAGGGTCTAACCGAGTTATTTAATTCGCTTTGTGGACTGATATTTGTGTGCTGCAAAGTTAAGGTTTAAACAAATTATGCTATGAATAACTATCACTATTTGACATTTTATTTTTATGTACAGAAAAAGATTGTGTTATTTGCGTGGATTTTTGTTACTATGTCCACCGTAGCCATTACCTTTAGTTGGGAGATATGGTTTGTAAGGCGCGAAAGATATCAGTTTGATGCATATTCGTTCAACACTTGTGTGTTTATCAAGGGTAAGACTTTGTTTTTAATTTACAGTAGTATAATGTTTTATTACTTAAATGTTGTTGTTTTAAACCAGCCATCAGCTTAAGCTCCGTGTATGTGGTAATTAACTACATTCGTGAGTTCATTGTCGGATCCAATAAAATAATGATTGTCTGAATAAATATTGAATGTGTGCACGTAATTTTGCCCAGCACTGTTGCTGTTTAGTTCTCATTTAGATGTATACAACAAAAGCTTTGATAAGTTGGTTAGGCAGCGCACAAACGAATTTAAGGTTCAGTTGTGTGCGCGCCTCTTGCTTGGGTAAGCTTGTGACGTCACGTCAAACCAAAAAAGCTTGCAAAAGCTTGCTCTCTTACCGGCAGCAGCTGGCGGCCGTTGGCTGGTAACCCGTTCGAACAGACAGTTTCGACCGCTCAGTTATTGGACGCACATGAAGCGGAAAAGTGAGAAGCAGTCTTGTTAAAGCGTCGCGTCAAATTCCTTATACATATCGGTGTATAGATCTATGTATATATTTTGAGCATAGACGCATTTATGCTCTTGTTACGTGTCGGGCAGTTCAAGTTTACGAATTATATAGAAATAGTATCATCATCATGTGCCGTTGATGTATACAAACATATTAATTGATCATCTTTAAGATCTTTATGATCTCATCAAGCGTGCTCAAAGCGTTCAAAGAGAGCCAATAACACTAAAGAGAACGAATCGAATACAAATTATAAAAACAAAAACAAGTTTTTGAGGGCACAGCGCAAGTTGTTTAGCGTTGTTCCACACTCAGGTATTTCACGCATTTTGTGGCAAGAGTGCCTAAGAAATACACTAGAATGGCCTCCACATCCGGATATAAGGTGTTCGCCTATGCCCTGCACATACTTTGTACGGTAAGTGAAATAATTGTGATCAATTGCTGGCTATGCTTTCCTTTCCAATAGCTTCAATTGGCGCATATCGCATTATTGCCTTGAATGAGAGAATATAAACTGACCACTTGACTGAATTTACTCGTACAACACATACTTCTACGAATATCCCCTATTATAGCGATGCGGCATAGTTTTAATCACATTTTCAATTCGATCAAACCCGCATGTTTGCGACCATAAATATTTTAATATATATATTTCCACACTTTTCATATCCGCAAAAGCCCGCCAAGAATGACAGTTTTCAACTCACAACTCAACCTTAAAAATTTAATTCATTTTTTTTGTTGACTACTACTTGTATTCTAAATCTAAATTCGCACCATTAAATTATCCAGCAGAATTTGAAATTTTTAATAACAAATTAACGTTGTGAGTGTTTCATGTATATATAAAATATGGTTTACATCAGCTGCAAGTCTTTCAGCGCTCAAAAACTGGGTTATTATTCTAACGATTTGTTATTGTTTTCTCTTTAATATCAGAAATAGAAGTGTGTGTTGGGCTTTGTTAAAAGAAATCATATATCTATATTATATCTAAGTTTATTAAATAGCTAATTTAAAGTAAACATTTTGAACAGGGTATTTTCCATTCGAGCTCTCTCGTCTAGTGTGAGTGCGCTCCTATTTGGTCCTGCTTCCGTCGTATTCCCTGACGCCAGCCAGACTAGTCTGGCGGTCGCCTATGTAGCCTGTAACTAAACAGTCCATTAATCTGGTAACACAAATACCAACACACGCACACACACAGATATATTTAGTTTCCTAGTGTTCAAGGACTTTTCTGTGTGGGCAAGGTCAAGAAACATTAAATTGGTACCCAGATTTGCGAAGTTGGCTTTTATGTTTTTGTTTTTGTTAGCATATTTTCAATTTTATTTATTTTATGTTCATGATATCATGTTTGCTTACAGTTGCTGGCACTGGTGCTAATATCCTTTGGCATCTATATTTTGGTATCCTACGACACAAATGAGATGGGCACCGCGACGGCGTATGCCTATATTGGCATCGGCGTTGCCGCCGTCATCATCTTTCTGTGGGGCTACCTGGCCGCTTGGCGGGAGAACGTTTGCTGCACAGTGACTGTGAGTTGTTAAACCGTATGACATCAACCAATATAATCAATTCATGAATCAATCTATTCTTTTTGTTCTTTCGGTAGTTCATTACCATTTTGTATGTGATCATAATTGCTCAGGTGGTCGCTTTGGCTGTGCTCATCCCATACAAAATCTTGGTTTCATCGAACTTGGCCAATGCATTGGATACGGCTTGGGATGAGGAGCTCAATAGTCCTGGCGCCATGTCCTTGTACGAGAACTGGGTGTGTTGGAGAAAATAACACGTTTGACGTTGACTTTAGTAATACCAACAACATTAATATTTTATTGTTTACAGTTCCATTGCTGCGGTCGCGGTAGCCCTCAGGATTATATTGTGAATGGACGCCTGCCGCCGGACACCTGTTTCCGGGATCATGACAAAAGCAAGCCGGACAATTTAATAAATTCCGGCTGCCGTGTGGAATTCGATAACTATTGGCAGGACCTGTTGAATATTTTCAATATTATCGCCTTGGTGCTGGTCGTCATTGAGGTGAGTTATTCCTTACGTAATTCATACTAAAAACATATTAATGCAAATTTTGTAAATTGTATTGCAGCTCATCCTTAGCATTGTGTCCTGTGCCATGTGCAACAGTATTCGTAATGATCGTCGTCGTTCGTACTACTAGACAGTTTGATCACTGTGGCATTTGCATTTGTTGAAATTATATTGCTTCAATTTAATATGGCGCTTAAAAATATTAAACTATTTTTATATAAAGTTAAAAAAACAAAAACAAAAACAAAATAAAAAATAATAAAATGTACCTCACCATAAATGCTTTAAAACAGTCTTGAGCATTTACATTTTGCGGTTGTTTTCCAAGAAAATACTACAGTAAAATTGTGCTTTCGAACTACATACACAAAGATACTGGTTTATAATATTGTTGATAAGAAACAGCAACCATTTTGATTGTACACCTAATTTAAGAAAATATGAGCTAATTTATTTCAATATTAATTCGTTATAATTGTAAATCATATGCGATTTATATAATAAATAGTTTTTACTGTATACTTTTTCAGCTGATTCTTATTTCAACTATTTCAATATTAACTTCTCCTATGCTGACCTAATACGAAACCGATGAATCATTATTTGCAAAGCTTACAACATTTGCATATATATGCTAATACATGCTTTCCTCCTCCCCGCCAGCCCTCGAAAGTTGTCGCTTTTGCGCTGAAAAGTATGTAAAACAACTATTTTAAAAATAGCGCAGCGCCAAAGTTTTGTGTCGTTTTGACTATTCTTTTTTATAAAAACTTTTCGTATATATACAACTGAGTGCGATCAACTATGCGCAGGAACGTTGGCAGTGGAACGCGTGCGCCCCCCCTGGCGACGCCCATGCATGACGACAGCTCGCGCACACGCTTCTCTCTGTGTGTTTCAGTTCGTATTCGTTCCGGCGGCCGTTCAGTTTCAAAAAAGTTGTTTTGCTTTTGTGCTAAAACATTTCGCTATCAACAAATCAGTTAAGATTCGTGCGCGAACATGACGGGTTTGGTTTCCAGAGCAACCGTTAAACCGTTGAATGAAATAAATATTTTGAATCTCTAACAAGTGTTTCCTTTCGTTGCGTTGCCAAGTGCTTCGGGCCAACAACAGTGCAAACAGTGAAAACTCAATAGAAAAGCGGAATTCTCACGAGCATCTCGTGTTGGAAAGATACACATAAAAATAGCCTGCATTTGGCACAGCAAATTCTGAAAGAAAACAGAAAAAAAACAGCATCAGCAAAACACAACACACAGAAAATGGCGTGCTCCACAAAGCTCTTGAAAGGAGTATCCCTAATCTGGGATATTATATATCTGGTGAGTTTAAGCATATAATGGGATTATGTTTTTTTCTTTGTTGATAGAAACTTGAGATAGGATTAGTTTTTGTTTGTTGACGGAAACGTTTAGGCCCAAAGTTTCGTATGCAAATTAATGCTTAGAGTGTTGTAAATGCTATTAAGGCTTATAATTATAATAGCATTAAAAGATATAATTACATGAACAAGACAAGTTTCATTAGCCACGGCCTAAACTGACTGAGTTTACTAACCCCAACTTGAAAGTTGCTACCACAACTAACTAGTTGAAGGTCTTCGGCTCCGAATTGAGTTAGTACTTTTCTTAATTACTGATAATAATTGGCTTGCAGGCAGAATCAGCGGCAATATATATATATATATTCTTATTTGCTTCTATAATTACACAATTTCATGCATAAAATCTAACTCATCAGCAGACACTGCTTTTATGTTTATAAAATATTGGCAATTGTTTATTGGGTTAAAGTACATAAAAGAAGCCTTGACTTCATCGCTTAAATATTTACTGTTGTGCAATTAACGGTACATAGTAGCTGATATCGATAAATTTCAACAGCTGGAATTACAATTTGATTGAATAATTTTAATGTTACGCCAGCATTTCAATTACATTTGAAGGCTTTTTTTCGCTTTACGATTAAACAGATAATATACTGTATTTTATTCTTATGTTAATTCGCCTAGACTGGGCGCAGCTTATCGAATTTCAGACATAAAAAAAAACACAAAATGTTGATATGAAACAGACAAGTTGTGGGTTTCGCATAAAATTGGACGTGCTTTGTGCGAGGTAAACAAATAAAAAAATAAATATAAATATATATAAATGAAATTTAAAAAAGCTTTTATTATACAACATCATATTTAATAATTATGGTATATATGGACAAAAATTGTAAATATGCAAAAATATCGTGCTGTTTAATCGTGTCCTGGTTTTGTTTGTTTCGTCTCGTTTAGGAATGAGACCACATTCAATTTTGTTTTAAAACTTGTCCAAGCTTTTTTAAGTAAAAGTGAATATTTTTTATATGATGTTTGCCTTAATTGTATTTTGTTTCGATACCTTCTATTAAATCGTATGTCTAAATTGCTAAACTCACTTAATTTATTGTTTATTTCTTTTGTTTTTCAAAATAAAAATAAAAATATTTTTGCTTATGCGTTCAGCGGCAAAAATAAAATTGAAATAAAAATATTTAGGAAAAAACTTGGTCACCCACGCCACGAAACTTGGCCCTGAGCAAAAAGGCGGTCAAAATATGCATGAGTGTATGTGTGTGTGTGTGTTTATGTGTGTTTGTATACATAGCATCGCGTCATTACTCCTAGCCATATAGAATTTTTAGTTTATTTGACTTTCGACTACAGATTATTTGTGTGTGTTTCAGCAACTGAAAACGTGTTGATGTCATTTTCGGATGCAAAACTGAAAACATAAAAATATTTCGGCAATAACCTAGAGGAAAAATGAAAAAACAAAAACACACAAAAATGTGCCACGGATAAACAAAAATGGCTAAGAAAATGCCAAAAGAAACAGCGCTCAACGCGGCGTATACGCAACTTTTCCGCATTGGTTCCATGCGAGTAAACTTTGATTTAATGATGAGCAGTGCTCTTTTTGTTGTTGTTGTTGTCGACGCTTAAAAATTACTTCATTCGGTACGACCGCGTGTTTTTAATTAAATGCCAGCTGTGCCTAAACGCCCGCCCTGCATTTGAGGTAGGGCACAACCTTTTTTCGGTTTCGGTTTTATTTGTGTTTTGGTTTTTTTTGTCAGCTACAAACAGGCGCGTACATATTTTAAGTAACTATGGGGTTTTTTTAAAACCCACATAAATCTCGGCACTGCTCTGCGCTGAATGACATTTGTGTAGTTATTCTAGTTTTTGGGCACGTTTTTCTTTCACAGACCACATGCTGTTCTCGATCCCAGCAACAACATAGTCGATGTGCCATCTAGTAGGAGTGTATTCGCTGTGTGAGCGTGCAATTAACGTTGCCATTTCGGGCTTATCAGCTCTATGTAAATAAGCATTTGCCAGTGGCCTGGCCTTGTCTATTAAATACATTTTTTAATTTTAATTGCATGTCTGCTGGACAAATTAGAGCAAATAGTTTGTATACTCATGTAAATATTGTTCGTATTTCGAACTTAATCAAACTGCGAAAGCAAAAGAGTTAAATACAGATAGATAATAGATTATTGTGCATATATCAATATTAAATTTATATCTTAAACATATTTTTGTCAACTGATTTTAGCCAATAATTTACAAAAGTTATCAGCATACTTAACTTATCTAATTCTACCATGTTAATAACTTAAGTGCATAGATAAAACTTTTTTTATAAACATTTATTTTTTTTGTATTTGCCGTTGCTGTTGCTGAGCGACACGTTTCACCCTTATCGGTTTTATAACCAACCACTGCTAATCAGCTCAGAGGTAACTGACATTTTGACTTACCTAATATTTGTTTATGCTTAAGTGCAATCAGTTAGAGGTAGTTTGTACTTTGGAGTATCTGTTTCGTGACGTACACATTGGTTTCATTGTCATTGCCACTTTGATTCCATGTGGCCAGTTTGACGCCCATTTAATGCTGCAGCGCCTGCTTGTCTCGGCCCTTAGAGCATAACAATAATTGTGTTAATAAAGAATGAAATTAAATTGCGTTCTATTTAGATGCCAGATGCCCCAAAATTCAACGATGATGTTCACTGTCGAGTTTTTATCAGCATTTTATTTATGACTTTGTGTCCAGTGTTAATAATTTTGTCTGTTCACCAAAAAAAAAATAAAATGGAAAACCAACGAGTCGTTTGTTGGCATACGAATTGCTTTTACAAGTCTATTAATATTTTGTGGCTAATAGTTTTTCTTGGCCATATTTAGCTGTGGCTGTCAGTTAAGCGACGGCAATTAAACTTGTCTGTACTAAGCTCAACGAGAATTAGCATAATTGAAATTCAAACGAGAGGGAGAGCCAGACAAATAATATTGTCGGGCTGTTTATTAATCATCGACCTTAATTCAATTACACTATTGGGCCTTAAAAGGCGCAGCTGTGCAAAGATAAAGCTTCGAATTTATGAAGACATGGCAGCCAGTTATGGCTACAAATTACAGTAAATGCCAAATACGTTTGCTGTAGACAAACGCAAAGAAACAACAAAATAAAAACATGATAAATCGCAGAAATCAGTCATAATTATCAATTGTGGGCTACGGCTTTGGAAAATCTGAAAGCCAAAAAGCTGTCAAGCGGAAGTTTGGCACGGCGCCAAGTTGGGCTGGTGCCGTGTCGTGTCTTAGCACGACTAAACTGAACATTATTTGAATATATGAAAATTGTGGCAATTAAATAAGAAAATGAGCATAAGTATAAAAGCAAGGTTCTTTTTCTCACTGTTCGTTGCTGTAACTTTCCTTCGCATAGAATAAAGTTTTTTATTTTTTGTTATTTGCTGCTCGTGTTCGTGCTCTTTTGAAAACTATCGTACACACGCTCATCTCTAGGCCAAAGTGTCAACAGCTTTAGGCTTTTAACTGGTTTCTTACAATTGTAATTATTATTCACAATTGCGCTGGCAACAGGTTGCCTATTGTAAACATTGAAGAAGCCGTGTATGCGGTGAAAACAATGTATAAATAATAATTGCGCATTTATTAAACTATTTTGAGTGTATGTGCCGATTGCCGATAGTTTAAATAAAATGAAAAAAAAAACAACACTAAACAAAACGTTTGCCAAGTGTGCCAAGTGCCAAATACAAAAACTGTTTACAGTCGCGGAACTGTGTGAAATTTGCTCAAACGCGTGAATCATTGCTGCAATTATAAATGCGCTGCAACAAATTTGAGCTAATTGTGCAGGCAAAAGTCAACAAAAAAATATAGTGAAAGGGTAAACCGAAATGCAATGCGAGGGAATACGCTGCGTATGCGTGATGCGAGCTAAAATTGTTTGAAATCAGATAATGCTATATACACAATATAAAGGTTAACTTGTTGTATACATTTAAACTGAGCAGCTACAAAGAATTTCATACATAAATCATATATGAAATTGAGCACGCAGCGCATGAGCAACTATATTTGCATATTAAGTATACGCAGTGTATAACAAAAATTTTTGAATAGCTTAATAATAAGTAATAACAAGCATGATCAATAAAGCCGACTAATTTAATTCTAGACACAAAATAGTACTTTAATTTTATTATATTTTTACCTAACTAAATGATTCTCCGCTTATTTGCAGCTCTTCGGCCTTATAGTCCTCGCCCTGGGCGTGCACGTATTTTTCAAACTCGAACATTTCAATACAGCCGCGTCAATAATTTTCGCCTGCGGCATTATCATAGTGCTAGCCGCGCTCTTTGGCATCTTGGGCGCAGTACGTGAGAGCATCCGCATAAGCCGATCCGTAAGTGATTAGTTTAAAGCAGTTATTGATGGGTAACTAATAATTATGCTACCCTTTTAGTTTATGGCCATTTTGGTTGTTTTGATCATACTGCAAGTGCTGACACTGGGCTTCCTTTGGCTATTCCAAAATTCGCTGCTCATCAATGTGGACAAAACATTCGATCAGTTGTGGAATGATCAGCCGGTGCCCATCAAACCCGGCAATGCGAGCCGAATAGCCAGCATAGAGCGTTGGGTGAGTACCGTTTAAAAGACGAATTTACGATCAAATATAAAATGGTTTGTCCATTTATCAGCTTGATTGTTGCGGCAATGCCAGCTATAAGGACTATATGCTGCCACCCCACAGCTGCTACGACCGCGATACGAACCGAATGAACTTGGAGGGCTGTCGTCAGAAGTTTTTGGACTACTTTGCCGAACGTTGGGCAGTATTCAATATATTTGCGCTGGTTCTAGTTGGTGTTGAGGTAAGTAAATTTCGAATTTGCTCAATTAACTTTGATTAATTGCATTTGTATTGCAGATCATTTGTGCACTGCTCGCCTGTGTGCTGAGCCAAAGCATCGTGAATCGCTGGAGACGCTCCAAATATTTTCCAAAATAAATTTATGTATATTTTATAAATGCATACAGCACACTTCACAATGCGCATACTCAAGGCCAAAGAATTCTCAATACTGTGCAAATACTTAAACTAAACTACACTGCACTAAGCAATCGAATTTCCAGTCCAAATAATGCGGCGTTTGCTAGTCTACCTCGTGTTCATCCACAAAAAAAAAACACACACAAATAAAAAACTATGAAAACAAAAAGCGATTCTGTTTCAGAGCTCAACAACAGGTGCCAAAAGCAGTGTTCAAGCCGATTTATGTATTTATGTATTTATTTTCTATAAGATTTTCACAAATATTTTCTGTTTTCTTTGATTTTCACTTTGAGCGCTACACAGTGCCTACGATAAGTAATCATGCAAATTTGTAACATTTCAAGCAATAAAGCAAATATTTAGATTTTGTATTAATTACAATAAATTCCTACTAAATCAAACGAAAAAAAATTGTATGTCAAAAATGATCAAAATCCAAAAAAAAGTAAGTTCTAGTAGATAGTCGTCGTCTTACAGATACCCTGTATAACTAAAAAACTGAAACTAACATTCGAAAATGCAGCTAAATATATATTAGTCATATTTTAAATCTTTACTCATCTTTAGCTTTAGGCTTAACACCCATATATTTGTATAAATTATAGGGTATAAAAAACGGCTTAGTTAATTATTTATGCGTTCGAACGCTGACCACCCGCTGCACTGAAGGGCAATTTCAATGCTAAAATGGCCAGAGAATTTAGTTCTAAGATCAAATTTGGTTTGTTGACATCATTGTTTCTGACCAAGACTGTGGGCCCGCAGTTTCCGTTAGTCACTTGGCTGGCATGCACACTTATATACATACATATATTTATTTTGTGTATCCATCTGTTTGCGCGTGGGCGCCGTAAGCTAATTTTCATCATTTGTGTTCTCTTTGAAAATCGACTTTATGTTTATATATACGTAGATAAATATGACAATTCTCTGTGGGGTTTTGTGTATACATTTTGGCTATTGCATTGCCGTCCGACGACTGGCGACAAGAACTGTGGGTTAATCGTACAACTGACAGCACCGTCGCCAGATGCGGCCAAACAAAATCAGATTATGAGTCGGTTCCGAGTATTTGACGTGCGAGCATTGCCGCTGCTCAAGGTGTGCCGCGCAAACAAAGTGTTGGCCCAAAACTTTTCGTAGTGTTCAGTTTTAGTTAAACGAAACTAAATAGCTAATTATAAGTGACCTTTAGTTTGCTGTGTGTCATGCTCTATTATTTATATTAACCGAAAATGTACTGCACCACACGCCTGCTTCGATACGTACTGGGCGTCATCAATTTGATTTATGCTGTAAGTTTAACAAACAAAGAAATGTGAAATATAATAGGAAAAATTTCAGTTGACTAAATATGTGCAATGCTTTGTCGCGCAACCACAAATAAATAAAAACTAAAAGTGTAACAATTGCCTACTCTATAACTGTAGTAGATTTTTAACTGACAAATTAAGAAATGTGTTTTTATATATTTGAAATGTATAATTAATTAAAATTTAACTCTCCCAAAATCCAAAAAAAATTTTATTTTTAAAAATGCATTTTTTTTAATGTACAAACAATTTATAGGACAAATCATAATCAAAATGCCATCAAACGTGAAAATCGGTTCAGTTTTGACAAAGTTATGGGAGTCAGAAATATGGAAGCTATGGGTCCAAAAGTTTTACATGTCAAAATTTTTGTCAATTTTGGCATGATTTTTGACCAAAAATTTGACCCCCCCAAAATCACTTTAAATGTTGTTTTTTATGCTAATTATGACAAATACAATCGATTAAAAATGTAAACTCGCAATTTTAAATTTTGAAAAAAAAATTTTTTCGAAAATTTACAAGGGTCCCCCCTTATGATTTTTTGCAAAAAAATTAAAAAAATTTTATTTTAAGAAATGCATTTTTTTTGAATGTAGAATTAATCTATATGACAAATCATGACAAAAATGCCATCAAACGTGAAAATCGGTTCAGTTTTGACAAAGTTATGGGAGTCAGAAGTATGGAAGCTATGGGTCCAAAAGTTTTACATGTCAAAATTTTTGTCAATTTTGGCATGATTTTTGACCAAAAATTTGACCCCCCCAAAATCAGTTTAAATGTTGTTTTTTATGCTAATTATGACAAATACAATCGATTAAAAATGTAAACTCGCAATTTTAAATTTTGAAAAAAAAAATTTGTCGAAAATTTACAAGGGTCCCCCTTATGATTTTTTGCAAAAAAATGAAAAATTTTATTTTAAATGCATATATTTTGAATGTAGAATTAATCTATATGACAAATCATGACAAAAATGCCATCAAACGTGAAAATCGGTTCAGTTTTGACAAAGTTATGGAGTCAGAATATGGAAGCTATGGGTCCAAAAGTTTTACATGTCAAAATTTTTGTCAATTGGCATGATTTTTGACCAAAAATTTGACCCCCCCCAAATCAGTTTAAATGTTGTTTGCTAATTATGACAAATACAATCGATTAAAAATGTAAACTCGCAGTCTTAAATTTTGAAAAATAAAACTGAAAAAAATTTTATTTTAAGAAATGCATATATTTTGAATGAGAATTAATCTATATGACAAATCATGACAAAAAGCCATCAAACGTGAAAATCGGTTCAGTTTTGACAAAGCTATGGAGTCAGAAGCAGCAAAAGTTTTACATGTCAAAATTTTTGTCAATTTTGGCATGATTTTTGACCAAAAATTTGACCCCCCCAAAATCAGTTTAAATGTTGTTTTTTATGCTAATTATGACAAATACAATCGATTAAAAATGTAAACTCGCAGTTTTAAATTTTGAAAAAAAAAATTTTTCGAAAATTTACAAGGGTCCCCCCTTATGATTTTTTGCAAAAAATGAAAAAAATTTTATTTTAAAAATGCATTTTTTTGAATGTAGAATTAATCTATATGACAAATCATGACAAAAATGCCATCAAACGTGAAAATCGGTTCAGTTTTGACAAAGTTATGGGAGTCAGAAGTATGGAAGCAGGTCAAAGTTTTACATGTCATTGTCAATTTGAATTTTTTGACCAAAGTTGTTTTTTATGCTAATTATGACAAATCAATCGATTAAAATGTAAACTCGCAATTTTAATTTAAAAAAATTTTTCGAAATTTACAAGGGTCCTTAAGATTTTTTGCAAAAAAATGAAAAAAATTTTATTTTAAGAAATTCATTTATTTTGAATGTAGAATAATCTATATGACAAATCATGACAAAAATGCCATCAAACGTGAAAATCGGTTCGTTTTGACAAAGTCTGGGAGTGTATGGAAGCTATGGGTCCGAAAGTTTTACATGTCAAAATTTTGTCAATTTTGGCAGATTTTTGACCAAAAATTTGACCCCTAAAATCAGTTTAAATGTTGTTTTTTATGCTAATTATGACAAATACAATCGATTAAAAATAAACTGCAATTTTGAATTTTGAAAAAAAAATTTTTCGAAAATTTACAAGGGTCCCCTCTTATGATTTTTTGCAAAAATGAAAAAAATTTATTTGCAAAAAATTCATATATTTTGAATGTACAAACAAGCTAACGCAAATATATATTCCAATATACTTTAAGTAAGATAAAAATTTGCTAGTGACATTGATTAAAATATACCAAAGTTAATCCGAATACCAATCCCTAAAATAGCTGAACGGCTGCCTGCTCATCTGGTATGGCGCTTGGTTGCTGGATAGCATTGGGGAGCAGCTAAATGCCGTGATCATGGCGAGAAATTGGCATCCATACTCTGCATTCTGCTGGGCATTGTTGTCATTCTGGCCAGCATATTTGGCACTCTGGCCTGGTCAAGAGAAAAGATGTTGATAAGTGGGTAGCTCTTTCGAAATATTTCTTTTAGCTTTGTTTAATTCGTTTGTTTTTCCAGTATGCAGTATTATTGTTGCTGCTATTGGTCATACAGTTTGTCATGTTTAGCATTAGCTTTGCGCCAGCAGGGACGCTTTGCCGAACAGTGAACAGGGCTGATGAGCGATGTGCAACAAAGCCGCAATAACACACTCAGCGTCTACGAGGAGTGGGTAAGTAATTGACTATATTTGAATAATTGTAATTGTTAGCTATACTACAAATTTAAAAAAATTTTTGTTTTGAATAGCTTCACTGCTGTGGTCGCAATAGCGCTGAGGATTACATATTGCTGCAGCAGGATATTCCGGAAAGCTGCTGCTTCGAGCGTGATTGCACATTGCCACAGAATCTGTTTATGGAAGGCTGTGAGAACAAGTACAAGCAATATGTCAGCCAGAAAACGGCTAATTTTCATACAATCAGCTGGTTTTTAATACTGACCGAGGTGCGTACCATTGACTAACTGATTGATATTAGTTATCTCATAGTATTCATACAGCGAAATTCATGAATTTCATATTTCTCATACTCAATTAAAGAAAAATATTTAACAAATTTTAATTTTCATCGGCGTGCTGACAATATTCAGATTATAAATACTTAAACTACTCACACATTAATATATTATGTATTTTTTTCACCTGCAGTTTTTCGGTTCTGTGGTCACCTGTTACCTGGTGGATAGCATACGAAATCATCGCGATCGCGTGCGTTTCTATAATTAAGTTTTATTGTTGATTATTATCACTCTCTACCCGTATTATTATTATGCTTAATTAGTTTTGTGCCAATGTGATTTGTAATTTAGTACAGCTAGTTAAAAAAAAATTTAAATAAATAAATTATATATATACTATCTTCATTGTTAAAAATATCAATGCCAGCGCATCGATTCAATAAAAAAAACACATTGTTGTAAACCAACTCCCACTTCATAAAAAAAAACGAGAATAAAACCTGTTGTTATTGACTAATTTCTTGTCGACTGCTAGATAAATAATATAAAAACAACACAAATCTGAAAATGAGTAGGATTCGGCGTTGGAAGCAAACAACAGCAGCGACTATGCCAAGAGATGAAATAGAAAATAATACACATAGATACCCGCACACACACGCACACATTCAGAGATACACGGGGAAGCGCCTTCGCCTTTCCCAATAAGAGCAGCCAAGTGGGCGTTCCAATGCCGCTCGATTTTCTCGAGCTGCTCGCTGTTATACATAGATCGGTGCGTTCGAGTGAAAACAGTCTTATAGAATATAGACTGTAATACGGGCATTTTCGAAACTAAATAATGCACAAAACACAAAAAATGATTCAGTTGTTGTACGCCACTGAGCGGCAACGGTCAGCGCGCAGAATTGGCGTATCCGTCGGATATATACTATACGTCGCGGCATCCAAAACTGGCTATTGCCTTATACGTAATACTACTTAATGCATTCTGCTCATTTTCGCTGATTTAAATAGCAGCAGCCAGGCTAGTCGGCCAGTCGGTTAGTCGGTTTGTCAGTGCGACAGCTGCCGCAGTGGCGCTCAGTTTTGCGAGCTGCAACGCACCAACAACAACAACAACAACGACAACAACAGCAATAACAACACTAAGATGGGCCTATCGGAGACTACAGTGAAGCATCTGCTGCTGCTGCTAAATTTTGTGTATACGGTGTGTAAAAGCAACTTTTATATCTAGTGAAAAAGACAACAAAAATTATCTTTGCTAATGCGCACCTGTTTCTATTTATTTGTGTTGCAGGTGCTCGGTTTGGTGCTGATCGGTTTTGGCATTTTCTTTCTGTAAGTAGCTAATCTGCCAGCTTTTTTTGATTTTGTTTTAATTGTTAGCTAATTTGATTTTTTATTCCTTCATCTTTAGCGCATATGTGACTTCGGTGAGCATTGGCGAGAATGTGGTTGGCGGGCTGATCATTGGCCTCGGCGTCGTCATAGTGATCATTGCCGTCTTTGGCTGCCTGGCTGCGGCACAGGAATCGCCCAAGCGGCTGCTGATCGTAGGTACAGCTGACTTGAATTTGGTTAGCCCAACTAACTGTTTTGTTTGCAGTATGTGATTGTTGTGGTGCTGCTGATACTCACCCAGCTGATGTTCCTCAGCATGGTCTCGCACGGCACCCAGGACGGCATCTCGGGCAGCATCAATGGCGGCTTCGAGCAGTTGTGGGACGCGGAGCGCAATGAGACCGGCGCCTTGGCCTACTACGAGTCCTGGCTGCACTGCTGCGGTGTCAATGGCTCTGAGGACTATGCGGTCATCAATCATGCTGTGCCCAAGAGCTGTTGTCCGCAGTTCAAGTGCGTGAATCCTGCCAGCATTTATAATGTGGGCTGCAAGTCGCAGTTTGTGGAATATCTGGATGACAGGCTGCTGGTTTTCAAAATTGTCTGCTGGCTGCTGATTCTGGGCGAGGTAAGTTCCTGCAACAGCACACTGAAACCCCACCTGAACTTACATTTTTTTTCTCAGGCAATTGGCGCCTTCTTGGGCTGGATGCTTTTAACGGGATTGAAGAATCAAGGTCGTCGCAACAACGCCGACTGGATGTAACCGAATTTTTTAACACTAAGCCTTAAGTATTATTTAAAATGCACTAATATTTAATTGTTTCAAAATTAAAGCCACAAAAGTTTTACTATAACATCGACTGGCTAATCGCTCAGGACTTCTATATAGATGTTTGTCGCGGTGTGCGTCACATTTTTCCATAACCATCGATTGAACAGCGCATAATGACCTTTGCCCAGTGGAATGCCCCTCGTTCTCTTCGATATATCCGTATTCATCAACCTATCAATTTCGATGTAATTCTCGTGCTGGAAAAAAAAACCGAATTTTATATACGAAATTGTTATATATACATATCTGAGCTTACATAGGGGCAGGTGTGATTAAAATTTGTGTGACCATCGATTAAGCCAAATAAAAGTTTGGCCAATGCATTGTAGCGTGATATCCAAAAACGACAAACATCGATTTCGATAGCGTACAGAAATGGCTTCCAGCCATTCGTTCTTCTAATCATCAACCTTGAATTGAACTGCATTTTGTGATTAGCATTTGGCGGATCTTGAAGTACCTAATATACTTACGAATACCTCACTTGGCATTAGTTCCAACAGATTGTAACGCAAGCTCATGTAGTTTCTTTGGCGATTCACCTGGCCGATGTAACAGTATTCGACAGTTACATTATTAAACTTGCTCTCGCAGGTAATGTTGGTGAATTTCAGAAAAATTGTCTAAATTTGTGTTAAGCCAATTATCAAACTAGTTCTATATATATATTGAGTGCTGATTACTTACATGCACACAGCTGACATTTAGCAATAATGTACATAAAAGAATTATCCAAAACACTTGAATACGCAACTGGTCCATTTGCTTGTTGTTTGGCGAATAAATGGCATTAACTATTATGGATTAACACACACAAATTAGTGTCAGCAAGCAATAATCAGTTTTGGTTGCGTAAGCAGGACTAGCAGTTACCCTCTATTTACAAGCTGTTTGTTATGATTTTCGGTTAAAAAACATAGCTTAAAATAAAAACATATATAAAATAGTTTTGCTCTTTAAATACTAATTCAAATATGCATTAAAGATACCCGATTTCTTTTCATAATTATCAATAATCAAGTATATATTTTATTTTTTTTATTTATTACTCGTTCAATAACAAAACTGTGAGTATTAAAAATATATTTGCCTCACATTTAAGTTCGGGGTATAATTATCATCTGAAATTGTTTAGATCAAACTTTAATGCATTTTTAATTATTACATTCTAAACAATTATATTGAATATTATATGGACTAATTGTTTATTTCAACGTAAAGCATTGTATCCATGTGTGTTATATTATTCCAGGACCATTTGCTAATTACGGCGTAATATCCTTTGATCAGCGGCAAGCTGGGCAGTGTCTTTGATATATCCGTATTTTTTATGTTATCAACGCTCAGATATTTTTCGTTCTAAAAGAGAATGTTTAATCAATATATATAATTTGAACATATCATACCAAAATATTACCGTATAGGGGCAGCTGTGATTCAGATTGGTGTTATCCCCTACAAATTTATATATCATTTTGGCCAAGCCGTTATAGCGTGATTTCCAAAAGCGGCACATGTCGATGTCTATGGCATAAAGGAACGGCTGCCAGCCGTTATTTTGTATCATCAAACTAAAATGTAACTGTATTTCTGGATTAAAACAAAAGGTTAGTTCGAGCTCCTTTGGATACGTACATAAATATTATTTGTGATCGGTTTTAGTAGGTTATATCGCACATTCAAATAGTTGGTCAGCCGATCCACCTGCTTGACATAACAGTAATTTACCGAGGTCCAGGTATTATCCCCGGTCTTACAGGTAACGTTCTTGAAACTGACAGATGCGCCCTTGATTGGCATATATATATATATATATCAACAATCGGTTTGTCTCTCTTTAATAAATTTACTAAACAGTTACCTGCTTATGGCTGGCAGCAGCCACAAAAAAAATACACATTTGTATTAGCCAGCAGAATTTTATGCTCAACTTGTCCATTTGATCGTTTTTACGCAAATGTTTCAATTTTCAATCGACCAAAATTGATAAAACTCAAGTGCACTAATGTATTTTTAATGGTTCAATTTTTGTCGTCAGCATCCGAATGTGGCACCCTGTATACGTATAGTTTAAGCGCCTGCGCCGACAACCGTTGGCGGCTTTTCCACGGCTAAAACTGAAGCTAAAACCGTGTCAGCTGTCAGTTGACTGCCAGCGTTCGGGCCTTAAGTGACGCACCCACGTCCGTACTTGGCTCAATTGGAGGCACGTCGTCGCTTGGCCAATAGATATTTATTCACTGTCATTGTCACTGTTGGCGCATAAAAGCTGAACAGCTTCGATTGACTTGCAGTTAGTGGAAAATCAGTTGTGAGTGTGAAAAACGTGAATATGCCTATTTCCCAGTTGGCTAATTAGGAAGTTTTTTTTGGCTTTTGCCCAACTCGTTGTTGGTTTTTTGTGTTTTCAGCCCCTTCGCTGGCAGCCATGGAAAAATCGTTCGCCATAGCACCCTGGAAATATGCACTTTTCACGAGCTGCGTTCTAATTGCGGTAAGTTTCCGACCAGTCGTTGACCAAACGCACGAAGGCCGCTTGCCGACCTGCGAATCATCCCAGCAGACAGAGCGTAGCCAATGCATATCCGCATTTACGCAAAAAATCGATATTATCATCAATGTGCCCAAATGGCAGCTAACACAGCTATAAACAGCTGTCGACACTTGGCCATCAATTGGTGTTTAAATATCAATGTTTACTTTCGCTCTCATTTCGGCATACATGTGGTATACGCAATGCGCACAAATATTTGTGTAATTAAAGGCTTTGATGTGCTTGCGTCTCAGCCCCACAACTATGCAGGCCCATTAGAATTGTTCAGCCCGATTGCCAATATGTTTATATTGGAAATGTGAACAATATACATGCATGCCGGAAACATATAAATATATATATATATATTATATAAATATATATTTTATATGTAGTGACATCGTTTCATACTTTCGAAAAAATTTAAAAAAGTAATTTTTAAAACTTTTTTATGTCGCAATTTGTGAAAGATTCTATATAGTCAGATGTCATATAAAGTATATATTTTTTTATACTTTAATATTATTGGCAAATCCTTTGAAGAACATTTTGTTTCGAATTCGTTAATGATTTCCCGCGCTGTTAAATGGCTCATATAAATCAGCTGTAATTGTTTTATTAACTAACTATACTAACAATAATTTCCTTAACTTTTAACAGGGCTTTAACCTCTTCTTCTTTTCGTGTGGCGTTGTCGTCTGGGGCTCAGCTGGCTCCATCTACGGCGGATATGCGGTTGCTCTTTTGGGTTTTTTCGTGTTTGCCGTCGCTTTTCTGGGCATTTATGTTGCTTTCAAGGAATCGTACAGATTTTCAAATTATGTAAGTGCTTTATTTGATTACAATTTTGCAAATTTGTGACTTATGGCTTAAATCTATGTGGCAGTATATAATCTGCGTGATTTTGGCAATCGCTGTGCTGTCCACTTACTTTTTCCTCTTCACGAGCATGAGGATCCAGCTGCTGCTGCAGTTTGAGGAGCGCATCAACCGGCTGTTCGGGGAGAAATCGCATCATAACGATACCATGCAGCCGATACACAGCCTGTTCCGCTGCTGCGGTCTCGATGGGCCGCAGGACTATTTGGCCAAGGAGAATGGCGCCCTGCCGGCCAGCTGCTGCTACGGCTTCGATTGCAATGTCGCCTCGCACATCTACGAGGAGGGCTGCGCCACAAAGGCGGCGAATAGTCTGCAATTTCAGGCTGAAATAAATTACTATGCAGCCATTGCCATATTCTCACTGGAGGTAAGCAGACTAGACCAGAGAAAGATATATAAAAAGATATTGTTTAAAAACAACCACATTTTTACAGCTGCTGAGTCTGCTCTTTGCATTTCTAATGGGCAAGGCACGTCAGCTCTCCAAGATTAATGACGATGAGACGCCCATTAACGGAGATTAAACCCAGTCCAATTTAATTGGCTTCGACATATGGCCATAGCCAAATTAATTCCATAATCAAATTAGCTTAGATGTCGTTTTTAAATAAACAACATAAATAGTAAACAAATACGTTACTCTTGGCAATTCGAATTGCCGCAAATAATTCCAATTCCAGCAGCTCGACAACACTGGTGAACAATCGAAGAGCAAAATGTTTATTTTAATAATTCCGTCTGGCATCATTCGGGCAGTTGACGCCGATACGATCGGTTGTGCTATATACGATTTAAGCGTTAAAGCGCTTGCAGGCTTTTTAGTGTTATTGACAACAACATGGGTTGTACTTCCGGCTGTTTCAAGTGCTTCCTAAATATCCTCAACACACTTTATGCGGTAAGTAGCAGCTATATAATTTAGATTATTTTTACCAAATGACACAGATAATAAAGGAACGAAATAAAAAGAATTTATGTCTGGCCAAAGAAATATGTTTGAACGTCGTTTGCTTGTACCTATCAAATATATATAGATATAGACACTTAAAATATTGCACTGGACGAGAATGTATCAGAATTGTCAATTTATAGCCGGTTTTTGGCAAGCCAATTTACAGTCAAACTAGCCGGAAATATTTATAGATGTGTGTGCATATATAAAGATACAATTTTAAGCAGCTTCAGTTATTGAAGAACTCTATAAAATTGAACTGAATATCGAATCTATAGGTTTTGTAAGCGCAGTCTATTGAATTCATTTTTATACTCATATATCAATTTTAAACGCTTTCTATTTAAACTAGATCATACTAGATCATCTTGTAAGTATTTTGAGATACATTGTTTAAAATCCCTACGATTTGGGCAAAGCCTTAATAGCCGCAGGCAATTATAGATTTCAATTCAACAATTTTATTATTTTTTTTTTTATTTGAATCAAAATTCACTTCAGTTTTTCTATCTAAGCCGATGCTTATAAGTATCGTTAATGTTAAAAAGCTCCCAATGGAACTAATCTCCAAAAATTTATATAATTCATAAGCGTTTTTTCTTGTTATTATAAGAGCCAATAATTATTATTATTATTATTATTATTATTATTATTATCTATTATTATTATTATTATTATTATTATTATTATTATTATTATTAATTCTATTATTACCATGTGAAATATCGTAAGTTCTAAATTTTTTTACTTGGTTGCTGTTTTGTTAAAAAATTTATTTACATAAAAAATATCTATACCAATATAATTAATTACCTTGACTCTTGAAATGCACAGCTCTTTGGCCTGTTGATAATAGGTTTGGCCACGGTGAGTCTGAGTCAGGCGCCGACCGCATACATTATCTATCTGTATGTCATTGGCGGCGTTCTGTTTGCGTCGTCTATTATCGGCTGCTGTGGCATCTGCCAGGAGAGCGTTTGCCTGACCACAACGGTGAGTGAACTTGATAAACAAACGTTTCGAAAGCGCAATCAACCCGACTTTCTGTGTGTTAAATGCCAACCGTAGTATGGATTCATCTTGTTGGCATTGCTCGTGGTGCAATTGTTTGGCTTGTTCGGGAATAGTTTCGACGAGGATTACATTAAACGCTTTGCGGTCGAAGATGTCGATGCCAAATGGATGCAAGAGACTATTCAGCCGGGTGCAATGGATAAGGTGCAGCGAACGGTGCGTGGAATACCATCAAAATAAGAGTATCTAAGTAGTCGCATTTAAGTTTTTACTTATCTCTTTGCTCTTCCACAGTATCAGTGCTGTGGCCGCAATGGACCGAATGACTACGTTGGCATAGGTCGTGGAACACTGCCCGACAGCTGTTATCCCGATGGCAAAACCAATATACCCTATTTTCCCACGGGCTGTATAACCGCTGCCGGCAACGAATTCTTGCGAGTCTTCAACTATTCTAATAACAGTAAATGGGGCTCTTTTGCGATAACGGTGCGTTTAACTTGATATCTATTGTTCAGATCTATTTTAATCTATATTTTTCGTAGGCTCTTTTGTGCTTCTGCAGTTTCTATTTGGTGCTACGTTTTCGCAAAGATCGACGAAGATACACATATCATTATTAAAAAACCAATGTTTTCTTCATTTTTCCGAATTTATTGTAAACCAATTTGTCAACATTATTTTCAGACATTTACAAAATAAATTGCTTTTCAATTACAGCACAGTGGCTCTATAATCATTGTTAATTAACCAGTGTTAGTTCTCTAGGCTAGGCTGTCGTCATTTTGTTCACTCTGATCATTCTATTCAATCAATGATGCAATGTGTTCGATAATCACAACGCATTAGTTGCTAGATCGCCATTGAGACTCTATCTCTCTCTCTCTCTCTCTCTCTCTTCTAACATCTGGCGCATTTGAGAGCTGGTGACGCAGCTGTTTACCATAGACCCAGTTCTGGAGTACTCCACTTTAGAGCTCGTTGCCCGCTCAATCGCTTAGCTCTCCGGCTGGAGCAGACCGCCCGCCCGGCAGTTTGTTTGTTTGTTTGTTTGTGTTTGTTTGGCTTCCGACATCACTCGGTAGCTTTGGTATACAGACACACACACACACACATACATACATATATACACATAGATTGACTTTTGATTTTGGCTTTTTTTTTTGCTTTTAGCTTTTCGTGTTTGTTTACTGGGTTTTTGTTTGCGTTGTGGTGCGCTCAGTGGTGCTTTGCCACTGTGGTGTTCTGCTCGCTCGTTCGACGCGCCAACCGGCCGAAGTCGCAATAGCAGTTTCAGATTCAGTTTTTTAGTTTCAGTTCGTTCGTGACCGTGCTCGCTCTCAGTACTCGGCGGTATTTTGGAAAATAGATAAAAATAAATACATTTGCCTGATTTTGCGCTGCTTTGTGTCGTTATTTTGTGTACAAAACTGTTGCACGTGTCGACAATCAACATTTATTTATTTATCATAATTTGTAACCAATTTCCGTTTATTTGCAACAATGGGTTGCGCCACGGGCACCATTAAATACTCATTATTTCTCTTTAATGCATTATGGGCGGTAAGTTGTGCAAATTCTCAAATTCTCAATAGAAATGTATTTTTGAAATAGAACATATGGCAATTTAAAATCGAAAGATATTAAATAGAAAATTGTGTTCGTTCTGTATTTGGCTAGATTTGCAAATAGGTTTCATATAGGAAGAAGAAAAAATAGTTTATAGCTCTACCTAACACCAGATGATATCATCTTGTATATGCGTGCTTAGTTCACGACTATTATTGTTAGGCTAAAAAACATATACGAGCACGTTTACTATCGCATGTATGTATGTGTGTTTGTGTGTGTGTGTGTGTGTGTGTGCCTTTTGTCTGTTGCTTTTTGCATTCCTTGAGCCGCTTGGAAAGCTTCTTTGTTAACAAGCAGCCAGCAACAACGACGTCATGCCTTCAGATTTAGTATAATAATTAAAAATTAAAAAAAAAAGAAAAAAATGAAGTAACAAAGTAGAAACCGGATTAGAAAACAGACAAGACACCAATGTCAACACCTGGCGATGAAAGCCGCTAAAGTTTTAAGATGACCAATTGGCCTCTTAACAAATTGTATGCTCTCATATTTAATGACATCAGCTCTACTAATATATCTAGTGGTATATTTTTTTATATTTTATGTATTAGATGGTATATTTTTAAAATATATATTACACATATGTATGGGATTGATTAAATATTTAATTCTAGTACAAATTTTGCATTACAAACAATCGATGACATCACATAAAATAAACACTTAAATTGTTGCTTTTTTCAAATTCATAAATAATGATACTGACGTAAGGAAAAAGACAACAAAAAAAAGGTTGACTAATTGTTGTTAGTCAATAGGAACGCAGTCGCAAAAGCCGAAAAAAAAGTTAAGACCAAAAAAAAACAATAAAAGTAAAGTATTGAACAGCAGACTCTTCTTATAATTATACCAATTGAGATTAAATTTTAATTTTAAAAATTTGCGGAAATGAGAGGCGTCTAGGCAAACGCCCCTTAACCAAAGATGATTCATAATTAGAATTAACAGCATGTAAATGTAGTAAATGTAAAAAATGTAATATTGCATATTTCAGATACTAGGCATATTGGTCATAGTATTCGGCGGCCTAGGCTGGGGCGCCATGCCGCAGCAATATGCGATCGGCATAATGGTATTGGGCGGTATTATACTGCTGATATCGGTGTTTGGCTGTTTTGGCGCCATACGCGAATCGTCGCGCATGCTCTGGACTGTAAGTATTTATCGGATACAAATTGAAAGACACGTTTAACCAACATTTTGGCATAAATTTTAGTATGTTTCGCTGCTGCTGGTGCTGCTGGTGCTGATCGGTGTGTTCATCTTTTTCAATAGCCGCGATGTGTTCAAGCGGTACGCAATGCAAACGGTGGAGGATCACTGGCAACTGGAGGTGACCAAGCCGGGCAGCATGGATCTGATACAGAAGACGGTAAGCGCCGAGTGTTGAAGTGTTCTTTTCCGTTTACTAAATTTAACTCGTTTGTGTAGTACAACTGCTGTGGACGCTATGGACCTAGTGACTACGTTGCCATTGGGCATAGGAACAACACAATGCCCTCGAGCTGTTGCAAGGGCAACAATTGCCTCAATCCGTTGCATGTTTATGTAGATGGTTGTCTCAGCAAAGTGGAGGCGGCCTTTGCCGATGAGGCCAGCACATCGCGATACTTTGAATGGGGCCTGCTGGGCTTCGATGTGAGTACCCCCAACCCCCCGTCCCCTGCTGTTTTAAGTTGCATTAACAATTTGTTTTCTTTCGTTTTTGTAGCTGATTATACTCGGACTGGCCGTCATACTTGCCATACACTATTCGAATCGCAGGCGCCGCTATAACTATTAGTTAGAACATAATTAATTAGTCGTACCTAAGCCAGTCAAAATGTACTCGTAGTACCTCATTAATAAGCGTCACCAATGTACCTACTTATATAATTTTGAAACGCACAGAGCGCCATGTGTTCACTTGCCCAGCAATCTAATGCCTAAAATACATATAACTCGAATATAGAAAATTGTCTACAATTTCTTAATTTTTGAAATTATTTTAACTGCTAAAAATGGCATTTTGTTCCACAGTACAAGCTCTTCAAATCAATTAGGCAAACCAATCGAAACGTGGGGGTAAAAAGTCAGCACACAATCAAGCTTCGATGACGACATGGCCATAATGAGCTTTATCGCCAGCTGAATCCCCCTCAAAATGTTGACTGCAGCACAATTTAAGACTACACCCATGGCCAAGGCCGTCGATTGACAGATGGGGAGAGCGAGCTCAGTATTGGGACACTCACAAATTCAAGATTTTAATTTCCCAACTTAGAGATGTCAAAATCTCTTTTTTTTTTAAGTTGTTAAAAATTAGGACGGACTTTAAAACTAACCGAATGTTGTTTTTTTTATTGATGAATTATATTTATAAATTTTATAATTACTCAAATAATCAGATTAATGTATTTAATAGAAATTTAAAATATTTATTCGACTTTGTTAGTTTGGAATCAGTTTAGTGTAAATATATATTTTTTGATATATATTTTATTTCTTTGTCCGACAAACCAAAACTGTTGACATCAATTCGGATTAAAAATGCACATATCCGATATATATTTAAAAAACAAATAACTTATTCAACGGCTCCTACTACGTTTTCCGCTTGATAACATGACAGATTGAGCACTTGACAGTGACGTCAGTGTTGGCAGCGCTCATTTGCGCGAGCGCATTGAAATTTCTCTCTATTTTGGAGAGTATTTGCGTTTGGGGTTTCTGCTGCGCATGTGTGTGAGTGGTTGTATGTGTGTGTGTGTGTGCAGTCGTTTGAATGTACAAAATAACGAACTTTTTTTTGTGTTTGGATTCAGTTTGCAAGCAAACGTTGAACGCGCCAGTCTCTGAAACGTATTCGAGAACAAACAAGCGGAGGGGCATTTATTTTGTTGTTTCGAAAATAAACAACTGCGCTTTTTGTTTTGTTGGGAAGTCAAAAGGTTAAGAAACTTTGTGCTGTGATATGTGTAAATTGAGCATATTTGTATATGCCTATGTGCAGAGCTAATTACGAACAATTTAAGACTGCAATAAACATTAAATAAAAAAAACAATAGTCGAATCGAATTTTTAACGCTATTAAATTACAAATTGTTCTTTATGTATTTTAGAGTGCACGATTAATTAACAAAATTATTTGTAAACATATATTGTAATTTTCAGATCGGCAAAGTAAATTTTTGAAAATGGGCTGCGCTACAACCAGCGTTAAGATTACCTCAATTGTGCTAAATGCCATTTTGGCGGTAAGTATTATAAGTATGATAAATACATATATATGGCTGAGAGAGCACATTATGCAAATATACACACTCACCTTCCCGTACCAACAAACCGTAATTTCAATGACATTTATTATTTCACTGATGCATTTAATTTGAAATATAAAAGGAAATAAACCACTTGCAAGCATGATGTCATATGCCCCGAATGAAAGCGAAAAGAATTAGTTTTTGGACGGTTTTACAAAATATAATATTTCTAGACAGAAGTTCTGCAAGATGCCCGAATATTCGAAAATTCCCCTGCACATGGCCCCAATGTTATTTCGGCCCCCTTCTGCTCTTGGCCACTTATATCTGGCCATGTTGTATTTTTAATACTTTGTCATTTGTCAGTTTCACACACTTTAGCCACGTCGACGACAGGTCTTTGGCCAACACACTGGCACCACTGGCGCTCCACCCCCTCCCCCGCCCGCCTTCTTCATCGTAACTATGGCTAGCGTGTTTACACTTGCAGCTTTTGTTTTGTTTTGACTGGCCCGGGGAGTCAAGTGCTGTGCTGCTCACAGGAAGCGTCCGCCTGCGCCTTCAATTGCACCAGTTTCTGGGTCTCGATGATGTCATGCCACACTACTTATTTGTAGTTTGACCTATATAGCGTTATCCGAATCCAGGCATAAACCTCAACCCCCATCGCCATACGGGGTGTGTTTGGCACAAACAACATCCCCGAAAACGTGCTTGTTTTCGAAGCTATCAAAAATTGAATGAATACCCTGGCGGATTTTACGATAGATCAGATTCAAATTTTATACAACTATGCATGTGGGAAATTTCAGGTGTGGAAACAATTTAGGTCTTACCTTGAGTAAAAGTAATATAGCAGAGTAGTTCTATATAGAGAGTATTTTCTTTTATATATAACGACTGCCTGGGCATAAAAATCGCTCAAGTGATAAGTTCTGCGGTTCTGTGTCACATGCATATATAAATGATATATCTTGTGTTGTGCAAATAATATCATTACTAAAAACCTCAATTAATGCGCTTCTCACACACACAGACACACACACTTAAACAAGTTGCGTTTCAATTTCCGCACATCTCACAATATGCACTTGGATTTCGTTATCGTATATATGAGAATATACTATATCGAATATTGTCATGCAAATGACTCGTTGCGAGAAATTCCAGTTTGATTTTTGTGTGAATTTTGCAGTTCCTCGCTGTGGGTGCTATTGGCTGGATTGCTTTCAATGCGGATACGGAGAGCGAGGAGTTTGTTATCGCCGCCTATGTGGCCTGCTCCGTAATTGTGCTGTTCGCCTTTCTCGGAATATTTGCGGCAATACGCGAATCGGTCTGTTTGACCGCAACGGTAGGTTATTGAACCGGTTCGTTCGTTTGTGTGAGTAACCACTGTAGCTGTTTGACTTTTTTATAGAGTGCCGTATTTCTGCTCTTGCTGGCCATACCGCAAATTGTGAGCACCTGCATCTTTCTGCATCAGTTCGAGGTGAAGAGCGCCCAGTCAACCGTGGAGCTGGCCTGGCAGGCGAACAACATGGACGGACTGCAGCAGACGTACGAGTGCTGCGGCAAGAGCAGCGCCCAGGACTATGTGCATCTCGGCCAACTGATACCGCCCAGCTGCTATGCCGATCTCCAGCAGATGCCGGAGCACATGTTCGTCGACGGCTGCATCGAGAAGCTGCAGAGCCACTACGAGAGTGACAAGCGGCGCTTCATAATTGTCTCCTGGGTGCTGGTGGCCTTCGAGGTGACTATTATTAATGCCATTTGCGGCAATTGAACACTCTTTAATTATCGCCCTGTGAACATTTCCAGCTGCTCTGCTTCGCCCTGGCCGTCTTTCTGGCCATCAGTTTCCGCAACAAGCAGCGGCGCATGCAATTTTAATGGCCAACTGCGGACAGGTGACGGCGATGCCGCGAGTACAAAACTGGGCCGCGCGTTGGACACGCCCCCAATGCGGGGGCGGGGCTAAAGGATATTAAGTATTTAATTTGTGCTTTGCCTATTCGAGCATAAATGTTCACCTCTAACCAAAAACTATGCAAAACCCTTTACTCTAAATGCTACAACATAAGCTAAGTATTTAGTTAATTTATGTACCTCTAGCTATTTAAAAAACAAATAAAACTATATATTTATGTGTGTGTTCTAAAAATCGGAAGAATATTTTATAAAGCTACTCCATATATATATTTGTATATGATGATGTCTAGACTTGACTTTATGATTTCTAGACTTGAACATCATTTAGGAAATTCCCAGGTAAATTCATAATTTATTTACATTTTTCAAATTAGATCTTATATATTACGCTGACTAACGTTATAAAAGAGCTCGTTATACAAATGGTTAAAAAGGATCGAAAATCGACGCCTTGTGGATTAGATTGAACATTTTCCATCAAATGTTCTTCGTTCTTATCATTCTTGAATTAAGTATACCACATGTGGTACGATTCCTGTAACGACAAGGCCCAAGACAATTGTTTGTTGCTTGTTTATAAATAGAGCAACGTCACGTACTCATGGCCAAAAAGAAAAAGCCGCTCGGCTGTCCAAATTTAAAATATGCGCTGGCAGAAAGCTAGACAACTTGTTGCTCATCTGCCTGGCTCGCACCTTTAGCCGTGTAAAATTGTGTGTGTGTGTGTGTATTTGTCATATTTATGTTTTGCTTTTTTGGCATGCGTTTTGGCCAAAACGAGGGCTGGCTAATTGGTAAACAACGCACGTAGATTGGGAAATGTCGAGAATGATGAACTCATAGCTCACAATGCGAACTATTGATGTATATATATAATATAATTATTCAGTTGGATTTCATTGGGCTATTTGGAAGATTTTCAGAATGGAATTTTTTAGTTTATAGAAGTGCAATAATTACTAATTTGGAACGAACTAAACATAAACTAAACTAAACATTTCGAGAATTGCAATAATTCGATAATATATTTCAGCTCATAAGTTACATATTGCATTCATTTCGACATTATTTATATCTGCTTCTTTCTGATGTGGTGATGGTGATGTGCGATGCCAACGCGATAAAGGACTGAATCTCGGCCGGGATCTATGTTGGCAAGTAAATAGGAAATGATCGCCAGCGATAGGGTAAACGCCAAACAGAACCAGACAACAATGTTCAATATGATCGGATCGAATACATCGTTATATTTGCTGAAGGGATTTTCCATACCCGTCGGCCGTTCTCCGGCGGATTTTGGGAACACGCGCCTATCTGTGGTCTGTACAAAGAGCAACGAATCCGTCAAATTTTTGGCGGCAGCCAGCAGTTGATCGACGGCATCGCTGATCATTAGCTTGGCCTCATATAGCATCGGATATTTGCCGAAGTAGACAATGCGTTGCAGCGACAAGCGAAAGATGATCACAGTCGAGGGCTTCATCAGGTCGGTCAAGTTCTCTGCCAGTGTATTCATATAGCCGATGTCCCTGAGAAAGTGCTCGTTGCTCATGAACGCCGAAGGTTTCAAGTATTGGATTGGCTCGGCCATGGGCACCGTAGTGTTGCCAAAACATTTCTCGTACACTTGTCGCCCTATTGCCGGCCGTATAAAGTCAAAATTGTATATAGATTCTGGACTGAGCCGTGCAGCGAGGGCAGTCAGTGAATCGTCGGTGTTTGATTCAAGCAAATCGTAAGCCAAGACCGGCGGCTTTGTCGGCAGACTATAAACGCCCTGCACGTGCACCACAATCACCGTTGTGTTGGCCAAGTTGAAGGGATCCTTTATAACCAGGCCGGTCCAAGCGCTCTTTCCACTAACTGTATTGCCCAGCACAGCCATGAGCACATGGCCAATGTAACTGCTCTCCAGTGGATCATTGCCAGTGAACTTAATGGATTTTGGGTAGTGCAGCACCGTCACCTGGCCAATAGCCCGAACAACAGCAATGAACATCGAAAAAGTTAGCAGAATTCTCAACATTTTTAAAAAGATATTTAAATAATTTCAGCTCGAAATAAAACTTTTGACAATAGTTGTCACACAAAAGGAATCACCTTTTGGGTAGATTATCCAAGTATTTTTCGATAAAATAAAAGCCTGCTTTGTTGCCATTTATTGTGTTGTGATTTGATTATAAATATCTTCCTTCTATTAATGTCCTGTTTCTTATCATAGTATCATTTACAAATGGGTTTTTGCTGCGCATTTTATCAATGAATGCCCACACTACTAAATAGATATGTGTATCTGTATGAGTATGTGGAAAAAGCTCCATTATAATAGATATATAAATATCTTCAACTCGTTTGACCTGAGTTTCCACGAAAAGGAATCACCTTCCAGGAAGATTATCCAAGTATTTTGATAAAATAAAAGCGTGATTTGTTGTCATTTATTGTGTTGTGATTTGCTTCTATTTATGTCCTGTGTCTTATCATAGTATCATTTACAAATGGGTTTTTGCTGCGCATTTTATCAATGAATGCTTACTCATACTATATATACATATATATATATATATTTATATATATATGTGGGCCAAAAGCTCCTTTTTGGTAATGGGCAAAAGCTTTGTCTACTTTTTAGTGACATCATACCACCCACAAATTCCATGACCGCTGAGAGACAACATTAATAGCACAACAAGTATTATGGCCTTAAGCCAAAGTGCTTGGCAGTAAGATACTCTGCAATTCGTTCTAACAGGCATATTCTTTTCCAAACAACAATACTCGTGTCTTTATTACATAAGCAAACAATTTGAGTATTTGCATATAAATATCCTGTCTGCATTTTGTTACATCAAAGAGGCCTTTTGTATTACAGGGTATCAGAATAGCGAAACAAGAAACAAGAAACAGAAACTTTGATTTCTTATGAGAAGCCACCAATACCAAATAGCTGGCTGACTGTCTGATTGTCTGTGGCCTTTTTGGGGGCGCCATAATTTCAAAATAAATACGCGTTGTTTAGTCGCAGTTCAACGTGTATAGCAAAAGGGCTGGAGCTGGAGCTGAATTGGCGTGTTTATTTTCTATATATTTATGTATGTGTGTGGGTGTAGACCTTTCGTAAACAGAAGTTACTGAAACGCAATTAGACGCACTATCGATTGGCTTACGTTACGAACATGGCCTGTCGCATATCCTGCCTGAAAGCCATTCTGATTGTGCTGAATGTGCTGCTATCGGTGCGTATGCGTAATATTCTCGTTAATATATTATTTTTGGCGCTGCACAACGCATTCAATGCACAGCTAATTTGCAGCTAGTTGGCGTAACGCTGATTGCGCTGTCCGTTTACGAGCTGAACAGCGCCACGCCGGGCACATTTCAGCACATTGCCATCGTGGTGCAGATCTTTGTGGGCTCATTTGTGGTGCTCAGCTCGTTTCTGGGCTGCTCGGCCGCCGCACGCGTCTCGCTGGGACTCATTTGGAGCGTAAGTGTGATCATTATATACGTTCCTGCTTGTCAGCTCCTTAACGCATCTTCTTTATAGTTTGTCAGCTGCATGCTCATACTGATCGGCTTGCAAGTCTATATAATTGCGGCTGCCCATGCCACGGACTACGTGCAGCGAGCACGCGATGATTTCCAAGCTCTGTGGGCGGATCAACAGCGTCATCTTGAGCGCATTGCCTATCTGGAGCAGAAGGTAAGCTGTGCTGTCCAGAGTCCCCTAAAATGGTTAATTGTTATGTGATCCCCCTTGCAGTACGCGTGTTGTGGCCAAAGCGGGCCGCATGATTATATACTCCAAGGCGGCGGTTTTCCGCTCAGCTGCTACGGGCAGAGGGAACGTGTCCTTAGTCAGCTGTTCAGTGACGGTTGCCTGGAGGCTGTGCAGGCGCACGCCACGGACAATGTCATTAACGGGCTGATCGTCAAGTGGCTGCTGTTCGTGTTGGAGGCAAGTTTTCTGTGATTGACCTTAACCACATTTTTAGAAAATAATTTATGGCTGGCTTAGGCTGGCCAAGAATAGATTTCCTCATTCAAACAATTTAGATACCCTTGCAGAGGCCATATACGTTTTCTTAGAAAATGCGAAATATTTTGAAAGAGATAACTTTAATCCTATGGGCTTTTTAAGCTATGACAATGATATATAGCAGCATCTGATATGTATTCTTTCAGTTTTAAAGTTATGTTGTCTGTTTAAATATCAAACTTACTATATGGTAACAAATGGTAGAAAACTGACTTTTTCGTTACTTTAGTATTATTTTTTTATAGTTTACATTAATATAGAATCTGCCTTAGATTGAGGCAATAACTAAAACAGTTTGATATAAAATTACCATAATGTGGCTAGGTATAGAAGTATATTAGACATTTTCTATAGGTCAGCAAGGGTATTAAGCATTCGGCAGCCCGAAGAGTTTTCTTCTTTTGCATTTCATGTTTTTAATGGTTTCTTCTTATGTCTTCCATCTTTGCACAGCTTTGCGCTCTGGGCGCAGCCACCCACTTGGGCATCACAGTGCGCAATAAACTGCGGCGCGAACGCTTCTGAAAAGGTTTCCCAATTAGTCATTAGTCAAACTTGAAACGTAGCATCCTTAAGTGTTGATCTTTTACACAATATAAACCTATTCAATTAAAACGATGCTATGATATTTGTAAAAGTGTTTTCTTCTTATTGTCGTTGTTGTTGTGCATTTTCCAAACTAATTGTACATATATAGCACATATACATAAACATATATATATATATAGTATGAGCGGCTAAGTAGATAGCTATATGGCCTGCCTATAAAGACGCATATAAAAATACATGTGAAACTTTTGAACGTCTGCTGCCTGCCGCGGGGCGTCCGGGGTAGCCGTAGGGGATGTGTCTCTTGAGTAACGACCAAAAAAGCAACAAAAAAAAAAACAAAAAAGAAAAAATTAAATAAATAAAGAAAATAAAACACCGCCCGTACGGCCCGAAACGGCGGCAACCACTCAACGGAATTGTAAACATTTCGCAGTTTTTCTTCAAATTGAACGAGTTGAGTTTTTTTTGGCAGCCGAAAAGCATTAACAGTTTGGTCCACGAGAAGCGCGCGTCTTTCTGCGGATTGGATATTGTACAACAAGGCTGAATGGCGCATACAAATTATTAAACAAAAAAAAAAGAAGAAAATTAGCAAACAAAAAAGCATTTGAACATAAATTTAATACAATTTAGTGGCTGTGACAAAACGATAAAACAAAAATGCCCACAGTGCAGGTGTGTCTGCAATGGACGGCGGTGGTTTTCAATACATTTACATTGGTAGGTATATAAGAAAAATCATTTTAAATGATATATATATGTGTGTGACATGGACACGGTCATTAGCATTCATAAGCATTTTTACATATATTCCACTATTGAGTGGTTTTACGCTTGACTCACGGTGCGTATGAGTAATTTGTTTGCTGTTGCAGCTCACATTATTTATTCATGTTGCACAGACACATTCTATAATTTATATTTATATATATTAGAAATCACTTTGCATGTTTTCTTTTTAATTGCTGCTGCTTAAATTCTATCTGGCCAATTTGGCAGCAAACAAATCTCCTGCGTCCAATATGGCCCAGACAAGATGTCACTTTACTTATTTTTAATTATTGCCATTTTCTCACCACTGCTGTGCGTGTTTAAAAATAAAGCCGACAGTAATTTTATGTATTTGTTTTTATTTTCGTTTCGTTTTCATGACAAAAGACAAGCAAAATTTCAGTTTATTTATTTTTGTTTATTTTCGCCAGCTTTTATTTTTAATTTGCTTTGTGTGACATTGTTAATTCACATGACTTTTATTTTTCTTAATTAATTTCGTTTTGATGCACGCAGCTAATTGGCAGCCTGGCCGCACTGGCCGGCGTCTATGAGCTGCTTTATCGACTGGACGAGGGCTCCGTGGACCACACTGACATCGACAAGATCATGCAATTGGCCATGGCGGGCAGCTTGATCCTGGCGGCTGTCATTGGCTGCTCGGGCGCTTTCCTAGGCTCCATTAAGGTGCTGGTCGTGGTGAGTAGATGCAACTCCAACCTCAGCTACACTTCTAATTAATCCCGATTTGCAGCACATGGTGCTTTTGGCGCTGTTGATTGGTGCTCATATCTATCGCCTGGTGCACTATAATGAATCCAAGCATGTGGACACCACGGAGGTGTTTGTCATGGGCATTTGGATGAGGGAACTGGTGCATCCCGGCGCCATGCATCAGCTGCAGCGTCGGGTGAGTTCCACATTCAGAAAATGCTAAGCTGCAATTATTTATGTTTATTTCAATTTAATTAATAATTATTTATATTTAAATTTCTGGCAACTAGTACGAGTGCTGCGGCGTCAAAGGCTACACGGACTACATCAGTCCGAGCATGCTGGTGCCGCCGAGCTGTTTCCACAGTATTGATGGGGTGCATGCACTTTCTCCCTACGACGAGGGCTGCATGACCGCCGTTAAGCGCGCCCATTTAAACTTGTACCGCTACGAGAAGTGGACGCACGGCGGTCTCATTGGCTATGAGGTGAGCATCCGCTGCCATTCCTAAACAAAAATCTTACATATATATATATATTTGTTTTCCTTAGATTGTGGGCATCATTTTGGCCATAACGCTATGCTGTCAGCTGACCACGAAAACACGTCGTTATGCCTACTAGAACTAAGATTTATACGCTGCATTTGATTAATACAATAAACGACTTAAATGCTACGATCAGACGTCGTCCAGCAGATGTGTTCGCGAGCCGACATGATTCGCGCGCGGTTCGCGTCGCACACCTGGCGGCACCTGTTGCCGTGCCCGTTGCTCGCGCCGGCGCAGCTTGTAGAGCAGCGCACTGAGCGCCGTGGTCTGGACGAGTATGAAAATCTGTTGAAATGCAATTGAATGTTTTTGTGTGTTTTGCTGTTATTGAAGATCAGTGAACTGCAGCTGGGGTTGCCTACCTCAAGGCCAATGATGCACCACATGAACAGCTTATCGCGCCGCTGAATGTGGGCATCGCTGTGGTTCAATGTCGCCTGGCAGCCGCGAGTAAACAGCTCAGCTTCACCCTGCCCTGGCGTCGGCTGTTGATAACAGCTGCTCGGAATGGGTAAATTCAAAGACTTGTAGTCGTCGGCATTGTTGTAACCGCAGCAGTGCTGCTGCTGCTCGTACCGGTGCATCAGCTCCGGCTGCTTGGAAAGGTCATGCCAGGCCATTGTCAGCTCCAGCTGCTGCCAGGCGCCGCTGTAGCGACTATGCGGCCGATAGTTGTGCAGCTGCAAATACTCCACGCCCAGCACGATCAGTATAAAGCCGGTGAACTGCAAAGTGAACCATATTAGTTTGGGAATAACTCACATTCGGGAACACTCACTATAATATTCACACTGAGCAGATTGCAGACCAGTCCATAGCAGCCAAATATGACAATGGTGCAGATGGTGGCGCCCAGCACCAAACTCTCCACAAAGTATGTATGCTCCGGCGTATTCGGTTGGGCCATTTGCAGGCCCAATCCCGCCGCGGACATCACTCCGATGGCCAGCAGCTGCAAGAGAGAGAATTGCTTTAGTTATCAGTCGAGTAAATCAGCCAGCGCAACTTACCATGTAGAGCAGATTGGACAAGAGTCCGGTGTACTTGATTGTGTTATAGCAGCAGATCATATTGCGAATGCGACAATCTGCAGCAGATGCGTTAAATTTAAAGCGAACTGCAAAGCTGTTAATCTACAGAAATTGTATATATATATATGCATGTATATATAGCAGGTGGAGATAGCAGAGTGGCATTTTATTTTGTTTTTTAATTTTATTTTATTAAAGTGTCATAAAATGTAAAAAGTATTAAGTTAAGTACTGGTTACTTATTGCCTTAAAATTGCCTAAAAAATTTCGCTTAATAAATATGACATAGAATTGCATAGAGTACCATTAGAAGTTGCAGTGCCGTGGAGAAAAGCTCCCAGGACACCACTCAAAAACAATTCATGTGGGCGTGTCTCGGTGTGCGTGTGTGAGTGTGTGTGTGGGTTTTGCAAGGGCTGTGTGTGTGGGGGGCGGGTCGTTAAACAATTTCAATAAATATCACATTGTGGTTAGATCGTTGGCAGGGGTATTTCTTTTTTCATTATGCTTTTGTTTTTGTGCAGGAGCATTATTACATGCGCCATGGCAGCGGAATAAGACCCCATTTCTGTGTTATGTCCTTGAAGTCGCACTCCATGGTTAGCACCACTTTCTCCATTTTCTGGCTGCGCGCATTTGTGGCCGATTTGAGCGTGAGACAAAACTTCGTCTCGCGATGTGAAATTTGTTGTGTCTGTAATTAAAAACAAAAAAAACAAATTAAGATTAACATGTAATTAATCAACAGTCCGACTTTTACAGATTACTCACGTCCATGTCGTAGATCCACTGTTGGCTCGGCTCGGCGGCGCACTGCGTCAGCATCACATTCGATGTCGTTGCATTGCGATTCCGGAGTAGCAAGAGCGCGCCCGATTTGGGTGGCCGATAGGTGAGGCAGACATTGTCGTTGGTCATTATCTGACCCTTGGGGGTAATGACAAACATGTCCATGGTCTGCGCATGCGATGAGCAATCGCCAACTGTCACGGGCTGCAGCGTGGAGCGCGGCACATCGTCGTGTAGCGGACGCAGGCACTTGTCGCGCTCCAAGTCGATCAGCGACATAAACTCCTCGGATTTGCTTTCGATCTCCTCGAAGGCGCGCTTCCATTCCCGCGACAGTGCGCGTCCGGGCAGGTTCTTCATGTGTTTGCTGTACGCCTGGGCGCACTCCGTCTCGCCATCCAGCCAGATGATCTTGCCAAAGAAACGATCGGGCGCAGGAAAAAAATGCTCGGGCCAAATGTGTTCCAGATACCAGGAGAACGGCTTACATTGCAGTTTCTCGCGCAAGGCCAAGCGTTCCGTCACATTCACCTTGTCCCGCGCGCTCAACGACAGTCCGGCCGTGTAGAGCATCACAAAGTACTGCCAGTCGTCCATCCAGACGGTCGCGGCTCGTGCCAGATTGGAGGTAAGCACCTCGCTCATACCGCCCGGGAATGTGTACGGCGTGCTGCTGCGAAAGATGTGTCCCACATGGGAGCAGGGACTGATCTCGATGCGTCCTCCACACTGCCAGATGCGAAAGGACATTTCTACATTCTCGCCACCCCAGATGCGCATGTTTTTGTCGTAGGCGCCCATCTCGTAGAAGTACTTGCGATCGATGGCAAACAGGCCACCAGCCATGCCCGGCGTGGCAACGGGCGCAGTGCTGTCTTTGGGCTTAGCGCTGGTCTGCCGTTTTCGATCCGAGGAGAACCAGCGAAAGCTCAGCTGCCAGTTGAAAGCGCCCCAATGATTCTCAAAGGTTTTTGTATAGCTAAAATTGTCGTCTGATATGATGTCGATGACCGGGCAAATGACCACCTCGCGGGATTCCTTGATGCGTGCCAGCAGCGGCTCTAGCCAGCCGCGAGAGCATTCGCAGTGCGCATCCAGAAAGGTGAGTACATCGCCACGCGCATGCTGGGCGCCCATGAGACGAGCAGGCACCAGGCCGCTGCGCTCCTTCATGCGATACAAACGCGTCGGCACCTTGAGCACCTCGATGTAGGCCTCCAGTTGACGCTTCAAAAACGCTGCGGGTGAGAGGGGCCATGTTAACAGGGAAATGTAGGTATTTAAAGGTAGACAAATGCTTACAGCGATCGCTGGCATCATCCACCAAAATGATCTCCTTAAGTAGTTGTCGTGGCGAGCGGTTTATGACGCTGGTTATGGTGCGCAGCAGGACCGACCAGGCCTCGTTGTGAAATACAATGATGACCGAGGTGCTTGGCAAGCTGTCGGCATAGCGTTTGTCGCGACATCTGTGAATGGACATATATATATATAAATATATAGTAAAAATGTCGAGTTCGTTGCTCGATTTACTCATTCGTTCTGTAGTCCTTGAGCGTTCTGTTGAGTGGTATACGATCGCTGGCCAGCAAGTTAAAGCTGTTCAGCCTGAAGAAGCGCTGCATACGAAATCGATCTCGCGGCGGTACGATCACGGGTCGACCATCGGCGCCCTCGCCTTGTTTGGGCTTGAACTGGTTAATGTTGTAATCATCTGTAAATGAGTAGTGGTCATTGAAGGCTATATGTATATATTGTGTCATTCGCTTAAGTGGCTTAATAACCTGCAGTCATATTGCCGAAGATATCTCCCTTGCCAATATAGTGGGCCACAATGTTTTTATACGGCCACAGCGAGCGTCGTTTGGGCGGCGGTTTTGGATGACTATGCACGAAAAGAAAAAAAAAAACAAAATAAAAATCATCATAAATGAAATAGAAAAACAAACAAAAGATGACAATGGCAATAATGTTGGGCATTTAACAATAAGTCGCAGCAGCAGCAGCAAAACAAGTAGAAATGCCATAAAAAATGCAAAGTAGCTTCAAAAATCGAAAGCAAGGCTGACGGCCGCGGATCAGACCTCTCCGACTCTCCGTCCCTCCATCCGTTCATCCAACTCACTCGAGTGTAACCAACGATGCCGGCAACGCTACTTGCAACACCAGCAGCTGCCTTGAAGGAAATTATGCAATGGCGAGTTGAAGCCAGACTTGGTTGCATCTTCGTGGCAAATTTCACTTCCTTTGCCACTCATTATTTCATAGATAACAATACGTTCAATTGTTCATTATACATGCGTATTTTTATTTTTACCCGTTTACTCACCGCGGCTCTGCGTCAGAGTTTTGTATACTTGACACATATAAATTTATGCTAATTGCAAACATGAAGAATGCAAAGAACAGCAAGAACAAATAAAGCAGCCAAAGCTTCTTCAACTGCTGGAAACGCAGACCCATTTTGACGTATTGCTGTAGCTATTTTCGTTATTTTTTTCTTTTTTTTGGACACCCCGTCGACGTGTGGTCGTCTTCAGCGTCGCTGTGTTAATGACCGGCAACAGTTGTGAGCCCTAGACTCCAATATGGCCCGCAGCTCTCTTTGAAAGAAATTGATATCTTGTTTGTTGTTGGTCAGCGTTGAACTTGGCCGCCAACAAATGCACCGTTTCGTTTAAGCGCTCTGATACGCAGCGTGCGTGTCTACTACTAATTGCCAACGATGCGAAATGCGCTATGAATACATGCTGCTTTCTGGAAGCTGCTCTTTTTAAGCGGAAAACTAGTTAAACGCGCTGCTCGTTTTTTTATGTTTTGATATAATTTTTGTAAGCAATTTATCGATGTATTTGATAAGCGAGCGATAGATTGTGGCGGTCGGGCGATAAGTTTTGCATGCGGTTGGCAGCGCTGTGCCGCTAATTTAAAAAATAACCGAAACTACACGTTTGCTAAAAGTTAAATTATACATTTAGCGGAATCAATAAAAATTATTATATACATGGATAGTAAAGTCTAAAATCACCATTCATACCAATGATAATTCAAAGATATAAATTCAAAGATTTAAAGTATTCAGAGATAAAAAATAAATCGAATTTAAATTGCCAATATTAAGTTGATAGTTTACCTAACTTACGACAGGTGGCGTTTTATTCAGTTTGTCTTGTTAGCCAAAAAACTGATAATATGTGCAAATTAGCATACAATTAGGAAAAGACAACATAAATATTATTTGTACAACATAAAAATTAGTTAATGTATCGATCTAGCAGCTTGATCTAACGGTAAAGTCTTCTCCGCTCCGCATTTTGTAATGTGATTGAAAACAGTCCGGCAACCATAACAGTAAGAATCTGCAAGGTTGTTAGAATTGGCTAAGTTATATAGAAAACCAAAACAATTGATAAAGCGCTTACCTCGAGACCCACAACAGACCAATCAGTGATGCGCTCATATTTCGTTCCCAAGATATAGGCAGAGGCCAGCCGCTTATCGCAACCAACGGTATATAAGTCCATTGCAATTGTCGAGTTCTGGTTCAAATAGCAGCTGGCGGGTATTCGCAGTCCGCTGGCAGCATAGTCCAGGGGTCCCGTTTTGCCGCAGCAGTGGTACTGAGAGAAGTGATTTATTAAATTAAATTTAACTTATTCATTTTCGACTTACCTTGATCTCATAGTAGGACATGCTGTCATTTTTGTACAGCTGTTCCTGCCAGGCGCTGCCGATTGTCTCTTTGGCCAGCAGATCAAAGTTGATTGGCTGTGCGAATATAACGGTGATCTGTGCGCATATCAAGGCCAGCAAAATGGCGCCATACTTTTGGGCAAACCACAAAGTTATCAAAAATATTTCCAAGTATGAAAGATCTTGCGCTACTCACAATCCAGCTGAGACGAATACTCTCGCGTAGAGCCGCTATACAGCCGAAGATGGTGCTGCCGAAGAGCAGGACGCCCAGCACGATGCCCAAAATACAGGGTATGCGTATGGCTTGACTGCGATTGAACACGATCAGGGCGTAGGAGCACGCAGCTATAGACAATGCGGCAAAAACCTGTTAATTAAGAACGGACCACTATCACTGGCTGATAATTCATTTAACGGTTTATTCACTCACACAGCAGAGAAAGTCCAAAATGAAGGAGCTGATTTTCAGCGCTTTTGTACCGCAGCTCATTTTGTGAATAGTTTAACGAGTTGTCGCCGTGCCGGCCATGTCCGCATTGAAAACCTAACTGAGCGCCAACGGCAAAAATGTAATTAACACAAAATCAAAATCAAACAAAACACACAAAATGTTGTATGTCCATTTCAAAGCTAGGGGAATTGCGACAGCCCATAGAAGTAAGTGCTGGCTTTGCCTGATAAGGCGGCCAAAACACATATGCTGAATGCGTTGAAGCTTATCACCTTCAATATTTCCAAACGCAATGCGAACTTTGCGAACTTTGAATAAATATCGATTTGTAGCCCCTGCAACCAACCAGGTGCAACCAACCAGGTGCAACCTACTGCACGCAATAAGGCAGCCTGTTTGATGTGCACTCCATGGTGCTAGAACCATCGAAAACTAACAGAATTGACTGCTATATGTATATATAGTACCTGAGTTGTGTGAGTAAGTTAGTGCGCATTTTCAACTTGATATCAGTTTTGATAAGTGTGTGTGTGTGTGTGTGCGTGTGTATGGTTTTAGCTAGCGTTGTTATCTGCAAATTACCCTACTCAGGGTCAAACTGCGGCAAAAGGGTAGACAAGACTGCGATATAGTCTGTAATCTGTAGTATTTGAAAGTATTCTCATGTTATTTTCATTTGAATTGATTGTAATTTTTTATTGTAAATTATATTTTATTTCACCTGAAAACCACCTGAATTTCACTGCTATTTCCATTTGAATTGTCTGTTATTATTTTACCACAAGTTTATTGGCATTTGACAAATTCTATTACTATCTCACCTGCCAACAAATCGAAAGTAACTTATAAATAGTTTATAACGTAGTGGACTCAGTCATAGTTTATGGGCGTGTCTTAGCAACAATATGCTTGAAAACTGCTTCCCATAACTCATCCAAAAAAACGTTTAGTCAACCTGCTGCTTTTAATGCGACTGATAACAATATTCCCTCGGGCTTAACTAATCAAAGTGCTGTTGCATTTCTCGCAGTGCGCGACCGATTATTATCGCTTTTATTATTATTATTATTTTCCCGTATTTCCAACGCCGTCACACAATAACAATTATTATCGAAACTAACCGCTGGCGGAACGACAGTCGCGTTTTTAGTAATTCAGTTTAATAAAAGTGGTCGACGTGCAAGCATCGATTTTAAGTTCATTGCTAACGGTTATCTATTATTGAAAGGAACTAAGCCAGAATGGGTTGTGCAACGGGGACGATCAAATATCTAGTATTCTTATTCAATGCTCTTTGCGCGGTGAGTAAACAAAATTCTGAGACGCAGTTAGTCAGCGTTTAAGTTTCGGAGTTGGGCTATCATCGGCACTCGAGCGTATACATGATATATTAGCCGAGTGTGTATAACAGTATATGCATGTGTGTATATTTGTGTGTGAAGATACGCAGCTGGGTGCGGCACATAAAATACTTTTTGTCACAAGCTTACCGGGCGTATCTATGTGGAACATAAGATTATTTCATAAGCTTTTACATGTCGATTTTTATCAACTTGAACATAATTGCATTTGTTTTTTTTTATTTATTTGATTTGCAGTTGCTGGGCATTGGCGTCATTGTGGTTAATTCGCTTGCCCTGAAAGATGTGGCCCCTGATCAACGGTCGATAATTATATTTTTTATTGTCATCGGTTCGATTGTGTTCCTCATCTCATTCTTTGGCTGCTGTGGCGCCATCAAGGAGAACAGCTGCCTGACCTGGATGGTAAGTGTATAACCAGCTGATAACATTCAAAATTCTCATATATATATATATATCTTTATATCTGTTTAGTATTCGATCATTTTGCTGATCATATTGGTATTGTCCTGCGTGCTGTGCTTCGCTTATCTGAAGAACGTCGACGAGCACAAGGTCTCCGCCGATCAATTGAATCAGGCCTGGGACAAGCAAAAGAATGGCACCGATTCCATGTCCATCTATCAAACGACCGTAAGTTCCTTAATATCATTTAATTCTATGCTATTTCTTATGTCGAATTTATTTTGTAGTTTAAGTGCTGCGGCATCAATGGCCCCATTGACTATACCAAGGCCAATCTGACAATTCCGGAAAGCTGTTATGTGACCAACAGCACCGCCACCACCTCCACGCACACCGTTTACCCCGACGGCTGCTTAAACAAATTGATCGATTTCTATGAGCAGGCCTTAAAGTTCGTTAGGGTATTTGGCTGGATTTTGATAGCCGTTGAGGTAACTAATCTTATCTCTATTTACTTGCCCGAACTAAGTTTAATGAGTCAACTTTTGAATATCTATACGTATATCTACTATCTTTTTTTTTGCAGGCTGCCGCTTTCGTGTGTGCCACCATTTTGGGCATCACCTTCAACAACGAGCAACGTCGTGGCAGATATTAGGGTATTTGCAAAACAGTTCGTTGCTATTCTACCACCCTCCGAAATGTTAAACAAGTTTAAGAGAATGTTAATAAAATATGATTTAGGTTAAATTTGTAATTATTTTTGTTGTTATTTATTAGCCAGGGCTTCGAACTCATTGATCAGTTGGATAATATGATTAATATTGTGAGAAGTGGGGAATTTAAGGCAAACATATCTAGATTAAATAGTTAGGTGAATGCTATATTGGAAAAATCGGTTTTCATATGTGAACATTTTTGTTAAATATTTAAAGTCTTAAAGATATTCTCTTTTACTCTAGGCATTTTCAATTTTCATCCTTAACATTCAGGCTACGCCCACTATAACGCCTTAATGCACCCGCCCCGCCGTAAATGCCTATATCTCTAACAGTTTTTAAACTAGAGTTCCCACATTTGGTGGGTAGATAGCTGGTCACCTCCTTTAAAGAGCAGTACAACAATTATTTAATATACTTTGTATATTTTCAGATTGGTAAAGAGTCTGCCAACGCAAAATGCGAGCAACAACATTGAAGTGCCGACGAAAAATATGAGTTAGTATGCATTTATTTAAGCAATACCTAATAACTATTGGTAAATATATAAAAGTCGTATATTTCAGGTGTTCGTGTTGAATTTAAGTCATTTGTAAATGTATCAACGAATTTAAGGTATATTTATATAATACATTATAAGAACAATATAATTAAGTATAGCAATAAGCTTGTTTGAAATGAAAATAATATAATAAAAATATGGTATAAGAGCAATACTCATACAAAATAAAAATTTAAGAACATAAAAAGGATGTAAAGAGAAACTTAATAAATATATTTTAAAAAATACACAAATTCTCTTTTATTGCTGTTAGGAGAACGTTTCTGGGAAATTTTTGTGTAGTCGGTTGGCAAATTCTCTTTAAAATCGAGCTAAAACAGCAGGCGAACATAATTATCAGAAAAAGGACAGAAAAATTTAAAAATTTGCAAAATTTCATTGCATACTTCTAAGGTAACTTTTTTGGTCCGCCGATGTGCAAGATTCTTAATGCAAAATCGAGCTGAAACACCAGGCGAACAGAATAGTCAGAAGGTGGACAGAAAAAATTAAAAATGTGCAAAATTTCATTGCATACTTCTAAGGTAACATTTTTGGGCCGCCGATGTGCAAGATTCTTAATGCAACGTCGAGCTAGACACCAGGCGAACAGAATCGTCAGAAGGTGGACAGAAAAAATTAAAAATGTGCAAAATTCCATTGCATACTTCTAAGGTAACATTTTTGGTCCGCCGATGTGCAAGATTCTTAATGCAAAATCGAGCTGAAACACCAGGCGAACAGAATCGTCAGAAGGTGGACAGAAAAAATTAAAAATGTGCAAAATTCCATTGCATACTTCTAAGGTAACATTTTTGGGCCACCGATGTGCAAGATTTCTAGTGAAAATTCAGACTCAACCCTTAATATTACATTCGACGCAACAGCAGCAGCAGTTTCTGGAGGAAAGGTGTGAAAGGGATGGGGCAGCTGAAAAAGAAGCATACATATTTCTTGAGCGTATTCTTGTGCATTTTTCAAGGATGCAGCTCTTTAGGTTCACCAGGACTATACCTTTGGTATAATAACCAGAGATATGGAGGTCAACCAATTTGGTTTGAAAATTTGTTGTCCAAGGATCTGCGGACTCGGCCGTATCCTTGCAGATTTTTTGGGGCATCTAAGCTTGGCCATATGTGGTCCGATTTCAAAAAGATATACCTCTTTAGATTCGTAGAAGTCTATAGGATCGATATCCATTAAAAATATGATCTTTAAAATTTTCGCGATTTTGACGAAAATTGTGATGTTACCCCTTGTGATTTTTGTCAAAATTCAGATGCGGAAAAGAGTAAATTTGTAAGAAAAATCCGCATATCTCGGGCAAAAAAGGTCGTATCTTTGAATGATATACCTTTTTAGACTCGTACGGATCAGTACTATTGATTGGCATTAAAAAATTCCCATCCGAAATTTTGACCATTTTTGACAAAAATCACAAGGGGTAACATCACAAAATTTGTCAAAATCGCGAAAATTTTAAAATGAAAAAGTTTGAATGGGGATCGATTCTATAGACTTATACGAGTCGAAAGAGGTATATCATTCGGATATCGGGCTGTATATGGCCGAGATATAGCCATTCAAAGAGTAAATTTGTAACAAAAATCCGCATATCTCGGGCAAAAAAAGTCATATCTTTGAATGATATACTTTTTTAGACTCGTACGGATCAGTACTTTTGATTGGCATCAAAAAATTCCCATCCGAAATTTTGACAATTTTTGACAAAAATCACAAGGGGTAACATCACAAAATTTGTCAAAATCGCGAAAATTTTAAAATGAAAAAGTTTGAATGGGGATCGATTCCATAGACTTATACGAGTCGAAAGAGGTATATCATTCGGATATCGGGCTGTATATGGCCGAGATATAGCCATTCAAAGAGTAAATTTGTACGAAAAATCCGCATATCTCTGGCAAAAAAAGTCATATCTTTGAATGATATACTTTTTTAGACTCGTACGGATCAGTACTTTTGATTGGCATTAAAAAATTCCCATCCGAAATTTTGACCATTTTTGACAAAAATCACAAGGGGTAACATCACAAAATTTGTCAAAATCGCGAAAATTTTAAAATGAAAGAGTTTGAATGGGGATCGATTCTATAGACTTATACGAATCTAAAGAGGTATATCTTTCGGATATCGGGCTGTATCTGGCCGAGATATAGCCATTTAAAGAGTAAATTTGTAACAAAAATCCGCATATCTCGGGCAAAAAAGGTAATATCTTTGAATGATATACCTTTTTAGACTCGTACGGATCAGTACTATTGATTGGCATTAAAAATTCCCATCCGAAATTTTGACCATTTTTGACAAAAATCACAAGGGGTAACATCACAAAATTTGTCAAAATCGCGAAAATTTTAAAATGAAAGAGTTTGAATGGGGATCGATTCTATAGACTTATACGAGTCGAAAGAGGTATATCATTCGGATATCGGACTGTATCTGGCCGAGATATAGCCATTTAAAGAGTAAATTTGTAACAAAAATCCGCATATCCCTGGCAAAAAAGGTCATATCTTTGAATGATATACCTTTTTAGACTCGTACGGATCAGTACTATTGATTGGCATTAAAAATTCCCATCCGAAATTTTGACCATTTTTGACAAAAATCACAAGGGGTAACATCACACAATTTGTCAAAATCGCGAAAATTTTAAAATGAAAGAGTTTGAATGGGGATCGATTCTATAGACTTATACGAGTCGAAAGAGGTATATCATTCGGATATCGGACTGTATCTGGCCGAGATATAGCCATGAAAAGAGTAAATTTGTAACAAAAATCCGCATATCTCGGGCAAAAAAGGTAATATCTTTGAATGATATACCTTTTTAGACTCGTACGGATCAGTACTATTGATTGGCATTAAAAAATTCCCATTCGAAATTTTGACCATTTTTGACAAAAATCACAAGGGGTAACATCACAAAATTTGTCAAAATCGCGAAAATTTTAAAATGAAAGAGTTTGAATGGGGATCGATTCTATAGACTTCTACGAATCTAAAGAGGTATATCTTTCGGATATCGGACTGTATCTGGCCGAGATATAGCCATGTAAAGAGTAAATTTGTAACAAAAATCCGCATATCTCGGGCAAAAAAGGTCGTATCTTTGAATGATATACCTTTTTAGACTCGTACGGATCAGTACTTTTGATTGGCATTAAAAAATTCCCATCCGAAATTTTGACCATTTTTGAGAAAAATCACAAGGGGTAACATCACAAAATTGGTCAAAATCGCGAAAATTTTAAAATAAAAGAGTTTGAATGGGGATCGATTCTATAGACTTATACGAGTCGAAAGAGGTATATCATTCGGATATCGGACTGTATCTGGCCGAGATATAGCCATTTAAAGAGTAAATTTGTAACAAAAATACGCAAATCTCGGGCAAAAAAAGTCATATCTTTGAATGATATACCTTTTTAGACTGGTACGGATCAGTACTATTGATTGGCATTAAAAAATTCCCATCCGAAATTTTGACCATTTTTGACAAAAATCACAAGGGGTAACATCACAAAATTTGTCAAAATCGCGAAAATTTTAAAATGAAAGAGTTTGAATGGGGATCGATTCTATAGACTTATACGAGTCGAAAGAGGTATATCATTCGGATATCGGACTGTATCTGGCCGAGATATAGCCATTTAAAGAGTAAATTTGTAACAAAAATCCGCATATCTCGGGCAAAAAAGGTCATATCTTTGAATGATATACCTTTTTAAACTCGTACGGATCAGTACTATTGATTGGCATTAAAAAATTCCCATCCGAAATTTTGACCATTTTTGAGAAAAATCACAAGGGGTAACATCACAATTTTTGTCAAAATCGCGAAAAATTTGAAGATCAAATATTTTAATGGATATCGATTCTATAGACTTCTACGATTCCAAAGAGGTATATCTTTCCAAAATCGGACCACTTATGGCCGAGATATGCTCATTTCAAACGTTTTATGAAGGTAAAATCCGCATCTGAATTTTGACAAAATTCACAAGGGGTAACATCACAATTTTTGTCAAAATCGCGAAAATTTTAAAGATCAAATATTTTAATGGATATCGATTCTATAGACTTCTACGATTCCAAAGAGGTATATCTTTCCAAAATCGGACCACTTATGGCCAAGATATGCTCATTTCAAACGTTTTATGAAGGTAAAATCCGCATCTGAATTTTGACAAAAGTCACAAGGGGTAACATCACAATTTTTGTCAAAATCGCGAAAAATTTAAAGATCAAATATTTTAATGGATATCGATTCTATACATTCCAAAGAGGTACATATATCTTTCCGAAATCGGTTACATCCGACTGCAACATTCGCTCTTGTTTTTTTTTTTGGCTTGATGATAAATTCCTTCATATCATTATTATATTATTTTCACATTCCAAAGTTATTTTATCTTGAGCCATTCGTAAATTGTATAACAATGTGTTAAATACAATTCGGCCCAAAATAATTTGGCTAACACAGCTAAACGGTGTGCACATGCACAGTTCCGATTTCTGTGGATTTTTAAATGCAATTCTTAAGTGGACATGTTCAACGCGAATTTGGCACGCGAACTCACAACACACACCTACACACACACACACACACATCCACAGGCTGTCAGAGTAAACGGCTTTGCATGCAGCGCTGTCGACAGTTTGTAACCCAAGTTTTTAATTGCGTTGCTGCCAACTCTGCCTGTGTGTGTGTGTGTGTATGTATGTCAAATATAAACTAAATTACTCAAAATAAATACAATTTAGACTGCACACACACACACTCATACAAAGCACACATATGGTAAACAGCTTTTACAAAATATAGTCGGAGTTGTCCTTAGACATGCCACTGAAACCAAAGCTAGAAGCCATCAAGATACTATCTGAGGGAGGTATGAAGAGGGGGTAACTGCTGCTGCTGCTGCTGCTTCTAACCCTTCCAGAGTGAAGCTAGCACCATCAGAGCGTACACCTAGCGCTGAGCGCATACCGTTAGAGGTGCCTCGGCTTTCGCTTTGGCTTTTGGGGCATGTGCGACGCTAGTTTTGCGCTTTTATGTTTTTGGCAAAGCCAGTTACGTTCGAGACGAGCGCACGTGCAGTTTTGCCCCAAAAATTAGGCGCAGCTAGCAGCCGAAGCTGACAAAACGACAAACTCGCCCCAATAGCAGTAGCATAATTTGAGGCGCCTCATGAGTCGCATGCAAGCGTAAGTTAATGCAAATAAAATCCGTGTGTTGTGCCCCGTTTTATTTTGTTGTTGTTTCATTTTCGTGCAACCGGGCGCTAATAACCAGCGCCCCCGCCAACAAAGCAACAGCCAGCGGCCGCAATCAAAAGTGTTGCCTTTTGTGGGTTGCGCCACCAACAAATTGCTTAATTTGTTGCCACCGTTGGCATTGTTGTTGCCATTGTTGTTGCCGGCATAGTCGCTACTTAATTTTGGCACATATTCACGTGTCGTAAAGTTTGTGCCTCGGCAATTAGTAACCCCAGGTAACTGCCGCTGGCTGCCATTACAGTTAAACTTCCTCTCGTATTATTGTTGCCAACTTTTACTACTGAAGTCATAAAAGATTTATGTGCCACTCTGCTCAGCACCCTATCTGATGCATTATAGTCCCAATCTCACATTTAACCTTTGTATGCTGATTAAAACTGAGCAATGAATATAGTTGCAGCTTAAACGAGATTCGTGCTTTAAAAATAATTCAGAATTTTAATCAATTTACGGAATAACATAGTTATTGAATGCATAATTAAGTTAGGAAACTAATAAATAAGAATTAAAATTAAATTAAATTAAAGTAAAGAAACTAAAAAAAAAACTATCAAATAATTTAAAAACTAAATATTTTAAGTTTAATTAAATCATGTTGTGAAGATGTTGAAAAATAAGAAGTAAAAACTTCATATTTACAAATTACAAATGAGAGAGAGAGAGAGAGAGAGGGAGAAAATGACAGTGAGAGATGTAAACTGATAGAGGAGGAGAGAGCAATATACAGAGATAGGAAAAGAAACAGATAGCTAGAGAGAAGAAAAAGAAAAATACGTTGAAAATGAATAAAAAATCATTAAAAATAAAAGTGAGAAAGAGAGCGATATTTAAATTTAGAAGTATTAAAAGTATTTTGTATATTTATCTTAATTAGCTACGCTACACCATCTATCGAACCATTTACACTTAATACAAGCAATGTTTCTATTTACCTGGCCAGCGCTGTTCGGCATTCCGCATTTCATGCACTACCTCAACACAATTAGAGAACTTTGCCTCGACCAGTTGAAAATATTGGTGCCGCACACGTGACTCTGTAGAAATATCAATTTCATAACTAAATAAAACTAAAACTATCAGTTGACATTAGCACGAACTTTGGATACGCTTTCGCTGGTATTCTCATGCAGCTTGCACAGTTGCCAGATGGGAATTCAGTTGGGCCAAGTGTCGTAAATGCAATCAAAGTACTTCAACTTTGGCCGTAAACCGCACAATGGCCGCAATTTCGCTACGCCGGAAGCGTTATTCCCGTCGCAAAGGTGTCGCAAAGTAACCGATCAAAACTCATCAATTCGAAAGGCTTCGCGTGCCTTCAAAGCTCAAGTAAATTGCCCCCCTTCAGGGGGAGGGGAGTGCATATGACAACACTTTGGCTGTGAGCCGTCTGGCGATTGACACCCACATCGCCATCCAACGTTGGTTGCAATTGGAGCGCTGGCTTTGGGTTTATGATAAGCGACACGCAAGGCGGAAGGCCAAAACGTCGCTGAAGAGTTGGCTAAAACCAACAAAGTTCCGATCAACTTTTTGATGTGGATATGTGGATGCCTCGCGACGGGTGGCCGCCGTGGAGGCGGCGACTGTTGATAGGCGTGCTCCTCGTGTCGGCATGTCAGTGCCAACATCGTCGTCATCGTCATTCCTGCTGACGTCGCTCCACTGTCAGTCAGTCAGTCAGTGTGCAGATAGCAGTGCATGGAATTTGTTTTGTTTTCCTTTTGCCGGTTATAAGCTGGCTGCGATTTTCCCCTTACGTATTGCATAGTATGTCTGGCGCCACGGCCATGTCCAGCTGGAGCACAATGAAGACACGGTATGTGCCTCAACCGGAGCTTAATTAACCGTTCAGCTTTCCCTCTCACTTGCAGCATCACGGCGTCGGTGCGCACCACCAATCGGATGAATGCGCTCCTCTCGGAGTCGATGCTCAGTCGACGGCGCGCGCTGCAGAATGGCGGCGACGGCGATGCTGGGATTGGGGGCGAGGGCGCGGGTGAGCGCAAGGAGAAACCGAAAAATGATTGGAAATTCTTTCACACCAATTTCAATATGGAACGTGCCCACAAAATCATCGAAGATTGCATCGAGGAGCGTCTGCTGTGGGATCGGTTCAGTCGCAGCTATGACTCGTGGCGCGCGCTGCCGCTGGTCGAGGGTCTCGCGGCAGAGATACGGGACCGGGTCAAGAAGCTAAACCACAAGCGGTGAGTGGTGCAAATTATAATTTGCACAACGCAACCAACCAACCACAAGCAACAAGCAACAAAGCAACCCAAATGACCCCATTATAAATATGCATATTCGGTTTCAGCCATCGCATTGTCTGTCTGCTGTCGATTGTGGAGAAGCAGAATCAGGGCATCCATCAGAGAATGTGCCACCTGATGGACGAGAAGCGCGATAACTTCACCCAATTGGTTTTCGAGCGACCCACGTACTTTATGATTGTCGTCTTGTATTTGGTCTATCAGGACTAGCCGAAAGTAAAAGTTCTGAGAGCTTTGGCACAGCTTCGAAAGCTAAGCGAAAGCTCGCAAAGCAACTGCACAAACCAGTCGAAAATGTTTACAAGTCATAGACTTTTTCATAGTATTAGTGCTAAGCAAGTAGCAGAAATTCTAAAAAAAATAATAAAATAAAAAAAAAAATTAATTATTGAAGCGTTTTTGTTCTTCAATTTAGGCCCCGGCGAGATTCGAACTCACGATCTCCTGTTTACTAGACAGGCGCTTTAACCAACTAAGCCACGGCGCCGTTGTGCTTTCTGTGCTAAAAATAGACAATTTAAAAGACAAGTTCTTTAGAATTTTTTTTTGATGGCAATTTGAAAAGTCCATTGCTTAAATTAATATTTGTTCAAACGTTTTCTGGCACAGATATTGAAAGACACGAAGATAACTAACTGTGGGTTGCTCTTAAAGTTGTGCTATTATCGGTTAAATGATAACAGAAAAGAGTTTGTATATCGTATAGGGCGCCCTTTTATGGTTTTCTAGGGTGTTAGTATTTTTACATATATTGTTATTCTGCTTTAAATAATCTCATTCTAAAAATTTTGAATAAAATTTATTTATAATTTTTTAAATTCACAACTTTTTACAGGGTATTGTGTGTGTCAGATTACTCAGATTCTAATCGATTTTTTCTTTTGATAATAAATAGAATTTGCTGCAAATAAAATTCGACTTATCAGCTGTCGCTGCTGTAGGCAAAGTACCTGCCTGAAAAAAACGCTAAAAATAAACAAAGCTTTTTCATTCAAGCTTTTTTTTACAGCTATTTGCAGCAGCAGCGGCAGATAGGTAAAAGCAAAGTTCATGGCGCGGCACAATTTTCCTGATTTTAACGATTATGGAAACAATTATTGCGGCAATTGAAACTCATGTTAATGGAAGCGTGCCGCGAGGAGGCGAGTGCGTCAGCTGGCGTCCAATCATCAACAAGAACAACAATTACAACAACAGTAATGGCAACACTGGCGGAAAAGGAAACAACAATAAATGGCACAAATGGCAGGCAGAAGTTGCTGAAATTTGTTTTGCTTTACAAAATAGCCAATTTCTAATGGGAAAATATTTGAAAAAATTTCACAACAGTGCAAAGGCCCCGGCGAGATTCGAACTCACGATCTCCTGTTTACTAGACAGGCGCTTTAACCAACTAAGCCACGGCGCCTTGATGAATGTGCTGCAAATACGACCAATTCAAGAAAAAATCAGAAATAACTCAATGTGCGTAAAAACACACACGCTTGAGAAATATAGATACTTTTGTATTTATATTTAGAGAGAGAGTATAGCGCAGAAAAGTTTTTATTGTTTGCCCGAAAGAACTAGTTGTGTAATCTATGCCATATTTATCTACAACTTGTGCCAGTCGACAAAGTATTTATAAGTAGACATATCTCTCTGGGCTGTACAAATACTCTTTCGCTCTTGCTGGAAGTTCCAGTTGCCGCCTAGCAGCTGCCACTAGCTTGGCTGTTGTCTATTTGTCTATTTGGTGGGGCCAAAGAGCTGAAGATAAATGCAAATGTTGCCGTTGCCTTCTGCTGTCGCTTTGGCCAAATGGAAATTATTTGTACTCTTGCGGCCGGGCGCACACAAGCGAACACACACACACATTTAAGAACAGAGCAAACTTAAGCACTTGAAATGTATCTTTGAGTTTGCTGCTAAACAGCAAAGAAACAGCCCACAGGCAAAAGCCAACGTTCTAACTCCCACTTGCTCCCCTTTTTGCTAGCCAAAGTAACCGTTATAGGCTTTTCAAATTGAAGCAAGGTATTTGCTTTAATGTTGCTCTTAGCTGTGTACGCTGATAGCCACCTGTACAGGAGCTCATCAATTTTATAAAAGATTCGTTTTGTTCCCGCAAATAAATTATCAAAACTTCAAACAGTTGCTAAAACACATTAACACTAAATGCCATTAGCATTCCCCCATTTAATACCAAATAGCGAATCGGGCTCCAATAACAGTTACCCCCTCATTTGAGCAACAGTTTAGCAACCGAAAAACATGCACGACAACTCCAACTCCAACTCCAGCATCATCAGCTTCAACTCCAAAACTCCGATTTGACCAAACTAATTGCCTGAAGTTAGTTGCTCATCAAATTGCCGCATCAATTTACGCAGATTTTTATCGCACTGCCAACAACAGCAACTCCGCCTGGCCAGGGGGATGGTCAGAACAAACCGGAATAGCCCACACAGCCCAGCTATCCCAGTCAGGAGTATGTACCAAAAAGTATCTAATGCGTTTCCTGTGTTTCGGCCATGTAGTCTGATGTGTTACGTTGCCTGTATCTCGATATGTCTATCTATGTTTCAATACCCTACAATATAACGAAAGAGCTAAAGGCCATTATATTTAGGGAATTAAGTTGTATGTGACTAAAAGAAAAACATATAATTTAATATTTAATTTTAAAATAATAAAATGAAAAATAAAATATAGAAAAGGATTAAAACGAATACACAGAATAACAAAATTGAGTATTGAAAAATATTTCTAAAATTATAGAGAACTATTTCGATGCACTCTTAAAGGGATTGTAAAGTATTTGAAAGTATAAAATATTCTAATATAATATTCTAAAACCACAACCAACTATTCGAACCCAACTGAAATATAGAGTATACGTGCTTCGTTAAGCCGCCGTTAATCGCTGTTGGCCATGTAACATTGTAATTTGGCATGGAATTGAAGCGAACGCTTATCAGCACATGACTCCAATAAATTCGCTTTTGCCGTTTGGCGCTATCTCACTCAACGCGAGGACAAGGACTGTGGCGCATTTAACCCAATGTAGCCTTGGAGCCGGGCACAGCTAAACCAAACCAAACCCAAAAAAAGAAATCGAAAAAAGAAAAGGGGAACAGGATACGAGAGCCGATCTCAATCCATAGTTTGTGCTCGGGGTCCTTGTCTGCCAATGCGCAGCAATTGAGTTTTTACGCATTTCGACAAGGCTTCACAAGGATGTGGAGCCAATGCCAATGCCATGGGTTGCCTTTGGCTAAGCTGCGGGCGGCTGTCAAGAGCTCCTTTTTTTTCTGAATTTTGTTTTTGTTTTTGTTTTTTTTTTGTCAGGGTATTTTTGGTGTTTGTGTGCGAGACAAATCTGCTTTGTTTTTATCTGATGCCATTTCGTATTTAGCTGTAGCGTCTTATCCTGGTGGGAATGCGTACATTTGTTTGGCGTCCAAAGCAGGATTAGAATGCGGCAAGTGACTGTGGAAAGGGGAAGAGGGTGGAAAGGGGCATCAGAGGGGAATTGCTATTATATTGTAACTTTAACGCAGTCAAATAAAAGCGCACGTCATTAATCTGAGGCAATTTCGGTACGAAGAGTTGGAAATTTTATATAATTATTACGACTGCGCCGCAGGACTTTGTGCCACAGAAGTGCCATAAAGGCCGCCAAGCGCCAATAATTTTAATTGAGCGACATTTCAAAAGCAATTAGAACGGGGCCAACTTTAGAGCCAAAAACGCAGCCAATAAAACGAAATGAAAAACGAAAGCAAAAACAAAAAATGTGAAACAATTAATGAACGAAACTTGGGTCAACACTTTAATCGCAGCAGTGCCACAGCGGATTGAAATCTGTGGCCAACCGCATTCTAGTCTCATAACAGCAACAATTCTTACTGTAAGCATATATATAGTTCGCAATATTAACCAAAAGCGGTATCCTGGCATTATACTATACGTAGTCATGAACAAATTCAGAATTGATTTAGAGGGCAGTAGATCCAAACCAAGAGGACACAACAATCTGGACCCAAACCGAAAACCAAATCAAACTCAAGTTTTTTTTAGGGCTTACAGCTTAAATATATATGTACCTAATAGTTATGCATCATATCGTTAAAGAGCGCGTTCAGAAAGACGCGTATAAGGACGAGCTCCAGGCTGAAATCGTAGCGCACCACCCTATGGCAGCGCATGGGCACCACATGATTAGTGCTGCTCTGCGTTATGTTCCACAGTTGCTGCACCAGATGGAAAAATTCGTGCTTGTTGACTTTGCACATTTTGATCTGTTCGTTGCGTTCGATGCAGAGGGCGAACTGATGCTGGGCCGAGCTCTTGAATTGGCTGAACTTATCCAGCTCGTCCTTCATCTTGGCCAGCCTATCGGTTAGCTGGCAGCGCAAGGCCTCCACCAGTTTCAGCTCCTTTCGTGTGGCGTGGAGCTGTTGCGCCTGCCGCTGCAGCTGGCAGCGCAGGACGCAGTTGCGGCGACGCAGCTGCTGCAGCAGCGTCTGATTCTCGGTTAGACCGACGGTGTCCTTGAGCGGACTCACCTCCAGCTCACAGGGATCGATGGGCGTGATCACCAGATTGGCGCGCAGGCGCCTCAAGCCCAGCTTGATGGCCTCCAGCTCATCGTAGACCAAGTCCAAATCGGGGCCCTGATCCTCCTCTTCACCGCCAACGCTCTCGCCGATGCTAACGATTTCGCTCTCCCCAGAATGCAGGCCCGGAGCCCGGCACGTGCCCGTCACGGGCGCCTTGGTTTGAATTTCGTTCATCTCTTGCAAATGGAAAACTCAAAACTGTGTAAATATAACTAAAAGTGTCTTTGTGTGTGTGCGTTTTAAATTAAACTAAAACTGTTGACAGCAACTGCCAGGATCGTAAAATCAAAGTTCCCCTACCCCGATTTAATTGAGTTCAACAAATCTGTTTGCGCTCGTTTCACTTTCAATTAAATAAACAACTTTTTGGCACCGCCAATCCTTTACCTCCCCAGCCCCGCCCTCTTTGCTGCTGTTATGGTATTTTAACCCCTAATTTATTAATGACTGCCGGCATTCGTCAGCAGCGACAACAACAACTCAAAAAGTTCATATTTCAAAAATGGTTTTCTAACAGGCTGAAACTGAGACAACAGCTAACAAGTGAGAGCGCTCTCAAATCGGGCTGACGAGGAGATACTCTGTAATTGAATTTAATTTTTTTTCCACACAAAAAAGACTGCCACAAAATTTAAATTATAAATTATGTATATAACAAATTTAATATCTTTATCTCTTAAAATCCAAAATAAAACGGCTTCAAAATTAAAAGTTGTCTACGAAGAAATAAATATTCGGACATATCTAGCCAGATTCGACCGTTGATTTTGACTGAGAATATATGTTCGTATAACGTATTCGACAGCTTTCGCAACTGCGATACAATATCTTCTGTCATTTATAATTATTACAGGGTGTATAAAGGATGAGCTATCAGCCAGGGGTGTAGCTAGCTGAAAGGGTTGGCAGCCGCTGACGCGCTGGCAAAGTTATTGGGCACCATTTGATTAATGACACTTACAGCTTAAACGAACCGACCGTGGGGATAGGGTAGGCTGCTTTAAGTTCGAGCTGTTTGCCTGAAAAATATTTGCACAGAAAGTTTCACTTTTCGTTGAGTCTTGTCACGTGCAGCGTGTGTGCAGCCTGGCCGAAAACTAGCTGTGCCGCTAACCCCCCTCATAGCCATATCCATATCCATGTCAATAACCCGGGGGGTGGCAACAGCAACGGCAGAGCCACCCGGAGAATTTCTGCATACCGTTGCGCATTGTGACATGGCAGATGAATTTGTCGAAACATGTGTTCCTCCAGCTGTGTCGGCACTGCCGTCAACTGGCATTCAGCTCCAGTCGCCTGCCAGGGCAACTGGAACTGATACAGATAAATTAAATTTCGTTTGCGAGGGCATTGAAAATGTACATTGAACCTGGATGCCAGCACGAATTTTGATTCCTGCTCTGAAATGCACACGGACCTGGCATGTATTAGTTTCTTTTATTGACGATTGTTCAGGGCGGGGGGCGGGGGTGTGGTACAACGTGTAGGTCTCTCGGGTTATTGGCATTATAAACACGTACCCAAAATAAGAGCATAGGAATATGGCATATTGCTTTAATAACAACGTACAAAATAGGTTTATTTGTGGTCTTAACAGGCTGCTGTGATATGCGCTGTGGGGTGCGCTTATCGCTAGCTATATATATATATATATATATATGTAAAGAGGGGTTAGAAAACGGAGTACAATAAATACTTGTTTTATTTAAAGTTCAAAAAGCTTTTATATCATAGTTTTCATTAAAGTTTAAGCTCAGTAAAACATTGAACTTGGTTTATTATATGCTTAAACTTTGTATTTTAATTTATTTTAAATTCATCCAAATTCTAACAGAAAATTTATATTTATTTGTTATTGAATTTATATTTATAGTTTTTAATAATATTAACAATAAATTAAAGTTTGAAGATGTTTTCTCTCCTTTCTACCCACTTTCGAATGTAGCTAAAACCAAATCGAATTCTAGACTTTGCTAATACGCAATCAGGAATATCGCTAACATAAATCACAGCACATCCACGCACAGCCATTTGTTTATATATATATATTGTTTTTTTTTCGAATGCGCATCGGCATCGCGGCATAAATCTGAATATTTTACACAGGCGCATATAAGCCCCGGCCACACGTGACTCAATTATATGGCCAGCAGCAGAGGCAACATTTTATGCCACCCCCCACCCCTACTTATCACACACATGTGCAAGTGTCTCAGATTTCATAGAGATTTCCTTTTTTCCCCGTTTTTCGTTCGCTTTTTGTTTCTGCCAATGAAAAACAATGCATATTTCTGGCGTATGGCAAAACGAAAAATTTATGTGCAAAACAATAAAATTAAATTGTTTTCGCATTCGACATTCAACTTGCTACACACTCACATTTCACATTTTACATTCCACATGCAACATGCTGCAAAATAATGAACTCATCTAGATGAGAATAATAAATTTTTGAGCAATGTGGCAGTCAAGAGCGGAAACGCTGCGCCATTTTATGGCGCCCCACACTGTGGCAACTCTTCAGTTTTGCCCCGTTTTGCCCCCCCCCCCCCCCCCCCCCCCCCCCCCCCCCCCCCCCCCCCCCCCCCCCCGTTTCGGCTTGTTGGTGCAGAAAGTAGCAAAAAGAGCGCTGAAGCCCAGCGCCAGGTCGTAAACCACAAGTGCGCGCATTGGCAGCGACTTTGTCACATTCCAACTTCCTGCCAGGACCTGCAAGTGGAGCTAGAAGAAGAGCGGGGGCTTGAGCTCTAACTGTAACTGCAGCTGGAGTGTTTAACTCATGAACGCCCACTTTGATTTCCATTTGAATTGGGCGCACAGACGGCAGCCACTTGTAATGTCGCCCATATGTGGCCCGATTTATGGCCCCGAAGCCGGAGGCAGTTGCCAACACTCGCGGCGGCCATCATCATCAAGCGGCATTTCAGCGTCAACTTTAAGGCACGCTGCTAACTTTAATATATTAGCAAATAACACAAAAAGCTAAAGCACATTTAAAATATTATGAGATAGAGTTATTGAATCATTTGTAGATGGAATAAATATATTTAAAGGAAGAACATATTTATTTTAGATATTATAGGATAGAATTCAAATGAAATGGAAAAGGAAGGGTTTTCAATTACTATGCGCTTTATATATTTTTATTTATGGTTTCTATGAATGTTAAATATAAGTTATATCTTCATCTCTTCGAAGCATAAAAAGAAATATAAAAACAATAAAATATAAAATATTTTCATAGAAAAATTCAAGCGTTTCTATTTAAATCTTTTTAATCGTGGTTCAAAATTAATAATATTTTTTAAAAATACGATCTTAGATAAATAATCAATTGCCAAGTTTGGCTTAAAGCTCATGGAAAACAAAGGCGTTTTTTGTAGGCTATATGAACTCGGCTGTTGATATTGATCCAGCATATATATAACTTATAAAGTCCGACAGGCTTTCTTTAATGCGACATTTCGTGGAGGCTTTTTATACCAAAATTAAATCGCGCTGAGCTTAAGCAATACTAAACGGATATGTCAAAAACAAAAAAAATAAATAGAAATAAAATTCTCAAAATATGTGAAAAGAAACAATTACAAATACACAGCAAATCTTACACGTTCCATTAGGTAAGCTCACCTGGCGAGAGTCCACAAAAACTACTCTACTCTACCTATACCTACACCTGCCTATATATATTTTATTGAGCCCGGCCATGTCTCTCACACACACACTGACACCGCAGCAGCGCAGAGCGGCCAATGGGATCGTTGCATCGATTTGCCGTGGCAGCTATGGCCAAGCGCTGACAACGCTGGACTACTCGAGCGGTACTTTGCCGGCGGCGCAGGAGCACTCGTTGCGTCAGCTGCTGGAACGCTTGCAGGGCACGAAGAAAATGGACTCGCTGCTCGCCTGCGAGCGGCTGATCGAAGAGCTGCAGCTGCCCGAACTGGACGCCAGCATCCTAACGAGCATGGACACGCACATACCGCGCACGGCGCTGGCCGAGATCTATGACCTGATGCTGACGCTGAGCTTCGTCGAGTTCTACAAGCAGCTGGAGCACATCCAGTGGGTGGAGCACACGATAATACGGCACACGCTGATACTCTACGAGCACTGCACCAGGCTGAAGGCGGCGCAGAAGGCGCTCGACCAGCTCGAGTCTATGTTTGGCCTCAAACTGGAGTTGTATATCATTTACGCGCTGCTGCTGTCCTTGAGCGTTTATCTGGTGTCCTTTTTCGTCTAGAGCTGGCCAACACTTTCACCAGCTCTGTTCGCGTCTCAGACGTTTCAATTAAATGCGCGCTCCGTTTGGCAATTTGCACGCGCACATGTGACTGCCCCGCCCCCGCCCCCCCTTTCCCCCTGTCTGTGCGGAGTTGGCATTTTTGAAAAATAGATTTCTAAAACGTTTAAGCTGCTGCATGTGTCTTGAATTTTAAACTCCGGCTTCATATTAAAATTGCGGCTAGGTGAAATGCAACCTAGACGCTGCCGGCGCACAATCTGAATGCCCCCCGCCCAGTGCCGCCCATCCCCATTGTCCCAAAAAATAAAGAACCACCCCCGATGTAGCATATGCCTCCGCCGCCAAATAGCACAAACGTGACCAAACTTTTTGTGACTCCTCTTTGTGCATTGTTGGCAGGCGATCATTTATCTTAAATGCCAACTCCAGGAGCCGGGGCAGCCTGCTCCATTTCTTTGTATGCTGCGTCCTAACGTCTTCTTTTGGGCACCTTTATTATGTTTTCTACTTTTTGGGGGGGCGGGGGCGGGGGCTGGTCATATGCTAGGCAACCAACTGCGTTGCCGGGCGCAACGGAAGGCTCAAGGTGCCACGCGCGGGTTGCTTAATAAGCGGATGGTCTAGCGGAAGCGGACGATGCCATGAAATTCATGAACCTAAGCGGCTTTAAAGCGCCGGACAACGCCTGACTGAGTTATTAGCGAGTCCGGGCCGGCGAAAGCGTGACCAATGCGCTTAGCAGGGTAGCAATGATTTAGGTGGAAAAGCAACTTTGAAAATTACTAAGAAAATCCGAAAATGGAAAAGTTATCAAGAGGAACTAATAAGAGATTGGCCAACTTTCTTGAATTTGAATGATTCTATTTAAATATTTGTATAAAATAACAAAATTCCCTATAAATAAGACAAAATATATATATTTCAATATTGGTTTGAACTCTCTTCAATCAATAATTCAAATATTTTACTTGACTATTGTTTTTGTTATTATTATTTCACATTTAAATTGCATTCCTCTCGAAGAAAATAATAAAGTTCTTTCTTTAATATTATCTATATTCAAATATGCTTTTTGTTCGTTGCTCAAGTGGGCAAAAAGGAAATTCTTTAGTAAATGCCAGAGTTTTGCCATAAACACAGCTGCTTATAAAACTTTTCGAAAAACAATTACAGTCCAAACATAGAGACCCGAACGGAGTTGGCCCCCATAACTTTTAAATTTTGTTGTTTGCTCTGAGACTTTGTCTTCTTTTACTTCTGCAAGTTGTGCTGGCAACCCACGCATGTGTATGTGTGTGTGTGTGTTGGTGTGTGTGTGTCCTGCCTGCTTTACCTTCCTTTGCTGCCCGCCTGTGTGTCGTATTAAAATTGCAAAAATTTTAATCTTTTTGAAAAGTATTTTACATATTCTATAGATTCCTGTTGTAGAACGTACTCGTAATGTCCCTATTGGGCTCACTCTCTTTCTCACTCTCTCGGCTCGAGCAGACTATAGCTGAGAATTTATGTATGTATTCAGGCATCACAATTTCCCATGCTCGCACAGCAATAAAAGGCATATCCTGTATAACGTTTTTGCCCACCTACCCACCCGGCGGAGCTCAACTTCGACATTGGCTGTTGCCTTTGGCAGACCAGGCAAAAGTTTTTGTCCTTGCCGATGCCAACGACGTTAAATTTTTATAGACACGTAGGTGTATGTGTGTGTAATTGTGTGTGTGTTGGTGCTTAAATCCCAGTTTACTACTTTAGGTGTTTACCACACAAAGGCCAAAGCCGCCGCTTCTCGCTGCAATCGTCGAATTATGCAGAAATCACGACATGGAAGGGGATTGGGGATAGGATCTGAGTCTGCGACTGAGATTGTTTTGGCGCTTGGCTTGATGAAAGATTTTTATCATGCAAATAGTTGAATAGACCTGGGCGTTGCTCGCTGCTACTTTTATGGTAGCTACTAAATTGGATTTATATCGGCATCTTCTCTGGATTTGCCGCCTTCCAGCTGCCAGCTGCTAACTGCCAACCAACTGTGCTTTAAGCCAGGCGAAAAAACTTTGTGCATTTATCAACTCGGCTCGAAAGATGTTTTAATCATATTTATAAGTCGGATGGGTGCCTTTTATTTTGGCATGCCAGTCACACAGGCTGGCGGCCATTTAACGTGACCATGCCCACTTAACTTATTGACATTTGGCTTGGCCAACGAGCCCCCATTCCCCGAGCCGCACCCCCGCCCCAAATGGCTTTCGTATATATTTAACGAACCAGCAAAATCTTCTGCTTCAATACAAAAGAAATACGAGTGTATGTATTTCCATTTGGCCTGAGGACGCGTTGTCCTTTTTGCTTTTCTTTTTATACACGTTTTTTGTGATTGTTGTTGTTGTTGTAGCTTTGTCCTGTTGTATGCTATAATCCAAGCGCGTGCTGCGCTCGGCTCGCGGCGATGTCCTGTGCGTTGTTCTGCGCTGCTGCCTTTTGCCTTTATCTAATTTATTTCCCTTTTCCAGAGCTTCGCTGCGGCTTATTTGCATTTGCTTGTTAATTTAAAGCATCTTCCATCATTTGTTGTTGTCGTCGGCCCCCCAAACAACTTCTTCACTCCCAATTCCAATTCTCGAATTTCTCCATTGTCGATACTTTGGATTGAGTTGCCGTTTTCCGTTGCTTGTTTGGCATTGATGATGGCATTATTATTATTATTATATGTTGGCGCCTCTTCTTCATTGCCCCTTGTTGTTGTTGCTATTTCGCTTGCCTGTTGCCGTTTTCTTATTTGGCATTACTTCCGCTTCCGTTGGCTGCCACCAGTCGCCATTATCATCATCAGCTCCCGTGGATGCCGCCGCTGCTATTTGCATGCGCTCCCATTGTTGTCGGCACGAAAAGAAAACTTTTTCGTTTCGTTTTTTTTTCGTTTCTTTCACATTTCGCTTTTCGTTTGACATTTTCATTAAAAATTGTGCGTAAAGTGAATTATGTCGCACGGCGCGCACTTTTCAAATTAAATGTCCCGAAATTAATGTTTGCCTCTATTGAATTTTAATGTTTCGTAATGCAATAGGATTTTGATTTCATTAATTATGGCTTCGGGTTCATTGGACGGAACAAATTAGCAGACAGTGGGACTCGAAAGGGCCGCAAATTCGAGAGTTAAATGATTTATTGCCAAAACGTGCTTTGAAAATTTCAAATAACGATTATAATGAAAAAATTAATGCATTATTTTTAGAGAAAAAGGCATTTAAATTAACAAGGATTTGTATTAAAATTAAACAATTTGATAACAGATAAAATTTTAATAATATTTAAATATTTAAATAAAATTTAAATTTAAATGGCGAAAAGAATTTCTGGAATACAAAAAATTTCGAATTGTTGGGTTTCATTTGCATATTTTCGTTTTGAATAATTTTTTTTGTTAACTAAAAAATTAAATTTATGAAAATTATAATGTTTTACTTAAAAAAACGTACCACACACTTAAATTCTGCTATTCAACAATTTTTATCCAATTATTTGTTTATTTAAAGACTAAAGAGATGCATTTATATATTTGTGAAATTTGAGGACACTTCTGGTTAAAAAAATAATTGAAAATAAAAACTTGTGACGTAAGTGCAATTAAGGGCTTACATTAAATAAGCACAATTAATGTGCAAATTATTTATTCAGTTGCAAAATGTTTGTGGTTCATTATCGGTCGGAATGCATTTAAATGCGTTTACGCAAATGCAGAAATGTTATTTTATGGCTAATTGAAATTCAATATGCTGGAAAGGTACACAAAAAACATTGTCAGGCACTTTAAGCTTTAAAGTTGTCTGACCGCAGAGCACCTGCCGCAGGGCAGCAAGTGTTAATGACTCCCGCCGTAAGGGCGGACACTCGTAACTCCCCTCCCCGCACTGCCCCCTTCGCTGTAGTGATTGTGCGTCCGCAAATGCGGCCGTGAGCGGTCCCGCATAATCTCTAATGCAAACATGCCGGATACAGCTGAGCACAGGCGCCCAGCACAGGTATCAGAGCTACCAATTTGACCACTGACAGTGCAAAATTTATGCACTGCCCACCCACAACGGAACAATTGCAGAGCTCACAACTGCACAAGCTAACTGCGCGTTTCGGTTTTGGTTTAGGCAAATGGAATATTTAATTAAAACAAGCGCAGACACAGCTACACTAAAGGTGAGCGCGTGACACGAAAGTTGCAGAAAACTGCACGAAGTTACTGTGTTGATGAGAGCGAGTGCGCTGTGTGGATCGTATGCTAGCACGCGCTTATTGACTCGGCTTTAGATTTGCACATATGTGGAACATATTCTCATGGATCGTAGCTTAAACTAGAGCTTGAAGTATATGGATCACATGAGTGTGGATTGCATACAAGCACACGCTCATCTCTAGTTGCCGGCACTTGGTACTTAGCCTCAGCTTCGCCACCCGGCAGCTGCTGACTGCGGCTGCGGCACCTGTAACCAGGTGAGACCAGTGAGCATATATAAATTTGTGGTTATACCCGACCGGCGAGCATTTAATAAAACTGCGGCTGCATTTGAAAGTCAGCGCCATGTGCACATGATATTTTAATAGCAATTTTAGCAACTCAAAAAAGAAAAGCAAAACAAAAAAAAAGTGCAGAATATTTGTTATATCATTTATGGGTATTCGTGTGTGCCACAGCCCATAACATTTAAATGTTATGCGGCGCAAGGCTTTCAACGCCTACCCCGGATATGATGATGGTGTGGCCTTTCGACGCTCAAAGCTCAAGACACTTTGCCACAATAAAAGTGTGCCCATAAAATTATATTGTCCAGGCAGTGCTTGCTGCTGTCCAGCAATATCCCAGGCCCAAATCGCTCCCGGCTTAGCCCTCATCATGAGAAAGTGGTGTGTGTGTGTGCGTGTGTGTGGAATGTGTGCTTGTATTTTTATTATGCTAATAATACGCACTGGAATGGGCCAACCAATGGGGCTTTAACAGTCAACTTGGAGTATTATGGCAGCTGCGAGAGAGAGCATTATGTTCTGTAGTACGGTAATATATGTGCGCCTAGAAGCATGCACTGATTTTGTGTGCTTTTATTACAGTTTAATGACCTAAATCCGCATCGCAAATTTATGGGCATTTAAATATACATTCTTTTATTATTTATAACAGATGCTTCAGATATTTATGTTGGCCCAGCCAAAATATGAAAGGCCTTTTAAATATTTACAACGTTTTCTTTATTGTCCTTTTATTTGCGCTTTGATTTTTGTTTTTGTAATGCGACATTTACCTCAATCCGAAAAACAGTTAGTTTTAAAGCAGAGATCGTGTTGAGTTGAGGAGAGCAAGCTTTGTGGATGATGTGAGCGAGAGAGCGTTAATTTAAATGCAGCTGTGCGTGGTTGTTGCTGTAATTGGTTGTGTATTCGAACTTAAGTTTTTTATAAGCTTAGTGTAGGGCTATATTCAATCTAGTCTGTGGGTGGCAACCGCATAGATCAGATGTGCGCTGCGCGTATTACAAAAAATATTTAAATGTTTTAAGTTCAAAAGGAATTCCTTGATTTCTTAATTTAAAATTCAATAAAATTTGGCTGCCAACAGTGGTTGTTGTGCAGTTAAATCAAGCGTTGCGCTGTCTTTGTATTAACAGTTCATTTTAATAATGGCTCGGCTTACACGGCAACACACACAGGAGCACACAGGAGCGCACAAGTCCTTGTAATGAAGCCTTAATGCCGTCGCCTGGCTTTCATGTTTGCCTTAACACGTGTACAAGACATTCGCTGGATGGGGGACAGCCTCCTGCCCATTGTTTAGCGTTGTTTCAGCTCCGGGTGGGTGAGGCGAAAGCTGTTTGCTAGAGTGCGTGCCAAAAGCATGTCAAGATTTATGTCTCAGCTCATTAGGAAGCTAATTTGTCATGTGTTTTGTTTATTCCATCTACTTTTTCCATGCCCGAGCGACTTTAAATTTTCAACACTTTAATTGAAAATTGCCGAAAAGGTAGCAAAAGAATGCGCGAGGCGACTCGAAACTTCAGTTGCCAGCAATGCCGGGATTAACTGTGTTTAAGTGCCACTGCCAAGGATAACACACACACACACACAGCCAGCTGCGGCAGCACGGACATTCCGCGCAGCTAATTTATGGCCACCCCTTTCACTTTCACATTCGCCGCCAAGGAAACGCCGAAAGAAAACGCAATAGAAAGCGACTTTGCAGTGCATAAATCTTAAACCGCAAGGAATGAGCCCGGGCAAAGCGGATTACTTTCCGTGCATTGAAACAATTTATTTTATTAGGTTTTTTTTCAACGCAAGGATTTGTGCCTGCTCCTTTACATTTATTTTTATCTTTGGCAACCCCACTTATTTTTTTTTTCTTTTTTGCATCCCTTTTGTAGGCGTTGCGAGCGGTTCGCGTTGACAGTTTTAAAACAAAACTTGTCTACTTTGCAGTTCGTAAAATATGCAGACACTGCAGCATTTCCATATTGAAATTGGAAGAATACAGGACTCCATTTAGCTATCTGTAGCTGTAGGCAGCCACAGGATGCTGCTGGCAGCGAACAAGTTGTCGGAACTTTGGTTTAACCCAACCAAATGCGGTTTTAATTGCCTTATTGCTTTTCCTACGGTAACTGCTAAATAAGGGCGAGGAAAAAGCGTGTAAATTACAAAATTTAAATATATGTTTCCTTTAAATAAATATAAAAAAAAATAAAAAATAAAAAAAAAGTAAAATCAAAAAAATAACTTAATTATAAATACATTATTTTAAAATTTTTAAGGTGGGAAAATTCAAATGAAAATCTCAGAATGAAATTCTTGTTCTGAAAGAAAATAAAAACAACATTTTGGAATATTAATGTTAGAATTTTAATCAAATTATATTTTCAAAACTTTAACAAAAATGCATTAAAAAGAAATAATAATTTTAATTTTATAAAATTGATTATATATATTAATTAAAATGCCCAAGTTTTAGCCAAGTTATGAAAGTGTTAAGTATAACATTTTAAATTATGTTCGTTCTTTCAACTCCAGAAAAAAGGTAAATTCATTAAGCCGTAATATTATCTCGCAACTGTGAAATCCTTTCTAAACGCAAACATGTGTTTGTGCATGCGCTTGTGTGTGTCTTTATGGCTCTGACTCTGTGGGTACGATTAAAGCCAAGGCAGCTGTCAATTTATGCTCAAGGGCTGACTGCGGCTTTGGATTGGAGGCAAGGCGAGTGGAGACTGGAGCCTGGAGCTTGACTTATAACAACAATGCACGCACATGCTGAAATGGTGATATCTTTTGGGGCAAACGACGTGTCGACAGGGCACGGCGATAAGATACGCGCTGTCTAGTTAGTCAAAACGCGTACAGCGAAGGCCCAGCTTCAGGTGCTAAGTGGCGGGAAAATGCGCTAATCTGCGGGCAGCACGCCAGACGGCATTCAGGATGGGGCAAAAGCAATTCATTAGCATTAGTGGCAACTGCAACTGCAACATGTGTTGTGACTGCGGACAATGCAAAATGGGGATTTCTTTCGTTTTTCTTCGTTTTCAAACAATTTTTTTTCTTTTCTTTTTGTTGTTGAGACCGGCGTTTGAACAACGCGCATAATTGCCAGAGAATTTACGATAATGTTTTAAATTAAAAAGGATGTTCGCAGCGAGCGTAACTCTGGCCAAAGTTGCTTTCATTTTTATGGCCGCAAACCGCGCTGCGGACGGGGCCGCATTAAAACATCTTGACGCAATTTTTGCGATAAGTCGACAGCCGCGTCCACAGCGCGAAAGAGGCTAAAGGATGGGACAGAACTCTCAGACGGACACCGGGGGCACCGAGCAGAGGTGGAGCAGAAATAATGGCTGGATTATGTACGAATCATGTCGACGTCGTCTTTGTTGCCATTGTTGTTGTTGCCGTTGTTGCTGTTGTTGCTGTTAGCCATGGTCAGCGCATGTCTCTACCAGCAAAGATCATGTACGCCAGGGCAAGGATAAATCAACGACGGTGCCAACGAGGCCTGAAAAGCAGACCAACACATGCTTGAAAGCTTAAAAGGTGTTAAAACTATTTTTGTAAATTTAATGTGCGATAAAAGAAATGAAAATACCTGCAACCCACTCGCACACACCGCGTCGTCCTCGTTACCCAAAGCACCACGTTCTCAGAGCTCGTCAGCAACAACAAAAACGTGACGAATTCGCTGCCTTTTCACGTTCAACACTCAGCCGCATTTCAGGTGCTCCACCAGGTGGGAACTTAAATACAAAAGAAATGCAAAAAAAAAATTAAATAAATAAAGATGAAATTTTTTGTTAAGTGAAATTCTGTTAATCGTGTTTTTTGCTTAGTTTTTCAGTTAAAGAACCGAAGGAATTTCCTTTAAGAAATATTTTAAATAGAACGTTTAACAGCTGTGCTGTTACTAAAAGTTTTATGTTAGTTAAAACTAATGTTAATTGGGTGTATAATATATAATTAATGTTAAAATTAATCACTCTTAAAAACTTTTTACATATATTTTAGTGTTGTTAAGACTGCTGTTAATTGTTGAAATGTTATTAAGAATTACTGTTAGTTCTGTTCTGGCAATTTTTATGATTACTGTTAACAAAATTTAATGAGAATTACTGTTAGTTTTGTTTGGACTTTAGTAAACTGTAAATTTTAATTAAAACATCCATGACTGTTAATGCTTTTAATATAAATTCTATCCACAGCCGAGCAGCTGTTCCATGTACCACGATTAAAAGCCTATTTGTTTGCCTAATTGGAGTGAAAAACCGAAAGAGAAAAACTCAAACATTGTCTGGCCATTAGACGGAAGTGCGCAAAGGCCAAATTGAAAGCCGACTGCAATTTGTAAAAGCGCGTTTGCCCAGCTGCCGTTGCACCTGCAAATTGGCAGCTATGCCACCAAAGAAGTCGCCATTGCCACCGCCACGAGAACCTATACAGTATATTGGCCATTAAAATTACTGGCTGGAACGGGGGGGACACCGCGGTATTTGTAGCCTAATGAGCAGCGGCCCATAAATGGCCAAACATTGTGCAACAGGCGGCCGCTTGTAAAATTAGAAAGCAATTTAAATTGAGCAGTCGGAGCCGGAGCGGGAGCGGGATGATGAGGAGCGCGTATTGGCCTCTTCATGTTTATTAAATGTTATGGTTATGGCCAAACATTTATGCTAATTATTTTTAGAAGCCATCGAAATGGGCGTGGGCAGCCACCTGCCGAGCAGAAGAGGTTGCAGGTAGTTCTCGTTCCCGGCCGTAAATTTATTTTGGCCGGAACCAGTCGATGGTGTTGCATTCTTCAAACTCACAGTTCGAACGGGCGACAGGCTCCACATCATTATCGAGAGCCGCCGCCGTTGTTGTCGCCAAGTTCTGTGACGAGGACGCAGACGGATGGCTCCAGGCAACTGGTTGCCAGCTAGCTCCGTTAACAAACTCGGCCAGCCGCAATTTGCTCCAGTTTGCTGGCTTGGCGAGCCTACGGCGTTTAGTATGTTAATTTAAATGAGAAACCAACGGTATTTTACGATTATGGCTTAATTACTTACATCATAAAATACAAGAAACCGATTATGATGATCTCTGCGCCAAATGGCAGCTACATTTTTATGGCCCGAGCTGAAACTGAGGCGATGATTAACACTATCATTTATCTAATAGCATAACTGGCAGTCTGGACTGGAGCCGAGCCGCAGCTCCTCCATTGGAAAGGTGCTTGAAAATCAATTAAATTATATAGCATAAAAGCTTGTAATTTTAATGAGCACATTTCGTCGCTATGGGCTCAGGGCTCAGAGCAGGAGAGCAAGAGAAAGAGAGTGGGAAAGAGAGAGCCATTAGTGTCTCTATCCACTCGCAGTGGAGTTGTCGGTTTACTGAAATTGCATATGAAATATGATGCGTCAAGGTGCGCAGCATTCATCAGATAGCCGCAAAGTGGATGGGGCCATAAACTCTGGGCCAAGTTAAGCCGGTTTCCGGGCCAGTTAAATAAGCCTTAGCCGCAGACATATTATTATTATCATTGTTCGGTTCAGAATGCGCTCGGTTTGCTTACAACTCGATAACTAAATCTATAAATACTCGCGTGTATTCGTTGCTTTTTCAGTATTTTGTCATATGGCAACGCCGGCATCAACTCGATCGCTCCCTTTCTCCCACGTCGGTGCGCTCTTCTCGCGCATTCCAAGTTCAATTTCAACCTGATGTGCAAAAAACTTGCGCGGCGAGTAAAAGAACTTGCGCATTTCCAATGCACCAGCAACTATTCCATCCACCCATTCCCGTTCCCGGTCCCGTTCCCGTTCCCATTCTCAATCTTATTCCCGAAACTCGTTGCTGTGCGCTGCGACGTCGACTGCAGCGGCGACAGCGACAGCGACTGCGACTGCGCGAAAGCCGACAACGTTGCCAGTGCGAAAACAAAGCTCAACGCGTGCAGAACCCAGGCACGGTTGGCAGTGCTGTAAAACATCGAAATGTGCATCAGATCTGGGCAAAGATCTGCAATAATCTAGCCAACTGCAGCGAGACGCAAACTACTTAAAAAAAACGCTACCAGTGCGAAGCCGACAAAACGGCAATAAATTAAAAGCCAAAAGTGCCGCGAGGCCAAATGAAATTTGTGAACGGCCAAACAGTCAAGACGGTTACACGGTTGCAGTTTCGCGTTTCCATTTTCATTGTTGTTGTTGTTGTTGTTTTTGGTAAAAGGTAGCCAAGCCGCAACTCCGCCCGCGGCCAGGAAGACAACGCAAAGCAGAAGCCGAAGCCGATGCCGATGCTGAAGCTGACGCTGAATCCAGACCAGTCGTAGCCCCGGTTCGCATGCGTGGATGCCCCCTCGATTCTCGCTCGTTTCTCTAGGCGGCCAGCCCCGAATCGCAGCGAGTCCAAGTCGGAGATACTATTATTAGTCGGTTATAGCCAGCCGGTTGTACTGCAACCGGGTAATTAAAGCGTGAAAATCACTGTTTAAATTCTCATAAATTTGCGCATTTAACGCAATTGCAACCAAGGATTGCGATGCATTCCGCTCCACGACTCCCTTCTACCAACTATTTGTGTGCAATTGTGCGTGTGTGCGTGTGTGTGTGTGTGTGTGTGTGCGTCCGTCTTCTAATTGCCAACAACGACTTGCTTATGGATCATTAGTTATGTGAATTCAATTATAGAGCAGCCGCAACATAGGATTACTAACTACAGCCACGGGTGAGTACTCCATGTATCGTAGTACATATATATGTATATAGATGTGTGTTCAGGCAGATTGTTAATGGCAAGGGCGTGTCCAGCAGGGGGGAAGAGTGCCATTTAAATAAAGCTCAGGCATAACACAATTTACATAATTCCTCTAACTCAATTGCACTAGCTAAATTTGTCGCTTAATCTTAATTACAATCTATAAGTTCAAAAATAAAGGAAAAAATGAGCTTTCAAAGTTCATTAAAGCACGCATTAAATAAAGTGCATTGATAGTAAAATATTATTCAAAAGCGAACAGCTTGATCTATGATAAATTTAAAATTAATATATATATATATATTAAATGAACAACTCGCTTTGATAAAGCTAAAGCACCTTAAAGCTCATATTCAACTTATTCCCATTAGATTATTATTTACATATAAGGCTTTCAACTGAATTAATTTTATTGCGCTTTCATTTTTCTCTCGCTAATTTTACTCTCTTCGACTCTCGCTATTCCCATGCTCTACATTTTAAATTAAATACGTTTAGCCATTAATTCAATAAAGTGCATTTTATCGGCTGGCTTTTTGGCGTTTAGTTGCATGTGGTCAATTGATTTAAATATGCACTCTTGCGGCTGGCTTTAAATTGCCAATTATAAGCGGCTTGCAGATAAATCCGAAAACCAAATAAAAGCAAAGCAAACTAAATTAAAGCAAAACAAAAATCGCTTGGCTTTTGGCTGCGTTGTAAATAAGCGAGTAATTGGCTACAGTGAAACAACGAGAACAACAACAACAGCAGCAGGGATTGTGATTTAATCACAGCTGGTCAATAGCAAAAGCCCCAAACGCCAACACTTTGGCGCAGCCAAAAAAAAAAAAATAAAGGAAAGAAAAATACAGAAAATTCAGCTTGCTGCCCCAAGTGGAGGCGACTCCGGAGCACTTGCTCATTAAAAACGCAAAGAGTGCACCACACTGACCCCAAAGAGCTTAAAAAAACACACACACACACACACACACACACACATACACACAACGAAACGTAACGAAACGACAACAATACAAAGTAAAACAAAAACAAAAAAAAATTAAAATAAATTGCAAAAAAATAAAAAAAGAGAAAAAGTCGCGGCATCGAGCGAAGAGTTAACAACTTAATTGGATTTGCATGTAATTTTACTGTCCAGATTGAAAAAATCGACAGTTGTTGCATCTGAGATAAGCGGCAACAACAGCAACATCAGCCAGACGCATCTGCTCTTTGCGTAAGCCAAAAAAACCGCAAGCAAAACGCGCGAAAAACGCGTGATAATATAACGCATTGAAATTGATTTGCTTTTGTGGCTTATCAAATGTTTATGTCTACGTTTATATTTATGTTACGTTCCGCTAACTGCCTGAAATGTGCTTGCTCGCCCCCTCCTCTGCCCCCTCACATATGCAAAGCGGGCAATTGACGTGTTTTATTGATCGTATCCATTGCAAATGGTCACTAAAACCGACGCTTGCCGCATTTGGCTGTTTGTGCAACGCATTTGATAGCCATTTGGCTGCCACCGAAATGTGTCCCAAAAAGTCGTCGCGTATCGCAAAACACCTTAAACGCCTTTCGTTTTCAATTAACGCGCGGCTGGCTTGAATCGCATTGCAAAAGTGCCTTTAAAGTCAGAAATGATAACCGAACTGAATTCCCGTTGAATTTGGCTTAAGGTTTGTGGCATTAAGTTGCCGTTATGTCACGGTAGCAATCAGCATTTGTCTGCCGTTAATGTGGTCCAGGGTGGTCCAGCCGGTAGCCTCGCGGATAGCACTTAACATTTTTGCACAGGTGCTGGGACATTCGCAGCGAGGGTTAACTCTACAGTTGCCAATGCTTGAATGGGTTCTTTGATTAAACAAATATCCATAAAAAGATTTAATTGGCTAAACTAAATATTATTAATTAATTATGAATAATTATAATAAATATTTATTTGATTGTATTTCTGTTAACATGAAATATTTTTATATATTTCACGCTTTCACATACCTTTTAAGCAGCCCTCGTTTACATAAGGAACTGTGCTTTGACAGCAGCGCATTTCTTATCGAACACGCCCGAAAATTAAACATGTCAGCGCATTTAGCGACCGCTGATAAGCCGAAGAGTCCTTTAAGCCACAGCGTTCACGTTTGCATTGCCGCTCTGGTTTATGGCCAGATTCGCGGCAGCCTCACCTTTTTGTCTTTTGGCCATGCATGCATGTATGAGACAGCTTCGGGCCGGGCCCCGGCTTGGTTGAGTGCCATAAATTTGACTGCCTTTCTGATTATTTCTATAAAAATAAATACTCATAAGCAGTTCATAAGTTTTGCGTTTGTGGCTTTGTTTCTGGCTGCCTCCTTCGGGGCTGGCTGCATTTTGGGCTTGTTAGGCCCGGCGAGTGCATGCCAATGCCATAAATTAACGTCAATTGGCGGCGCAGTCGACGCAGTCGACCAGATCACGCCGGAGCTGCGGACCGCGGAGCTGCGGACTGTGCGAACTGTGCAAAATGCGAGCTGCGGACTGCGCATGCGCACATAAATCTCGATCTTTGCTGCTGCGGCGGTCAACAAAGTTCATGTATTCATTTCTGACATGACTATCTGCCATTGCCCCGCAGCTCTATGGTAGGGGGCGGGGGACGGGTGTGGCGGGGTACATTTAAATTGTGAAATAAAAGTAGAAATTGCTAGTTTAATAAACAAAGAATCGTCACAGGAAACATAAAAAGCCAGCGGATAATTTAGCGGCATTGCTTTTTCTTCATGTGTGTGTGTGTGTGTGTGTGTGTGTGTGTGTGTGTGTGTGTGAAGTGTGTGTATTGGAGTGTGTGCTTCAATTTGATTGAATTCAAATCGCAGTCGCATAACATGCCACAGCAGACAGCAAAAAACTGACAAGCACAGCAAATAAATGCAGCATGTCGAATATTAAATACTCTAGACCGGGGTCGACCTTGAAAAAATAATAATAATAATAATTATGAGAAAAATAAAAATAATAATAATAATAATGGTAATAATAATAATACTTATAGTAAGAATAATAATAATAATAATAATTATAATAATAATAAAAATAATAATAATATTAATACATAATATAATAATGCAATAAATGATGATTAAAAGTTTCTTAAATATGTTCGTAAAAATTACAATGTTAGAATTTTTAACAAAAAATAAATAAAATGGAAATTTTTAATTAATATAAAAATTCATATATTAGAACTTCTTTTAGTATGAATATCGTTTAAGCGAACTTGTTAGTAGAAAGTACATTTTTTTTAAATAAACAAACAAAATTCAATTTAAAAAAAAATCAATAAATTTAAGGACAAGACTCGAACCCAAATCATTATTAAATTGAATTTATGGCTATGTATCCAACAATAATATAAATTTTTTTGGAAATAGCTTGTATTTGATATGTTTTTAAGGGTCTAACAGAATGGAAATGCGTAACATGTTCGATAGAAATGTTGGTGAGCCCTTCTGGCTTTTGGCGAGAGTATAGGGCGCATAAGAAATGCTTAGAGCAGCAAGAATGTCAAAGTCATTTAGGCCGGCCGGGGAGTGGTAGCGACTGCGACAGATGCATTCGAGATGGAGATGGCGACGGCGACTTGTGGCTGGGCCCAGGCTGGCTTGGCTTGGCCTGGCTGTGATGGCAGCTACCGTTTGTTTGCCCACGCCTTGGCCAACAAGTGCAAGGCAAAGAACGGGCCTGAATTGTTCATCAAATGAACGCTAAATGCAGTCAACGGCTGAAAGAGACAGAGACAGACACAGCCCAGGCCCAAGCCCAGACCCCAGTGCACAGTACAACGCAACAATGAAACATTTAAGCAAACAAACAACAATAACAACATAAGAAGAAGACAAAAAAACCTAAAACAAAAACAGCAAACGGGGAGCCCAATTTAAGTTGCGAGTCTTTTGTCTCTCACACGCGGCGGCCATGCAGAGCCGGTTCCAACTGACCGTCTTCTTTTTTATTATTTGCTGCTCTTGTTGTTGTTGTTGTTGTTGTTGTTGTTGTTGCGGGCATCTTCAATTTTTCACATGCTCTGCGGATACATCATTGTCAAGTGGCGGCTGCCTAATGAAAGTAACGAGCGACAATGGCCAACAACTTGGTCTTGTCAGCCTTTTATACGCGTAGAAGCCATCAAATTACCCCGTTTGCAGTTGCAGTTGCTGTTGCAGTTGTTGTTGCTTAGATACTGTTGACATCCTCGGAGCGAACAAAATCAGCCTGTGGCAGAATCGAACACTTTGCTGGCAGCCAACAAGCCAACATGGATTGATGTCCTATTTAAAAGCCAAATGCATTCCGATAATATGCTAAACTGTTGACCGTAAAAACTGTTCGAGCACCAACGAAACAGCAGCTCAAAGTTCTTAACTGAAAGTGTTAGCTGGGCTTAAACGCAGCTGCTGCAGAATAAACTAAGTTTGACAACTTGATCAAAAATATGCATACAGAAATATTTGTAAATTTAAAGCTGCTTTTAATTTCATTTTTAACATTAAGCTATAAATACTGCATTTTTCAACATTAAGCGACACTGTCACATTAGCATAAGCTGGCGCTGTCAAACACTGTCCGCCAATTTCAGTGTTGCAAGTCTAAATATGCAGCAAAATGTGCTCAAATCCGCGCATAATTTTGTTATTTTAAATACTTGCAGCTAAATTTATGGCATATTTTGAGTCAATTTTGATAAAGCCATTGCAACTCACTTGTGCAACACACGCCACACACACACACACAAGCCAGAGGATTATCTGGCGATGCAGAAAAAAACCAATTTTTGCTGTAGCGCAAAATTTGCAAATTTATATGTTAGTTCATAAACAAAGCACTAAAAGGATTTAAGTTCTGGCAACAGGAACTGGCGAGGAGCAACAATGGCGCACAATGATGCCATAAACAATAAACAGGCAAGTTGGGGAAGCCTGTAAATTGTTTTGGCCAAAGCTGGCGCAAGCCACAAAACACACACAAAACTATGCCGCAGCTCATTGTGAAGATGGGGCGCAAAAGTTTTCATCCAAAGTGGGTGTTGGCGGCGGGGAGGTGTGGGGGGTAGCGCAACCAATTCAAGTGCCTGGGATTTGGTGCAGCCAAAAAGTTCAAGTGCCTGTGTGAAATTAATTGTTGCCCGTGCATGTCTCTGTCCCCGACTTCGGTGCCGTCTAAACTTGACTGCAGCCATATTTAAGCCGAAACAAAGCTATCGCTTACACACGCAGTCTGTGGAGCTGCCAAGGATTAGTCCAAGGACTCGATGCGAAATTCAATTAGGCGTCCATGACGTGCCACATTGCGCATCAAGGCGAAAGAGTTGTTTGTTGTTGTTGTTGTTGATGTTGTTGCTGTTGCTGCTGCTTTTGTTGCCGCCTGGGCAATAAAACACAATGCAGATAATTTGGCGCCTTCTTTTTTCAATTTCTTGGAAGCCAAGGCGCTGTAATTTGCCACATAAGTCACAGAGTCAACCCAAAGCGAGAGTCAAGCTGCCAGCCAGGCCAACAACGAACAGCTCAATTTTTTTCACGTGTGCCTTAGCCCAGGGTATTTTGAATTTGTCCTGAAATATGTAACGCTTTATTATAAAATAAATATATATAAATGTATTCTTTTTATATTATTATTATAAATATTTTATTATATTTTAAAAATAAAAGTTGCAAAAATACAAAATTAATATTATTTTTTAATTTATTTTAATATCCATAATTATGAAATATTTTTAAATTTTCTTTTTTGTCTTTCACGTCAAACAATTTATTTAGTTAACACACAAAGTGTCTCTCAATAACTCAAATATTTTTAATAAATATTATTATACAAACAGGTACTTTTGGAAGAGTATTTATACTTCGGTTTCTTAAACATATCGTCTTTCGATTACTTTTTTTTGTTGGTTGCCAGCCGCAGACTGACCTCAACGCTGGACGCGCTTATTTTTTTCGGGGCGTGGCCGCTGGCCGTGTTTGGGCGGGCCACACCCACATCCTCTGGCGCGCAGACACGCAACGCAAGGCAATTCGCCAATCGCAGCTGCACTCACACTTTCAGCTGAGGTTGACTCGGCATTAAACTAACAAGATTAAAGTTGAAATTGTAAATTGCTTCTTAGTCTAATTACGCGATGTTGTTGTTGTTGTTGTTATTGTTGTTGTTGCTGCTGTTGTTGATCACCATGATCATCAGCGAGACTCCCTTGGAGTCTGCTGTGCTGTTCTGCAGAAATTTTCCTTTTTAATCGTGTAGCTCTTTGTGTATCTGTGTGTGTGTGTGTGTTTGTATCTTGTTGCAACCGTCCATTTTCGTACTTTAATTACAACAACTAACACAACGAGCTGCATAAACAAGATGCTGTTGCTGCAACCTGACCGAGCGTCTCTCGGGGCAATTACAAAGCCCCAGCAGCAAGTTAAGATCTGTTTTACTTTTTCTTTTCTGCCACTTATTATGTTGCAACCGTTGTTGCACACGTTGTAGTTGCTTTATTAAATTTCTAATCACTGCGTCAGATTTGAATGCAGATAGTTGGATTTAATATGAGGCATTGTACATACATACATAGATTGTGTCAACATAAATTTGCACAGAAAGCCCCTCAAATATATCGTTTAAAATGAGAACTTAAACTTAAGCCAGATCTATTTTTATTTAATTAGCAGTATTTTAATATTGCTCTTTTATATGTAAATTTTTTATATATATATTTTTCATAAAAAACTCAAATTGATAGATTCAATAAGCTGATCACGATTTGTACATTTCAATTTGATCTGTTTTGAACAACAAAAAAACAGACGCATGTTCCACATAATTTTTAAACTAGCCTTGCCAAAATTCATCTGATTTTTATGTATATTAATTCGGCGTTAAAATTCAATTTATTTTTTGTATAATTTTATGTTAATATTGTGGCCATATTTTAAACAATTTGCCTATCTGAGTAACCTTGTCGAAGCTACATCGATTACCATAAGAAGAAACTGTTAGAAAAAAGCGTTTTCTCATTTTTGATTTGCTAACCAGTTTCTACACGAATAATTTTATTATTATACCCGTTTACGCAGGGAAAAGAGTATATTGAGTTTGTGCAATGTCCGTCTTGCTGTCCGTCTGTCAGATCGTTCGTACGTTCTTTAGCCAGAGACCTGAAAATTTCGTAATAGCCTATGGTTTCTGATACAAATAACACTAATTTTGACATATGTAAGTACTTTATTTTTTAACTCCCATCAAAATTTTGTTCAAAAATTTTAAAAAATTGAATTGTGAATTTTCGAAAAAAATTTTTTTTCAAAATTTAAAATTGCGAGTTTACATTTTTAATCGATTGTATTTGTCATAATTAGCATAAAAAACATAACTTAAAGTGATTTTGGGGGGGTCAAATTTTTGGTCAAAAATCATGCCAAAATTGACAAAAATTTGGACATGTAACACTCTCGGAGCCATAGCTCCCATACTTCAAACTCCCATAACTTTGTGAAAACTGAACCGATTTTCACGTGTGATAGCATTTTTGTCATGATTTGTCGTATAGATTGATTCTGCATTCAAAATATATGCATTTTTGAAAATACATTTTTTTTCATTTTTTTGCAAAAAATCATAAGGGGGGACCCTTGTGAATTTTCGAAAAAAATTTTTTTCAAAATTTAAAATTGCGAGTTTACATTTTTAATCGATTGTATTTGTCATAATTAGCATAAAAAACATAACTTAAAGTGATTTTGGGGGGGTCAAATTTTTGATCAAAAATCATGCCAAAATTGACAAAAATTTGGACATGTAACACTCTCGGAGCCATAGCTCCCATACTTCAAACTCCCATAACTTTGTGAAAACTGAACCGATTTTCACGTGTGATAGCATTTTTGTCATGATTTGTCGTATAGATTGATTCTGCATTCAAAATATATGCATTTTTGAAAAAAAAATTTTTTAATTTTTTTTGCAAAAAAAAATACTTTTTAACACTGTGAACGAGTATTGCGCTATCGGTTAGACCCGACTGCAAAGTTCTTGCATGTTATTTTTGTGTTTTCCTGACTAGTTTCCACATATTTTAGTCAAAGATACTGCCTCCTGCCACAAGTTGCAAGTTGCATGACAGAGATGTGCGACTCTTTGTAGACAATTCGGTAGACTGTGCTGCCATTATAGCTGTGGATATATAATGTGTATGCATTACAAATACCCAACTCGAGGCGAACGTCAACCAGCGGGTCCCGCTGCTCATTTCCGAGTTATGAGTATGCCACCGAACCCTAATCGAGTCCATACAACGGTAATTGCACTCGCAGATAAATATCACTGTTAGAAAACCCACATGACTGCAATTGCGATGGGCTGTGGGTGAGGGGGAGGGACTGTGGAGTGAAGTGGAGTGGAGTGGACTGGTGGGCAACGAGAACAGCAAAAGCAAAAGCAACTTTCTGGCCAAGTTGACGTTGTTTGCGCGCACTCTGGAAAAAGTGGTCAACAGCAAAATGGTAAGACGAGCCATAGATTGGCAACGTCTTCGTTTTGCGGTTCCTCCTTCTCCGCCTCTCTCTCTTTTTCTTACTCTTTTTCATTTTCTGTCTCCTTGTCCAGAACATGGTCAGCAGGCGAAAGCAAAGCGAACGAGCCAAGGCAAAGATGCTTTATTAATTTTAACCGTTTGCTGCGTGCTTGGCCAGCATGGAGCTGGTCTTCTTGTTGCTGTTGTTGTTGTTGCTGGAGCAGTCGCGGCAGTTGTCGTGAGACAAGTTTATTTGGCTCAGTGCCGTGTTGACGTTTAATAAATTTACGAATTGTGGCCGTGCGCGGCATGTGGCCAACGCAATGCCATTGCCAATGTCCAATGGCCATTCGGCAGTTAGACAAAGTACGTGCACTTTGGGCAGCAGCTGCTGCTGCCAATGCTGCTGCTGCTGCATGCTGCCTCTCGAACTGGTGGCTCCTGCTGCGGTTGCAGCCACCGATAAGCTCTGAGCCCGACTGCCGTGCCACATGCGGCATCATCAATCTTGCGCGTCTTACGAATGCCAGTTGCCGGCGATTTTAATGTGCCATATCAATCGTTGCATTAAGCCCAACCAGTCGATGACGCGGCTTAGCGCAAAACTCTTAATTTCTTTTAAATACAACAAATTTACCAAGCAGCAATGCGGCAGCTGCATATAACCGACTGCGCAATACCCTTTAACAATGAACAAGGACAGCAGAAAAAGTCGAAAATGTTTTTTCTTAATTTAAATAATTTGAAATTTTTGATGATTTGTGGGGATGAAAGCGGACTTGGCCAAAAATTTGTGAAGTTGATCATTCAAAAAATGTCTGCCAAATTTTATGGATAATATTTTTCCCAATATAGAGTATTATCAATTCGCTTGTACAAGAAATATCTGTGCATTCTTTAGAGATCATCATTAATCTGTCTAGGTATTTCAAATCCAATATACTCTATTCACTAAGTGATTGAGTATAAAATAATATTGAAATAAAGTGCGCTTTGCAATTCTGCACTCAGGTCTTGGCGGGAGTTTTGAGTGCACTTTGTAAATGCAGACAACCATTTTCTGCAGTAATTAAAAATCTTTAACTGAAAAAGGCGTCATCGTCGACGTCGACGACGACGTCTTCCGTTTGAGACTTTGTTGCGCTGCTCGAGTGCGGCCCAAAGCTGCAACAGGAGCAGGCAACAATCAAAAGATAAACTGCCGCCAGTCGCAGGTTGCAAGTCGCCAGTTTCTGCCGCAGCCGCTGTTGCATTCATTGAAGTCCATTTGGACTGCAATTAAAAAACTCACAACTTGCGGGGGGTGCGGGGTTGGGGGGCTGTGAGGGGGCCCTGCGCACAGATAAGGGCAAATGCAGAGCCAGTAGCCGTGGCCGAGACACTGGCTAAAGGCTTCAAGTTCACTTAACTTTGGCATAAATGTGAAGCTTCCAGCGAAGGAATGTGCGGCTGCTATCTAGACTGCAAGCACACACACACACACATACATACATTCGTATGTGTGTGTACCACCTTGACAACCTGTTCTCTCAACTGGCCAAGACTGCAGTCGACTCCAACTGACAGCACACAAAAAGTGAATTAAGTGAATAAGAAGAACATGTTTGTGAAAATTGTGCGAATGCTTTAAATAATTAAGTAGGTGGACGCGAGACGCGGTAAACGCTGCCACAGCTAAACAATTGCTAAATGAGTTAAAAGGGCAACGCATAGCTGCAATGCTTTGGGGGTTAACCCCATGCTATTTCTATGGCTAATGAGACGCGCATAGAGAGGCGTACTTAGCACAAATACACCTGCCTAAAAATCTGACATATGTGCGGAACTTTAACGAGTAGCTTGTGAGAAGCACAAAGAAAGGCGCAATTGCAGCATGTAAATTGAAATGTATACACACATAAAAAAAATCTTTTCAATCGATCACTGCCAAGAGTCGAGCTGACTTAATCACGTTTCGTTGTCGGCCCTGACAGCAGCGATATGTGAGAAGTGCATAGAACGGCGCAGCTGAAACAAAAAACAACGTAGCACATTAAATATTTCAGATATGGCAACGCTGTTGCAACTTGCCTGTTCGATCGATCACTGATCGACCAAGATCTGCAATCTCGACGCGTTTCGCCCCGCACTCACAACAACACTCACAAGCAAACACTCAGCACTCGTTGTCAGCACTCGCAACGTTGCCGCAGAAAGACAAATGGCCAACGCTTCTGTCGCTGACAGCGTCGCATCCCGGCCACTTCCAGCTGCAGCGCTCCACGCTCCAAAAAATTGCCAATAAACCAAAGAAAATGTACTTTTATTTAACAGCTTTTTGGCCCCCCGAAAAACTTTTGGCTTCATAAGGTCGTTTGTCGCACATGTTTACTTGCACTTGCAGTGCCATAAATTAGATTGAAAACGAAGCTGAATGAATGCCTGTCAGAAGGGACGGTCCACAAAGGGGGCAGCGGGAACATTCTGGAATCGACAACAAATCAATTTTTGTGCCATTGCAGCAGAAAATGCTGCCCAAAACTTTTGCCCTTTTTCCCCCCTTTTCCCCAGATCCCATTTGGCCTTCGTAGTTTTCAATTTGCCCATCAATAGAGCTGCCCCGCCCCCCGCACAGCTGGGCGCAATCTGTGTGTTTGTTGCTGGCCGCTGCTTAGATGGCCAGTAAAAATGCCATTTCCGCTTGTTGCCGTAAAAACTTTTGGCCAAAAGTATTTCGCTCGTAAAATTGCGACTGACACATGCGAACAAAGTGTTGACTACTGTGCGACCCACTGTTCGTGTTGTCGTTGTTGTTGTTTTTTTTTTGTTGTTGTTTTTGTTGTTGGCAACTGGAATCTGGCAGTCGTTATTACTATTTAATAGTACATGGCTTTTATGACAGGCGGCACAGTCGGCCATTTTTGTTTGTTGCCCCTTTTCACACATTCATTTTGCCCAGTGCACAGTGGAGCAAAAGCGTTTTATTGACATTTTTAGTTGGCCATAAAAGTTGGCAAGCGTAATTTCAATTTCAGATTTGACAGTCAGTTGAAAGCAACCACCCCTCGCATCTGGCACCCAACAGGGGGACAAGAGAAAAAATTAGTATTTTCATTGAGATACCGAAAATTGAATACTCTGTAAAATATAGGCAATGTATGCAAGTTCTTACTTATATTTGTATTAAACAATTCACTTTAATTAAAATATCTTTTTTATTCAATAATAAATATACTCTATAAAAACAGAGTTGATACCAAAATTGTATTACCCCGTTGTAAGGGTATAAAAGGCATAAATAAAAGAGCTGCCAAGTCAAATCATGAACGGTAAATGCAGCTTGAGGGACATTTTTTTCTTTGTGTTGGGGTACAACGCACCTTTCCCCCTGCCCCCTCATCATTGGCAACATCATCAGGCAATGTCGTTAAATATGCTCACATTTTATTCATTGCCATTGCTCCGCCGCCCCCCACCTGCCCGCCCCCTGGCAATAGCTTCCCCCAATTGCCCAGCCTGGCGGAACGCATGCACATTTAGAAGAATTGCGCATAACTTTAAGCAAAGCTGTCGAGGCACACGACCCAGCTCAAGCCACCTCCCCCTCGTTGCCTGCCCAGTTACCGCGAAACTGCGCTGGCCACAAGACGAGCCACCCTCCCCATCCCCGTCGCCGTCCGATGGCTCACAAGTTGGCCACTTGAACGCGCTGTCCCCATGCTCATCATCGATGCTGTTTGGCAGGGGTGGGAGGCAGCCGCAAGGACGACGTCGTCAGCGACGACGCCTCTCGTAAATGCCAAATCTCAAGGGTGGCATAAATGTTGTCCTTCAACTTGGCCCGGCCAGGCTTCGTCTTCTTCCCGTTAGTTCTGATAGCTTAAGTGCCAGCATTATTGTCGGGGCTTAACTAACACTAAAACTGATTGATTTTAATTTTCATGCATTTACATTCATTACGTTTTATTGGCCAAGTTTTGGCGTTTCCTTTGAGCCAACAACTTGATGGATTGCCAGCGATATTAATTAAAATTATAATTACCAAGCAGGGGAAAAATGTACGAAAAGTATTTAAAGATTTAAAAAATGACTAGGAATTCAATTTTATAACAATGCGCAGCACAATTACTCAAATTATTTCAAAAACAAAAAAGTTAATTCAATTTTGTAGGATTTTAGATTTAATTTTTTTTATTGATTTCTTTCAATTATCATTGCTGTAAATATTAAATAAATTAAAATTTAAAATAAAGCAACAAAAATAATAATTTACCTTTGAACTTTACTTTTGTGTGTTTTCAATTACTTTTAATAATAAAGTAAATAAAACATCTTTATTGCATTTTTTTCTAATATGACTAATTTATTTTTATTTATAAAAGCATATTTATAAAAACAACAAAAATTAGTTAAAAATGCAGCCCATTAAATACATAATTAATAGCAACAACAAAAGTCTCAATTTTAACAACAATATTCGCAAAACAAGAACTAAAGAGAGCGGCCAAACAAAGCGCTCTCTTAGGCGTGCTTGTGTTGGCATTAGCGAAGAGTAAATTACCGAGTGCGCCTGTGCGTATGCAACGCGGTTTGAAGCCGGTTGCAATGCAAACCAAAACAATGGGTTCAAACACCCACGCCAATAGCAAGCACACGCACACACACACACATAACACTTGTTCGATGCTAGACTTGGCGTCTCCAGGCATGTTGCCAGTGGCAGACAGCGTGTCCTTGTCCCCAGCTTTCGGCATTGGCAAATCAGTTGCGGTTTGCAGACGCGGCACAACACAACGTGCTAGCGGATTCGGTTTATTTGGCGCCTACCCGTTTAACGCAATCGCTTCGCTTCGCTTTCACTCAGTTCGCGTGCGTTTTTTGTTTTGGGTCGTAACTACAAAAAAAAAAATAATAATAAAAAATTTGTTTGCACTTTGCAACAGGACGCGACAAATTTCCGCTTGGTTGCATTTTGAGCTTTGCCTTTGTGCCAGATTTGACAAGTTCGCAGGGTTAAGGGGTTGAAGTTGAATTGCCCGGGTTCAAAATTCACATCTCGCATATCATTACGCGTGTTAATATTCTAATGACGCCGTCGAGTGTGTGTGTGTCTTTGGGAGTGTGGGCGAGTGTGCGTGTCGCGTGTGTCTGCATTTATGCATAATTGAATAACGAAGGTGAAAATTGAAACGGCAACAAATTGAATTTGCACTGTTGGCCCTACTGTCAATTGAATTTGCAAGAAGAAGAACTCTGTTTGGACCGTGTCGTCAACTGAATTGCTTAACGAGCCAAGTGGCAGTCGAAGACGCCAAACTACGTGCCACTAGTAAATTTTCTAATTGGATTAGAAGTCATCAACCCGCCAACAAGGTAAGCCTCATGAACTTCAGATACAATTGGGTTGCCTTTCACCAGCTGACAGCCAAGCGGACCAGCGTGTTGCACAGACAAAAGCTTGTCCAAGGCTGAACGGCGGCTAATTGCGCCGGGGCGCTGCGGGGGGCTAATGAGTCAGGCAGGTGTCATGTGATATGAATGCTTAATTTGGCAAGGCTTCGATTTCTAAGTGAGGGTCCTTATTAAGCGCAATTTCCGGAAATGCTTGGCCCAAAAATTCAGTGGAATTCAGTGAGTGTTCATTAAAAGGCAGCTTTGGGTGATTTATTTTTAACATGCATGTTAAAAAATAAAATTGATTGAAAGCTATTTTTAAATAAAAAAATAATGTATTATATACTTCCTTTCTTTATAAGGTACTTAAATTTCTTCACATGCATGTTAAAAATGTAACATGAATGTTTAATTTTCGTATCGATCCTTGGCCAAAATAAGTGTGTTATGGCCTTCGCTCAACCAGCTATGCTTATCTGGTTAACATGCCTCCTGAGAGTTGCAGCACGCAACTATTTTGAACTGGGAATGGAGCATTAATTCCCAGTTTGGCATTAACACTTAGCAGCTACAAGAGTAGCCATTAAAATGACAATGTTTGGCGTCATTTATATTAATTTACTCACACTGCTTGCCACTGCGCTCACTCCGCACAGTCACTCTTGCCACAGGTTGTGGCAATTGCCACGCCCACTCCGCGCCAAAAGCGAGATAAGCAGGCATTATGCAAATTGCAGTGGAAAAACCACACGGCCCCGAAGCGACACCTAATAATGAATACTAATTCGTTCATTAACGCTCTGACACCGTGCGAGAAAACATAATTTCTACTTTTAGTTTGGCTTTAAAGCCAAAAAGCCTGCACATGTGTGCTGCCAACGTATAAATTATTAAAATTAATTAAATGAGATTTTTTAGTAGATTTTTTTTTTTTTGGGTAACGTGCAAATGAAGTTGAATGCGTCTAATCAGGTGTCTTCAGGCTAAAGCAAAGTTTACGAGTGTGTGTGTGTGTGTGTGGGCTGAGATAATTAAGAATTTAATTATTTACACACCCAGGCACAACAAACAGGCACAGACATTTATTAGCCTAGACACAACACACAGCGTTCTTTAGAACTGATTTGATGTCAGCTCTGTGGATTAAAAGGAGCTCTCGCTTTATGGCAGGGGGGCGACGCATGCAATATTCATAATTCCTCATGCTCATAAAAGCAGAGTGTGCCAAAGTGAGGGTACAAGCAGGCCGTGCAGTTTTCAGTACCTTGCACTTTTCGAGTTGCTCGCCTCAACTGTTTGCCTTTAGGCTGAATTGTGTGTTTCGGAGTTTGTTTGCTGTCAACTTTGTTTAATTGAGGGTGTTGTTCTCCCGTGTTTAACTGTTCATTGAACCAGGCAGGTCAGCAAATCGGTCCTGCTGTCCAGCTGCCAGCATGCAACACCATTTAATTATGTACACAAAAGCTCATGGCGCACCTTTGTGTGTGTGTGTGTGCAATTTTAGTGATGATTTTACTTTCACTTGTGGCAGCAACAAAACTGATTCAACTGTGTGCCAACAAGTTGTTGACAAACGAGCCAACAAAGCCCAATTCGGCTTTAACCACGGTCAACTGGCTCGGTTTAATGTTAAATCAACATTCAGCGGCCCAATTATTTATTAAACAAATAGTAATGAAAAAGTTTTCAAATGAAATTACGAACAATTTTATTACAAAAGCTTTTGATACAATCTTAAACGTTTATTTCAGCATTAAAATAAGAGCAACAACATATGTGGGAAATAGTTTTTTTTCACAAATATTCACAAAAACAAAAATATGAAAATAATCGTACAGTATTTTGAAGTTGTGTTCTGCCCAATTACATCCCTATCAGGCATTTATTAATTATTTATATTTACTTTATTGGATTTTCCAAATTATTGAATTTTAATACACGAGTTTTCATTGTAAATATTCCAAAGTTAAATTATCTGTGAGGAATGCTCAAAAAGATAAAACTATGGTTGGGCTTAGATACCTGCTAGTTTGAAAAATAGTTTGTATACTTATAGATTGTTCATATTTAATCAATTTCCAGATAACGCAATATATATACGTACTATCGCTTGCAGGACATTGAATACATACCAATTGGTTGTGATAACATATTCGCCAGCTGCGAAGGGCAGCGGCAGGTTGAGGTTCTTTTCAACTCGTATGCGATCCAGAATCAGATCGTGCTGTCAAGAGTATATATATATACCATAATTAAGTTTACAGATAGTTCTCACATTTGAATACTCACATTGTAGGGACAGGAATGATTCAAGTTTGAGTAGGTGTCCAATCGCAGGAATTTGTAGATAGCATTCGCGATCGGATTTCGCCTTTTGCTCGACATAAAAACGCAGGCGTCCACTTGGAAACTGTAAAATACGGGCTTAAAGCGTGGATTGATAGTGCCGCGAATCTATAGTAGAATATGTTATATGGTGGAAATCTGAATTCTATAAGAGACCACCTACCGTTACATTTGTCAGTGGCAATTGAAGCATTTTGGCGGTTATCGACAACTCTTTGATCTCCCGATTCTGGGCTTTAATGATGCATTTTTGAAATAAGCAAAAGTTCGGATCGAGTGTTTTGCATTCAAGACCGATTAGCTTTATCTGCTTGCCAAATGCTGGTAAAATAACGATAGCGAGGCTTATTATTTGTACAAGCCTCATTTCACAGCAAGCGTGGACTGTTTTCATCAGCCTACTAAAAAGGTGACTGCAAAAGAATCACTCTTGCGTCAAATGTTTAACTGATTGATTACAATGATTAAATGGGTATTTAAAAAACAATATTTCAGGCTGTTATCAGATTGTTGGATCACGGTGTGATATATGTTGTAAACGATTCTACCTATGTCAGCAGCATAAAGTCAACAGAATTTCAGTAAACAAGTCCAAAAAGCCCTACTCGACTAGGAAATACCTGATCACTAAAATCTATGATGAATTGAATCTGCAGAATTAGTCAAAATACAAAATGTTTTGAAACTGTGAACATAAGAAACTAATTTTAGTCTTTGAGCTATGCTGAAAACTCAAATTTCTTGAAATCGATTTATATCGATATTGATGAAGAAATACTGAAGGCAAGATATGGAATATAATTAATCAACTTTTTCTGTCTATGGCTTAGGAAAATCTATAGTCGAAATTTTAGTTTAGTTCTTGTAGTTTCCGAAACGGACAGACAGACGGACATGGCTTAATCAATCCTATGAAAGATACATGCATATGCACAAAATTATTATACCCCTTTCACCCATTTTCAATGGGTATAAACCAACTCGAAAAAAAAAACAAATATATGGTTAGCTAGAAGTTTCCATAACGACTGTGCTGTTGGTACTTTTTTTTTTTTTTTTTGAAAGTAATTATTATTTAATCTTTATTCACTATATGTAAAAATAATTTATTTCCAGTTTGTGTATCCAAATACATTAATGCTCTGTTAGATTGTTGTTTGTATTGGTCGAATCGTCGTCGTGCTTAGCCCACGGTAAAGATAATGGTGACGATGGCTCGCAGGACATTGTAGGCACTCCAATAGGTTTTGAGTGTGAACTCGCCCCGGCCGAGGGGCAGCGGCACATTGAAGGAGTCATCGATACGCAAGTGATCCACGATCAAATCGTGCTGCAAAAGGGAAAATCTGTAGCATCAGGCTTAAAGGAATGGGGTCAAAGTGGTTGGGCTCACATCAAAGGGACACGAATGATTCATGTTCGAGTGGATATCCAAGCGAAGGAACTTATATACACTATTCGCAATATAATTGCGATTATCGGTATCCATAAACCGGCAGCCATCGATGTTGAACGTGTACAAGGGTCGATTCAAATTGCCACGACGCCCGATTTCCGCATGAATCTGCATTGGAATATATATATACACCCACAGACACAAATATATATATATGTACGGCACGTACCGTTACATTTGTCACTGGTGTTTGCAGCATTTTGATCAGCACCGAAGCATCCTTGACGTTGCGACCCACGGGTTTCACAATGCAATGGTCGAAGACACAAAATGCCGGATCCATGGAGCGACATTCGAGCGCCGTAAACTTAACGCGCGTACCCGAAATAGGCGTGGCAAGTGCGGCTAAAATAAGCACGAATATAAACATTATTGCAATCGAGAGATTTATCCGGCTGAACAGGTTGACTAACTGGAAATAATAAACTCATTGATGCTTACTATTTATACATATCGATACAATGGCAATTATAAAACAATAAACTGTCATTAAGGTCGCGAGTAATTTAAATTGAACATATTGAAAATTAGTATAAAAAAGGGTTATGTTGGTTTTGAGTCTATCTATGTAACAGGCAGAAGTAGGCATTTCCGATACGATTAAAATATATACATATATGAGTTGATTTAGCCATGTCCGTTAGCCTGTCCGTCTGATCAAGTTTTTTTCAAATTATCGTTAACTTTCATCTTTTTTGGTAATATCATGTAAACTTTAGCAAAATTTATTTTTGTATTTTTATTTATTTTTTATTAATTAAATTTTTAGCTGTGTGCTTGCTGGGCCTAGGGTATCTACTAGTCCGTCGCGCCCGACTTGAACCTTCGTACTAGTAATTTACTAATTATATTGAATTTGGAAATATAAGAAAGTGGTTGCCATTAATAATCACGCAACAGCGTAAATATTTAAGTTAAATATATATACAATACTAGTATATAGTATATTTTGTATATCAACAATTAAATAATTGATCACGTTTTCTGATGGCTTTGTTTAAATTGAAATATTAAATAATTTCCATAAGATTTTACAACAAATATATAAGAAATTTATCTCTAATCTGATCTTTTGTAAAAAAAAACTGATTTGTTTGGTAAATCTATAGACTTGACTGACAGGCGTTATTTATTCAGATACTCTATTAACTAACAGTATCTTTTAACTCTTATTTCTACTTACTCCCCCTCTCTCTGTCGACAATCATAACATTTAACTGTAACTTGTTGCCAAAAATTCGCTCAACTGCTGCTGATAGACGTCGCTGATATTATTGTTGTTGCCACGTCAAAGTCAAAATTAAAATCGCAATGAGCAAAATCAACTTGTGTCATCCACCACCGATTGTGCCCCTTTGCGCGGCAGCCGCTGAAGGTTGCCGCGTGAAAAAACGCGCAACGCATCAACAGGGACGACAGCAACAGCAACAACAACGGGAACATGAACAATGCTGCCATAAATAACAAAGGCAAATGTTGCGATACACTCGTGAAGGGGGGCGGCTGCTGGGCTGGGCGCGGCACAGGTGCTGCCGCGCAGGGCGCGGGTGCCTGGTTGTGTCATTGTCATTGGGGCTGGCTGGCTGGGTGAATGTGCCGTTAGAAGCGCAGCAACGGCAAGCGCCGCACCATGACAAGCAACACGCAGAAGGGGCGCGGCAGGGTTTTTGTGGCAGCAAGAAAATATTTACAATCAAGTCGATTAACAAAGGGAAAACCTTGTGACGCGCACTTTGAGTTCTGTTTCATTTTTTCTGCTTCCTTCATTTTTTCTTCTTTTTTTTTTTGTTTGTTGTGCTTCTTCTTGTTGCTTTTTTAATTAAAAATCAGTAAGCCCACGCACTCAACCCCCCATCCAATCCCCCCCCCTAATTTTCAACGACTGTCATCAGCGCCATTTTGCAAATCAACGCAATGATTGCGCCTCCTTGTTTTGTCATCGCATTTCATACAACAAAATATTTTTCATAAATATAACGGGACTTGAGGCTTCACATCGCAGGCGGGCGGCACTTGAGACTTTCGCCACATTTCCCCGGCAACAACAAACAATGCAGAAGCCGTAGGAACAACAGCAGGCGACATCATCATTAGGGCCGCCCACGCTGGCAGAGAGAGGAGAGAGGAGACAGGAGCCGCTGCTTGGATCAGGCTGCGGCAATTGTTGCGACTCCCCGTTGCTAGAGCCACGCCACAGATCCAGCTTCAGCCTCAGCTTTAGCTCCAGCTCGCTGCTTATTGTCTTAAGAGGAAGTCGCTGTTATTCAGCTCGGGGATTGGTTGAGGGCTACGCATGTGGAAAGGAGAAATTGCTGGCGAACGGATGTAACGGTAGAGTCATTGAAAATATGAATAACTGTGAATGACGCACCATGGTGTCAAAAGCAGCTAACAAAGCTAAAATAAAATCAACCACGCTCGTCAAAATTGTTATTTTTAGATAGCAAACCGTTAGATAGCTGTATAAAAAAAATATAAATTACCTTACCATAAAATATATTCTATAATATAAATTGTTTTATATTAAAAAGTTTACCAATATTTTATTATTTTATTTAATTCTTCATCCAATTAAATAAATTTGCATTTCCATTTTCCCAAAATCGTTTGATGTCTACCACGGTGCTGAACAATTGCAGCGAATGCTGCTGCTGTAGCTGTTTTTGTCTGCCGCCTCCCTTTTTAGCACTTCAATTCCCCATTCTTATTATATTTTTATGCAATTTTTCACTTTACGGCTTTCACGTTGTTTATGCAAATAAGCGCAAAATTCTATTTGAATTTAGCGAAAAGAATTACGGTAAACGAAACGCGATTGTCAACGCCCAGCCTCGTCGTCGCTTCTCTGAGCAGCGAGCACCGTTATGATTATGAGAGCGACTTGCAGAAGCTGGTGCCATGTTGTGCAAATGACAGAAACAGAGAAACAAAAAAAAAACAGAAGTTAATAACACATCAAGTGCGAGTGGCGGCACAGGACCAGAATAGCTGCCCTATTACGTGCGCTGTCTCGCTCCCACGTGTGTGCTGGGCACGCGACAAGCCACACAACAGTTGTTGCTGCAGTTGTTATTGTTGTCGCTGTCGCTGTCGCTGTCGCTGCTGGCGTTGTTTTTACAAAGTGTAAATTGTTTTAATACTTTTTAGTGCTTTATGACGCCATCTTCGCAGCGCTGCTCTGCCCTCTGTCAGCTGTGCCCAACTGCGCTGCCCTGACTCTTGACACTCACTCTCACTCTCGTTCTCTTGCTGGCCAACGCACTCACACGCTCGCACGCGTGAGTGAGTGCAGCATGTACACGTGTAGAGCGCACGTTAAAATCTCAACTTTTACGACCTCTGCAGCGGCGACGTCGTCGTCACGGGGGACATTTGCACGGTCGCCTGTCGTTTGTCGTTTCTTCTTATTTTATTTCTTTTGTTTCTACTTTTTCGTTTGTTTTTTGGGTGTTGTTGTTGTTGCTGCTGTTTTACCTGTTGCCCGCTCCCTGCGACTGCTGCACTTAGCACAAATGGCAATTGTCAGAGATTCTACACGTACTCCACCCACCCCCCTCTGCTCGTTGGGAACTGCCAACTACATTTGGCTGACATCTCCAACTGCCAACTGCCAGCTGCCAGCTGCGTGTCGCAGTTTTAATCAAAATTGTTTCGTTTTGCGCATTTCACTTCATGAATTGTTCAGTTGTAACTGTCAAATAAAGTTTTGACGCACTTTTCTCGATGGGCGGGGCAAGGCAGGGGGGCGTGGCTGGTGCTGGGGGAGTTTCTTGTTTTGTGACAGTGCAATGCTGGTAATTAAAATACTTTCGCACTCGCTTTGTTTATTCTGTTATTCGCAATTAGTTGCACATTTTTGAGCAATTTGAAACCCAACTTTCTGCAAATATTTAACTTTTCTAATTTATTTGGTTTTTGGCATATTTTGGCTCTCATTACAGTTTGGCGAACAATTTCTGAATCGTTTACACTGCTGGCCAGCAAAATGGAACCGCTTTTTGGCTAATTATCAATGTAAGTAAAAACGAAAATTTCAAACAAATTTGCAAAAGAATTCATTTATTGGGGGCGAAATAATTCAACTGATTTTACGTGATGTGTCAAATTTAGAAAGCCGGAAAAAGATTTTCTGTTAATTTCACTCTTTTGCATTTTTAGCTGTCAATCAAGAGTGAAATTTTAGCATGATTTTCTTTTCTGTTTTTGCCTCCCAACTAACGTTTCCTCGAGACCCTTCCGGCTGTGCATTACAAAATAATACCCGATTCAGCTATGAAGCTGCTAATGTGCCAACAATAACAACAACACCAACAGCAACATAATCGCCTCGTGGCATTAACTCAAACTCGAGCTCAAACTGAAGCTCCAGCTGCAGCTCAATTATAATCTGTGAGCGCTGAGTTCCGCCTCAATCCTGGCTGCTCTGCATGAAATGGGTCAGCTGCTGAAGTGCTTGAAATGTGTCAAATGGCCTGCAGCCAATCGGGCATTCAGTAGCGCCTGACTGCCACTCACAGCTCACAGCTCACACCAATAACTTGTTAATAAGCGCACAGAATGCGGCCATAAATAAGAAGTGCACTCAAAAAACAAAAAAGAAAACACACACACACGAAAAACTCAAAATGACGCTATATAACTCAACTCACACAGCCGGCACCTGTTATGCACAGCACTGCACTTGCTCAGTGTATAAGAGCGCAGCAGAGCGAGAGAGCGAGGTGAGTTTCGTGGTGAGTTTGAGCCGGCGATCAGCGATGAGCACCTGTGTTGAGTTTGACCTGCACCAACTTGTGCGCCTCAACCTGTGCTCTCTCAGCAGCCACTCTCGCTCGCGTTGTTCTCTGTTGAACTTTCTGCTGCTGTTGATGTTTTCGGCCCAGCAACTTTCTACACGCGTTTCAGTTGTGAACGCGACTTTGACTCGCACAGTTCGTACGGCGCTCGCTACACACATTTTTTTATTGAGTTTCGCGCGTGTCTCGCGCGGTTTTATATTTGCCCATAGCCGGATTGATTTCGCTCATTGATTTTGCGCACGTAATTAGAACAAACGGATTGGCCGTTAATTGCACCGGACAGTAATTGCTGTGCAGTCCGCATACCAGTCGAACGGTGTCTCGTTAATGTGTCAATTGATTGACGATTTGTGATTGACGCGTCAGGGGTGTGGGCCATGTGCTAATTGCCAGCCAGCTCCATTTGTGGCCAACAACATGTCCAAGCTGCTCACCAAGAAGCGCTGGTGGAAGATCTGCCTGCCCCAGCCGCAGCACGAGCCCGCCAAAAACTACCGCGAACTCATCGTTCACAGCGAATGCGCCTCGGTCTTGGCCAGCACCGACACCAGCAGCAGCAGCGCCAGCAGCGGCAGTCCCAGCCAGAGTATCAGCTGCGACAGCGTCTCGAAGAGCTCCCAACCGGATGCGGGCAAGTTGTTTCCGCGCAACATGCCCAGCATACGGCGCAGCCGGCGACGTTCCGCGGATCGCAAGGATCCGGCTGCAGTTGCTCCAGTTTCAGCTGCGGCTGCTGCTCCTGTTGTTCCGCAGCGCAGTGCGCATCAGTCGCGCCAGTCGACGATCACCAAGTTGACGCCGCGCAAGCCGAAGCCCAGCTGCTCGAAGCAGCGCTGCAGCCTCGGCGCGGCCAGAAACGCTGAGGTGAAGTCGGCCGTCAAGGCCAAAACGAAGCCCAAGCAGCTGACGCTGGCGCCGTACGACATCGAGCTGGAGCTGCCGGCGCAGCCGACACAGCTCAGCTTGGCTAAAGCGCTGCACTCGCAGCAGTCGAGCCTGATCAGCAGCAACGATCTGTCCGGGCCGAGAGAGAGCGCGCCGGAGGAGCACTTTCACTCGTCGGGCATCTCGTGCAACGGCGAAACGGACGACGACGTCGAGGTGGCGATGCTCACCGGCAGCCTCAGTCCCGCCCAGTTGCAGCGCCGCATAATGCCCGCCGTGGCGCCGGGCCAGCTGCTGCCTTTAAACGAATTACGGAATTTGAACGTGTGCCGGAATCGAAGCGCCGTTTGGCTGCACAACGCGGACACCGAGCAGCTGCTGGCCGGAGAGGAGCCGACGCAGGATGGCTACTTAAATTCAGCCATCGCTGATGATATGCAATTAAGCGATATTGAAGAACAATTGGCCAAGTTTGATGGCCAACAACAACAACAACACTGCAGAGCTGCCAAAACGTGAGTTCAAGTTTTTGAGAGCACTTTGAAAGCGGCTGCGCCTATCGCAATGCCCATAAATCTGCCTAATGCAGGCCGAGACCCAAAAACCAGTTCGAACGGGTGTAGCCGACTGCTCGAATACTCGTTCGCTGTTTAACAAATTCTGATATATTCAGAAGAGCTATAAGCCCAATATACTCTGCTCACTTCACGATAGAACTAAGCCCAAAAGCTAACGCAGATAAGCCAACAGGTTGTTAGAGGGAACAGAGGCAAAGGTGAAAGGGGGGATGGCCACTTAATTGGAGCGGCAACAGCAAAACTAATTCGAAATGCGTTTGACGCGCTTTACATTCCACCAGAATTTGATGTGGGGGCCAACCTGTGGGAATAGCCAATGGCTTTAATGATCAGCGCGAGAGAGAAGGGCCGGCGAGGGCCAAGTTCGAATAGAACATTTTATGGGCTAGTTTAATGGCTGTTTAATAGCTTTATATGGTCGCCGCTCTAAATGCTCGTAAAAGCCTCAACGATTGCCAATTGAGCTCACTGTTTGCCAGTGTTGAGTAACAGTTGCATATGCAACAATGCTCACAATTTTATGGCGCTAAATTGAACAAAGAATTCGTCTGTTTTATGGCCCACTTTCAATTTATGGCCAACTAACTGTTGGGCATTAAATTTTGATATTTTTAGTTTAATTTGATTCCTAAACAAAGAAACATAATTCTACTCATGTTGAATACTTTGAAATGTGTAAAATTAGTTATGTTCTGGAACAGAATCCAAATTTTATAACTATTAACTTAATTTAATGATGATTTCTTGATTCCTTTAAGTATGCAACTAAAACTGATATATATATATTAAACAAAAAACCTACTTTGATGCCAGTTAGCAGGATAAAGAGCTGTGGCATAGAATTCTCAAACGGTTTAAGCACCAATGGGATGTTAGTCACCTGGATCTGGCCAGATAATCTATCGGCAGAGCACCTTCCAGCTCTGTTGATTACTTATTTATTTATTTTTTTTTTTATATAAACAATTTTTTTTTAAAAGTGAATTATCTTATTTTTCTTCTTTTTCTTCTTTGTCTTTATTATAAACTAGTCCTAGTTCTAGACTGACTGCCCGGTGGCAAAAGGATTTTCAGTATTTCCATCTTTTTTTTGATGTATTTTCGATTTCCTTATTTTTTGTTGAAATACTCACTATTTGATACGCCTGCGGTTCCAGTGATTTGTTTTAAATCTTTTTGTCGTTTTTGTGCAATTTTCCGATATCTACTGGCTAGTTTTCCAGTTCCGGTTCCAGTTGCTTGCAGAGTTGCCACCACCAATACCGTTAATTGTCCAACAATTCAGCACGTGCTTTTCTTTCGTCTTTGGCTTGCGCTGGGACAATCTGGGCCTAAAAGTGCATCAACATTTTCTGAAATTTTCTTCTTTGTTTTGCCATGTATTCAAAATATTTCTTATCTAATTGGAGATTTTATTTATTTTATTATATTATTATTATTATATGTTTATTTATAAGCAAAGTTTCTTTTGCGCTTCAAAAGACTCCAGACGTTTTCTAAGATATTTAGATCTGGACTTTGGGGGGGCCAGTTTAGCGTTGGAACATCCAGATCCTTCAAAAAGTTTGTAATCATCTGGGCTTTATGGCATGGGGCGTTGTCCTGCTGGAGAATAAACGACTGCCCGATGAGCCGATCTCCGGAAGGAAAGGCATTCTCATTAAGGGTGGTCAGATATTGGCCTTGGTTCATCGAACCAGTGATGGGAATGAAATCCCCCAGCCCATTGTATGCTACACATCCCCAGAACATCACAGAGCCTCCACCATGGCTCACTTTTTGACAAACGGGCCGTTTCTTTCGTCTTTGCTCGATGGGCAGCTTCACAAATACTTTTTTTTTGATGAATTATATTCAAAGGAGCTCTCATCGGTCCACAAAACGCTTCTCCAGAACTCCTTTGGTTTGTTTATATGCTCCTTTGTTTGACTTTCTTCTGCAAATGGGGAGGTGTGCCCGGGCTGTCCTGCCATTTGTCAGGCGTGAAAACCAGAAATTCTCCTCCTTTAAAGAAACGCACATTCATTTTTCTACTTTATTTTAAAATTTCCTTTTTTCGTAGAATATTTAATATTCCCTAGTCGGGGTTCGATCCACCTACCGCTGCAGTATTCAACTTCTCAGACAAAAATTAGTCGATTCACATTCACATTTCTTATCGAATAACTAATAAATTTCAAGTCCTTGATGATGTCGTTCTTTTTTCTCGTTCTTCTGTTTTCCCTTGTTCTATTCTAAGAATTTAAGAAATAAAATCAGTTGAAATATACTCATCACGCCGTGCGTTTCATTGATGCACTCCGGCGTACCAGTTCGACACTGCGAGCAATTATATGGTCTTACAAACCTGCTTGCCAGTCTAGAACATTGGCTTTGTGAAATTCAATTTCAAACGCATAAAATTCAATCGAAAATTCACTCAAGCAGCAACAAACAATAATTGGCATAATATTAAAAAAATGTTTTGATAAAATAAAATAAGAAACCGCAAGCCAAAGGGGGCTGCGGGGCGCTAACCAGCTAAATTGAAGGGCGTTGCTGTCAGCTTGTTGTTGTTTATGTTCCTTGTTCTGTGATTATTGTTATTATTATAAAGTCTCTGCATATACGCAATTTATCTGACCATAAGTCAGCCAAAGGTCGTGTCTTGTTTAGTATCCATCTTTATCTTTGTCTGTGTCTGTGCTAATAAATGTATCCGTGGGATAAACGTGTCTTAACCAGTTTAAGGTCTTTTAATTTTTCTTTTTTCTGTATTTGTAAATTGAGCCCAAGTTTCGGCCAAAATTAATTAATTTAATGGTCACTTTGTAATACAAAAAGTACATTTAAAGCAGCACTTTGCCAAATCAGAATTTGGCTTGTTGCGGTATGCCGACACTTGAATACCCTAACTAGATCTTCTTTTTCTTTTTTGAGATATCTTTCACATGAACAACATGGACACGCTTTTTTAAAGCTTCCAATTTTTTATACAGTGGACTTGCTCGAACTCGCGGAACAACTTATCAGCAAGCACGGCTAGGATATACCCTGTTTTCATAAACATTTCAACCAATTTGCATACAATACAGAAATTGTATACGAAATCTTTATCATTCTTAAATTGATTTAGTACACTGAAAATTAACTATTCCGTACATAAAAGTAGTAAACGAGATGTCAGCGAGACTGTAAATTCGGATTTTCTTAAACCTCGCAAATAAAATACGCAAATCAAATGCATTTTTATGTAACTGAACGAATCATTCTTATTCGCTTCTTTGACCATCAAGCTCAAATTCAATTTCCAATTTATATCAGTGATATTTTCCTTCTTTTGGATAATTTGTTTAATGTCCAAAAGAAGAAAGTCTCGAAACATGGTTGATTTATGCAACCTAATCAACAAATGCAAATGCTTTCGGTTAGTGTATAATTAAATGTTGTTGGGCCCACATCAAAGTGGCGCCCTCTGCAACCCACACACAAATTGCGTCTTAATTTGAATGTTTTGTTTGATGTTGTTGTTGTTGGTCCAAAAAGTAGCCAAAGTAACCCCACCTGAGGGCGCAATTATCAGCAATTACCTCAAAAATAATTGCAGAAGTAATGTTTCGCCCGCAAGCAACAAATTGATTTGTCATTGCTTTTAAAATTCTATTTTGGCCGTAAAACCATAACAATTTGAATCCATGGAATCTTTAAGGTCATCAATAAAAGTGGCTCCGAATAGAAATTCATGCTAATTCTTTGCTCTCACCAAATTGAGCACAAATTGTGTCCGATAAACTAAATTTAAACATTCGGCGACTTTTTTTTTGTGAAAGTGTCCAAGCGAAAACGCACCAAAACGCCCGCTCGCGCACCGCCCGCGCAGCTTTGATCGCGTCGTCGGTTGGCAGCACAAAAAAAAGATCAAAAAAAAAGATCTCGAGTTGAAAATCGTGATTTTCTTGAAATATTTCTGCCACTTGGCGCGCAGCGTTGACTGAGCTCTGTCGTTGAGCTGGCCAAGATTCGCGCGCAAATTATTAACAGGCAGCTGCACACAAGTGTCTTCCTCTCCGCTCCCCTCCCCTCCCCACCCCGCCACAATCCATCTAACAAGCCTCGGAAAGTGCTGCCTAATGCAGCTCTCGAGCTGCATTTGTTATTCATGTCCGCGTCCGATTCTGCCGCGCACAATTAAGTTGAAAAAACATGTGTAGCTGCATTTGGGGCGTGAGTGGCATGCCCAAAAGAGCCGGGTCAACAGCGTCTTTAGCACTTTTTACCTGCCCCCAGGTCGCCCACGCGGCTTGAGAGAGTCGTTTGTTGCAAGCAGCAGCAGTTTGTTGCAAGTGCTGCGGCGGCAAGTGGCGCGTTAATGAGCCGCCAGGGCCTTAACAATTGCATTTTGATAAATTGCTGGCCAACAACAACAACTGGGCGAGGAAGTTGCTGCAACTAACGGCATATTCGACGCTAACAAGAGATCCTGTTTACTAATCCCAATTCAGAACTGCTCGAGTTGTGCGCTTCAAGCTTCATTAGCCAAACACAGTTGCCCAGTTTCCAGTTGGTCAACTCGATGGAAATGGTCAACTTCATCGTTCTGACTTTGAGATACCCTATAAATGAATTAAAAGATGATCTAAACTATGTTTATAAATCATGAATTTAAATTAAAATAAAGAATTGTTAATAAATATTATACTAATTAGACATATTTAAGTAGATATTGTCTACTCTTTCGCAGCTTAAACTTGTTGAGAATTCCAACAAGTCAAAATAGTACTTTTAATGTGTTAATAATCCTTTTTAGCTATTTGCGTTGCATGACAGGGTATTTAATAGTAAAAGTTAAGTTCTGAGCGGGTTTCCTGGTTCGCTTTGCTTTGCTTGTTGCCAGGCCAACTGTGCATTTGGCTAATGCACTTGGCATTTTGATGCTTGGGTCCAAGGCACCTAGCAAATGCATATGATGACTTAATTGCGCATTTTAGCAGACAGGGTTGCACAAACAGATACACAGATACATAGATACAAATGCTGCAGATACATTTACAGATACTACGGCTTGTCTGGCCACTGAGAACTGTGTTGTGACAGGCGGCGATTAGATGACGTCCCTCTCCCTCTCTCCCTCTCTCCCTTTTACTCACTTCTCAGCTGTCTTTCGGTTAATTGAAATGTTGCTGTCCGTTTGTTTGTTTGAGAGTCGAGTTGGTTTGCAGCTTGTTGCATATTACAGTTAACAAGGAAGCGGCCATATCAAAGTGCTGTTGGCCACATGCAAAGTTAATCCTTTTACGGCTCAATGCACACGCACATTTCCAATTTCCAATTGACCAATTGCCGTGTGTGAGAAAATGCTGCTCATGATTCACTTGCCATAATTAATTATATGCCACACATCCGGTTGGCTGGCCTTAGTCAAAGTGCAACTGTTTGTTGCACGCTGTTGCGCATCCCACTCGGTCATAGCTGGCTGCCCCTCTGCTTCATGGTCAGCTGCGCTGCTTGCAACCGAAGTTCAGCAACCGCAACAGGACTGGCCTTTGGGCAGGGCTTTCTTCTCTTTTATTCTGTTCTGTTTTGTGGCAGGTTCCGCAGGGTTGGGCCAACTAAATTTGGTAATTGTCGTCGCTGCAACTAGAGTTTCCCACGTTTCAACAGTTCCATCTAGCTGCGGAGGGAGGCACCTGTTTCTGAAGACCCAGTTCCAGACACATCCATCAGCCGTGTGTTATTCGCTTCGTTGATTTCTTTCTTGGCTTTCTTATTTATTTTTTTATTTTTTGTCATACAATAAATTTAATGGATATTTTGTTCTACTACATCCACCAATATCTTCTTCGGTCTTTTCTTTTCTTTGTGGCTTTTTTTATTCTTTGTTTTCTTTGACGTTGGCGTTTCTACGAAAAATCTCTTATTTACTTGCCCTGTGTCAATTATTTTCGTTTTGGTAAATGGTAAATAATGTTTTGTATTTTATTTTATTTTTTGTCGTTTTTCGGTTCTTTTAATTTAATCAACTTATGACGCTTTTTTTATGGTGGTAATCTTTTTGATGTGGTTTCCCTGTGCTTTGGTTTGATGATGAGAAGCCAACGCAATTACATTTATCATCAACTACAACATCATCATCGTCGTCGTCGTCGTCGTCATTATCACAAAGCTGAGCACCCATCAAATTAAAGTTGAAAAAAAATATCTAATTTATGTCTAAGAACTGTGGGAGTTTTTCTCTTTTTTCCAGTTAGCTCACTCGCATATCATCCTAAAACAATCTGCAGCAATTACATTCCAAACTAAGCTGCTGCTGTAGGAGTCGCCACCAATTGTTGCACAGTTTGGGAATGGGAGCCGAGTGGCAGTTGCTGGTGGAATTGGTTCGGTTCGTTTCGCTGGGCGTTACCTGTACCTGTGCCATTAGCCTAATAAGACCTAAAAGCCACATTAAATCCACTTAAAAAAGAGAAATATAAGCCATACCAAATCGGCAGCTAATTGGCCAACTAATTCACAGCTCTGAACAAGTATTTCCGTTTACAGTCGCAGGCCAAATTATTCACTTGTCTGAAATCAATTTAAAACATATAAATTCCGAAAATAACAGCTGCCAGCAGCTAGTTTATTTTGTTTTATAATTGGAATAAATAAAATAAAAAAACGCCAAATCAATAAACTTGGCCTAATGAAGGCAAAAACTGAACTTGAAAGCCATTTTCGTATTTGATGAACAAAGCAATACAGACGAAGGCAAGGCAAGGTTATGGCGCTCAGCGGAGGAAGGGGTGAAGGGTTGTCTGTATTATATAACCGTAGAACAACAACATTTTGCATAAATTAAAGCTGCGCTGCATGCAACAAGACAAGCGCTGAAACGTATCTAAAGCCGCTGACAGTAGCGGCAAGTGGTTGGCTTAGTCTGTGGCAAGGGCAGGGACAGGGGCAGGGGCAGCAACTGCTGCTGCTGTGGCAAGTCTTGGATTTAGTTGCAGACATTTCCATTTGCATTGCCGGTTTGCATCAAATTATGCAAAAGCTGTTAATGACAGAACGCGAAAATCAGCTCAAGCGCGGCCGAAAAAGAAGAAAAAGCAGAAAAAAAACAAACTCAAACGAAACGACTCAATGCGCATTGAGTGTGGTGGTGACGGTGGTGGCACATGTGGCATGCCACAAAACACTCTGCAAACCTTGCTCGCCAAGCAAGTTCAATTAATTATGCATTTTAGGCCGTGTTGTTGACTATGCTGATGCGCCGGCATCTAATGCTGCTGCTGCAGCAACTGCTGCTGCTGCTGCTTGGTGCAGCTTATCAGGTAGTTTCAGCCTTGCTCTCTAACGGCACTATTGCACTAAATCACTCGCGGTACTTAAAGAGGCGTTGCACACAGCAAAACTTGTGCAACGGGCCAAACCGGAGTCGCCACAGGTTGCGCCCATGAGGCACACAAAGAAACGGGGCTGAAAGGCGCGCAAACAACACACACAACACACGCACACACACGTAATTTGTTGTTGTGAGTGTATTTGTTGTGCATGCTCATAAAAAATGCATAAAGTTTGAGCGACATCAACACGTGTTGTGCACACACGCACACACGCTTGTCGTCTGCTTGTTTTGTGGCTTGTTGCTTTTGGCCTTTGTTTTGTGTGACGTAAACCCAGTCAAATGCAGCCGCTTGGCCTGAACTTAAAAAAAGAAATAAACATTTATAAATATTATTCGCTCGCTTTTTGAGCGGCGAACTGTTTCCGTTGTTTTGGATTATTTTTTGTTGTGTTGAGTTGCCGCCCCTTTTGGGCCAAGACAATAAAACGCTGAAAGCACGCAACAAGGTCAGGGCAAACAGCAGCCTCTACAAAAAAAAAGAATAAGTAAAATAAAAAAACAAAAAAAAAACTGAGGCAAGTTGCACGAGATTTTGTAATGGGCTGGGAGAAGGCGTAGCAGAGTCTGCCGAGTCGAGTCGAGTCTCTAGCAGGGAGCAGGGGTCGGGTTTTGGGGGCCTTGGCTTTGACACGCCCAACTGGCAACATTTTAATTTGGCCGCATTCGATTCTGGAGCAGCCCCCACGCTCACTGAACTTAAATGGCAGCTACAATCTGTAGATCAGAGAGAGAGAGAGAGAGAGAGAGCGAGAGATCGTGTGCAGATAATTCTGGCATTTGGCCAAAATCGTAGAGACTCCAAATTGTATTGGTAGCTCTGACGTTTATCTGTTGACCAATTGTGAAAGTAATTTAATGCGGATTCGGCCGCTGTTGCTTCTCTACTTCTTCTTCTTCTACATTTTTCAATTACCAAGAATTGCATGTTTCGTTTTAATTTCCACGTAGTTCAATTTGCTGCCCCCCCTGCAAACCGAATGCCTGCGTGTCGTAGTGCACTTCTGGGAAACTGGTTGGGGAACGGCAACAACAACCACACACTCAACAAACTGTGTGTGTGTGTGTGCCTAAATGATTTTGAACCAGTTCTGTGGAAACTGCGTGTCTAAAAATTTAATGAAATCACAGCTATAATGCAGCTTCCATCAGAAAGAAAGCAACACTGAAATGCATTCGTGTTATACAGCACTGGTGCGCGCACTCCTGAGTGCCCTGCCGCCAATCCGCTTTGGTGGTGCGGATAATTGAGATATTATTGGCCAAGTGGCACGGCATTGGCATTTGAATTAAACGTGCCGCAATTGCTGAAATGTTGCCTAATGATCTGTCTATTGCATTGCATAAGACAAAAGAGATATCAAATTAGGGAGATAAACCCAATTTGAGAGCAGATTGTGGATATCCGAAAAAGCATTTTGAATAAATCGGATAACAATAATCCCTACAAGTGTTAAAGTAGAAATATTAAGCTTAAGTGTTCAAATTGATCAAAATAGTGCAGAAAACCCATTAAAAAGAAGTTAGAAATGCATTTCCTGGTTTTCGGATAATTGCGGTTAAGCCCGGATAAAAGCGGATAATCATTTAATTGTTGCCGAATCCATCAAAATTGACAGTAATATGCATTTTAGCCTCGTTCACCAGATCACTGTGCTAATAACTTGTCTTGCCACACGATTTCCAATTGCAATTTGTGTCAGCCACATTTAATTATTTATGGACGAGTACGCGTCTGGGCAATTGTGACATACTCACATCAGGGAAATGACAAACATCAAACCAAATAAACTCTCAAACTGAAACTCAAAATCTTCTTAACCCAAATTTATGCATGTGTCAGAGATCGCACCATAGTTGGCCAGATGCACGTCAATTCCATGCAGCAATTTTTTCTTCTTTTTTTAAAAGCGCAGCAAATAAAATTGCATGCGGCTTATAAAAATCATCGAAAAGTCAACGGGTTTGAACACCCTGTAAATAGTAAAGCAAAGGATAGTCAATAAAGCACTGATCAATCTATAAATTAAAGCTTTAATTTAAATACCATGAATATTTCATTCTGATTACCAAAGAAAAAGAAGAAATGAAAGCTATACAATTGTGTTTAATGATAGACTACAGGGCACCGCCCCGTCGAGCACACTCGCCTGGAGCCTTTTGCCAGTGGCTCATAGCTATTTTTTTGAACGAAAAGAGAAAACCGCCTCAGTTGCGAGTTGCCGGACAGCTGCGAGTATGTCAACAGTCTTGGCCATATTTGGTGATCGGCTATTTTTTATTTTGGAGTTGGATTTGGTTAGATTTGAATTGGGCTGACGCTGGTGTTGGCTATCAAAGTCAATCAACAGGCGCACAATTCATTTGTGACAGATTATGCCTTGACTTTGTTTGGGCAACAGTTGACAATCGGAATGAATGGATCGACTGCCGCTGATCAGTGATCAGCTTAGAAAGCACAGCCCCTTTTGATTGATCGCAGGCAGATGTGGACAAGTTGGTTGGTTTTTTGGCACTTTTAAACAAAACAAACAAATGGAATTTGCATTGGAAAACCACAAAACGTAGCACATAAAACTTTCACTATCGTATTTTCTTTTCTGTTTGTTTGTTAACGATCTGTCTAATATTATCGCAGCTGATCTTCAGACTGAACTACAACATGGCGTTAATGCTAATGGCATTGCCCATCAGCTGCTTGCAACGTGCCCCAACTGCGAGAGACATTCACTTTTGCATGCATCCCCACGTTGGCCATTAATTTCGCTTTAGCGAAAGGGCTTTATCTGTAGGCCCGGCTAAAGAGCCGCACAAATTTGTGCGTTGGTTGTTAGCGGAAGGTTAACGCTTGAATTGGCCAAGTTAAGTTGTGTTATCATTCATTTGCATAAATTTACAAGTTATGCAGATAAATCGCTTGGCGTGCTGGCAAATTGCTTTCAGCTGCCGCCGCCTCTCTTTTCTGAAAGACTTCTCACGTTGATTAGGCCCCCAGCTTGGCCATTTGACAGCTGGTTTGTTTGTTTGCTTGTTCGCTTGTTCGCTTGTTAGTTATTCATGCTCCAAATGTTGTGCAATGTGATACAAATCGAAATGCGCTATGAATGAGAATGTATAACCATAAAAGCATAACACGCAACTGCAACTCTTCCAATTTCCAAGAGCCAAAAACGCATAACGCATTTGGCGTTAAGTCACACAAATGACTTTAATTACAAAAATTAAAAATAACAAACCAAAAATACCAAAAACAAAATTGTAGCCAGCGGCCAAGTAAAAATTACCAGAGAAAACATGTAAGAATGAAGGCGATTGGTGTGTGCTGGACGAACAGATGCCCTGTAGTGGGCTGTTCACAATATAGTATGCATATATAATATTGGTATAGATATATAGCTAAAAAGTAATTTAAGAGCTAATTCAAATTTAAACTGCAAATACCTCAATTTTCTATTGCCTGATTTCTCTTACGATAGATAAACAAATTCAAATTCAATATACCCTTTTATTTTAAATATTTTAAACATGTGCAGGGTATTTAAAAGCAAATTAAAACTGAAACATGACCAGGCTGGGTGCCATATGAAGTTTAAAGTTGCCGCTGGAATTTCTAAAGCAATATCAAATTAATGTTGCTGCGACTGTTGCTGCTGCTGCTGCTGCTTAGCTGTGTGTGCCACAGTGTGTCGAGTGAAAGTACACAGAAAGCGGCAGAAAGAAGCGGCAGATTCCGATTCGGATGCCTCCACACACCGGTCAGTCGGGCTTAAAGTTTATGACTCTCTGGCCATGGTGATGGCCACATGCTGATGGCTCGACATGCGCTGGCAATTTCGAAATTTCATAAATTGGACAGCAACACGCATGCGCCAGCAGCTGCAACAACTGCATCAACTGCAGCAACAACAACTGTTGCCGCAACGGCAGCTGCCATTCGGCCACAATTGCAGTCAGAACCGATTAGAAATGTCCGGCGCGTTGTATTTGAATGAGTTGCATGGTATCTCAGCTGGCTAATTGCAAATGGGCCTGTCAGCATTCATCATATGAATACGAATACGGTTATGAATATTCATATTCATATTCATATTCAGCAAATGGAGCAACATTACGTTTCAGCAATTTTCAGTTGCAAATCTGCAGCTTAGCTGGCGAATTAACATGCAACAGGATTTTGCTGCAAATGCTCGTAAACGAGGCTGGGCGGGGCAGGGGGGATTAGTGCAAGCTGAGTGAACAAAATAAATATGGTCAAAGCAATTTAACACAAGGTGGGAAATTGTAGCTCTATTAATATCAAAGCGTGTTATGCAATATTGGGTGGGTTTATATGTTACGAAAAGTTCCATGATTTACGATACGCAAATTAAGAAATCATATTTTGAAATTATGTTGAAAATTTTGTGTTTTATAAGAGTAAAAAAGTAATTAAAAATAAAAAATGATATTAATTTATAATTTTTAATAATATATTGAATATATTTAAACATGGTTAAATTAAATAATATATTTTTTGTTGGGATTATATAATAAAAGTTTCTTTATGTTTTCCTATATGATCATTAGACCAAAAACCAAACTAATCCTTCACTTCACATCTTTTTTTGACTTGCAGCAACCAGTCAAACCACCACAACTACAAGCCCACACCCGCACCGCGCACCAACAGCAACAGCAGCATCAGCATCAGCACCACATTCGCCACGAGACGACACCACAAGATGCAGCAGCCCGGCAGCAGCTACTACACGCAAACGGAAAGCGAGCTGCTGCAGCTGGAGGCTGGCGGTGCTGCGCCTTTTCCGCCGCATCGCGGTGACCAGACGCTGGCCACAACATCACAACAACAACCACAACAACAGCAGCTAGCGGCGAGTGGCAGCAGCAACCATTCAACTGCAACGGGTGGTGCATGCAACAGTTTGGATGCACCATCGACGGCCAGCAGCAGCGGGACGCCGTCGCATTTTGTGTCGCCGCTGCAGAGACGCCACTGCCAGCCGCCGAACCACTTGCCACTGAACTCGGTGGCCGCATCGCCGCTGCGCACCGCCAGCTACAAGACGGCGGCGACCGCCAGCGTCTACCACAGCCACCACAGCCACCATCAGCAGTTGGACTTTCAGCGCAATTCGCAGTCGGACGATGACAGCGGCTGCGCTCTGGAGGAGTACACCTGGGTGCCGCCGGGCCTGCGGCCAGATCAGGTGAGCGGGGGGGTTGGGCGGGGCAACACATGCTGCAATTTGTCGCAGCTAATTAGGTGAAATCAAAATGTGGCCAGCGGCCAATTTCGTTGTCGATTTCGATTACGATTTCCATGTGATCGACGCTCGGTGGTTTTTGGTGGTTTAACTGACCACCTGCTGTCGCCTATAAACTTTTGCTTTCGTTTCTTTTGCCATGGCCACTGCCCAAAATCGAATTGCAGTTCAATGCCTGGCTGCGAGCCACGTTTAAGGAAATGCGGCCACAGCTTTAATTGCCGCTAAGCGACTTTTTTGGCTTGTGGAAAATTATCGCCCAATCGAATTGCAATCGATGGAAAGCGAAAGCGTTTTGTAATTAAATCGGTTGCCCGCATTTGGCTGCAATTAGAGCTGGCCAAGAGCCGAGGCCAAACGTGGCCCAAATGCTTGCATAACTCTTAAGCTGGGAAACAAAATGAAAATCCAGCTAAAATCGCTGGCAGTTTTTCTTGCCAATCGCATTCTGTCTGCCAGTCATGACTTTTTCGCGACATTTTCCACTTTCGCACGTTAAACATCAATTTTTTTTTTACTCTTTGTTTTTCGTTTTTTGTCGATATTCGTGTGGCTTAAAAAGCTGTGGGCGTTCATTGTTGCTGTTGTTGTTATTGGCGTTTGCTTTTAGCCAAGTTGGTGAAAGCGTTTTGTCACCGGACTTTGATTAATTCGTTATGACTTGTCCTTAATGAATTGTTTCCCACGAAATTTGTCGCCAGACACTTGGCGCAATCGTTAAGCCGCAGTTTATGGCAAATACATAACTGCAGTACTTAAGTTTTTTATATATCTGATGTACTTTCCCTCTCTCTCTCTAACACACACTCTGACTGTCTTCTTCTATCTGCTCGTTAACAGGTCCGCTTGTACTTCAGCCAACTGCCGGACGACAAAGTGCCCTACGTCAACAGTCCTGGCGAAAAGTATCGCGTGAAACAATTGCTGCACCAGCTGCCGCCCCAAGATAACGAAGTGAGTATTAGCCAAAAGACCAAAAGGGCCAACAGCACTGCCAAAGCAGAGCTCATCAGCGGAGCACTCAATGCCACTGGCGACAAAGAATAAAAAAAAACGAGAACAGAACTCAAGCATCATAAAAATGCAGTTAATGCCGGCGCAGAGATGCCAACTTTTCAGAGTTTCGTAAAGCAACCAAAATAACAGTAAATGAAAACAAGAAAATATTCAAAAAGCTGAGCAGTGCCGACGATTAAATACCCTGTTAAAACGGAAATAGTTAGCAGAAACTTTTCTATCAAATTTTTAGGAATAGTTATAGGAATATATATAGGAATGCGAAGCCTAATTTAAAATCTATATAATATTTCAGTCTGATTTTGATTATTCCTAGAATTAATTAAATACTGGAGCATAAAAAACTATAGTCAAAAGTGAAGCTACTTTTTTGTATAAACAATTTTTGTATAGATATATTTCAGTAAGCTCCAGTTGTATCCATTGCAAGGGTATTCTGAAAGCAAAGAATGGCGAATAAATTTGTATAAAAATCAAGGCACGCCCCCTGCTGACAGGAGGCGGCACAAGATTAAAAAAGTTGGCGTTGCCTGCTTTGAGCTGCTGCTGTAACAGAGATTTTAATTAATATTTACAATGGAAGAAACTACCACTGCTGCCACCCAATTGCTTTACCATTACCACTAACCGTTCACCGTTACTTGGCCATTTGCAGGTGCGCTATTGCCACTCGCTGAGCGATGAGGAGCGCAAGGAGCTGCGCATCTTTTCGGCACAGCGCAAGCGGGAGGCGCTCGGTCGCGGCGCGGTGCGGCTGCTGTCCGATGAGAGGCCCTGCAAGGGGGTAAGTACACTGTCCCCCCTCCCCTTTTCGCCCCTTGATCTCTGTACCAGCTTCAACTTAATTGTAAGCCAAGAAATTTGCATTTTATTATGAGCAACAAAGGCGGCGGCGAAGAAAAGGCGAGTTTCGATTTCATTTTTCGCCAGGCAGGGCAAAGTTTTGCGCAAACTTTGACAGGACTCGCCCGGTTGCCAGGACTGCTTATGAATAATGGGTGTGTGGGTGGTGCTGGGGTGGTGCTGGCACAATGCAAAAAATTGACAATGGCGCCTGCCAGAAACAATAAGCAACAGCAATGGGCGACTGGCGGGGGATGCAGCGGGGGCCAAACGGTTAACTTTCGAACGTCGCGTCGCAACTTGGCAGCGTCTCAAATAAAAGATGACAAAAAGATTTCATTAAGTACACTTTTAGCAAACGGCAAAGTGCTGCAACAAGGCGAAAAACTGCAAATGAAAAACGTTGTTGCAAAAACAATTGCAGCAACTGCCATTGCAACAGCAACAGCAACACAAAGGCTAAAGCCCAGCTACTCCACGCTCAGCTCCAGACAGCCGAGTACGGAGCAGTGCTGCGGACTCCGAGTGCGGCAAGTTGATTTTGACACCCTGTAGTTGTTTGAGTGGGCAGGGTATGACAGGGCTATGAAAGTTAATAAAAACTCAATTGGGCATAACAGAAATGAAAAGTCATGTACTTATAATAATAATATAATTATGAAAGCTATAGTTAGTTGATTTGACATGTGGGTTGCCAAGTATTTCACTGATCAAACTTAAAAAGTTTTTACCTAAATTACCTATGGATACCTCACTTGAAGTCAAATAACTAGGAGATACCATTAGTAAATTTTGTATTCAGGTTTTCAGACAACTTTTTTCTGCTAAAATTATGTTATTCTAGAGTTTAGTAGTATTAATAGGGCATCTGCTAGTTGATCACTTGCGACAATCAGCTTCTCTGCCCGCTTTTTTGTCTGTGCTGGGTAGCGAAAAGTGAATGTGCACATGGAGAAACTATGCAAAGCAGTGAAATGGCACTAAAGCACAATGCTAGCAGCATAAAATAGTAGCAGCAGCACTGACTGCAGCAGCAGGGATAGCAGCTACCCTTCCGGTAGGAGTAGTGCAGACAAAAATTTGCATTGTTATTAGCTGGGGCTCGGGTCTCTGGAGCGGGTGCGAGTCGGTGCGTGCTGGCAGCTAACCAACTTCAACTTCAACTTCAACTTGAGCTTCAACTGCAGCTTTAGCTAGCTAGCTGCAGCTTCAATGTGGCTGCTATCCGTGGCCACTCGTCTGGCTGCCACAGATAGTTTGGAGCTTGATTTTATTGTGTTCACATTCGCCACTCGTAAAACTTATTAAAAAGTTTATGCCGCATGCTGCCACGCAGCGCTGCGTGTCTGTCTGGGCAACGGGTCGACCGTCGGAACATGGACATGCAGCATCCATTTGTCCACTGCACTGGCAACGCTTCCCCCCCTTCTCCCTCTTCCACGCCGCCGTCTTGCTGTCTGCTACGTGCGTGGGCGTTTGTGGCTCGTCGGAGGTGTTGCCAGCATTAAAGTTGTGCCCAAGTTTTTCCAGTGATTTTCTTTGGTTTTGGGTTTTCGGTTTTGCGGAGACGACCAAATTGGCAGCCAAGTTGCATTTATAACGCCTTGCCACAGCACTCTGACCAGGCCACGACCAGACCAGACCAGACCCGACCAGACCAGGTTAGAGTTCATTAGAGACAGACGCGCTAGGAGCGTGCGAACTTTTCAATAAGTTTGTCCTCGCATGTTTAATGGCAAAGTGCAGTTACATATTTGATTTCACATGTTTTGATCAATGATTCAAGGGTTTCCACTGTAAGATACTCAAGTTATTAATGCTGCCACTCGCAACGACTTTTATGGCTTTTTGGCAGCTGCAAATAAAATGCAGAAGAAGAAACTAAGCTGCTGTTCAAAGGGCAGTCAACAGTTTTTGAGTTATTAAAAGTTGCAACTAGCTGAAAGAGAAAATGGGCGTAATGGTGGGAAAAAGCAAGATTTGGGTTTGTATATAAGTAACTATAGATATAGGCTGATACATATCAGATTTAAATGGGACAAAATATGTAATGAATAGATTCCAGCTAGGAATTTTATAGATTTACAAACATTTTTAGTTATTTTTGTGGTATTTATTTATTTGTATTAGGTGTTAAGCAATAGATAAAAGATAAAGCCGGAAAAATAAATATACTTGGATAGATAAATAAGTGTGGTTAATCTTTAGCCACTACGTATTGCAGTATTCGCAGCGATCGGAAACTTTGCAAGTCTCGATTATGTCTATTATAGGCAATATATTCCTCATATCGGAAATCTCACATAAGAATTTGGTTTTCGTTTCTATGGCAACCAATTTGTTGGACAAACATCATAGTATGAGTTTGTTGTGAGTAAAATAATTTGTAAAAATAAAATAGCCGAACTTTATTTGAGTTTATAACAAGTCAAAACATTTATATATTCCGCTGACAACGATATTCCTCCACAACCCAACGATTACTTTCCATATTAAGTTTAACTCTGAGTAGCCTTCAATTTGCCCATTCAAGTCCAACTGTTAAGACATGCCTTATTAATAAAATCAGATAAGCTAAGTTAAATTTGATGCCACAAGCAGAGCTGACGAATCAGAACAGCCCACTCCCGAGATTGCCCGCGCTACTTAAAATTCACAAACCATAACTGAGACTTGCTAAACGAAGGTTAAAGTGCGAACAAAGCAAATGCCGCCCACTAAATCAGAACAGAGAGAGAGGGAGGCGAGGAGCGTGGACAGCCAAGCAGAAATTATACTTATAGGAAATTTATGAAAACGCTCAATGAGCCTGAATGAAGCCGCTTCCTTTGTGCTCCGCAGCTGCTGCTGCTGCTGCTGCCAAAAAGCACTCATATTCAGTCAAGCGTAAATGAGTCGTAGCGCATGGCCAGAAACGTGCGTCAAAGTCAGTCAGAGTCAGAGTCAGAGTCGGAGTAAAAGTCAGAGATACGGACAGATCCCAGTGCTGGTAATGATTTGGCCAGCTCCGATTTTCCACACGAACAACAATGGAGTCAACTGTCGGCAGGGCTTGACAAGGATGTGACACTAAAGGTCGTCCTGGCAACGATGAAATACAAAATAATTATTAAGAAGAGCCATGAAATATACTTTACACAAAAATGGCAAGGGCAAGGGGAGAGTGGGACCAGCAAAAAGTTGGCACAAAACAACAAAAAAAAAAGGTAGCTGAAAATCCGCCGGTTGCCTGTTAAGCGAAAAGTTTATGTACTGAAAAGGGCATGATAACGAGCGCCATTAATAATTTGAAGGCACTGTGCAGTGAGCTAAAGCGAGCGAGCGAGTGAGCGAGGGGGAGTTGGAAATCGAGGGGTGGGCATTGACTGGGCAGGAAATTGTCTTGCTTGTCTACAGCAAAGTTTGTTGGGCGCAGCGCCAAAATTGGATCAAGGCAGACACGAAATGGGTTAGCCGGAACCGGGAATAGGATCAGTACGAGAACGAAGACGAGGACGAGAACCAGGCGCCGCCAGTCAGGTGGCATCAATTTGTCAATAGCATAATTGTCTGCAGTGCAGCGGGTTCAGAGGGGTCATCAACTGTATATGCGACTGGGATTAATTGGATTGATAAGATAAATGAGCAGCGATTGCTGTTAAATACACGACATTTGCCAGTGCTGATAAATGTCCTTTTAAGTGGACACCAAATGGCAGACAGACAGTGGAATGAAGTTGTTGCTGAGAAAACTTTTTGCACATGCAATTTGGTGACCGCAAAAACTACTTAAAGCGCTTTTCCGGCAAAAGTTGGCCCAACCACAACAAAGTGCTGGCCAAAATGAAAAGAAGAAGAAGCGGAATCAAGCCTTAACCGCAACAGCTACGAAAAAGTACATCATTAGCGCCTGACACAAAGTCTGCGACTCTGAGCTTCGTACAGAGCCTAATTAAAGTGCGTTCTTTTTGGTGGCTGGGTTGGGCAGGGGGTGAAGCTGGTAACAATTAACGACGCATGCAGTGGGCCAAGTTAGAAGCTACTTATGCCTGACTATGGAAATTATCAGCCCTGTACAGTGCGTGGGAGAGAGAGAGAGGGCGTGGGGGGACTGTCAATGTTTAATGGCTTGCAAAAGTAAATGTTGATTGTGGGGGGGACACTGGAGCATCTCACTGAGGTTTAATAGCCCGGAAAGTTAAGAAGCTGCAACCAGCCCGCCAGTTGCCTCGCCTTGTCCGTGTCCTTGTCCTTGCAGCGTCTTGTGGCTTTTGTGGCGCAGCGTGGGTAATTTGCGTGCGCGAACTGAACTGACGGGGCAACAGGAAACGCAACGCTGAAACGAAAATGGCGCAAATTGGCGTAGGCTTTGTCAGGACTAAAGGGTAAAGGGAGGGGGGAGCTACCCACAAACGGCAGCGTTTTGCGTCGCATGTGCTTAACTTTTGGGCTCGAAATGGCTTTCATAAATCAGGCCAATTGCGTTAATTGCTTTGCATGCTCATAAAATGTAACAAAGTTGCGAGTTCCTAAATGAAACATTTCGGGAAGGCAAGCAGATTTCCTCGAAAACTTGGTAAAACTCAAAGAGGGAATGGTTAGAAAAGTATAAAAAGATAAACTTCGCAATCATGCTAGACCTATATAAGTTAAATTAAAACAGTTTCGTGTATGTGGAATTGCAGGATTTCTCCAACTACTGAATCCTGATATTATCACTTTAGGTTGCTTTCATCAACACATCAAATTTGTTCTGGATTGTTCATTACAAGAAATCCGGCGTTCACTCAAAAGTGGATCTTTCCATTTATCTAAACTCTTCCTTGCCTGAAGGTGTTGGTCGCTGCCTAGCCTATTTTCTCAACATTTCCCTAGGGTTTTCCAGTTTCTCAGTACTAGTTAGTCCTTATACGACCCGCAGCATAGTCTTCGCGCAGCACAAAGACATTAGCTTGGCTGACCCTATTCGGCTCCTAGCTCCACGTAAATGAGTTCATTATGCGAATGGCTTCAACTTTAACGAGTTGAGGTTGAGTCATTAAAAGCTGCGCTTCCGTTTGGACTCCGTGACAACAGTAACAACAGCTCCAGCTCCAGCTCCAGCTCCATCTTTAGCTCTGACACCGACACCAGCTTTTTCCTTGCGGCCTTTTCTCTTGTTTCGTGTTTTTCCAACAGTTTAAAGTCTCTGATTTCGCTGTGTCTCTATCTCTCTCTCTCACTCTCTCTCTCTCTCTCTCTCTCTCACTCTCTCTGGGGAGCAATTGGGAGCTCAGGCCGCGCACATGGCCGGCAGCTATTTTTGCATTATTTCCGTTGTGAAAAAGCAAAACCGCAGAGTTGTTGAGCGGGAGGGTGGTGGGGGTGGTTTGGGCAGCGCGAGTACTGTTCTCGTGCTGGTTGTGCCTTGTCCTCGCTTGGGGGGCTTAAGCGTTTTATTACCGTTATTTAGCATTTATAGTCGCTTAAATATTTTGCCAAGCCAAAGCAGACGCTGCAGATTTCTATCGCCCCGCCGCAGCGTCCCCTCCCCCCAAATCCCCCCTCAGCGAAACTTTAGCATATTTCTGTTATTTATACGATTTACCTTATTCCCCTCTCATTTTTCTCTTTTTCCATCATCTTCTTCTCGTTCATGGCGCAGTGCGAGGAACAGCTCTCCGCCGGTGACATTGTAGTCTTCGCCCAGCGCCTGGGCGCCCAGTTGTGCTGGCATCCCGGCTGCTTCGTCTGCAGCGTGTGCAAGGAGCTGCTCATGGACTTGATATACTTCCAGCGCGACGGCAATCTCTACTGCGGCCGCCATCACGCCGAGACCCAAAAGCCGCGCTGCTCCGCCTGCGATGAGGTGAGTACAAACGAGAATCCCACAATAGAGAATCTGATTAATGCAATTTAATTAAAAATTAATTTTTGAAAAAAATTTTATTCTCAAAAATGTATTTTTTTTTTTCCAAAAAATCAAAAAAATTGTAATTTTCAAAATGAATATAATTTGAATGTAGATTCAATCAATTCAATCTATATGACAAATCATGACAAAAATGCTATCAAACGTAAAAATCGGTTCACTTTTGACAAAGTTATGGACGTTTGAAATATGGGAGCAATGGATCCCAGAGTGTTACATGGCAAAATTTTTGTAACTTTTGGCATGATTTTTGACCAAAAATTTGACCCCCCCAAAATCACTTTAAATGTTGTTTTTTGTGCTAATTATGACAAATACAATCGATTAAAAATGTAAACTCGCAATTTTAAATTTTGAAAAAAAAATGTTTTCGAAAATTTACAAGGGTCCCCCCTTATGATTTTTTGCAAAAAATTGAAAAAAATTTTATTTTCAAAGGTGCATATATTTTGAATGTAGAATCAATCTATAAGACAAATCATGACAAAAATGCTATCAAACGTAAAAATCGGTTCACTTTTGACAAAGTTATGGACGTTTGAAATATGGGAGCAATGGATCCCAGAGTGTTACTTGTCAAAATTTTTGTAACTTTTGGCATGATTTTTGACCAAAAATTTGACCCCCCCAAAATCACTTTAAATGTTGTTTTTTATGCTAATTATGACAAATACAATCGATTAAAAATGTAAACTCGCAATTTTAAATTTTGAAAAAAATGTTTTCGAAAATTTACAAGGGTCCCCCCTTATGATTTTTTGCAAAAAATTGAAAAAAATTTTATTTTCAAAGGTGCATATATTTTGAATGTAGAATCAATCTATAAGACAAATCATGACAAAAATGCCATCAAACTTGAAAATCGGTTCAGTTTTGACAAAGTTATGGACGTTTGAAATATGGGAGCAATGGATCCCAGAGTGTTACTTGTCAAAATTTTTGTAACTTTTGGCATGATTTTTGACCAAAAATTTGACCCCCCCAAAATCACTTTAAATGTTGTTTTTTATGCTAATTATGACAAATACAATCGATTAAAAATGTAAACTCGCAATTTTAAATTTTGAAAAAAAAATGTTTTCGAAAATTTACAAGGGTCCCCCCTTATGATTTTTTGCAAAAAATTGAAAAAAATTTTATTTTCAAAGGTGCATATATTTTGAATGTAGAATCAATCTATAAGACAAATCATGACAAAAATGCCATCAAACTTGAAAATCGGTTCAGTTTTGACAAAGTTATGGACGTTTGAAATATGGGAGCAATGGATCCCAGAGTGTTACTTGTCAAAATTTTTGTAACTTTTGGCATGATTTTTGACCAAAAATTTGACCCCCCCAAAATCACTTTAAATGTTGTTTTTTATGCTAATTATGACAAATACAGTCGATTAAAAATGTAAACTCGCAATTTTAAATTTTGAAAAAAAATTTTTCGAAAATTTACAAGGGTCCCCCCTTATGATTTTTTGCAAAAAATTGAAAAAAATTTTATTTTCAAAGTTGATATATTTTGAATGTAGAATCAATCTATAAGACAAATCATGACAAAAATGCCATCAAACTTGAAAATCGGTTCAGTTTTGACAAAGTTATGGACGTTTGAAATATGGGAGCAATGGATCCCAGAGTGTTACATGTCAAAATTTTTGTCCATTTTAGCATGATTTTGGACCAAAAATTTGACCCCCCCAAAATCAGTTTAAATGATGTTTATTATGCTAATTATGACAAATACAATCGATTAAAAATGTAAACTCGCCATTTTAAATTTTGAAAACAAATTTTTTCGAAAATTTACAAGGGTCCCCCCTTATGATTTTTTGCAAAAAAAATGAAAAAAAATGTATTTTCAAAGGTGCATATATTTTGAATGTAGAATTAATCTATATGACAAATCTTGACAAAAATGCTATCAAACGTTAAAATCGGTTCACTTTTGACAAAGTTATGGACGTTTGAAATATGGGAGCAATGGATCCCAGAGTGTTACATGTCAAAATTTTTGTCCATTTTAGCATGATTTTGGACCAAAAATTTGACCCCCCCAAAATCAGTTTAAATTATGTTTATTATGCTAATTATGACAAATACAATCGATTAAAAATGTAAACTCGCCATTTTAAATTTTGAAAACAAATTTTTTCGAAAATTTACAAGGGTCCCCCCTTATGATTTTTTGCAAAAAAAATGAAAAAAAATGTATTTTCAAAGGTGCATATATTTTGAATGTAGAATCAATCTATATGACAAATCATGACAAAAATGCTATCAAACGTTAAAATCGGTTCACTTTTGACAAAGTTATAGAAGCTTGTCAATATTTTTGTAAATCTACCTTTAGCTTGTTATCTCCGCAAACCCAATATACTCTTTTCACTTTGTAAATAAGTATAAAATGAATATTATTAACATAACACAATATTAGGCGAATTTAAAAGGTGTTTAAAAATAAAATATTTTTATAATGTACCTTAACGAGTTTCCATCCCTTCCATTTACCTCTCACCCACAGATCATCTTCTCGGACGAGTGCACGGAGGCAGAAGGTCGCACTTGGCACATGAAGCACTTCGCCTGCCAGGAGTGCGAGCACCAGCTGGGCGGGCAGCGGTACATCATGCGGGAGGGGAAGCCCTACTGCCTGGGCTGCTTTGACACCATGTTCGCCGAGTACTGTGATTACTGCGGCGAGGTCATTGGCGTCGATCAGGGCCAGATGAGCCACGACGGGCAGCACTGGCACGCGACGGATCAGTGCTTCTCGTGCTGCACCTGTCGCTGCTCGCTGCTGGGGCGTCCGTTTTTGCCGCGCCGCGGCACCATCTACTGTTCCATAGCGTGCAGCAAGGGTGAGCCGCCGACGCCGTCGGACACGAGCTCGGGACCGCAGCTGCGGACCACGCATCGCGCCTCCACTTCCAGTCAAATTGCGCGCTCGCCGCGGCGCACGGCCGAGTCGACGGGCCGGGGCGCAGGCGGAAAGGCTGGCGGCGGTGGAAATCATGCGCATGCGGGCAAAAGTGCGGGCAGCGCGGGCGATCTGCTGGAGCGGCAGGAGCGCAAGCGTATGGAGGCGGCGGGTGTGGCTGATCTGCTGCTGGGCGGTTGCGTGCCCGGCATGCCACGCCCCGCACATCCGCCGCCCATCGATCTGACCGAACTGGGCATCAGCCTGGACAATATCTGCGCCGGCGACAAGTCGATCTTTGGGGACACACAGCTGACCAGCTCCATGCCGGACATGCTGCTGTCGAAGGCGGAGGATTCGCACAGCTATCAGAGCATCGACAAGATCAATCTGAACTCGCCGAGCAACTCGGACATGACGCAGAGCACCCAGGAGCTGGGCAACGAGCTGGAGCTGGACAACGAGTCGGTGCGCGAGCTGGAGCTGCCCCACGATGGCTACGAGCAGCTGTTTGCCGCCAAGCGGGAGAAGGAGGAGCAGCTGGACAATCGAGCGCCGCTGAAGGAGGTGCGCTTCCACAGCGTTCAGGACACCATGTCGCGCTCGAAGAGCTACACGGACAACTCGAATGCCCGACGTCGTCGCCGGCGGCGGAATCAGTCGCGCAGCTCCTCCGAGATGCAGATCAATCAGACGAATCTCCGGCTGCACAACGCCCAGACGCAGGCCGGCGGCGGGGCGCTCAATCTGCTCAACAATCTGGACAACTGCGATGTCGCCAGCATCTGTTCCACGTGCTCGTCCAGCTCCTCCAGCGACATGGACGACTACGTCTACCGGCTGCCCGCTCGGAAGCATTACGGCGGCGTTCGGGTCGCCTACGTGCCCAACGATGCGCTCGCCTACGAGCGCAAGAAGAAGCTCGCCCAGGCGGGCGACGCGAACGGTGTGGGCGCGGCTCCGGCGGGTAGCTGTTTGGGCGCCCACTCGAGCATTCCGGCGATTATGCACGAGAGCAAGAACTGCACGATTTCATGACCGCCTCCAATGCTGCCGCCGCCCCCCCTGAATCTGAGCAGCTACTACATACTGGACACCATACTGGAGGAGCAGAGCCTCAGCCTGCTGCCCGAAAAGAAGCCCGGCTGCCTGAGACGCGTGTGGAACTTCTTTGGGCTGGGCAAGCCACGTGCCGGCAACACACAGCGTCTGTACAGCGTTTAAATCTGGGGCTGGGCTGATCATGTAAATAGAAACATATCGAGAAAACACATATATGGACTATCCACTATACATATATCATATAAGGTCTAAGGTCCATCCGAGATTAAGGATATCATTAAAAGTGAGCTGTTTTTCTTGTATATTACATTTTACTCTATATGCGTATTATTATTTCCTATACTTCAGTTTAGCCAGCTCAAAAGTATTCCAAACAGAACTAAATATATTAATAGGGTATATCATAGAGAAAATACTCTCTATGTTTTTTCTTATCAGAAAACTGTGTACAAAGCTAAAAAAAGTATATCAATAATGCATTTACAAACATATTATATACTTATATATATATAAATATATATTGATAAAGTATCTATCAAATAAGGAATATCTGCCAGCCACAAAAAGATAAAGCAACACAATCAACAACGAACAATAAGTTGTTAAATCAACAGCAACTGCCAACAAAAGAATTTCTTTGTATAAAACAATAAAACGAATTAAATCAACGAAAGAAGAGCGAAAGTTTTCGCATAGCAAATGTGCAATAAATCGAGTTGTAAAGAAAACCCCGCAACAAAACTATAATTTACATAGTTACACACACACACACATACATACAATTCTTTGCATACATATATACGAATTTTGTTTTTTTTTTGGCAAAGATTCTTTTGTTTTTTGGGTTTTATGTAATATTTCAGCTTTCGCCGATGCGTGAAAGTGAAAGAGTTATATAAAGAGAGTGTGAAATGTGCCCAGAATATTTGAGAAAGTTTTGCAATGATAAAACAGCAAGTTGAAAGTTAAGCCTATGTCTAAGATAAGTCGGATGGATATTGCATACATATGTTTGAGTTTTAAGTATTACCGATGTCTATAAACTAAAATTAAAGTCAGTGTATATGGAAAAACATAATCAAAAATATATAATAAAATATACATATATATATGCATATGTGTATTTTAACGTAAATCTAAAAGACAACAATTCTGTTTTCATTTGGCTCCGTTGCGGGGCACCAGATGCACCCAATAGCCGCTCTGAGGGGTCAGCTGGAAGCCACGCGAATCGTTCAGCAGATCCTTGACGGTTTTGGGAGAGCGTTCGATTCTGTACCTTAGCACAAGGTTATACAACATGGCCTTGGCCTGCATCAAGGCATAGCGATTACCTGGCAAAAATCAAAAATTAACATAAATAATAATAAATCATAATTTGCTGCCCGAACTCACCTATGCAATTCCGTGGGCCCGCACCGAACGGCAGATAAGTGTAGGGCACCAATTGATCCTTGTTCTCTTCGCTGAAACGCTCCGGTTTGAATTCGTGCGGCTCGGGAAAGAAACGATCGTCCAGGTGGAGACCCACAATGGGTATATTGATGCGGTCGCCCACCTTGAAGTCGAACAGCTTTGAGCCGTCGTCGTCGTACAGCGTGTAATCCTTGGAGCACTGACGATCGGTGGAGGCGGCCAATGTCCACTTGCGCAGTGATTCGGAGACGACCATGTCCATGTATTTCATCTTGTTTACAGCATCGTAGTTGAGCTGCTCGCCCTTCAGCGAGTCGTGCGTTTCCCGCACCTCCTCGTAGAGGCGCTGCTGTACGTCCGGATTCCGCAGCAGCTCGTAGGCGGTGGTGCAGATCAGGCTGGCATTGTTCTCGAACGCCGCAAAGAAGAAGATGAAGCACTGGGCCACCAGCTCATCATCGGTCCACTGCTGGGCAGCGTCCTTCTTGGCCTCCATGAGCAGCTGAATCATGTCCGGACGCACAATGTTGTGCTCCTCGCGGTACTTCATGGCCTCCACGACCAGCCGGATGAAGAAGTCTGTCTTCTGCGAGTCGAAGATCTTAAAGCCCAGCAGCTGTAGAGGACATTTGATAGAAATAAATACAGAATTGGAGTTGGTTCAGGTCAGTCTCACCTTGAAGAGCCAGGGCAGAGTGGTGGACAGCATGAATTTGTACAGGGCCTTGCCGCGGAAGAAGGCCACCGATTGGCCAATCTGGAAGAACTCATTGTTGGGTGTCTTGTAGGAGCTGACCTGAAGACCAAAGGCTGTGGTGGCAATCAAATCGTTCGACAACCGATTGCAGACCTCCTTCAGCTCCAATTCGAAGCCCTCGCCCGGCTTGACGGCCGTCTTGGCTTGTTTGTCCAGATGCTCCATGCACTCGGCGAAGCTCTCGTTCATCAGGCCAAACATGCTGCGCATCTTGGCCGATGTGAAGACGGGCGTGAGGGTGTTGCGCATGTGCTTCCAGCGCTGATCCTTCATCACGCTCAGCATGTCGTTGACCAGACGCTCCTCGGTGGTGAAGAACAGCTGGTGATTGGGAAAGTACTCAAAGTCCTTGACAGTGATTTTCTTAATCAGCTCCGGATCGTTCACTTGAATCATTGGCGTACGGAAATTAAAGAAGCCAACCAATTTGCTGGAATAAATCAGATTAGGTCACATGGTGAAACCACTTGAGTGCTTTTTCTTTCTTCTTCTTACTGCTGTCGGGTGCGGGCATAGAACTCGGAGAGCAGCTTCTGAAACGAGGCCTTGCCCAGCACGATATCCTTGTTGTTGCCCAGAATTGGCAGCGGCTTCTCAAACGGCAGACCGCGCTCCACAAACTCGTTGTGCTTGGCGGTTGCCCATTTGTAGGCGAACAGCAACACGCCCACCAGGGCCACCAACAAAATCAAATCCATTTTTTTTATATATTTTCAATTGAACTAGACCGTAACAATGCCGGACAGAACATTTCTGTCCCACAACAATTCTCAGTAGAAACTAAATTTGCGCCGCTGAGCGAGCTGGCATTTATATGACGGCTCTCCCGGACTCCAAGTACTCTATCGACTGCGAGTGCCCCTAGATAAAAGTTGTCGCGATAAAGTGCGCAATTGTGGTAAACAACAACAAAAATGAAACCTGAATTTCGCTAGTTAACTGATATTTTTCATCGGCACACTCTCAAAATGCGCTCTCTAAAAATAACAACACCCAAATAAGTGGTTGGGCGCATGACTTATTGACTAGCAGATACCCTGTAGACTCTTTTGATGTGTTGGCATGGCTTAGAAGATTTTTAGTCATATAACAGCCGTGAATTTTCATATTTTATTTTATTTAATTTATTTTATTGTTTTTAATTTGATTTTTTAATAATGCATCACTTAATATCAGTTTTATTTGAATTAAACTGAAGTTGATTTCCCCATGATGAGTTTTTCTAGGGAAACCCAAGCCGATAATCAAAAGCATATTCTTGCAAGCATATTCTACCTGCTCAATTGTTAATCAGTAATTAGAATTGATAACAAGACTGTTTCTTTCGGCGTCATATCAACAGCCCAAAACCAGATAGGAACAACATTAAACGCCTAAAGCAACAACAAATCATTATAATTAAAGTATTCAAAAATATATATTTATGAATCATTATTTGTGTTGGACAACTGACCTAAAATCGGGAGAGAGCGGGAGAGGGAGGGAGAACGCGAGAGAGAAGAGAGAGAGAGAGAGAGAGACAGACATTGATATGGCTGTGGCTGATGCAATGCTAAGCGACCTTTTTAAATATACTCAAGTGGGATTTGTTATTTCTGTGTATTTATTACCATTTGCGATTAATTTGGTATCATAGAGAGAGAATTACTGATATTAATGCAGAAGCGAACCGAGAGTGATCGACTTATACGATAGTAAATATTTTTGGGTTGCAAACATTGCCATTAAGGTATAATACCTACTGTTACATTTGCAGGGTATTAATGTAATGCAAGTTCAACAGAAACAATTAAAATATTATTATAATATATTTACATATATTTATATAATTAAATAGATTAGTCACTCTCAAGTCGAATGATCTTGGTGCAAATTTATGCGATGAGAACTTGTGTGTCACAATCAGCTTGATTAATTAATGAAATTAATCAAAATTGGATAGCTGTTAAACTTTCTTTCAGTGCCTGGCAATTATGCAATCTGTTAGAACTTAACATTATGAGACAAAACATATGACATAAACTTTTGACGGCGAAAACAAACAAAACTATGAAACAAGTTGCGAAGAGCCCGCTTTGTTTGTTTTTACGGTTTGAATATTTTAGCATATTGACCGATACTTGGGCCAACTCCGACTCTGACTCAGACGCGCTCTCTGAATACCATATATATGCAGAAAACTCCATACAAAGTTGTAGGTAAACAGTTAAACAGCAAATTAGCCGCGAGCGTTATAACAAAATGCCTGTAATTAAATATTTAGTCAGTTTGTTTAGTTGCCCATGGGGGGAGCTCGTTGGAGGGATGGATGAATAGATGGATGGTTGGCTTGACTATGCTGGCTGTTTTGACGGTTAATTGCCAGACAGTGACTGGCACTTTTGGAGTTTAGAAATTTGTCAAATGTTTGTCATGTTTGCGGGTAAAGAAAAGACAGAGAGAACACAACTGAATTAAATGACAATGCAAGGGCTGAATTGGATTCTTGTCATGCACTAAGAAAAACAGGCTTATAAAAAAGAATAATAACAAATAATTTTAATAATAAATAATAATGTTAGTTATATTACCAATATTCAACCTTCGATAGATGCGTCTCAGATGGACGCTTTTGCCTAACAGGAGACAAGCAAACCAATTAAAACTTGTGTCTAATGTGAATAGATAACTATATTATAATGTATAGTTATGAATCTAATCATATATGAAAGTGTTAAGAGTTTAAATGTTAATCGAAAATTGTCAAAATGTGGAATATTGCAAGTGGGGAGAGCTTTCATTTCAGTTTTTGACGGAAGCTAATGACTAATGCGTTATAAATAATGATCTGTTTAAATGTAATGTTTTAAAGCTCACTCGATCGTGCCCAAAAATTAAAACCGAATTTGAACAATAATCAAACGTATTGTATAAAATTTCTTTTTAATTGACAACAATTAATTAATGTATTCACTTGGAAATAGTATATAATATTAAAAGATAATGCACAGGCCACAAGTCATTCGAGCACCGACATGCAGTTCACGTTCATTGTTTGCGGAATAATACAAGCCTGGATCATCCTTTTCATCAGTTACAATGTAAGCTTATTTCCAGTTAAAGTCGGAATCATTCGAATATATCTTCGCTTCTCACAGGAAGCCATCGAATTTAAAATGACAAATGTTGTCTGTGAGAGCTACAACAAATCGTGGATGGTAATCAATCAGTGTCGGTTGCGAGCGATTAGCCGAAATAAGACGACCCTTCACTTTAACGGAACTGTCCTGCATCCTGCGTATAAGATTCACGTTCGTGGCGAACTCTTTCTAAAGGCTAACGGCTACAGACCGTGGCTCTTCAATAAAACCATTGATGGTTGCCGCTTCATAGAGAAACCGTTCAATCCGATAGCTATAATTATATTTAAGATATTTCGAGACTTTACAAACTTCAACCATTCGTGTCCATATGTGGCAAGTATCTCCATCTCCATCTCGTGTTCTCCGTTCTAAAACAAATCTGTTATTCTGTCAAATTAGGGGCCCCAGATCGTTGATGGGTTTTATCTTAGATGGAAGTTCCTGCCGAATGCTTTACCAACCGGCGAATATCAATTGGCAATTACTTGGCTATTCGACTTGAGGCCCCAATTCAGGACAAATGCATACTTTATGTTTAAAGAGGATTCGTAACCAAATCGTGTTGCTAAATAAACTCAACTGCTCTTTGTTTCTATTCTAAGCAAGAAAACCCTGTGAATCATTTTAACCCCATAATAAAAAAATGTGCTAAGAAAATCCAAGTCTTTGGATCGATTTTTATCGATATTACTGTGTAAAATATAAAATGTTAGCTAATTTGTTGTTTGTGACTTTCTATATTCTATATATCAAATAGCGCTAATAACAAAAATCGAATAAATAAATTACCAAAAAAATAAACAGTTTTACTTGATTTGTATTTGTTAATAAATACAATTTGTGTACTCAAGCGCAGAGAGTTTGTACAAAGTTAAATGTTTGTTCAGCAGTAAAATATCAAAATAAATATATTGTTTTGTTGTACTTTATATTTTCAGGAGAATTGTTTGCATGTTTCTAAAATAAAATCATTCATAGAAATGAGGGTATATAGTTTGAGCTTTTATAACACGAATAACCGATTTTGAAAAGTTACAAAGTTATTTAAGAGTGATACTGCATTTAATTCTAGAAACATAACTTGAAATTGTTCGCAAATATTTGCATATATACTTATTTTTATTATCAAACCATTTTACTATAACAGGTGTTATTTTCTCGTTTTTTCTCTAAGTGTACTTGTGCCTTCGTGTGTGTGTAAATAAGGTTTATTCACCCGTTCTCGCATAACTTAACAAGAACTTGTTGTTGCTTTTATGCAAACGCCTTAAACATTTTTATGCGCGAACTAAAACGCCAAACCGTAACAGAGTATGTGTATGTGTGTGTGTGTGTGTGTGTGTGAATGCAGTTTATCAAAGCAGGACAGCAGCGACCAGTTGCCAGTTGCCAGTTGCCAATGGCTGTCAGTTTCCATCTCAGTCAGAGTCGTGAGAGTCAGAGTCCTTGGTCCTGGGTCCTGGGTCCTGTCTGTGCCATTCTCTTGCTATTTTTTCTTTATGCGCAAATCATGCTGCATCATTAAATCTGTACGCTCTGTGAGGGATGCGGCTGCTGCTGCTGCTGTTGTTGTTCCTTTTTCCGTTTCGCTTTTACATTTGCTTTCGTTTTTCTGGTTCTGGTTTTGGTTTTGGCCCGAAACTCTGCTCAGTGGCTTTTCATTTCTGTGCACAAGAATTTATGGCTTTCAACGTTGATTTTGTTCGGTATTTTTTATGTGTTTTTAAGTAGTCGTAAAGCGTAACACTTGATGAGATATTAAACGTTGTTTATGCGCCCCACACACACACACACACACACACACACACAAAGGATGCTAAGCGAGGGATTCGCTTTATTTATGCGAACACCCATTTGACCCGCACACACACAAACACACACACAGAAACACTCTGTTGCATTTTGCTTGATTTGATGGCATTTTAAATATTGGTTTTGCATTTTTCATTATTGCCGCGGAAGGCTTTTTATGGCCGTTTAATAGAATTGATGGCACATAAAAGCAAAAGCCAAAGTCCTGAAAATTCAGGCAGCATCTAAATGATTTGCTAAGCGAGTGAATGACACCTGCCACAAATGTCAGACACAAGCATAAAGAGACCACAAAAGCCACTGCCGAACAGAAGCAGATGAAGACGAAGAGGAAGAAGCAGTGTGTGTGCGGCAAGGACCTTGTCAGTGTCTGTAAACTTGTCAATGAGCACCAACTAAATATTTTATTAGGCTGTCGGCAAACAGCACACACTGTGTGTGTGTGTGTGTGTGTGTGTGTAGTCGTGATTGCGTGAAATTTAGTAGTGCTTGGCGCCACAGCGAGTGTGTTTGTGTGTGTGTGTGGGAATGATGTGAGACAGAGCAAAACGCCTCAGACATGTTGCTGCTGATGGGACTCATCACCATCATTATGAAGCTCCTTCTGCTCCTGCTCCTGCTGCTGCTGATGATGATGATGATGATGCTGGTGAAGAGGATACAGAAGCTGATGAAGTTGCCTTTGGTCGGCTCTGGGGAATTTGGCGACGTTGTCGGCAAAGTTGTTGACTCTCTCCCTATGTGTGTGTGCGTGTGTGTGTGCGTCTTGGCCTGCTCACAATTGGCTGTACGTGTGCAACATTTTTAAGTAGCTTTTCTTTTCCGTGTTTGCCTGTTCCCCATGCCCCAAAGTCTGTTTGTTTTATGGCAGCGCTTGTTTTAACTTGGTCGTCGGCATATGAGGAAAACGCTGTGTGGAAACATATGTTTTCAATTTGCCAGCAAATGGAAAAACTTGATTGAATTCCACGAAATGAAGATCGATGCGGTGTTTGGCTTTAACTAGACCGACCGTGTTATCTGCCCCAGCTTTAAGTTGAGGCCCCAAAAGAACTATGCAAAGTTTGTCATCAGTCAAAGTCGGCGCCAGGCGCAAGTTCAGCTCCCCAAAGAGCCGCACAAATTACATTTGCGGCGTCTGCAGCACAGGGCACACACACACACGCGTACACCCACTGTAGCAACCACATCAATCATACGCACCGTGTTGCGCCCGGGACGCGACTTTTGCATTTGCCACCATGATGCATGCACATCTGGGGAATTGTCCTCAAGCGTTGGCCACTTGCTCTCGTTGCCATTTGCTGAATGCGTCGCCTAATTGCAGGCTACATTATTTGAGCAGTCTTCACGCTCCTCGCTAATTGAAGGACTGCAGCCGAACGCATGAGGCAGGAGGCAGGCGGCAAGAGGCATGTGGCAGTCACTCACTTGCTGCAAATTAAAATAAATTGTGAAATTAAATGCAAAACTTTTACTTTTGCCAGACAAACAGTGAGAAAGAGTGTGGCGAGAGGGAGGCCGTGCTCTAACTGCTTGTGTGGGCGTGGCCTGTCCTTCATTTCCGCTGCTTGTTTGTCTTAGTTTAGAGCAGGTCTCGTGCCTATTTTCATTGTAAACAATCGTGTTCGTGCTTTAAAGTATATATTTTTCGTGCGTGTTCGTGCTTATCTATGTTTAGCACGATCAGACACGAAACCACTCAATACGATTAATCCAATTCAAAACACAAAAGTTTATCACAGCTAGGCTCAAACAATTACGAAATGAAACTACCTAACACGATATTTCACGATCAAACACGAGCTTACACGATTTAATAAATAATACAAGCCAAAACACTACAAAATCTTGACAGAAAATCGTGCATGTTTGGTTCAGTTTTTGCCTCTTTGTTGGTTAATGTCGTGTTAATGTCGTGCCGTGCTGCATATATAATTTAGACACGTGCTCATCTCTAGTCTGTTTAGGAATTCAAATGCTGTCGCCTACATGACAGCCAAACTCCACGCTATTTGCCTTGTCTCACAAGCATTGTGCATGTCGTGCTATGACTCTCTCTCTCTCTCTGTGTGTGTGTGTGTGTGTGAGTGTGTCCTTTGGCTGACATTCATTTGAAATTCGCAGAGCGTAATGATGACTTGGAGCTGCTGCTGGAGCTGCCTTTGGAGCTGCTCAACTTTTTGCATATTACGCACTTGGTCACGTACGTTTCGCATATTTATTTGCATAAGCTTGGAAATTCGCAGCTACAGCTTGGCAAGAGAATTAGCTCAATTAGAATTTCGCTGCCATATGCAGGCGATATATATATACATATATATATATATAAATACATTATATAACTTTCAAGTATTATCCGGCTTTGCCTGAGCCAAATGTTTTTCTTTAAATTTATGCTAAAACTTTTAATATACTAAATTAAAATTTATTAAGGGAGTCGTATAATATATAAACAGTAAATTTATTCTATAATAATATTAAACACTAAAAAACAAGAAATTTTAAAGAAATTAATCGCTATGAACAATCTTCTTCCGGCTATGTGAATAAATTATTTAAAATCAGTGAACCGCGACAAAAATTGTTGCTTTTGCCAACCCCTGACTCGCATTTAGTTTTGATAGATATTATATACACGCATGTACAGTTAAGTGCGAGCGGCAGCTTTGATAAACGCGTCGTCTGATAACAAGTTTGAGCCGAACAAAGGCAATTTGGTGGACACGGTAATTGGACGGGGCAGCAGGTCGTGAATTATAGCCAGCACTTATGAATTTTTAGCTCTCTTTCTTTTTTTTTGTTTATTTTTTTTCTTGTTTTTTATTATTTATGCGGCATTTCATTTTGCTGTTTGGCCCCAAGTTCAATGGCTGCGCTGCCCCAAAAAGCAGGCAACACAATTTTTCATTTCGCATGTTCCGACGCTAAGTGCTTCCTGCGCCGTCGGGCAGCGGCAACCGCCGCACAAGTGTGTGCAGGTGGTGTGAGTGTTGTGGCACATCAACTTTTGCTGCCACGCCATAATATTAATTGCGCCTTGCTGCGAGTAGCAGCAGCAGCAGCAGCAGCAGCAAATAAAAAGGCGACGCCGACGGCCACTTAAATGCCATTACATTTTTATACATTTGTCGTGCGTGTGTTTGTGTGTGTGTGTGTGTGCGAGTGGGCTGAAATTTTATAATTATTCAGTGCGCGCTTTGGTCCTTCTGCGTTATGCATAATCGCCTTTGTGGCCAGCTCCCGTTTGCCTGCAGCTATTTGGGCAGCTATTAAAGCTGCTTTAAAGACGACGTCTCGCAGCTATTTGCATTGGCAGCACTTGAGTTTTATTGTTGTTGTTGTTGTTGCTTGGGCATTATTATTACTTTTTGCAACAGCTGCGCTCAGCTTTGCCAATCAATGCGACACGCGCACACACACACACACACACACACACACACATGTGACACCAGACTTGTTGTTTGCCATTGTCAGCAACTGCCTCAGCTTTCAGCTCCTGCTTGTGTCGCCGCCTCCTGCCCCGTGCCCCGTGGCTCGTGCCTCGTGTCGTGTCGCTTCTGCATCAAATGACAAATTGTCTCATCCGTCAGGTCGCGCCGGCAAGCATAACAGTTATAGTACAGTTAGAGAGAGTTTTTCCAACGCTGGCACAACAATCATTATCATTGTCTACTTTGAAGAGGGGACGCCGCCCCCATTGACAGTTATAGTCGCAGCACTCGTGTGCACCTCAGATGTTTTTGACAAGCCACCCCCCACCCCACGCCACAGCCCAACCACTTTTCGTCTAGTCTCTCGCCTTGTGACATCATTCATTATATTCGCATACGCCACACGGGCAATGCAAACATCGCAAGCTCACTTGGAAGCCCCAAGGAAATGAGCGCCACTCTGCTCAGCTGCCAGATGAGTAATGGAGCCCCAGCTTCGGCTAACTTTCTTCTGTCTTCAGTCTGGCTGGCATGCAAAAATAATAGATGTGTTGTGGCAGCGCTGCATATGTGGCACGCATGTACGCACTTAAGCAGCTCAAGAAACTTATGCAAAATAGGCTCCACCTACCACCACATCTATTTCACATAAATCGATAACTGTAGTTTATCTACGACACGATGAAAGTTATCGATCATTGCATTTTATGTAAAATGAAAATAATTGTTTCATTTGATTTCTTCTTACAAATCCTCATTGAAATTAAAGTAGACATTTGTTGAAAACTGTGGTTTCTTATCAAAAAGCCAGGTCAAAGCGGCTAGATAATCTCCTGTTAGCAGAACATTTGGAAAAAGCGCCGATCTCACATAAAATCCGTCTACGATGTGTGGACCCTAATATGAAAGAACGAATATATAATACAGGGATACAGCTGGTATTTAACACTTGCCACAAGGGGACACGTCTGATTAAAGTTGGTAAACTCCTTCACCAATTTAAAGCCAATTATTATAAACGGGTTATAGGGCTTCCTTAAAAAACGGCAAACATCGATGGTCGCTTTGTAGAGCCACGGCTTGTAGCCACTCTCTTTCTTAAAGAGTTGCCCCTGAAGTGTTATATTATTTGCGGGATGCAGGAGACTTCCATTAAAATTGAATACGGTCTTTTCCCGATTTATCGCGCGCAGGCGACACTCGTTAATGGCGACCCAGGACTTGTTGAAGCTCTCACAAACGGCATTTGTGAATTTTAAGACAATGGCTTCCTGCAGGATTAGAAAATGTTAGCTATTAATTTGTGCGAGAATTCAACCAACTTACATTATAGCTCAGTTTCAGAGCAAACCAAATTTGCAAAACTCCGATAAAAATGTGGCTAATTCGCATGGTGGCTATGCTCAAATGATTCTCAGTACTTGTTTTACTAGATATCATATGATTTTCAGTATGTAACACTCACTGATTGATCACTATACACAATTATATGTGCATTTAAAAGTAATTAACTAATCACTTGCTTTTTATAGTAAAGTTAGCCAATAGCCTATAAGCCCTATTATTTTGGGCGCAACTGTATATTAAATATATTTTTTACTAATCGCATTTGTGTACTTGAAAACATGAAGTATTTTTTAAAAATATATTTAAAGTTATATATTATATTATTAGCATATGCATTTCTTAAAAAAACTTTACTTAAATCAAATTTCTGAGTAGTTAATTTAACATCGGTTTACAAGGCGCTTTGGGATTGACAGAACCCATTAAAGGACAGCGATTTCCTATATAGCTATCTCTTTGTCATTAAAGATATATCCACCCTTTATTTTCGCTTTTACAATTTCGATTTTCAGCGCAGATTTAATGAGCAAAGTTTCAATTATATCGAAGCTTTGCACTTGCCTTAGTCTAAGC